>OY751327.1:20682359-23182359 GCA_963564715.1 Catocala sponsa | reverse complement strand
ACTTACCATCAGGTGGGCCGTATGCTTGTTTGCCACCTTAGTAGTATAAAAAAAATGCTATTGTTTGCTTCGAGAGTTTTGGAGGACAAGCATAAATATAGAAAATAGCTAGAAGTATGCCAAATTTACATTTTGTTTATTTATTTTCATGCTATGATAAAATGTCATACAATTATAATAAAATGTATTATAATTGTATGACATTTTATCATTTTATTATTATCGCTTCACATTATTTTGAAATTTTAAGAAATTATTATGACAGCCTGACATTATAAGTACCTACATATTAATTTATTGCTATTTTTAGGGCTTATTCCCGCCAGCTCCGCTATTTTGTTCCCCAGCGCTCCAAAAGCTTATGTTAATTTATTTATTTAAAACCTCTGATCTCCATACATTTATTCCCAAGAGCTCCAAATTATATTACAACATTAAATAAAGACCTACTTACTAGTGGGTTCCCGACAGCTCGTGGTAACGATTATGGTATCTATATTGAAGTATTGACTTTTTCTTGGAGCTGCTGGGAATAAAATCTCAAAGTACCTAGATAATGTTTTGGAGCTGTAGGGAACGAAATTGGTAAATGTGGCTTTATTAATTATTTGAATATAATAATCCTTGGGGCTGCTGGTAATGAATGTATGGAAATGTGAAGTTTGGAAAACAATAGATTTGGAGCGCACGGGAACAAGCCATTTTTAGATATATAGTATTATTTTTAATGTTAATTACAATTTCTTTTCTCTTCTTTTTCTTTTGCATGCCATATGCTTGAATATGGTGAAAGACGAATAATTGTTTTAGCTAATAAGATTTGCAAATGTATACCTATATTCGCAAATGAATAATGAATTATGCCCACGGCTTCGCTCGTTCGGTAACAGTAGGTACCTTTTTTCTGAACGTTTACCCTATGTCTTTTGTTTATACCCGTGACAACGTGTATACGAAATTTCTTTATAATCCGTCGAGTAGTTAAGGCGAGACTGCGCGATGCGGCGTAAAAAACAAACAAACTTACATTCGTATTTAGTAAGGATGGTCATAAATACTACCATGGCTATATTCTCGAACTCTACCTCTTCATAACGATATCAAACTATGTAGGTAATATGTTTTCTGAATAACTAAATAATGAATCAATAGATATTTTACATAGTCATTGATTCATTATTTATTTATTCAGATATTTATCTCTCTGACGCTTTCTTCGACAGGCATTTGACCCTACAAAATATAATTAGGTATGAGAACATATCAGTGATGACGTAACTATAGGTATATTTAATTGATCGCTTGTTTCCTCTTGTGGCTTTGCTCGCGTCGTAGATTCCGAGGCAATGTCGAATTCCAAGAACGGAGGAGTAGATATGCACGCGTTTGCCACAGTATAAATATAGAACAGTACGGAAACTACCTACAAACGTTCGAAACGGCACACTCGCACAAACATGCGCATCGACGAGACCTCTAAGCGGTTATCGCGGTGCTGTCAATAGTGAGTGCCGCGTCAAGACGAGTGGTCAGGAATAAGTTTATTCCCGCGACTTTTTAAAAATGCCACGAGCGTATTGTTTAGTATACGGATGTTGAACTCGGCTTCATCAAAACCGGAGCTATTGTTTTTTAAACTTCCTGCTGACTTTGAAAGGTAAGAATGATTTATTGTTATAATTGTACACGAATTTTAAGTCTGTGTGATCGATCATAATAAATTCGTGAACTTAACTCAAAATCTAAGATGACGGCTGCAATAGATTACGAGTATCAACTTTTTCGTCATGGGTGTCGTTTTCATGGTTTTTGAGGGTGTTGAAACCGATATTGCAAAGATCTACAAGTTGCTGTGTGTCAATATTAAACTGTTTTCCGTATTTTAAACTATCGTCTTTTGCTGAGATTAACTGACGCTATTAGATTACCTATTTAAATTTTATTTGTAAACTAGTTATTTCAATTCGATTGATTGATCACCACAGAACACAAATGTTTTAATTAAAAAAAAAAATATCAAAAAAAGTGGTAGGTAATTATTTTATCAACTAGGTTTAGTTTCCATACTGTTCTATATTTATACTGTGCGTTTGCGTTCCTAGATAGTTGGTCTTCATAATGATACTGCACAGATGGCCTAGCGGTTTAAGTGTTCGCCAAGCCACTGATGCCGCTGAGCCTAGTGTTATGGGTTTGATACTCACACGCGACAAAAATTTGTGACTCCTACATATAGTTGTACCGCATGCTACCTCCGTAGCGCAGCGGTAGTGAATGCAACTGCTGTGCATGAGGTCTCTGGTTCGAATCCCGCGTCAGGCCAACTAACGGTTATTGGGTTTTTCTGTTAAGAAATCTCAATAGCAGCCCGGAGTTAGGAAGTTGCCGGTGTAAGACAACCCCGTGCTTCGAAAAGCCATTGGTCCTGCGCCTGATCTCTCTCCGGTCGTTTCGTATTACCGTCCCATCGGATCATGAGAGTTAGGGAACAGAGAGTGCACATGTGTTTGCGCACACACTTGTGCACTATAATATCTCCTGCGTAGTTGGATTCGGTCTGGAGGATAGGTATTATTATTATGTATCGCGTCTAGGTGTTCTTTTTGTTCGTTGTTTGGATATTTGTAAAGGGGATTAAATATAATGACCACCACAAATAGTAGCGCAGCAAAATATGCTTACTAAAATATATCATAACGAGCACCTATACGCCTCAAATCACTGCATTCCGTCTCGAAAGGGTTTGGTTATGTTAGATTCCCTCTTAAACCCACTCAAAAATAGGAGCCCCGCCCCGCGGGGCTCCGTCGACTTATTTTGATCTCTTTAAATAGGTACAATATATTTTGCTGTGCAATTTGGTGATCATTTAATATTTTTGACTGTTATATTTTACTATATCTGGTGATAAGTTAAACATAAGCCTTTGTAAAGCTCCCTGCGACACACGAGTTATTCCTAGTATGGGATTAGTCTTTCTAAAAAAGATTACTGAGTATACCATTATTTTAACGAGACCAGACATAGCAATGCATTTTAGTTCATAAAAATAATAAAATTTAATATAGGAGTAAAATTAAAACAATATTTTTAACTAGGTATGTTTATTCAACAATAATATCGTCTATAGTTATTATTCGGAAATTGCATGCGACACATAAATTAAGTTGTTCATTAAAAGCGCAGTACGGCAAGATACAGTTAGTAAAACATTCTTTTCTTCCAAAAATAACGCGCCTAACCTTACTATGAGATACATCAGTAGTATTTGCTACATAGTTGTTGGAACACACATTATAACAATCAGAAGCTATTTTTACCTAGAAATTTTCTACCCATTAACCAAATATTTAAGGAACGTTTGTGATTTCTTAAAGAAACCGTGTTGGTATGTATATCCATCTAAAGAATCGCCGATTAAAGTTCATAACCGCTAAGAGAAAACTTTTCAAAGAACACAATATAAATGCTCTTGTACACAGGCAACAGCCAAACAGGCGCAAGTAGAGTCACTTGCATTGATGTATGCATCATATAAACGATCGACGCGAGTCACCCGCCCAAGTAGCCCATACAATAGGTTTTTAATTACGTCTGGCGTTTCAACAATTGACAGATAAAAGAGCAAGTAACTCGTGCCAGTAGCTTGCACCTGTAGTTCGCGCATAAAGCCCCGCTAGCTACTTGCATCATATCCAAGTACCTTAATAAACATTACGTAATCGATAACCTAGAATCTAATAACACTATTTAACTTAGCGTTAAAGGAGTAAAAACATAGACCGAAATGTAAACAATATTCCTTTTTCAAAAATGTCCATTTGGTATTTTAATACAGATAACAATAAGCTTTTGGAAAAACGTCCGTATATCATACCTCTAAACTGCTACTCTTATATGTTCATCGCTGATTTATCTTACTAAGTATATTTAGTTTGTGGCGAGAGCGCTACGTAGGTAAGTAATCAGTTAATCAATAATCACACAAACGAATTTACTTATACGTAGGTATACTTACCTGCAATATTGACAACAGTCGTGTATAGTTTCTGAAAGGTCATCACAAATTAGTTAACTGACGGCTAAACAGAATATCAACTGCTGTGATAGGCTAACAGAAAAGCAACAGCTTAACTTGATCACAGATAAGTTTTATTTTGTCATTCTAGCTTTAGAGAAATGAGGCGTTAGAGACTTTTAAATAATAATAATTGAAATAATAGGACAAACATTATTATCAGATTCATAAAAACTTGCCGATAAACCACATCTGCGGCTATGAACAACGAATGACATTATACCAACTGCATACTATAAACAACTGCGATAATTTCAAACAACTCAATGTGTAGTCGGAATGTGAATAGGGCAGTTCTCTGAATACTTCGCAGTTACCTTTATAAGCCTTCATTCTAACTTCTAACAATCAGTCCCTCATGTGAGTAATACACACGCTGCAAGTCAATCGTCATAAACTAGGCCAGTATTGGGCACTGGTGCAGTCATCCGAAACTATTACTATGAACATAGTTTCATAAAAGTTTACAAAATTTACACAGAGATGTCTCAAGAGCTTAACATGACTATATACTTTAAAACCTCAGTCATACCAAACGAATCTTAGTAATTAGTCTTGTATAAATATAGTACTCTGTATTAAGAGGCAAACTAGATATCCAGGAAACCCTGTTCAGTGTACTCGGGGCTCTTAACTTTCGACATTCATCACCCGCCTACACGATGGGCAATTCGGCGTTCTCGTTGGTAATAAGAACCATCGTTTCGCCGTTTCTACCGCCCTCTCCTCTGTTGATAAGCATTGCTATCAACTAAGCGAGAACGAAACGAACCTATATTTATGTAGCATGCGCTGTTTCGGTCTGGCGCGTGCGATAACAATTATATATCAAATGGTCGGTCGTAAGGCCCCTGGTACCGATATTGAGCTTATAGGATGATAAATGATAATTTATGGATTCATTTGTATGCCCTATCTATACTAATATTATAAAGCTGAAGAGTTTGTTTGTTTGTTTGTTTGTTTGTTTGCTTGAACGCGCTAATCTCAGGAACTACAGGCCCGATTTGAAAAATTCTTTCAATGTTAGATAGCCCATTTATCGAGGAAGGCTATAGGCTATATATCATCACGCTAAGATCAATAGGTGCTGGGCACCAATGAAGAATGTTTCAAAATTGGAGGGTAATTTTTCCTTTTGAGAGCTTCCGCTGCGTACGCTGCGTAAACAGTTAAAGTTTCGCAAAAATCATGTATGACAAAATTGTTCCCCTTTAAAAGTTCTAAAAAAAAGTCCGCGACAGCATATGTCTATCTTTTAAGGTTGGCTCACTATAACCATTTTTATGCTAACCAAATTTGTTCTAAAATAATGCATTATTTGCGAAGGTATTATTATAAACATGATATTAATCCTTATCCAAATAAATACGTTATTCATCACAAGTATTTAATTTAAAACAAAATTGCCCTTTACATCATTTGATTTCAATGAATATCTTAGGAGATATCGCAGTTTTAAAATAACATTGCAGCAAAATAATTACCCATTACAGACATAGTACAAACGATGTTTCTCCTGGTTTATTCTGCGTGATGACTACTGGTTCGATTTGAAAAATTCTTTTAGTGTTGGATAGCCTATTTATCGAGGAAGGCTATAGGCTATATAACATCACGCTACGACCCACGGGGGCGGCGCAATAACAATAAACGCGGGTGAAACCGCGGGAACATCTAGTGGTGAATAAATTAGAACGGGTAAGCTCCGTTCCGTTGGACCTTTTCGGCGATAATAGATATTTCGAACCTTGTGTTTATAAAAATGTGAGTTTATAATTGACATTTATTAGAGAATTTGTTTGATATCGCTTTAATTCGTGTGGTGTGACTGAGACACAATTTCTGATCATATGATCCTTCTTTACTATCAACACCTTTAAGATTTGGGTAGACATTACAGAATTTTTAAATGTATTATTAGTATATCTCAAAATTCAACGACTGGTTAAAGTTCGTGCAAATCACGAGCGCGAAGCCTTTCTTTGTAATTATACTTGTGCCTACACATTATGTGTATGTGTGCGAAGGCAGTAGTGAATAAGATGCTGGTTCATACAGATATTTAAAGTTTGAATAAAACGCCATATAGTAACAACATACCGGTGTTCGAAACACTCACGCAAGTAAGCGACGCGTGATCGTAAAATGCAAGAACTGTAGGTAAGAAGTACGCACTGTCTACTAATAATGTATCATAATCACAGTTTATCTAGTAGAGATACTAAAGTACAGTGATAGTAAATTCCGGAAATGTGCATAAAGTCCAAGAAGTTTTGGGACTACACTATTTTATTATCCTGTCATATATAGCAAACAGGAAGAGTAAACAAATTGTCTTTGATCATTCAAAATCGATTTTAATATCGCTTTACAAACTGAGCTATCAAAAATGTACTAGAAAATATACGCTTACGAGTTTGCTATATACCAGAAGATATTCGCTGCCAGGCTCACATCGAATTCATCAACAAACAAAATACAAAGAGAGCACAAGAGTTCTACGGACTGAGTAACAATATCTTGCTTATCCTGTATAACCTATTTAAAAATAACATTTATTATCCACTAATGGCTACCGTAACCATTATTTCCTTTGAATTTAGTTTTTCAGAACATAATATAAAAAATATATACTTTTCTCAATATCAATATGAGATACTTAGATGTCTTCTTTGTTATCCTCGATAAACTTCAATTATAATGTACCTATTGTAATGTAAACGCGGCTCAATACTTCGAGAAAATGGATTCTGTAGTAGTATACTTATACATATAATATGTTCAAGAGGACAACTATAGACATTTATGAGGAATCAGAGTAGATTTCAAAAGAATTCTATAAAATATTGAAGTTTTATTAATATCAAGGATACTACTTTAGAAGTTCTCTCTAATATTTGATGTTTGTTTCACTTGAGTGATTGAATTAGACGACGAATGCCTCCAAGGCCAACATGGCCAACGCTGCTATGGCTGCCACAACTGGAACAGTCACCACCCAAGCGAATATTATATTCCTGAAACAAATAAACAAGCTTACTAGCTGAAATGCAGAGGTACGCTTTCAATTGACTGCACCACAGAAATCTTAATAATAAATTAAGATTTCTGTGGACTGCACGGATGGCGTAGTGGTTAAAAGTGGTCGCCTCGCCACTGCCAGTGAGCCGAGTGTTGTGGGTTCGAATCCCACACGGGACAAAAATTTGCGTGATCCACAGATGGTTGTTCCGAGTTTGGATTTTCTGTGTCCGTTGTTTGAATGTTTGGAAGTCCTCGCCATACATTAGAATTATTACTAGTGTGGGCTTTGTCATTAACATAAGAAATAAAAAATTACCATATTATATAGATTAATATAGTCCAGTTTATATAACGCCATGTCGTTTTCCTTATTGTTAGGTCGTAATTGCCCTTTCTATCACCATTACCGTTTATCTTTGACATTGCGAAGTAATAGTATTCAATGATAATATGAAGTTAAGGGATCTTATACGTGTGCTCTTCGATCAAATATACCATAGATGCACATTCTCATACAAAAACCGCGTCAATATGTGGCACTAACCAATACTACTCAGTGTTGCCAACTCGTGTAAAGTCGAGTCGCTAGATTATCAAAAGAATATCAAAAGTCGCCAGAAGGTCGCTAAAACTGATTCTGGTTTGGTTTTTCGACTGTCAAGTAGTGAATTACTAATAAAAAATAAAAAATATATCTCTTCGCATTGTATAATTCTGTGTCGAATTTACAAAAAAAATTATTTATTGCATGCCCTAAAATTGTTTTCATTTGTACCCCAAAAATCGCCGGATAAGTCGCTAAAAAATTTTAAGCGTCAAATTTTATTTTTGTCGCTAAGACATACACGAAAGTTGTCATTTCTAGCGACAAAGTACTAGGTACTTAGTCGCTAAATTGGCAACAGTGGTACTACTTATTTATAAGTGTCTGCATTTATTATGCAATCCAGGAAATAAACCGGAATAACCATTGAACGCCCACTGAGAAACATTTTGTAAATGTTTTGTTAAAACGCGTCAATGTAAAGCGTCCTAAGTGTGTTACTCGCGATACGCAAGCGTACTAAGTATATGGTACGGTCTCCACCGTAGTAGCGGTGTCGATTCACTCTTGCTTACGGGCAGCGCACGCAAGAGTGAGTGGGACAGGTGCATAATATAGCGCATACGACTGATTTATGCACAGTTTTGTTGGGGTCGTTTTTCGAGCGACGATCGTGCATCTATGGTATATTTGATCGATGCGTGTGCTAGTTTATGCCTTACCTACGTTAAGAGATAAATTGATTTGTTTGTAATAAGCATAACATATATATAAGCCCATCAGAAAATTTAATATAAGACACAATATAGAGAAAACTAATGAATATTTTGGATTTTTTTCACTTAGTAAACACGTGTTTGTCACGCAAGAAACTACAGTAGTAAAATTAAATGCTCGACCGGGAAGGAATACCCTCTTACAGAATATCGACGTGAAATATCAGTATTCCTACTGTTGTGTTTCGTTCGGTGAGTAAGAGTGCCGGAGGAGAGCAGCGATAGCTCAGTGGGGAGACGAACAGACTGCAATGCAGAGGGTCTCGGCTTTGAACCCATGTCGCGCACCTATGACTTTCAGAAATTATATGACTTTTCGAAATTATGTGCGTATTGAATGACAATTATCGCCTGCTCCGTGCCTCGGAGACCACGTTAATAAGCCGTCAGTCCCGGCTGCCATGAACATCTATGGCAGTCGTTATTGGGAAGTTAGTGCCCTCTAATATCCTGACACTGGTCTAGCCTTAGGGTATCGTTAGCCTTCGGATTGCGGAGGTCAGATGGCAGTCACTCCGTGTAAAAACTGATATCCAGTCAAATCCGAATAGACTAGAAAGCCGACCCCAAGTGACTTGGGAATAATAAAGGCTAGGAAAAAGAAGAAGTAAGAGTGCCGGAGGCCCAATCACCCTCTTTCCCTCTTCCCTCTCCTTCTCCTTCCCACTTCCTTTCCTAAAGGGTCGGCAACGCGCAAGTGATGCCTCTGATGTTGCAGGCGTCCATAGGCTACGGTGACCATGGACAGGTTACGGTGACCACTTACCATCAGGTGGGCCGTATGCTTGTTTGCCACCTTAGTTGCATAAAAAAAACTAAGTACCTAGTAGTTTTTAAATTTTATTTTTTTTGTCTGTTCTCTTCGTAGTATTTTTCTTAATTAACACTGTTCGTCTTACGAGTACTACTCACGTAATGTGTTTATAGTGTGCGCGAGAACGCTGGTACCTTATAAACAAGTCGAATCTTATTCTGGGTACCAGAGTTTATCATAAATACTAAATATCGTGTTTGTGACGCTGTTAATGTATTTTTGTGCCGAAAATAATTCTTATTATTATTATTTGGTTCTGAGTCAGATGCGTTATAGGTAAACCTGGTTTACCTAAGTGTTCAAAGACTTCTACGGTAATATTTATACTTCAAACGTTACTGAAAATCTTCGTAGATAAGTCTTATTTTGGTTATGCGTCACCAAAATGTAAATACATAATATCTTTTCCTAAGTATTTATTATACTTTTCCTAAGTATTTATTATAACTACTGTTACATTGCTGTAAAATAATAATACGTACACTATTAAACTGAACGATATAACATTAAAATACTTCAAGTACAACCCAACTTGCGAACTACACTCGTGAATTGTCATATATTTTATTCTATGAAATTAGAGTGAACTTGATTATTTATTTATTTATACTACATAGATTATTAATTTCACATAACAATATATACACACCTAAATCTTAAACTAAGTATAATATCACCAATAATAAACGCGTCACATACGTCACCCACACGAGTGAAGTGGGCCCTGATTGCGAGAATGATATGGCACGATTCGATCGATTCGCGACCAACTTCACTTTGGAGTCACAAGCCTAAGTCGTTGCTCGCGCGCTCATCTATTTACCTATAAAATTCGTAGTCGTATTTAAATACTTATTAAAGTGTTGCACTTGTATTGCCTTATACTAGGCACATAATATCGACCGAGTTTAAGTACCTAAGTGTTCGTAACCCCGTGCTATCGGGTAAGTTGTGCTTTTATTAGTTTATCTCCGTAAACGACATAGTGTCTAGTTTTGAAGTTTGTGTTAATTGATTGATTGGCTGAATGCACAAATTGATGTATCACAATGTACATATTATGCTTTGCATATAACCTAAATCATCTTGATTTAGTATACCTATCTATTATTTGAATGTTTTAACGATTAATTATTATTTTTGTAAGTCATTCCGCTTTCCTTGCTTATTATAACCGTGACTACCTCACCTTAGAATACACATTTACAAAATATGAATATGGTCAGTCGCTTCGCGCCGTTTCATGGACAATCAAGGTGTAAACTTGTTAATAGTTCATAGTTCACCCGTACTTGATTACAGGGTTTTAAGTACACCTATCAAGAAAACACCTCAACCTTCGCACTGCAGCAGCTACACCGCCGCCGTAAACAAGGGTCGCTGAGTCCAGCGATAGCGGGTTTGCTGCGCAGCTGTCGCCTACGGACCCCCTAACAGGCAGGAGCGTACTGACCTTCCACGTTCAGCGTAGACCCTACGTCTAAATTTAGGCAGCGAACCACATAATTGCAAAATATAAAATTTATTTACAAGATAATTTTGAGTTTGTTTTATCCGCCTAATGATTAACGCTAAAACGTAACACTACCTATCTTTAGTTTAACTGTAGCTCTACCATAATTAGCACAGAATATAGATACTACAGGTAAGATTTGTTTTTAATAATTACAAATATCGTGCAATCTTCACCAATAGTTATTATGCGTTCTATGTATTGCAAAAATGACGTGTAAGATGCACTGGCGACAGCGAGTCTGATATAAAAGTGTAGAGGTGACCTTTCTATCTTAGTTCTCTGGTCTGTGATGATTAATCATGCAATACGTTTTGATACTAAAAACAGTATCAAATAACCCTTAGGCGCTATAGAACTTGTAATATTTTTATATTTCTTTATTGAGCTTTTATACGCAAAACAAAGGTTCGAGGTACTGGTAGTTCTTTCTGAATTTATCTTACCGGAATAAACTCCAATCAACAGCCTTCTCCGAGAAATATCCGATGCAGACAACAGAGCCAACCTTGCAGTGCGTCGTGGAGACCGGCAGACCAGCCTTGCTTGCCACCAGGACCGTCAACGCCGCACCCAGTTCGATGGTGAAACCCCTGATGTTTACACAAGTAATATAGACATCTCGTAGAAAATTCAGGATGTAGTTGTAATTAAACTTTAAGGAAGAGGAGGAGGAGTTAGCAAGAAAATTAGTTAGTTGTAACACAAGTTGCGTGTAAAACTTTAAAAAAAAGATGAGGTGATATATAGATAGGTATATTCTTTCTTACCATAAAGGTCATCTATGCCGCCGCGCAGAGATTTGTCGGTTCGAATTCCATACGGAGCAATTATTTACGTGGTGATCCACTAAAATTGTTCTGCATCTCGTTGTACTTTTTGTCCGTTAATTGTATGTTGGCAAAATCCTCCGCGATACAAGACTTGATACTTATAGCGGGTATTGTTTAATTTCTCTACATTATAACTAATATAATAATAATATCAGCCCTAAACTGTGCCACTGCTGGGCACAGGCTTCTTCTCAGTGTGAGGTTTTAGGAATTTATTAAGTACCAATAAAACGTTTGGAAAATTGGACAATGCTTACGTATCAGGAGTGATGCTGGTCAGGTCTTCTCCCACCGTTCGAATGACCCGTCGGCCCCACAGCCAAAGGCCCAGCGCGATGCCAATGCCACCAAACACCAGGATACCGAGGGGAGTTTCAGCGCGGGATTGGGCACCACCTTCAGAATACAGGAGCCAAAGAGCCACCAGGGGACCTATGGCGTTACTGCAAAATATACAAATCTATTTTATACTATTAAACCAGCAACCTAGCATACTGCTCGTTTACGTATGATCAGTTGTCGTAGGTTATTGAGAATATACCTACGCGCAAACTAATTAATTAATTAAACGCCCTTTCTAAATAATATCGTGCTTGCGGCGCAAGGAATAATTACTAATACCTCTACTGCTGATAATACAGGGCGTGTCAAACGACCTCCGGGACTCTAAGGACTTACCAAAAATCACATTATAAGATTTTATTGGTTGCGCTCAGCTGTAGGTTGAAAATATTTGCTCATGCTCTTTCAGATTTAAGGGCCAATTCTCTATGCCCACCATATTTTAGAAAAGCCTACTAATATTAGAAATGTGGAAGACTATGAAGGTATTTGGCTGTTTGTTATTCGATCACGTGTAAAACGATGACTAGATTTGGATGTAATTTGGCACACAGATAGATCATATTCTGGATTACCACAAACTTTTTTCCTGGTATGCGTTCCCGTGAGCTGAAAGTAGTTGTAAATAATAAATACTCCACTAACTCTGTAACAGTTGGAAGATGCATTTACCTGACGTCATTACCGCCGTGAGCAAAAGCTCCAAACGTGGCGGTGAGCACTTGCAGAAAGGAGAATAGCCGCAGTGCGTCAGGTGGTGGTTGAGGCTGCGGTGCGGGCGGCGGAGTGATGGTGCGCAGGAGCGGCGCGGCGCTAGAGTTGGGCGTAATGGCCGGCGCGCGCATACCGACTTGCAAGTCGCCTGCGCCGCAACGTTCGATGCTCCAAGCACTGCCTCCTTCAGGAGCCTGCACAAATAACCATCTCAAAACTTGCATTGCTCAATGTATTTATTTACTAGCAACCCACCCCGGCTTCGCACGGGTAGTGCAAAACCTTAACAAATTATACACCTAATCGTTCTTCATAAATTACTCTGTCTATTGGTGTAGACCGCATGAAAATCCGTTCAGTAGTTTTTAAGTTTATCGAGAACAGACAGACAGATCCGGCGGGGAACTTTGTTTTATAATATATAGTGATAGTGATTATATTGTTGGTCGCATACGATTGCGAAAGCTCGTTGTGCTCAGGAACAGCACGAAGGATTAGATACGTGCGATCTTAAACAAACATACTTATAGCCTTATGTTGCGGCCACACATTGGTTATACAATTTGCACCAATATAGCTTATTGCGGCCGATACTCCAATGTGTGGATCAGTCTTTGATACAATGTGAACATTGCGTAAAATCACCGTCCTGTATCCAACACCGATACGCAAGGAGTCGGTTTTTTCAACAAGTTCAAAGGCGAGGGGGATGGAAGGGGAGTGCGGGCGGGCATCTTGGACAGAATGTCGCGCGCGCGCCACACATTGGTCATTTTAATCATCCACCACCGCCTTTTCTTTTGTTGTTTTGTTACGATGCAAATAATAAGCATACCTAAACCATATGCGTAAGCCGCTAGTGCAAATAAGTTATCGTCCATAGTCCGCTCTGCGTCAACTGAACAACAAGTTCCGCGCTTGTCTATTTCCAGTGTTTGGTGCAAAGTATTGAAGCCAATGTGTGGTACAGTAGTTTGATTCAATATTGGCCATTCCAAATTAGATCCAAGCTTGGACGCAAAGTTGAATCCAATGTGTGGCTGCGGTATTACGAGTATAATTAGGCTCAATTCAGTGTACTTAATTTACTATGTATTTAATTTAGCTATTTGGGGAGTCAATTAGATTTCAATTAAATTGAGGCGGCAGCTCTTTCTAATATGTTAAGTACCTACGTGGTGGTGATACTAATACTGCATTACTTAAATATATAATTACATTTTATTTTATACCTTGTCAAGCCGTGGTGGCGGTGTTTCAAACTCTACACATTGTGTCACCGCCCTCGCAGCAGCCAGCCTATCGAACTCACATCGCGCTATTGTATCACAGGAATCACCTAGAAAACCATTCTTAGAATCATAGCTCTCTCCCATACCAGCCATTTGAGCTGAGTCCAAGCTCTTGCAACAACTTAACGTCTCGTCTATGTATTTCAAAGTATTTATCTGAGGATCGGCATCTATCAATTGTAATCGAGACTTGTTGGGTGGACTAAGGCTTCTGGACAGGATACTGCAGTCGTCCATTGTAGCGAGTAGAGCTCTATTCCTCGCGTTCATCTCCCTCACTCCAACGGACGCTTTATCTGCATCGCTCAAGGTGACCATTTCAGCACATTCTTCGATAGCTTCAAGGACCTTTCCATCCTCGGAGAGAAGAGAAGTAGGACGTTGCGCCACGCTGCTCTTGTTGGAATGAGTAGGAGTGTTCGCTGGAGTGGTTTCTGAAAGTATTAAGTATGAAAATAATAGCTATAAAAGTATTGATGGTATTAACATATATACAGCATAACAGAAGTAGTATAGAATCCACTAGCGCAATGAAGTATTAATGTGGGGCAAGGCTGACGAGGTAAGTACCAATAAACCTTTAAGGTAGCCTTAAAGAGAAGACATACCATTAGACAATCCAAGCGAAAAGTTGACGGGAGGCGCAACCAGCCGACGTTGGTAGTATGGAACCAGGAAAGCGCGCACGCATAGAGCAATAAATGCACCGAATGCCATCGAAGAGACCAGTGCCAACCAAAGTGGTATCTTGTCCATCGCCAATACTAAAAGTATAATATACATTTACAAATGTAGAAAGCATAGCGAAGTGACCACCTGCTTAATCCTAACGAAGAATAAAGTTAAAGAAGAAGCTTTACCTAATAGAACATTATAGATAATACTGTGTAATGTTTCTGTAGTAAGTAGGTCTGATACTATGTATAAATCTGTGCTCTCAATGGGGCGAATAAAGTGCATAACCACCGCTTGAATAGCAACGATTCCTTTTTTACTAAGTCAATAAAACATAAACCATGATCCAATTTCATAATTTACTTAATTTTTTAAAGTTACAGTAAACGTTTCCTAATAATGTTTATTTATTTCTTCACAAAGGTATTATTATGACATACAAACATTATGCTCTTAAAATTTAAATTTGTGTACGTACAAACACCTTTGTGAGAGACTTGGAGTCTGTGCTAGGGTTACCCCTGTGTGTTGGGCGGGAGCTTTTTTTATATCCCAAACGATAGCCGTCGGTTTACGCATGAGAAGTAAAAATACACGTAGATGATTTCTGTTGTTTTTCAATTACCCAGGCAAGGCAGCATGTTTTATTAAGATTTTATGTCAAGAAATTCTGATTAGTAGCGTAATACAAAGATGAAGCTACACTAAAATAAGATGTCAAAATGGCCGCCTAAAAACTTCTCGATTGGTAGTCAAGAACAGTTTTAATAGTCGATCACCGAAAATATTGGGCAAAAGAGTGTTTTGAGAAGACTCCTCGTACTTACACTTTGGTCCATCATGAACAACGCTCAACACGTTAACAGCAACAGTAGTTCCATAGAAGAAAGGTAACGCAGTAAGCCCTGCGTTGACAGGTTGTGGGGCACGTAGGATAAACCGTCGCACTAGCCAGAACAATAGCGCGGATGCTGTGCCGCTTAATACTGGGGAAATGAACCATGACGCCACTGTAAAAGATGAAAGAAAATACATTTCAATATCAATGTTGTTTGTAATTTATAAGTTGTTGTACTGTTGGATATGGGCGGGGTAAGAGAGACAGGTAAGGCGAGAGGTGTTCACAACGCTGGCCAGTAATAAGTAAGCCAAGTTAAATATAGAACTTATATATGGAATAGATAGAATTACTTTTTGCTTAATCCGGCGTAAACATAACGCCTTTATAAATAGATCAATTGAATGGACTGATTCGCTGACGCATAGATAGTGACTGCCGCGTTTGTGGTCTTTGATTGGTACCTAGAGTGGCAAAGTGTTACTGGGTTTTGCTGTCAAATACTCCAGTAGCAGCACAAAATCTGGACTTGTAGGACACCTCTACCTTTTAAACTAATCAGTCCGGTTATTTATGAGTGATTCTGAATTCCAATGACTCTTCAGCTTTATAATATTAGTATAGATTAGCTGACCCGCGCAGCTTAATTTTCTTCACATAAGAGAATTTTCCGTTCAAGTAAGATTTTTCAGTGATGCGCCGCTACTATTGGTCGTACCGTGATGTTATATAGCCTTCCTCGATAAATGTGCTATCCAACACTAAAAGAAATCAATTCGAACCACTAGTTCCTGAGATTAGCGCTTTCAACTAAACCAAACTTTTCAACTTTATAATATTAGTATAAATGTATCAATTAAGTTACAATAAAATCGAAACCAATACGTTGACTAGAGCTAACTAGATCAATTTAAGTATCGGATAAGCCTTTTAATTCAAATTCGTTTAATCTTAATCCTATATCGAGCAAGAAATCCTAAAGAGAAAGCTCCTTATCTGGTGCTAACATTTCATCGTTTAGCTCAAGGTTAATTATTATGGAGAGCAAACATACTTAAGATTGCTGTAGAGCTCTTACTCGCGTTAGCGTTGAAAGTGTTGGCTCATAGACGTATGTAGAAGGAGGGTGAGAACTATGTAGGTTAAGTACTTAAGTAAAGTTTAACTTAATTTAATAGCGGGCTTGTAACAAACATTCTACTGGCAGTTGGCTAAGAAACATTTGATATTTACTTTAGAATACGATGTGAGTCGAATAAATTTCAAGCTCATTCTAACTAGTTATTGCCCAAGGTTTCGCTCGCGTTTATGTAGATTTTGTCGATAAATTTCCATCCTTCAGGAACAGCACTTATTTTCTGGATGAAAGGTCCCTATGTCCTTTTCTATAATCGTGACACTGTGTATGCTAAATTGCATGATGATCAGTCGAGTAGTTAAAGCATGAAAACGTAAAAAAAAACAAACTCACATTTGCATTTAAAATTTAACTGCCTCCGTGGCGTAGCGGTAGTGAATGCGACTGCTGTGCATTAGGTCTCGGGTTCGAATCCCGGGTCGGGCCAACAAAAAGGTTATGGGGTTTTGTGTTAATTTATTTATTTATTTAATTCATTAATTAAAACGGTATAACACCAATTACATTAATTAACACAAAACCATAGTTGGTAACACACACATAAATAACAACAAAGAGGAAAAAACAATAATAAAATGGAACACACAAATAAATTCAACAAAAATAAAATATACACAGAAAAAAAAAGAACTAACAATCATAATGTATAAACAAAACACAATACACGAAACACAATCAATACACAAAAATAAGTTTAGTTAGTGTGTATGCGATTCCTTTCACAGAATCGCAAACACACCAACATAATTACATGCCATCCGTCCGCAAACAAGTCACAGTCCGGATTGGCACTAAGGAGAGTGTTGAGAGCAGACTGGGTGCGCGGTATGGGTGACTTTGCATGAGCCACAGTGCGACATGACGGTACGGCGAACAAAGCATGTTTCCGGTTACGACGGTAATTATTAGGGACATATAATCGACACAACTCATCATGAAGATCCGGTGCATCAATCTTACCTCTGAGGATTTTACACATTACTGTGAGTTGGTTCATCTCACGCCTTACCTCTAAGGAGTTATAGCATAGGCTACCCAGAAGAAAGTGTGTAGGGTACATAAGTGGATAGTATCCATGGATACGCATGTATAGGTACCTAAGGAAAGCCTTTTGTACTTTCTCAAGCAGAAGAATGTACTTTTTTTCATGCGGGTTCCACACACACCCAGCACTCTCTAGTTTGCAGCGAACCAAAGCACCATAAATCAATTTTATAACTGGATAGCTACTAAAGTCATGGGAATTCCTCAGTATGAAACCTAAACGTCTAAAAGATTCTTTTGCTAGTGCAGTTACATGATCGTGGAATGTTAATTTACGGTCAAAAGTGACACCCAAATCCTTAATGGTGGTTGACTGATTTATGCTCTGACCAAGTATCTTGTAGTCGTGTTCAATTGGGTGTCGCACACGACCGAAACTTACAACATAGCATTTAGTGGGGTTAAAATCCATCTTGTTCGTGAGGCTCCACTGATATAAAGAATCGATATCATGCTGTATAGCTAAACAGTCAGTTTCAGACCTAACCTCCATATAAACTTTAAGGTCGTCGGCATACATTAAGCAACGGGTGTGCTGCAGAACTGAAGGAAGATCATTGATCATGAGCAAGAACAACAGGGGTCCAAGTATGGATCCCTGGCTCACACCAGAGCGCGTGTGATAGGGCTTAGACTCATAAACACCAAGTCTGACAAACTGCTGTCTATCGCGGAGATAGTCAGCAAGTAGCTGGAGTAGTCCAGGAGCAAAACCGATAGCGCTAAGTTTGGCCAGTAGTATGTCATTATTGACTCTATCAAACGCCTTCCGGAAGTCAAAATACAGCACGTCTACTTGTGAACCCCCGTCCAATACAGTGGACAAATAATCTACTAAGGTTAGTAAATTGGAATCCACTGACCGCTTTGGTCTAAAACCGTGCTGTTCGTTGCAAAGAAGTTTGTCCACTTGTGCAAGTACGTATTTGTGGATTATTATTTCAAACACCTTTGCAGGAGTTGACAAGACAGCAATCGGTCTATATTCCTCTACCTTAGACTTGTCAGAGCTCTTTGGTATCGGGGTTACCCTTGACAATTTCCACTGGGGTGGGTAGTGTCCAGATTTTAATGCCAGGTTAAAAATGTGGCACAAGGGAATACAAAAGATCTTATTAGAATGCTTAATAACTGTTGACGGGATACCATCAGGACCAGCAGAACTACCCAGTTTCAATTTATTTATAGCCCAGGTGACATCACTAGGTGTGATTTGGTAAATATTCACATAGTTACTGTTGTATTTAGTATCCTGTGTGTTTATTAAATTGGTATCAAGCACCGGGATATCTGGCAAAAACACGCCAGCGAAGAAGTTAGCAAAAGCTTGCTTTAGCTTAAGAAATCTCAATTCGGGCCCGCAGTTAGGAAGTTGGTGGTATTAGACACCACTGTGCCTCGGAAAGCACGTAAAGCAACGGCTTTGGACCAACGGGTCCTGCGCCTGAGCTCTCTACGGTCGTGTCGGATAAACCGTCCCATTGGATCATGAGAATTAGGAAACAGAGAGTGCACTTGTGTTTCCGCACACACTTGAACACTATAATATCTCCTGCGCCAATGGTCAGTCTCCGTTAAGATTGGCCGCCACGACCGAAATTCGGTCTGGAGGACATTATTTGCTAGGAATGTATAATATAGTATAATATATAGACAATCTATAAAATAAAGTAGCATAATGAAATAGATCGTATTACCTAATCCTAATCCTAACTAATATTATAAAAGCGAAAATAAGTTTGTTTGTTTGTTACCTTTTCACACCTAAACCACTGAACCGATCATCCTGAAATTTTGCATATAGGTACGTTGTCAGGTGTACAGAAACGGACATAGGCTACCTTTCATCCCCAAAAAAATTACTGTTCCCAAGCAAAACAACAAAAACGTTCTTATGATAATAGATGGCGCCACGTTTCTTTTGAATCATGATTGAATTATATTATTACAAGCAGAGTACAACCCGAATTGATTGTCAAATTCTAAATTAACGCGAGCGAAGCCGCGGGCAAAAGCTAGTATTTTAATATTTATTCTTCAAAACCTTAACTTTTAATCCGTCTTTTCTTTTAATTTTGATAGTAGGTAATTATTCCTTAGTAAAATTTTAAAATGTAGGTACTTAAAGTATATAAGTAAAGGAAGGTCAAGTCAAGTCAAGGAAGCATATTGGGTATATTTTAACAAACACGAGTTATCCTTAAATACCTACCTGGTTTTGCTTAAATAAAGCACATTAGGTAAGTGTATCTATATGTATATAATTTACAAGATTTTGATTAATTTTTTAATTCAAGATTAGGTTAGGTTCATAACAATCATAACAGTGCTTTTTCTGGATGAAAGGTACCCTATTTCCTATGCTATAGGTACCCCTGACAACGTGTATGCGAAATTTTATGATGATCGGTGAAGTAGTTCAGGCGTGAAAGTATAACAAACAAACAAAGTCAAAGTCAAAAATCATTTATTCATTTAGGTCACAAAGTAACACTTATGAAGTTATGAACGTCAAAGGGGTTAGTGAGTTTATAACATTTACTTTTACATTTATGTTAGTTGCAAGGTTCAGGTAAAAGGCTGAGCCTATGCGAGAGTAAAGTATGCCGGCGACACAGCCGGCGGGTTTTCGCCGCGCGGGAAGCCGCCGGTATAATCAGGCCGCCCGCGCCAGCACTTGCCGCTGGCAACCGCAGAGTATCGGTTCAGTTGTGACAGCCGGGTAGAACGCTAGTGGTCTACACTTTGTGTTCCTAGTTCTTAACGATGGACAATGAAGTCGTTAACAGCGCCATGGTGATTTCAGGGATTCCACAAAATGTTATCTTAGTGAAATTTTTCAATTAGAAGCTAGTAGCAAAGCACAGTTTCTTCATCCCAATTAAATAACGTTTTAATTGACATGGCCATGCCATGGCCGCCGGCATGCACCGGGAGCGATGGCATCGGCTCGTTTGTGCGGCAAGTTCGGCGGCTCAAATACCCGCCGGGAATGCCCTGCAGTCGGGCTTGTTGGCGGTATGCCCACCGCCGCGCTGGCCGGGCCGCCCGCGCCGGCGCCGACATAGTGTGTAGGAGCCTAAACAAACTTATATTTGCATTTATAATGTTAGTTAGGTTTCTATATTCGTAGCTTCCCATAATTAAATCAAGATTGAACTAATATTAGAACATCGCAATAAATATGTCAGCTACAGAATATTATGGGTAAGTATAATTATTGACCAACGACATAAATAACACTAAGATATTGATAGTTCAATATTTTCAATAAAATAACAGTAAAGTATAAAATAAACATTACATCATTTAAGGATAACCAGACGTGGAATATTGACATCACATCCTGGATACTTATCATTTGTTTAAGACATATTATTTGTGTTTATTCCACTTAGTGGTTAGTGTTTTATACAATAATACCTAAGCTTTTGCCCGCGGCTTCGCTCACGTAAAATTCGGATATGTTAATGAAAGTATTTTTTTAATAAAATGTAGTCTATGTTACTCGGTGATAAAATAGCTTTTTAATGATAAAAAGATTTTTATTAATTTGGCTGAGTAGTTTTTGTATTAAATCCTTCCAAACAAACAAAAAATTTAATCTTTCCTCTTTATAATATTAAATATGGATATAGATGGTGGCAAATATGTCCCTTATGATAAACGGTTCACGTAGCCTTCGTAGTATAGTATCAGTCAGAATTTGCCGACCATAGGAAAAGGAACTAAATATAGGATAGAATCAAAAAATGGCAACGGTATGTTAGCCTTCAAAACGGTAGGTATGTATTGTCAGTTGCGTGCTGATTTATCTTCAGAATCTATCTTCGAGCGACAATTATTTAATAGGTTCCAAACCGAAATGATTCACTGTTAAAAAATTAGAGATATATTCATATTATTGATGGTTTCGACACTGACGGTACTTTTCCAATGCCATGACGGCACTTTGAACAAAAATTAACTTCATTTACTATTAAAATCATTTATCGAGTTTGCATTGTTATGAAATTCCAGGCACACTGGATATTCGACACCAAAATTTCTTAGGTATGCAACATTTCATCGCAGCTTTTAATTCCAGCGCGTTGTAAGCTTTATTTATTTGAGACAATTACTTTGATAAATAGCAATTTATCAAAGTTATTGTCTCTATTAAATTACTGATACTGATAGTGATATTATACGTAAAATTCCACGCGAGACTTTCGGAATACTTATGACCTTGAACTGAAAGTATCGTCGCAAACAAAAGGCATAACGATGTCGAAGTAATCAACCGAATGGCTCATAAATTCGAGCATTCTCATAAACCGTAATTAGATATTTGATTCCTGTTTTACTATTAACATGATTCTGTCGTGAAATACTATTGTTAACATTATAAATATTGTCTTAGTTCACGGATGGATTCAGACTTTTTCTACGGCTTAACTAAGGCCTTAGTTAAGGTTGTTGACTGACTAAGACTCAACTTCAGTTGAACTATAGAAAAGACCTGAATGGCCTCACACACGCAATAATAATGCTTTAGAAGAGAGAGCAGAGCGAGAAGAGAGAAGCAGTATTTTACATATAAAACAATAAGACAAAGCTATAGAGTTTGTAACGGGGTCTCGTTCTCTCATACAACATTAATAATCCTATAATATATGGGGAACTGGCCTCTGGCCTCATACTACCACTTCCTTCGAAGTTTAGCTCGGCCGAAAAGTTTAGACCCCATGTTATAAATAATTTAAGAACTGAAAATTTTAGGCAAAGAAATGAACACAATTTACAGACAAAGATCACCAAAAACTACATTTCGAAAAAAAACAGTATAATAATGACCTTGCAACACTTTGTGGTATGTCCTTGAGTTGCAAACAGTTTGTTGGCTTATATTAAAACTTCACGTATAAATTATAAATAATCTTACCCCTCTTACACGTGTATTAGTTGTCCACATATTTCGCACGTAGGTACTAGTAGTTTTATTCGTCATAAACGCCTTTGTAAATCGCAGCTTGCAACTTGTTCCGAAAAGTCTGAATTATTCGGTCACTCTTTTTAATATAAATTGCGAGACATGTTCATTTTCTTGCTGTGTTTCTTCAACATTTTTCTTTATAAATTTGACCGAAAAGTGGCTAATACATTAGACTTGCTTATTAGTTAAACATATTAGTGAACGCAATAGTTGTTTTTTCCAACGATATAATTAAATAGACACAAGAATTCAAAATCTGCGTGGCAATAATATAAACAAAACAAAAATATAAATGGTGTAGAAAATCGAATCTGTACAAGTCTTATAAGGGCCGATTTACTCGGCTCATTTTTTTTATTTAGTTAGCGGCTAATTTAACTAACTACGCTTATAATTATGATCAGTAACTATAAAAACGCTTTAGACAAAAAGTCTATCTGCCAATTCCTTTTTTGCTGGCTTTTCCCGCTGGTATGAAAACAATAACAATTTCTCTGACAAGCTTCTATTTGTTTTTACATCTTGTAAACTGTACAACATTAAAGTAACACTGAATGGACAAAAACTTTGAAGTATATAATAGCTCCCTTTGTATTATGAAATGTAAAAATATCACGTAGCGGAAAATTGTTTGCCTATCAGGAAACACCACCCTTAGCACAGTCGACCTGGTTTCAATTAGAACGAAGAACAACTACCTATAGACGTTTTAATTATTCGGTGATGTGATGTGACCGGAGTTAAATTAGGGTGTTCTAGGAATACTCATTAATACTATGAGTACTTTTTAGTAGTGTTAGTGAACGTAGTAATAAATAACCTACACACATCACTTGCGGAGTATTGCACTGACTGTGACCTGACATTGCAACAATGCACCAAAATAAAAATTGCTCACTTTAACAGTGAAGGAAAACATTATGAAAAATCCTGCATTTCTAAGAGTTCTCCATAGAGTTCTCGGAGATGTGTAAAGTCTGCTAAGCCGTACTGGGCCATAATGGTGGACCATGGCCTGTGGCCCTTCTCGAACTGAGAAAAGGCCCTTGCCTAGCAGTAGGACATTTTCATACAGGGCAGATATTATTATATACTGAATGTTTGGATCCTAGTTTCCTAAACAATAGAAAAATCTGTTACTATAATATCTGATATTAGTTAATGCTTACAATGTTTGCCTGTAGGTACCTACTAAGCTCACTTTTCATAATTAGAAATGCGTGCTAAATTTCTGTTCTTTTTTTTATTTTTTATACTGCTAAGGCTTACGGCATACGGCCCACCTGATGGTAAGTGGTCACCGTAGCCTATGGTCGCCTGCAACACCAGAGTCATCATTTGCGCGTTGCCGACCCTTTAGGAAAGGAAGAAGAGAAAAAGGAAGTGGGAAGGAGAAGGAGCGGGAAGGGGGACAAGGGAGGGGTTGGGCCTCCGACACTCTCACTCACCGAACGAACAGTAAGAATACTGCTATTTCACGTCTATATTCTGTGAGAGGTTATTAGTCCTTCCCCGGTCAAGCCGGCCCCCATTCATGCTGAAATCGGCGAGGCTCTACTACTCAAAAACTTGCACTTGTTATTTCAACAATAAAGGATAATAAATTATTGAAAATTCTCTAGACTCTAAGTATAAAAGTCAGGAAATGTCCATCTCTTCATCTTAAACTACCTTAGTGGCTATCGGCAATGCAGAGATAGACTTCCACTGCTTATCCGAGTGCAATACAAGGGTTTTTTCGTAGTACTCGCTTTTCCTCTTCGGTAACAAAAAAGAGTTTAAATAAGTTGATAATTTGTTATGAAGGGATGGGATGATGCATCCTAACAAAACAAAAGAATTCTCTTTACGATAACGATCCAAGAATTACGATACATAGCAGCTTTTGTTACAATAGATACATACGGTTTCGGTTTACTTATGATAGTTTTAATTAAACTTTAGTTAAACTTTATAATGTCTATGCCACAAAGTAAACTTACAAAGACACTAGAAGACCAGAGTTAGGCAGCGCTGGCCTTAGGCCTTGATCAGAGTAGAGCAAAATTGTCTTTCGGCACCCGTTGGCTGTCGCATTTCTACTTCGGTTTTATGTTTAGTAAATATTCCTAAATAGTAATAATTCCTAAATTAATTTTGCATTTTAGTTTGCCCAAGCTTCCGCTAGAAATTAGTTTTCGCATTCGGATTTTAGCGCCTCTTGCCACCTGGTGCCTAGAGCGACAACTCCACTAACATCTGTCCTTAACCCAAGACCAGCGCTGGAGCTAGGACAAAAACGCTATAAAATATCCAGTCAACAACTATATATATTTAACTTTCGTTTGTTTTCGTTTGAGTCAATAGCAACTACGAATGTTGACGTTTCTATTTTATTACCACTGCATTCGAATGGAATGTGTAACGTTGAGGTGTGGTCCAATTTAAGATCGCTTTTTTATGCACCAATGTTGGCAAACAACTATACGAACCATGGTAAGCGGTTACTATGACTGTACGGATGGCTTAGGGGTTTAAGTGGTCGCCTCTCCAATGCCACTCGATCCCCATACGAAAATAAAAATTGAGTACTCCACAAATACTTGTTTTTAGTCTGGTTGATCTTTGTGTCCCTTATTTGAATGTTTGTAAAGTTACCCGCAACACAGGATTCATTCCTAGGGCAATACTGGAATTATAACTCGTACCTTACCGACCATAATAAAGTAAGAATGGCAAAATAAACGAAGATTAATGAATTTCGACATTCCTGGTAAGGATCACATATAAAAATAAATTACATATTTTCTCATGACATATATACCCGCCAAAGCGGAGGTGTATTTCCCCGGCTATGGATTCAAGTTCCACGTAATATTGGGCAAGCTTATTGCCTTCAGCATGTTGCCATACTCTACTCTCTGTGTTACTACTGAAAAACTATGGAATCGACCTTACTATAGAAGAAAGAGCGGGACAAATTTATATTTTAAATCATATCTACTAATCATATTTTAGGCTAATTTATCAATAGGCGGGTCCACACAGAGGAAGCAGCCTCGCGAGGCATTTGCCGCGCGAGGAAACGGTCCCCGAACGAGCGAGGCAGCCTCGGTAACAACGCGAAGCTGCTGCGCGCGGCAAGCCCGAGCCATTTGTTCGTTCGTTTAGTTGAGAGTTAAGACATCATTGCACTACACGTACGTGTTGCGGTGGCAGCTAATTATTATGCTCGAGCGAGGCACGAAACAGAATACGCGTGCGTCCAGAGTGCGCGCGGCAAACGACTGAGGCGCCTTTGAGCAAAACAAAAAGCCGACACTCGGTGGCTCGGCCGCTCGGTCGCTCGCCCGCGGCGGTACACGCGCTTTCCTCGGTCGAGGCACGTCTACATAAACCGAGCAGCCTCGCGCGGCAAATGCCTCGCGAGGCTGCTCGCTTTGTGTGGACCCGCCTAATCATGATTTAAGCAGAAATGTATAGGACCTATATTTTGCCTGTGGCATTCAGGGATTAAATAATTGAGACCAAACTTATTACCACGAGATAATCCATGCCTATTTGTGTATCATCAAACATATTTGTATCATTGCGCTAGATGGCGCTGCCTGCCTTAAAATGGTTTAGTACTTAGCAATAATTGTCTGAAAAACTTACTGACCAATAGCTCCAAGCGTCGACCAGCGCACTCCAATGGGGCCTTTGGCTGTCAACGTGAAGCCAACCGTAGCTCCGACCATGGAATGAGTCCCGGAGACGGGAAGACGAAGTGCCGTAGCCAGGATCAGCCAGATAGCTCCTGATATTAAAGCCGATAGGCACCCTGCAGCCAGCAACTTCTCACCGCCGTCCGCGTACAAAGACACGTCCAGGATGCCTTTACGCATCGTATCTGACACCTTATAACCTGTCAAATAAGTACAATTATTTTAAATATGCTTTTTGGAAATACTCAGATCACACTCACACATTTTTACACATTTAGATAATTGATTTAAATCTGGATGTTCTTTGTGTTCATTGCGTTATTGTTTACTAGCTGTTACCTGCGACTTCGTCCGCGTAGATTTTAACTAAAAAGTGTTTGTCGCCGCGGAACCCAACTATATTTCTCTGCCCAAGTTCTTAAATGGCGTAGTTTTTATAGTGTAAAGCTAGATAATAGCATGGCTTACTCAAAAACAACATTTAAATATGCGTCGTTAGATTACACGCTGTCACAGAATGCGTAAGAAAAATAAAGATTCACAGCTCCTCCCCCGTAGGTGATAGCATGATAATATGTAGCCTATATGTTGACCCGACCTGTTAGTAATATCATGCAAAGTTTGAAGTAAATCCATGCAGTACTTTTTGAGTTTAGCCCGGACATACATACAGACGAACAGACAAAAATTCTAAAAACTATATTTTTGGCTTCGATATCGATTGTAGATCACGCCCTAAGTATTCTTTTAAAAAAATATTCAATGTACAGTTTTGATTTTCCTACGATTTTATTATATGTATAGATAAAGCCCACCGCGACACAGCCTATTTCAAGTGCAAAACAATTCTTGTAAATTACAGATATAGCAAGTTTGGGGGTTCCTTGTCTCCGTTGTAACAAAGGAATTATACCCAGTGCGAGAGTTATTATTAAAGAAAGGTTATTTAAAATTGGTACCGGTTTAGTGATGAGTATGGTATCAGGCAGGGGCTTTGTGTTTACAAGACAGACATAGAAAACAATCACCATCATCGCTTTGACTGTTCACGAGCGGTTTTCGACTTGTTGCAGATAGCAACAAGTCCAAAAATCCTAATTGTTGTAGTTTAAGTTTTAATGCATTTTCAGTTTACAATAAGAAAAATAAACTGATATAATTATATTGACAACATTTTTAGTAAGTAAATAACGCCATGCTATGATGCCACCGTACGCTTTGATGTAAGTACTCTATAATAGTCTGACGCACAGATTTATGAAAATAGGTAATAAAATGTTACTCACCTATAAGTACTGAGCCGGCAATCTCAAATATCGTTGCAAGTATGCAAGCCTGCGTGAGTGTGAGCACCTTGGAGCCAACGCTGGTGCCAAACGAATTGGCCACATCGTTCGCGCCAATGCCGAAAGCTAGGATGAACGCCACCACGAATCCGCTTACCACAAGCCATAACAAATCTTCAGAAAACGGTTCCATTTTATCGTTTCTCCAATGTTGGACCTCACAAATTAAGGTTTTTATAAAACAACATGTTTAACACCTAACCAAAAACGCAATCGTTACGATATTCAACAATAAGCTTTGCTCTATATTTATATTAATTCCTTAACACTTCTCGAAAACAATCCCTCTTAACTTGAAACAGTCGAATTTTCATTCCTTTATAGAAAAATAAGTGAATATAGAATAGCTAACGATCTAATTGTATGCATTAATTACAATTACTAAAGCAATCAATAAATTAGTTATAGGTACATTTAAAATATTAGAAATAATGCAATTCGAAATTTATGAGATAGTTGTGCGTCACAATGTTTGATCTTTATAAAGCCTTTCGGATAGATGATGATGACTGAATAATCTCGGCTTCATCATTTCTGAAAAAGAAAACAGGACTTACTTTATCTATCCATCCACAACTAAGGCCTAACGCCGCGCGCCGGCCGCCAATAAACATAAAATTCAGAGTCACCTTGAAAACCAGTAACCGTCAATTCTTATAAGAATCAAATAGCAATAGCAACACACGTCAACTAAATTGTCCGACAATAAATCAAATCTAGTTCTACGAAGACATCACATGGTATCAGAGATATTGATTAACGCCATTTGATAAAAAAACCCACTAAAATATTGTCCATAATCACGCGAAAACTAAAGGTTATACAATGTCGCCCTCGTCAGACTATTTTCTTTAAAATCTCATTTATGCTGTAATTGGACAAATTGCGTCACAAGTTTCTATCATCGGCATGTGCTTATTTTTAAAGGTGGTGAGATGTAGGTACGTCGCGGCTATGTGCCTATATCACGTGTCACTATATTACTATGTGCTCGTTTACTTTGCAAAATATACAAATTGAAACACTATACCAAATCACTAGTTCACAAAAGACTCTAATCTATAAAAGAATCACTTACTTTTGTATAGAATAGGATTTTATGGTCCTAGAATTAACTGTATCGAAGAAGCACGAGGTTTCGCCTTGAGCTCTTCAGCTGTGGACTGAAGTTGACAAGGGTCGCACCGGGCTGCCGACTGATTGGAGCATGCGCACAAGGGCACACGCCACCCCACTCCAGCAACCCCCTTATTCAGACACGAATACAATAAAAATGTTTGTTCTATAGAAAAACGGCTCAGGACGGCGCTAATTGTATTCCGCTAGGCAACCGATAAATTTTATAACTTGATGGATGAATAAAATCTCTACAGTTATTTTATATGCATGTGTAAGAGATCTTTATACTAGTTTATTTATTTCAAAATTGTTATAAGTGCCCGCAAGATACACATTCTGATATACAAAAAGATCCAAGAAGATTTTGGCTGATATTCAAATTGATCACAGCATTTCAATTAGTTGGTTTACATTGGTTTACTTTATGATGTAAATTTATTATTCAATAAGTGTTCCTCAATCAGTGTCACTTAATGTATAAAGAAAACCCGTCGATAACACAGCTCAAAGAAACATTTCAAAGGAACTGTGCACCTTGAGATATTGCATACCAATGCAATTAAAATATATATTATTGGTTAAATAATATTTGACAAATAAAACCGAACCGGTTATTTTTTTACCCAAAGTACATGCTTGCCTATATAGGCACATAGTGTAGATACCATAGTACAATTCACATCATACTTAATCACTATCTATAGAATATTGCCCCTCGAACAAAAGTGTTTTGTGCGATGTGAACTCTAATCATATTATAATAATAATAATAATAATTTATTTATTTCAGAAATCTAGTTCCATAGTCAACATATAAAAATCATAACATAAAAATAAAATTAAAAATCACAATAAGTATATAATAAATATTATTTCATTCAGTTACATTAAAAATAAATAAATAGGCTAAAATTAATTATTTAATTAGTTAAAATAATAGATGTCATAAAAATTAAATCAAAATAAGTAAAAAGACATGTCATAACATCAGATAAAATAAAAATAAATAAATAAAACATCAAATCAAATTTATCACAATTTGAAATTAATAAGTTAAGCATTATTATGATGCATGTAGTTACAATTATATGTAGTATTAGACTTCCAGATGATTCCGTGGCTAGAACAAAAGAGCACATATCTTTAACATTTTTTTTTTTTAATATTCCCTTTATAAAAAATAATCGTTGATCCCTTAGCATAAATTATTGCTTAGGGTTGCTGTCAATCGTGAGTCATACGTTCGTCTTCACTATCCAGAGTCAGTGCTCCTAGTGACAATTTCTTTATAAAAACTTAATAACATTTTGCTAGATCCGGACCTTTATGTTTCATTGACTACTTTGGTCCTATGGTGTATGTTTGCATTTTTGATTGCGTGCGATTAAACGGTTCTGGGCCAAGACAAAGGTTTTTGGAATTTGCTGCTATTAAATTCTCAGTAACAGCATGAACTCTGGAAATGAGAACGGTAGATGGTAATATTATAAAGTTAGTAATGCCATTACTTCATTAGATTTTAACATAGCTGGCTGCACGAATGGAGGAACGGGCAAGAGACCGTCCCGCAGCTGCCGTCGCGCTGAGTGTTATGGGTTCGTAAACCCACTCGGAACAAATATTTGTGTATTCACAAATAAGAGACAGATTATTGAGAACTCTTAGACGTTCAGGTTTTCTCGCAATAGTTTCGTACAGTTAAAGCGAACGATAATGAAATATATGCACCGCATAGGTGCATAAACGCCAAGAACACGCTTTAATTTTTTAACGTGGCGGTCAAAGGGTTATTACGCACATACCTAACTCCGAAAAGTTAGAGATGCGTGCCTAAGGATCGAACTCCAGACCTCTGCGAGGCACTTCAATAGACTTCCACTTGACTATCGCTGCTTAAATAATATACATATATATTATATTTATAGTTTTTCTCTCTTAAACTAAAAATCTTGTATCTCTTCGAATCAAGAATAATTTCTGTATCCGTCTGTAAAACATTGTACACAAAAACACGCAATCTCGGTAAAATGTAGATTTCGAACTCGATCTAGAACTCATTTTTGTCCCGTGCGGGAATCAAATCACAACATTCTGTGCACTAGCAGCGTATCTGTAGATGATGAACCCCTGTGCCATTCATCATGCAGTTATATTGTTAACAAACTACGGAAAAAGAAGCAGTTATCATTTTCACCTAATTTGTTATGGGATTAAATATAATGACCACCAAAAATACTAATTGCGTAGAAAAATATGCTTACTAAAATATACCATAACGAGCACCTATACGCCTCAAATCACTGCATTCCGTCTCGTAAGGGTTAGGTTATGAAAAATAGCTTCGCGAGGCTCCGTCGACTTATTTTGATCTCTTTAAATATATTTTGCTGTGCAATTTGGTTATCATTTGCTATTTTTGACTATTATATTTTACTATATCTGGTGATAAGTTAAACATAAGCCATTTGTTATTCTATGTCTATGTTCATGCGTAACTTGTTATCTGTTAGAACCTTCGTATTTGATCGAAGGTTAAATGTTGATTATTTCATAAACTGTTATTCATAACTGTTATGATTAAGTAATCGGGCGAAATCCGGGTCCGCCGCTAGTAATATATAGGTTTATGAAATAGTTATATATAACATTATCCCAAATGGACAATGGCCATATTATATAAGTATATAATATGGCCATTGTCCATTTGGGATAATGTATCTTTCAAAAAGTAAAAGAATTTTTTAAATATATATTTTGTGGCTCGTGGTTTAGCGTTATACAAACAAACTCACAAGAGTGCGTTTTGCTTTATGTTTTGTATTTATGTTTGTTTGGACGCGCTAATCTCAGGAACTACGGGTTCGATTTAAAAAAAATATTTTAGTGTTGGATAGCCTATTTATCGAGGAAGGCTATATAACATCACGATACGACCCACGGGGGCGGCGCAGTAACAGTAAACGCGGGTGAAACCGCGGGAACATCTAGTAATACATATACTAGCGACCCGCTCCAGCTTCGCACGGGTAGTAAGAAACCTTTACAAATTATACACCTAAACCTTCCTCATGAATCACTCTGTCTATTGGTGTAGACGGCATGAAAATCAGTTCAGTAGTTTTTGAGTTTATCGCGAGGAGACAGACACGCAGTCGCGGTGGGGAACCTTGTTTTAAAATATGTAGTGATGTTGTGGCGCAGAGATATTATATAATAAGTATAGAATATTAGTGATGAGCACAATTGCATTCGAATAGTATTCGAATAGGTACAGATGGGCGTGACGCAATAAGTACAGACAAAGCCGCTAAACATTTGTAAGATTTTAAATTATTAATCATTCTTAATAATAAGTGCACCCATTTTTACAACAATAATAGTTAGATGATGGTTATTTGAATATTTATACATGCAGAATAGTAATTGAAATATTTTAATTCATTAAATGGTCTTGGGAATGGATTTCTTCTGATTGATTGATTGAGTTTCTTGCCTGCTTCATCTCAAGAGAGATTCCACTCCTTGAACTGGATTATTTTTCAATATTTAATTTTATTATATCCTGCTTAAGTTCAGTTTTTTTAATTTTTGTCTTATTCAAATAATACTTGTATTTATTTTAAGGATATAAAATATTTGAATTTAATTTGAATTATTGTTCAGCTATTTATGTCGCTGAGTGTACCGACATGAACACAACCTGAGCACTTATATACAGGGTGTAAGTGACGGTCCACCGAAAACTGAAATACTAGCTTCGGACCATTAATGTAAAATACCATCTAATTGTTTTAAAACAAAGCTTTTTGTACACAGCGATTCATACAATGTAATGTAATCTAGTAAATCTTTACTTAACTGTTAAAATACAAAACTGTAACAAAAATTTGTTAATAGAATTAGCAGTTATAAGTATAAAATTAATCGATAGCCGATAACTCTCATAAAAATATTTTATGAGAGTTATCGACTATGGATTTATTTAATTAGATAGATGTATCTCATCCCTATCTAATATGACTACAACTGCAAAAGAAATTTATTTTTGAATTCTTTAGTTCGGTCGCGCTACTGTCAGGAATCGGAAGTACTTGACGTAATCTCTCGTATTCGCGAGTGTTTACTATTTTCGTTGCATTTTGTTAAGTTTTTATTTTGTTTATAACTATTTTGTGTACTAAATTGTGTTTATTTACTGTGTTCATAACATTTTGTTAACGTTTTTGTTTTGTTTATAACTTTTTTGTGTAACTACAAAGTTGTGTTTGTACCTAATAAATAATGCGTCAGCCATTTAGTGCACGTGAATATGGACAAATGCTCATGGCATACGGGGAGGCACGAGGCAATGCTTCGTTGGCGCTTCGCATTTACATCCAGCGGTATCCTGACGCTCGTCACCCTATGGACAGTCGTGTGATTTCTCGTACGTATCAACGAGTACTGGATAATTTACCCATAGTACCGCATCAGGAGGGTTCCAGCAGGCCGATTAGAGTTTCCACTGAGCGGAGAATTCTCGATGCCGTTCACCGTAATCCACACCTTGGTACGCGAACCACCGCTAAACTTCTGCGCCGTAACTACGGAACTCGCGTATCGCACTGGACTGTGCATAAAATTTTACGCAGAGATCGACAACGGCCGTACCGTATTCATAAAGTGCAAGCTCTCGTGCCTGGCGATCAAGTTCGATGAATCAGCAGCGGCAACATCCAAATTTTGTATCCCACATAATCAGGACTGACGAATCCACGTTTACTCGGAATGGCATGTGGAATCCACGTAACTCGCACGTTTGGGCGCGAAGTAATCCACATGCATCCCAACAAACGGGTCACCAAACGCGTTGGTCAGTAAACGTATTGTATGGTAACTATAACAACAAAATTTTAGGGCCTTACTTTTTACCGGAGCGCTTGAATGGACCCCGATACTTGGATTTTCTACAGCAAGATCTGACAACTGTCCTGGATGAGTTACGTTCCGACCTTGCCGCAGAATGGGATCAAATGGAAGATTTGCCGCTTGCTCAGTTACCTCAAATTTGGTTTCAACACGACAGTGCTCAGAGTGCGCCAATATCTTGACGACACATTTCCTCGGAGATGGATTGGGCGATTCGGGCCTCACTCGTGGCCAGCCCGCTCACCGGATTTAACACCGCTGGTTTTTTTTGTGGGGCTATATCAAGGAAAAAGTGTTCGTCAGTGAGTGCACTACTGCGGACGAAATGCGGAATCGTATAACGGCAGCATTTGTAAAATTAGAAGCTGACATTATCGCAGACCCCTCCATGATGCCTCGCCTTCACGCCGAAACAATCAATCGTGCGCAAGTTTGTGAACAAGTTGGAGGCAGCCATTTTGAACCATATCTTATAAGGCCCGCAAGATCTTAAGGTAAGGTTTAATTACTTTTACAATTTACTGTTAATTCAAAGAATTTATCGTAAATCACCCTACCTTTTTATTTTATAAACACATTTGGCTTTCTGTTTTTACCTACACAAACATTAACGAAATGTGCGTATAAGATTAATTTTATAAGACGTTATTCAATTTATTCAAATTTTTTGTAAGTACAATAATAAAATTGTACAATCCGATTATTAGTCACAACGTTTAAATTATTATTGTAATAGATCACTAAAATAGGTGATCCGGGCTCCGTCAGATAATGTGAGCGCGCGTAGCGTTGGTGCGCGGGAAGCGCGATACGATAGCGCGGACGGACACATTGCATTGGTAGCGATACATTGCGTAGTGTAAATTACAATGTACTACCATAAAACTTTAATCGTACGTTTCATTTTTGAATTGACATTTCCATTCAGTTGTGTACTTATGGACAAACGATTGTGCAACGTTTTCGGTACACCGTCCCTTACACCCTGTATAGTTTTGCTGATATATTCGAATGCAATATTAATTGTCCGCATTGCTTCAGCAATTTCATAAGAACCCATGGAAACTTTCCAAGCTTCCACGAGTTCGGCGAACGGAAATTTTCAACAGGTGACAACAATTCGCTCGAGATTATTTTTACTCGTTTGTTGTAAAGAGTATCTACACTTATCAACATGCAGATTACGTAACTACCGACAATATCTATAGGTACTAATATTATAAAGCTAAAGAGTTTGTTTGTTTGTTTGGTTGAACGCGCTAATCTCAGGTACTACTGGTTCGAATTAAATAATTATTTTAGTGTTGGATAGCCCATTTATTGAGGAATGCTATAGGCTATATAACATCACGCTACGACCAATGGGCGCGGAGCAGCAATGAAAAGTGTTGCAAAAACGGGTAAAATTCTCTTATATGAAGCAGACGAAGTTGCGCGTGTCATGATTTCTTATTTTTGTTAATAATTCTGCTCGGGAGTTTTTATTTATTCAACTGGCAACACAGCCAACCATCATTTTTAAATAGTGGGGTTATTGTGGAGGGGAAAAATAACTCGTTCTCTCGGCGAAAGACACTGTTGCCAATTTAGCGACTTTGTCGCTAGAAATGACGACTTTCGTGTATGTCTTAGCGACAAAAAATAAAATTTGTCGCTAAAAATTTTTTTGCGACTTATCTGGCGACTTTTGTAGTACAAATGAAAACAACTGTAGGGCATGTAATAAGTACATTTTTTATGAATTCGACACAGAATTATACAATGCGAAGAGATATATATGGGAAAAATTATAAAATCTCCAGGATTTCGGCAGAAAACGACTAAAAAAAAAGAAGGTCAGTCCGCCTACTCTGGAGCACTCCACAGGTAGGCAGGCTGACCTTCTTTCTGACGACTTTTGATATTGAATCTAGCGACTCGACTTCACAAGAGTTAGCAACACTGGCGAAAGATCGCTCAGCAGTAAGGAACTATCATTCAACTGAGTAAGACGTTCTCAATAGTCCGTGTAATTGCTGTGAGTTTGGTAATATAGTCACATAATATTTTAGACGATTGAGTTTCATTATATGCGGGTCAGCTAGTCTAAACTAAAAGTCAATTTTAATTAAATACTTACCTTTAATTACTACCTCTGTGGATCAGGGGTAGTTAATGCGAATGTAGTGCATGCGTTCTCGGTTTCAATTCTCGGGTTCGACCAACAGAAAGTTGGCATTTTCTATCACGATATTCGTAATAGCGGTCCAGAGTTAAGAAGTATGCGATGATAGTTTACTGGTTACCCTCGTTCAATAGAAACATGTCGTTGCCCTAAAGCGTGTGTATGTCTCACTTAGTGATTTAGAGAGCATGCACTCTACGTTTTAAACAATCTAGTTAATTTGCCTATTCTACAAGTAATATTTTAATGTCCTTGTCTCGTCTAGTACCTACTTTGTAGGTACCTACATTGTAGGTACACCTACATTGTAGGTACCTACATTGTAGGTACTACATAATATATTAGCGAACAAAATTATTTTAGATTAAGAGGCTGCGCGGATGATTCTGTAGTTTAAGTATCTAGTCGCTTCACCACTGCCATTGTGCCAAGTGTTGTGGATTCGATCCCCATACGAGACAAAAAAATAGTGTCTTCCACAAATAGTTGTTACGAATCTAAGTGTTCTTTGTGTTTTTCTTTTAACATTAGTGAAGTCCCCGGTGGCGCAGGGATTATTCCCAGTGCACTGTGCAGTTAGATGTCTATGTTATTGCTCAATAAAAAGTTGCGGTAGTTTGAAATAATAAAAATGAATCATATCGAATAAATTATAATCAATAGAATTATCTTTTGATTTAATTATAATTGACAGTGACCATAATTATTATGTTTACACGCCTTCAACTGTACCTAGGTATACATAACTTAATTTCGCTCTACTTACATGTGAAACATATGCAGTCCAAATCTTTTCGCTAGTAAATAAAATTTAGCAAAGGAATCAATATATTATCTACAATTCGTAAACGCGAACGTCTTAAATTTATAATTACCTATGATGTTACTGGACAGTAACTAATAAAATTATTATTCATACCTATACTACAGATAATATAATACTATACTAGCGTAGGGATTGCTTTAGAAACGGGCCGATTTAATTAAGGGTTGTGTGTTTGAGGGGCAGGGGGAGGAAGTGCTGAACCCCTCCCAATTACCCCCATGGCGCGCAAATGTCTAGTTCCCGAGAAAAAATAATTTAAAGTTGGTCAAACTTAACCTCAAAATTGTGACATTTTATATTGTCTTGCATAAAATCTGTTGTTTTGGAAGCAATTTACAACTGGGACGTCTCCGGCGCTGCGGAAATTGCAGCCTCTATGCCATTGCGTAACAAAGCGCAAGCATCCGCACTCGCCTACGCAGCTTCGGCTTGCTGGTCGCTTTCGGCGACCAGCCTCAGCCGCTACGGCTCGTACGGCGCTTGCGCTTTGTTACAGCTGGCGGAGGCTGCACTCCCTCCGCCCCTCCGGCTTTTTATAACCACTCTAAGTGTAGGGCATAAAGTACTAGGGAGAGTCGGGGTAGGTTAATTCGATATTGTCTAAAATTGTATGAAATGGCTGTCATGTCATGTATGAGTAGGTAATTGAGTTGCTGATTCTGGCGCGAAAAAAGTTACGTTTCATTTCACGTAAAAATAATATCTTTTACCAAATTTGGTGTAATAAAATGATCATTTGACAATAAATGTTTTGTTACATATTTAAATAATTAAAAATAGGTTTTTGTATCACATTTTATTAAAGAAAGACGAAACAAATTATGTTGGTGTCATCAAAAATTCGTTCCATTTTACGTGTTTATAAAAATGCCTAAAAAATAAACTACGCGAGTGCGCGGGTTGGGGATCGTTCCGGGGGGTTGGAAAACTCACCCCACAACATATTTCAACCAGCACCAATCCCCGTTTCGATCTACCCGTTTCTAAAGATAACCCTTAGCGTATACCTAAATATTTCTACAATGACACATGAGTTGAATTATTATATTACTAGCTGACCCGCGCAACTTCGTCTGCTTCACATAAGAGAATTTTCCTAGTTTTTGCAATATTTTTAATTTATGCTCCGCTCCTATTGATCGTAGCGTGATGTTATATAGCCTATAGCCTTCCTCTATAAATGGGCTATCCAACACTGAAATATTTTTCTAATTTTTACCCGTAGTTCCTTAGATTACCGCGTTCAACCAAACAAAGAAAATGTGAGTGAAGTCGGCGCGTGAGCGCCCCCGCCTTTTTATAAATGCAGCGGATGGCCGTTTCGCGCTTTAAACAACAATCAACCGTATAGCCGTACCCATACTGGCGCGGCGAGATTTGGAAGTTTTATTTCATCTATATCTTGTGTGTTTATAAACCGATTCCTATATTTTTTTTTATAATATACATATTAAAGTGTACTTTTTGAATATGGGAGTTTGATAAAGATATATCTATGTGAAATACAATATATTTATGTATTTTAATACACTTTGAAGAAATGCCTAACGATTAAACACGTTATTGTGGCTAATTTATAAAAGATAGATATATACTATTAAGGACTTTTTTGTAGATCTTTTGAAGACCATCATCTTTGTAATACATACTTTTGGTGTATGATCAACGTATGCGAGGATAAGAGCTCGAAAGCGCATTTTCATCCGACTTGCTTCAAATTTATCGTCACTGCTCAGCTCCTATATGTCTTAGCGTTATGTTATATAGCCTATAACCTGCCCAGGAGTATGGACTACAATCGTACCAAGTTTGGTTAAAATCCCTTCAGTAGTTTTTGACCCATGCGTGCACATACAGACAGACAGACAAAAAATTTACTGATTGCATTTTTGTCATCAGTATCGATCACCATTCATCCCCCAATATTAATTTTGAATATATATTCAATGTACAGAATTGACCTCTCTACAGTTTTATTATAAGTATAGATTATTGTGAATATGTTGTATTATTATTTGTCACGGAACTCTCTATTAAACGAAAACTGCATTGTGAGACCAACCCTATAGCACATGACATCTGTCATGCTAAATTTTTATACTAGTTCATCTGTCAATGGACAATTTGAAATTCTTCACAAAATTTTGTAATCATACCACCAGGCTATTATAAACTGGTTTGACTAATAATGTAACAATAGAAATTAAATATATTTGTATAATGTTTTTCAGAAATGTTTGGTATGCGGCAGAGCTGACAAATACTTGGTACGATAACTGAATAGTTGAGGTTATATTGTAGTGACTAAACAAACTGTGTTAATAGCTTTATTTTTTTAGCAAACCTATCCTATTGCAACGATATAGGGGAAGTGTCGGTCATGTGCGGTTACAACTTCGTAACTCACTTCACAATTCTCGGCGCAATGAACCGAATCCATTGGAACATCTAAAGTTAGATTCTAGACAATTGACTCCTAGTGCATTAATAAAACCATTCTTTTTTACTGTTGGGGTGAGTATACATTAATCTAAATTATCATTCCTTTAATTAAATATTTACTACACATTCTATTTTATACAAATTTTCAGAGATAATTATGTAAATGGCATCATACACCAGAATGAACTAATTATGATTATTTAAAGGTATGTTCGTTGAGTCTCGGAGCATGTATGATTTGGGAATATGAATCTCTTCGGATCCATGCATCTTCCTTTCTAAGAAAACCTGGAGCGTGGTTAAATGCACAACAAAGGAGAATAAAAGCCGTAAGTTCCTTTTTATTAGTTCAGGCATTTATTGGACTAGCTGTATTATACATAATAGTAATAATGCATAGTCAAACTTGATACTTATAATATCAAAACATTTAAATACATAGTTTAACCTGTTCAGTGCCAGCGGCCTAGTGGTAGCCCAACAATACGATTACAATGATGTCGGGCAGAATATCTCCACATCATAATTATTAAAGACGATATTTATGTATCAATTATGTTATATCTTCTTATCATTTCTATTATCAAACACTGGTGATAGATTCCAGTTGTTAAGTCTATAATTAAGCCAAATTTTATGTGGTATCATTTTAAACAAACAGCAGTCAAATTTAAAGTTGATGTGGATAACAATAAAATAAATAATTCTTTCAGTCAAAAACAAATGTTGTTTAAAAGAACTTATCTACAAAGATAAATAGTGTTAAACCTTGGTAAGGGTAAATATTTTCTTGCACTAATTTTCATTGCACAATTATTATTTGAAAAAATCAATAAAAATATTTTAAAGTTAGCTCTTTCGTGACCTACTTTTATTATCTTAGATTTTTCTTGACTAGATATTTGTTTTTATTTTATTTTTATTTTATTTATTTATTTCTCTATTTACTACATTACACATTTTTATAATTGGCAGCGGCTTCCGCACTAAGATCGAGGCTTGTATCGCGGTAACCACACGTTATACATTAGTCGCTTAGCATCTACAATATGCAGACATCGGTTTGAAAACAAATAAAATATAGAAAATGAACAAAAATTAAACTTCTAACAAAATAATGTTCGAACGAAGTGAACATATTAACTTAACAATTTTGGAAATAAAAAGGGAAATACAGTTGTATGTGATGAAAATGTGTGGCGTTTTATGATTGTCAGGGTGTGTGTGTTTGTGTGTGTCAGGGTGTGTGTGTGTGTTTGTGTGTGAGGGTGCGTGTGCGTGTGTGTTGGTGTGTGAGTATTGTATCTTTGTCGTCAACTGTGATTGAGAAGAATTAGTTCAGTTTCTTCATAAGAGAGCTTAAAGAGCCACGTTGTTATTAATGTTTTTATTTGACTTAGACATAATTTTTCCATTTTAGCATGTAACTTACAAACTATGTTGTATATTTTGGGGTGTAAGTAGATTGCCTGTCTTTTTATAAAAGTGGAGTTTATGGCAAGTGTAGGAATTCGAAATACACGTCGTTGCGTTAGCTGAGTGAATTCAGGGGATTTTGCAATTTCTTTATGCATTGAGATTATTGCCTTCAGAATAAATATCTGACGTACTCTAAGTACTTCGCAGTCATGGTACAGGTCATTAGTTGAATACCGAAACGGTGTTTTCAGCATTACTTTTAGGACTGCTCGCTGGGCTCTCTCAAGTTGGATCATTTTGGATTTTGCTGCATACAAGGGCACAATAGTAAAGGAGTGATTGTGTCAGTGCTTTGTAAATTAGTATCAGAGTGTTTTTGTTTGCGCTATTACGTAGTGATTTGAATATGTATATAGATTTTCTAATTCTACCTGATAATTGGTCTATATGTTTGTGATATGTTAAACGTTCATCTAATATGAGTCCTAGATAGCGGATAGAGTCCGTGCGATTACTAGTTTCGCAGTTACAGAAGACTCTACTATCAGAGTCACAAGTGTGTAGTTTTAAAGAAAGGACTGTGGGTTTTGATGCAAGTGTCTTATAAAACGTGATAAACTTAGTTTTTTTAAGTTTAGTGTTAATAGATTCGTCTCTAGCCATTTTGCGAGATTTGACATCCCTACCTCCGCAGTTGCGACTACGCTGGACCAAGATTTGTTACGAAAAATTACTGCGGTGTCATCAGCGTAACACAAAACGTTTGCATTTGACATGGGTATTTTTAAAATGTCATTTATATAAATGCAGAATACCGTGGGACCCAGAATACTCTCTTGGGGAACGCCAACCTCAACTTGTTGTCGGTTGCTAGTTGTAGAACCAACTCTAACGCATTGGAGACGATTTGTCAAGTAACTGTGGAACCAGTTTAGTGCGAGACCCCTCACGCCCATGCACTCTAATTTGCGGAGCAGGATAGGCACGGACACGGTGTCAAAAGCCCTAGACAAATCTAGAAAAATTCCTAGACAGTATTCATTGCGGTCCAGGGATTTTGACACCACATCAGTTAATGCTACTACAGCGTCTTCTGTGGATTTATTACATCTAAAGCCGAACTATTTATCTGAGAGTAATCCATTCTCCTTTAAAAAGCCAGAAAGCCTTTTGCTTACGATCTTTTCCAGAACTTTTGAGAAAACGTTTAGCAGTGAGATTGGCCTGTAGTTATTAGGTATTGACTTATCTCCATCTTTATGAATAGGAGTAATGACAGCTATTTTCCAGCATTGAGGAACAACACCTGTAGATAAACTGAGATTGAAAATGTGCGTGAGTGGACCTAGTATATAGAATTTGATTTCTTTGATTAGTCTAGGTGTGTAACCATCCAAGCCCGGAGAACTGTCATTTTTAAGATTATCAATAATGTTGTTTACTTCATAGAGGTCAGTTGGTTGCAAAAATAAAGAATTTCCATTCAGGGGAACATTTTTCGTGGTATAGTTACGGGCTAAGAAAGATTCAGATACTTTGAGTTTCAGCAGCGTTTCGTCTGCTAGTTTTTTGCCAATACTAGAAAAAAAGTGATTACAGTTGTTAAGTGAAGTAACGGGATCAGAAAGGGTTTTGGTTAGTTCTATGGCGGTTGAAGGGGTATTAGACATGTTACAAATTTGCTTAATTGCTTTCCAGAGTTTGGTGGGGTTTCGAGATTCTATGTTATTATTAGGAAAGTCATCGACATAGCCCAGAGAATTAGCAAGCTGAAGTGGCAGTGGGCTGGCCATATCGCGCGAAGAACAGACAACCGCTGGGGTAAGCGTGTTCTTGAGTGGAGACCGCGACTCGGCAAACGTAGTGTAGGACGCCCTCCGACCAGGTGGGATGACGATTTGCGGAAGACTGCAGGCAGATGCTGGATGCGGCAAGCTGAAGACAGGGCGCTATGGCGCTCTTTGGGGGAGGGCTATGTCCAGCAGTGGACTATCATAGCCTGATGATGATGATGATGATGATGTTATTATTTAATAATTGGGACTCAAATTCTGTTTTAAGTCGTTTTTGCAAGTTAGAGAGAAAATTACGATACCTCTTATATGTAATTTGGCAAATTAAGTCGTTTGGCTTGCTTTGCTTTCAAGATGGAGTTTATCGCGAATTCTTTGGCACCTTATTAGACCGGGCGTTATCCAGGGCTTTAAGGTACGCTGAGCGCGTTTGATAAACATCGTTTCAGAGTGCTTTTGCAATAAGGCGGAAAGAATTCTGTCAAATTCATTAGCTGCAATGTTGGAATCGTTGGTATCGTAGATTGTTGACCAATCAACTGATTTTAAATCATAAATAATTCCACGTGTTGTGTGTGTTGTTTACAAACATTTCACATTGGATGGCTTATATATAGTCATATACAGCTATGTATTGTAAAGCTATATATCTGGCAATGCTCAGAGCCTGGAGTCCAGAAATGGTTTAATCATTATGCTTGAATTTGGGTTAACTATAATATAAAAATACTCCCGCACTATGAATAATTCCTGCATTGTTAAAGGCCCCCCCTTCACAAATATTCAGACAATGGATATAAAGAACACCCAGACTCCGAATAACCATTTGTGGATCACACAAGTTTTGTCCTGTGTGGGATTCGAACGCACAACACTCGGCGCAATTGTTGATTATACTAGTCTACTAAAAAAATCTCCTATAATGTTATGTAGTCCTGGTACATCTTCAAATCTATCATACTATACAAAACTGTGATTAAGTAGTAGCTATAATCAATTAATTATAATAATACTAATAGATTGGAACATACATAATATGAATGAAAAATAATGTATAAAATATAGTGTTACTCGATGGGATGCTTTACCCGCGCCTTTTCCCATCGTGTAACAGTGTTACTCGATGAAACTTTTTATTCCCATCCAGTAACACCAATACTTTAGGTATTACTCGTTGGGACAAAAAAAATCCCATCGAGTAACAGTGTTACTCGTTGGGAAAAAATTCCCAACGAGTAACACTGTTACACGTTTGGCTGTTACTGGATGGGAATAAACCTAGATAATAATATGAGAGATAAAGATAGAGAGGAAAAGAGAAAAAAGGGGAATCCATTTAGACGATGGGAGGATGATGTGGTTAAAACAGCTGGAAAAACCTGGACTAGACTGGCGCGGGAGAGAGAAGATTGGAAAGTGTTGGAGGAGCCTTTGCCAAAGGGCACACAGAATAAAAGCAAACCTATATATAAAAATAAATATATGTAGAATTGTCTGAAAAAGGCTATAAATAAATAAAGATAATAATATGAGGAATGATTATGTTCACAGAGATCAGAACCAGGTGCTGTAAAAAAATGGTGGAACTCATTAAAGGCAAGCGAAAAGGTGTTTTATCCAATATTGGCAGCCAATGTTTTGGTGTTTGCAGCATGGCGTATAAGGCAGTTTCAACCTTTCATGGTTAAATACTTCTGTTCAAATCCTTCAGGCAGTTAGTACACATTCCCATATTTTACAATTAAACATTTTATTACTAATTAAAACTAATTAAATAGTTATAAGTAATTAAAGTTTTTAATTTAACAGGCTTTTTGTTACAGTATTTAATTATGCTAATATAATTTCTAGATATTGATGATTCTGAAAAATTATTTAAACTTTTTATGGAAACAAATAGATATTTATTAATTTTGCAATTTTTATATTATTATTAATATATGCAAAATTAATAATTATTTATTAATTTTGCATATATTAATAATAATATTAATTTACCCTTTTTTACTTATAATGACAATCTCATATTAAAACTACAAGTAAATCCAGAAATATAGGTATAATTAATAGTTTTCATCCGCGGCTTCGCTCGCGTAAATGTAGGTTAGGTTAGGTTATTTATTTATTTATTTGGTTATCCAACAACTGTTTACACTTATACATAGGCAACATACAATAAAATCAATGGAAACATTAGTTAGTGTAACAATTAATTAGAGGTTAACTCCACATGCACAGGTTACTGAGAGACAAACTTAAAAATAAATTGCATTATAAAATTAGGTAATTATATGTATAGTATAATAGATAATTTTAATATTTTAATTTAACAAATTATTATTATTGATTAACATATAGGTACATACAATAGAATATAACTAAAACATAACTATGTATTTCTTTAGAATAGTAGGTAACATTATATAGATATTATAATAGTACTAAAATTACATAAATTAATAGCATTGACATTAAATAAAATTGAAATTAAACAATGAAAAATATGTATTAAAAAAAAATTCAGTCATTAATGTTATTACAAATAAAACAAAATAAAATATGTAATGCTATACATATTTTGGGTGCATTATTTAATGTATATGTAACAAACAAGCAAGCTCATTTTCGCATTTATAATATTAGTTAGGATTTGGTGGGCTGAGATTTAGAATGTGCTCATTGAAGTACCTAATTATAAAAATAACAAATTTTATTTTTATTCTTACTTCAAACATGACCTGACTCTACAGACCATAGGGGTTGTCCAAGAATTACGATTCACCTAGGTATGCTTATTTTAGATGATACATTACGCTTACTCTTTTAGTGAGGGTTAAAAAAACTAAAATCTTGCTTACATATTACTTGGATGACCCCATACCTACTTACTCTGAATTAACTGACAAATGTATCATGGTTCTAAAGCTAAAAAAAGAAAGAAAAAAAAGAAGCTTGTTGGTTAATTATGAAAATTTTGTGTGCAGGTGCAAAATGTGTTCCAATGTTACTGTCAACATTCAGCCATTATTCAGCAATGCATTTAGCTGCAAATATGTATGTCCTATACAGTTTTATGCCAGGTATGTAACATGAACTTTATTTTTATAATTATCTGCTCATAACCCATTCAAGGCGGCAACAAATTTTGCTTTCACTAGCCAGAATCTGCTCATATTTAACGTAAACGCCGATCGGCGTCAGCAGCACTTGATGAAATAAAAAAAAACAAAATATCTAAAAACTACTATCAAGCATTTCATTAGTAAATTCCAAACACATTTGTTGTTTTATTAATATAATATCTTTAAATTTGGGTAAAATATAAAACAACTATACATGACGCCGATCGACGTCCGACGCATTGAATGGGTTAATAAACCTTGGTTTCTGCAAGGTAGTTCAACACAAAGGTAACAGGTTGTTAAAACACATGTCGCGGCTGGGATTCGCTGACTGAATTAGCTACCTATAGCCAATAAGATCATTTGACATGAGTTTGATTTTGACAGATTGTTGATTAGCCTTTCAGAAACCGGCTATGAGACTTACAAATATTATGTCCTAGATTTTGCCCGCAGCTTTACTTGCTTAAATGTTGGTTAGGTTAGGTTAGTAACAATAGGTACTATTTTCTGAATGAAAGGTACCCTACGAGCCTTTCTGTTTTACAATGACCCATAGCCTGCGTAAAGATGTCAAGGCCATCTGAGGTCAACAACCAACACACTCAAAAAAGAAAGAAAAAGATTTTACAAGGTCAAACCGCTTGCGCCTCGTGCCTGCTTAACCTCTCTACCATATAAAGTTATGAAAAATACAAAAGAGCTATTCAAACAAAACAATCCGACTATCATTACAAAATTTACGTTTTAAATATTCTGATTAAGCTCGGATGCCGGCGTCCAAGCGTTGGTTGAGCGGTTAAGGCGCCTGACAGAGGTTTTTAGTTGTTGTATAGGAATATTTAAAAAAATGTTGTTTATTTTTCCAGCTGCAGTAGCATCGTTAGGCAAAGAACAATTCGTAGGGATGTACATAAGCGCTGGAGTCATCAGCAGTTTTGCCAGCTTTGTTTATAAGGTTCTACTTAACCAGCCTGGTCTTAGCCTCGGAGCGGTGAGTATAGTTTACCATTTTACGATAAAAAATATACCTACCTATTGAATCGAATTAGGTGCTACACTTGGCGGAAATCTATTGTAATAAAATTATCGGGAAGAGAGGAACCCACCTATAGCAGTAGAAACAGGTTGACAATACCGAACTCCTCTGGATAGGAACAGCCACGTCGTGGGATCCGGACGTACTCAACTTGACGATACACGACATATTCGTTGATACGTGTTTTGCCTTAACGCGAGCGCGCCTTTGCTTTCCCAACGTCGTGTCCATACGCTACGATAACTACCATTAAGTTGGTCGTTTGCATAGACACATACACGCAGTCACATGGCTATATCCTCGAAAGGGTAGGCAGATTCGTATGGCATCCTGATTTCGTCAATGTAATGGAGGCGAGCAGTGATAGCCTAGTGGGAAACCATTGGACTGCCACGCAGAGGTCTCGGGTTCGAACCCAAGGCGCGCATCTCTGACTTTTCGAAGTTATATGCGTATTAAATAATTAATTATCGCTTGCTTTAACGGTGAAGGAAAACATCGTCAGGAAACCTGCATGTCTGAGAGTTCTCCATAATGTTCTCGAAGATATGTGAAGTCTACCAACCCGCACTAGGCCAGTGTAGTAGACTATGGCCTAACTCTTCTCACACTGAGAAGAGGCCCGTGCCCAGCAATGGGACAGTTTAATACAGGGCTGATATTATTTATTGCTGTTTAGTTACTGGACACGTTTCCAAACTGTACCTACTGCTACTGAGAACTTCTTGTCTGAAGAAGCCAATTACTCCTTTGCTGGACCCGGAACTCAAAAGCGACACTTCATGCACAGCAACCGCCATTAAGGCATTAGTTTGCTTATTCGCCATTATAATAGCCCGTCAACTGTCGAGCGGACATACTTCGGTCCGCATAAATGAGTCATCAAAAAAAAAAACGACAAACGTATGTCTGCTGCACACTTGACTCGTTAATGAGTCAAGTGTCGAGCGGACATACATTTGTCGGTTTGTGTATTGTTTGCACAATGAATTTTTAATTATTTTTACGTATTTCCCCTAGACGTTGAAGAAGATAGTATGAGGGGTCATAAAAAGCTGTATGAGGATTTACCTATTTATTTAATAGACACATCTCCAGATTACAAATTATATAACGTGAATAGTATACGGGTTCAAAGTATACATGACAATTTGCAACCCGATTATCGTCGTGCATAACATTTGATAAATAATCGTAACATAAATATTTTGCTGTATATTGTTTTCTTTTTGAAGGACTGTGTTAATAAATGATTGTTGTTTCAGTCGGGCGCTATTATGTCCGTGTTATCATATGTGTGTGTGCAGTATCCAGACACCAGGCTGAGTATCATCTTTCTGCCCATGTACACATTTGCTGCGGGTCTGGTCAGTATTTGTGTTATCTATGCTATCTATACAAATTAATAAATTGAAGTCTGTTTGTAATGTCAAAATAACAGCTTTGTACCGTATATATGAAAATATATACGGTAGGTACTTATATGAAAAATCTATTTAAAATTTTTTGTCTGTCTGTCTGTATGTTCCGGCTAATCTTTGAAATTGCTGGACCGATTTGTAGACCGACTGGTAGATAGCTTATGTTATAAGGAGTAACTTAGGCTACTTTTATTTTTAAAAAATTAGGGATAGGTACGCGAAAATAAAAACTACTTTTTCCTTCAATTCCACGCGGACGAAGTCGCGGGTAACAGCTAGTAATATTATAAAGAGAAAAGATTTGAATTTTTGTTTGTAACGATTTAACTTAAAAACAATTCAACCGAGTAACTTAGGCTATATTTTATTTAGAAGAAACGTACTGTTACTAATATAACCAAACCTACTTTTACGCAAGCGAAGCCGCATGCAAAAGCTAGTAACATTATAATAGTGAAGCAGCAATAGCCTAAAGTGCCAAAATCCTAACTAATATTTTAAATGCGAATGTGAGTTTGTTTGTTTACTAGAATTCTACACGTTGTCAGAGGAACAAAAAAAGGACATGGTACCTTTCATCAAGAAAATACTGTTACTAACCTAACCTACATTTATTCGAATAAAGCAGCGGGCAAAATCTAGTAATCTGGGAAAAAAAACTATAAAAGTTGGGAAAATATTATCAAGATAATTTGATTAATGACTGTGTTGTATTTCAGGCTATTAAAGTGATAATGAGTGTAGATCTGGCCGGTGTAGTGTTTGGATGGAAATTCTTTGACCACGCGGCACATCTTGGTGGTGCTTTGTTTGGAATGTAAGTAAAACATTTACTTTTTATTACCTCACTAAGGAAGGAATTACACCAAATAATACTTTACCATAGAAACTCTAGCATGTCAATGGGACTTAACAAACATATAATTAAAATGGGTACAAAGTACACCTAGAATCAGAACAATCGTATTTGGGTGTCACAAATAATTGTCGCGTGTTGGATTCTTACCCATAGTACTCGACTCGGTGGCAGCAACCGTCTACCCGCTGATCTGTGCGTAGTTATAATTACATTTATTTCCAAAAAGTTACCAAGAACAGTAATGTCCTCTAGACTGAATTTCGTTCACGGCAGCCAATCTTAACAGAGACTGGCCATTTGCGCAGAAGATATTACAGTGCACAAGTATGTATGTGCGCTAAACACAAGTGCACTCTCCGTTCCCTAACTTTCATGATCCGATGGGACGGCAATCCAACACAACTGGAGAGAGATCAGGCGCTGGACCAACAGCTTTACGTGATTTTCGAGGCACAGAGGTTTCTAACACTGCCTACTTCCTAACTCCGAGCTAGTTTTGATATTTTTAACAGAAAAACACAATGACATTTTGTTGACCCAGCCCGCGATTCGAACCCGAGACCTTATGCACAGCAGTCGCATGTTAATACAGTATTTTGTTGAACTTTGGTACTTGAAGTTAGGTTTAATTTGTGCTTTGGGTTCCAACCAATTCAAATTCAAAAAAGAGTTAGTTTAATTTTCGGTATATTGTTGCAGGTATTGGTGTCGGTGGGGTAGCGACACGGTGTGGGGTAACAGAGACAAATTCGTACAGTATTATCATGCTATTAGGAAAAGCGACTCAAACAGATAGCAAGATACTTATGTATGACGTTAAATTTGTTGAGAAAATATTTTAAATGTAATCATACAGATTACATTGTTTTAAAAATATAATTCGGCCCTTTTATTTTAGTTTAATCTTTTCAACGCCAACTACTTGTACAGAAGTAAGAGATTTTCGTGCCCTCAGCGCCACGACTTTATTAGAAGTAACTACTGTAATAAAATAAATTTCCGATATTTAAAGGTTTCTTTGTTTGTTTTTTTTTTTAAGATCTCCCTTCTCCAGCCGTATTTTTTAATGTTTCACATAAAACCAGCTCTAGCTTTTTTTTATATTAACAAAAAAATCGACTCAAAATGTTTTAAGCACTTGTACAAAGTAGGCTAGTGATGAGACACAATTCACCCAATAGTTACCACGTTATGATTCATCTCTTCGAAATGTTTATAAATACTATAATTGAAAAAAAATTAGGTCAATCAATAACATTCATATAAACTGCAAAATTTCAACTAGATTTTCTCTCTAAATCAAAATTTATGAGACGTCCATTTATTGTCGCTACAAAATGGCGAATTGTTAGTGCCCTCAACGCCACGAGCTTGTATACAAGTAAATCTGTGAGGTCACAAGCGAGCGCACGTGTCCTCACAGTGCAAAATGAGTGGCGAATATTATAGTTCTGATGAATTATTGCGAATACTACCAACTACTTGATATGAAGTAAAAGGATTACATTTGGAAGCAAATAGGGATGTACCCTATTTAACATACCTCTAATAAATCTATTATTCTTTTCCTTTATTACTGACAACTTATTTTAAGTTTTCTTACTATTTTTTTAATAAAACAAATTATGAAAATACCATATCAGTTTTTATTGGTCTTCGTAAATTGACGATTAAACTTCAATTTAAACATGTGATTATTTTTTATCGATAGAAAAGCATTCCATACCTACGTTTTAGCTGTATGTAGTTATACATTTGTAGCGTGGCACTGGGCGAGACATTGCGTATTATAGGCATGGACGTCGTAAAGGTTAAAGCTAAGTACTTTTTTAACGCAGTAGGATTTGATGAAGCTTGCATATTAGTCTAGAATACATCATATTAAGGTATATATCAGAGAATTTATCGAATTCGTCAGGGAGGATAATATCTGATATTAAATCTTAACAGTAATTTAAAAATATATCTAGTGAATGACTGCCAGTTTTGTACAGTACAAACTGTCGTAGTTCATGTCCCTTTACCATATGTGCTCTGCATAGCAGCCCGCTTAGTTGTGGCTTCCTTGATGCAGTTGTGCAACGACGCTTACACTTCACGTAAAATCTACATCGGTTTCATGTTAAATAAATGATAATTCCAAAATGATCAGTACTGAGCTTTAATTTTGCCCAAATTAGTTAGTTTTTTTGCTGGAAATTGTTTACACATTTGGCTTTTTTAACGCCATTTGACGCCTTGGCAGACATTTGGCAGAAAATTCTCAGTGGTATCGGTCGAAATGTGGATTAACACCGCAGTCAATGTATCACTGACATATAAGTAAAGGCAAAAAAAAACGGATATAAAAATTAACAAATTTATTATAAAAATAAAAATAGACTTTCAAAATGCATCTTACGGGTGACTAACATGTATAGTTTTCCTTAGAACCTAAGCCTTGAGTATTTTAGCGTGGAAGTCGAAGTGTTCTCCGATATACGTGGAGATGTAATAGTACGAGTGATCGTAGCCTTCACGCAAGTTCAGTATCACTGGAACTCCAACCGAACGGCATGCTCCCACTAAGTTTTCTGGCAGCAATTGTTTGTCAGTATAGAATTTGTCACCTGCACCCTGGAATGAAAATATAATAATATTATGTATAAACCTTTTTTCAACATACCACTTAAAAACAAAATGACAGAAATGTAAATCCGGTACTAAAAGAAAACTGTTCAGCTTTGGAGAGACATGTATAATGTATATTGTATAATGGTAGCAATGCCTGGGCACCTATGTAAAAACGCAATCGGTTACGCTAAACATAACATTATTCTTTCCTTATACAAAGCCATACAACGTATTTTAGGAAATAACTTCATAAGTTATTAAAAAATATAGAGTACGGGGGGTAGAGCAAATATGCGTTCACTTTGTTTTGTTAGCACGTATTACACTTTCATTCTCAACAAAACAAATCTAACGACATTGTGTTTAGATGAGTTTGTTATTACTTTTCGATTTCCTTACTACTAATATACTGTCTCATATTGAATAAGACACGTTATTTGAGTAATAGTTATATAAGATAGAGATACTGAATATGGGGCAATAATACTGTGTTAACTTTTTTTAACCCTTTGACCGCCACGTCAAAAAGCAAAAGCGTGCTCTCGGCGCCAAACTATGATTTCATCCTTTAACACCTACATCGTTTTTGTGATCTTATGCTAATATGGATGAAATAAATAGTAATTAGTTTACATAATATAAATTGGGATGAGTCTAGCTACATAGTTAACAACACAAATAAGATAAACAATTCTTTTTTATAAGATTTATAAGCGCTTGAAAGTCTGTCATGTAGTCGTGATCGTGGCGTGTTAGACACAGTTTGCTTTGTCATGCATACATGACTGTGGCGATCAAAAGGTTAAAAGGCTTCTTCCGATATTTGCGTAATCCTGTCTAGCATCGTGGTGAACAACAATTTGTGAATAACGCAAATTTTAACCAACCTAATGAGAGCATAACCTAATGATAATGATAAGATACTGATCATTGTAGGATTAATGACCCACCAATCCAAAGCAAATACAGTGTGATCACATACCACTGTGTCGCCTGTATAGTCATAATAAATTATTACATAGGTACCTGGTCAAGCAACAAAGTTAGTGGAGGTCCGTCGTATTTCTTGACCAGCTCTGTGGCATCCCATTCCACCCACTTGCTTTTATCTTCACCCAAGTATCCAGTAAAAGCTTTGACTCCCCACGGACATGCTGTAGGGTTGCAGATGGGCGCAAACGCACTCACAGATTTGTACAAACCAGGATTCCTAAGAGTGGATACTAAAGCCCCATGACCTCCCATGCTGAAAGGAATAGAATTATGTTCATTGTATTTATTTGGTAAACAAAAAAGGGATAGTAGCTTTAATGTTTTGCAATATAAATGGACCATTATCCAAAATAAATTGACAATTGTATATTTGTTTTGAATAATAATATTATAAGAGCATGTGCTTTGTGACATTGTCTGTATTTGGACAATACTGCACCTATTTGAAACATTCTTTCACAATTATATGAAGTATATTGACGACTCGATGGCGTAGTGGTTAGTGTAACCGACTGCCACGCCTGAGGTCGCGGGTTCGATTCCCGCACAAGTCAAACATTTGTGTGCATGAATATGGGTGTTTGTCTTGGTCTGGGTGTTTCTATGTATAATAAGTATGTAATTACAAAAAAAAAGTATATATGAATTTTTATCCATTGTCTAGTACCCATAGTACAAGCTCTGCTTAGTTTGGGCTAGATGGTGTTGTGTGTATGTGGTAGAATATTATATTATATATACATATATATATTTATAGGTACGGGGTAATATTTTGGAGTAACAGTACAGACAAAGGAAAGGCATTTGTAGTACAAAAACGCTGTATAAGGGCTATGTTCAATCTGCAAAAAACTGACTCGTGTGTATCATATTTTAAATAACTTAGCATTTTAACTTTGCCAAGTCAATACATCGTGGAGGTCGCATTATTTACTAAAAATAATTCTGAGTTATTTAACTATCGCAATATTTGTTTGAATTTGGAACATTTTAAAGAGTAGCTGATTGTACGTCCGGGCGTCACTTGGGGTTACCACATAACATCAGGGTTGGTTTGAGGTATAAACTGCAAACTAACAATAAACCTGAGTGGTAACCTCGTTTTTCATTATATATGTACTTTTTTTTTTTGCTGTGTTATTTATAACATTTGTCTGTATTTTGTGTACCTATATTTTGAAAAATAAAATACTTACTTACTTACAATATCTTATACGTATAAGACATGAGAACAAATTACACATAGTTGCTAGCAAGACACATTTAATGCATGAAAGTATATTCTGTACAGCTAAGCGCATATTTAACAATGTTCCGAGAGAGTTCAGAATGGTTAAAGAAATAACTATGTTTAAAAATAAACTACATGATTTATTAATAAATAAGATTAATATAGATTTATCAGTCATGAAATCATTTACTGTATAATAACATTATTATACAGTAAATGATTTCGTGACTGATAAATCTCTGCTTCATTACTTTATACCTCAATCATGACGTGTTCAGTAATCTTTACTTTTACATTATTATTGCCTGTTTATAATTTCTGTGACATTGCGATCCATATAATAGCATATGCATATCCATATATAGCATACACATAATAGCCTAAGTCAATGTTAACCTACAATCTCATTTCTGTAAATAAATAAATTATTATTATTATATTGACATAATTAATTTTATTATTTAACTTTATTCCAATGGGCGGGGCCATAGCTGAACTTAATAATGTGAACTATAACTTCTGTATTATGTAGGTACCTATGATCCACAATAAAGAATTATTATTATTCTATTTATTAATTTTTTTTCTAATAGTTACATTTTTAAATATAAATATAAAAACTATACCTACATATTTAAAAATATAAAAACTGAAATGACCAACCGACATCGGGAACAGGGTCCAAGCTGTCGGTGGGTAGGGTCCCAGAGAGAGGAATCTCGTCACAATACGAGCGTGTCGAGCAGTACTGCCTTATTATTATTATATTAACCCAAATTGTCATAAGCTAAGTATATATAATATTCAACACGGCGAAATCGCGGCGAGTCACTAGTTACGAATAAAGATTGATAGGCTGATAATTACGCGCTAGAAAAATACAACAGATACAGTGCATTAAATGAAAATCTAAAATGCCTCAAACTTATGTAAACATTAAACCAGCAAGATCCAATATGACGTTCATAGCAAAATCATACATACCTGTGCCCCATAATGCCAATTCTGTCACCATCAACCACATTGCCAAACGCAGTTTGAATTAGTCCATACAATTCCTTATTTAAGTAACTGGCCATCCTATAGTGCTTAGACCAGGGGTCCTTTGTAGCGTCCAGGTAGAAGCCGGCTGCGACTCCAAAATCCCAGGACTCGTCATCACCCTCAATCTTCACACCCCTGGGGGATGTGTCGGGGCCAACAACGATGATGCCATGTTCTGCCGCATATCTGTAGAGAATATAATAGAGATTTTTATTAAGAAAATTACAAACCGACTTCAAAACTATATCTACATGTACAAACTTAAACTATTCAAATCTAATATCAAAACCTTTGCTGTACTACTATTGTTGTTTTTGTTAATTTTTCAGCGCCGAGAGTCAATTTCGATTTTATATGGAACCATCTTTGTAGTATGACCTACCGAACAATAGAGGATTATTAAAATCAATTCATAACTGGCGGAGTAATCTCGCAACAAACAAAAAAAAACAGTAGAATTAAGAACATCTTCCTTTTTCGAATTGTTAATTTTAATTCGTTTAAAAATATACATGTTGAGATAGATGTCGGCAGTTTTCCGTTCGACTACAGAGTCTTTACCCTTATTTAGTTACGATAGTGATTTAATGTTATTTAGCTCTTTAGCCTGACTTGCCTATTTCAAAGTCAGCCAAACAGCCGGGCCTCTAGTTGGCTCTTCAATCGGGTTAGCCTGGAGAGCCTACTATAGTATTATATTCACGTAAAATTATAATGTCGCTTTAAAACGTTCAACAATGGACCCTAAATCAACCATTATTGAGGTACGTAAGTATATACCTTTAATAATTACTTCCAACATGTGACCCAGATTTTCTAGCGATCGATTACGATGAACGTACTTCACAACTTTTTGAACCAGATATAATAAAGACGATCGGGGAAATAAATTGAACAGTAGGTATCTTAGAAAAGTAAAAATTATTTTATTTTACGTTTTAATTACTTGTTTTTCGACCTTCTTGTCAAATACCAGCGATCTAATAAAAGAGAACTCTCGCACTAATAAATCCTGTGTCTCGGAGGACATCAGAAACATTCAAACTACGGAAACAAAGAACTCCCAGACTCGGAACAAGTTTTTCTGGATCACACAAATTTTTGACCCGTTTGGGAACAATTCACAAATCTCGGCGCAGTAGCAAGTGGCTAGGCAACTACTTGGCATGCAGACAATTCATCATCATTTCCCGTTTTTATGAAGATGTAGGCTGAGACTACGAATTTGCAACTGCTATGATCGTGGCATATGTTCCTGGTTAAAGCATACTGGTTAGATTAAGGTACTCTTAACCTTGCGTTTCGTCAGAATTTTACTGCTAGTCTAGAGACTGGCAAAATTTCGAGTGCCCATTCTCATTTGCCCTATATACCTACTTTCTTGGCCAATGATTTGTCGTCCATTCTTTCTACGTTGTCATCGCATTTAAATATATATGCTGCGTTTTTTTATCACAATTGGCATTGCAAAGTGCACAACTTCAATGCATTTATGGTCATATTTTTATCCCGATGAGAAATTATTTTAATTATGACTGGAGTAGACATAATTATGAGCATGTATATTATACGTGAAGCGAAAACTTTGTACCCCTTTTTACGAAAATTGCGCGGTTGAAGTAGTATGAAATTTGACACAGTTAAAGTTTATAATTATGGAGAAAGAGGGACGAATCCTAATATTTTTATAAAATATGCATTAGAAATACATTAAGTTAATGGAAAAACACAACACGCACACAACCATGCATTTGATACACCCAGTCGAATTTAGGCCCTGTCAACTCTGTATGGGGCTAAGTTTATAGGTACCTACGGGGGCTGTTTTTTTTTTTTTTATTTTGCTCGTCAAAATGACCACACTCCACCTGATGGTAAGCAGTCGTGTGGTCTAAGAGCAGTGGCCTCCACATCGCCCCCACAGTAGCCGAGGCGATGTTGAGGTCTCTACTTTGACGGCCTGAGAAGATGCTTTTTCACGCCCCGCTTAAAGAACCCAGGATTGAAGGAAGAAGGAAACACGTGCCTTGGCAGAGAATTCCATGCCTTGGTCGTTCGGCAGAGATATGAGGACCCAAACTTTTTGGTACGCGCTCTAATCGACTCTACCGTGTAAGGATGGCATCTGAGCCCAGCACGCGTTGTTCTGGATAGGAAAGGGGAGGGCGGGATAAGGTGGAATAACTCTTCAGAGCACTCCCCGTGGTATATTCTGTAGAAACATGCCAATGAGGCAATGTCTCTACGGAGTTGCAGAGGTTCCAGTGAACTCGTGACCTCTGGATCTCCGATGATACGGACAGCCCGCCGCTGTAACCGGTCGAGAGCGTCCAGCAAGTACTGCGCGGAGCCATCCCAAAGATGAGAACAGTACTCTACGCAAGGGCGCACTTGTGCCTTATACAATAGGCACAGTTGCCCAGGCGTGAAGAACCGCCTCACCCTGTTCAGAACTCCGAGTTTTCGCGAAGCTTGCTTAATGACGCTCTAGGTTTTCTGGTTAAGGGAGCGGCAAAGATCCATACCTAAGATGGAGAGACTGTCACGTATCACCAGTGGAGTGTTCTTCAGAGAAGGGAGGGGAAGGAACGGAGACTTTTTTGTTGAGAACGCGCATGCCTGGGTCTTCTTGGCGTTGAACTCGACCAAGTTCTTGGCACCCCATTCATAGATGCGGTCCAAGGTCCGGTCAAGTTCAACGACAAGATTCTGCCTTTTCCCCTCAACCTCAGCCTGTTTGGCCCCAGGATGTCCGAGATATCGCCCATGCACGGTACTGTCGTCCGCATAACAATGTATGTTGCCGAGATTCAACATATCATTGATATGCAGAAGAAAGAGCGTAGGGGATAAGACAGAACCCTGAGGCACTCCTGCATTGACCTGCATAAATTTGGAAGCGCGACCGTCGCAAAGGACCCGAATACGACGCTTCTGCAGGAAACTTGCAATCCAGGTGCACAGTTGAGGGGGCAAGCCATAGGCCGGAAGCTTGGAAAGAAGAGACCGGTGCCAGACTCTGTCGAAAGCTTTGGCTATGTCAAGGCTGATAGCCAAAGACTCGCCGTGCTTGTCCATAGCCTCACCCCAGAGGTGCGTGACGAACGCTAGAAGATCACCCGTTGATCGTTTAGACCGAAAGCCGTATTGGCGATCATTGATCAACGATTGATCTTCCAGGTAGCGGACAATTTGGGTGTTTATAATCCGCTCGAACACCTTGGAAAGCACCGAGATGATAGCTATGGGTCGATAGTTGCTTGGCTCGGAACGGTCCCCCTTTTTGGGAATCGGTTGAACGCTCGCTTCCTTCCAAGCCTCAGGCACAATGCCTGCGACGTAAGACGTCCGGTATAGGCGCGTAAGTGTGGGAGACAACTCCGCTGCACATTTTTTAAGAACCACAGCTGGGATGCCGTCAGGTCCACTGGCTTTCCGAACATCGAGAGACTGCAGTATCGCACGAACGGTTCGTTGCCTGATACATATATCAGGCATGGTGTAGCCGCAGTTGGCAATGTTAGGCGGCTGCGAACCGCAGTCATCGATTCGGGAGTTGGCCGCAAAGAGATTTGCAAGCAGATCTGCTTTCTCCTGCGGCCGATGAGCCAGTGATCCATTCGGATACCTCAGAGGGGGCAGCATGGTCTGGCAGAAGTTGGACTGCACGGCTTTGGCCAGGCGCCAATAGCTACGACTGCCCGTAGGATGCGCCATTAGTTCCTGGCCGAACCGTGCGACGCGCTGGGCATCCGCTCTTAAGTATGCCCTCTTGCAGACCTTTGTGGCTTGGTTGAACGCTGCCTTCAGGTGATCCACGTTAGGGTCGTGGAGAGTGCGAGCCCTGGTCCAAGCGCGATACGCTGTCTGTTTGCGTTCAACAGCATCGGCGCATTCACGCCCGAACCAGGGCCTTTTCCTGCCGCCGCTCGTGACATCACTGTATGGAATATAATATTCCATACCCAGGATGATTTCACCAGCGACAGCAGTAGCGCTCTCTGATGGATCCCTGTTCTCAAAGCAGCGTTGAGCCCAAGGGATGGATGCGAAGTATTCCCGCATTCCATCCCAGTCTGCTGACGAGTAGTGCCACAGTCGTCGTCTTGCCTCCTCGGGACGTGGGGGCGTAACAACAACAGCTGTGGCACAAACCAGACAGTGGTCTGAGGTGCCCAAAGGAGCACGAATCGACACACTGTACCGGTTCGGGTTACTCGTCAGCAGCAGATCGAGCAGAGAGGGCGCCTGACCTGCAATATCTGGTATCCGGGTGGGCTGGAGTACCAGTTGAGACAGGTCATGCGTGAGAGCGAACGCATGGGCAGTTCGTCCCGCGTGGTCTGTTTTGGGAGAACCCAACCAGGTCTCATGGTGGGCATTGAAATCTCCCAAGAACACCAACTCAGCGTTCGGAAACCGCTCCTGCGCGTCGTCTGCCGCCTGACTCAGGTAATTGAAGAGTCGAGTTGTCTCAGCGTCTCCTGAATGGGATCGGTAGAGGCACATGTAGATTTGGCTGAAAGAGCCATGATCTACGTGTACCCAAAGGACAGAGAAGGAAGGGTCCTCTAGGCATTGTAGACGGCGACAGCAAATATCCGCCCTAACAAACAAGCATACCCCGGCTTTCGCGAGGAAACACTCCTCTAGCACGTAGCCGGGATATTGCAGGTAGTTCGTGTCTGCAGGACGGCGTATTTGTGTCTCCGTTAGAAAAAGCATTGCCGGCCGAGCCGTCTCCAGGTGGTGATGGACGGCATTAAGGTTAGCGTGGAGTCCTCTGATGTTAATAAACTTCACGACACAGGAAGCAGCAGTGGGGTTACGGCGATTGGCTGCTGTTGAACGACAATGCTTTGTTCGTACTGCCATAGAGTGAAAGGAAGGGGAAGCGTGAAAAAAAGAGGCGGCTATTCTCGCAGCAAAGTGGGGCAAGGCGCAGAGCAAGTTTTGTCATATAACTGTATGGTATGGCGATAGCCGATCCGACGGACGGAAGGACCCCCGTACCCTCCCGAAAGTGGTCGCCGGGACCCACCCTCCGGTCACCATCCGGCACGACGAGCCACCTCAAGATTATGCGCGGCATGATAAGGCAGCCAACCTAGTTGGTTAGACTCGGTTGGGCCTCTGGACTATACCGCGGGCGGCCAGCAGAGCACCGTTTCTACGGCTCTCCCTGGCCGCCGGGTCGACTCGCGCCACCCACACAATGACTCTACGGATGCTCTGCAGGTCCCTCATAAGCTGCGAGAATCGTCACCTCATGCTTAGGCCTCCGGCGCTCTCATTCACCGAACGAAACACAGCAGTGAAACACTGTTGTTTCACGTCGTTTTTCTGTGAGAGGGTAGTACTTCCCCGGTCGAGCCGGCCCATTCCTGCTGTAACCAGCTTGGCTCTACTACTCAAATTATTTTTAAATATTGTAATACCAAAGTATCGACGGCTTAAAAATGTTTTTATTTTAATTTATTACAAAATACAATGTAAAAATCTCGGAAATAATTATGAATTATATTTTTGATAATTAAACAATAGAGCAAAGTACTCTAATCGAAGTATAAAAAAGATAATTCAATATATAAATATTTACAATTAATTTCGTGTCATTCACTGGCAACAGTGGCAGCACTACAAGAAAAATGTCTGCCACCGCTTGCGCACCGTTTATCTTGTAATTTGGGTTTACTTTCGATAAATAAACTAATTTTGATTTCTCCTGCATTAAAAACGTTGACTCGGGCACCCAACGGAGTAACAACTCCGTTCTCCGTTGTTTGGTGAAATAAGTGTTATTATGTGAGATATAGACTCAAGTTGTGAGAAAGTGATTCTTACATTGTTTTTGTTGTTTTAAAACATGGGTTCCAATAAATCAGTCGGATATATATTTATGCACATGTACGGTCAAAGACAATAATCGAGTATCTTTTATATTCATAGTAAGATTTGTATGTATTGCTTTATTCACAAATAAACCTTTTATAATAAAGTTATGTACATATTTTATTGAACTATCTAAACTGTGTTCTTTGATTAAGTTTTCTTTGAATACCTATGTGAACGCTGATTTTATTAATAACCAGATTTCTATAGAATAACATAACAAGTCTAAATCGGCATACACATTAACTTCAAAGAACTCTTCGAAAAATACAGTGAATTTTGAACCCTTAATAATGACACGCAAATCGATATACATAAGCATATAGGTATATATATACCTACACACCACGATTACGGTTTACGATAGTTTTGTGTGGGCTGAAAATAGATGGCGAAAGACGCTAAGGAAAAATTGTCTCAAAAATTTTGTATGAAGTTGTCATTCTGCTCTCTGAGTATAAGTGTTCTGTGACCGCGGGGCCGTCTGGCCGCTTTTCCAGTTTAATATGCAACCGCTTGTGATTGTACGTACTTAACCGCCACAATATTAGACTGGAGGGGCGGCTGGCCGCGCGGTTGGCCGACCCCGCGATTTACCGCTAGTGCGTTATAGAGCTTAGTGTTCTGTGGTCGCCTGACGTCGTAGAATTCTTCGTATCTTATCTATGGTTACATAATATGTATGTGGAGTAGGTGACTAAATGAAATGTGAATATAAGGTTATAGTTATAGACAATAAAACTTTAATAATGAACAAACTTAAAATTTTAATCAATTATGGTCGAACTTCGACCACTTGGCGGCCGCTAGTACTGATAAAGATTTGAATGTTTGATAAGATATTAATAATAATTACACTATCAATATTTTTATCTATAAAAGTTCACTAAGGCACAAATTTACCAATATAAATAAATTATGTTTTTTATATTTTGGCAATAAAATAAATAAGTCATTATGCCATGTTGTTATCAAGTTCAAGTTTTAACCCACAGATAACATACATTATCAAAATAGTAATTTTTTTTCTCAGTACCTACCTAAATATGTAACTAGGTATACATAAAATACATATATTGGTAATATGCTTATGAAACAGCAAAATTAAAGATAAATTTTAGTTAAAACTGGACTACAGACCACATCATCTTGTTATTTTTGGTAGGGCAGACAAATGTGGGCATTCTGCTATACACCATCGCTTTAGCCAGAATCATTGCATTATGAAAATAATCCATAACTAGATATTATGTAAAAAATTATTGTGTTTGAACATCCATCTGAATATCGACAAAGGGCTTAACATGTCTAGATGCATGTCACTGTTTTGCTCCAACTAGTTTTATCTTATTCCTTAGCAGATTGGTGACAGACAATTTAGTAAAATCTTATTCCATTAGTTATTGATAAAAATATCACCTTTTTACTATGAAGATTTTACAAGCTGTGGTAATTAGAAGCCAATTAAAAACAAACTGTTTCACAAGCTAGGCACCTAGGTAGTGGATGTTTTGTATTAGTAGTTTCAAACTTTGAGCAATGGTGAAAATCATCTAGGGTATAGACAATTTTATTATATAACATATTAATCCTCATATGGTCGAACAAGTTACAAATTGTTGTCCTATATCTTTATATATATAGGACAACAACTTTTAAGTTTGTTCATAAATTGTATTGTATCACTTCATCTTCATGAAGCCTACAAAACTTGATGCATTCACAATAGTAATACCTTAATCTATTGAGTTGCAGCTGTCCACTGGCGGCCAGACATAATTGACTTTTAATTAGGTCTGGTATTCCAATACTAGACAGGGTAATGCTACAAGGTGCATCCACAGGGGTAATAATTAACACCTTAAATTACAAAAATATTAACAGAAAATAAAATATTTTTAATACTTACTTTTGGAATCCTGACTTAGAGATAAAGTTTTGTTCATTACATGTGAGACCCGAGAGATAGAAGATAACTGGTAGCTTGACATCACCACCCTCAGCCTGCGGTGGGATGTATATGGAGAAGTTCATCTTGCATTTTAGCTCAGATGACTGATGGGAGTACACTTTCTGGTAGCCCCCAAAGCACTTGTTCGATGAGACCAGTTCTAAGCCTTCCATGGTGTTATTCTAAAATAATAAATACTATGAAATTAATGTACTATTCTAAAGGTCACTTGTTAACGAATTTGTTTGTTAAAATTTCAGTAATATATGGCATAGGTATATATACATAGTAGGTACCTAAGCGAATTGACCTTGATTGTTACGCTAATGTATTTAAATAACATCAATGAAATTTATATTGATAGTATAGTGTATATCATGTCTTCATGTCATAATAACGTATTAGCACTTCTTTATGGTGTAGGTACCATGACGTAATACCGAGATACCGGCGCGGCACCATAATTATTATACCGGGCCGGCGAAATAGGTAGCAAAATCTGTATGTATCTAGGTGATTTGAAGGTAGACCGATACAGATTAAATTTGTAGGATTCACAAATAATAATAGTTCTTAAATTCCTATTTATAATGTGTATTAAATGAGAATAAACAAAGTTGGCGATTCCTACCTGTTTTATATGACTATCACGTCTATCACACAGAATGCCGACCGGAGAGTACAAACGTATATAGGTACCTACTGGTCTGATCTATCTACGGGTCTGATGATGATGATAACTAAAACTGACACTTGACAGTTGATAATGCTTGACGCAGTCAGTTCAAAACTATTCAAAAGACAAAAATATCAGACGATAGGATCTGTCAGTGACGTTATCAAATATTTAATATGGCAAGGACACACACTAGGGCTTTCACTTATATTTATTTGTGTACGCTCAAGCTCTCAATACCATTGATATAATATTTAAAGTTAATATAAGTTTAATCTGGAAAACATCATAGTCATTGTAACTGAGGATTAATTATTCATCAATACGACAATAAACTAGATAGATTTCTGTTGGTGGTACCTATACCTAGGGTTCCCAACTTATTGTGCGACGAATAATGAAGGTATATTAAGGTCGAAGAAATAAAATGAACAGTATTTTAGAAAAGTAGTCTGTAATAAATTTGTTTAACGGTTTAAAAACATATTTTTTGGTCTTTATGCTATGGTGCCCAATGTAACAACATATTATCATTTTTGAAATATAAATTATAATAATAGTTTAGGTTTCATTATAGCTCCAAATACCAGCGGTCATGAAAACAGTATTTTGTATAGTTACTTTTTTGGTAGAACAATAAAAAGTATTAACCAGCGAAAAAAGTATGATAGGTACTGTTTTTAACCGTATTGTTGTGACCATCAGAATGGCTGGTCACTATCCATATTTTAAATTGAAATAATTATAGAAAGTTGCTACTAATCGTCATATAATTGCTACCTCCGTTTTCTTTTTAAAGTATACTACTTTTAAAGGTGACGCGGACGGGCCATTCTGACATCAGGATAGCTGGTCACCTATCCAGTGAGAAGCAACTGCACAAATGAACCGAGTTTTTTATAAACCAATAGTTGCTACTAGATTACTACCTTTATATACATGGTTTTGGGACTCATAGCTTTTAAAAATAAAAAGTTATTATCAATTTACTATTTTTATGCCTAAACGCCTGTAGAATTAAAAGAGCAAATTTGGAATTAAATACAAAACGGGTATTTTATAAGCAGGCGCTACCTCAAAGAATTTATTTTAAAGTTATCTATTATACCTATATTTTGTAACTTATGTATAATGTATTACATTATACATTCAACAACATAACGATATTTTGTCATTGTTTTAAGCTGCTTTGCACGGTATAATAATCTATACTACTATTATAAAGCTAAAGAGTTTGTTTGTTTGGGTGAACGCGCTGATTTCAGGAACTACTGGTGAGAATTGAAAATTCTTTTAGTGTTGGATAGCCCATTTATCGAGAAAGGCTATAAGCTATAAAACATCACGCTACGACCAATAGAAACGGACCATCAATGGAAAATGTTGCAAGGACGGGAAAAAATCTCCTATATGACGCAGACGAAGTTGCGCGGAACAACTAGTAAAAGCAATTACTTCTAAAAATTACTGCTCCAAGTTTTGATAAATAATTTAGACTATGTCATAGTTGTCGGCCTGAATTTTATGTATCTATTAAAATATTATTTGGTTGACTCTAATAAGACCATTTACGAGCGGACGAGTCAGGTCCGAAAGGCCTGAAATTAAAGAAAAAAAAATGAAATTCGCACCATTATATTTCAACTAGGCAGTATGTATTTATTGTTAAAATATTCTCAGCTAATGTATCGGCTTTGGGCTCTTGTATTCCGCAAGAAATTCAAGAATACATACAAAAATAAAGGATTGCAATAAGTATTAGAGAGCTTATCGCATTTGTGTGTCAATCAGAATTTGGTATCTTGCCTGTCTTAAACTACTCTCAATAATTTTAGTATTTTGCAGTTAAGGCGAGGATTTCCCAAAGTACAGTGTTATCTAGCGTGCTTAAACACGTTTTATTTGTAAATAACATAGATTTAAATTCTGAAAAAAATATATGTTATTTTACAGCATTAGATCTTGATTTGTCAGGCATTCGAAACACGATTACAAATATTTTATACGATCGAAAAAAATGGTAAAGGTAGGTCTGATTTAAGCATTTTTCGTGTTTTATTTGAGTTATATTCCGAATTGAATTTTCAAAAATATACCAAAAGAAAGGTCATGTAAAAACGGTTATTTGTCGGGCATCATAATATGCATTATATAATATACAAAAATATAATACCAAAATTAAGTGATTTCCTACTGCCGCCGCGCTGTCTCGCGTCTCGCAGTCCCGAGCGGGATGTAATGGGGACAGGACGTATCGCTAGTTTGCAGAGCGCACCGCAGAATTAAGCATTATTTTATCGTCAGTTACGAATGTCATCACTTATTGATAAATATATTATATCTATGTTTAGTTTGTACATACGTATTATACATTTTTAGTAATAAGAGTATATAATTAGCATAGTTTTGAAAATATCGTTTTGATTATTGGACGAGATAACGATAGCAATAGCATAGTTAGGTACCACTTACCAGTGCAAGTCCATTATTGATTTGTAGATGACGAGTGTAGAAATGGGCAATAAAATAAAATAAAATCAAGGTTGTCATCTTTAGCCTTACGTAGGCTAAACAAATGTAAAAGGTAAGTTGCCTACCTATTATTTGAAAATGACTAAACACTACCTATCATATTTGTATAGGACTTGAATCATTATTTTATAGCATTATTATTATATTAGGTAAGTATACGGGAATAAAAATGTGAGATGTGCCTAAAAGCAATACGAGAGAATTTTATAGGTAGGTACCTGCCTACCTAAATAAATACAAAAATTATCCGCAGTTATACCTGCGCGTTGTGGTATTTATGTTTACTGCACCACCCGCGTGGGTTGTAATGTTATTTGGTACTAGATGTTGCCGCGGTTTCACCCGCGTTCATGGTTACTGCGCCACCCCTGTGGGTCGTAGCGTGATGTTATATAGCCTATAGCCTTCCTCGATAAATAGGCTATTATGAGACTAGCGTGTTCAAACCAACAAACAAACACTCTTCAGCTTTATAATATTAGTATAGATCGCTGACCCGCGCAACTTCGTCTGCGTCACATAAGAGAGAGAGTGGGTCGTAGGCACCTATCATACAATTTTAAAGGAGCTGAATCTTTCTTTGTTAAATCCACGAACCACATAAGAACCATTGAACGACATTTTATAAATATACCTACAGTGCTAATTTAAAATCATGCAGAATAAACCAAGAGAAACATCGTTTGTATGTCTGTAATGGGTAATTGTTTGCTGAGATGTTATTTTAAAACTGCGATATCTCCTAAGATATTCATTGAAATCGAATGATGTAAAGGGCCATTTTGTTTTAAACTAAATACTTGTAATGAATAACGTATTTATTTAGATAAAGATTAATATCATGTTTAGTTTAAAACATTTAATTTAAAACAAAATTGCCCTTTACATCATTCGATTTCAATGAATATCTTAGGAGATATCGCAGTTTTAAAATAACATCGTAGCAAACTAATTATAACGAAGTCGCGGGTTAAAGTTAGCGTTAGCCCAAAGTAACTATTCCACGCGGACGAAGTCGCGGGCAGAAGCTAGTATTCAATAATCCTATTGACTATTACCACACTATTACCAAACATGGAATACGGTTTGATTGTTATATTTACGTAGTTTTTATGGACACCTAATAATATTATTATCGTATTATCTATCTCTATCACGCCTATGAAGAATGCACTAGTGTCAAAGCTTAGAAATGTTCTACCCAAACCGAGTTTCAGTATCCCTCTACCCAAAAAAGGCATTGCAAGAGAGCAAATTAAGCTGTTAACGTAAAAATTACAAGCAGTCAAAGTTCAAGAAAAGTTGACACGGCCGATAATTGGTGCCACCACCCTACCTACGTCACCGGCACTCACGAGTAGCATAGCGCCCGACTCATCGTAATTATGGACGTCGGCGTACGCGCGAACCGGGGAAGCGGGGGGCCCCAAAAGCTTTGAGCGCTCGGAAATCCTCGCCTTAATTAGAAATTACTATACAACACGGATGACGTAGTGGTTTAAGTAGTCGCCTCGCTGCTGCCACTGCGCCCAGTGTTGTGGGTACGAATCCCACACGGGATAAAAATTTGTGCGATCCACAAATGGTTGTGCCGAGTCAGGCTGTTCTTTGTGTCCGTTGTTTGAATGTTTGTTAAGTTTCCCGCGACACAGGAATTAGGTACCTATACCTAATGCGACAGTTGTGAATAAAAAGACAAAAAAATAATCCAAAGGCCAACCAATCTGTTCAAGGCCGCCCCCTGCCGCCTGATGAATTTGAGAAGATGATGGAGATGGGAATCTGTAAACCGTCAAATAGTCCATGGGCTAGCCCGCTTCACGTCGTTAAGAAAAAGGATGGTTCGCTACGCGTGTGTGGCGACTATAGAAGATTGAACGCCGTTACAGTACCCGATTGCTACCCTATTCCGAGAATTAAGATTTTACGTACCAACTACATGGAAAAAAATCTTTTCAAAAGTAGATCTCAAAATGGCGTACTTCTGGATACCTTTTAAAAAGAACATGCTACGAGACGGCCATAATAAACCCCTTTGGCCTCTTAGAGTTCAACTGTATGACGTTCGGCTTACGCAACGCCGACCAAACATTTCAACGTTTCATGCACGAAGTACTACGAGGGCTCGACGACAACGTATTCTGTTTCGTCGATGATTTACTAGTGTACTCAGAAAACCCAGTAGATCACAAGCGTCACTTACAACAAGTTCTCGAACGACTCGACAACTACGGCGTCACTCTAAACATCGATAAATGTGAGTTCGGCAAAGACAAGATACAATTCCTCGCTATGAAGTTATACCGGACGGAATCAAATCCACAGAAGAACGCATTCAAACCATACTTACGTTTCCCAAACCAACTACAGTGCAAGAGTTAAGAAGATTTTTAGGCATGATCAACTTCTACCGTAGCTGCCTACCCCATCAAGCCGAATACCAAAATTTACTAAACAAGTATGTACACAATAGCAAGAAAAACGACAAAACGCCTATACAATGGACACATGACGCTGAAACAGCCTTCGAACAATGCCGACAAAGCATTCTCGAGGCTCAAGGGAGGATCCACCGTTGTAGACACGATGGGCATGCCCACAACCCTAATAGACTTGTGACGTCACATTTTCACGGTCTATTGAGATTGATAGGCTGATGATAATAAACGCTATACAACTCCTGAGAAAGCGTCAAGATACCTATTTACCCAGTCTAGTGTCCCTATATTGGCATACTGGCTACTAGAAAAGAAGAAAAATAATAATTTATTGATTGTAATTGATTTGGAATTTAATCGAATCTATTTAATTGGACGAAATCGGGTCTGACTTCCTCCAATGATTATTTTCATTCCTAAGGCCAAAGTCCTGATGCGCGATAAAAAGGAAATAATCAAATTCAAAAGTCATTCATGAGTCATGATTGTTCATGAGCGAGTTTGTACTCCGACTCGCACTTGGTCGATTTTCGGGTGGTTGTGACCACAACCTTTTTTGAGGGCTAGATCCGCGCCTGTCGAGGCTACTATATTATATACCTAACGCTCCGTTATGCTTACTCACCGACGCGTCTGACACTAGCCTCGGCGCAGTCCTATAACAGAAAATAGACAACGTGTGGAAAACACTCGCTTTTTACTCAAAAACAATGAGCGAGACGCAGAGAAAATACCTACAGTGTATACGATCGCGAACTTCTAGCAATGTATACAGATGTTAAAAATTTACGCCGCCGACTGATAGAGGGCAACCAACTCACCATATTATTATGTACGAATCACAAACCATTGACGTATGCACTAACACGAATGAACGCCAAGAAGCAGCGACACCCCGAGCCCCGCGTCGAGAGCGACAACTTCATTACATAAGTCAATTCTGCACTAACATCAAATACACTCACGGTGATAAGAACGTAGCCGCTGACGCGTTATCAGTGTTATCACGTATCGCGACAATCGAACTACTCAACACAACGATGGATTACGACAAGCTATCTCAAGAACAAGAAAGCGACGCCGAGCTACGTGATTGCATGACTAACCCCAGACTGAAGTTTTCCCGCGTAAACCTACCGGGAGTCAAACGGCCTATTTGGTTGGCGAAACATCGACAGCGAACATTCGACCATACCTACCATTGCCTTAACGTGTCGATGCCTTCAAAGCACAACACGAACTATGTCACCCCGGCGGCGTTCGTACAACAAGAAAAATAATGACATAGTTTTCTGGCCATCCATAAACGAAGATACAGGTATATGGGTCAAGTCGTGCATCAGCTGTCAACGAGCGAAAGTTCATCGACACGTCATTAGCCCGCTCGGCGAGTTTCAACAATCATCCCGTTTTGAACACCTGCACGTGGAGATAGTTGGGCCGCTCCCGCCATCAAATGACTATAGATACCTATCATTTCGTCTTGAGACAAAATGTAAAAACAAACAATAAGAAAGGTTATTTAATACGTCACGTTTGACTGTGAATATTATAAAGTTAGATAAAAATCGTCTTAGCGACTACGTACGTACATGCGCAACAATTCGGAGACGCTATGTTCAGTCCGGCCATCGTAGATTGCGCGATCTGTATCATTTTGTTATAAGTCTGGTTATAGCCGTCACTTTCATTCCCTGTCAACTTGTTGATACGAGAGAAATAATGGAGAACTTTTTCAGGTATCGGGAAAGGATTCTTGTGTTTTTGCCGTGTGATATGTGAAAGTTAGGATATATGTGGATATATGGATCAGACGATTCCAGAGCACGATGAAACAAATCTATGATTGTTATTTTACGATCCAACTTCCTGGTGTGATGCTCTCGATCATACCGCCAGTACTTGTGCCTGGATTCGCCTGTTATTCACTAATCATCGTGTATAAAGTCTGCCTGCGATAATAGATGTTGAAAACAGTAATGTTTTCGAGTGCGATATTTTTTTAGAGTAAGTAGGTTAGTGACAACCCTAACCTAAAACTTTAGAACTACTATGCGTTTCAAATAAGAATGTGATTGTGCATGAACCCGCGCCATATTGTGACGTCATAGCTGTCAAATCGAACAAAACAGATATTTTTAAAATAGGTAATATTTATTTTTAATCTGAATCTTGTAGTTCTTCGATTCCGCTGATCCCACTGCTTAAGCAGTCACCATCTTCGCCGCCATCATAATTCTCATAGCAGCTTTTCCTTTAAAAAAATATTTAGGTCATAAAAATATTCTACTGACTGTTATTTAAAAGAAAAATATTAATTTTGTTACCCGTATTTATAACGAAACTGAAATTATCATCGTCTTCTATAAACTCTCGTTGCTGGTATTCATTTTCGATAGGAGTCACAGAATTACTTTATTTAAACAAAAAACCATAGACAATATCAGTTATTCATAGTTATTTTACCTCTGACAGCACTCAAATTTTCAAGAAAATGATGTAGGTATTTTATTGTTCATAAAAAAACGCATAATAATATAATTACGCAAATTATTTTTTGTTCACTAATAAAACGAAATATAATATAATAATATTTACGCAAATTATTTTTATTGCTATCTGTAGTTTCCTAGTGACATTTGACAGATAGAGGTCATTGACGCGCCTATTCTTATTTGAAACGCATAGTATATATTCCTGTATTATTCCTATGCTTGTTGCGCCTGATTTTTTTTATGGTAGTAGTTGTTACCGTATTTAACAAATACGTCTTGGAAAAAATGCTAATCTGTGGAGATTCTCGGAAAAACAATTTTTCGATAGAAAATATTTTATTGTCATCTAGAAGTGCTTGATTACTAGAATTTCTAAATAACTTTAACAATATAATAGATAACGCCGGGAAAGTTTTAATAGAAGCTTTAGTAGGATTATATATATCCAATACACACATAAACCGAAGATGTCCGCAACTATGATCAAATAACACACTGCGCGGCAGTGACGAACGGACGGTGTAATTGGTTTGTAAGCAGTAAGCGTGGGATTTGTGATGATTTGATTTTATTGAACACTTTTTTTTTTTCATTCACTACGAATTTCATTTTTTATAATATAACTAGCTTTTGCCCGCGGCTTCGCTCGCGTTAATTTAGAATTTGACAATCAATTCGGGTTGTACTTTGCTTGTAATAATATCAATCATGATTCGAAAGACACGTGGCGCCATCTATTATCATAAGAACGTTATTGTTGTTTTCCTTTGGGATTGGAATTTTTTCGGCATGAAAGGTAGCCTATGTCCGTTTTTGTACACCTGTCAACATATATGCAAAATTTCAGGATGATCGGTTCAGTGGTTTAGGCGTGAAAAGGTAACAAACAAACAAACTAATTTTCGCTTTTATAATATTAGTTAGGATTAGGATATACATATAATATTTACAATCACTAAACTAGAAAGAAACTCAAGTAGGTAAATAAAATTAAAATACTGTAGGCGGGTAGCCCTAACGCGTGTCTACGAAGCGCGCTGTTGTAGGTAATTATTTAAAGGACAGGGCCAAGTTACAATACTGTATAGATATCATTACCGTGGCCGCACGCTTGGCGTCCTTGGCGACTCGCCGCGGGCGCAGCGGCGGGCACCGCGGCGCGCGACGACCCGCGTCTCCGTAAACAACATCGTATATTGCCCTGTTTGTGTTTACACGTGCGATGATGCGTACCGCTGCACGCGCCGCCGCGCCGCTCCGTAAACGCAAAAAACACTCACGAGCCGCGCGACGCGACGCCCAACGCGCCGCGCAATGCCCCGCGTCTCCGTAAATGAGGCCTAACGGTTGCCAGCTACGGACCTGGCTTATGCCCGCCGGCTGGTAATGCGTTAAACTACAATGCTAAATTCACTCGTATTTGGAGATTCTAACAATATCAAAAAATAAAAAAAATTATAATGAAAAATCTTTATTTGTCTCAAAACAGTTAGGTACATTAATTATAAATGAGACATCCCCAGTAAGTAATTGATTATACTTGTGTTGGGGCTATCTCGCATGAAGATGTTTCATCAAATACAGAAGAATTTCCGAAAATCAATTCGAGGCAAATGCTGACACGCTCCCACCACTGCGATTCTTTTGTGAACGGCCTCTAGACGTCAGAAATGAATATTTCGATACTTTACATATGAATTGGAAAAGTTTAAGCCTGAAGAAAGAACACTAGTATACGCAAAAATCATCAATACAATCAGAAGCTGAGGTAGAGAAGAAGAATTGGAACAACTTAAAACCGATAACCTTTGATTAATACAACTTCCACTTACTTTGGAGTAGTCCACCATCGTCGCTTTTAAGCGACAGGCTCTCGTTTAATCATTTTAGGGATGTGCTATTATCGATAATTTCGTAATTTTAGATTTTTTTTATGTGATTGTTATTGTAAGTCATAGTTCCGTTATTAAAGTACAATTGAAAACCATGGCAACTTTTATTTAATAAATTAATATTAATAGCTTTTATGTATGGAAAATCAATATAATATTACGGATTATAATTTAATCGATATTTAGTAATACCCGAGTCTTACCTCTGGCTTTCTGTAATAAAAAAGGGCTTGGCGTTCAACGTGCACTTTCGCTGCGAGACTTGTGGCAGTTAAAGAGAAAATAAAAAAGTAAACAAAAAATGAGCATTATTGACAAAATAAAAGAAATATATAAGAGAGATAAAATAGTAATCATCTATATTTCTTTTAAAAATATATATCTCCTTATGACTAACAACAATTTACATATCTACAACATGTTTTTTGTTTGTCTTCCAAGCCAAATATGTATTCCAGAACAATGCAACTGTTTGAACAGCTAAAACTTGATACTGAAGAGGTACAAAATAAAAGTTAATTATTTGCACCCATGGCCAAATATAATAATTTGTAATTACAATATCTGAATAATTTACACTTATATCCTTTTTTATTCTATTCCAGTGTTTGCCTTGTGTTATTCCTACTATAACTAGGAATATACATAGAAAAGAAGGTGCAAAAACAAATTGATCTAGGAATACTTTCTTTAAAGCTACACTCTTTCCACTTGAGCCTACATACTTATTTAAGACACCATACCACGTACGCATAGCGGGTCCCTGAAAATAAAACAAATAATTACTTAGGCTGCTAACAAATCATCATTTTGAGAACATACACAGATTTATCACCCCATCACATTTATCAGAGTTATTTCCGAGGCAGATTCATCTAGTGATGCGTAACGAACACCATTCAAACTGGTCCTTCCCTATTCTTACAAACAACCATAAGCTACAGTAACTATTTATCATCAGATGAGCCGTATGCTAATTTAGCTAGACAACCAATAGTTATTCATTATTTTTAACAGACTTCAAAAAAGGAGGAGGTTTCTCAAATCGATATTTTTTATGTGTGTTCGCGGATAACTTCGTCGTTTATTTTGATATATAATTTTGATGATTATTTTTTATTTAAAAGCTGGTGCTTTCCACTTGGTCCCATTTAATTTTGATCAATATCTGACTATTCGTTTTCGAGTTATCCTTAATAATGGCGTATTGGCTACATTGATGATGTTCTCATTTTTGGCAAGAACAAAATAGACAACTGTGTAGGATGGTTTGGAAGCCCTTCGTAGTATTTCAAGAGAACCCTATTCTAATTTAGTGATATTCTGATGTAGATCTTCGGTTTTATACAACGGAATTATTTGATAAATAACAGCAAATCTGCCGTGATTGCTACAATCACATACATAATTATGTATATGTATTGATTACACAATTCCAAAATTCCAAATTGGTTATTGATAGCATTTAATAGTATGAAGTTAAGTGCAACTGTTAAACTCATCAAGGTACTTATACACAAAAAAGCTACTATCAAAATTATTTCTATAATACAACTTTTAATATGACGCTGAAGCCATTAGGCACCGGAACCCCGGACCTCTGGTGTTGCGGGTGTCCATGGATGGCGGTAATCGCTTACCATCAGGCGATCCGTCTATTCGTTTGCCGCCTAATCCATAAAAAAAAAAACCCGGAATTAAACATATCATCCCAACCATATTTGGAATTATCATGACATGCACTATGGCCAAAAATGATATAAACTGTATACCGTTTAAAACATTTTTTATGTAAGCCCGCATTTCCGAAAGCCTATTTTTGCGCTCTTTACAAGTCTCTTTTGAAATGGCCCTGGAAGTAGATTTCCTATTTTGAGAGGCGTTTCTCCCTTTCTTCATTTGTCTCATTTAAACGGCTCTTGTCTCATATTATTATGAGCAGCGCGTTTAGTAGGTGTACCCATATTCAGACAAATACAATCAGTTATCGAACTTCAGATTCACTAAAAATCGAGAAATGAAACAAAATTTTAACAAAAAAGGAACCGTCTCCAAAAACGAATATTCTAAAACAAAAAATGCACTAAAAAGTTAAAAAGTAATTGCGTATTCTTGTGAATAATTATATTATTGTTATTTGAGTCGGTGTCAGCCGCCCGCGCCGCGTGCTGCTTCTATGTGTGTAATTGTGCATGCCAATGTTATGTTATGATTATAGTAAGACATCTCATGTTTAAATAGTTACAAACCTACCTTGGCTGACACCGACTCCATTAATAACAATAATTTAATTATTCACAAGAATACGCAATTATTTTTTAACTTTTTAGTACATATTTTGTTTTAGGATATACGCTTTTAAAGTGTTTCTTTTTTTTGTTAAAATTTTGTTTATTGTTTAAAGACAATTAAGTATATTGTTTTTAATTTGAAATAAATTTTAATTCTGGTCCAAACCTAGTCCATAAACTGAATTGCAACTAGGGTTTTAAAACCGAAAAGCCATACGTTATTAATTTATTATGCAAAAGGATCGAATGGTTTGTTGAAAAAACAATTTTTTCAAGAATACTGTAGGTTTCAGACGTTCTCAATCGTGCATAGATAGTTTGGCTAGATTGATATGTCACATACAAAATCGCTTTTCTAAAAATATTTCTACATGAATTAGCTTGTTTTTTGGACGTAGAAAACGCGTATAATAACGTAACAATTGATAGTGTGATACAAAATCTTGATAAAATTAATGTTGGCAAGAAAATTTGCAAATATTTGTGGCAATTTCTCACTGAAAGACATCTAAAATATTTGGACTATAGGTTTTTGGTTAGATGGACCGGTAAAGGCATAGCACAAGGTGATCCTTTGTCACCTTTAATTTTTAACATCATTTACGCTTACATTTAACCGAAATATTATAACAAACGTTATAATATCACAATACGCTGATGACTTTGTTTTGTATAGTAGCTGTAATAATCTTAAAGACAGTCTTTCTGAAATTCAAGGTGCATTGGACTCTATTTTTATATTATTAGAACAATTATTGGGCTTAGAGTTATCTAAAAATTAAACAAAATGCTGTATATTCAACAGAGGACGATGTAGATAATCCGTTTACTTAAATATACATGGCTCACAAGTTAACTCGACAGAACATATGAAATATCTCGGTGTTTGGTTAGATAGGACGTTGCGATGGGGGAAACACATCAATTAGGTATGGGGAAAACAAAAGATTTTTAAGGTTACTTCAAGTATTATCCGGCTCCGGTTGGGGACTGGGGTATTCATCCTAGATACTTTCGCACGTTATATATATCTTTGATAAGAAGTAGGATTGACTACGCGAGTTTTCTATTTGATAATAGGGCAAAATCACATCTGACGAAGCTTGATAAAGTCCAAAATCAAGCCATGAGGATAATTGAAGGCTTCATTCGTACCACACCTATTCATGTCATGGCCGTAAGAAGGAAATATTTGGCTTATAAATATTGCTTAAAGTTTAAATCAATAGATATCTAATAATGTTACAACTGTGATTTTGAATGAATTGTTTCAAAAAAAGTTTCAGTGCCAACTTTCATCTAGTAATATAAGTGTGGTGTTGCAATGGGTTTCGTCACATATTGGCTTGCCGGAGACTGATGAGGCTGATAGTCTGGCAAAAGAAGCTGTATCAGATGGCCTTGAGTATAATGTCAAACCGAGCATTTTAGAAATTTTGCCAAAATTGAAAAAGATATGCCAAGAAAATTGGACAGGATACTTTAATGAAAGATCAATAGAAAAAGAAATCTGGTACAGAACAATACAAAGTGAGCCTCCTCTAATACCCTGGTTTAGCACCTCAGCTGCCCTCAAAAGGAAACCTGTCATCATGGCTCAAACTTAGATCTGGGCACGTCCCACTGAACAAGTTTAGAAACCTTATGGGAATAAGTTCTACCCCGAATTGTGCAGATTGTGGCATTGTGGAGGAATTGTTAGTGGAATGTGTCAGAACTGGGGCTGTGAGACAAGAGCTAATGAATAAATTTCATATAAACTTATTTGATGTGGGTACTTTTCAAAGTACATTGTCCAAACTAGAGATGAAACGGATAGCAGTTTAGCCGGATACCGGATATTCGGCCAACCTTGTAGCCGGATAGCCGGATATTCGACCACCGAATAACCGGCGGAACGTTGCGTTGCCGTATGGTGCATCGCACGAAGCACGCTTGCGTAGGCGGCGCGCGAACATACCTATAATACCTAAACCCGAGATTAAAAAAAAACTACTTGGGGGTGCTTGATGCTGAAAGAGCGCACCAGGAGATTCTATTGGAATATTTAAAAATATCTTGTGAAGAGTCCTCCATTAGCAGTTCATCAACACCGGCTAAAAAAGGAGAGGATAAGAGACAGAGCCAGCTGTATCTCACAAAGCTCATGACACGTTTTGGGATTGCTTTGATGAGGTAGCAAATGAAAACAATACTACTTACTAACCAGGTTCAACGTGAAGAAAGAAACGCGATAGCATGTGAGCTTGACTTTTATCTTAAGTCAGTGCGAATTGATCACAATTGTGACCCTTATTCTTGGTGGGCAGCTAATGCTAAACAATACACAACGGAGGTATGCAAATTTCGGCCCATAGTGGACAAGAATATAATTATTTGTAAAAATGTCTCATAATATTTTATTTGACGCCAACGTTTTCTTTTAACCGAACCTAGCGGGAAAAAGGATTAGGAAAAGAAAAGAAAGATATTCGGCAAACCACTGTCGCTTGAAATTATTACGAAATATTATAATTTTTAATGAAATTAAGATTTTACTAACACAAGTAATATGTGGATTAAACAGGGATATAATAGTATCAATTTATGAATGTTGTGATTTATTTTACTATTCAATAGCTTGACCAATTTAATGTAATGGAATTATTCTAGTAGAATACTTCGATCTTCATTGTCATTTATCATTCGTGATGTGATTATGTTATGAGTGAGCTATCAAGTACAAATGCCTGGCTTTTAAGAGCAAAATACAAGCCACGCATATAAGCCGTAAAGTATATGATGTGTACATTTTAATTGATAACCCTCTAAGAGGTAGAAATGCTATTATACAGCATTACTGTAACTGCATAATACAGTAGGCTGCTGTGTACATATTATTATAATGTCCATCTTATGGTATTTAGGTTGGGCTAGGCCGGAGAGCCCGAGAACCGTCCCACCTCCCCGAGTGGGGCGGTATGCATCAGGAGCATTTCCACCCTCCCAAAAAAAAAAAAGGTTTCAAAATAATGTAGCACCTCCTGCTCCGCACCTCGATAGTATGTTTAGTCATAATGAAGGTAATGACTACATTACCTTCATTATGACTAAACAACCACTAGGTTGGAGACTAATAAACTAATACCAAAATATACTATTGTTTACTTTAGCCTTTGTTTCTTGGACTAATTAAGCTATAACAATAAATGAATAGTAACTATAGTTATTTGATGGGTGCTGTCTTTGCAGAACGAGCACTGCTACCTGACTTCAGTAAAGTAACTAGTTTAACCCTAGTGAGCTCTGTAAACTAGCTACATAAACTTTATTCTAGGTTTTTAGACAGAAACAAGTATAATCAACACAATCATTTTGAAAAATTGCTTTGTGCCAAAGTATCATCAGAGCAATTCTGTTCATTTTGGATGCCTTATATATCTGAAACCCAACTAGATAGCATGATGAAATTACACAACGCTATAGAATAATAATAGTTCTTTGTAAAACATAGTTTAATGATAGTCCATGCGAAGCCGAAGTTGTATGGGTTTGTTGCATATCTCCTTTAACAAAGTTTGCCAAAATCTATATTTCCGCACCTTGCAGCAGTGTGCAACAGCGAAAGAGGTTTTTCTGAAGCTGGCCTTTTTTACGAAGACAAGCAGAACCGCTTGCTATCTATTAATGCAGAGAAATTAGTATTCAATCACCATAATTTGCCCTTAGTGCAGTACGAGTACTAATTCATTTTCTAAGTTGTAGAATTGTTTTGATTACTGATTGTATTTCTTAAGTGATACTAACTAAATAAAGCAATTAATTACCAAATTTTATTTTTAAATCTGGTATTCGGCTGGATAGACGCTAGTTATCCGGTATTCAGCATGATAGTATTTTGGCCGACTACCAGATAGTTACCGGATATCCGTTCCATCTCTAGTCCAAACCATTGTCCGAAGCAGCAATTTCACTTTATAGAATCTTAGAATAATATTAGAAATAAGTCCCTATAATTATTTTTAGGTTATGATGGGGCTGACATGGTCTTATTTGTGACTAAAAGCTCCTAAATAAATAAAGAAAAAATAAATCAGTATCACATACAAATCTATGATATGTGATAGTGGTATATTTCAACCTGTTTGCTATGCCATATTGTTGAGCAATAGTTTAGATTAGGCATTACATATACCTTGATAATCCAGGCGAATCAGGTTCTTTAAACAGAGATAATTAATTATTACTATATTGCATATCTAAAAATAGGTAGGTATCTTATGAGAATTTTAGGATTTATGTTTTTTTTAAAATCCCGACGCAATTTCCTATTTTCCCAGATTTATAAAAAGTACAGATCTTATCACTTATGCACGTGTTTGCCAGTCAAAAATAAAAGTATTTCTAAACGTATTTTTGACTGAAAAGTTTTAGTTTTGTATTAATATAGAAACCAATAATTACTTACTACTATGAATAAACCTATTGATGAAAATTTTAATGTTCTTTTGAAGTCCAGTGGCTGTTTCTCAATGCACGTTTGAGAAATCAGATCTCCTACGCCCATCAATGTTCCCGTCTGGACTGCTTGAACCAGATACGGTCTTTTAAATAGAAGATCCTGATATAATTTAAAAATACCACGACCCCTCATTATTGCAGCAGTGTGTACTACGTCCTACTCGTGCCGTGTAATATCGTCCTGCTGAGCATTTACTAAAGGATTTATCACGTAAATGTTTACTAGTATTACTATTTCCAAAAATATAATCTTGTTGATTCAAATGACAGATGTCATTATGTCACTTGAATATAATTATATACTTCTGTCTTCTAGAGTCCTACTATAGAGGTGACCTTACGGTTGAATCAGTTATAGGTAATAGTCTAATACCACATGAGTAGATAAACGGGACAGAGACTAAGCTTCTTAAGAACGTGCAAAATTGTTACCTATTTTGGTCGGGTTGTCACAATAGATGAAGACAAATTAAACAAAACATTTGTTAAATAGTTTTATTATTCAGAATGATAGAATACTTTACAAATTACTTACTCTATTAATTTTCTTTTTATAATTTTTGTTTTTTATTAATTGTTGCTTTTAATGGTGTGGTAAATTCTGAATCTAACATAAAGTTTTTCAAGAGTTTCCTCGTAACAAGACAATGCTGGCTGCAGCAGCAATTCATAATAAAAATCGTGTTAAGCTATCAAAATTAAACTAACATAAAAAATTTCGTGACCGTGCTACTACCCCTTGAAGACAATCCTGGCTGCAGTATCAGGTTATATCTATCAAATTATTGAATTGTCACTGAAGTTACGGTATACAAACTTTCAGCTCAATCAGACATCGGAAAGTGGTTCAAATCTTACTTGCAATATTTGAACTTAACACACATACCTACTACATATACCAACCCACCCACATACCTAAAAATGTTTAGTACAAGCTTGTAATAACAATAAAAAGGTAAAAACACACCGTAGTACCCTAGTAGTAGTCTTCTTATTAAAAAAAGGATCATACAAAGAAATAAAGGTACTTACCTGAAAAAGTAATAATCCAATATTTAGTTACCTATTGTACTCCTTGGGATAGTTAAAGTATGATATATTTTTATATTTTCTAGTATTATTCATATACACAGTACAATAAACAACCATTATTTTACATAAAATATTCAAACTTGCAACTAACGAAACAAACAATGTGCGTCGCACTGAACCTGAGATTATCCACTGGCTGTATGAAGCTTATACTCTGTTCCGTTTATCTACTCATGTACTAATACAGCCTACATTATGTATACATCATGTATCGTCATCAACTTAGTTTTCAATATGATCATTATGGTTCTATTTATCTTTGATTTCGTTAACTCAAAGCTACAAGAAAGAGAAAGTACTTTAAAAACAAATACCTTAATGAGTGATAGACGCCACAAAGTTATCAAATTGGTATAATTGTTATCTAATGCAACGATTGTATAGGATGAAGATGGAGAATACTCTGTCTACGGTATGTTACAAAAATCAAGTTCAGTTTAATGTATCACGTCTGCATAGCCGTTTGTCTCTCGTGCACAAACTTTAGCCAAAAGATAATAGTCATTTTCAATCATGTACCATTTAAATGTCGGTATCGAACCAACTGCGTTTCGTTTAGCAATCCTTCCTAATATTATAAATTCGAAAGTAACTTTCACGGTTAAACCACTCTACTGATATAATATAATATAATAAATATAATATTCTATACATACACACAACACCATCTAGCCCAAACTAAGCAGTACTATGGGTACTAGACAATGGAATGTTTGATACAGAGGTACCTAGTTTAAAACCTGGGAAAGGACATAGAGTAGGTACTTTTTTATTGATGTAGCTACCACGCGGGCAGAGCCGCGAGCAAAAGCTAGTATGACATAAATCCTTTTCTCATGATAGCCGATTCAACTGGTAAATGCAATATCTTTTTCCAGGTACATGATTTACGAATAAGTAAAATATCTTCTCATAAGAAAAGTGATTAAACTTGCTAAAAACTACATAAAAAACACCGTTAATTAAGACACAATTAACGTTTTTACCAAAAATGAAAATGATTTTTGTGGGTCTGTTTTTAAATTTGCGCATTTTCTTTTTAATGGAAGGTATTAATATATTAATAACAAATTTGAATATAAAATATCAGCTAATAAAAATAAAGAGGTGATGAGATATGATTTTCCAATTTTTGTCTAGGGTTGTCACTAACTTTTCTATGACTCTTTAATTATCATATTAATTTATTCTGCTCATCAATAACATCGTAAACTATGGTATACTATATTACTTAAATCATTATATCACATTCACTAAATCACTCATAAGTTCATAACATTTTAAAAGACGATATTTCGGTGTAAAATCCACAAGATTAATATAAAATTAAGAAAATTACAGTTAAAATAAATTTTCAGTTTTATAATAAACACCATCTTTGACTCTGTTAAAATTTGTGATACGCAATGACGTTGCGGAAAAAAATTCTATGAAGTACATGTGTGGTATTGGGTAACCTGGAATAGTACATAGGCTACATCTTAACCTCGAAAAATGGCTGGTTCCCGTGGGTTAACAAGAATAGTGGTCTACGCGGGCGAAGCCGCTAGCGGTCGCTAGTTTCTTATATATCAGACAGAAGGTATTCCTCACAATAACATTTTCTAATAAATGTACCTTAACAATAGGTACTTTTCATAAAATAAACAGATTGTATACGAAATTTATAACCCAGAAAATTTTACCTAGGTACCTAAAATGCAAAAGACAACACAATAATGAATAATAATCTTTCGCCAATATTTTAGGACTTGAAGAATGCCTCGCTGATGACCTACATACGAATCTAGTGGCATTGTCATGCGGTTTAGAAATAGATTCTAAGAAATCTCAGGTATTTCGCAACAGTCTGGCTACTAAATACGTACAAAAATACAACTGGTACAATATGTCGGTAACCGTTCACAAAATTTTAATACATGGTGCAGAAATTATATATTCTTTTGACGTGACAACGTCTAATAAATCAATGAACGCCTGCTGCACGCACGAAAAAGGATGACTCATTATCCCGTTACGCTCATTGTAACCTCGATTGTAACGTTACGATCGGAGCGAGAGCGCTACACGAGCGAGCGAAAGGCACGATCGGCTTGTATTTTTTTTTCTTGTATGACGTTGTCACGTTAAACTATCGTCCGTAAACCGACTTTACAGACAACCAATTTTTTTCTATACATATATACCTATTGGAATGCTCTCAGAACAAGCCAGTGAATCACGCAACAAATTTTGACGTTACGATCGAGAGCATCACACTCGCAAATTCACCCGTCAAACAACTGTCTTTGACTTGTTTCACTGAGCTTTAGAGTTAGTCCATTGAAATGTTACATGAGCTTTACATTTTTTTAGAGGACGCAATTTTATTTTTGGCACATGTGTCAATAATCAAAAATTAAAAAATCTGTAATATTTGGTAAGCTATTAAAGCTACATTTCCTAAATTTATTATATGAATAGATAGTCCAATGTTACGTTATTTAAGATACTAAATAATACAAAACCAGTAATATTTTAGGAGAATAAAAATTATTAAGTTTTCTTGAAGGTCATTGACCTATAACAAAAAATAATAATTTCTTTAAAAGTATACATAACTTTACTGTAGGAACTTTTACCATTTGATTACCATTACAAGCTGTTTCGAATGAACACATAAACTATACATGGCCACAACTAACCCAAAATTACACAGCAGCGAGGCGAGCTGCCGACGGGTGGGCGAGGATTGGTATGGCAAAATTTATATCCAGGTCCCGGCCATCTTTGGTGAAAAAGTTCTATATAATTGTATGTAAGTGCAAGACAGATTGAAATATTTGTGATTACTTAAACCTATTGTTGCAAAAATGGAGTACAAATTTCGCACCGGTTATTCAAGACCTAGAGAGCATGCGTCTCTCTTCGTCTAGCTGTATCGTGATATTCGCGATGTCTCACGCTGGTACGCGATGGCTCGCACGTGCTTGTGTTTGCATGCAAACCATTGATATAATAGACAATCGAGGTACTGATCCGTCGATGTAACGACCCGTCGATAAAGTACTAAATTTTTAATGATAAAATCGAAAATATCGATGAAACGATTGGTGACTAAACATGAACGGTGTTTAGTCGCCAGTCGTTTCATCGATGTTTTATGAATCAAAGTGAAAAACCTAGTAAACACGACGAGAGGTTCGATGCCGGTTTCGCTAAAACGGGTATAAGCAAGTTTAGCATGGAGGAAAACCGGTAAATGCTCATTGAATTTATTATGATGGGTTTCCTTACATATGTAAATAGGCGACTATTTGGACAGGCGATATAGTGAGTGATATTAGAAATATAATTTATATGATTAAGTTCTTCTGTCTCGCATCATGTTTTTCATAATAAATTATGACAAGACATAGAAATAAGAATAAAACCAATAAATACACGAAAAGCTTTATAACTTTTTGGTATCAATTGCGTTTAGTAACTTTGTAATTATTTCTAAACGGTCACACTGTACACTGCGCGTAAAAAATGTAGACTGAGTGAGTGAGATATTCGTATTATCGTAAATTCTTCAGGGATTGTCTTAGTTTTGCACTAATATATTTTATTGTTCGTGTTATTTCAACCCGTCTCATAAATCCAATATCAAAATGGATAAAAGGAAACTATCTACTGCAGGGGACAGCCTGTATCAAATACTGCAAGTCCCGAAAACTGCAACCGCAGACGATGTCAAGAAAAGCTATCGGAAATTAGCATTAAAATACCATCCTGATAAAAATCCTAACAATCCTGAAGCAGCTGAGAAATTCAAAGAAGTGAATCGAGCACATACAATACTAAGTGATGCCACGAAACGGAATATATATGATAATTATGGCTCTCTCGGACTTTATATCTCTGAGCAATTTGGTGAAGAAAACGTCAACGCCTATTTCGTAGTAACAAGCACTTGGTGCAAGGCATTGTTTATCGTATGCGGCATTCTGACGGGATGCTATTTCTGCTGTTGCCTATGTTGTTGTTGCAACTGCTGCTGCGGCAAGTGCAAGCCGCGTCCTCCCGAAGAGTCTGGCGACTATCATACGTTGGAGAGGGATGATTCAGACGGCGTGCAAGCAGTGACCGTGCAGCCGGGTGGAGAGGCCCGCCCTAAGGGTGATCAAGCGCCCCCAATCGCCATGCCGGCGCCACCTCCGACTGGAGCTTCAGAAAACACAGGTCTCAACACAGGTGGGGTCAATTATGGAATTTCAAATTAACCTAGTAATCACGAAATTTCAGAATAAACATGTTGATACTGTATTTGAGTAACTTTAAGCAAGAATATTATAATTTGGAGTTATGTGACAGATTTTATCATGATATGAGTAATCAGTTCCTGTATTGCTTCCTCATTGCTTGTAATACATAGTTAATTATGAAATAGTGGTCATACAATGATATCCAACAACAATGAAAGTTTTGATTAAAATAACACTAAGTTTAGAAGTATGCTGGATTTCTGTTGATTAAATTGTTACATAATGATGAATTTTTAAATAATAGGTATATCACAAGTATTAATTTTCAGTTTGAATCAAACATTTGTCTGATATAAGTTTTATAGCTGAATGCTGTAAACCTTTCATTCATCAATTTTAATATTTGCTTTATGATATATGTGGACCGTTAAATATTTAAAACAATTCTTAAACTCTACACATATAATATTATTGCTAAATATTTATTATCATTAAAATTACAGTATTATAATTTGATCATCACATCACATAATTAATTACTATTGTTATTGGTGAACATTAATTTTACCATTTGATTAATTTTAACTAACACTATATTGTTTAAATGTATATGTCACATAATTTGTTCATTATTATGCAAGTGAGTGCTCGTGTCAAGATGTGCTGTATTTTGCATGACTGTGAAAAGTATCTGGTGTTGGTACTGATCTTTTACCACTAATACTGGGATTACATGAATTGATAATATATCACTTTTTCGGTATCATACATCATCATTAAGTACTTCAATTTGGCCTTAATAACATAGAGTAAAGCTAGTTATTGATCTAATATTGGTAGCAAAATGGTATGATGTAACTGAAGTTTGTGAAATATTTAAATGCACTAGTTGTTAGTGGTGAAAATCAGTAAAAATATATGGCTTTTGCCCATTGTTCTTTATATTAAAGCTCACTTATTGTAATAAGGTATGCGGTTTTATAGCATTTGCACTATGATTCTATAGGGTATATACTTTCAGTTCAGTTAAATGGCTATACTGCTACCAAAATGTAACTAAAATGGTCTATAGACAACTACATGTTTAAAACTCTTTCATGTTTGTGGGCACCTCACCTCTAGGTGTTTATGTAAGTTGAGATCAGTTAGATGTCCTTAGAGGCAAGCTCATTATAATATTTGAATATGTAGCTATGATTTTACCTTATAGATAGATCAGCGAGATATGTTTTTAATATTATCCTATTGAAGGACACATGTCTATAAAATATATAAATAAGATATATCTAACCATATATCCTCCATTATAATATTGTTTTGAATACTGCAACAGAAAATTACAGTTATTGGGAGTTAACCTACATTACTTATACTTTAGAAACATTATTCATTGGTTACATGATTATGTCATAAGAAGTAAATGTTAATCTTGCTTTGATGAAGAGCCTTGCTTATTGAAAATTATAAATAAAATTGTTTGTTTGTATAATACTGAGTCTTTAACAATGACCTGTTATTAATTTTATCACAATCATCATAAGTTACTAATATTTATATATAATAAGTCCAAAATATATTTCAGTGTGTTTTATATTATAAATGACAATTTAGTGTGTTGATTTTAGTTTAAACTTGTGTAGTATTTACTTTTGATTAAGATATACTTTTCACATAGTATTTGCAGATGTATTATTTTCATACTTATTATTCTTCTAGCTTATAAGTTGGTTGGTTAATTAAAAATGTGTGTGTTGTGTGTTCTGTCTAGTGATGAAACACCAATTCTATATTATATTTATTAATATTATAGAACATTTTTTAAGTAACATTCCAACATAATTATAATCACAAAGTTATTCTTTGCTGCACCTTTGTTCCTATTCTCACCAGTGTTAACAGATGAAATATATAAATATGAAAATCCAGAATGGGCAAAATCCCTAAGGAATTGTAGAAATTTAATTGAATGGTAGAAAAAACCCAAACCTTAACTTGTTTCATAAATACCCTCTTTTGCTTAATATAAATGTAGTATGCAGCTATATTTACTTCTTTAGTAGTTAGAATTTCCTACTATGTTATCAATGGATGCTTAAACAAAGTTAAGATCCCAAACAGAAATTTAATCCTATTGCACGGAAATCATCCCGAGGCTCTTAACTGTTACGTATGCCAGAAAAAACCTGTTGCACAAGTATGAAAATTGAATGGATTTTGATTTTCAGGATTTATTTAATAATGTATAATATGTTGTACAGGTGGCGATCATAAGCAAGAATTACATAATAACCGAAACGTAGAACCAGAACCAACCTTTCAACAGAGTGATGACATTAATTAAAACATTTGTCTACATCAAATAGGTATTTAGAGCACTTTAAAAACCATTGCTGTTTATTAACTGACTTTTTGTGCTAAACTTAGTGTAATAATATGCTGCATACTGTTAGACATGATAAAACCATGGGTATTAGCAATGGTTAATGAACAGATGGTACCAAAGTTAAACATGTTGAGAAGCAACTCTCTATTAATTTATATATACCAACGGCCATCATCATCTTCCATAATTGCCTTCCAAACTATGCTGCCTTTTCTTTCTTGGGATAGAATGTAGTCATATCATGTATTTATTTCATGATACATATTATTATAAGTACCTAGTTCATAGGAAAAATATTTGATCTCTATTCACTATTTATGTGTATAGTAAAGATGATTTTATATTTTCTGACTTGTATTGAAATCGAATGTTCCCTCCATTCCATACTTGACTTTCTTGGTTTGTTACTAATTGTTAAAAAGTGTTCTATAGTCCTAATTTATGCTGATTGATGGTGGAGAATTTTTTAAGTGGGTTGAGTGGTCAAATTTGGAAAGATGAGAAAATGGTAATTAAAAATATGATAAGAAGTCACAGTTCTCATGAGATCTATAATATAATTAACCTAGATTAAAATGCATTGAGTGGCCATACTATAACACCAGTCGATTTTGTTGCTGATAAACATAGATGGCACAGCACCATGCATCTAATTCTTCATGTTAGGCAGTAGTTTCGGCTCTTATAATTTTAACCCCTATAGTCCATGTGATATGTTTTTGAGCCAGCCCATTGCATATTTAATGTATATATAAAGGAAATGGCTATAAATTCCATTAAAAATGAATAAGCACCTTGTTAAGTGTTACTAAACAAAATTTATCATTATAATCTCATTCAACTTATCTAACTATTCTATTGAACTATATCAGTAATGTCATCTATTGGTGCAATAATATTGTAAATCAATGTCTTTTATTTCGAGCAAACGTAAATGGCTGATAGCCCAAATTAAATCTGGCTCAAGCCTACATCAATGTTTTTCCATTTTACATATCTTCGGATTTGGCCATTAAAACCCCTCTAAACAATTCGGCTTGTATTAAATTTACGAATATACATAATATCTAGGTGACCTACATTTTCTTGGCTTTAACCATGGTTAAATTTGGGACAGTCTATATGTCTTATTTGAATATGATCTAGGTACTAAACTAAGTCTAATTTACAGATAAGGGTCAATATTATTGGTTTCACATGGACATTAACATTATTGTATAATACTTATTTTCATTTGCTCGTAGTTGTGCTTGGGCAAAATATATTTCGCCTATTAATTCATCGTTCAGTGTGTTATATTAATTTTATTAAGCTAGATTATTTTTAGCGTAAATAACTAGTTAACGACCAAAATGAAACTTATGAGGTAATTTATAAGATTGTAGAAATTACGACAATTCAATTGAACATTTAGACTGGGTAGATTTGAAACTGTCTATAAAGTAATTAAATACGACTAACTCTCCCTAGAAAAATGTATTATTATGTTTTAATCACCTTGTATGGAAAGACATTTCGTTAAGGCCCTTGAACCACCTAGCTAAAGATTTACGCTAAAGGTTTTTTTAACTCAAAGACTCAAATTGAGCAATCAAATTTACCTATGTGTTGGTTGCTAACATGATGTCAATTATTGAGTTGTGTCTAGTACTCCCCAATCAGTTGACTATCGTCGACAACAGGTGTTATTAAACTATTGCGGACAATTTTTTATCCAAGTGAAAATTATGTAGCTGTATCCACAATACCTTCATTAGTTAATATTTTATTCTTGCTTGTTAACGATTAAGTACCTATGCTTTAAGAGATAAGATATATCGTGAATTAACGTTTTAATCGTTTGTAATAAATTGTAGAAGAGAAGCAGCTAGTTTAGATCCACTTTGTAACTCACGGAAGCTTCATGATTAAGAAATTTAAATGAACATCTAATTATGCGACACGTTTCTAATATTACACTGTTAACATTTTACTACATAATATTATCTATTCTTAATGCATTAGTTTGAAATGTGTGTGATATTGTAAATTATTGTAGTTGTTGTTGTAACCATTTGGAAATGAATAAATCTTCAATTGTTCCACTGGCGCCATGCTAGTTCGAGCGAAATGATGGGCTAACTGTTATTTCTCATAATATGTATTATAAGGACTGGTACTTGCTAAAGCGGACAGAAGTACCTACAGCAACTTATAGGATTCTGTTATTTCCACATGGCACGAGACGTTGAAATAACAAAAACCTGTAGGTTGTATAGAATCGTCGCCTCGTTTTGGTGGTCAGTCCTAAAGTTATGGTACTAGTCAACGAGTATTTATAACGACATTGTCAAATATTAAGGATGTTAAATGTAACTACACTTATAACTTTCAACTAAATAAAAATCTGCATAAGAAAAGTTACATCTATTATTGACTGAACCAGCACGTTAACGGGGGTTTAACTAAGCAATTGCCGTAATAGTATGAATATTTTGTTGTTATATGAAATATCTGCACGAATGGAAAATAACGTTTTTGTTTCATCATTTATATGGATAATTTTGTACACATCGGGCAGTACCGCGGTCATAAAGGCGAAATAATTGAAGAGACTACATCATCCAGCAAAACATGGGCCTCATTGAAAAGAAAATAGTATCCAACAAAGAAGAATTACGAAAATACGCGCTACACTGCGATGCCACCTGAAGAAGATAAAGTGGTATTTCTTAAATGAAGCAAGAAGTACTGCCACAAGGCTACTAGTTTAGCCGTATGAAACAACTGACTTGGATACTCGCAATAGGAATGACTAAACCGTGGCAAAACATCCGTTTTTTAAGTGAGATTGAACAGTGTTTGTAAATCTTCAGCGTTTTTGTGACTTCGCTATTAATATGGAAAATAGAACTTTAGTTATACCAAATCTTCGTTCTGGACAGGTCTACTCGGATTAAGCGCACAATGCCACATTCGCAAAATGACATATTGACGCAAAATGACACATTCGCAAAATGTCTTTTCTCAATATGCCACATTAGCAAAATGCAACACTAGCAAAATACCACACTAACAAAATTACACATTAGCAAAATGCCACACTAGCAAAATGTCACACTAGCAAAATGACAAGATTGTTAAAATCACTTGTGACTTCTTGCAGTAGGCCGATGATTTATGAATAAAAAATAATACTAATTTAATTATTTCAGTACATACATATTATATTTAGTTGCTTTAACCTAGAAAATGGCTATTTGTGAGTGACAAGTGACATTTCGAGAATCTGACATTATGCGAAAATGGCATTTTGATAATGTGATATTTTGCGATACATGGCATTTTCAGAATGTGACAATTTAAGAATATGACATTTTGCGTAATTCTTTTATGTCATTTTGCGAATGTGGCATCATGCGCCTAATCCATCTACTCAAACTTAAACTCAAGTGAGGCTTGGATCTGGCAGGATTCCAGCATAATGTTATGCATCAAGAACGGTTTTTGATGAATCGTTAAGCCACTTGGCGTTTTTGGCCCAGTCACTCAATCAATCTATTGTAGCCTACAACTGGACCAATGCATTCTCCCATTTGCGGGACAACACCCTGTCTTCCATGTTCCGCATCCAGTCCATATTCTTGTTATTTCGAATCATTTCCAACGTATGGAAATGTTGAAGGTTTAATTAATATTTATTATACTTATGCAAGCTACGTATCAAACTTGCAACATATAATTATTTGTTGAGTACAGAACCGGTCTTTCTGGTAATTTGGTTATAGAGGAACTAATCCGGTGTCTTGTAGTTTTATTAACAAATAATATCAACAATCATAGTCAATATTATATTATTTTGTGTCTCGAGTATTATTTCGTGTAAATAATTAAATGGCACGTTTGTAAAAACTAGGTATAGTTAGTGATTGTATTGTGTAATTTGTTGAGTCCAATACAATACTAATAGATACTCAAATGAAATAGGTGTATTATTGAGATTTAGTTTAGATTTAAACTTTCAACTGAAGTTTATACGTTAGGCAAACTACTCGCTTACTTTAGTAAAGCGGTCGCGAAATGGTCCTTGTTTATTGCAGTATAGAAGTGATTAGGGTGTTCATAAAAAGTATGATATTAATTACAAAACGGCAATTTCTTACTTAGACCCCTTATAGATACCTCTCATTTTCGTTTGCTATTATGCATATAACATCATAATTTTATTTTTTCTTGTTTCCAGGAACCAGTATTCCAAAATACACATGAAGTATTTACGTCTAGTCTAACATAATTTGTAAGTGAAACGAGGAATGTACTTGTATAACCACCAGCACGAACTTTGAACATAGGTACCAATGTAAGACTAAATAAACGTATTGTTCAACCTACGAAATATTTTTATACTTTTATTATTTTGATTAGGCTACTTATTATTTATTTCAATATATTATACAAAATAATACTGTTTTTATTGACCAGCAATTATTTCAGTTTTATATTTTTCGATGGTGTTATTGTTGTATGTTTTATTATTGAATTTGCTGGGGAATGCATGACTTGTGATTTCGTGACGCGCATCGAGATACAAGCGTGGACATACTCATTGATAGTTTCTCTACGGAGTCAATCATCTGAATAGCCAATAAACGTCGTACGATGTATCTATACATCTCTTTAAAAGCGGTGCAAGTAGGTACTGGCGTACCTGGAATAAATCTTCCGTAATTGCACTAAAGGAGTTGGGATAATGCTTTCTTGGTTAAGATAATATTATGTATACCTATGTAATGGTATTGTTAGTGTACACAAGTTGAAGCCATGTTACCGATCGCCACTCATAGCCACTTATTGATGTACATCCGCTGTGGTGCATCGTGTAACTGTTATTCACACTAGATATATATAGGTCCATATTTAGAGGGTAAAATTGGTGAATATTAATATACATTCTTGTTGTAATAGGTAAAATGTTACATGTATTTATTAGATGTGTAATCTGTACAGTGTATGCTTATTCTAAATAATCCAAAATTCTGCTGAGCCTATATCTTGCTTCTAGATTGTTAATTGCAATTAGAATACTTTTTTATGAGACTGTATACTCTACCTTATTATATTAACTTGTGTTTATTTATATTACATACTGGTTGTATAAATAAAATATAATATTAAACTTAAATCCTTGTTTACTGATTAGTTCATTGGAAAGTGAAAAGAAATATAGATTATTATGATTGTAGGTATGAATTTTATGATCTTTCCTTGTATTTATAAGGCGAATAAATTATTTAAGAAGGATATAACAATGAATTGATAAGTTTTGTATACATATCCGTCGGCGATAACAACAGTAAAATATGTAGCGACTAACTGAATACGTTTATCATTCTTTCTGCACGAAACATTAAATATTTTTAGTATGATGAATCACTTGAGTAGTAATTACAATAATATTTTAAACATCTTACAAATATTATTACTTATATCAATGGTACTCTTTACGAGTTGCCAAAGCTAAAACCTTACAATAAAAATCAAGTTGCCGAATGAAGTAGACTTCGCTTAACAGTTGATAAAAATATGAGAAATAATATTTATTTAATTTATTTATTTTTGAGTATACATGGTACAGTGAAAGGGTATGATAATTCTCCGTCGGAATTATGCCCTGTTCACAAAAGAGTATTAAGTGTAAATGTGCCTGACTTGGTTGGAAGCTGGATGTCAGTGTATACACAGCCGCAAGCTATCGAATGCTTCAAATTCAGCATAAGAGCTATAACGGATTTGGTGGGTATTTAAAGAACATTATTAACATAGACTGCTTCGTTTAGTAACGTAAACGTAAGAACAAGTGAGAATGCTAAGTGCTGATAGTGAGTCAGGAAATTCTCCGTAGCAGCAATGAGTTTCGAACTATGACCGGTAGACGGCAATTATTGATCGCCCACTATTACGTGGGATCTAAATATACCCACTTAATTGTCGTGTGAACGTGATTCTGCCAAGCTTTTTAAGGAGTTACCATATTAGTTATTTTAGGTGTGATATCGTGCCAAATGCAGTAGTTAGTTCAACCACTTGTAGATCACACAAATAGTGGCGAAGCGACCACTTAAACCACTAGGTACGCCATCAGTGAAGTCCGTATTTAATTCCTACGTACATGGCAGGATCTCGGCCTCTGGGATTTCATGGAAATTACTTCGAGAGTTGAGTTTCTTTCCGTACTGCTCAAATTTTATTCGAAGCCTGTACCTACTCCTTTTTTGCCTTGAAGCCTTAAAATCTGTCCCTGTCAGTACTTACATATCTTGTTGAAAGTAGAATAGTGACACTATCTTATTTTTGCCGTTGATTCCCTTGATCAGGGCAAGGCATACTTGAGGAATTAATCGTAATTGGCTGCACGGATAGCGTAGTGGTTTTCGTAGTCACCTCGCTATTGCTACTGCGCTGAGTATTTTGGGTTCCATCCCCAAAATGGTCAAAAATTTTTGTGTGATCCACATATAGTTGTACCGAGTCTGGATGTTGTATAGATCACCACGATCAGGATTTACTCGTAGAGCAAGAGTACCTACTCTTTTAAAAAGAATAAGAAGTTTAAAGTCAAGGTCATAGACTGAGTTGAAACCAAATTAATGATTTTAGGCTGCGGTAATGAATGTCTTAGGCTTATCAGTAAAGAGTTGTGTAGGTACAATTTTGGAGATAAATTATTGTAGGTACCTACCTACGCTAGACATTCGTCACTTTTACCTCCATTTGTGTATATAATTCATATATTACTCATATTACCTACTAAGATATGAGTAACGCTGTTGGTACACGTGCCGATAATTGCTATTTTTATGTATCTACGCAGATCTACTCCTGTCACAGTTTTCCGCAAAGGACTTCTCCAGTGTTGTATTATTGCGAAAGGTATATATCCACACCAGATTTTCCCCGCGGCTACGCTCGCGTAAATGTTTGTTATGCCAATGTTTTTCCCTCGGAAACAGTAGGTACGTTTTTTTGGGTAAAAGTACCCTATGTGCTTTTCTGTTCCCCTGTACACGTGCAGTAGAAATTTCATGATAATCGGTCAAGTAGTTAAGGCGTGAAAGCGTAATAAACAAACCAAATAAACATTCGCATTTATAATATTACTTAGGATTCTGAACGGCCATCAGTTATACTATAAGATATTTCAAGCTTATCCATTAATTACCGGACATCCTAATAATATTGCTGTCTGTAGGTACCTACCTACTTATATTGCATTCAATGGGAATACCCATAGAGCTATTATTACCTACTATTAGATATCATTTAAATGATTATATATCGCTTGAAGATTTTTATTTCTATCAGGAACGAGAACAATATGTGTTGAAATACGGTAACTTCAGTAATCGTGTAAAATGGAACCAATGCTTCTTGCAAGTGGAAACATCGTTGGTCAAGCATTTCTTACAAGGATATGGAAATGAATCTGGATTAATGGAAAATATTATTATCTTTGAGGATAAACCAGGTAAAATTACTTAAATATATACCTTTCTCGATATGCTGAACTGCGTACAGTATCTTTGTATTTCGGTGCGCCGCCGTAAGAGGTTCATTTCTTTCAGAAGTTTAGTTTTTACTTACTTATAAGTACTTACTTAGTTTATGATTAATTAGGTACCTACTGATACATTTAGACTTTTATACATCAATTATATGTTACCTACTCTCAACGCTCTAACGACTAATCTATAATATAATAATACTAGCTTTTGCCCGCGGCTTCGCTCGCGTTAATTTAGAATTTGACAATCAGTTCGGGTTGTACCTACTCTGCTTGTAATAATATAATTCAATCGTGATTCGAAAGACACGTGGCGCCATCTATTATCATAAGAACGTTATTGTTGTTTTCCTCGGGAACAGTAATTGTTTTCGGGATGAAAGGTAGCCTATGTCCGTTTCTGTACACCTGACAACGTATATGCAAAATTTCAGGATGATCGGTTCAGTGGTTTAGGCGTGAAAAGATAACAAACAAACAACTCATTTTCGCTTTTATAATATTAGTTAGGATTAGGATATGCACTAGAAATACATTATATTAATGAAAAAACACTACACGCACACAACCATGCATTTGACACACGCAGTCGAAGCTCGTAACTATAATTACTTATATCAATTATATATAATGACATACATATATCAGCAATATCTTACAGGCAAACTTTGGTCGAATTTCGTCTACTGCCGTCTTTCGTTCTACTGCCGTCATAAGGAAAAATGACGTGTCTAACGGTTTTTTTCGAAATTAAGAAGTTTATATACTTATTTGGAATCAGTAAACTAGACGAATCTGCCAGTATATTCATAAAAAATATATTTTTTTTGGCAGATACGTTTTTTTTTCCTTATGACGGCAGAGTAATAGTTAATACTCGTGTCAAGGGGAAGCTTACAAATATTCAAACAACGAACGTAAAGAATATCTACACTTTAAAACACATTTTATGGATTTTTATAATTATGTGGGTATTGAATAGCGAGGCGACCACTTACATCGTTGCGCTATCCGCGCAATACATAATAGTTTATAGTTGTATCCATTGATGTTATCAATGGTTGTGTCTATCTTACAAATTCCTCTGTTTTCGTATCGCATGTTACTATAAATACCTACTTACTAAAATATGTTTGCTTTTTACCTTCTTTCTAATCTAATTTTATAATCATATTATATTAGAACTAACAGTGGTTATACGTGTTCGACTTAGTACCTATACATATATGTTATACCTACTACTATATATCTACCACAAGCAACTTTACCTACCTTTTATAAATATGGAAGTGATACGAAGAATCCACAGTAGAGCGCTCATTCTCCTTTATTGATGATTAGAATCATTGATTTGTATCTTCCTACTTAGTAGTAGATAGTCATCAAGTTAATTACCTATAAAAATAAATTCAATCGTACCTAAACATTACACAACAAATATACTTAGTATTCAAACATGACGCGGTTTATCTAGGTTTCTATTTGTAGGTAGACGTGGGATTCAGTTTATTTGTAGTGGTTTCGCCGGATTGTGTTCCGAAAAACCCCTACTTGTTAATTGGTTCAGAAACAACCTTGAATGTTAACTGTCAGTTAAAATTTAATGGCAGTAAGCATTCAGAATAGTTTCTGTACGAATGTATTGTACTTTAGCAAGATTCGTTCGGGAACAAATAGAATAAAAACACAGCATGTGCCAAGACAGAATTAAGTAAGTATATGGGAAAAGAGTATTCAGCATAATCTAACTTAAACTATATTATTATGAATGCGATTTTCTTTGTTTATGTTTTAAGCCTTAACTCGACCAATCATCTTTGAAACGCTAGAGGTAGGTATACAGAAAAAGAATTAGGATATCTTTCATCCAGAAAAAGTACTGTTTTACAAGTGTACCTATGTGCGCCATATAGTTTATCTTGAATATTCAGATGAACTGTGCTTCTTGCCTACATTGTCCTTAGGATAAATATTAATGTATTGTCGCCAACAATTTACTGCTTAAAGTATATCGTTTTTACTTTTATGGTGAATAGTGTGCTTGATCTTACTCATTTTAGGGATCAGGAACTGTTTTAACGCTACGGAAAAGTAAACGCGTGTCACAAAGCTAGCTATACAACCAGATTTTTACAGTTCGGAATACATGCAAATGGCATGTTTAACTTACCCCTAAAAAAGTAAATACATATTATTAATAAAATATTGATAGATATTTATGTGTAGATATATTTTTAATTTCTTTATATGTAAGTATATTGAACAGCGACAATGTTACTAACTAACCATGTCGTAGTAGCACCCCGGTAGCCAAGTAACCATGTCTGGTATTCTAAGACTTAACAATCTACGATTCAGTTAAGTTGGAGTACTCCGCTTTCGGCACCTAAGCGATTCCACTTTCAGCACCAATAGGTATTTTTGCTTGGTGCCGAATATCGAATAAAATACCTATTGGTGCTGAAAGTGGAATAGCTTAGGTGCCGAAACCATAGGTGCCGAAAAAATTGGTGCCGAAAGCGGAATACTCCGTTAAGTTAAAGCTTAGGTATAACAAGTTAATATACCTTCTTTAGTAATTTAATAATTTGAATTGTTAGTAGGTACTTTTTATGTTAACTTAATGCATGTTGTATTCACCTACTTATAATTAGTTGTACAATTATGATTTTGTAAAATGATATGCTTTTAGTGAATGTATTATTGTAACAGCTGTTGGTGAATCTAATAAATAAAAAATAAATACCTAATTGTATACCTAGACAATTTAGCTAAATAAAATAAAGGAGGTACTTTGCAAAATATTTTGTTCACTCTGGTTGCCCAAGAAACATCTAAAGTTCTATGCATATTACATCGGGTAAAAATACGCGGGAATTTAATCCAATTCCGATCCGATTTAGTGTCGAGACCATAGATTGTAAAGGACAGTTCGGGACGTGCCTAAGGATAATTCTTATATAAGTGGCGGAACGCCCTTGGATAGAAGTGGAGTAATATTGATTGTTGTGAAACGCCGCTGCCGCGCCGTGGCCTATTTCTGACGACGCACATCCTTCTGCCTTGGTGGCGCAGCGGGAGTGAATGCGACTGTGCGGCTGTGCACGAGGTCTCGGGTTCGATTTCACGGCCGAGTAGTGTTACTACATATTAGTCGAAACATGGATTCTGGTAAAGTGTCCGAGAAAAGGATTGTAGGTATGTGACGAAGATAGTGAAATGTGGATGTAATGCACCAATACCTGCCTCATCAAAAATATACAGGCCTAAGGCTGCCTGCCTGCAGCCTAAATCTGTGTCATGTTACATCGTACATAAGTTACACTTTAGTTTACACTGGCCGAGCTAATAAAATTGTAGTCTAATAAGCATAGTTTTCATAGAATAACGTGCAAAGTTTTTAAACTAGACAAACAATAACAACAATAATAGTCATCTTAATATAATTGATTCATAAAAGAGACATAAAATACCGCGAGGCCGTACCAACGAGTTATATGTATGTGATGTCGCATATTTGATTAAGTAGCTACCTACTTAAGAGAACGTCAGTGGAGGTCAATTGAGCTGAGATGATCTCTAATTTGGTAGTAACTACCTTGGTTGGACTTATATTTATATTTATCTTTCATATTTGAGTAAAAATACCTACTTATAATTTGGGCACCAATACCTACTCGGTTTCACGAAGACTATAAATGAATGAGGTGTCAAAATCAAACTGAATTTGTTTGACTATTGATAATTAAGTCAACCAAGCGGTTGAAATGCGCTAAACAGTCTGATAATATTTCTTTTTGAGTACATTTCCATTTCTTTGGCCTAATTATAGAAACCAGTTCTTTGTGTCACTCAATAAACATCGTAACTACGAACAGAAAGTAGCTGTCAAACTTGGCATAACTGCGCGGCATATAAATTTACGTAAGTAGGTACGTACGACTTACGCAAATTTCCCTCTCCAACGAGCATGCAGAAAATTTAGCGCATCAGTAATTACCACAGATAATATAATACTACCTATACTTACGAGTGACGATATCTATGCAATAAAAAGAAAGATGTTTTATGTAAAAAATAAGTTATAACGTCTTTACATATTTTGTGGCCAGGTTTAAGATGTTTGAGTGGTAGTTATATAAACTCTTGAAATTAAGAATACTGGCATAGATTATAATATCTAGTTATATGTGTAGTACTGCGTAAGTTATAGGTGTAATGTTAAGCTGCACAAAGGACCTACAAAGTCGTTTTAGTAACTGGAACATCTATCATTCGAAAGGAAATTTGGTAATGTTCAAATTAATTGGTACATCTCCCACATTACTAATAGATACTTAATACGGGACGGAATAATTGTCTGAATGGTCAGATTTAAAATGTCTGATTAATCAATTCGTCAGTAGTTATATGTACCTATAATTGAAGTCATTTTCTTTATAGTTTATTAGAATGATTCTTTTGATATCTATTTCTTGTTGTTACCTACGTTCATGTAGGCAAGTAATTACATAATGACTTAATTAAGTTATTCATGTAGGTATATGTGTTTATAACTTTCAGTCACAGCTAAATGTTAAAATGCCATTGGTACTTACACCTGCCGCAGGTGCCGTAAGCGCTTGCAGTTTTATTATGAGCGCGGTTCAACGTTCACCTGTTTCTTACATTGATAATATGAAGACCTTGAATGAGTTGGGTTGAGATAATACACCCTTTTTACGTGTGGGAATGCATTAACGCATACCTGTCCGCGGTGAAAGATGGAACGTCCTAAGTACTACCGACTAAACATGCCGCGGTGTGCTATCTCACTGCCTTGAATGTTGGGTGGCTCGCAGGAAATAAAACTACATTAGCGACCCACCCAGCAGTGCCCAATGCAGGCATGAAATGTCTGCCGGTAACGATTCTTGGGCGACGTCCAGGCACGACAAAGGGTGTCCCTCCAACTCAATGACTGGCGGACAGGAGATCTCTGCTCTCCCGTTCGTGGCCTTCACAGATCGGCGCGTTTGGGATATGGATGGGATAAGGATAGTGAAAATACACCCTCTCTCATCTCATCTATACTAATATAAAGCTGAAGAGTTTGTTTGTTTGGTTGAACGCGCTAATCGCAGGAACTTGTTCAAATTGAAAAATTATTTTAGTGTTGGGTAGCCTATTTACCGAGGAAGGCTTTAGGCTATATAACATCACGCTACTAACTATAGGAGCGAAGCATCAATGAAAAATGTTGTATACACGGGGAAAATTCTCTTAATGAAGCAGATGAAGTTGCGCAGGTCAGCTAGTCAGTTATATATGTATTTATCCTAATAAGTTAATAAGCATATGTATGTATGTGTATACTTCGCCGTGTGGCCATAGAACGAGTTTCTGTTTTTCTCGTTTATAATGTACCTAGATACGTTGTCGTCAAGAGCACGAAATAGATCTATTCCATGGTCAAGAGTGATATTAGTTTGCTAAACATTATCTGGTAGTCTCTAGTTGAAACTGATGAATCCTTATGACCTACACTATATAATATTTCATAATTATTGATCAAGCAGGGCAATAACTTGTATAATCCACAAATAGTTGTGACCTACGAGTTTAAATGCCGTTGTTTAAGTGTTTATAAACTCCCGCGTGATACAGAATATAAAACTACAGCGGGACAAAATGTAAAGGGTACAGAATAAAACGCTTTCCTGTTCCTCCGTTCCTTTTTCTGCGCGGATGGCGTAGTGGTTTAAATGGTCACCTCGCTACTGCCGCTGCGCCAAGTGTCTTTTGTCTCGTGTGGTTCGAATAGCACATGAGACAAAAGTTTGCGTGAGCCACAAATGATTGTTCAGAGTCTGTATGTTCTTTGTGTCCGTTGATTGAATGTTTGTAAAGTCCCCCGCGGTACAGGAATTATTCCTAGTGCGGGAGTTGTCCTTTTTTAAAGAAAAAGAAAACATTTAAGAAAATTCGCAACAGCTTTAAATATTTGAATTAATATATTAAATCTACCATCAGGTGAATATACGTTACAAAACCGGAGCGCCGACCAGTGGATGGTGTACGGTCGTCGAGGCAGCGAAGTGTTGGTCATTCGTGACTGCTACGGCGAGACGGCAGCAGCGTTCGCGCGCGCCCCCTACTGGCCCACCACGCCCGAATTAATCGCCATATTCCACCGCAGCGGTATCACACCGCAAACTTACGGACCATTGCACTGTGAACCACCAAAACTCCCCGCCAAGGGGTACGTTATACCACTTACGACAACAAGTTTGGACCAAGAACGGCCATGACGCAAGAATAAGTACCAGCTATAGGTTTCAATTCATGTGTCTTTAATAAGCTTGGCAGTTGGCACTATAAATCAAGCGTGCTATGAAAATGAAACTATTTTGATTGCAGCCATTACTAGTAGTCATCTAATATAATACATACATACATGTTTAGGTATTTAAAGGCATTGTCGTGTTTAGGATAATTCACTTGCGGTATCTAAACAGTGATGGCCTACATACAACCCTGGAATCCTCCTAAAATCTTAGGTTTGGTTAGCCCACCAGGTTGAACATATCGCATGATAAAATTTTTACAAGATTTACTCAAGTCTCTAATTAGAATCCCGGAAAGTTAGGCACTGTAGACAGAAAGAAACTAGATATTTTCACTTGCCATGATTCTAGCATACGTACCTCTTATGTTTTAGTCAGTCTCAATACATTCATAATAGACTCTTATTGGTTCGGGGTAAAACTTAACTCGATTTTTCTTCAGAAAGTCTCCGATCTGCTCAAAGTAAGTTCTCGAAGTGCCCCCAAGTCACTATTTTATCTATTCTTTCCGCAAACCTAAACCAATTACCAAAGAAGGTTTAGGTTAGAAGTATCTACATCTTTATCAGTTATTTTCTTCTGTATATAATAGGATAGCGCTCCATTATTAAACTATTTCTTGTCGTTTAAATATATTAATTCAATTTTTTTGAGTGCGACTAGTTTTTATTTTTGTTTTTTAAGGATTATTTTTCAATCAACGCGATTAGATGCGTGAAGTTTTAGGATAAGTCTTGATAGTAGGTAATCTTAGATTCAAATGCATTTTTACTTCGGTCTATTTGATCATTTTGTGATATCCACAATATATAGTTATTTTGTTAAATAGAAATAAGGTGCACTTAATACATGTTTTCATAACTTTGGTTGATGTTGATCATAAGCTTGACTTTTCATACATTTTCTAACAGTGCCTTTAATAATAAATAATATCAGACTCGTATTAAACTGTGCCACTGCTGGGCACGGGCCTCTTTGATAAGAGGCCCAGCAGTGGGACAGTTTAATACGTAAAGTACGTAATAATAGTTCTCACACTGATGTGTGAGAAGGGTTAGACCAGTCCACCACGCTGGCCCAGTGCGGGTTGGCAGGATTCACACATTTTCGAGTTTATTACGGAATCTCTTAGGCATCATGTAGGTTTCCTCACGATATTTTTAACAACTTTTGAAAGATTGCCTTTAACAACATTTTAATGAAATTAATCTCCACAGAATCGCCGACATTTTAATATTGGAGAGTAAGGCCCTTCGTACACAAGCCTACGCAAATCTTCGATACCCGACGATTTTGGTCTCTAAGCGACTACCGCAATACAAATTCATAGAGGTTCGTACACAGGTATAAATGTCGGCGACGCGTGCCTGTGTACGAACCTCTATGAATTTGTATTGCGGTAGTCGCTTAGAGATCAAAATCGTCGGGTATCGAAGATTTGCGTAGGCTTATGTACGAAGGGCCTTAAGAAAGCTCATACTAATTCTGCTGACATTAAAACCAGTCAGTATAATAATTTAAGACATATCCTTTGTGTTATTTCGGAGATATTTAATATGAACTTATAAATAAACTATAATATTTAGTTATGTAATACTAGAGTAGTAAATGTAATCGTAATAAACTATTTTTATAGAAGCCATTGGTTTTCTTTAGTAGTTTAGAGTACGAAATTGCCATTCATGAGTGTGAGATTGCGCCACCGAACGAAGAATATGTAGGGCCTGTCTATGAGGAGATGCATCTCTGGCGTGTCTTCCCAGTCAAGGCCTGCAAGTAAAAATAAATAATTTATATTGGTAATAGAGTTTCCTGCCTCATTAGCGCAGCGTCAATATACATGTTTTTTAATTTTTAAAGACACTTCTCGCTTTTGGAATTATGCTTATGTCGCGGGAGAACAATCATTTATGGCTCACACAAATTTTTATCCCGTGTGGGAATCGAATTCACAACACTGCGCGACGGCAGCGGCGAGGCAACCAGTTAAACTACTATGCAGTCAAAATATGTGTGTGTATGAAGTTCCGGGTTTGATTCCCGGGTCGACCTAAAGGGTTATTCCCAGTTGCCCCCACTATCAACGCCACCACTGGTGACAAATGGGATTTTATGGAACATTTTATGGAAAGAAATCCCATTTGTCACCAGTGGTGGCGTTGATAGTGGGGGCAACTGGGAATAACCCGACCTAAATCAGGAAGTCTGCTAATGTGCCCGGTAGACGGCAATAAGCTCGCCCCATATTACGTAGGATCATTATTAATTAACTATACAGCTTCATCTTCTTCTCCATGCTGCTGAGAATTCTATGACAAAAAAACCCAATAACACTGCCTGACTCGGTAATTGATCCCGAGACTTCATATATAGAAGTCACATTTCCTACCGCTGCGGCACTGAAGCAGTCGATATCATACATAATGAATCACAACACCCTGTTCGCTATATACCTATACCTAGGTACATACATAGTAAAATTATATTTAATACAACGATCAGCTACACGTATTTACAAATTTATATCTAAACATACGTCGAATCATATCGTTTAAACGATGATAATGATTAACCTAGCGAAATGCCTCACGTCACTATCTATAGATATTAGCTAAATCCGGCTTTACTAAGTAGATAAGTATATTTATTTAAATACATATTTATATGCCTCTACTAATAAGATAATGGAAACAACGAATATACATAGGTCTAGAATTTTACGTGATCTTATTTATGATCATACCTAGCCTACCGCATCTTACGTCTTTACGTTAGACAAAAATCTCGTTAAAGGTGATTAGACCAGAACCAAAGGTTTAAACCATAGTAGGATTGGCAAACTTGACATATCTTCAAGAACTTTATGGATAACTTTCAGACATGCAGGTTTTCTTGTGATGTTTTCCTTAGCCGTCAAAACGAGCGATAATTAACTATTAAACACGCACACATAACTTATATAAATCGGAGGTCAAGACCTCTGCGTGGCAGTCCAATGGTATACCACTAAACTATCGCTATTTCAGCAAATATTTCGAAAAGAAAAGTAAACCTATTCAATCAATGCGGACAATATATATTTTCGAAATTTTAACCTTATCAGGCCTTAAATTAGTGGAGATTTTGTAATGAATGCTGCCATGCCTTTCTACCAGAAGCTCGAGTAGTTGATTGCGCATTGCGGTTATAGAAGACAATATCGCCGCATTGAGCAGTCACTCATCTTACCATCGCAACTCACAGCGTACAACGTGAAATAGACATTCAGTTACGCGCTACACTTTGAATTTCATTTGCATCCATCGTCACCAGCTTAAGCTCAAAATTGATTTTGAGCTTAAGCAATGACATGAAAATCAACCGAATTAAATTTGTCCCATCACACACTCAGTCATCGCACATCAAACAAATTTAATTTATTACCGCTGCAATATCTGCCGCAAATTTAATTATATTGTAGTGCGAACAGCATTTACTAGATGTCACTATGTTCTAGTATTTTAGAGTTGACATCTGGTACTTGACTCGCTTATTACCGCAATTTAATGTAGAGTTTAGTAGTAAGTTAATAATATTTTATACATATAAGTTATCCTTGGGTTTGTACAAGGTTTTAATTAGAAATCCTAATGACGTGTATATTAAAAACATATATTATAAGTAGTCACAAATCTATCGTATCGAAATTTAAAAACTACTTTGACTACACAGTGAATGCATGGGATAAATTTAGCTATTCCGATAACTCGAATTTAGTGATTTTAGTATTTGGTGCCATGCTTTGTGGGACAACTATGTCACTTTATTTTATGGGTGCTAAATTAAACACTATTTAAATATATAAACTATTAGTTCTCTTTTATAAATTATTTATTTCAATATAGATATACGTAACTAGCTTTTGCTGCGTATTCACTTGCGTAATATGCCATTAAAACGTTACCTATGATTATCATGACATTAAACAATAAATGTGACGCCTTTATTTAATATATATTATTTACCTACATATATTATAGAACTAGATTTCGCCTGCGGGGTCGTTCGCGTTATTGTAGATTTTGTAATTTTTTTATCCGTTGAGGACAATACTTTTTGGATGAAAGGTACCCTATCCTTTTCTGAACCACTGACAAGGTGACTGCGATATTTTAAAATGATCAGTTGAATATTAAGCGTGAAAGCATAACAAAAAACAAACAAACTCACATTTACATTTAAAATATTAATTAGGATATTACCATCGTCCTTAAAGGCATTTCTTCCAGCTTCAGCCCAAAACATGAGTCGTTGTACCATGTGAGACAATCGTAATGGATCCTTGGGCTTCAAATTTTCGACATCGAATAACCGAGATATACCCATCTGTGAAATAAATTATAATATCAGACCTGTTTGCCTTTCCACTCCTGTTTTGCAGCTGCATGTCTGGATTTAGGGAAAGAACTGTCTATAAAGCCCTTCTCAAACAGACAGCGGTGGCGGAGCGATAACGGTGCGGAGTCGTGTCAGGTATGACGGTCGGATGAATGCGCGAGCGATCCCTGCGCCCCGGTCATAGATTGTGAGAAGGAACACCGTGGTAGGTTTAGTCGTCGGTAGTAGGACCGAGAGCATCTCCGGAAAGATGACGACGGCTCGATGATTCCGACATAGCCTCGCCGCCCGCCCCCTCGAAGAAGTTAGCGTCAATGCAGCCCACCACGTAAAAAAGAAAAGGTGTGACAATCACGGTGCGAATGTCTACACACTACGAAAGTATAATAAGGTATGAGCACGGAGGCAGTGCGGAGGCGTCTGTGTATACTTATCGCGGTGTTTGTAGGGAGCAACGTGCGTATGAACATTTAGACGAAAGTGACGAACAGGCTTTAGCACTGAGAAAAATAGAGGCCAGGCTAATGGGCCGTGGGTACATAACATTGAAAAATATATAGGTATTATTTTTCAGTCAAATCCATTGTAAGAAGATGACTAGATTTATAAAAAAATATAACTTGAAAACCGCTATTAGCACGCCTTCGCACCGCGCCGCCTCTGCTCTGTGTAATGTCTTTCATTTGTTAGAAAGGACATACATATTGCCGGCTGCTAGCGCTTCCGCTGTCTATAGTAGGCTTAATTGTGTAATTGGGTTCCCACGGCGCCTTTTGTATCGCCATTGTCATCGGCGTTAACTGTATGTTAGCTAACATATTTGACAAAATATTATGGGCTATTATAGGTCTTGACGTCTTCTTGACCAGGACCAAATTTAGCAACACTAGGTGACCTAACTTAGGTAACTTTAGTGCATTGTACTGTGTGCAGATAGGTGGGTGCGAGCTAAATGAAAAACCGGTCAAGTGCGAGTCGGGCTTGCACACGACGGGTACCATTGTAAACAAAATCTTATATCTTGTATAACATTTTGTTTTAATTATTTGTTTTTATAGCAGCAATACAAATACACACTGTAAAAATCGTTTTAACAATTATATATAGGTATTAAAAAAGTCTTAAAACGGTTTATGAGATACAGCCCGCTGATAGACAAACATACAAACGGCCAGCAGAGACCTTCGTAATAGGATCTCGTTGGCACTTCGGGTACGGAACCATGAAAAAGTTGTCTAGCTCTGTATGGACATGACAAAGTCTGGCTGATTGAGATCCTGACATGACAATAATCTTTCGGGTTAACAGAGATGTAAGTCTAGAAATAAAAAATAAGAGACCTGTTTATACATTAGCGTTCGTATAGCAACAGTATATGATAATAACGATTAGTATAAAAAGTAGGTGGCAAACATGCGTTGTTCGGGCAATGACAGACTATGTATGGCACATGTTTATGACAGATCAGCCGAAGCTCGATACAAGATAAACATTTAGCTGTGTTTCAATTAAATTAAAATGTCTTGCTTTTAACACGACTCTATGTACATATTGTAACATATAGGTATGTATATCAATGTTTTTTTTAATTTGACCTGTATGTAAGTAAGTGTGAATGTATAGGAACCTTTCAATCCAATTTTCAAATGAAGTACCATGTTGTTTTTGTTTGTTTGAAAGCAGACATTTCTTGCACTAGGAATAATTCCTTTGTAGCCAGGGTCTCTACAAATATCTCGCCACAACTTAATGTGGATCGCACAAATTTTGTCCCGTGTGGTAATCAAACCCACAACACTTGAGGCAGTGGCAGTGGCAAGGCGAGTATTTAAACAAGTACGAGTAGGAGCTGTCTTTAGAAAGTTCATTAAAATGAATCTCTTTAACCTCTTCTTCTCCCTAGCCTATATTATTCCCAAGTCACTTGGGATCGGCTTTCTAGTCTAACCGGATTTGACTGGATATCAGTATTTACACAGAGCGACTGCCATCTGACCTCCGCAACCCGAAGACTAACGATACCCTAAGGCTGGACCAGTGTCAGGATATTAGAGGGCACTGACTTCCCAATAACGACTGTCATATGTCTGTCATATGACTGTCAATGGCACTAAATGTATCTCTTTAACCAAAAAGACTATTATTTCTCGAAAATCTAACTCGAGACCTCGCTGATAACATTAAATGTAAGTACAAAACCACTGTGGCTCAGGTTTACCCTAATACAAACACTATATTATATTACCTAAAACGCCACTATACCATCAAGGAAGGGTTAACTTAGATTGAGCGGCAAAATGCTCGAGCTTGCACAGATTTGTTCTTTGCCACCACTCACACCAAGCGTAAAACACGCATCTTTGCTCCAATAGTCGCGCGTATGTTCGAACAACTTCACGTATGTCAAACAGTCTCGCCGATACCCGAGCTGGGTGCTTGTAGTTCGTGCATTGAGTCAATGCAACGATAATGTCTCGTCATCAATTTTAAAAAGCATTCACTCTTCTCTCTATGTACATGTAGTCATCACACGGTGTCTAAACGGCACGCGGAGAGCATGTTTGAGCGTGTTTATTACGCTCGCGTAGTCGCAAGAAGGATGTCCGAATGCACGCTGCTATCCGCTGGACTAGATTATACGTACTTCTTTTATTTTATTCTCATTTTAAAGTGCTTGAGCATTTTGCTGCTCAATCTGAGTTGACCCCTAAAAACATGTATTCGTACAAAACGACAACGAAACTTACTTCTTGTAGCTTATTCGGCAATAATAGAGTCATACGTAGCGTGTATAACGGTAATGTAGCTGCTATACGGACTCTTCTCATCCTGGAGGTAATGTTCCTGACGCTGGTGGTCATCACTTGTTCTGCCAGTCTCCTCAAGGACGGTGTCCGAGGGACTAACATTACAAGACTCAAGTCCGGTGCCGCGTAAGGTATCTCCAAAGCCTGTAAGGAAGATAGCTCCTGTCTAAAGATATGTGTACAGAAGTATATCCATAGTCTTGGGTCTATATCCCTGAAGGGTTAGGCAGAAGTATGATGTGCGTGGGACCATACTGATATTTTGCAAAATAAAAATCGTAGGATTTAGTAGTAGTCTTAAAACAATTGTAGAACAAATCTGAGAATTTGAATTATTATTATAATTATTTAATTAAGAATTTAAAAACTACAGCCCTTAAAGTGCGGTCCCTCAGTCCTCACAGGTCATCAGCCAGATCTCGCACACATTTCGCCAGCCGTGACCGAAATGCGGTCTAGAGCACCTTCCCTCCAGATCGAATTTCGGTCACAGTCGTCAGTCTTGTAGAGATTAGCCATCTGTGCAGGACATTTACATTATAGTGCACAAGTGTGGGCGCAAACACAAGTGCTCTCTCTGTTCCCTCACTTTCATAGTCCGAAGGCAGGGCAATAGACAGGATAGGAATTTGGCGACAATTTCCTAACATCCGAGCTGCTACTGCAAATTTCTTGTCGGAAAATAATATTGTTTAATATTATAATATTACCTCACCACTATAGCGATTAACATTTTTATTTAATATGCATATAACCTCGAAAAGGCAAAGGTGCGCCAGTGGGTTCGAACTCGAGACCTTCGACGTAGCATTTCAATGGCCTCATTGCTGATACGACAAATAACAAAATATAATATAGTATGATTTAAAAAAAAAAAATGATAATAATTATAAAATAAATAAAACATATAGGTATTAAGTGTTCATAAATTTAAATGCCACTTTAACAAAATATAACCAAAAGATAAAAATAATAAACTATAGATAGGCCAACTAGCTAGACTAGACCACTGATGTTTTTTTTTGAAAAAATTTAAGGTGGCAAACAAGCATACGCCCACCTGATGGTAAGTGGTCACCGTAGCCTATGGACGCCTGCGACACCAGAAGCATCACTGGCGCGTTGCCGACCCTTTAGGAAAGGAAGTGGGAAGGAGAAAGACGGGGGAAAGGGGGTGATTGGGCAGCCGGCACTCTCAGTCACCAAACGAAACACATTAATAGGAATACTGCTATTTCACGTCGATATTCTGTGAGAGGGTAATCCTTCCCCGGTCGAGCCGGCCCATTCATGCTGAAATCAGCGAAGCTCTACTACTCGGAAATGTACTTATCTATCAATTTTATTGAACATCTTAGTTAACGGGCATCTACATTTATCTACTCGCACACACACACACACACACACACACACACTCACACATACACACCCTTACACACACTCACACACATACACATACAGACACACACACACACACGTGCACGTACACATACTTATAATCTATAACTCACCTCACATATTAAACGTAAAATATTGTAAAATCAGGTTACTCATATCCGAGCACTAACTTGTCTAGAGTCAGGAGAGACTGGTAATATGTCATATAGGTCTACCTAGTACATACCAGTCTCTCACACAGATTCACCCTTTTATAAAAGTAACACCTAGCATAAGATTCTGAATTTTTTAATAATTTTCTGGATGCTATGAGAGTATTAATTTTAATTATTAGGATCAATGTTATACAATCTGGCTCTACAACTGCAAATTGCTCATTATATAAATTAAAAAGAATAGATAAAACGATAAGCAACAATTTATGTCATCGGGTTACGTGCAGTGAATCTGGCAATGGCGAATATCAAAATTCATATCGCTGGGGGCGGTTCACAGAGTCAGGTTTCAGCGATGGTAACGAGGCCACAATCTGTGGACCGAGGGCCGCCATTCTGGTTTCGACCATGTTACGGTGCGACACATTTTATACGCTGTGCGTTCTCTTAGCGTTCACTGTGACATTCATATCGTGTAACTGCCCCGCTGAACGCGAAGAACAAAACCACGATGAAGCGAGACTCAATAAAGACCTGCTATGTGCCTACAATTCTGATTTTCGACCAGTTTTAGATCACAAAACTTCTGTAAACGTATCAGTTCGATTTGCACTAAAATACATCAGCTTCGATGCATTGGAAGAAACGTTCACTATTCACAGCTGGGTGGGCATGTCCTGGAAAGACCAGTTCTTGCAATGGAAACCTTCAGATTACGGTAACATTGATGAAACCCAATTGGAAAGTCGTCAAATATGGACGCCGAAAATGGCGTTGTTTAACGCTGATGCTTCACTATACCAACCCGATCAGATGTACACGACGTGCTTAGTGCTAAAAGATGGTAACGTAACATGCGTGCCTCACGTCACATACTCAGGCATATGTCGAACATCGCTGAGAAGCTGGCCTTATGATGTACAGAATTGCACATTGTACTTCGGATCGTGGATGAATACTGGAGAACAGGTAAATTACACATTTTACAAATCCGAACCAGTTGTCCTCGATGACTTTCAAAATGGACCAGGTTGGAAATTGCTTAAAGTGGTAAACGAACGCTTACCAGGTAAATACAACTGCTGCCCGAAGAGCACGTACCCAATGTTGAAATACACATTTGTGTTAAAGAGAGTAGCGGCAGGACCAGCCGCTATCGTCGTAATGCCTTCGATCATCATCGTAATGCTCACACTGATATCTTTAGTGTTGGATGTAAAAGACAATACACGGCTAATGTTAATATGCTTCAGCCTATACGGACATTTCACGTTCCTTACTGAAGTGGGTTATCAAATACCAAAGCACAGCGCGGAAACGCCCATTTTATTACTGTTCCTCCGAGATTCTATGATTGTGACACTAATTGGGATCTTCGAAACATTATTCCTAATGTATCTGAGACGACGAGTGATTCCGTCGCCTGGCTGGATAGTGACTGTGAATAGATTGGTTAGCAGCGGCCCTGGTAAATACGCGGTATTTACGGAATTTGATCCTAACGAGGCAGTGGATAGTAAAAACTTGACAGACGACAGTTCAACTGCAAACGAAGTAAAAACGAGAGCAAATAATGACTGGATACAGTTCGCGAATCTGCTCAACAGTGTTATGTTTATTGTGGCAGTGCTCGTTTATTTTATACTAATATGCGTTTACATACCTCGCGATAAGTAAGTTAACTCCAAAAAGTTAATTACAAACACACAGTCACGGTGTATCATTATGGAGTTAATTATTGTACCTATTATAAGAACGTCATATTAATTTCACATTTAATTAAATGTTGATATTATACAGAATTTGTAATGATTAGACCATTTAAATCAAGTGTAGTTTGTCACTAACCTCGGCATTCCACTCCTTGATATCGGCGTATCCCATGACGTCGTTTAGTTTGATCATGCGCACGGTGCGTTTGGGGGCGTCGTCGGCGTCGCGGAAGGGCTTAGTGCCATTGAGGACGGTGGGGGCGGTGCGCCACCTCGCTCGGAAGTACAACGTGGTTGTCAGGATTGCAGCCATTGTCCCAGACAAATCGTCCTCATCAAACGTATCACGGATCGAGCCACCTGAGTCTGCTTCTATCTATTTTTTTATTTTAAAAGAATTATATTAGGTGATATCTTATCTTAGCGACAGTAGTATTAGTTAGTTTGTATTTTGCTGGTAAAACGTTAGCATTGCATTCTAATGTAACCGTCAATATAAGGTGGGCTGGAATATAATGATGCTTGCGACACCAGATGTACTTGGCCTACTAGCTCGTAATGGATGCTGAAAAAGGCCTGATGCCGCCATAGTGAAGGCCGCGGGCGGGAGAACGGGGATCTCTCGCCCGCAAGCTATTGAGTCGGAGCGACGCCCTCTGTCGTGCCGGGGCGTCGCCCAGGAGTCGTCGTCCGCAGGCATTTTCGCCTACATCGGGCACTGCTGGGTGGGTTGCTGATGTAGTTTTAGTTCCAGCGACTCACCCACCATTCAAGGCAGCGAGTTGGCGCACCGTGGTAGGTTTAGTCGGTAGTACCCGGGACTTTCCATCTTTTCCCGGGTGAGTCCGACATAACCTCTCCGCTTCCCCTTTTCTGCGGAGAGGTATGCATCAAAGCATTCCCACACGAAAAAAAAAACAAGGTTACAGCTACACAACTAGCTCACGTCACAGCACAAACTATTTTACTGGCCGCAGCCATCGACAGACATTGATTTGGTTGCGATATTTAATGAGTATACGTAGTGGTAGAGTCTAACTGTGTCGGACTGATTTAGCTCTATAGTTATAAATTTGAATGTAAGACGAAGCCTTACCTTTTGATTAAGGATAGTAGTGATTTGTTCGGGTGTCTCAGTGCCGTTAAACTTTTCTATATCAAGTTGCATGGCGGCGGCACCTCCGTTACGGAATTTCTGGGTGAGTTCTCGCCCGGGCCATAACATCAGTCGGGAAGCCCGTCGGAACTTAAGCTTTTCCGAAGACTCCGGGAGGGATGATATCATATCTTTAATAATATTTATAGTTTCCTGGGAAAAAGTGAAGGAAATATTATCAGCTCATGAGAAGGCAAACTGACTTAGCATTAATTGGTTGAAAATTTATCTATTATGACATTATATCTATTATATCAATAGCTTATAATATCATAATAGATAAATGGATAATATGGTATTACGATTCAGATACATTTTTAGAGCCGATTTATTTGCTCTAGCCTATGGGAATAAAATGGATGACTAACATCCATCCATCAAATTCCAGAACCAAATTTAAATTTGTATATTTTTCATCAATCAGCATTCAATGTAACATTAAAGACGTACTATTGTTGAGGTTCGGAAGCCAAGAGTCCTGTCGATTTCAGCTTTAGTAGCTGGATCAACTTCCAGTGAGAGAGCCATCAATGTCAGCTGTAAGAAAAAACTTGATTGGACAAAGCTCATTCCATTTGTACGCCGATCTTGAGGACTTATAGACGTCAGTTTGTTGAATGTTACCTGAAACAACAAAACTTGGTCAACCTCAACAGTATTATTAACACTAATAAAGACGTTATTATTTACGCACAGGACTTTTAGCAGCTACTCAAATGATTTAAAGTGATTAAGATGTAAATCCTAACTAGTATCATAAACGCGAATGTGAGTTTGTTTGTTTCTTATACTTAAATACTCGATCGATCATCATACAGTTTCGCATATACGTGGTCACTGGTACGAAAAAGGACATAGGGTAGGTACCTACTTATCAATCAGATACAAAGTACTGTGCCCGAGCGAAGCCGCGAGCAAATGGTAGTAAGGAATATAATTGCATTCAGTAGGACATGCATTTAGCAAATATATATTAAGTTTGGATGCACAATTAAATAGTGAGGATATTAGTTAAAATTACAGATCGCGCAATCTATGATGGCCGGACTGAACATAGCGTCTCCGTATTGTTGCGCATGTACAGTCGCTAACAGGCATCCCGCCCCCGCCCCCTGTCACCAAAGAGACCTAAAACTTGTAACTGCGACGCCACTCGCGCAATGTTCAGACCGGTCATCATACAGTGCGCGATCTGTAAAAAAATATATTTTGGATAGTAAATGACAGGTATTAAAAATATCTCAAAACATTCTTAACAGCAGCACTATTTCTAAAGATGTGTGTGTATGTAATGTACGAAAACGAGATAATGCTAAGGGCTCTCTAACTCTCTAAATGGTGGTATGGCTCCTGTGTTCAAAAAATAGCAATATGTTCGGTAGGTGCTACAATAGGCAAACAAAAGCGAAGGCAAGCTAGCGAAATACAAGCAAGGAATACAGCGCATTGAAGTCCTGTGGACTGTGGAATATTACTTTTGTTTAGAAGGAGAATAATCGTAACCTATTATGTGCAATAGGATTAATGTTACAAGCAAGACGCGTTCAATAACAATAAATTACATTTTATGATTATGTTACACCTTCGTCACACTCACTACCTCCTATAATGAAATAATATTGTATTGTTATATAGTTTAGCATTATCGACTAGATTGAAATGTTTACGGTGCGATTGCATCTGATTTTAATACTCTATCGATGATTGTATTATAATGTAATATACTGCTTATATAACCTACTTATTCTACTTTCATACCTATTATCATGTATAGTTTGCATGAAAATATAAATATATCCTTACTTATCCTTACTATCCTTACTAATATTATAAATTTGAAAGTAACTCTGTCTATCTGTCTGTCTGTCTGTTACCTTTTCACGGCTAAACCACTCAACCGATTTAGATGAAATTTAGTACAGATATAGTTTGAAACCTGGGGAAGGACATAGGCTACTTTTTATTGATGTAGGTACCACGCGGGCCGAGCCGCGCGCAAAAGCTAGTATATTATAAATGCGAATTACAGTTTATTAGTTTGTTACGCTCTCACGCCTTATCTACTCGACCATTCATCATGAAATTTCACATACACGTTCAGGAAGGGTCACGGGTCAGTAAAGGACATAGGATACCTTCCATCCAGGACTTGTTCCTGGATGAAAGGTATCCTTAGTCCTGTTACTAACCTAACCTATATTTAGGCGAGTAAAAACGCGGGCCAAATCTAGAAGGTATATATTTTTTAAGGGAATGATGGTTAATATATGTGGGGTGTGGTCGCTTTAATATGGTATTTCGTTAAAACTGGAGAAGCCCGGCTTAGTAATCATAACCCTACAGAAGGCCGCAGCAATATAACCTTGTCTTGTATTGCTGCCAAAAGGAATGGCTTTTTAAAAATGCGCTGAACTGTCAACAGTGCCCTGTAATGTTTTTTCTTTAAAGTGGGAATATAGCTACACATGCTTTAAACGTTTGGCAATGTGCGGGTGGTATGCTTGGTATTAAAAACGTCCATAGGTTGTTGTATTTGCCTGCCAGAGAAGCCAAGTATATGGATCGCTTGCCATCAGGCGCGCCGTATCCTTATGAAACCTTTGGCGTATATAAACATATACCTACATATTGTTTGTGAAATAAGAGGATATTGTAATTATTGTTTGACGATATAAAACAAACAGCTGTAATTACCTTGCTAAAATTTTGGACGTATTATATATTCTATATATTCTATCACATACACACAACACCGTCTAGCCCAAACTACATAATACATATATCCTTTTTTTTTGTAAATACATACTTATACATAGAAACACCCAGGCCAAGACAAACATCCATGTTCATGCACACAAATGTTTGACTTGTGCTGGAATCGAATAATCTCTAGTAATAAGTAATTCCTGTGCCACAGAGATAGAGGACTTGGCAAATATACAAACAACGGACACAAAGAACACAAAATTTGTCCCGTTTAGGGATCGAACCCACAACACTCGGCGCAGTAACAATGGTGACGCAACCACTTCGCATTCTAACTAATTCGCATTCCGTGCACTCAATACACAAGTCACAGGTTTATTTACTTCTAAAAAGAAAATAAGCATGCGGCGCGCCAGACAGATGCATATGAACGGTTTTACGAGTGACTTAGGTATTTAGCTGTTGCTATAACTCCTATATTATGCGCTCCTGGCTGATTGCAGTTCAAGAAATAAAGAACTAAGCTACTGGTAACTTTGCTGGTATTCCAGTGCAGTTCTATAAATAGCTATGCAAACTATACTTTTCTTATTTATCTCTGAGTATTCGAAGAGTTAATGAAAACACTTTGTGACGGTGTGCATGTTTGTGACAGATTGATGTTAGTGACAGGCATAACTCCGGAACCACTGGACCGATTGATTTGTAACTTGGTGTGCAGACACCTTGGGATCATACCTCGGTCAAGTTTGAATATGGGCCCTGTAGGTCAAAAGACCCCCGAGATGTAGGTGTCATTTCTTTTCATTACTTTTACATTTAAGACGACGAGGTTGTATCCTGGGTTTTTACACCCATCTCCTTGGACTGACTGACAATCAGCTTACTAGTGAGAGTGTAGGTTACTAAACTAGCACCGCAGTGACGCCTGTGTATTCAGGAGCAGCAATGCTGATAATGGTAAACTCCGTGTCTTGACACTTGCGAAGTCCTGGGTAAAGTAAACTTTCAAAACTTTGTAAAGTAAGCTTAAAATATTTACATTCTACCTAAATCCTAATCCTAATCCTAACTTCCAAATCCTAACTAATATTATAAAAGCGAAAATGAGTTTGTTTGTTTGTTACCTTTTCACACCTAAACCACTCAACCGATCATCCTGAAATTTTGCATATACGTTGTCAGGTGTACAGAAACGGACATAGGCTACCTTTCATCCCGAAAAAAATTACTGTTCCCAAGGAAAAAATAATAATAACGTTCTTATGATATATAGATGGCGCCACGTGTCTTTCGAATCATGATTGAATTATATTATTACAAGCAGAGTACAACCCGAATTGATTGTCAAATTCTAAATTAACGCGAGCGAAGCCGCGGGCAAAAGCTAGTATTATATAAGGGAATATTGTTTGTTTGTTTGTTACGCTTTCATGCGTTAATAACTCAACCTATCATCATGAAATTTCGCATACACGTTGTCAGAAGAACAGGACAGAACATAGGATACCTACCTTCCTTAAAAAAAGAACTGTTACTAACCAACCTACATTTACGCGAGCGAAGCTGCGGGCAAAATCTAGATTTTGATAAATTATAATCTTCTAAGCAAAGCGGATGACAAAATCCTGCTTTTTACCAACATCACAAATATAAAACTTCTTGAGGATATTTGAACGTTCGTTACTCTGTTACGCAGAAATCATTGAATGCATTTGAATAAATTTGGCACACACATTGACCTAGTACTGAATGAACACATAAAACAGTTTTAACCTTTTTACCGCTTGTGTCGCATTTATGCGACACATATTTCCGTGCCCCTACCGCCCGTGTCGTATTTCTGCGACAGAGAACATGCATGATTTTTTTGTTCTATTTCGTCCTATTACCTCCATTGTAGGTATTATTTTATCGATTTGTAGCCACGATAGGGGCACGGCAATCGATATTTAGCTAAGCGCTTGAAAGGTTAAGGCTGGCATGCGTTCCCGTAGAATTTACGTAGGCAAAGCTACATGTTGTAGCTAGTTAATATTATTTATTAAGGAAGGTCATTATCCTTATTAATATCAGAAATGTGACCATCTGCTTGTTGCATTGTCGTTCGTTATCGATGCAACGGATCAGCAGCGAGCAGTACAGAGCAGATACACTGTTAGTTGTTTCGAGTCAGGGTGCTTTTAGTATCCGTATCCGAGCAAATATAACGCATAGAAATTCAACTTTCGTCTTAATTATATTACTAACGATATTGATAAAGACTGTAATAAGTTATTATAATACAGGTCAATTTGCTAAAGCTTTCCTACTTGTACTTCTTTACCTTACCAACATTTACGCGGGCGAAGCCGCGGGCAAAATCTAGTCATGTTATAGATTTGGATATTATTCAGTTTTAAATATAATATTTTATGACTGAAACAGTGGCTGAGTTGTGCTATACCTAATGCCCGCTTCATACCTCACCATGAGAATCGCGCATACGTCTATATCCGGAATAAAAAGATGTGTTATAAGATAACAGGGGTCGGAATAGGTAAAGTTTTTAAGTACCAAATGACGTCAAATATGCTACTACGAAATCTTAATATGGATATGCCTTTATTAATCCCGGGATTGAATTAGTATTCTAAATTTGTTTACCTTCTTTGGACACAAAACATTTATTTTCATTCGAAAAAACATAATTAAGAAATAATTTATTTATACAAATATATAAAAGTGATTGGCTCCTGCCCGGTACGTCAGATAGCATTTTTTTCTGCTCAACACAGCGTGTACGCCGCATAGATATTATTTCTTTCTCTTTCTATATTACTACCGCTACAAGGCGGGGTGCAGGGTGGACGTTGCGGGGTGAGGGGATGATCGGTTCGAAGGAAGGGTAACTATTTTTTTAATGATGTGGACGATGAACCTGTAGCTTCCACCAGTGTTTCTAACATAGTTTGATTTGTTGTTATTTCATTTCATTGATTTGTAGATACTGTTTAATAAAAAAATAATTAGAGTCAACTTTGTTTCATTTTTCCATCTCTCTACTCTTTTTGCACATAAAATAGAAAATAATTAAACTTTATCAAGCCGCCAGACGGCGAATACTAAAATTCCGTCAAGGGCCATTAGCCGGCGTGTTACGTGTAACGCTACTTAGTTTGTGTTTAACACAGGAAAACTAGTTTTATAAGACAATAATATCAATCCCGGAAGTTTGAGAAAGAATTTCTATTAATCTCCAATTCGGGGTTTAAAAGGTATATCCATGTTAAGATTTCGTAGGTAGTTTTACGTCAATTGGTACTTAAAAACTCTACCTATTCCGACCCCTGGTGTTATAACCAATACTTTAGTTTTACCTGTGATGTAAAGAGATACAAAATCCTTTGTTTCCTTAAAGGATAAAATATACATTTCGTTTGCTACGTTAAAAAAGGAGATACTAACAAACAAACTTTAATATTTATAATATTTGCAAGGAGTGAAGATACCAAATGTTGCCTTATGACAAATTTGTTTACAAGGTCATATTCTCATTAACAACCCTTGCGGCAGCATTGATGCCCTTATAAGGACATGCTGACATTGCTGATCGGAATGTATGAAAAGACAAATCAATGGTATAATGTGTTGATATGCAATATAAGACAAGACAATTCTGTTAAACCTTCAGGTTTAAATATTATTATTATTAATAATTGTGACATGCCGACTTAAAGCTAACATTGCCAGTACCTGCTAAAAGGTTGGCGCCAAATAACCTTATCTGCCGTCCGCTAACTAAAAAGACCCTAAGCCATATGCATTCGATAGCACTTAACGTCCTTTTAGTTAGTGGATGGCAGTTATGCTTCCCATACTGGAATTAAATGTAGCTTACAAATCGGGACCTCAAAGCTTGCATCTGTGGTGCTTCTCTACTAGGTACTATTACTAGCTTTCACTGGCCCCTTTGCTCTCTTGTTTCTAACGATCCTCACAGAAGCCTAACTTCTTTTGCCATGGATATAGCCTTTGTCACTCATAAAATATGTATACACAAATCAGATCTTATTTTTGTTTTTATGAAAACCTACAGATACAGAGAATAGCCAGACTCCGAATATCGATTTGTGGATCATACACGTGTTGTGTCACAAAACCAGGTCAATACAAAGAACTTTTAATCTTGTATACTTGCCATCCATTAGTAACGCTTAAACTTACCTTGTAAAATCTACGTTCAAAGTAATCGAGGCTCCGTGAAAATTTCTCATGTGATGATAGAATTTGGTACGGAAACGTCGGCTCCGTCACGCCCATAGGCAGGGTTGGCAGTAACCGACTGGGGGCATGGTGAAAAGTGCTTATACTGGTATATGGTTGCGTAAAACTTGTGGTTTTTGTATGCATCGGTGGCAAACTGTACGGATTGCTCATAATCATATTAAACGTAGATATAGAACCAAAATTCGTTGTCGTGTATCCTGGTCCATGCATTGGATACATCATGTTAGTTGGATGAATTCTTCCGTGCATTGGATTCATGTTCATGCCGGTCATAAGTATTCGCCGAAATAATGGTTGAACGTCTGTCATCAATGAGTTAATTTTTCTATTTAAGTTTTGCAGATGGACTTTATTATTCATTGAATTGTAATTTTTGTTTAGATTATCTGGCTCCTCATACTCTTTGTGAGAACATTCGACCAACCTATTATTCTCTAAACATAATGGTTTATTGGAATGTTCTAAGTTCGGCAACGGGTACGAACTAAGATGATTACGTCCAGCGACGTTCCGTGAATTATAAACTGGAATATCATTTGCTTTCACTGTATATATTTTAACAATTCCAAGGAATATTATGATGATTACAGAGCCTTGATGCATAGTTATTATGAAACATTAGGTACACCCTTTTCTTAGTATCATTCGAATACTTTCACTTATTATATGATAAGTCATGTTTTGTATTCATGTCTTTTGTTTGATATGTTGTTATTGAGCACTTATTTAATATTTATATAATAATATACTTATAGAAAATTTACTATCACAAAATAGCACATTATATCACAGATATTGTAGTGTATTGTTGCGACCACTACACGTTCCGAGAGCTCTTAATCGACTACAAGGCGTGTCGACGATAAACACATTCGTCGCTCATAAAAGTAAACTAGGTAAGCACTTTATGCCAAATTACTGGAAGTAATTAATGTGCTTAAGAGTCGATAAGGCAACTTGTGTTGCGTAACGTATAAAATCGGAACATTACTTCAGATCTATAAAAATATATAAAAGGGAAATATAACTTATCACCGCCATACTACTTTGGTTTGTTCGTGCTGGAGAAGGAAATTTATTGAAAATTAAAAGATACGCAAAGATGAATAAGGAATGTGTACATAGGTACTAAAAAATACGTAAACTACATACAAATATATAATGAGAGTATTTGGCTACCAAATTTTAGTATTTGCTCTAACAATTAACATATTGTCATGAGTTAAACCTACTACTTTAAAGGGTTGTTGTTTCATTAATAACAATGTTTATTATTGGTAATTTGTAAGAAGAGTCAACAAACTATTTATACTAGCGGTCGCCTAGTGCTCGAAATTCGACCAAAGTTTGCCTGTAAGATATTGCTGACATATTATGTCATTATATATTGATATATGTAACCATAGTTACGCGCTTCGACTGCGTGTGTCAAATGCATGGTTGTGTGCGTGTAGTGTTTTTTCATTAATTTAATGTATTTCTAATGCATATTTAAACAAAATATTAGCATTTGTCACTTCTTCTCTGTATAAACTATAAGTGTGCGAAATTTCATACTCCTCCGTCCGCCCAATTTTCGTAAAAAGGGATCCAAAGTTTTCGCTTCACGTATTAATATATAGATACTTCTGACATTTTTAAGAAATTTTATCTGTTTCATATTTCTCGAATTGGATTTAATCAACTTTCTGATTAATCCTAAATCCAAATGTTAACTTAGTAAATAAATAAATATTTATATCATTAATTTGTATATAGGTACTCTACATTGAAGGCAAAGTAAAAATGTTTATCGACACGTGCTATATATAAGGAATTGCTTTAATTGTGTAGCTTGCCTTATATCGTGATTAGGCAACATAATATATTCATTAATACCGTGAAGATAACTACACAGCTCTACTCAATAAAGCGGCTCAATAAGGGTCATTCTCAGTAGCATCTTGCATCCTCGCTTTTTATCCAAATGGCAGAATGTAAGTCAACTGCCGACCAAATGTGAAGATGTATCTACTACAATAAAGACTTAAGTCTAATGTTACCGGAAAATAAACATAATGGTAAGAAATTATGAATTGTCAATTGCTTTCTCCATAATGTTCTTGAAGATATGTGTAGTCTGCCTAAACCTTCTCACAGTGACAAGAGGCCCGCGCCCAGCAGTGGGGCAGTTTACTACAGGGCTGAGATTATTATTTTTTATAATAAGCTTACGAATCTCTAACTTTCCTTTATATTTGGTAGTTAGTTAGGAACTTAGTTTATTTAATTTAATTTCTTTCCAAACATTTTCACAATGATTATTTCACAATTATATAAGAACATGAGTAGTATTATGTGTCGTTGACACCTGTACTGATGCGAGCATTGTATCGGGTCCGGTCGTTAAGGTCCCATTCCGGTACGGCCCCGGCCGGCACGCACCCACATTGAAAAATTTGTTATTCCGCTACGCCTCCGGCCGAGACGGTCCCATTGTAAAACAACCGGAGAAGACACTTGAGTAAATACTGTCGAAACAAAAGTGTTTTTGAATTTAAATATTTTTGTTTATATATTTATTAGCTTTAGAAATAATAAGATTAGTTTTCAAGTATACTTTTTATAATATGTTTAAAAAATGCAAACTAATTGTTTCGACAGTATTTGCTCAAGTGTCTTCTCCGGTTGTTTTACAATGGGACCGTCTCGGCCGGGGGCGTAGCGGAATAACAAATTTTTCAATGTGGGTGCGTGCCGGCTGGGGGCGTACCGGAATGGGACCCTAACGGCCGGACCCATTGTATCACAGGTGCCACTTCCATAGATTTGAGTTACTACGCAAGGAAGGATAAGGTCTGCTGCTGGTATCATGTTAAGCGATTGGCATTCTATATATAGAATGGAAACTTAAACATTAATGACAAAGCTTGTACGTTATCGAGCCTGCGTAATACCTTATAAATAATTAGTAGCAGTGATACCAGCGCGAAGAAATATAATACTAGTAATATCTGGCTAACAGCATAGCGTCTCCTAATGCAGAGCAAAACCTTTGACTAATTAATATAGTGTTCTTCGAGTGTGTCTAAACAGACTCAAGGAACTTACGAATAGAATATTTGGCTTTGATTTTCTGAAGGGTCTTGAGTTCGATGCCAAGGCGCGCATTTCTAACGTTTCGAAGTTATATGCGTATTTAATAGTTAATTGTCGTTGGCTCACATTCGCATCCTACTAACTTTTACACGCTTCATGCGCCATAACGCCATACATTTTACTAGTGAATCCGCTAGCGGGGTCCTCGGTAATACAGATGCGCTGCGGTGAGCACACGACGTGTTATAAGGAATATGGATGGCAAAAATGGCCAAAATGTCAGTTATTATATATTGACTGTTCATCGGCGATATGGGTAAGTAAACATTTTTTTATATTCGCTGTCATCATGAGACATAAATAGTCAACCTTTTTAGAAAGATCATTTAAAATTGTTTATTTTTCAATGTATTTCTGAACCTACATTTTTCATACCCTTTTATTTACTATGTGTTTACTAATTTTCTTTATACTTATTCTTTTTTCAGATCAGACACGATTACCAAACGTGGTAGTAACTTAATTAGCGAAACGCAAAATGTTAATTCCAAATCTCAGAATGTGTACAGAATATGAAACTTTGCCAAAGAAAACCAGGGTGTCAATAGACAGCCAGGAAACCTATGTCTCACAAGATGAATTACTTGATTCTCAACCTTTTAATGATTTATCCTATTGTAGAGAAATTGATAAATATACCCACAAAAATACCACTATCGCAACAAGAGAAATTGGTGCTATGACGGAATACGAAGGTTGCAACATGAGTGCAGAAAAACAATTTCAATGTAACGAATATTTTGGGAGAATGGCAGCATTGGAGATGTCAAAGTTTCACGGCAATACACGTTATAATAAAATGAAGGAAACATTGGATCTTTTGAAGAATAGTACCACTTAAAAATAATTCTTCTGCAAACAATTATATTCAATCAGTTCACTATACGAACTTATGACATCAAGGGTTCTTCTAGAAAATCCTACGAAATAATTATGTATTGACAGCTACATCGCTATTGTGCTTTTATGAATAACAAATTATTCGGAATAAAAATACTTAATTATAAAATATTTATTTTTATTCATTCCTTATGATAGATCCTAAAACATTCAAGACAAAATCCAGGCTTTAAATGACAATAATTGCAATGATATGATGATATGATATGATCTCCTCTCGGGCGCCACACGCCATACACAAAAAATATCCATGGCGCCTCTGCGGCGCCATGCGCACGGAATTGGTTAAGCAGTTTGAATAAAAATTATTCGTATAACTTCAAATCATCGATATTACATTTAAATGAATATAAATTTCATTTAATACATACATAGATTCACACCTATTTCCCAGAGGGGTAGGCAGAGACTACGGATTTCCATTTGCTACGATCCTGACACACTTCTCTGGCTTCATTCACTTTCATCAAATTCCTCATACAGGCCCGTCGGTTCAAGGTGCTCTTAACCTGGGCTTAGTCCAGAACTCCTCTGATCTGATCGAGAAACGTTCGCCTAGGTTTTCCTCTTGCGACTGTTTCATTCACACTAGCCTAAATAATAATAATAATTGAATTGAAATGTCCTTAAATTAAGTTGATTTTGTGAATAACATTTAAGTTGTTTGCATAATATTATTGTTTACCAGCCCTGACATACAACCCACGCGAAGGGTCCTTGGCATCTAGGAAGTAAAAAAATAAATAAAACAAATATGTTTAAATCTAAACACCATCACTAGGAAGATCTGTTAAATAAATATATTGTAGTATTTTATTTTAATTTTTTATTATGTATTTGCAAAGAAAAATGTTTTTTTAACATGAGTCCTCGACGTGGGTTCGTGTGCTCTCAAATGCGGCAATAGTGAGCCCACGACGTGGGTCCAAGGCGATGAATGGGTTAACGGTGAAAAAATATCTCTAACCCTTCTCACAATGAGAAGAGGCTCGTGCCCTGCAGTGGGACAGTTTAATACACGACTGGTATTATATTTATATATTTCTGAGGGTTGCCTCTCGTGAATGGTATAATGTAGAGTTTTGAAGAATGGCCCAAAGTTCTTAACTAAGTTGTCGGCAGTTGGACACGGATTGTCCGAGCACAACGTGATTACCGTTTGTGCAACACCTACATCAGGTAATATTGTAAGTACATTACAATTATTTATTATTTTACTGTAGCCTGTTAGGCTACAATATACACGAGGGATGTCTAAAAACACTGCGATTTAACAAGACACATATTTTATGTTAATATTTTCATTTCGTTAAAACGTTCATTTACAAGATTAAAATTTTTGTTACTTGTTTGTTTTTGTATTTTATTTGTCAAACCGATGTCTTTAAACTTGTGGTTAAGCGACTAATGTATAAGTGTGGTTACTGCGATCCTTGCAGCTTCCGTACAATTTTTTTATAATAAGAATCCGCTGCTAATTATTATAAAATTATTAATGCGGTACTTATATAAAAATGTGTACCCAATGTATAACGAAGCAACGCATTAAACATTTATTGCATTTCAAAGTGGAATATGTATACCTACGCATGTAGGTATTGTGCATTAGTCTGTCTGGCGATTATTGGATCTCAGACATTTCGTATTGCAAATGACTGTCGTTTCATGGCACGGTAAAGCACTGCGATGTGCAAAACTAAAAAATGAGGGCCTTTTTTAAAGCTCGCTGACACTCTGCGACCATCCGCTCGCGGAGAGATCTTTAAAACATTCAAACAACGGTCACAAATAACCCTCAGACTAGAAACAACTATTTATGGATCACACCATGTTTTGTCCGTGTGGGGATCCAACCCACAACATTCGGCACAGAGGCGACCATTTAAACCGCTATACCATCCGTGCAGTCGATTCTAATTGTTTTGTATTCTATTCCGGCACTTATCCACAAAGATGGCAGCTGTAGTAAGTGGCTGGATGTCATTTTACATACATACATATATTCTGACGCTCATATCCCCGAAGAGGTAATTACAAATGTATTGTAGTGTTCTTTAAAAAAATATAATATACGTATATCTTTGCTTACAAACATATGCATAGGCATAAGCTCGCTTCCTACGACGTGACCTAAACCATAGCTAATGAAATGACGGTGCACCTTCATTTCATCACATTCATGTCTGTAAGCAAAGACATATAATTTTTTTTAAGGAACTCTCCACTGGTATCATTTCTGTATCGCGAGGGACTTTACAAACATTCTAACAATGGACACAAAACATCCAGACTCGGAACAACCATGCTGAGAGTGGCGAATGGGACTAACCGAAAACAAATATGCCATTCGCCACTGGAGGCGTCACCCCCGGTGGCGAATGGGATATTTTTTTGAAAAATATCCCTTGCGCCACCAGAGGAAGAAGTGCGGGGGGGGGGGATGGGACTAACCTCCACACTCGGCGTAGTGGCAGTGGCGAGGCAACCACTTAAACTACTACGCCATCCGTGCAGTCTATATACTATTGAAGACCTATGTATGTAGAGTAAAAACGTAGGCATAACTTATATCAAACATTTAGCTGAAAGCAACAGAATATTGTCTTCTGTTTACGCGAATGTTATTCATTGAAATTAAACTACTATATACGGATTTTATCGCGTTGTTTATTTGACACTTAATTACAAAATTTAGAAACTGTTACACTACTATTAATTACTATTAAACTTTACTAATTTTTAAGCTTATTAAATTATTGAAACTATTAAAACTATTTATACTATTACTATACTATTATACTATTTATATTTATGTTTACACTTTCCCCGACGTTTAGCAGTTATTTGCCCCCTAGCTACACTGGAACATTGAGACAACTACCATCTTAGTCTCCCCGTGAACATGGCTGCTGAAAAGCAACCGAAACGTCGGGGAAAGTGTTTGATATTACATATATTTTTAACATTACACATAATAACAACCACACATTTAATAAAAAATATAGATTTGGTGGCGCCATGGTAACATTTGAAACCAAACACAAGCAGCAATGACATAAAATTAAATTACTCGATAACAATAAACAAAAAAGTGTTGCTGAAATGCTAACAATAATAACAATATGGCGACGGCGAATCTCTCGAGTCGAGCGAGAGAGAGAGGAGAGAGGTCTCTTACTCATTAGGATGAGTTCAGAAATAAAATAACTGTAAAGTAACATTCGTTCAGTCTGATTCGATTCGATACCAAGTTCTATTTCGATACCGAGTAAGTATCGCAAGATTGATTCGATGCTAAAAGTAGAATCAAAAGTATCGAGTACTTACTCGTATTTACTAGTATCGAAACTACTTGTGAGTTGTGAGTTCAGCAAAGAGTTCAGTTTGCGTTTGGCAGTCACAGCGTTCGTTACCAAGCAGAACACCTTGTCCCCGTGCTATAGTGTATTAGTGTTAGAGTGTCAGTGTCATCACCATCATCATCATCATCAGGCTATAATAGTCCACTGCTGGACATAGCCCTCCCCCAAAGAGCGCCATAGCGCCCTGTCTTCAGCTTGCCGCATCCAGCATCTGCCTGCAGTCTTTCGCAGATCGTCATCCCACCTGGTCAGAGGGCGTCCTACAGTGTCATAGTGTGATTAAATTATAACGAATTATCGTGTGAAATAAAGTGATTTACTGTACGAGTGATGTCTCAATCTCCTCGCCCGCTATACCCACGTCGTAGAACCCTTTCTGACTCGGATTACCCTCACGTTTCGACAAGTATATTTATAAACAATAACATATTTGTGGGATAACAACAAATAAAATGTTTATTTATTATACATATTAACATAATATTGTAAATTGTAAAACATAATATTGTAATAAGTCTAGCTTCAGTACTGAAGCTAGACTTATTACAATATTATGTTTTATTTTGTTAAGAATTTTATTTGAAAGATAATGAAGTGCACACAAAAATGCATTATCTTATCTTTTTTAAACATTACGCTGAATTCAGGTTGCAAATTAATAATATTCTTGTTAATCTTGAGATTAATATCTTTGAGCCCACTTCTAACAGAAGCATTTAATGTTCTGTTAGAAGTAGGCTCACGTCGGTAGTGTAATGGGGGAAATCTCTAAAGCCTGTTAGGTATATTAGAATTCAAACAGTGAAGATGGACGGTATGTCATTGATGCCTTGGAAGATGGGTAGGCCCTTGGTGTGGGACGCAACGTGTGTCGACACCCTTGCGCCATCAATTCTTCCGAGCACGGTGGGTTGTGCTGGCGCTGCTGCTGCATCTGCGGAGACTCTCAAACGGCGCAAATACATAAACCTGATAGGGGATTATGTTTTTGAGCCATTTGGGGTCGAAACGCTAGGGTCATGGGGTCCCAGTGCTCGTGTGCTGTATAGAGACATAGCAAAAAGGTTAATCGACGCTTCCCGTGACCAGAGGGCTGGCCTTTATTTTGCAGAAAGAATAAGCATTGCCATTCAACGTGGCAATGCTGCCAATCTTCTGGGCAGACTACCAGTCGACTGTGATGCGGAGGAATTTTATGACGCCTATTAGAGGGTTTTAGTTTTCTTTTTCTTTCTGTTTTATAATATTTTAGTTAGGTATAAGTTAGTTTTAAAGAATTGTAGTTATATGTACATATTTACACCATTTATTTAATTAATACCTACTGTATAATAAACACAGTTACTGTTGAATTTAGAAACTGTGAAGATGAATTTTTTTTTTCTTTATTTATACACCTTTAGAATATCTTTACAGGACATCACAAAATGATATTATAAGCTAAACATAATATTTAACTAAAACATAAATATAATTTGACACACTATAACAAAAACTAACCAAACTAACTAAAACTACTAAACTTACCAACGTCCAGATTACAAATACATGCATCAAGTCCCTACGTTATGTCCATAAAAATATATAATAAATTATCAAATAATATTAAAAATGAAGAGAAATTCAGCACGTTTATCAACAAATTAAAAGACTTTTTAATACAAAAATGTTACTATGATATAAGCGAATATTTAAACGATAAATTTTAATAATTTAAATTATGTAAGTAGGTACATTTTAGAAAATAACTTTTATACTTACTTTACAATAAATTAATAATAAACTATAATAAATAAATAATACGTTGAGTAAGTAAATAAATATCTACTAAGCTCTAAAATTTATTTCAATATGATATAAGATAATAGAATGTTCGTTCTTCTCTCCTCATTTTGCCGTGCCCGACGGGGTCCATAATTGTTCTCTCTACATTTATAAGACCTGTATATACATTATGGAGTGCAATAAACGAATTGAATTGAATTGAATTGAATTTTACGCAGCTAATAGATTTATTATTAGAGGTTTATAGATTATTGGGCAACATTTTTTAATTTCGGCTGTCTACAGTGATAAATGTCTAAGTATATGACAATTAAAATAATGAATTGTATAGCGCACGACAACGAGCTGAGCAACTTCATATATAGGTAGTATAGTTTATTATTAGATAAGAGTAGGTATGTGTTACGTTTTGTTAAAGTTGCAATTTTGCCAACACTGAAATGTAATGACATTTGAGTGTTGCCAAAATTGCTACTTTATATATAACACAAAATACCACAGACAATTAATGAATTATCTATATATTTTGTGATATATAAAAATGTGCTTATAAAAGATTTATCATTTATTCGCTTCTATCCAATATAAAAAAACAATTTATAAAAACACGGTTTTAAACATGAACTTAACTTATTAGATTAATTTTGCGGTCGCCATGATGTCTTGGGCCTATAATAATATTTCATCAACCGCATCAAGCGAAACCGCGGTAGGTACCGATGAAAAGCAGCATACGATCAGCTCCAAGTAGCATGTAGAGAAATGGGCGGTTTGCAATGAAATCACGCTGGCGTGTATATTTTCGCTTCTTTAGCATGGAACCTGCGCACATAGATAATATAATTATGCAGTATATAGCAGGACAGTCACAGTTTTTCTGAAGCTACTGTCACACAAAAAAACCGTGCAGGGTAAGACGAGTGCGTTAAATCCGGCTTATCGTTTAATTGAATGGTACCAATTAATGACATTATACAGTAGATAGCACTTTGTTTTGACAGCTGTGCTCGGCGAAATGTTGACCCATAAAACATTTATGCTCAGGTGCAAGCTTGCAAAAGTTGAAACAAAACAGACCCATTCCGCAATGGGTTAGAATGGGTACCGGAAACACCATCAGATACAACGCCAAAAGGCGTCACTGGAGGAGGACTAAGCTCAAGCTGTAATCTTGTAATATCATTTGAATTCAGCTAAATAAAAACACTCATTCCCACAAATATATATATATATATATATATATATATATATATATATATATATATATATATATGTATCTATATATATCTATATCACTGTCATAGTAATAGACGTTGAAAATCTTCTCTATACCATTTTGGCGTAATATATAACCAAACAACAAACATAAAAGATTGTATAATTCGAACAATTATTGTGCTTTGATGTTTTTCAAGAGATTTTGTTGAACCGATTTTGTTTTGAGATTAATAGAAATACGACCGAAATTAGTCGTTTCTGGATATTAGTGACATATACACTTCTTTGTTGTATATAATATAATTGGTACCAACTAAATAAATTTTAATTACGAAATTGAATCTAATTCAGCTCTAATCTATTTAAGGACGAAACTATATAATTTGAGTTAGAGAGATTAGAGTAGATATATGTCATTATATTATTTATGTAGGGTTATTAATAATTAATAATTGGTAACATTAATCTTAAAAGATGAACCAAATTTATGCACGGTTTTCCACTAAGAACAATCCATAGAAATGGTTAATTCTATGATTATTACATAAATTTTAGGTATCATCACACTTACTGAAACTTGCAGCTGCTTCGACGCCTTCTTCATTGACTTCTATAAATGCTTTTTGGACAGCCTCTGACACGTATAAAACATCATCACTATTGATTATTTTAGCAAGACCTGAGTTTCTAGGTTCAAAAATGGCATGGATACCGAGCTAAAACACAAAATGAAGTAGTTAATAATGTGTATGTTGGAAATGACAATTAAATCAATAAATAATCAATATACTTTTGGTAGTATCTTCTTTAAATTAATTTCAGTTTCAATTGTGAATTTGGGAATGTTGACGTTTACATCTGACTTGGACATGTTGTCGATGTCCAACATCAGATTGTAGCCGTTCGCCAATTTCTCCAGGATTTCATTAAGACCTTCCACTGCCCGAGGTAATACTATTAACATGCTTGCCTTGTTGCCCAAATACGGTAGTTCCAATAGCTGAAACCATAAACAAGGTAATCATCATCTCAGGCGAAAGACGTCCACTACTGGACATAAGCCAACCCCAAGGTTTTCCACACAGACCGGTCTTGGGCCACCCGCATCTAACCGCTTCCCGCGACCCTTACCAGGTCGTCGGTCCACCTTGTGAGGGGCCTACTTCTGCTGCGTTTTCCGGTGCGTGGCCGCTACTCCAGAACCTTTCTGCCCCAAAGGCCATCGGTTCTGTGTGCTATGTGCCCTGCCCACTGCCACTTCATCATGGCTATACGGAGAGCTATGTCGGCAACTTTAGTTTTCCTGCGGATCTCCTCATTTCTGATTCGATCCCGCAGGGAAACCCCAAGCATAGTTCTCTCCATCGCCCTTTGCGTGACCTTGAGCCTTCTGATAAGGCCTATAGTGAGCAACTACGTCTCTAAGCCGTAAGTCATCACTGGCAACACGCACTGGTCAAAGACTTTCGTCTTAAGACAAACACAAGACTGACAAAAGGTAATATGATGTTAAAAATAACTAAACGTGCTGCATGAATCAATATTAATGTTTAAATTGCGTATTTAAGTGGTCATTTAGAAAATCAAATTATAGCGCGACCGCCTAACCACACATACATCACACACGAAATAAAAATTTCTCTGATCCATTAATGGTTGTCCGCAGTCTGGGTGTACCTTGTCTAAATATCGTGATACAGGAATTATTCCTAGTGCAGTATGTCAATTTCAAACAAAAAGATACAAAAATACAGGTCCCCAAATAATACAAAAGCTGAATGCCTTCAATTGCAGCTGTAAATATAAGTGCTTACATTCTTATGTTATAACTTATAAGACAAATTGAAACTGATATATTATTTTAGAACTCATTCGATTGACTTAAATGAAATTCTGTATATAATTCTGTTTGAAAGATAAGGAATGCGAATTCTGTTTTAAGAAACTTTTACGAACTTGAGTTGCAGCTAGATAGTACTAAAATATATGAGATTTTTTGAGAGGCAAACGATCCTAAAATTTCGGCTCATACTTTAGACAAAGCAATATTGCCTCCCTATAAAGAATCATAATTATCTGGTTCCAGTTATTGTGATAACAATACAAGAAATTAACTAGCAAATTTTCTTTTGTTAAACTTGAACTTTCTATTCCTATGTAGTTCGGTGTAGTAATTATCATTAATTTAGATGGGTTAGAATAAAATAATGTGTAGCATCATAGCCTGAAGACTAATGATTTGGTAAATTGATGACATCTATATTTTTTACACATTCGAAAGTAAGTCTGTTATTACGTTTTCACTACAGTTTAGGTAAAATTTTACATGATCTCAACCATATCAACATATCCTAGAGAATGACTTAACTTTTTTATAAACATAATCAAAATCTAGCCTAACAGTTAGGATTTTATAAATTCATACCTCGGCTTGAAGTTGTTCACAGGAGCCAAAACGGAACTTCTGCTTTTGATGCATCATAGGAACTTGTATAGTTGAATTCGCATTTATGTAGAATTCTTGATCCTCCGTAAAAGTCGCTAAGAACCGATTTTCCCATGTTCCCTAGAAACAATTGGAAGGCAAATAAATTGGACAATTGGAAGAAGTTACACAGAATTATGTTGTAAGAATTAAAGTGATAATGATTGGGTTTTATTTATTCACCTGAAAGTAAAGTGCGTTGACCAGAACAAGGCGAGAGTTGCTATTGATACTATCTTTAGTGAGAATATCCTTGATCTTATGGTTAGTTTTGTTTTCAACCTGCAATAAATATTTTTTTATTAATGAACTCTGTGAGTATTAAATTCCCTGTTAGTCAAAAATAAAAGCACCTGCTTACTATCATGTATAATAATACCAGTCCTGAATTAAACTGTCCCACTTTTGGACACGGGCTTCTCAGTGTGAGAGAGTTAGGCCATAATCCACCACACTGGCCCAGTGCGGCATGAAGAACTCTCAGACATGCAGATTTCCTCACGATGTTTTGCTTCACCGTTAATGCGAGCGACAATTAACTATTTAATACGCACATAACTTTGAAAAGTCAGAGATGCGCGCCTTGGGCTCGATCATGTAATACACTATAATTACCCATGTATTTATTTTGTTGACAGTAGCTTCATTATCGTTGAAGTTAACTTTCTCCATCGCAGCGTCGAATACTTTGACAGCGTCTTCTTCGAATTGAGGCTGTAATTCATAGGAGCCGTCCTGGATATACACTTTATTGGCTATATTTATGGTAACCCCCTCAAGGCTCTTTAGTTTGGACGACACCGTAGAGAATGATGAGCGAAGCTGAAACAGACGCAACGTTATAGAATCATTGGCTGCGAGACATGATCTTTGTAAGCAAGCAGTATTTGCCACATACCGCTGTATATATATATAAATATAGATGCATACAGTTAGGATTGATTTTGTGTCTGTAATTAATCTTAAATTCTTCTAGTTTCTGGTCCTTTGTTAAAACCTGGTCAAATCGTTGTACTGGGTGGCGCAAAAGTATTGGCACTATAGAAATATCTTATATTTTTTTTTATGACATCCCCTGTCATTCTGATATTGAAAATTTTGTAGTAATCAAATGTAAAATTCACTAAAAATAATCATGGACCGCTTTACTCCCCAAGAACATGGAATAATCGTGTCAATGTTTTTACGGAATAATTCATCAGTGATAAAACACAACGTGAATTTCGTCGACGATTACCCCACCGTCCGGCACCGGTTGGTCGCACTATTCGACGCTTTGCCACACGCCTCGAAGCAACTGACTCAACATTGGATAGACGTAAATCTGGCAGACCAAGAACAGGCCGTTCAGCCGAAAATATTGAGGCTGTGCGCGAAAATGTGGAAGAGTGTCCAGAAACATCAACGAGGCGACGTGCCACGCAATTGGGGATCTCCAGGCGAACTCTGCAGCGTATTTTGGTTAAAGAATTGAAGATGTTTCCATATAAAACTCAGATGACTCATCAGGTGCTGCCTACTGATCACCGAGATCGTCTAGTGTACAGCCCGCGCGTCATAAACCTCAACCTTGAAGAGGATAATTTTTCTTCAAAATTGATTACGAGTGACGAAGCGCATTTCCATCTCTCGGGGCATGTCAATAAGCAGAATACTCGCTTCTGGGGCACTGAAAATCCGCGCATTATCCAACAAACACCTTTACATCCACTAAAAGTTACTGTATGGTGTGGCGTCTGTGCAGAAAGAGTGATCGGGCTCTATTTTCTTGAAGACGCTGCAGGCAATGCGGTAACTGTCACTGGTGAGCGCAATAGAACCATGTTACGTGAGCTCTTGATTCCCAATTTGAATGAAATGGGGCTGGAGCACACCTGGTTCCAACAAGACGGCGCCACGGCACACACAGCGCGCGATACTATGGACTCAATTAGGGATGCTTTTCCAGGTCGTGTTATCTCTCGTTTTGGCAATTTGCCTTGGCCTGCTAGATCACCCGACCTCACCTGTCCAGACTTCTTTCTTTGGGGTTATTTGAAATCTCGGGTGTATGTGAACAAACCACAGACTGTCGCAGCTTTAAAAGAAAAAATACACCAAGAAATAAGAAACATATCGCAGGAAGTGTTACGGTTAGTTATGGAAAATGTCATAAATAGGGCTCAAATGTGCTTCAACTCCGGAGGTCAACATTTAATAGACATCATATTTAAATCATAATGCAACTAAATTTCATGGCACAAATATATATATTTAAAAAACTAATTCTAGTTTTCTAATTTAGAAACGAAGTTGTAGCTGAACCAAATAGGGTCATTACTTTTGCGCCACTCTGTATTTTATTATATCGTCTTTTTTGGCAGTTAGATTTGATTTTGCATTTTATAATAATATAATAATATATTTCTGACCAGTTTTAGTATATCCATGCAAATAATGTATGAATTTTGACTATACTTAGATATAATATACGAGCCATAGAGTTGAACCAAGGGGACAAAGGAGAGAACAACAAGAGCTCTCTAGCGATAAGATCTTACTATCAACCTTTACCATTTGCTTAAAAATGTTATTCCCACAATTAGCAGTATCGATAGCGCTACCAGTGTTTGAACACAACTCTCGCTAAACAACTGAGGCAAGTCATAGTTGACAGTTCTGTATGTATATACTTTCAGCTATCTAGTCGGTCGTATCTTCGTCTATCGAACTCTTACTAACAGTTACCTTGGTAAAAGCTATACAGAATGTCCCAGAAGTCGACGTCAAGCCAGAATCAGGTAACAGGTTGAGTCATAGTAGCTATCAGAAAAAATTAAAAACAATTTAAGTTACGTATTTTAAAAATTATAGGCAACACAACAAAAAGGCTACAGCCTGTGACGGTCTTTTCACTCCTGTTAAAGTACTACAGATATTTACTTTTTTTTATTTTTTTGTTATGTAATCTCGAATTATGCTTCTTTAAGCTCTCGATTTTTGCCGATTATTCAGTAGTAGTAGTAACAGGAGTGAAAAGACCGTCACAGGTCTAGCCTTTTTGTTGTTTTGCCTATAATTTTTAAAATACGTAACTAATATTGTTTTAAATTTTTCTGATAGCTATTATAATTTAGCCTGTTACCTGATTCCGACTTGACGTCGACTTTTGGGACAACCTGTATATGAATCGAACACCAACTTGTTTAGTGTCAGGAGAGGCTGGTCGTCTGTCATACAGGTCTACCTAGTACAGATACCAGTCTTTCGCTGATTCACCATTATTTGTGTGTAATAATGAAATAAATACCTAGGTTAGTTTAATTACTACTACGCCATCTGTGCAGTCAAAGATAACGCTACTTATCAACATAAACTGTATACTTACAGAAGTATCGTCAGCAAAGCCGAGTGACGTCAGAAGCTCTGAATGTGCTGGATCGGTGGTCCCCAAGGCCAATATTCCGAGTACAAACTGTACTGATAGTGGCGAAGATACCACATTTCTGTCTTTCACTAATTCCTTAAATAATTTAACATAAAATAATATTGATTAGTTGACTTGTTAAAATATATCAAATGCAGTAAAATTATTATTGAACTTAACGCTATTTGTGTTATCAGGAGTATTGCCCTACAATACACGTCACACCACCTACGCCGGCGCTTGGCGCGCCACCCTACACAAGCTCTGCGCTGCTCATCACACATGTTTAGAATGAAAGATCTTGCACGATTTGCGTATTTATTGAATATTAGGTTCCACTAGCGGCTGATATGGTCTTTTATAAAATACTAGATGTTCCCGCGGTTTCACCCGCGTTTATCGTTACTGCGCCGCCCCCGTGGGTCGTAGCGTGATGTTATAATATAGCCTATAGCCTTCCTCGATAAATAGGCTATCCAACACTAAAAGAATTTTTCAAATCGAACCAGTAGTTATCACGCAGAATAAACCAGGAGAAACATCGTTTGTACTATGTCTGTAATGTGTAATTATTTTGCTGCAATGTTATTTTAAAACTGCGATATCTCCTAAGATATTCATTGAAATCGAATGATGTAAAGGGCAATTTTGTTTTAAATTAAATACTTGTGATGAATAACGTATTTATTTGGATAAGGATTAATACCATGTTTATAATAATACCTTCGCAAATAATGCATTATTTTAGAACAAATTTGGTTAGCATAAAAATGGTTATAGTGAGCCAACCTTAAAAGATAGACATATGCTGTCGCGGACTTTTTTTTAGAACTTTTAAAGGGTAACAATTCTGTCATACATGATTTTTGCGAAACTTTAACTGTTTACGCAGCGCACGCAGCGGAAGCTCTCAAAAGGAAAAAAAGCCCTCCGATTTTGAAACATTCTTCATTGGTGCTCAGCTCCTATTGATCTTAGCGTGATGATATATAGCCTATAGCCTTGCTCGATAAATGGGCTATCTAACACTGAAAGAATTTTTCAATTCAGACCAATAGTTCCTGAGATTAGCGCGTTCTAGCAAACAAACAAACAAACAAACTCTTCAGCTTTATAATATTAGTATAGATAACGTAAGTTAATCAGAAATAGGGTTCTTTAGTCAACTGAGACCGCTCGAACTTGTCTCGCAGGATCAGTTGACCTAACGAATGTTGTGAATCGGGCAACTGATCCCATTGATACATTTTATGATTTATACAGACACGAAAAAAAGGTTGTCTATTGTTTACCCGAAGATTATATACCATAATCATAATATTCCCGAATTTCATTTGCCCGAATGTTTTGTTTGCCCTAAAAGACATATGACATACTTTTAATTGCCCGAAACTTAGATACCATAAGATACGAGTGCCATACATATTGTTTTTCATATTTTTAATTGCCATAATAATTATTAGACATTCTCTTTTAAGTTTAATGGTCACAGTTCTAACCTAACCTAACCAAACTACTTCTGGGTGGTTTATAAAAAAATAACCACGAAGGGGATGGCTAACCTAACCTATCCGAGTCGGGGTGCCCTAAAGTCCCGATTACATCAAGTTTCTTCTGATATAACAACCGTTACACACCCAATGTCGATGGCAAATGATGTTATGGCATGTGATAATTAGGGCTTACAATGATTATGACAAATAATGTTATGGTAAGTGACTTTATGGGAAACAAAGCTTCTAGCACGTGACTAATATAGCAAATAAGAGTAGGGCAAATGAATATTACGTCATACAATATTATGGCTGTTGACTATTATGGCAAATGATATTAGGGCAAATAAAATTCGGGCAAAGCAGTTGATACCCGAAAAAAAGTGTTACGGCTGTGATTTATGGGTAGTATTTAACTGCACAGCAAAATATGCTTACCAAAAATACTAATTGCACAGCAAAATATATTTATAGAGATCAAACTAAGTCGACGGAGCACCGCTTCGCGGGGCTCCTATTTTTGGGTGGGTTTAAGGAGCAACCTAATATAACCTAACCCTTCCGAGACAGAATGCAGTGATTTGAGGCGTATAAGTGCTCGTTATGCTGTGCAATATTTGCTGTGCATTATTTGCTGTACAATTAGTATTTTCGATGGTCATTATATTTAATCCTATTTTGTAATATATCAGTACAACCAATCGATGGTGTGTCATTTCTTTCCCCAAACACTTTTGTTCACGTGTACATATTTATATTGTATATTATAATATATAAATAATATTCTTCTTTTTAAAGTGTGATCAGTTGCTCGATTCAAAACATTCGTTTGGTCAACCGATCCCGCGAGATAAGTTCGAGCGGCCTCAGTTGACTAAAGAGCCGAAATAGTAGGTTTCTATTAGTATTATTATTTTACGGCGGCTGTACACACTCGTCGAGAATGTCTCGCCGAGAGCCTCGGGCGATGAGGCTCTCGACGAGAGCATACCTGTACACACTCGTTTTTTTATTCGTTCTGAAGATTCCCGCAGTAATGGACGTAGAAATTGCTGCTGCTGTTTGTCTTTGTGCTGTGAGCTATTATAATTTCTTACCAAAAAGAAAATTCTTAACACATGGCGAAGAAGAAGATGGTGGATGGTTACTATGCACCGCAATAGAAACGGGTAGATATATATTTAAAACTTAAGAACAAACACGATAAGTTAATGTGTGTATACCTATATTATTAGTAATTTATATATTTATATTTCAGAAACACCATAAAAATGGTTCCATTTGATAGTACTCCAACGAGATCCTTTGACTCGGGCGCAAAAAACCGACAAGCGACCGAGGCCGACCGAGGCGAGGCGCGAGAGAGCGAGACAAGACGAGAGCACCATGTACATTCTCGCTCTCGGCCTGTCTCGGGGTGTCTTGGCAAGTGTGTGTACAGCCGCCATTAGAATCGATTCGGTTACATACGAATAAATTTCACTTCTATTTTTTTTTAAATTTTATTTAGGGTTTTCTTTTTAAAATAAACATATCAAACCCATTGTACATATACAAGAGTTTAACTAATTTAAAAAAAGATTATTAAGGAAGTCGATGCTGAGTCCGCGGTATTAGCCGGTAAAAGACGTAGGATAACTCTAAGGACTTTGTAAAATTCCTACATCCAACCTATTAATACCAAACTTTCTCATCATCCACTCCCTCTCGACCTCGCTTCTGATACACTCCATCAGCAAATGCTGCACATCTTCAACCTTTCCACACGTCAGGCAATTTGGTGAATTGACTTTTTTCATAAGATATGCAAACATTGATTTCACTTCTTTGTAATCGTTATTTATAAACATGAAATAACACTGAGTGATTCATTCTCTGACTAATAATGACATCTTGAAAACTCCTTAACCTACAAAGCCGAAATTTGGCATAAGATGCGTTTTTATTAAGATGAGTAGAGGACAGCTAAAATAGGATTTTAATAAGGACGTGGGCTAATGGCGGTCAAAATGTGATTGAAAGTTTATATGAAACTCGTTTGTTTTTAATATTACATAGACTTGCACCAAAAGGACCAGGCAGTGGTACATTCAAATTTCTTTAGCTATATTTTAGTCCTACGTATGGGAGTAAGGGCCTACCGTGCTGGTACAGATATCAGACAATCCCAGCCATATTTATAATATACCCTTTTTATATAGCCTAATGTGACATCTTCGGAATGCCATGCAGATAATATATCCCAAGGCGGTGTGCCTCTCTGACTTTTCGAAATTATGTGTGTATTAATTAGAGTATTATTATTGCTTGCTTTAACGGTGAATGAAAATATTGTAGGAAATCTGCATGACTTCTTAGTCATGCAGATTTAGAAGATTTTAGAACACTATGGTGAGCTCTTGCTCACCATAGTGTTTTCGAATATATGTGAAGTCTACCGACCCGCACCTTGTTAAAAGTTATATAGCCAGGCCAGCGTAGTGGGCTATGGTCTAACCCTTCTCCCACGGAGAAGGTCCCGTAGACAGTTTAATACAGGGCAGATATTATATATGATTTTAAGATCGGATTTTCTGATAAATATAATAATATATAAAAATTGTCTTTGGCTTTAAACGAGGAAGTTACCGATTCCATTTGGCTCCCAAAAATTTAGCAAATGTTACACATAATTTGTATACTTATTTACTTCTATAATTTTGTTAAGTTACATCGATTTTCGTAACTGTAGTTTAAGTACATACCTACATTATTGTAAACTAATGTTACTTTAAGCTGTGCACTGTATCCTAATTTTATGAAATAAACATTAATTTATTCATTCAATTAACTTTGATCACAAATTGCATAAAAACCAAGTAATGTATTTCATTAATAACACAGATTATTGATATAATATATACTTACGCTTTACTTGAAACAAATATTATTATTTATGTAGAAGGTAACAAAAACACAAAACATCGCTAAGCATATGAAAAAATATACATAAAAACGTTCTAACAATAACATAATATAAATGGGATCCCTTTGTTTCGCCTAATTTTTTTGACCTAATTTAATTTGGCATAACGAGTTAGGCATAATTTTTTTTGTCATAATAATACTTTGACATAGGTAGTTGCTTTTTGGCATACTATTTCAGTAGGCATAAATATCATTTAGGCCAATGCTTATTGCCCTAATTATGATTGGCATAAAGTTATAAGGCATATTGTTTATTCGTCTAATAGTTATTAGGCATAAATATCAAAAGGATATCCAATATAACTTGGGTACCATAGAGTAACAATAGGTTAGGGTGCGGCGGGGGTGGCCCTCGGGCCACCCCTAAGCCGCCAAGATGTTTTATTTTTTATACGAAAAGTATTTTATTAATAATTATTATGCCTATAATTATGCAGCGTATAATTATTATGCCTATAAATATTATGCCTAAATATACATACATAGATTCACGCCTGTTTCCCAGAAGTAGGCAGAGACTACGGATGAATATATTTATGCATAAACTATGAATAGTATGCTTAACAATTATTATGCTTAAAAATATTGTGCCTAAACAGTTATGCCAAATTAATATTATGCGTAACTATTATTAGGATAAGTAAAAGTATGCCATGTTAAATTATGATATATAATTTTATGCGAATAAATAGGGAACCAATATAAATACTTACATTACAGAGTCTTACGGAGAAATTGGCAATAGCTGAAGATAGAAATTGTGAATCCATATTATTTCGTATTCCGGCAACTTGTAGCGCCGAAAAACGTACTGTAAAGTGCGACAACACAACAACGACTGTCGATTCAAAGCTCCTGCGCTCATCTGACAAGCTTTGACTCACTAACGTCAATAAAGCTTATTATAGATGAAGAGATTTCATCGGCAATTTACGAATTGGCAATCAAATTGTGTCATGTAGAGTGAAATTGAAAGTCGTAACATAGCGGAGGTTGGTCGAAAGCTGACGACCCTAGTTCTGTACATTTGTCCAAAAAAATGTGTTTATATGCAATAAGCATTCAAGATGGTATAACATTACAAGGACGTACATTTTTTTACATATCAAGGCGTGCGTACAAACAATAAGTACAAATACTTCTGAAAATGATTATTTGAATTATTGAACGGTAATGATAAATTGATTGATATTTTTATAAGAACACAGGATAATATTTTTTTGTCAAGATATCAGATAGTTTATACAATACTATATTTTGCTCGCTGCTGCGATAGCGTTAATGTAGATTTTGTCAAAAAAATATTTCTCTCGAGAACAGTACATTTTTCTAGATGAAAGGTACCCTTTTCTGAGGTCGCGGATTCGATTCCCGCACAAGTCAAACATTTGTGTGCATGAACATGGATGTTTGTCTTGGGTGTCTGGGCGTTTCTATGTATAATAATAATATGTATGTATTTGCAAAAAAAAATAATATAGGTATAAGTATGTTTATCCATTGTCTAGTACCCACAGTACAAGCTCTGCTTAGTTTGGGCTAAATGGTGTTGTGTGTAGGTGGTAGAATATCATTATTATTCATCTCATTTAACAAATCTGAGTTAGTCACGCTTTCACAACTTGACTACACGGCTCATCAATCTGATAAAGAAATTTCTCATACACGTTGTCAGAGGTACAGAAAAGGACAAAGGGTATTCATCCAGAAAAATTGTTCTGTACCCGAGGTACAGAATTTTATTGACAAAAAGCTGCAGGCAGCAATCTAGTACTACATTTTTTTTTGTAGTTTTGACTGTTATTATAATATATTATTTACGTTGCTTATGCTTAAATTTGATCATGAGGCCTCATGATCAAATTTAAGTATAAGCAACTGTGTGCATAGACTCTGGAATTGTGCTACACAGCACTAGGCGCCTTTATTATGTGAATCATGTCATTCTCCACAAATGGATGTAATAGACGTTGCTCTTTCAAGACATGCAGGCATGGCTGATTGTATCTATTTACTTGTTTTACTATAAAAGGTCTCTGACAGTTTTAATGTCATAATCAACAGGAAAATACATATATTTCTTTGAAATCATCATCTAGACCCTTAGTTCCCAAAGTGGTCCAGGTGGACCCTCAGGGGTCCACAGGAGGCTCGACGGGGGTCTACGTCGGCGTGACAAAAAATGCGGGTTCACAATTCGTAAGCGGGGGTCCACGAAAATTTATTTGCTTTCGATAGTGAAAAACTAAAATGTTGGCTTGACTTCACCTATCAATGTAGGCATATAATATTTTAAGAAACTTAGCGACTGTTACTTGTAAAAACTTGCATATTCCATATTCAGTACCACCACCAGTGGTCTCGAACCTACCGATCTTTCGGTAGAGATCTACCAAAAAAAAAAAAGGAATATGGTAGAAATGTAGCTGCAGAGGGTCCAACGGAACCAGTTAAATTTTGAAAGTGGTCTATGAGATCTATGAGTGTCTCTGATCTAGACGGTCAATGTAGTTCGGTAGATGTTAACTTGTAGGTGTTTCCAAGGTTCGATTTTTAGATGTTATAGATTGTTGCTTATTACGTTTGAATTTAAGTAAAATGTGGCTGCAGTCGACTTATATAGATGATATGTGCGATCAAACACAGCCGTGCAAAATGGGATGTAATAGACCTGTGCTTATATGTTTAGGATTACCAGGGTAATCTTACATTATAAATTACAGTAGACCGTGTGAAGGGGACGAATGGGAGATGGTAGAAGCAGAGAGGGAAGGGAGGGACCGAGGAGGAGATTGGGCTTCCAGTATATACCTTAAATATGATGTGCACCAAACATACAAAATACAAAGAAGGCAATTTTTATAAAGTCTGTATATAAAAAAATTCTCAAAGAAGCCTTGTAATATTCATGAGACAATTGAATTACATTTAAATATTTACTTATACTACAATAAAACACATTAAAATCGTTAAATATATGTATAACATTCATTGATATAAAGTATATAAATCAAACATATAGCGTGGAATATTAGACGATGCCGCGGTAGACTCCAACGAAGAGTGGAACTTGGTCGGATCCCAGCAGCATGAAGAGGTAAGGCCGATCTGCGCAGCACTGCGGAGGCATACTGACAGGCTGGATTCCAACTCCTATAAACGTACAGAATACGAATTCGTTATTATAAAATACTTACTAGATTTTGCCCGCGACTTCGCACGCGTAAATGTAGGTTAGTACCAGTACTTTTTTCGGGATAAAAAGTACCCTCACTCATTTTCTATTCCCCTGACAACGTGTATGCGAAATTGTGAGCCTACTTACCTAGGGTTACGCAAAACGTGACATAAAATAATAGATGAATTTAATTGACTGCACTAATCCAATCGAGTGGTCTCCTAGCCATTGCTACTACATCGGGTGATATGGCTTCAAAACTTCAAATCCCACACGGGACAAGAAATTCCGTGTTCCATCAGTGTTAAGGTGCACTTTGGGTTCGTTGTCTGGATGTTTGTAAACCAGGATACAGAAATTATCCAAGTGCGGATGTTTATATTTAAAGTAAAAAAGAAATATTATTTAGGAACCTTGCTTATTACGGATATTAAATTGTAAATTACATTGATAGATCGTATAGCTAATTATTATAAGACATTACATAAATGAATCATCTTCATCATCATCATCATCAGGCTATAATAGTCCACTGCTGGACATAGCCCTCCCCCAAAGAGCGCCATAGCGCCCTGTCTTCAGCTTGCCGCATCCAGCATCTGCCTGCAGTCTTTCGCAGATCGTCATCCCACCTGGTCGGAGGGCGTCCTGCACTACGTTAGCCGAGTCGCGGTCTCACTCAAGAACACGCTTACCCCAGCGGTTGTCGGTTCTTCGCGTGATATGGCCAGCCCACTGCCACTTCAGCTTGCTAATTCTCTGAGCTATGTCTTATGTATTCTCTGTCGGATGTATTCGTTACGAATCTTATCCTTCAGAGAAACTTCGAGCATAGCTTTCTCCATACCTCGCTGAGCGACTTTGAACTGGTGGACCAACCCTACCGTGAGTGACCATGTCTCGGCTCCGTAGGTCATGACGGGTAGCACGCACTGATTGAAAACTTTCGTTTTCAAGAATTGCGGTATAGATGACGAGAAGACTCGGCGTAGTTTTTCAAACGCTGCCCAGCCCAGCCGGATCCTCCTCCTGGCCTCCCTCTCGAAATTGTTTTTACCTAACTGCAGAATCTGCCCGAGGATTTCGAGAGGGTGATCATGTACGACGATGTAAATGAATAGTGTCGGATATTAGACGATGCCGAACGAAGAGCGGCTCTCGGTCGGCACCGAATAGCAGAAAGAGGTAAGGTTGATATGCGCTGTACTGCGAAAGCCTACAGCAAAGTCGAATCTCACCTGCCAGAAAACATAACTTAATTTTATAACATTTCTCACCAATAGTCGTACTTTAGGCACAAATTAAGCACGACACAACGGATGAACATTTTACTAGACGCGTGGGTACAACGATTCCGAATAAAGTGGGTTTTACATTCGGCCGTACGAAGACCAAATTGTTCTGACATCGTTGTAAGCGTGCGTCTGTGACTGATTTTGATTGATTGAGGCGAGCATCTATTTATATTTTATTTATAATATTAGTATTTGTTTTTCTATTTTTATTTGAACCTATTAGAAGATTGATCTGGAAGTAGATGGCTACAAAAATAGGAAACAATTGAGTGATTGACAAGGACACAGAATAGTTATTGCACAAAGGCTAATAATAGTCGACATGATACTAAAAGCGGTCAATTAATTGGCATTTTAAATACTTGCTTAAATAAATTGCGAACAGTATTAAAAGAACGTGTTTTAAATTTAAATAAAATGTTTTAATCATATACATAATTGTAACATTAGACGATGCCAAAACAAAAATCTTTTTACTACTTATAAATATTATTACGTAAACAAACAACTCGTAATTTAGTAGCTTGATGTTGACATGTTTGTTTGTATATTAGTCTTTATGTCCTCACGTATTGAGTTCATTTTCAATATTACTTTAAAAAAGCAGTAAGCAGTGGCCGCACTTAACGTTCGCGAATCGTTGTCATTTCGTTGTCGTCCAACGCGCCGCGCCAGTCGCTAGCGCCTAGCGGCTGCGACAACGTTACAGTTTATGAAGTTGCTTTCCGTTTAAACGAAATCGGCGTGTTCTTATAAACGAACGCTTATGCTTATGTTGAATAAGCAGATTGTGTTTAAAGCTTTTCGTTTAAACGCCCACTACTACTCGCAACTGACCGCTTTGTCAAACACGCATACTACCGCACTGTGCAATACTGTGCATGTACACGTAAAGCCCGCTCGCCTTCGTGAGTTCAACTTCAACTTTTCTCGGTGTCTAATGGCTCCATCGAAGAGGTATTGATGATTCTGCCAACGTCAGGGTGGAAATAGATAATAAAAATAAATAAATAAGTGGTTTGATAAGTAGGCAGTAATGTGACCATTGACCGGTAATTAGAGCGATGGTTTATCTTTGGTCTACAACAAAAACGACACAAATATTAGTAATATATACCTACATAGTAGTAAGGTTGGAATATGGGAGAGGACAAGGAAAACCAACGATAGGGATAGAGATTGACGAGAACAAGAGGGGCAGACTATATTTTGATTTTATTAAGGGAGGTGAATTTATATAAAGTTTTTATGAATGGGGTGTGTGCCAAAGTTAATAGAAAGGGTATATTGACAAGGCGAGGTATCTGTTTAGGAAGTAGATCATAAAGAGGATAGGATATTTTAGGGCAAAAGAAAAATAGATGTTCACCTTTATGAGTTGTAAGAACTTGTAACTAGCTGTCACACATTACTTGCGTCAAGAATTAGGCATAATTAATAAATATGCAAAAAGATTTGAAAAAATTATCAAAACCGATTGGTAGTTTCTGATATTGGCGCTTCTAAACAGAAAATAACCACACTCTTCAAATATTTTTAAACCTCAGTATTGTATAATTATGATAGGTTTATCTTAAGTTTGTGTATGTGAACGTTACACATTGATATTAAACTTAGTGTATATACCTAGTATTTCACACGGATTTAATTAATCACAGTTAATCCAATATTTTTCATTCCATAAATAAAAGTACGAGTACTAGCTTAGTATTTTTGGATACAACCTAAAATATAACAATTGCATTATTTCAATATTATATTGAATATATATCATTTGAGTTTTGAAGGAAATTATCGTCAGTGTTCGGTAAGACAAAATAGACTTGAAAATAAATTTGGTTTAGCCTTTTAGGTTTTAGTGATATACAGGGTGTAAGTGACGGTTCACCGAAAACTGAAATACTAGCTTCGGACCATCATTCTGAGTTGGAAAACGTAGGAATTTTCCACCGGAAAATTATCGAATTTTCTTTCAAAATTTCACATTTTTCTAACTGATTATGATTACATAATGAGTAAACGACCCATTATACTAGATAATATCAATAAAAACTACATAATACCGAAAAACAGCTATGTAATCCAAACATACAAAATAAACACAGTTGAACCAATCAGCTGATCTTGCGCGGACAAGGCAATGACCAACGCAAAAAAGTTTTTTTACGCACCGGCAATAGTGTGCTGTGTAAAAACCCGCCCGCATCGTACCTACTACCACTGAACTAGGGAAGATCTATGATCAATCAATGATCGATATCGAAAAAAGTGTATTAAACAAAGCGGGATAGGTTAATAAATAAAATAGTTGTTTTCCTTTTAAAAGTAAAGGTTACATGAACGTGTTAGCACTATTTATTATTAAATTAGTCACGTAGATTGAAAAGATTGTAATGATTAAAGTAGCCTGTAATTAAATGTTATACTACTATCACTTTACAATACCCATTTGCATTTTAAATGTAAAAAAATATTAATTGTTTTGATATTTCGTATCGTAAATGTACATGTATGAGTTTATTTAATCACTTTTAATAATAATTAATGTAAAAGACCATCTAATTGTTTTAAAACAAAGCTTTTTGTACACAGCGATTCATACAATGTAATGTAATCTAGTAAATCTTTAGTTAACTGTTAAAATACAAAACTGTAACAAAAATTTGTTAATAGAATTAGCCATAAACAGTTTATTACTATGTATAAGTATAAAATTAATCGATAGCCGATAACTCTCATAAAAATATTCTATGAGAGTTATCGACTATGGATTTATTTAATTAGATAGATGTATCTCATCCCTATCTAATATGACTACAACTGCAAAAGAAATTTATTTTTGAATTCTTTAGTTCGGTCGCGCTACTGTCAGGAATCGGAAGTACTTGACGTAATCTCTCGTATTCGCGAGTGTTTACTATTTTCGTTGCATTTTGTTAAGTTTTTTATTTTGTTTATAACTATTTTGTGTACTAAATTGTGTTTATTTACTGTGTTCATAACATTTTGGTAACGTTTTTGTTTTGTTTATAACTTTTTTGTGTAACTACAAAGTTGTGCTTGTACCTAATAAATAATGAGTCAGCCATTTAGTGCACGTGAATATGGACAAATGCTCATGGCATACGGGGAGGCACGAGGCAATGCTTCGTTGGCGCTTCGCATTTACATCCAGCGGTATCCTGACGCTCGTCACCCTATGGACAGTCGTGTGATTTCTCGTACGTATCAACGAGTACTGGATAATTTACCCATAGTCATTAACGAAATGTGCGTATAAGATTAATTTTATAAGACGTTATTCAATTTATTCAAATTTTTTGTAAGTACAATAATAAAATTGTACAATCCGATTATTAGTCACAACGTTTAAATTATTATTGTAGTAGATCACTAAAATAGGTGATCCGGGCTCCGTCAGATAATGTGAGCGCGCGTAGCGTTGGTGCGCGGGAAGCGCGATACGATAGCGCGGACGGACACATTGCATTGGTAGCGATACATTGCGTAGTGTAAATTACAATGTACTAGCATAAAACTTTAATCGTACGTTTCATTTTTGAATTGACATTTCCATTCAGTTGTGTACTTATGGATAAACGATTGTGCAACGTTTTCGGTACACCGTCCCTTACACCCTGTATAAATAATCAAACCATCAATTGATATAAGTATATAAAGGTTAGCTAATAAATTTAATTTATTTATTTACTAGCTTTTGCCCGCGGTTTCGCTCGCGTTAATTTAGAATTTGACAATCAATTCGGGTTGTACTCTGCTTGTAATAATAATAATACATAATTCAATCATGAATCGAAAGACACGTGGCGCCATCTATTATCATAAGAACGTTATTATTGTTTTTCTCGGGAATAGTATTTTTTCGGGATGAAAGGTAGCCTATATATGTGTATGTACCTACACCTGTCAACGTATATGCAAAATTTCTGGATGATCGGTTAAGTTGTTTAGGCGCGAAATGTAACAAACAAACAAACTCATTTTCGCTTTTATAATATTAGTTAGGATTAAGTAGGATTATCAAACAAACAATCTATTTTGCTTTTACTCTTTGCAACATATTACTTATTAGGAATCTTATGTAGCTTTGCCTTAGCAAATTTTCGATAATCTCAATTCTGTTATGTAGCCTTGACTTATTTTATTTCACAGTTGTTATGGATAAACAACGGCCAGTTTATATAAAAACATCTAGCTGCCGCCTGTTCAGTCTGGCCTTGAATATACAAACTCAAAATATGCAATAATAACGTTCTTCAATTTAAAGGTAGGATCTTTAAATTGAAGGAACACAGGAACAGGGGCTGTCGCCTAATTTGTCTACATGATTGAAAATATTTAGAAGTACTTACGTTACAGAACTTGACTGAGAATTTGTAGAAAATTGAAGTTAGGGATTTTGAATCCATGTTTATTTATTTTGCAACACTTCGGCGAACTGGAACTGCACAAGTGAATGCAACAGGCATTCGTCTGGTACTGACTGGCGAGTGGCGGCTGCCTGTCGGCGGCGCCGGGGCGCTGGGCCACAAAAGAAATACGTACAGAAGTCAATCTACAGATCGCGCAATCTACGATGGGCGGACTGAACATAGCGTCTCCGGATTGTTGCGCATGTACAGTCGCTAAGACGCGTAACGCCCCCGCCCCCTGTCACCAAAGAGACCTAAAATTTGTAACTGCGACGCCACTCGCGCAATGTTCAGACCGGTCATCATATAGTGCGCGATCTGTACGAGTGCCACTACTACGTTTGTGCATAAGCGAAAGTTGACAACCCTAGCGCGACCGCCGAGCGTAGGTATAAAAAGTGAAGTACATACACTTGATTGACTTCTGTACGTATTTCTTTTGTGGCTGGTCGCTCTGTTATGATCTATCTCAACAGCGACGCACACTATGTAGTAAGTACTTATAAGTACATCGACATATTTCGGGATATAAATAAACTTATCTTTATGATGGGTTTTTACTCAGATTCATACTCAAGTTTGGATAAATAACTACTTATATTTAATAGTTTTTAGACAAAAATGTATTGAATGTTCGCCGGTATATCTATATATAGAGTTTAAGAATGTATGGTATATAGTATATATACATACATACAGCGTAAGCCTAAAGCATAATTGGTGAAGAAGAAATATGACTGTATACAATCATATCTTTATTCACCAGCTACCTACGCTTTTATAAGGGGCGAGTCTAAACTCTACCAAGCACTTATCCAAACTCCGGGCTGCTGAGTTTTTCCTAACAGAAAACCTGAATAATACATAGACGGATCTGGAACTTATCAATGACACGCAGACTTATGCAATAAATGAATTAGCCTTACTAATTGTTGAATTAAAACATTGCGGACTATTTTCTACAAAAATCTACAATTGCATCTTTAGAATGTATGTAGTCTGTTGTCTGCTAATCCGTGAATCATTAATTGCCAGAGAATGCGACAGTCGCATTCTCTACGGGACAAGAAGACTAGGTTGGTAGATGTTGTTGAAATTAAACTATTTTATACGGAGTTTATCGTGTTGTTTATTTAACACCTTATTATACATATAATTTTGAAAACTGTTACACTACTAGTACTATTAAACTTTACAAATTTTTAAGTTAATTAAATTCATATTTAAGTTTACACTTTTACTGGACGATTCGGTTGCCATGGTCATCATGGTCATCCTGGTCATCTCCCCGAGACCATGGTCGGGGAAAGTGTAAGTGTAGTTAAATAAACAACGCGATTAAATCCGTATAAAGTAGTTTCATTTCAATGAATAACATTCGCGAAAACAGAAGACAATATTAGGTAGATGTTGTTGTGCCCCAATAAAAACTTGCTTAGGTACCTTCTTACTTTATTAGACAAATCGAATCGTATATGAATTAATTAATCGGAAGTCGATTCGTTTTTTTTAGGTCAATACGTTTTATTAAAAGTAAAGTTGGCTGGCCCCGATAAGCGTATAAGATCTTTAAGTGAGACTCATTGATATATAAAAAGGTTTGTAGCGTAATATTCCCGAACGCTTCTGTCATGTTTGACAAGTGAGCGCGCCAAAAGTTCACATTCACAAAAATGAGTTAGAAAACTCAGATCAGCCATCTAATACGACGCACAGTTTTTTACTTCAGTTAAACCTTACATTTAAAGCAAATAAATACTGCTTAAACAAACCGCCTCAAGTGTTATCAATACTCCTGCTGCACGTTTATATCTACAATTGGTGACCCCGATGTGATTACTCCAATCACCATACGTGCCGTCGTCGAGGCGGAGTCGTCGACTGTTCAAGAGTGAGAGACATCGTCGCTCCTTCGACGCCTCCCGCGTCGTGAATTTGTGCGTTCGAGCTTCGAAGTCATTGCGACACTTCGAGAGTGACATTGTCGCTTCTGCAGCGCCTCACGTCATCGGCTACATTAATAACACTTGCACCGCCAAGCAGCTTGCTTTTCCTGCACCTGGTCCAGCGCATCGTTCCTCATCTTGAAGCGGCGCACAGCAGCATCCTGAGGACCTGTGCACGCATGTATTCCTGTTCTGTTTATTAACAATTTCAAAAACATTAACTTTTATTCGGTGATTGGTGGTAATAACAAAATAATTTTTAACATTTCCTTAAACTAACTTGTATATTGCATTCCTTCATTGCTGCATTAATTATTCTAATACTTTAAAAACATATAGTTTGTGTGTAAATTTACATAAGGGTGCATAGTCTATGTATTTGTACACACTATTGTACACATTTTGTTTTTATTTAAGGTTGTACCTAACTTTTGTGGCTACATTTCTTTTTTGCACTCTTCCTTATTTTAACAAATTGCATTTCTTGTAAAATTGTACTTTGCATGTCTTGTAAAATTGTAATTGTTAACTTAACATTTTGTGTGGGCTGCTGAATTTTACAATTTTATTTCTGCTATTGTGTGTCCTGTGTTTTACTGTTTTTGTGTTTAATCTTTTTGCTGTATTTTATTGTGTGTATTAACTGTTGTTTTTTACTACTCTTGTTTAGCATATTTAACAATATTGGTGTATGGTTTCTTTTATATTTAAATTTGTTGATTTTGTTATATAATGGAACCACATAAAAAAGACACACCCCCTCCAGACCCCCACACTTTTTCCCAATCCCCCTCATTATACAGGGTGGCTGTTAAACTGCCACCTATTTGGCCCGATCGGCCTGCATTATGGTTTGCACAGGTGGAGGCACAGTTTACCATTTCAGGTATCACTGCTGATCAAACAAAATACAATCAAGTTGTCGCTCAGTTGGATGCCCGGGTGATTGGTGAAATAGAGGAAATTGTTCTCCAACCGCCGGCTGAGAACAAATATGATCACCTAAAGTTAGAGCTTATTCGTAGACTTTCCACATCCGAGGAGCAACGCGTCCGTCAACTTGTTAGTGTTGAGGAATTGGGTGATCGTCGCCCTTCGCAGTTTCTACGGCACCTTCGGTCTTTAGCTGGGAACTCCCTCACGGATGAAAATCTGCTCCGCCAACTTTGGATGCGTCGCCTTCCACAGCATTTGCAGGCAATCTTGGCAGCTCAATCCGAGCTCCCCCTTGTTAAAGTCGCTGAGTTAGCCGACAAAATATTGGAGGTCTCGCCTGCTATAGCTACTCCAGGATCATCTGTTTTTACAGCAAGTACTACGGTGACGCCTACACCTCTCGATGTTATCACACGGCGTTTAGATGATCTCTCACGCCAAGTTGCTGCCCTCGCATTTGACCGCAGCAGGGATAGGTCCCGCGTTTCCTCGAACCACCGAGATCGTTCGCAGACCCCCGCCAAGGTTAAAATATGCTTTTATGATATTATGCAGATTGTGCCGGTAAAAGGCTTGTACCGGTTTGTCATGCGTTGCCTCCGTCGCACTTTTAGACCAGACTAGCGTCAAGGTGGTTTCCGCCCCGCCTTCCGAATTCAGCTCGCTTTTGGCGGAATTTCCGTCCATCACCAAGCCACCTGGACTTATTCGGGAGCCAAAGCATAGCACTGTCCACCACATTTTGACCACTGAAGGCGCCCCTGTTTCATGTCGTCCTAGGCGATTAGCGCCTCAAAAGCTTCAAGAAGCGAAGAAAGTTTTTGATGACATGGTACAGTGCGGCACAGCTAGGCCATCGAAAAGTTCATGGTCCTCTCCCCTACACATGGTCCCTAAAAGTGACGGCACCTGGCGACCCTGCGGGGACTATCGCGCATTAAACTCTCGCACCATCCCCGACCGCTATCCGGTCCGCCATATTGGTGACGTTGGCCACAACATCTCTAGTTGTACTATATTTAGTACAATTGATCTCGTAAAGGCCTATCAGCAAATTCCAGTCGCGCCTGACGACATTTGTAAGACGGCCATCATCACGCCGTTCGGACTTTATGAGTTCAATTACATGACGTTTGGTTTGCGCAATGCGGGCCAAACGTTCCAACGTTTTATTGACGAAGTTGTCCAAGGTCTTGACTTCTGCTTTGCGTACGTTGATGACATTTTGGTGTACTCCTGCGATACAATTCAGCACGCTCAACACCTTCGTAACCTCTTCAAGCGTCTTGAAGACTATGGTATCGTCATCAACCCAAGCAAATGCGTTTTTGGTGCTCCTGAGGTAACCTTCCTCGGGAATCGCATTTCCTCCAACGGAACGCGTCCACCGCCCGAGCGTATTCAGGCTTTGAAGGATTTTCCGCCCCCAAAGACCGTACAGGGACTCCGCCGGTTTCTTGGGATGGTCAATTATTATCGCCGATTCTTGCGCAATGTTGCAGAAATGCAAGCACCGCTAGTTGAAGCCATCGTGGCCACTCAAGGCAAAGGTTCCACCCCGGTCTCCTGGACGCCTGAGCTCGAAAAATGCTTTCAGGCCTGTAAAGACAGCTTATCTTCTGCCACTCTTCTGGCCCATCCATTGCCAAATGCTGAGTTAGGGCTTTTTACCGATGCATCTAGCTCTCACGTTGGTGCCTGCCTGCAGCAGAAAGTTGGTGATGCTTGGGAACCGTTGGGTTTCTTTAGCAAAAAGCTGAAGCCCCGACAGTCCCAGTGGCCAGCTTACTACCGAGAACTTCTCGCAATCTACGAGAGTGTTCAGCATTATCGCCATTATCTCGTTGCGCAACACGTTCGCATTTACACGGACCATAAACCGTTAGTTTACGCATTTGTGCAGCGACGCGAAAAGCTTCCTCCGGTACAGCTGAACCAACTCTCTTTTATCTCACAATTTACGACGGACATCGTCCATGTAAAAGGGGTCGATAACACGGTAGCGGACGCTGTCCCGCATCGAAGCTGTTAGTTTCGAGGTTGACCATTCTGCCCTTGCTTCGTGCCAACATCTTGACGACAAGTTGAAGAAGTATCGTGACGATGCCAATTCTTCTCTGAAACTAGAGAACATTGTTGTCCCCGGTACTAACATTACCTTGGTCTGTGATATGTCCACTGGACGACCACGACCATTTGTTCCAGAACCAATGCGAAAAAAAGTTTTTGTCCAGTTACACAACTTGAGTCACCCTGGCGCCCGAGCTACCATACGGCTAGTATCCGACCGTTTTGTTTGGCCTGGAATTGCCAAAGACTGCCGCCGTTGGTGTCAGACTTGCATCGCTTGTCAGCGTAGCAAAGTGACTCGGCATACTCATTCTTCACCCGGACACATCTCCAGCCCTACATCACGGCTTAAACATGTCCACATTGACATTATTGGACCATTGCCATCGTGTTCTGGCTTCCAATATTGTCTCACCGCAGTTGACCGATTTAGTCGGTGGCCCGAAGCTTGGCCAATGACTGGTATAACTGCGGAAGAAGTGGCTAGTACATTTGTGGCTGGTTGGATTTCCCGATTTGGGGTCCCTGCTGTCATTACAACTGACCAGGGGCGCCAGTTTGAATCTGATCTTTCAGACGCCTTACTGACTTGTGCGGTACCAAGCGTATTCGCACTACCAGCTATCATCCTTGTGCCAATGGGCTCGTTGAGCGCATGCACAGGCAGCTTAAGGCTGCTCTAATGTGCCACGGAAATTCTTGGCTGAGTGCATTAGCCTTGGTCTTGCTTGGGATGCGCTCTGCTTACAAAGAGGATATTAAGGCAACTGCAGCGGAACTGCTCTATGGAGAATCTTTGACGCTCCCTGGGGAATTATTAGTATCCTCCGGAGAATCGGGTTTTGAGGACCCATCGGACCTGGTCTACAAATTACGACAGCACATGTCCACTTTGAGACCCACTCCAGCTTCTCAACATTCAAAGTCATCTCCCTTCGTTTTCAAGGAGCTTGCCACCGCTTCACACGTCATGCTTAGGGATGATACTGTTCGACGTTCTTTACAGCCTCCCTATTCCGGCCCTCATAAAGTTCTTGCCAGAGCTAAGGACGGTAAGACGATGTCAATAGAGGTCAAAGGCAAGCCGACGACGGTAAGTGTCGACAGACTCAAGCCAGCTTTCGTCGAGCATACGAGCACTTCAGATTCTTCAGTTTCGGCACCATTACCACGTGTTGCTGTGCCTCAACCTATGCAAACGAATCTTGCTCCCTCCCTGCCTTCCCCTCCTGTGCCATCTGCACATACGCCTGCTTCTTCTTCCCCACCTACACCACAATATACCACCCGGTCTGGCCGTAGAGTCCATTTCTCCAAGCCTTTCGACCTATGAACTCCCTTCCTTTTGTACGGATTCTCCTTCTCCGTAGGGGGGTGGTGTAGCGTAATATTCCCGAACGCTTCTGTCATGTTTGACAAGTGAGCGCGCCAAAAGTTCACATTCACAAAAATGAGTTAGAAAACTCAGATCAGCCATCTAATACGACGCACAGTTTTTTACTTCAGTTAAACCTTACATGTAAAGCAAATAAATACTGCTTAAACAAACCGCCTCAAGTGTTATCAATACTCCTGCTGCACGTTTATATCTACAGGTTTTTATACATCAATGGTGAGAATACGTGAATTTGGAGCAACCTGTGACATGATCTGGAGCAAAGATATTGTATAAGAACCATAGATAGATTACTAGTGAGATCATAGTAATTATCGTTATCCTTACTGATTACTCGCCAGAATCAAGGTCGCACCGACACATTGTAACACTATTTTAATCGCATCACATTGATATTTCTCTTGACCGAAATCATTTAGTGGCTGAAATCTTGCCAGTCGATTTCAGCGTCTGACTTCAGCGTATCACGATTTCAGTGGCACACGCCATCGTGAGATCTCATGTCCTACTTACTAATGCTGCGAATAATACAGATTAGTTTTTTTTTTTTTTAACTCTTCTGGTACTGACTACAGGGTTATATGCGATCTTCACAAGGGAGATGATTAGGATTTTGTTATGAAGTTGTTTAAGGCACAGGATATGTATCTACAGTTCAAGGATTAACACAATACATGGCACACAAATAATTGAAATGTAATCAGTATACATCGTGAGAAAACCTGCATTTCTAAGAGTTCTACATAATGTTCTCAAAAAAATATCAAATCGGCCAACGCGCATTAAGCCAGCGTTGACGAGTATGGCCTAAACCTTTTCACACTGAGAAAAGGTGTCCTCCGTTCTGGCCCGGCCACAATCGCTTTCGTTATCGCAAGTGATGTAAAAGTCATGTATTTCAGGTGTACTTAACGTACTTAGAAGAGATTTTTTGTGTTCCTCAAAGGATAACTCGTAATATACTTAACAAAGTGGCCGGGCTGCTACGTGTACGCAGCCCGGCCACGACGATTTATAGGTATAGATAGGATGGTTAAAATCAAACGTAATATCAATTAAATACTTGTATCTTTATTGTTCTTCCATTTTCTTTGCATAAACTTACATTATAACTACCACATAACCAAAATAATGTACTTATAAGTTATATTTTTATTCCTAACGCCTGTGCAAATAAAATAACAATAAAAAGTGTTTCACTATTATAACTCACTTATTTATGATCCGAATAAACAATACAGAAGAACAGAGCATGGGTTCATTTATAATATTACTAGCTTATGCCCGCGGCTTCGCTCGCGTTAATTTAGAATTTGACAATCAATACAGGTTGTACTCTGCTTGTAATAATATAATTCAATCATAATCCGAAAGACACGTGGCGCCATCTATTATCATTATTGTTTTCCTCGGGAATATTATTTTTTTTCGGGATGAATGGCAGCCTATATCCGTTTCTGTACTTACACCTGTCAACGTATATACAAAATTTCAGGGTGCTCGGTTCAGTGGTTTAGGCGTGAAAAGGTAACAAACAAACAAACTCATTTTCGCTTTTATAATATTAGTTAGGATAATACTGAATAGAAAATACTATGCACATACATTAACATATTTTTCGTTGTTGTCACTTTGTTTCTTAAATCGTCAATAGGTACGTTGCCACCTGTTATTATGTCTTCTACACAGTGCCGGATTAAGCAAGCGCGGGGCCCGTAGCAAATTCTTTCGGGTAAGAGTGCTTGTCGTCAGACTTTTTGTAGAGCTGATTATTGGGCCGACTGAAATTTTACACATTTACACGAGCGACTTGTGCGTTTACCGTATGAAATTCGGTGTTTTATTTACGCCAAGGAAATAGTCGGTTACCGATTGTCTGACGTGGATTGTCTTAGTGGGAAAAGTTGTAACATTTCACATTTTTGTGACATCAAGTAAATTCAATATAGGTACCACATCTTAAGTAAAGTCGGCCTCTATGGCGTAGTGGTTAGTGTAACCGACTGCCACGCCTGAGGTCGCGGGTTCGATTCCCGCACAAGTCAAACATTTGTGTGCTTGAACATGAATGTTTGTCTTGATCTGGGTGTTTCTATGTATAATAAGTATGTATTTACGAAAAAAAAGTATATATGTATGTTTATCCATTGTCTAGTAGGTACCCATAGTATAAGCTCTGCTTAGTTTAGGCTAGATGGTGTTGTGTGTATGTGGTAGAATATTATTATTATTATTATTATAATAAGTTTCACTCAAAAAATTACGCTCAGGTAGAGATGAGTGGGTTTAAATATGCGGGGCCCCCTTTCGCACGGGGCCCGTAGCAATAGCTACTCTTGCTACGTGGTTAATCCGGCACTGCTTCTACAGTGGGTTACAATATAATGTCTCGCATTTCTGACGAACTCAATCACTGCTAATAAATTAAATTGTTTATCCTGTAATAACAAGCTGTTCGGTATATCTTCTATGTTAATTTTTCCTGAGTCATCTAGTTGGAATATTAATAAATCAGTTAATGTTTATGTAATATATAATATTACGTTTGATTTTAACCATCCTATCTATAAAAATCGTTGTGGGCGGGCTGCAGCGTAAATTATATACATAAGTATACCTATATAGTATACCTACGTATCTATCTACCCTCTAAAATAGCTACATATCATCTTACTTATATACCTAATGCTATGGCGTGTGTATCGAAAATATAAAACGCTTTATAAAACTTTATACAAACATTTTATCCTTACTAATATTATAAATGCGAAAATGAGTTTGTTTGTTTGTTTGTTACGCTTTCACGCCTTAACTACTCAGCCGATCAACATGAAATTTTGCATACAAGTTGTCAGGGGTACAGAATAGGACATAGGGTACCTTTCATCCAGAAAAAAGAACTGTTGCAAACCTAACCTAACCTAACCTACATTTACGCGAGCGAAGCCGCGGGTGAAAACTAGTTATTTTAATATTTTAATTCATATATAAATCTTATCAGTTATCAGGTTTAAAACAAAATTGTAATATGTAATCATCTGAAGTATTTTACTTAGCAATAAAGCTAAAACCATGACTGCTATTTTTTTTCTACAAGCGCTACGCACAAAATTATGAGTGTTCGTTGTGTGAAAAAAGTAAGGAAGTTATAATGTAGATTTATACATAGAAAATGGAAAAACAATAAAGGTTCAAGTATTTAATTGATATTACGTTTGATTTTAACCATCCGAATCCTATCTATAAAAATCGTTGTGGCTGGGCCAGAACGGAGGACACATTAAATTTGGTTTAAAAAGCGATTGAAACGAATGAATAAGATAAAAACGTAGAGCTCGTTATCGTGATCACGGCTGTATATTGAACTCATATTTGACTAAAATCCGACTTACTGTAACTATGCTATTGATGGCAGTGTTCTACTATAAGATATTTCAAGATTATCCTTTAATTACCGGATATCCTGTATACAGAGGTAAAATAATAATAATTAGTGTTTTCTTTTTAAAGGCGTCTCTCGCACCAGCTTTTATGCTTGTAACGCGCTAGAGTTTACAATCATTCATAAAAAGGACACATGTTTGCCCCATGTGGGGATCGAACCCACAACTCTCGGCATAGTGACAATGGCGAGGCCACCACTTAAACCACAATACTATCCGTGCATATCTGAAAATGGTGATGATTCAATATAATGTATATTAAATATACTTATATTACATATACCTACCTAGTGACTCATCTTTTTATCCTATTACATATTAATGTTCAGTTTCAAACTGTAAATAACACATTTAACTATATTTGGGACTCATCATCTTTCACCTTAACACCACAGATATTTAAACAATGTATGTAAATTTTGCTAGAAACTGATTTACGAGGACATAAATGATGCATGCATATAAGTAAATTGTTAGGTACTTACATGACTATCATGCGATCATAAAGTGTAGATAACAACAGTTGTATGTTTAGCAAAATAATATTGGTTTTTGCAACTGAGATGACAACCCAACAAAAGCTCTTTTTTATTTTTTATTTTACTCGTCAAAATGACCACACTCCACCTGATGGTAAGCAGTCGTGTGGTCTAAGAGCAGTGGCCTCCACACCGGCCTCATAGCAGCCGAGGCGATGTTGAGGTCTCTACTTTGACGGCCTGAGAAGGTGCTTTTTCACGCCCCGCTTAAAGGACCCTGGATTGAAGGAAGAAGGAAAGACGTGCCTTGGCAGAGAATTCCATGCCTTGGTCGTTCGGCAGACGTATGAGGATCCAAACTTGTTGTCAAACGCTGGTGTAGAGCGGTCGCCGTAGCAAAAGATGAACACTTGCAACATAAACATTATAACGCAAATTCGCAGCCCACCTGCCACCACACAACCTCCTGTAGTGCTGAAGAAATAGACACTGGTTCAGGGGTCTTACCACCATCTCTTAAAGCATTGTCGTTGCATGCGCGAGTAGAGAAAGCTATGTACTCTGTAACATGGTGTCCCTTTTTTCTAAATAGTAGGTACTGCTCTAGCAATATCAATATATTCTGTGCCGTGGGTGACTTTACAAACAACGATCTCAAAGATCACCCAGACTATGAACAACTCTTTGCTGATCACACAAATGTTTAGTCTCCATGTGTGGATTACACCTACAGTACACTCAACGAATCGAGGCCAGGAACGGCAGATCATATTTTATCATAGCTCAACAAAGTGCCTAGTACGAGTTTGTTTTACGTTAACGCGATCAACACGTTTATGACGTTCGGCGCTCAGATTGGCCGGCTACAAGCTCTTAACCAATCAGAGAGCCAAACGCGATAAACGTTTCGATGGCGTAAACGTAAAAAAAACGCGCACTAGGCACCTTGATTGCGACGCCCATCGCTGTAATAGGTACTATCAGCATGTGCGTCATGTATCACCAAAAGTCGAGCCATAACCAGATGTGACGTCACAGCCATTCGATTGCCAATATTCGTAATCGCTACTTCACATTTGGATGGCCATTGAACATAAGAATACCTATATCCGATACTTTCGCAGCTTCTGCTCAAGGCACAATGCGCGCAGGATCTCTAGATTGTTTTGACGATATCTCCTTCAGGATGAAGATTCGGCATGTGATGAAATACATACAAACCGTCTGCTTCCATAATATTTAATATCTTCAACAGACATTTATTTAAATAAAAAACATACCTATGGTTTTTAATTTTAATACCAAGTTGATTTTATACATTATACTTAAACATAACGGAGATACAAAAGTATAACAAGGTGTAGGTATTCATTATTTGTCTCCGCGGTAAGTCGATATAAAGTAAGGCGTGCCTTGAACCATAACGGAAACCAGAAACGGACGATCAGCCACGAAGCGTTGTACCGGCGGTGTGTTTATAAAAGCACACAGAAATGTGGCGACCATAGCTGAAATGCAATGAGTATACTGTTCGTCACAAGATGTCATAAACGCAGCCATAGACAGGTAACGACGTAACATAAAACCACTTTGTCAAGACATGCTTACGCATCGAAACTCTTGCAACATGGATTTTAATACAATAAAATATTTTTTTGGGCTTAATAGATACATAATCTCACGCAACTGGTACTCGTTTAGGGATATAGATATATCCCCACATGGATACTATTTGCGAATTATACCCACATTTCGCCAGCAATGTGATAATGCCAGTTACTCAGCACAAATTCTAGAAGTTATCATTGTGAGCTGATGGGATATTATTATGTATGTCGCAGATGGATTGCATAATTGGCTGTTTTACATATCCGCTGGCTATTTTACAAAACAGTGTCGTTATGTAAAACAGGTGAACGGCGCACAGTAGAGCGAGCCCATACAAATGGATGGACATATTATGCTGAAAACACTAATAGTCGAAATAAGTAAGTACCTCGAACTATTCTGCATCCATACAGCATACAAAGACATTCTAATCTTTCAAATTATATCTTTTGGATAATTCATCTCTTCGTAGTGACATAATATATAATACAACTCGAATGTTGAAGTTTTGTACTGTTGAAGTTATATATCCAATTGTTTTACATAACGGCCCTGTTTTGTAAAATGGTTAGCGGTTATATAAAAAAGCTAATTATGCAATCTATCTGCGACATATATATATAGGTACGAGTACATAAAATGATGCATGCATACAAGTAAATAGTTAGGTACATGACATTAGTGCGATTAATATTGTGTAGTTATCAGTACATAGATGAATGTTTAACAAAATAACATTGCTTTTTACTACTGATGTGGCATGCAAGTTTACAGGCCGGCTGGTAAATAGCGGTTACTAGCGGGTAGCAGAAGAAGGTTTATGATGCACATTCCTTGCCCACCTAACAACCTCTTGTAATTCTGAAGAAACAGACCATTACTACAGGGGTCTTCCATCTCTTAAAGCATTGTCGAGCATGCGCGAGAAAGAGACGTAGTTACACACTCTCTAACCCTGCCTCGCTTTTTTAGATAAGTAGTACAACTCCTGCACTTTGAATATTTTATGTTTTGCGGGCGGCTTTATAAACATTTAAATAACCGACACAAACTCGGGATCGGTACAACTGTTTGTTGATCACACGTTTTTGCCTAATTTGGGGAGAGAATGGCGCGGAGGCAGTGGAGAAGCGACCACATAACCACTACGTTTTCCGGCAGTTCAATATTCCAAATTGCATATGCGAGAATCAGCAGTGCTATACAGACTTTAACGCGTCTTACTCTGGCGCATTCAATAACATTGCTTTAAGATATGATGGTGGGACTCCTGTTGGCAGCAACGTACTGTCTTAGGCACCTCATCTTAGGCATACAAGATAATTTTCTTTGTCCACCTTTTGTACAATGGACATAACCACACTGTTAAACGTCTGAACGAAGATTCTGCTGTGGCCTAGCCCTGATTGTTTAAAAAAAAACAAAATGTCGATGGTATTTTTTTTCATTGTCATGATACAGACAATATACATATTTTTAAATAAAAGAAAATCATTGAGTACCTTTTTGATAATATACTTTAGATTTGACATTATAGGTTTTATATACCTACATATACAGACATGATAGATTTACTAGGTGCCAATTTAAATCACCTGCAATACTTATGTATACGTATGTTTAAATAATTTACATACAATTGTTTCCATAATGATATGGGTAAAATACGAGATAATGTAATATAGGTAAGTACCTAATTGTGAAGTCGCTGAAAATAAGCTGCTGAACATTTGCAAGATTTAGGTATCTTCTATCATTCAAAGTAACCATCGTTCTCATGTGTTTACAACAGCAATAGTTAAAAAATAATTAATTGTATTATAGTTAATAAAAATACGTTATAATAATTTAAAAGATTTAATTCATAAATATGTTACTAAAAATTTAATTAATATATTTAATGTTAGGTACTTATGTTGCCGACTGTATATTGATCAGATACATAGTACATGTGTCCCTTGACAGCACGTGAGCTTGTCAATCTCGCATTTTCGGGAACAATTGCGTATTAGAAATAAATGGACCTTTTTATAAAAATTAAGCTAAAACTGACATCGGTAGTACATCGCATCCTGATTTACGTCTATCAATATTGCAGGTAATTAAATAGGCTCTCTGTATAAAAGAGTAACAAAATGTTTTATTCTTCTTCTCCAAGGTAGGTAGCTATGAAGTACGGTGCTCCGTCGACGAAGATCGAGGCCAGGAATGGCCGATCAGCCACGAAGCGTTGTACCGGCGGCATGTTTATCATAGCCGAACAGAAAGCAACGCCCATCGCTGGAATACAATCAATGTGTGCGTCATGTGTCACCAAAAGTCCAGCCATTACCAGTATGTGACGTCACAACCATCGACAACACGTAAATATATAAAGCAAATAGCCAAGCTTACCAGGAATTGCGATCCTTGTGATGTGAACTTTAGGTACACGAATTTTAAACTATGGTTTTATTAATTGATCAAATCTACACTGATATTAACATTTAAAAGAGAAACGATTTACCCCTTTAGGTTCTAAACGACAACTGCCCAAAACGTTTACTCTCCCAAAACGTCCGTTTCCCAAAATGGTAATTCCCTAAATGTCTATTTCCCATTTCGTCCACTTTCCCAAAACGACCAGTTCCCAAATAGTCCGTTACTCAAAACGGCTACTCCCAAAACGTCTACTTCACAAAATCATGTTTACCATGTAAAAATGTTTACCATGAAATAACTAAATTATTGTCATTAAATTATTAACCTCTGAGTCTTCTTCGAAGAAGATAATGAAAACACTATGTGGGTCTGTGTGTCTGTCTGTTTTTTTATAGTGACAATTTGTTAGTGACAGGCAAAACTCCGGAACCACTGGACCAATTGACTTGTAATTTGGTGTGCAGACACCTTGGGGTCATACATCGGTCGAGTTTGATTATGGGCCCTGTGAGTCACATATATTTTAAATGGCAAAATGGCTTCATTTATATGCAGAGTGGTGGTGTGCTGATTCGAGTTGGTTGCTGCTGTTTGCTGTCGAGTTTTGCTTTGTGCTGCGTTTTGCAACAACAGTGGACATGATGCCCAACAGTGGACATGATGCCCAACAGTGGACATGATACCCAACAATGGTCATAATGTCCAACAGTGGACATGATGCCCGACAGTGGACATGATGCCCAACAGTGGACATGATGCCCCACAGTGGACATGCTGCCCAACAGTGGACATGATGCCCAACAGTGGACATCATGCCCAGTAGTAGGTAGCAGTGGGCATGATATTCAACGGCGGCAATGATTGAAAAGTACGTCAATTATTAACCGTTAATAATTAACGAGTTTGAATATGGGCCCTGTGGGTCAAAAGACCCCCGAGATATAGGGGTCACAATGTCATATGAAGACGAAGAGGTTGAATCCTGGGTTTTTACACCCATCTCGTTATTAATAAAAAGTAACCTATTTGGAAAGTGGACGTTTTGAGAGTTGACGTTATGAGAAGTGGACATTTTGGGAATTGTAGATTTGAGGTCGTTTTGGGAAAGTAGACGAAATAGGAAATAGACATTTAGGGAATTACCATTTTGGGAAACGGACGTTTTGGGAGAGTAAATGTTTTGGAAAGTTGTCGTTTTGAACCTAAAGGGATTTACCTATATATTTGTTTGTAATGAATAAACTCAAAACTACTGGACCGATTTTCAAAATATTTCACCATCAGAAAGTTACTTTATCCAGAAGTAATAAATTATACATGCTGTAACATCACTAGCTACGAAACGAGGTAGGTAATTACCGTGGGTGAAACTGCTAGGGGCAGCTAGTTATATATACAGCGAATATTCATTAAATTTGTGAAGTGCAGTACTACATTTAAATAATATTTAAACTTATCGATGACACTATACATGAGTATATCGCGTAATTAGTTATGCAAAGGAGGTATGGCATTGTGCACAATTGTATTCGAATACCATTCGAACACAACACTACTAGCTAGTGATGTACAATGAAATAAATGTTTAATAAAATTTGTTTTACTTTCAATTAGTAGGTATAGTTTTATCAACACATCTGCCGAACTATATTTACGTAACTTTCTAAGTACTACAAATTGATAGTATTAGTTTTATTGGACTAGACTATAGGTGTTAATAAGTAAATTAGATACTTGATCAAGTACATATGAATTTGCATTGATCTACGTAACTTAGGTAGTAATGTACGTGGTCAATAATAATTCACTAATCGTTAATGTCAAACATTTAATAAAATATTACACGATTAATTTTACAACAAATAATAATAAAATACTTTGTATCGTCTTATTTGTAAATGCGTTGCGAACCGAGTTGCAGTCTCCAGCTTAGAAAGCATCTAAATAAATAATTTACCGAGTTTAACATTTTCTATAATTATTTATATTATTTGTGCTTTGCACATAGATTAAAAATTCGAAGTGAGGCCTCTGTCTATCACGTTCAGAAAAGGGTAATATAATGTGTTGAAAATTATATCATTCATTTAAAGCAAAAATACATGTAATTAACATGTATTTTACACCTAGACACAGATACTAGACCTAAACATATTCATGTTAAGTTTCTATATCTAGTAGATACAACAATCAAAGATATGTTATTAATTTAGGCCTTTATTTATCCGTCTGATGATGGTATGAGAAACAATGAAAGCAGCAGAAAGCATCACGGCTCGAACTATGTGTGTAGTATTATAACAGGATGTAAGTACGTGGAGCTGTCTCAGGTGCAGAATGCGCACGGCATTAATCCATGCCGCGGTACGCTCCGATGAACATCGGCATTCGGTTGACGCCGAGCAGCAGGAACAGGTATGGCCTGTCGGCGTGGAACTCGGGCGAGGGCGGGGGCATGCACCGCATCATGATCACCATGCCTGCGCCACACACACCACTATAGTTCATCGCGTCCTGAAGACTCGTGCGCGGTCGGCCGGTAGATGCTCACGACCACCATCTGGTGCCCAACTCGCAAGCACCACAACGCCGGCCGGTCCGCCACGAACGCGTTCGGCAATGAGCGACGATGACGGGTCACGACCGCTGCACACATACACACATACCACACAACAATCAAACCATGCATACCACGACATATGCGGACATACACCACCTTGCGCTCGATATAGTAAAAACAGTAGAAACACTTAACACAAATACTTAAAGCAACATAATAGTGAATTCCTAGATAAGATAGGACAGTCAGAGACCCCATTCCAATAATCTTATCAAAAAAAGGATTGAAACAAATTAGTAGATAAGAAATGTCAACAGTAAAAAAATATTTCAAGATCTACTCAGTATTTACAGATTACTTCGACAAATAAATTTATAAACTTTATGCTCAACAAAAGAAGAGTAGAATACTTCATCGGTATACCTAAATATATTGTCACAAGACTTACAAAACGTATGTATCTCTTTTTGAATGAAAAGTAAAAAGTCTAAAGAATTCCAGTGAAATATATCGACAAGGCAAAATTATTTTTTGTTTTCGATACAGACTGTCTCTATATCAAAACATGAATTGTGGAAACGTTGCGTCCATAACGTCCTTGAAATCAAGTCATGGTAAAAGTTGCTACCTATATAAGTCCCTATATCAAAATAATAAGCCAAATAAATCAGATTAGTAACACTCCAAGGCAGTAAAATGTTTACTTTGTGTTAACGGTTAGTTTAGCATTCATGTTAAATTAACGAACCCTATTAGGCAAAGCAATTTTAATTATGGCAAAGAGAATGATTCTTATACTTTTTATGCAAGGAAGAAAAATAACGTAGTGGCAATTTACCTTATTTTGTCTAAATATGTCCAGATTAAAAGAGAGCGCCAAATTACGACCAACGATAAGCGACCATTAAAACAAGCATACAGAAGCTATAGCACCACAATCACAGATCGGCAATTCTATAAATGTAAGTAGACACTCGGCAACAGATAGTTTTAAGAATACAATCTTCGTATACAATCTTGTCTTTAAACATGACTGATACATAACACGATATTCTAATTCTAGTACCAAAGAAACTAGATTCAAAACATTCCACACATAAAGAGACATACTTATTGTAATTGTTTAGTACGACGCGTCGTTACACAATGAGTTGTGTTTTAGAAGTCAAGGTTCGTCCTTGACTTCTAAAACACAAGTAAATGTCTATACAGCTCGTTTTACTAACTTGGATTCTTCACAATTATCTGTTTCTGAGTATCTCATATTTATCATCGCACTTACCAGTAGCCGCAGCCGCTTCGGCGCCTTCCTCATTCACCTCAATAAATGCTTTTTGCACAGCCTTTGAGACGTACAGAGGTTCATCATTATTTAATAGCTTAGTGAGCCCCGAAGTACCACGTTCAAAAATGGCATGGATGCCCAGCTAAAAAAATAACATTTCATTAATACAGCAATCTACCCGGACCACTATAAAATCGATAATAATGTAGAACAAACCACATACTTTTGGTAAAAGCTCTTTTAAATCGATTTCAGTTTCAATCTTGAACTTCGGAATGGTGACTTGTACTTTAGTTTTGACCATTTTTTCTACGTCCGACATCAGATCATGTCCGGCCGCCAATTTCGCCATGACGTCATTAAGACCTTCGATTTCATTCGGTAACACTATCAGCATACTTGCTTCTTCACCTAAATATGGTATTTCCAAGAGCTGTAAAGGTAAATAGGTAATGAGATTCTATGGCAGCTATGCGCTATTGTCTGAAAATCATTCGAATTATTCGAATGTGCCATTTATTCTAAAGCTTTCGAATATTAATTAATGTTTTTAAATAGTTGATTGATTAATCCATACCAATATCATAAATACAAAAGTAACTGTGTCTGTCTGTTACGCTTTCACGACTATACCACAGAACCAATATTGGTGAAATTTAGTTAAAGATCGATTGCATCCTGAGGAAGGATATAAGGTACTTTTATCCTGATATATATTCCCGTGGGACTCATGGTAAACTGAATGCACATTCTCTTAGCAATATAATACGATGAACACCATGAGCCGCCGGAAGGAATGGAAGATTAATACCCGCATGAAACATCGGGGCCTCTAGAACCCTGATACGAATATCTGAGTAACCTGTACTGCAATCAGACAAGCTGTTATCATAACATCCTTTTCGACTTTTATATTACTGAGTTTCAGCAATGCTTCATTATAAATGTGATTAACATCTAGTATGACTCGAAAGCGAAATGTGTTGTTATCTACTACATCATAAGCATATTAATCAGAACACTCGGTGAATCATTCAATGATTAGCATTCATTATTTAAAAAGTATACTAGATGCCATCATGATATTTATTCTATCCTTTATTAGTGATTATCAGAATATTTAGTAATTTCCTCATTAGTCATCATAGCTCTACATATCCCCAATATTCAGTATCCAGTAAAGTTCTTCAAAGTATTTCCTGATGTTGGTATGAAGTAAAGATAGCTTGCAATATAATAAAACAAATAAACGTATACTCTATTTGGTTAGGTAATTAACTAAAGGTAAACAATCTTAATGTGTCTTTTTTATCTTTTTATCCAAAAACTCAGTTTAAAAATAAAATGCTGCTAAAGATCAATGTAAATACAACAATAACGATTACTAAATGGGATTAAATTGCGCAGCAAAATATGCTTACTAAAATATATCATAACGAGCACCTATACGCCTCAAATCACTGCATTCCGTCTCGGAAGGGTTAGGTTATGTAAGGTTCCTTCTTAAACCCACCCAAAAATAGGAGCCCCGCAAAGTGGGGCTCCGTCTACTTATTTTGATCTCTTTAAATAATTATATTTTGCTGCAATTTGGTGATCATTTACTATTTTTTACTGTTATATTTTACTATATGTGGAGATAAGTTAAACATAAGCCTTACAAAATCAATTGAACCGTTAGTTTAAGCAGTAGTTTATTTGTTTAATATGTGTTAGTGTAAAAAGTAACATCAAGATTGTTTACCTTTAGTTAAATATCTAACCAAATGGAGTAGATATAGCTTTTATCGCATCATGTTGTAGACAAACAAAGGAATGGGGTAATTTCGTCATTACTCATGACGGACATTTATTTCGTCTTGCTCTTATAACCTTCACTAGACAGAGATGTAATGCGATTAAAATATTATATTCATCTGTACAGCGAACCGGCGGTATTCATAGAATCAATAGATATAAATAATCGTTCAGTAATAGGAGTACTGTTTACGTGATCTTATTTTAGACGAGGAAAATTACTTGAAAATATGTATTCTAAATTTATACCTGAGCTTGGAGATGTTCACTGAAACCAAAAGAATAGTCATCCTCCTTGTACATCATAGGAACTTGCACAGTGGAGTTTGCACTTAAGTGGAAGTCTTGCTCCGCTGTGTTTGCTGGGTCGAACTGATTCTTCCAATTACCCTAGAATAATCGCAACAAGCATAAAATAACATGATAGGAGAACATTATTATGACAGACTTTCACATAAAATATTCATTCTTCAAAATTCTCCATAATGTGTAGGTACAATTTAGCATCCTACGCTGGGGCCAACTTGATCGACTATACGGCCTAAACGAAAAGAGGCCCAAACCCAGCATTGTGACAGATACAGATATTAGTATTGTATGTCAATTTAACTAGATACAGATAAACGAGGACACAAAATGAAATCATGATGATATTCACCTTGAAGTAAAGAGCGTTGACCAGAACGAGACGAGTGTCACCGTCGACACTATCGCTGGAGAGCAAGTCCTTGATCTTGTGGTTGGTTTTGCTTTCAACCTGTAAACATGTGTTTTGGTATTTAGAAACCCCATTCACAAATGACAATACCAAGAAGTAGTAAGAGATACCTACCCATGTATTTATATTGTTGACGGCAGCTGCACTATCATTGAAGTCAACTTTCTCCATGGCAGCGTCGAATATTTTGACGGCGTCTTCTTTGAGTTGAGGGTGTAGGTCGTAAGAGCCTTCCTTAATGTACACCTTATTGGCGACATTTAATGTCACGCCTTTAAGGCTTCTTAGTTTGGACGACACAGCAGCGAATGACGAGCGAATCTGAAATAGTCGTAACATTATGGAACGGGATAACCATGTGAGTTAACAATATTTTAATACTCGACCATTTAGATTGGTTATTTGGATGATAACAGCACTAAGCATATCAGGTCTCAATTTGTTAAGTTGTTAACATGAATATTGCATTTGAAGGTACGTCATTATTTTATCTTTTTAAGTAGGAAGCACGTCATCCACGTCATCTCCTTAAAAACATTAATTAGCTAGGCACCAGCTATCTATATTAGTAAGTAACAGTTTGAATACAGTTATTCTAACGATATTATTTCAAAGCCCAATGAAACCATTGCAGTTATCTTATCTTATCTTATGTGGGGGCCAGTCAGTGCAGACTGGCGACACTTCGACCCAGTGGGATCTTTTGTGTCGACACTCTCCCAATAACGACTGCCATAGATGTTCATGGCAGCCGGGACCAATAGCTTAACGTGCTTTCCGAGGCACGGAGCAGGCGATAATTGTCAATCAATACGCACATAATTTCGAAAAGTCATATAACTTCCGAAAGTCAGAGGTGCGCGACGTGGGTTCGAACCCGAGACCCTCTGCATTGCAGTCTGTTGGTCTCCCCACTGAGCTATCGCTGCTCGACCATTACAGTTAAACGCCGATGTCTCTAATTAGATTCCGCGACACACATGTCTGTTATTCTATATATAGTATGTGCGTATTAAATAGTAAATTACCACTCGCTTTACTGATAAAGTAAAAACATTGTAAGAAATTCTGCAAGTCTTGAGAGTTATACACCATGTTCTCGAAGATGTGCACTTATTCGACCAGCGCAACAATTACCTAAGCTTTATCGTTTTGAGATGAGGACTTACTTAGTAATCGGACAGTGTACATATTGTAAATATCAATTGACAATAATTCTATTATGATATACCTACACTGACGCCCCGTGCAATAAATAGGATTTTCTGAGATGAGTAAGTGTCTAGTAATTTTTTATCAATTGGAGTGAATAACAGACATTGTTTAAAGTCTCGTCAGTTAAAGTCATCATCATCCATGCATAAGGACAACATTAAATATTATCCGAATAATTGCAGACGAAATTGTCGATTTACTCTGTTCAGTAATTATTACTGGATTAATTCCCACATACGAAAATTGTGGACATTACTGCCGTTTAAGGATTGGTATGTATACACCAAACAGATGTGTTTCATAGACCTCACTCGCTGTTTAAACAATCTGTAACTGAAGACCGGCATACCAGTAGTAATAGTATTAGATTCTGAGAAGTACCTATTAACTTCGCAGTACTCTGCTAAAAATCAATTTAGGTAAGTACATGCGACGTGTATTTCATCAGCTTACTTTAACGTAGCAACGAATTATCCAAATGAGAGAGTTTAATTTGTGGGTAGCAATATTTTATATGTAAATAAGTAAATCACTTACAGAATCATCATCAGCAAATCCGAGTGACGTCAGAAGCTCTGAATGCGCTGGATCGGTGGTGCCCAAAGTCAACAGTCCTAGTACAAACTCTGCTGATAGCGGTGAAGACACCACACTCTTGTTTTTCTCCAATTCCTATAATTAGCAACAATTACTTTATGTGTAGGTATCTAATAAAATAAATATTCTGTTGTTTGGTCCAACGAACGTGTGGGGCGGTATGATTTCAGGATGCAGGTAGTAACAGCCCGAATCTGACACTACACTGCATGCATAATTCAATATAGACAATAGCTACGTGACCCATTTAATTACGCCTTAATAAGTACATCATATCATACACACATAAACATCACCTGAATACGGCTAAGGGGGTAGGCATATGATTGGATGGTAACCCGTAAGGTTAATCCATCGAACAAATGGTATATTGGATCGATGGGTTAATCAGTTAACCACGCACATCATTTACCAATTACGTTTTAAGTTTTCAATTAAGGAAGCGAATCATAGTTACGAAATCCAGATATCCGTTCACGACGCACAGTTCTGAACTTTGTAATTAAGACCTTCCTAAAATCTAATTTGTTATTGGACTTTCGCCCGACCCGGTAATTGAACCCGGGACTTTAACATCGGCTTCAATCATTATCTTCGAAGATGCACATCATAGAAACATCGTATAAAACTTCACGACGGCTCGAAAGGCGTAGTGATTTAAGTGGTGCCACTACGCCGAGTATAACACTCGGCGTTCGAATCCCACACGGGACAAAAGCTCATTTAATCCGCAAATAGTTATTCTAAGTCTAGATATTGTTTGTGTCCGTTATTTGAATGTTTGTAAATACCATTACATTTATACGCAGGCATCAGTATGGAAATACTTATGGCAGTTTATAACCAACATTTCATTGAAAATACGTAAAATTCGTCAACCATTAGCAATAGATCACAATCAAGGAAAAACGAATTCTTGCATTTTAGAACGTTGTGATTATTATTAAATCTCTGCATTCTGCGAACATACGATAATATGCTCTTTGTACTTAATCTAAACTTGAAATCCTGAAAATTATCTCTATCATAATTATTATCTTGCATTTATTTGGTATGCATGATTGTTTCAAACTTATTTTAGGTACTTAATCACACAATTTATCAATTATTATCATTACCTACTACTTATCTTTATCTATTTAATTGAAACAAAATGTCAATATTTATCTACATAAATGATTTATGTTACTTACTTCTATATATGAAATAAGTGCATAATGCTTGATATAGACTTAAGTCATTATAACCCATATCAACATTGTATCAAAGTTAAGGTTTAATATTTATTGAACACCTTAAAGGTCAACCCTGACCTCATATCGGTTTAAGGTCATATTAAAATAAGGTTTTGTTTTCAATCATGTATGGGAACTAACCTCAATAGATAAAGCCCTCAAGTAATTGTACCTTGCTAGCATTTACACAACAAGGTACAATAATATAAACAAATCAGGTACAATAGTAGGTATGAATAAAATTAAATATACCTGGTTTTGCCTATGAGGACAAACACATTTCACAAGCTATATTGATACCAAATATCAAAATTAATGTAGTCATTTCGCTTTACGAATATGTAATAGCTACTTTCCTATTTATAGCATTGGTAAAGATAAAAAAGAGTTATTATCACATTGGAATTGAATTATATTCTAAACCTGATATATCTCTATAGCTAGATAGAGGCGCAGAAGACCCACATTAAACCAGCTATGCATAGACCCCATGCCTATAAAAATATGCATAAGCCAATGATATACATTATCTATTAAATAGAAGCTTTTAATTTCAAAGAGGTAAACCTATATCATTTAGTATTTCTACAGAATAATCAGAAATGTAGGGTATTTGTATATAAGTCTATAATATACTAGATATTATTTTATTTGATGAAATGGCCAGTAACTAAAAGAGAAACAGTTATTGCTATTTTTATTATCTGACATCACTCAGCCCCTGGCGACCAGACACAATGCTTTTCCAATTTAATCTGGATTCTGGCTATTGAATAAAATAATTACTTTAGATCTCAAGGTAGGAATAACAATGTGTTTAAAAGTTATACAATTACCCTACATTACAAGACTAGTTTCTAAGTAATGGGAATAATGCTGCATAAGAACTCACCACTAATGATTTTAAATCACCATTTTATAGTATTTTATAAATACCATAAAATACTATGCACATTGGCATTATTTTAATACAAAACTTTTATTAGAAAATATCTGTTTTATGATTATATCTACTATTTCAATATTCCAAAATATGCATACAGTTTTGTTTAATAGTGGGTACTTAATCAATATGTTGAAATCTACACAAAAATATATTGAAATGAATACTTACATTACAGAATTTGACAGAAAATTTGGAAATAGCCGACGAGAGTGTCTTTGAATCCATGTTTGTTCCTTCACCAATAGCTTCCAACGCCGAAAATAGTATAACTAAAACAACACAACTGATCGCTACAAGCTTTCGTCTAGTAGTAATAAGTGGCAGCCGCGGCGCTCGGTCGAACAAAATTTTTATGACATCATCGGCCAGCGACGCCTACAAACACTATCGCATCGCAACACCCGTGTGAATCACGCAGGTTACGGTTGGAGGGGATTTAGACATACAATAGCTAAATACGTGGATAATGACATGGAAAATAAATAGAGCAATTTAATGGTAGTATGGTAGAGTACAGAAAAATAAAAAAAAATAACTTACATAAAACGGAACTAATCCACATAGATACGTCGGTGAATAATTATTGTTGTAACAAAAATAATTCGTTCAACTCCACTATTTATTTTAGCAGGTGCCAAACGAGTACCTTGGTACCCGCTGATCATAGATAATACACTATAACACTACAGACAAGTGAACTTCTGAAATCATCAATAACAAATTCAATATCTCAATTCTCAACGTAAACACGTGATTCTGACAGAAAAACACTGCATTGTCACAACACTGTATTATTTACAAATAAATGCTTATTTTTTTGTAAGTGTAGTCTAATAATTGTATTGTGAAAGCCATAAGACGTTAATCGAATATCAAAGTCTGTAACTACTTATACGCTAATTATTTATTTTCAGAGATAAACATCATTCATTGAAAATGAACATAACACAATGTCATAATTTTGGCAATAATTTTATTGACATTGACATCTCAGCTGAGGATGTCATTTACAAATATATTCTAATTCTACAATATCTTTGGTCATTTAGTATTGACCATAGATCTTTTCTTCTGATATGTTATACCTTATAAACTATAATTTATGCATTGACTTACGTAGACTTTCCACTTGATTTTGTGAAATATTAGTTACAACTTACATAGCATTTCATCATCTATAAGCGAGTTCAAGGCTAGGCTATGAAATTATGTATTTCTTGACATACACACACAAGTTTGGTGAGAACCACCATAGAAAATATTCATGGCGACTACTTTGTGGTATCTCAAGATAGATTGTTGAATTAAAGAAGAAGCGTGCTAATTACATAGGGTAATTAGCACGCTATGTAAAAGTATTGCGATGAGACAATTAAACAACATTAATAATCCATAACCTTACTAATATCATAAATTCGAAAGTTACTCTGTCTATCTGTTACTTTTTCACGGCTAAACCACTAAACCAATTTAGATGAAATGCTGCAAAATGATGAAAGGCTACTCATTGATGTAAGTACCACGCGGGCGGGCGCAAAAGCTAGTCTATTATAATTTGTGCAAACATTTTTAAAGGCGCACAACATTTCAATGTAGATTCAAAGGTACATACAATACAAAGGTATATATAATACATCTTAAATCTACGTCTAATATAATCTACATGCGTTGTTGTTGTACGTGCTTGAAGCAATGAATATCGTTTCAATAGTCTTTACCAGTAAACTTACTACGATAGATTAAACCGACGCGACAACCTACAAGCATAACATAGCCAACATGGCCGCGGCCTTTGAGACTATTAGGATAGCCTCCTGCGACATTGGTGGATTCTGTCAAGGCAAAGATGGGCGTAACGTGTTATTCCACATATCTCCATTGGGTATCCCCATCAATGGGGATCTGTGAACTTTTTGTTCACAAATCCCCATTGATCAATCATCAACTTAGCAATGGGGATTAATGGCCATAAATCAACATAAAGTTTGAGTTGTTCATCAATGGGGATATGTGGAAATCGATGGATTTTTCATCCACGTATTCCCATTACCTTGGCAACGACTTCACAACGACTTCACAATGGGGATCTGTGGACAGAAAGTTCAAAGTTGTGAGTTCAAATTCTAAAAGATATAGGTACAATCTAAAAATGATCCCAGTCTGGGTGTTTTTTGTGTCCGTTGTTTGAATCTTAATCTTTGTCCTTTTTATATACAAATAATAATTAGCACACAGCATTGATTGCCGCTGATTGTTGATATCGTCTTTCGTTATTCACGTAACTATGTACTATTATAGTACAACCTTTGTCAACAGAGTCCGGAGGAAGCGGGAGATTAAGAGAGATACCTTGCCTCAGAGTGTAGGTACAAATCTTTTGCCGTAGTATTGAACTCCATTACGTTTTTATACTCCATTAATTTTTAAGTTCTGGCTCGCATTTGTTGCCGAACTTAAAGTCTTACGAGAACGCAGAGTGCCTAAGGAGTGCTAGATGTCTACGATTTGCTCATGCAAACAAGTTATTTTTATTGTTGTCACACAGATACACACATCCATCACAGAACACAGTGATGCTGTATTAATAACCTACTTTTAAACAATGTAGGTGACAAACAAGCTTGGCAACGTTGGCCTTACAATAAGCAGTCACCATAATGAATGCCTGCAGCAATATTATTAAACTACACAGTAGGCGTAGTAAATTAAATGGTCGCCTTGCCACTGTCGATCCCCACACCAAACAAAAATCTGTGTGATCTTCAAATAAGAAGTTGTTACGAATCTGGCTGTTCCATGGCACGGGATTTATTCGAGGCGCAAAAGTAATTGTTTTTTAATAATTTAAGTCTTAAGAAATAAGCATTTTTATTATTACTAGCGTATCTGGAAATGCGAGATGCAAATACCTAGTATAGTTTTGCACACCAAAAGCACGACGTAATTTTAACAAGCTCAAGAAACTCACTCATCATGTGTATACCATATCACTTATTCAGTTTTGACCTTCTAGAATGTAGGAATACCCAAGTACCCGTTTTCCTGTTGTAAGGTTACAGGTTTCCCCATCCAAATTATTCTGACACGTACGTTGCGACACGTAAGTATGACCCATTAACCCTAATATGGACAGGTATATGACACACCACAGCAGCAAAGCTTAGACATACTTGCCCGCAATATCATTCGTAATTCAACCACGAAGAAAATGTAGGCTTCTATCAGCGCCTATTTTACCATTTATTCGATAAAATTGTAGATGTACCTGATAAATAAATCTCCATGCCAACACAGGTGTACCCCAAGGATCTATTTTATCACCTGTATCTAAAGACATGTGGACGGTCCGACCCGGAAATCGAAACTGATCTTATACTCAACAGGAATCATGAACTACAAATCCGAACAATAGAAGATGTCGGCTCAGAACCGTTTTGATAATCGATATACCTTGGCCTCGGTAACGCAGTGTGCGTTAATGAATGCTTGGTCTCTACGGAGCACTAGATATGAAGAAACAAGTTCGTTTTATTGATGCTGCTTAGGATGCTCCAGAAGTCAACTAGTTTTAACATCCTTGCATGCACTACACCACACCATCTAGCCCTAAGCAGAGCTTGTACTATGGGTAAACAATGGATAAACATACATATATATACTATTTTTTTGTAAATACATACATTTTATACATAGAAACACCCAGACCAAGACAAACATCCATGTTCATGCACACAAATGTTTGACTTGTGAGGGAATCGAACTCGCGACCTTAGGCGTGGCAGTCGGTTACACTACCTACTACGCCATCGAGTCGTCAAAATTATTTCATTTATGTTAACATCAATTAGTGTCAATAATAATCAGTTAATTTCATCGTGAATATTACCCATTTAATAAAACATTATAACCTTAATGCTAAAATAACATAGTACATTAACTTATAGTAATGTTATCTTATATATGGCGAACCGGGATGCAGTCTGCAATTCTACATTATTATTATTATGTCTAATTAATAAATAAATAACATAGGCGTAGCCGGTATTATCTATACTTGCTTGTTTGCCACCATCTAGCAGGCTTAAATATTAATTGTATCTATAGAACAAGCATTCTTGCAAACAAATATAGAAGGCCAGAAGCTGATTAATTGATACAGCATTGTAGATTTTACATTATAACTTAACATTAGATGAGGTAGCGGTTAAATGCTAATTTGTCAAAAGCAACGTACTTACTAACAAATTATATCCAACACATAAGATGAGAATAAGCCGCTGTTTTGTTTGTATTATTCGAATAGGTCAAGAAGATGATGAGAAACATTAAAAGATGCAGAAAACACAACGGCTCCATTATGACGTTTGTATAATAACAGATTGTAGGTACGTCGACCTGTGTCTGATGCAGTTGACCACACACGACGTTAGGCAATACCGCGGTAGGCTCCGATGAACATCGGCGTTCGGTTGGCGCCAAGCAGCATAAAGAGATAAGGTCTGTCAGCGCAGAACTCGGGTGAGGCTCTTCGCAAGATAAGGACCATGCCTGTAATACATATAATACTATGTATTAATCATTTCATTACAGGGGCTCAGATACGATCTCAGGATCTCACAATTAAGGTAGAGGTAAAGAAAAATATGAATCCTATAGCTCTGCCGTGCTTACAGATGTCACTAGATGCTTAGCCACATGTGAATCATTAAGCAAAATATATACTAATACCAGTTAAACGAAATTAGATTATATGAAATGGAATTTTTGGACTTCAGTAAAACCGTTATAGCCAGTTGGAAAAGTAAGAGCAGGCCTTACGTACCCGTGATCTCCCATCCGCCAGCAATTGAGTTGGAGCGACGCCCTCTGTCGTGTCGGAGCGTCGCACAGGTGTTATAGTCCGCAGGCATTTCTTACCTGCGTTGGGAACTTCTGGGTGGGTTGGTGATGTAGTTTTAGTTCTATCGACCCACCCACCATTCAAGGCAGCGAGTTGGCACACCGGTTGGCTTAGTCAGTAGTACCCGGGACGTTTCATCTTTTCCCGGGTGAGCCTGAAATGTTCTCTCCTATCCCCTTTTCCGAAGAGAGTTTCCGTCAATGCATTCCCCCACGTTAAAACAGGAAAAGGCCTTACCCATACAAAAAATCCACTTACCCGTAGCTGCGGCCGCTTCAGCACCTTCTTCGTTTACCTCTATAAACACTTTTTGTATTGCTTCTGACACGTATAATGGTGCGTCACTATTTACTAGCTTAGTGATTCCTGGATCACTGTAAAAAATGTTATTGATACCAAGCTGAAAAATAATACTTCTTGTTATATTCTATCTGGATATCTATTATAAAGTTGTTGATACAGAATTGACTACGTACTTTTGGTAACAACTCCTTTAAATCGATTTCAGTTTCAATCTTAAACTTGGGAATGGTGACTTGTACTTTAGTTGTAAGCATTTGTTCAATTTCTGACATCAGATCGTGTCCGCCTGCTAATTTCGCCATGACGTCTTTCAGACCTTCGATCTCCTGCGGTAATACTATCAGCATGCTTGCTTCACCGCCAACATACGGTATTTCCAAGAGCTACAAAATATTCATGAATCTGTTAAATTTCTTCCTGCATTTTGTCGTACTTTATAAAGACTACTTCTGTATTAAGATTCCTGTGTCACGGGGAACTTTACAAACATTCAAACAATGGACACAAAAATCACAGAACGCCACCAGACCACCAAAAACACAGAACAACTATTTGTGGATCACACAATTTTCTGTCAGTTTGTTTGTACGCGCATCACGTAAATAGTACGTCATGAAATTGAACGCTGTCAGAGATAGAGCTATACAGTCGCCCGCGGCGGTCGTGTTTTGTCTAACATGCGGGCTGTATCAACCAGCACCGTACGACATTAAACTCGTGCATCTAACTAATAGGCAGGCATAAATCTGTGCGACTATAATATAGTCATGGTGCTCATCGCTTGTTATACTGTGTTTTCACATTCGTAATGTGCATAATTGTATTCAAATCATATCCAAATATAGTCGTATTGTTAGCTTGCTTTGTTGGTTCTATGGATTTATCTCACAGAAGTCGTACTGTATTATTACGAGATATCTATACTAATATTATAATGCTGAAGAGTTTATTTGTATGTTCGTTTGTTTAAACGCGCTAATCTCAGGAACTACTGGTTCTATTTGAAAAATTATTTTAGTGTTGGATAGCCTATTTATCGAGGAAGGCTATAGGCTATATAACATCACACTACGACCCACGGGGGCGGCGCAATAACGATAAACGCGGGTGAAACCGCGAGAACGTCTAGTATATAATATAAAGATTCCTTGTTACATGAAATAAAGACAAAGCACCAAACACAATTTATAATTTGGCTCGCGTTAATGTTGATTTTGTCACCATATTTGTATCCCTCGGGAACAGTACTTTTTTCTGCATGAAAGGTAACCAATTTCCTTTTCTGTCCTCCGGACAACGGAGACAACGGAGTAGTAAAGGCTTGAAAGCGTAAAAAACAAACAAACTTACATTCTCATTTATAATATTAGTTAGAAAATAGTTAGGATTATCCAATAGACGTAATCATTGCTCAACATCAATTTAAAATAGACCACAGACCTATGGGGCCGTGCCGCTATAATTGCTGAATCTATTAGGGTTTTATCGAAACGTATATTAGCCTTAATATTTAACAAGAGCAATGATTGTGATATATATAAGTATATTGTTGCACGTGTTTGCGCTTACTATTATGACTAATCTTATGGTCTCAAGCGAAATACTAAAGTGTTTTTGAAGAAACACTTAGTGTACGAGCAAACCCGTACACTTCTTATTGTTTAGTAAATTAGCTTTTTTATTTCATTCATATATTTTACTTGAATATATTTTGTACATAATTTAAATTAGTAGCAATGAAAGCATTGACCGGTTAACTTGTCTACTCATTTAGCAAATCATCATCAAATAATAATAAGCGTTACTGTACTACGCCTCACGTAGTTAAGAAATGTAATGGTAATTGTTACTGTCAGCATTACCCATAATAAAGTATTGTTAGCAGATGGTACATAGAATACACTTTTATAAGACTAATAAAATACACTTTTGTAATATTGGAAGTGTTGAATCCAGCTTTGGGTTTATTTATCAAAGTGGGAGTTACAATTACAATTCTTGACCCGGTCTTCTTTTTAGTTTATACATTGTAATACCGACGTGGGTGCTTAGGGGACCAACATCTTGGGGACCCAAGCCAACCTCACCTACGACCGGTGCACCTGTCGGACAACGGATGAGGCTCTAGTGCAGGCTTTCCCTTTTAGGGTTGGGAGGTCAGACGGCAGTCGCTTCCGTAATAGCCAAATTAGCCAAATCAAAAATGGAAAGTTTAAGGAGAGACTCTGCCACAGATAGGGCACACAAGCAGGAACTGCGTGTCACGGAAATGAATATGTTGCGCTGGATGTGTGGAATAACGCGGAAATACCGTATAAGAAACGCCCGCATCAGTGGCAGTCTTCATGTCCGTGACATAGCTGATAAGCTGCAAGAGAGTCGCCTATGCTGGTACGGCCACGTTCTACGAAAAGCGGCATGTTACGTGGGGAACAAATGTGATATGTATGCGAGCAGGAACTAGTGAAACGACCGATAGCTGGATTCGCACTGTCTTTATTTGTCAAGCGACACGATATATATAGACAAGTATTAGTGGTGGATGCAACCACCCACATATTACGAATATAACATTCCTCCCTCTAGCTTGACAATGTAAGCATACTAAAGAACTTAACAATAATTATACATACAATAAAATCTTTTTTAATGTTTACATTTAATAAAATCTTTTATAATCCACCCTAGGTACAGGTCGCAATATTTTGCCACAATTCGTTAACCTATCTGGCTGCGGTTGCTGATGACCTGAAGATGACTCTTCTTGGATTTCATCATCCTCTGCTTCGATAGCCTCATAGAATTCTTCGTCTCCTGTTTCCTTTCCCAGTAATTCCTCTCTTCCTTCCCCATCTGTATGTGACGTATCCTCATCAAATGTTGGAGTCTTAGGCTGCGGTGAAGAGGCCTCTTGCGGGATGATGTCTTCAAAATCAATAGAGCAGTTATTCGACTGATGAAGATTGCTGCCTGTACCTTTGAAGGGTATTAACTGGTTTTGATGTTTTTTAATGTTATATGAAGTTAGACTGTCTTTAACGATATAAATTACTTTTCCAATTCGTTTCACTATAACCCCTTTATTCCAGAATCCTTGTTTATTATTGTTATACATTTTGTATAAAACATAGTCCCCCGATTTAAAACAATGTCTCCGTTTTGTATTAGACGCTTTAGACTGTAAGCACTGTTTATTTTCGACATGTCGAGCGAGAGTGACAGACGCCGGCGTTGGTTGTATTGTGTTAATTATGTCTAATCGTGATCGTAATTTATGTCCAAATACTAACTGGGCAGGCGAACAGCCCGTAGTGGAATGTATGGAGTTTCGATAATCAAACAAGTATTTACACAATTTATGTTGTATAGATTTAACGTTATTATCATCACTTAAAATACACGATTTAATCCCTTTTTTAACCACCTTTACGTAACTTTCTGCCTGCCCGTTACTAGCCGGGTGATAAGCGGGTGAGGTCACATGCGATATACCATTAGATAGACAAAATGTTTTAAATTCTATCGATGTAAATTGCGTGCCATTATCGCTAACTATAGTGTGTGGCAGACCAAATCTTGCCATATATTCATATAATTTGCTAATCACTGATAACGTCGACGTACTTGTACCCATATCATAAGCTTCGACCCATTTAGAGTACGCATCTACTATAACTAAGTAAGAACGCTTATGAATGGGACCTAAGAAATCTATATGTATACGATAAAACGGCTGTGGTGGGTGGGGCCATAACGCGAGCGGAGCACGCGCTGGTGACTGTCTCAATTGTAAACAAATCGTACAGCCGGCAATCATACTTTCTATAGCTTTGTCTACGCCGGGAAACCAAAACCTGCTACGCGCCTCCGCTTTTGTTTTAACAATACCCAAATGTGATTTATATAGTTCAAATAATAACTTAGTTTTCATAGATTCAGGAATAACTAATTTGTGTCCTCTCATAACGCAACCGTTCTCATATGATAACTGAGTCTTACAAAGAAAATAAGGTTTAATTGATACATTTGATAAGCGCCTTGGCCAGCCATTAGTAATATAAGAAATAACTTCGCATAATATTGCGTCTTTAAGAGTTTCTTCGCGTATTTCGTTTAACGTAACGGGTAAACTACCATCTATAACAAAGTTAACATACGAAGCGCGATCTTCGATTGGTACTAAGCTGTCACTATCACCAGTCTCGTCGCCACTGATATGTATGCGAGCAGGAACTAGTGAAACGACCGATAGCTGGATTCGCACTGTCTTTATTTGTCAAGCGACACGATATATATAGACAAGTATTAGTGGTGGATGCAACCACCCACATATTACGAATATAACAAAATGTCTTGCCATGCCACCTCCGCCTGGCCCGAGTAAACGGAGCAGACCCAAGAAATGCTGGCTTGCCGTCGTAAGAGATGACATGCGTGCCAATAACCTCACACCACAGGATGCTGAAGATCGTGCGAAATGGAGGAGACTTAGCGGGAAAGCGGACCCTGGGTTCCAACGCCAACGCCGCGGACTAACTGGGATAACCGCTAAGATGAAGAAGAAGATTGTAATACCGACGTAAACCCACTACAAGAGCAAATTATCATTGCTGGGTTATCAAAGATTTAATCAAAGATTACAAAACTGAATGCATGCTGAAAATGGTAGAAATGAAAAACATAGATAGTTGATAGCTTACATAGTTCAAGACCTATATATTGGTTATATGGATATAGGCATCGAGCCTACCGGGAAAATTTAAACACCATGCTGCTATTGACAATTCCTTGACACCTTGACTTGGTAATGAATCACGAGCCCCTATACGCAGCAGTCTTATTCACCAGCAACCACCGCCCACGGTATAATTTTGACTTTGGCTCACATGTCCTAAACTAATGCGAATGTGAGATTTTTATTACGTCTCTCGCCTTAACTACTTGACCGATCATCTGGCAATTTCGCATACACGTTGTCAGGGGAACAGATAACAATATCACACCATCAGTGGCATAAAGGCGTAAGAAGAATATGCTAACTTTAGAGGAAAGCAAAAGAACTGCTTGGTCTGATATATTTATTATACTGGGTGGCGTAACAGTACTGGCACTATATAAATTCCTTATATTTTTTTATGAGATTACCTGTCATTCTGATATTGAAAAATTTTGTAGTAATCAAATGTTAAATTCACTAAAAATAATCATGGACCGCTTTACTCTCCAAGAACGCGGAATAATCGTGTCAATGTTTTTACGGAATAATTCATCAGTGATAAAAACACAACGTGAATTTCGTCGACGATTTCCCCACCGTCCGGCACCGGTTGGTCACACTATTCGACGCTTTGCCACACGCCTCGAAGCAACTGGCTCAACATTGGATAGACGTAAATCTGGCACACCAAGAACAGGCCGTTCAGCCGAAAATATTGAGGCTGTGCGCGAAAATGTAGAAGTGTCCAGAAACATCAACGAGGCGACGTGCCACGCAATTGGGGATCTCCAGGCGGACTCTGCAGCGTATTTTGGTCAAAGAATTGAAGATGTTTCCATATAAAACTCAGATGACTCATCAGCTGCTGCCTACTGATCACCGAGATTGTCTAGTGTACAGCCAGCGCGTCATAAACTTCAACCTTGAAGAGGATAATTTTTCTTCAAAATTGATTATGAGTGACGAAGCGCATTTCCATCTCTCGGGGCATGTCAATAAGCAGAATACTCGCTTCTGGGGCACTGAAAATCCGCGCATTATTCAACAAACACCTTTACATCCACTAAAAGTTACTGTATGGTGTGGCGTCTGTGCAGAAAGAGTGATCGGACCCTATTTTTTTAAGACGCTGCAGGCAATGCGGTAACTGTTACTGGTGAGCACTACAGAACCATGTTACGTGAGTTCTTGATACCCAATTTAAGTGTAATGGGGCTGGAGCACACCTGGTTCCAACAAGACGGCGCCACGGCATACACAGCGCGCGATACTATGGACTTAATTAGGGATGCTTTTCCAGGCCGTGTTATCTCTCATTTTGGCAGATTTCCTTGGCCTGCTAGATAACCCGATCTCACCTGTCCAGACTTCTTTCTTTGGGGTTATTTGAAATCTCGGGTGTATGTGTACAAACCACAGACTCTCGCAGCTTTAAAAGAAAACATACACCAAGAAATAAGAAACATATCGCAGGAAGTGTTACGGCTAGTTATGGAAAATGTCATAAATAGAGCTCAAATGTGCTTCAACTCTGGAGGTCAACATTTAATAGACATCATATTTAAATCATAATGCAACTAAATTTCATGGCACAAATATATATATTTAAAAAACTAATTCTAGTTTTCTAATTTAGAAACGAAATTGTAGCTGAACCAAATAGGGTCATTACTTTTGCGCCAACCTGTAGAACGTACTTTTATAATCTTTTGTTTAATTTAGTAAAACAAATACGTAACGTAAGATTAAGCTTATTTTCATCAATTTTAAGTATTTTAGTAGGTTTATAATCTTTTATGGTTCTAAAATATCAAACTTATTACGACATGACAAATGTTTTTTGGTATAAAGCCTATTATTTGTCAGATCACAACGAAAATAATTGAGTTGTATCTTTACTTCAAGTATTCGAAACTACAATTTAAAAAAGTCGACGTAGTTGTACTTGCGCCTTTATTGCACTGGGGGTACGATATATAGAACTAACTTACAGAAAAAATACTGCTCCCGAGAGGCTGCGGACGAAACTATATAATTTACAAAGCGCAGTCTCATTCAGTCAAATTAAAAACCCCCGACACAAAATAATAAAAATAGTAATCGGCCATTCTGCGGTGGCGGCATATTTATCATGGTGTATAGTATTCTACTGGTCAAGTCCTGTCATTTGATACCCATATTAAGGGGGTTGTGAAAAAATCTGTAACCCGCTATTTTGTGCCGGCGGCCATTTCGGACCGATTTTCATCAAACATAGCTAAGAACACTCCCGACTAATTTACATTTCAAACAAAAAGAAACTTAATCAAAATCGGTTCATCCGTTCGGGAGCTACGACACACACACACAGACACGTCAAACTTATAACACCCCGTCGTTTTTGCGTCGGGGGTTAATAATTATCCTTCAATTAAGTTATAAGTACCTACACAACAGCCTACAACAACTCTATCATGATAAGAATATCGTTAAAGCAAAACTTTAATATATGCAACCACAGTACACCACAGCAGTAGGCAAGTATTGGCAAGTGCGCAGTATCGCAACTGCCAAATAATGTCCATACGATAAACAAGCTTATAAACACAAACAACTTATTTTATGTCACTGCATAAATGGTGCAGTAGTTAAAGTGGTCGCCTCGCCGCTGCCACTACGCCAAGTGTCGTGGGTTCGAGTCGCAAACGGGACAAAAGGTGTGATCCACAAATTGATGTTTAGAGGGTTTTGAAGAACGGTCTGGAGGTTTTTTTTGGTTATTGTAAACTAGTGCGGTTGTAATATAGAACGTTTAAAAACTAAGATAAACTTGATAATCATTGTTGTAATTAGTAGCTTTTGCCCGCGGATTCACTCGGAAAAGGTATTTTTTCTGGATGATAGTTACCATATGTTTTTACCAGTACCGCTGACAACGTGTAGGTATGCGAAATTGCTAACAGTAGGTACCTTTTTCTGGATGAGATGCGTGATGCCCGTAAAACATATAGACAGAGAGTGAAAAATTCGAAAATAAAATTCGATAATTTTAATTCTATAGTTGTTAGGTTTCTTTACACATATTTAACTTAATAAAAGCGTCGGCGCCGCGTGGACGCAACCCGACGGTCACCGATTCGATTCTCGTCAATCGTGCAAAGTATTTTCATTAAACTCATTATTTTGTTATCTACATATTGTAAGTAACAACTAATAATGAAAATAACTAGATTTTGCCCGCGGCTTCGCTCGCGTTAATGTAGATTTATGTTTAGATAGATTTTTAGTAGCCTATATTGTTATTCTAATGTATAAACAATAATACTGTAAAGTTTTATCAAAATCCGCTCAGTAATTTTTTTTGCGTGCAAATGTTACAAACATCCATCCATCCATCGATCCTCACAAACTTTCACATTTATAATATTATTTAAATATAAATAAAATTCTCAGTAGCAGAATGGAATCTGAAACTGTGTTTGATAGACGTCTATATATTAAATACTAGCTGTGCCTGCGGTTTCACCCGCGTTTATGATTACTGCGCCGCTCCCGTGAGCCGTAGCGTAATGTTATATAGCCTATAACCTTCCTCGATAAATAGATTATCCAACACTAAAAGAATTTCTTAATTCGAACCAGTAGTTCCTAAGATTAGCGCGTTCAACCAAACAAACAAACAAACACTTCAGCTTTTCAAATATTCTTCTTTTTCTTTATTTTATTAGATACTGTTTATTACTACTAGATGTGCCCGCGGTTTCACCCGCGTTTATGATTACCTCGCCGCCCCCGTGAGTTGTAGCGTGATGTTATATAGCCTATAGCCTTACTGGATAAATGAGCTATCCAACACTAAAAGAATTTTTCAATTCGGACCAGTAGTTCCTGAGATTAGCGCGTTCAACCGACTGCCACGCCTGAGGTCGCGGGTTCGATTCCCGCACAAGTCAAACATTTGTATGCCTGAACATGGATGTTTGTCTTGGTCTGGGTGTTTCTATGTATAATATGTATGTATTTACAAAAAAAAAGGATATATGTATGTTTATCCTTGTGTAGTACCCATAGTACAAGCTCTGCTTAGTTTGGGCTAAACGGTTTTGTGTGTATGTGATAGGATATTATTATTATTGTTTACACGATTCAATATGGCCGAATGAACAGTATTTCAAATGTAAGTATGTATGATTTTAAAGTTCTTACCTGGGCTTGAAGGTGTTCACTGAAGCCAAAAGAGTAGTCATCCTTCTTATACATCATAGGCACTTGTACAGTTGTATTTTCATTTAAAAAGAATGCTTGTTCCATCGTGTTTGAAGTATTGAAGTTATGCTGCCATGTACCCTGTAATGGCAGAAGCATACTATGACAGAAATATATGATTGAAGCTGTTAGGAGAAAAGGTTTGCGAGTAGCAGCAGCTCTATTAGCGAAGTAGGTACCTCCAACCTATAGCCCTCGGAAGTGTGCAGGCAAATAACCTTCGCCACAAGTATCAGGTAGAAGTCCCAGGTCTCCTCAAGAACGATATTACAGTTAGACGTTACGTTAACTTTCCACTTACCTCATTGTAAGACAAACGTCGGCCAACATTCGCCTTTGTACCGTATGTGTTCCTCCGCAAACGACGTCAGATTAGACATCGATTTATTTAAATGTAGTTCTATGACCTCAATAAAGAAAAGTCTTAGTTGTCTATATTGATATAAATTTAATTTTATCAGTAATTTAGCTAAGCATACAAAATATGTCATATAATTTATTATAAGCATGTAGTGTTTGCATCTAGTAGGATACATCTTAATGTAAGTGTATTAAGCTATGATAAATACTATTGTACTATCGTTAGATTGTAACCAGATTTGCGAACCAATAAAAAAAAAAGTTAGTAAGTTGTTCTTGCGCTGGTAGTACTGCCAAAACCATCTTGCAAGTTCGTCAATACGCGAGTAATGCAAGCATCCAAAAGTTAGTAAAAATAAATCGAATAAAATAACTTATTTTCTTAAATGGCATTGATGTGCATTCTCACCATACTTACATTATTATCTACACGGTCTATTTGAACACGAAGCAATAAAAAATTCTTATACTATAAAAAGCGAGTCTTGCACAGAATCAACTTGATGCTACGATTTTTTGTTACGCGCAGACAAGCGTCGCAATGTTTTAATAATACATCACACTGCGCATGCGCAGTTTTCTATATAAATTGAAGATAATGCAGATTAACTCATAGTATATATACCTTAAAGTAAAGGGCGTTGACAATAACAAGGCGAGTATTGCTATTGACACTATGTTCCGAGAGCAAGTCCTTAATCCTATGGTTAGTTTTGTTATCAACCTGAAAATGTTACCAAATTTTTATTATCTCAGCAGGGATATACAAATTTTAACAACTGTTTTAGCAATAAAATGATACGATACCCAGCCGTTTATGGTCCTAATGGCAAATTCACTATCATTGAAGTCGACTTTCTCCATTGTGGTGTCGAAGATTTTGACGGCATCCTCTTTGAGTTGAGGATTTAAGTCGTAAAAGCCTTCCTTTATGTACACCTTATTAGCGACATCTAAAGTAACGCCCTTGATGCTTTTTATTTTGGACGTAACAGCAGATAATGACGAACGAATCTGTAACAATTGTAAGTACGGCATAGTGGCACTAGTTCATCAATATTTTAATGCCAATTTAAGCAGCGATAGCGTAGTGACTAGTGGGAGACCGTTAGATTGCCACGCAAAGGTCTCGAGTTCGATCCCAAAGCGCGCATCTCTGACTTTTCGAAGGTATGTGCATATTATCTTATCTTATGTGGGGGCCAGTCACTGCAGTCCGCCGACACTTCGACCCAGTGGGATCTTTTGTGTCGACACTCTCCCAATAACGACTGCCATAGATGTTCATGACAGTCGGGACCAACGGCTTAACGTACTTTCCGAGGCACGGAGCAGGCGATAATTGTCAATCAATACGCACATAATTTCGAAAAGTCATATAGCTTCCGAAAGTCAGAGGTGCGCGACGTGGGTTCGAACCCGAGACCCTCTGCATTGCAGTCTGTTGGTCTCCCCACTGAGCTATCGCTGCTCTTATGTGCATATTAAATTCATAATTAATTATCATTCGCGTTAAGGCAAACATCGTGAGGAAACCCGCATGTCGAAGAGTTATCCATAATGTTCTAGAAGAGATGTGAAGTCTGCCAACAGTGCCAACCCGCAAAGAGCCAGCGTGGTGGTCCTTTTCACACTGAGAACAGGCCCGTGCCCAGTAGTGGGAAAGTTTTATATAGGCCAGATATGTTTAATGTCAATAATCCGGTTGGTGCAATGCACCGCAGTAATAACACTCTATGGTAGCACTAGTGCTGTTAAATTTATTACCTACAGACTCGTAGTTCTATAGGCAAGTAACTAGACCATCGTATAACAGGACATCTATGTCAACAATGATTATACTGCGAATGTCTTTATTTAAAATAACGAGTACACCAGAAAGACGCCTTAAAATGACTCCGCTTGTTCCTAATTTGCAGGTTATTCCTGCTATGATCATGTCAATACATGAATAAGCTTGTCGCAGTCCAGTGCTGGACAAAGCCGTCTTCAAAGGCTTAATTTAATTATTACTTACAGAATCATCATCAGCAAAGCCGAGCGACGTTAGAAGCTCTGAATGCGCTGGGTCGGTGGTGCCCAAGGCCAACAGTCCTAGTACAAACTCTGCTGATAGCGGTGAAGACACCACGCTCTTGTTCTTATCCGATTCCTATAATACACAAAATTTGTAAATACTATGTAGAGATTTTTTATATTTTATTTTTTTATTGCCTTTGGTGGCAGACGAGCAAGTGGCCCACCTGATGGAAAGTGGTAACCGCTGCTCATGGACTTCAGCAATGTCAGGACACAGCAAATCAAAAGTATCATTATATAGCAATTTCGTCTGAATTTGCTTAGATACGTTATAACTTTAATAAAATTTAGATTTACCTTTCATAACATGATGGTGTCTCACATAGTTTATGTGATATCCGCAGCTTAATAAATGGTCCAGTCAACAATAATAACAACGCAAAGGCTCATTTAAAGATCACGACCACCCTCAGTATATAGATAATAAATAAGAACATCCTCTTTTGTTAAAGTAAATGCTTGATGTATAAGTCCTAATGTGCTTTATATAATTATATAAGAATATTTACACATTAGAAGCTTTAAAAAAATATATAGCTTCTCTTTAGCCCGTGGCCTTTAAGAGAGGGTAGTTCTGCGGGTGAACAGGCTTCTTCGTACCGTCACAAAATTATTGACAACAGCGGCAACTTCCACTCAATAATCTAAGTCTAAAAATAGCAACGAGATCTAGTCGGTGCAGCTCTACACCCACGCGAGCTGACGGTGGCCACTACGTTCAAGGTCATTGGCAGCCTTCAACGGTTTAATATAAGTACTTTATTCATGTAATCCTAACTAATATTTAATATTATAAATGCGTATGTAAGTTTTTTCTTTGTTACGCTTCCACGCCTTAACTAATCGACTGATCATCATGAAATTTCGCATACACGATGTCAGGGGAACAGAAAAGGATATTAGATGACAGTGTTTTTTTCTGGACGAAAGTCTAGACAAAGCACTGGTACTAACTTTACCTAAACTACATTTACACGAGCGAAGCCGTAGGCATAATCTAGTTAATGATATTTTTATTTATTTATTTACAGCTTATCAATATTTTTACACGATATCCCAAAACGATATTATAAGTAATATATTATGATATGTAACTAAAACATTATTACAATTTTAGACAGTATTACTACACATTAGAGGCTATCAACATTTTTACACACATTCTTTACAATTTCGGCGGGCTACTGGCTACAGACTACGATAAATATCTATGCAGTGGCAATTAAATTCATGAGGCGTATAGTATAATATAAATATATATATATCGGAGGAAGCTATTGATATTTGCACGTAGAATTCACAGTATAAATTGTCTACGTTTTAATTACTTTTAAAATTCTTAATTTAATTTAATTTGATTTGTTAAATTATTCTATAGCTCAAAAACATTATTAATCTAATAAAAGTTATGAATATTGTAATTCACGTAACGACCAATCAGAGCAGAGCGCGTGCTTGAGTGGGGTCGAGGCGCCATCTTTACTTAAGGAAGGCCGACAGTTATTGAGACACATTTGAGCGATAGCGACTGATCGAGTCGGAACGTTGAGTTGTGAGTTGTGTAAAAAGAAGTAAGATCAGTGTCCTGAACCCACTGCTCGGTCTTAACTGTTATTTTTCATTCGACATTATTGTGAAGTGAAAATACTGTTTATTCTAAATACAAATAGTGTAAAACCGGCATCGTTGTGTTTTGTGCTCGCATATTACCCAGATAACGCCCACTAAACCCTCAACCACTACTGACGTTGCCATAGAGAACAATACATCTCCGACATATATATAATATTGTATAGTATAATATATAGCAGAAATGCAGTATACCGCCTACTACAATACTTACGTTACAAAATTTTACAGAGAATTTGGTAATAGCTGAAGAAAGTGATCTTGTATCCATATTTTTAAGTGCGCCAGTCGCTGTAATGCTTATAACTGTAACAATTAAAGAGATTATTAACTACATTGCCCAAAAATCAATATATGTTAGCCATACTTTCATAATGTATGGCATGTCATTCATAACAATGTGCGTCATCACTAGATTCATTCGTGTAGTACAAATAAAGTTAGCCTAGCTCTACGAAACTATAATTATTAGAGGTTCGCACAAACCAACAATCAAATAAATAATAGAATATTTATTTAGCATTCCTATTCAGATGCTCTTCAGCAACCAAAGTCATTCCTTTGCCCTCTCGTCAGGAAAATATAGACATAAACAAATCTTAAATAACGGTTATTTTCCTTTAAAAGATTGCTGCTTCACTGGTTGTAATTTCTGTGTCGCGGGGAACTTTACAAACATTCAAACAACGGACACAAGGAACACACAGATTCGGAACAACGTTTTGTAGATCACACAAATTTTTGTCCCGCGTGGGATTCGAACCAAAAACAATCGGCGCAATGGCAGTGGCGAGGCGACCACTTAAACCACTACGTTTTTATATTCAAACTAAGTATTAGGAATTTTATCGCGGCTCATTTAGTTAATTTTTTTATGATTTATTTATGGTTGGTCATAAATTAATACTTTTTAATGTTTTGTTTACAGTTAGAAAATTTGTTATTGCATCCATGTGTATAACGGTAAAATTCTTGATAAACTGGCATTAATACTCGTCAAATGAATATACAATAAAGCAAATATATAAAGGGATTCTTTAATAAAAAAAGACTGCAGGCAGATGCTGGATGCGGCAAGCTGAAGACAGAGCGCTATGGCGCTCTTTGGGGGAGGGCTAAGTCCAGCAGTGGATAGCCTGATGATGATGATAATGATAAAGGGATTCTTAAATACTAAGAATTTCAAGGCATTCTAGAACATTTCAAGTTTGTTTTTCAAATAAACTGTACTGAAGAATCTGCAGACATTATTTGCTTCACAAAAATATAAAAATAGGATAATATACTAGAGTAAGCCCCAATCTAAATAGCATTATTTTTTGTCAGATCTCCGGAAAATAGAAACTACTCATTTAATTTAATGACATACAAGTATTTTCGGAAAAATGCATTTGTATTCGTATACCTGTACTTCCCCAATATTTACTTTGCATGAAGTCAGGTTGGGTCATTGGAAATAACATACTTCCAATAACCTGACACACACTTAATTATTATAATTGCGGTCATTTGTGGTTACAGGTGACACCAAAATCAATGTAAAATGACTAACAACGCGAATAGAGTCACATAGGGTACAAAAATAAGTATCTAGAAAATAAATGTATAGATAATATCTACATTATAAATAAAAATAAAGATAAACAAGTCAACTTACATAAAACAAAGCATATCCACATAGGCATAATTGTCAATAATATACGACAAAATAAATTGTTTACTATAGTAGTACTATTCAAACGAATAGTCGTAATATTTGTAGGCGATGCTGGTATTGCGGAGTAATAAACATTGATTACACCATGACTATCAGTTTAATAGAAATACTATAAAATGTTCTGATAAGAATTATTTTCCTTAGTGTTTCCAGCACCACCAAGAACGTAAAACATGTTGGTGGCAAGGACGACGGCTACCCGAAATGGCTATATGTATAGGTTGGTATTGCTCTGGAGGCTCCATCGTATCACGTCACCGTCACCGCTCACTCCTGTGCTCTTTTTTTTTACGTGGGTAGTACTCCTCGCAGACGGATGCGACCGCTGCCCACTTCCTCTCGCGGTTGACCATGGTTTTGATCAAGGCCAGCACCGAGAGGTTTTCTCCCACAACCTCAATGAGTTTACGACGCTGCACCGCCCAAGCAGGACATTGCTCGAGCGTGTGCTGCGTCGTGTCCTCTTCACACTCGCAGCGGTGGCCGACGGGACTCGGTTCCCTCCTAGCGACCGTGTGCAGGTATTTGCCAAAGCAACCGTGCCTGGCAACACCTGCACCAGCCAAGAGGAAAGGATCCCATGCTGCCGCCCTGCCCACCGCTCCAACACCGGCTGGAGGGCCCCAACGGTCCTGAAACCGGCCATGAGAGCCTCCAGCCGTGCCTTCTATTTTAAAAGGTAGGCTCGATTTCGCGCGCGTTGTATGATTGCCGGAAGGGGACGACAACCCGTCTGCTCCCGCACTTCCTCACTCACTGTATACATTTCGTCGAGCACTTCAGCCTCCAAATCCCACGGGGGTGTCCTGGCCAATGCGCTACCTGCGTCGGCCGACACCGTGCGGCATCCTCGTATTACCCTGACCGCTATGACTCTCTGTGGTCTCCGCAGAAGAGTCTTGCACTGAACGCTTAGGGAGTCCGCCCACACCGGGGCACCGTAAAGTGCCACTGACCGGATAACCGACCCGCCCAAGTTTGGCAATAGCCGCCCAAGGGTGGTAGCAGTGCCGAGAAGCTTTCGAGCGAGTTTGTCTGAAGTGCTCGTCGAAGCACCACCAGGATCAGTCCAGGGCCAAGCTCAAATATTTAATTTGGGCCTGGACAGGAACGCGCGTCAAGCCCACCATTATCGAGGCGCCGCGGGGTGGACTGCGACGGGGCCCGTGAAAGACCAGGGACCCCGTCTTGCTAAAAGCCACCCGTAAACCCAGCGCCTCGATACGCCCGACCACCTAAGAAATCCCCACGGTGGCCAAACTGGCCGCCTTCTCGAAGGTTGGCTCCACGGGCGATGTCTAAAGACACCGCCAACAAAACACCGCCGCCGACAACCACCTCCTCGGCTGCGGCCTTCAGGCGCATAATGGCCCCGACCTTCGAACGTCCTTCCCCGAATCCGAACTGAGCGTCCGATAGGTCGGGACCGACCGTGCTTAGGTGCCGGACGATGTGGATGGCGAAAATTTACGCAAACATCTTCCCCGCCTCGTCCAGCAGCACTATGGGCCTGTACGCCGCGGCCGGCTCTGGAGGCCGTCCCAGCTTGGCCAGCAGTACCAACTTCCCCTCCTTCCAGCACCCAGGAAATCGTACCGGCGCGACTCCAGGCTCACGTCGAAAAGTTCCCTGAGACGGACATCCAAGTGATCGAGGGCCAGCGCGAGAGCTCGCGCCAGAACACCGTCAGGTCCAGGGGCGGTCGTATTGAAGCGGATCCGCAAAACGGCTGCCCCCATTTCCGCATCTGTAACCGGGGAGCATTGAGGTCCGCCTCCCGATGGGGCCATAGTCGGGGGCACGTGCTATGCCCGGTCAGAAAATAACTCCTCGACCAGCTCGGTGAGGAAGTTGGGCTAGAGGGTCTCCGTAAGAGGGCGGGGGGCCGCGCACGGAACATGTTCAACGCTGCGCGATATGGCCGCCCCAGGGGTCCTGGTCTAGAAATTTGACACAAGCAGGCGAATCGCGTTCGTAGTATTTCGGCATTGTTCAGTTGACTTCGTAGAATGCTTCGTAACTATGGTTACATAGGTAATATGTATGTGGAGTAGGTGACTAAATTAAATGTGATTATATGGGTATAGTTATAGACAATTAAAACCATAAAGAGAAAAATTAAAAAAAATTATTGGCGAGTTTCGTCCACTTGGCGACCGCTGGTAACAATAATTACTTAAGATAAGGTAAGTTAGAAGAAAGAATAAAATAAGTTCTGACATATTATACATACACATATATAGACACATACATAGATTTACACCTGTTTCCCAGAGGGGTAGGCAGAGACTACGGATTTCCATTTGCTACGATCCTGACCTGTGTGATAATTTGGTCCGAGATCCTGACACACTTCTCTGACATATTATGTATTTATTAATTCCTTGTAAGTGGCATAATCTATTATAATTATTAATGAGATATACCAATGTTAAGCTGATCTGATTACAATATTTTTGGTTATAACCCCATTTTTGTATAGTAAGTATGTGATTAAAAATAAAAACATATAATGTCAAAAACACTGTCAGTGAGTAAGTGATTTTGAACATCAACCTAGAAAATGCAATGAAAAAAATCTATATAATCAAAATTCAAAGTACTTAAACTAAACAAAAAGATGTTAAGTCTTTTAAATTTACGCTGCGTCAGAAAGTACACCCAGTGCAGTCCTCGACCTCCAAGTGGACCTTATTCGCCACCACCACGACCTTGCGGATGCTGCAGACCTCCATCTCAATATCCTCCCGAGCCCATAACACCTAACCCATGCTGTCCCAGTCCGCATCAGGGCACAGAATCATGGAGGATATATAAAATGATTGTGGTATACCTAGGTTTCCCACTGATGGTGCTATTTCAAGGTTTTATCCTGTTGGAGAATCATCTACCACCGAAGGCAAGGAGGGAAAGGATCGCCTGATATTAATTGGTTACCGTAGACTGTGATCGTTGCAAAGTCCAGACTATCACTTGCGTGTTGCCGACCCTAGAGAAAATATAAGGAATAGGAAAGAGCATGTGGCCATCCGGTATCCTTACTTATTACTTGTATAAGAAGATGACACTTCCCTAGGCGACCAGTTTTTTTGGACCAATAGTTTATTATCAACGCAACCGGGGCAAAACCAACGTTTTGAGCCTCGAAAATAATAAATAGAATAGTAATTTTACTAGTCTAACACACTTTTTTTTACTATCCCCGTACTAGATATAGTTCTTGTATCGCAGTGGTAAGTGTAAGGCTGCTCGCGTCCACAGGTGATACACACCTTTTATAACCCTGCACGTGTCCCCGGGTGGTGCCAAATGAGTAGCAACGCCGTGCATCGGGCGGCGGTTAAGTATCCCAACATACCTGGACACACCCAGCTGTTCAGGTCGGCTCCACTGGCCGTGAGGAATTAAATAACCTCTAAGGGACTGGTGTGGAAGGCAAGGGTAAACCACCACACTATATTCCCAAGAAAGTCGTCATGAAGGTACAACAAATAGTAGAGAAGTGGCCCTGCGATCCGCTTAGCAACCGGCGCCGCTCTGCGTCTGAGGTAAACGGTGTGAAATTGGTTACCGGCCATGCTGATGTAGGAGACCAGGCATCGCATGGAAATCGGATTACTGGAATCTCTGTAAATATGCGTGAAATCCAAAAGATAGGTACTTGGAATGTACGCGGTTTACTTCAGACAGAGAAGCTTACAATCCTGAAAAGAGAAATAACCCGCTGTGAACTAAATATCTGCGGCCTAAGTGAGACTCATTGGAAAGCCAGTGGTAAATAAAGTTGTCCAAATGAAATAGAGATCTGGTTTGGGCTATTGCCAACGTGTTGGACTCAGGCAAATTAAATATTATTATAATTTTTTTTTAATCATGCAATGTCGAACTTTGTTCTGTTTTTAGCTCTTTCCGAAACTTTGACAGCCTGTTATAATTTTTATAAGGTGTCTATAGGAAATAATAATTTTAATGAAATTTAGCAATAGTTAACTAAAATAAAAAATATCATTGTCACAGCTAAACCCATATTCGTTTAACATTTTTACAGTTTCAGTCCAAATTTCCGACCTTTTGTTTTAAAAATAAAAAAATAGCATATCGCCGAAACTGTGAGACAAAATTTAATTTGCCCGAGTCCAACGCGCTGGCAAAAGCCCAAACCAGATCTCTATTTCATTTGGACAACCGTGTGCCTAACATTCTGTATATCCAATATCGCTGGTCTGTATTCTTAGTTAAGGGTACCATTATTATTTGCTACTGCGCAAGGGTGGGTACGTCACATATATTTTACTCAACCTATTGAGTCGCAGCGGCATACCGGCGACCAGACAATATAGGTATAGGTTTTTAATAATGTCTAGTATTCCAAAAATTGATATGGATGAAATTGCAAACCTTTATTACAAGAAATTATCTATTTAATATTACCTACTTACAAATAAAATATCACGCCTCTATCCCTTGAGGGGTAGGTAAAGGGGCACACCCCAATTACAAAAGTTATTTTATTATTATCATTTATTACCATAAATCATATTACTTATAAGTCAATTTAAGCCTTTGCATAGTCACAAAGTGCGCCATCATGCCATCCTACTGTCTATTTTAGATTTATATTAAAAAATATATCTTAGCTCAAATTATTTCATCTCTATAATATTATTAAGTTATTACTGTTATTATCTTTAGTTTTTTATAGTCAGTAGTATATAGCATAATGGCTGTAATATCTTGTTAATCTGAGTTGTAAAATACTGACATTATATTTAATTGGCGATTTAAAAGAGTGGCTGTCAGTTTCTTGCAGTTTTCTTCTCATAGGCTCTACCTTTTGCCTGAACCTAGCAACTAACCTAATGTAGTTTCAGTAACTTAGTAAACTCACAAACCTATATACTTTGACGTTCATAAGTGTTACTTTGTGACCTAAATGAATAAATGATTTTTGACTTTGACTTTGACTAATCATAATCATAATAATTTATGGGATTGCTTTAGAAACGGGCCGATTTCATTAAGGGTTGAGGGTGTTTGAGGGGGAAGGAGGAGGCAGTGCTGAACCCCCCCAATTACCCCCATGGCGCGCAAATGTCTAGTTACCGAGAAGAAAAAATTAAAATGGTTCAAACTTAACCTCAAAATTGAGACATTTTATATTCTGTCTCGCATAAAATCTGTTGTTTTGGAAGCAACTTACAACTGGGACGTCTTCGGCGCTGCGGGAAGTGCAGCCTCTACGCCATTGCGTAACAAAGCGCAAGCATCCGCACTCGCCTACGCAGCTTCGGCTTGCTGCAACCTCAGCCGTTACGGCTCGTACGGCGCTTGCTCTTTGTTACAGCTGGCGGAGGCTGCCCTCCCTCCGCGCCTCCGGCTTTTTATAACCACTCTAGGGGTAGGGCATAAAGTACTGGGGAGAGTCGCGATAGGTTAATTCGATATTGTCTAAAATTTCATGAAATGGCTGTCATGTATGAGTAATTGAATTGCTGAATCTGGCGCGTAAAAGTTACGTTTCATTTCACGTAAAAATAATATCTTTTACCAAATTTGGTGAAATAAAATGATCATTTGACTATAAATGTTTTGTTACATATTGAAATAATTAAAAATAGTTTTTTGTATCACATTTTATTAAAGAAAGACGAACCAAATTACGTTGGTGTCATCAAAAAGCCGTTCCATTTCACGTGTTTATAAAAATGCCTAAAAAATAAACTACGCGAGTGCGCGGGTTGGGGATGGCTCCGGGGGGTTGGAAAACCCACCCGCTACATTTTTTAGTTTTTTTAACGCGGGGAAATGTGCAATCACATTCCCCATCGCCGGTTTTGGGGCGGGCGATGGGGATATGTCGGGATCCAGCCCCTACGATGGATTTGGGCTGAACCGACTAAAACCACCGCGGTTTTCCTCACACCTTTATGGCGGGGCCGCGCGAATCGCTCTCGCATTCGAATCGCGACCCCACCGAAGGTTCGACCCGCCGACGCGGCGGGTCCCACACAACCATCAAACGAAACTTGGGGGACCTAGTCCCCTACGACAAAGCGGGGGACCTGTTCCCCCTTCCAACATCGAGAGGCGTGCGCGGAACACGAACGCCGCCTACTCGGACCTGCGCTGATCGGGCGGTGGACGGCCCCAATGGGTCCATCGCCCGCAGGCTTCTATTCAAGGTGGCTGGAGGTCGTCTCGCGCCCTCCTGCGCCCGGCTGTGCGGTTAGGGAGAGAGATTGAACGTTTCCTCTCCCTCTCCGCCGCCTCCTTCACTAACATCACCTCCTCACAGAAGGAGGCGACGGCATTCCAAGACCTCTCACTCGAAACCATGGACAGAACCATAGCTTCGAGTGAGAGGACGACCCTACCGACTGCCGCGTGCATGACACGGCGTTGCGTGGCCCAAGCAGGGCAATCTGCCAATGTATGCAACGCCGTGTCTTCGACAACGAAGCGGCAGTCGCCGCTCGCCGCAGTGATGACAACCGGGCGTCTTCTGTTTGCCTATTTGACACAGGTACCGACCGAAACAACCGTGGTCGGTCAGCACCTGCGTCAGACGAAACGTGAGGGCGCCATGACGCCTCTCCAGCCACTCTCTGAGTACGGGTCTTACCGCCATGATTGTGGCGTGCCCGACCCCCTACATATTTCAACCAGCACCAACCCCCGTTTCGATCGGCCCGTTTCTAAAGCCAACCCTAATTTATTTGTGGAACATAGGTTAGTAATAGAGTTATGTTATAAGTACGCTATGTCCTACCACATAATATGGCGTACAAATTATAATATAATTTACAAGAATCTTTAGCCCCAAATAATATCTACCTATACTAAGTAATATTATAAAGCTGAAGAGTTTGTTTGTTTGTTTGAACGCGCTAATCTCAGGAACTATTGGTTCGAATTGAGAAATTCTTTTCTTGTTGCTTAGCTTAGCTTATTTATCGAGGAAGGCTATATATAGGCTATATAACATCACGCTACGATGGGTCGTAGCGGGGGCGGCGCAGTAATCATAAACGCGGATGAAACCGCGAAACATCTAGTCAATTAATATAATTACAAAAGAAAATTACAACCAATTATTCATTAAAATTAAACGCTAATAATTTATTATAATTATATAACATCCAGACTAACACATATTATTTAAGTCTTTAGAAAATCATCAATAGAATAGTAAGCCATATTAACCAATAAAATTTGTTTAATCTGCTTTTAAATCATCATCTATTACATGGGTTCGAATCCATGTAATAGACGAGCCTTTTGTCTAACTTCGTCCTACTACTGACAATTTCCTAAAAGAAAAAGCCAATAAAAAATTGTCCGATCTAGGAATCGAAACCGAGACGACACGCTGACTTATGTTACGTAAACAGCGAAGCGTTTGTGCAGATGAAGATCTGTAACAAAGGCAGCAATACAATTTTGTATGCGACAAACACTACCTGCTGGTAAACATATAAATTTACATTTCTGTCACATTCATTTATGTGTTACAAAGTTATATTGAATCGAATTGGGCGTTACTTGGCGGCAATCCATTGTAATAAAATTATTGGGAAAAGAGGAACCCGCCGCGCAACCTCGGTTTGCTCACCCCAACTATTGCAATAGAAAAAGGTTGACACACTGAACTCCTTTGAATAGAGTCAGCCACGACGTGGGACCCAGGCGCACTCCAAGTTGCAGTAGTCCGCTTCAAACACAAAATATGCGTCGACCCGTGTGATCAAACAGTCATGAAGATGCCTCGCGCTGTCGCTGCGTTTGGTAACGAATGAGAACCACGCGCCACGCGCGCAAAGTGCTACGATGTTAGGGTAGACCTTAAGTTATTTTTAAGACATTTACCGATATGCTGGGAATAAATCCTGTGTCGTGGTAGGCTTTACAAACATTTGAACAACGGACAAAAATACGATCGTCTACCTTAGCTTAGTACAATATAAACTGAATGGAGCGTAATGAGGTTATCTCGCTATCTCCTTTGCACGCCCGCACTTAAATAGCGACTACGTCACCCTTTTTAATTAACATCACTGCTACTACCTGATTAGAAAGCTTTCTACCTATATTTTATTTATTTCTAAGTTGATTTACAAAAACATTGTAGGTAGATATACATTTAAGATATCGGGTAACAAAACTTTTGTATATAAAAACTAGGTTTTGCCCAATTAGATTTTGTCATAAAATTTCTATCTGTACCTTTTTTTGCATAAAAGGTACCTACCCTTTTTTCCGTAGTGGAATGCATAAACCTACCACGGTGTTTCTCAACATAACCAGAAACGCGGCGGGGCCGTGCGAATCACATTAACATGCAATCGCGTCAGATACCTACCTAAACATAGAATGATAACATTATTTATAGTTATTACTTATAACCTCATTTCTGTCCGTGTAGCAGGCGTCATATAAAAAAAAAGAAATGAGTTAAAATCTCTGAAGTATATCATACACATACTGAAAAATTCTAAGTGACTTCAAACAACTAAAAGTAATTCTATAAACAATAGTAAAGTCTGGAAAATGTAATTAAAAAGAGTTAAAATTAATCAAAATTCAACGTAATTAACCCAAGCGTAAAAATATGCTAAGTCTTAGATCAAATATAAATAAATTACTCGGTATAAGAAACTACGGACATTGCAGTCCTTGCCCGCCCCCCCCGCCAGGGCCTTGCGGGCCTTGCAGACCTAAACCTCCATCACCATGTCGTCCTGGGCCTATAGCACCTAACCCATGCTGTCCCAGATATCACCATGGTACAAATACATGGAGGAAATATAAAATGATAGTGTTATTTATATGCTTCCCACTGATGTTCATTCATGGTTCAGCCACCATGTGCGCGCACCATCCTCACGCGGAGGTCGACTGCCGTGACTTTGAATATATGCGCAGAATCACCAAGAGGTGGCCGTGGCATCCAACGAAATCACTATTTCATAATGACGCAGTAAACTACTTACCAGGAGAATGTGAACCACCTCCTCCTATTTGCGATTAACAAGAAATTTTCTAATATTGTAAGTAACAAAAATACTTATATCTAGCTTTTATAGACCTTAATATTTATTTTTGATGCCTCTAAGAATGATAGAGATAACATAAATTATTAAAATAAATTGCAGTGAGCCCATTAACCAGATTTTACTATAGCACTCATTTTTAAGCTATTGCCATGAGTGTAAATAAATTGCTTTGAATAATAGGTCATTGCACTGATTTAAATAAAATCAATAAATAAGAAACACTCTAATTAAAACATTTTTGTTGTAGATGCAGACACATAACAATAAATCAATCCGCTATGCTGTGCTGAGTTCTATTTCCCTATTTGCCACCTTATAGTTCAGTTCAAGAAAACATAAATAAACTCTGCGCTTTGTACAAAACAGCAAAAGCGTGAGATACTAGCAGACCCGCCGTCTCGACTGCCAATAAGTATAACGTCATGTGTACTGACACTGACAAAAGGACAACTTCGCTCAAAGAAAACATCCAGTCTTGCTCGCGCAAATAACTCTATAACATTTGTTATAGAGTTATTTGAGCGAGCGAGACTCTATATGCTGGGTATTTACTCAGCATAGCTATGTACAGCAAAGATCATGTATTAATCGTGACCTTTGACCTTATAACAAATGACATATTATGGCGCATCGAAGGCTGCTATTCCAAAGCACCCGCACCGTGTCGTCACTTGTACTTCTACCAAGACGCCTGCCGTGTCAGAATTCATACAGACGAAAGACATACATAAGTCGCCATTATACAATAGAAAACTTATATATAAACTTCAAAAAGTTAGATCTTTGAAAGAATTTAATGAGTTTTTTATATATACTAGCTGTCCCGACAGACGTTGTTTTGAAGACACGAAAAATAAATTTGGAGCAGCCTTTGGGGAGTGCCGATAGAAGTGAAAATTTAAACCTTGATCATAAACACTTCTTTATAAACCAAAAATAATTCAAAAATGGAAAGCGTTCGGTGACGATGACGCGAGTTCCATGATTTTTGTTCACCCAAGAAGTGCTCAACGCGCCTAAAGAAGTTTTCACTTCAAATTAAAAAAAAAAAAATCTAAACCATTCTCGAATCCTCATGAACACTCAAAAAATTTCATCAAAATCGGTCGAGCCGTTTAGGAGGAGTTTAATTACAAACGCACGCACAAAAGATTTATATTAGGTATATAAAGATGTACGGTACATGCTATGTACTTAAAGTTTGTAAAAAATAAGTGAAGATATAAATAATTGTATTATATTAACCGGTGTGGTTGTAATAAATGGCTGATTCGTTTGAAATTCGTCTTTTTAATTTATATTGATATTAAGTTTATTAAGTTCTAGTAACAAATAGTAGGTCTGTGCTCTATCACTATTAGTCAGTCGGAACAACGCGAGACAACGAGGCGCTCGTATTCAGCCAGGTATTGTTGCCTGCTTAGGCAATTATGTGTTGATTATTTGATCCTTTTAATTTTTGTAGTATTTTGTAGTGGGCTATTTTGAATGATAATCACGAAGTTAATAATGAGATGTTGGCAGCTGTGGAGCAGAGAGAGTAGTGTAGATAGATCGCTGCATAGTTGGCATGCGCACGCATGTAGGTTGTGGCGCGCGGCGGGCGGCCCTGCTCCCTGCGCCCTGCCGGGCTGGCGCGCCGCGGCCGTCGCCGCTGCGATCAATACGCGTGCTGACGTCAGTAGACGGGTGCGCGCCATTGGCCCGCCCGGCATTATTAAATAAACCTCCGACCGGAGTGGCGCGCAACGCGTCGCGCCGCGGGCACAGCACCGCAGCACGCGGCGGGCCCGCGCACCGCTCGCGGCCTGCCGCCGCCCGCCATGGCCGACATGCCGGACCTATCGCACCTCACGCCCGAGGAGCGCGCGATCATCGAGGGTGTCATGATGCGCCAGCGGCAGGAGGAACAGCGCGAACACGAGATCATGAGGTGTGCCCCACGACATACCCCGCGCCCCGCCCGCGCCGCCCCTCCCGTGTCGCCATGTCTCTCGATTCGACGTAATGCACCAACGTAACTTGTGAAGTGCTGTGATCCTTTCCTATGCCATTCTACCACTATCAAAGTTATCTAAAATAATTTGATTACTGTCTATTCGTCGATGCTGACCTTCGGCTTGTGTTTTGTGATCCTGTCCAGAGCTTAAACCACGAATGTACGTAAGCACATAATAAGTATATGCGCTTAAGTACATAAGCTATAGTAGTATATAACAAAGTATTGACGTAGATAAACAGTTGTGCTGCGTGACTACCATTTCAAATTGATATTTTTAAACCAAAGTGCCATCGTTTTCCATCGCCACGGATAAATTACAGTGGGATTATTCGCTAGTCTGAAGTGTTCGGCTGCGCGTAATGTCGCATTAAACATGCAGTGCTTGGCTTTTGTGACGCATAGCTGCATCGTTTAAAAAATAATACAATAATTTAATTACGCCCTATTTTCTGATTCACAACATCTGTTTACTGGGATACTGCTGCTGTCCGTTCTGTTTTTAATATAATCAATACTGCGTACAATATTGTATGAAGAAGCTAAGCCCATTTTAAGATTTAGAAACTTTAATCAGTACATATCAAAATGTTTACATTGTTCTAAAACATAATTACGTGTACTAACCAATATTATATGCCGTTGTCTCGGTAAATTGGCTAAGGGCAAATTAAATTAAGATGCTAAAGCGTTGGAACACCCATGCCTATTTGGCATATTATTATAATTTATTTATCTGACCTACATTTTGACCTACATAGAAGATAATATAAAAATACGTGGGTATAATAGGTTTTCGTGTTATTACAAGCTACAGTATAAAAATGGTGGACATTTTCTGAGATTATGACGTTGCGTTGTAGTGATTATAAAATGATAGGTAGGTATTAGCAACTTATCTCGCGTTTTCTTATGTAGTTTAGTTTGTCGTTATCCATGGGTCAACCATCCATATCAAATTTCATAAAAATCAGTTGAGGTACATACACGTGAAAATTAAAACAGATGGAATTTCCATAACCTTAATTATTTTAAAATATTTTTTAGAATTATTAATCAAACTCTGTAGAGCATAAATTATTTAATTACTATCTGAATTTTAGGAATGTCATCAAACGTAATATAATAACCTATTGATCATAGTTTATCACAGCATTTAGAATTTTTTTTGCAAAATAGCTTTATAGTGATTTTGATTAGTATTCACTAATAATTTCTTAATAGAGTCTATCCCTTTGAGTTTTCGTGGTTATTTATAAATTTGAACATGGTACACCTACAGGCACATGTCACGTCAGAGAAAAACACATACCTATTCATAGCAGTTATGCTTACAGATTCATAACTCAACATTTCAGTAATTTCAGAAATGTCTTAAATGTTCTAATAATACCGAGACACGTTTTGGTGTTTTTTTTATTGTAGGTACTTGACGTTCAATAAAAATCTGTGCTGTACTTAGATAACTTTATGGCAACATATTTTGATTAATTAACAAAACACATCTGCAATGAAAAAACGTAAGCGTCGTCAAATTTACCCTTAACATAAAATGTTGATACATACGCTGAACAAACATGGAAAAAGGATTTTATTACTTACGGTAATTAGTGTAACTATCCAATTAACGTGAAGCATCTACGTATTTATTGGGGAACGTCGAGAATAGACATTAGTTTTATAATATTGATTTTATTATAACGAACAGACGTAAGCAAGATGAAGTCGCCGTACTCGAACAGACGATCCGCACGAGGAATGAGATGCATCGCGCCGCTGGAGTAGAGCTCGCGGCCACTTGTCACATCTGCCTCAAGACCAAGTTCGCTGACGGCGTCGGTCACTCTTGCCATTATTGTCGAGTGAGGTGCTGCGCTCGATGCGGAGGGAAAGTAACACTTCGCTCTAACAAGGTTATTAGTATTCTACTTTATGAACCTCGAGATAGCTACCTAACAATATTCGATCTTATTCATTAAGCCGTCGCTTTTGTTACAGGTGATATGGGTATGTATATTGTGCCGTAAAAAACAGGAACTTTTATCTAAAACTGGACAATGGATTCACAAAAGTGCCGGGCAAGATTCTATGTTATGGCGTATGGAAAACGATCTGCGAGGTCTCCCACCGCCTGATATTACGCTAGATAAGAGACCAAAACTAGAACGGGCGCATAGTGCCGCAGAAAAAGAGAATCTGCCACTTCAGAGAGCGGGTAGTGCGCTACGTCGTCAATATAGTCAGCAAGACCAGAAATGTTACGGGGAGCTGGAAGGGTTGGCTAGAACCCACCCGCACCTAGTGCACCCGAGACAAAAGGCTGCTTACGGCGTGGTGGACTCGGGCATCCCACCTCCTCCGCAGCTGATGCCACATGCGCCCTCGTCGCACCCCGTACTGCCACCACGTTCTTCTTCCTCGGATGACGAGGTGCCGGAGTGCGTTTCCGACGAGAACGACGAGTATCGAGATCGCGGTGAGTATGCACGCTGCCTAACATCCATCACCCGTTCCCACCACTTGTAACACTACATGATCCCTTCCATCCGAGCTAATTTTGTTTGTCAACCCTACACACAACACTACACCACGACTGTAACATTATATGGTAACAAATACATAACGTTGATTGTCATGTTCATGTCTGGCATTACGCAATGATAAAGTTAAGGTGTTCCGTGCGAGGTGTTCATTAATTTAAGTAGCCTCAGGTAATTGTTACTTTTAAGTTATCTAAACTAAGTATTATAATTCACTGAAACTAATAGTGTTGAGCACCTAAACTTATCTTTACCTATAATTCCATCACGTTGCATCATGTAGTACCTACTTGTTCCATTGTAACATTTTAGTGCCCGAATATTTCAACAATTCAAGACAAAAAACACTGTCTGCTCAATTAAACTTATTTTCAGATATTTGTGGGTTTATAGTTTCAAACCTTGCACACAGGGCCCAGTGTGGTGCTTGGTTTGAAATGTTATATATGATGTATTGTTATATCGTGTGCCGCCGCGTACGTTTTGCTTGTTTCCACCATGCCCCATGTACGCGCCCGGTAGCCACTTCGCAACGCAAAGCTGGACTGGCGATCTTTCTTTAATTAAATACAAGCCTTAAGTGAGCATTACAGTTGCCCAATTCACTTACCAAGGCCCAGGTAAAAAATAATTTCATAAATAACTTAATTATAATATAGATTTTTCGACAAACACCGTAGCCGCTCTAAGAACTTCCCTCAGCGTGCACTGATATAGGTCCATATCTGGGTTTTGGAGAGCCACAGCGTTTAGCCGACGGAGCGCTCGCGTTAGTGGAGCCTGTCGGCACAGCTCACTTCTGCACCACGGGGCACTAAAGAGACTGTGCCGTCGACTGTCAGCTAGCGACGTGTTGCCCTCACCACGTCATCCAATGATTGCAGGTACAAATAACGATCGCAGCAGTTCCGACAGTTCCAGGAGCCAGCGTCAGACGATGCTAAACGAGAAAATGCATAAATTCTTATCGGTGAGAGGGCGAGTTTTGTCGGGATCTTATCTAATTAATATGCGTTGTAATTATATTGCTGAAGTTTAGATGTGATGATCAGTATTACTGTTACGTACAACACTTCCTTCTGGTCAACCAAATGTGATGGCTGTTTAACAAAGTCCTATCTCTTCGAAGAGCTCTTTCTTCAAACCTGTCTTACGAAGTACTTTCACTAAGTGTTTTATCGATTTTGAATATATCCATAATAAAGCTACATTGATATTGCATGTAACCATTGTTTACAACAAAATCAGTGTAAAACAGTGAATGTACTTCCTCTGTTTCAAGATTTCTATTGTTTGAACCAAAAATGGCATTCTCATCTATATTATACACAATACAAAATGTAATTTAAGTAGGTGGCTTCTGCACAAGATTTATGGTTCAAGCAACGTACGCATGCTTGGGCGAAAAGAAGTGTACTTGTTCATATTTTTATTATGAATCCGTTAGAGTTGTTTGTGGTCGTGTCCTTTATTTTATTGTTGCTGTTTTACTGTCTTACTCGGATAAGTTTGACACGTTCTTTCCGCTTGTGCGTGATGATCACCGCTTTCCATTGATTTATTTTGAACCGGAGGAACACGCAATAACGTTTATTAAGTTGTCCAGTAAACCTATTTCGCTAAGGCTCATTTGATAACAGATAGGGAATGTAGTACTAATTTAATTAATTTAAAAATATAACCGTCTAATCAAACGATGTCGATTATGTTGATTCCGGGCGCGTACAGGCGCGTGGGTGTAGAACAAGAACGGACGCAGGCGTTGACAAGATAAAGGTAATCGTTGCTATTCATACGATGTCATTCTTAGGACAACTAGAGGCATGTGCTCCAGTTCGGCACCCGCATCTACGTAGCGCTAACGTGGCTGCCAACAATTATTACAATTTGATTAATCATTCGCCGGCTACTTACGAAGCAGAAGCGCGCGGTCCATTTGATGTGGCGAGGACTGGGCCATCAGGTGGACGCAGTTTCGATTCTGTAACCGATTGCCGGTGGCGAGCTCGTGACGACGGCGAAGGTGCATACTTGCGCCCATACGCACCAGACGAGGGCCCGCGCCCTGACCGAGAGGTGTATAAGAGTGCCTATTTGTGGGAGGACTCCTCAGACAATAGACGTTTTACCGAGAGGAGAAAAAAGACCGTTCGTTTTGACGGGCACGAAGGCGCAGCGACGTTCCCGCGCGGAGGTCGCGACGCGTCAGGCGCGCCGCACGACTGGGCCTCGCTGCGCTGGGAGTCCGAGCGCCAGACCAGCCAGGACTCCGCCACCAAAGACTCGGGCATCGATACCTCTAGCACCTTCACATCGAGTGAAGATTCTAACAGAGGCGATTGCCCAAAGGTACATAGATCGCTTCCCAGTGTGTCGGTTAGTTGCTTCAAACTAGTAATTTTATTATTAGCGCCGTTTTGCGGCTTTATATGCATAACTATATTTAGGAAACGTTTCCTGACGATTTAGTTTTTAATTGACAGAGGTAGGTGTACTTGAGAGAAACCTAAAATAACATTACCTACTCACTTATTTATAATCGAAATTGGTCGTGTATCTTAATAGTCAAGTTTGGTTTAATTGCAATATAAACTAGTGCACACAATAGACTTAATTTATTTTTTTACGTTTTCATGAGAACTGTGTAGTACGCGTGTAGATAGATGATGTTATTAATATAAGAATGGATATTTATGTTTGGCTGTAGCATGGTTGCATCGGCGAGCATGGGTTACGTCCTATATATGTTGAATGTGCACTTTCTTGTAAATTACACGGTGGTAAGCAGAGCTTAAAGTAATAGGTGTATCTGCATCTATAACTGTTTCAGCTCGATTCTTTCAAGATAAGTTAAATAACTGTACAGCTGTTTTTGTAGCGTGAACTCTTTATGTTTAACATGATATCAATAGAATTGATATTCGTTTGTTGTGTGGCAGTTTCCGCTGAGCTGGCAGGTGTCGGTCGATGGGACTCGCATGATTGGTCATATGGTATTGCGCAAGACTGTGGTTGAAGGTAGTTCCCACTCTTCGGCCGCTATCCTTGGACTGAAAGTAGTTGGTGGGAAATTATTGCCTGACGGTACACGAGGAGCAGTTGTAGAAAAAGTAAAAAAGGGATCTATTGCAGATTTAGAAGGTCAACTTAGAATAGGTAAGTATCGATAGATTTATTGTAATTTCAATGTCATATTAAACCTTTCCTATCGTTAAAAATGTAAGGAAACCTTAGAAACATTTTAAGTGTTGTTTTCCATAAAACTAATCCTAATAAATATATAAGAGTATATAATATGATAACATATGAATGTTTACCTATCTAAAATCGTGTTAGTCATTCAGAGATCAGTACCTAACTTTGTATTTTAATTACTTACGGAACAAGAATGTTTCGGGCGTTCCATTCCTTTTCAATTAAAAGATCTTATACTTCTAATCACGATGCTACAAAATAACTTACTACAACCTTATGTACAGGTGATGAAGTATTACAATGGAACGGAATGCCCCTCCAGGGCCGTACTGCGGAAGAGGTGGCGTCAGTAGTAGCGGATAGCAAACATGACTCTCATGTAGAACTGGTCGTGTCGCGTCCGCTCGCTGCAACCCGCCCTCCGGCTCAACCCTGGAGGACTCACAAAGGTGCCACATTACTATTTTATTATATTAATCCCTTAGTAGGAGCAGCGATAGTCTAGTGGGAAAACGTTGGAATGCTACGTAGAGGTCTAGAGTTCGATCCCAAGGCGCGCATATTTGGCTTTTCGAATTTATGTGCGAATTAAATAGTTCATTATCGCTCGGTGAAGGAAAATATTGTGAGGAAACTTGCATGTCTGAGAGTTCTCTATAATGTTCTCGAAGATATGTGAAGTCTGCCAACTAGCACTGGACCAGCGTGGTGGACTATGGCCTAACCCTTCTCACACTGGCCTCTTGCCGGTGCCCAGCAGTGAAGCAATTTAATACAGGGCTGATATTATTTATATATTTATTTATTATTTTGCCTTACTTAGTTTTATCGAGACATCTACTTACATTATTGTACGTTCTCTCACAGAAGTCTACACGGAAGTAATAGGTGGATGCGAGAAGCCAAGTGTGTTGGTCACTTCTCCAGGATCGCCCGATGTACATTCGCGTCGCCGCCCTACCAGACATAATCACCACAACGCAAACGTAGCTGGACGCATACAGGTACGTCCACAATGACCTTACAAACCATTTTGATAGACATAGCCTGGCAGTAATATTGTCTATTTCTTTCCATAGCTCAAAATTTACTTTGACATCACGGCTCTCCAACTCCTAGTGACCGTTGTGTCAGCAAGTGGTCTTACGTCGAGAACCGACGGCTCTCCTCGTTGCCCGTACGCGAAAATATTTCTTCTACCCGATAAAAGCGAGAAGAGCAAACGCCGAACAAAAACCTTGGCTAACACACTTGAGCCACGTTGGAATCAGACTTTCGTTTATTGTGGCATCCGCATCACTGATATAAAGAAAAGGACTTTAGAGGTAATCCTAACTAATATTATAAAAGCGAAAATGAGTTAGTTTGTTTGTTTGTTTGTTACCTTTTCACGCCTAAACCACTGAACCGATTATCCTGAAATTTTGCATATAAGTTGACAGGTGTACAGAAACGGACATAGACTACCTTTCATCCCGAAAAAAATTACTGTTCCCGAGGAAAACAATAATAACGTTATTAGATGGCGCCACGTGTCGTTCGAATCATGATTGAATTATATTATTACAAGCAGAGTACAACCCGAATTGATTGTCAAATTCTAAATTAACGCGAGTGAAGCCGCGGGCAAAAGCTAGTTATTTATATTTATTAAAATAGTTTTCTAATATACATTATTGATTGAAAATTAGGTTATCCATATAGTTCTACATTTTGCGTAATAGATAGATTAAGTGTAATTATCTTACAAATAAATTCTTCATCACACCTCATATTTCTTGTAAGTGTTCTTATTAAAAATATAATGAAAGCTCTCATTTGTACCTTAGGTACTCTACCAACATCCGTTTACTAATTTTCTAACAATTTAAAATACGGATCATTCGCAGCAACAGATAGAAAAGAGTTAATAGTGATGATCATGATCAAAGTTATAATAATACATAATTGAAAATATCAAAATTTAATTACACTTATATTGTTTAAGGTTACTGTTTGGGATTTAAATCGCTACGGACCGAATGATTTCCTTGGGGAAGTCCTATTGGATTTGGACAATATTGTGATGAACCATGAACCAAATTGGTACACGTTGAAGCCACACGAAGAATCTGCTGGGTTTAGCGTAAGTTATATAATAATAATGTTCATTTTAAATATCAGATTCCGTTGTTAGGATTTGTATTTATCATAACAACATGATAGTAACTAGGTATTAAAAGCATTATCGTATTTAACAGTTAACAATTAAAGCCATGAAAATGGCGGTTTCTTAAATAATGTTTAACGTTATAAACTTGTTTCTAAACTGGCATAAATCAAACATCATTAATCATGAATCTAGAACATGTTCATGAAGCGTTTAAAGTTATATCAACTGATGTACTAAGTTATAAGATATTCTGTATCTACATTCAAAAACATTTAATTTCCTTTTTATGGTTGATTTGGTTGAAACGACAGTTTTTGACCTTACTCTTAAATATGACTACATCTATAATTTAAACGCTATATGTATATACATATAATAAACAAATCGATATGAAAACAAAACAACTTTCGTCAGCATATTATTATAGATACATCTGTATACGAGTGAACGTTTCGCCAGTGTTAAGCTATCCAGATATTTGGCTCCAAATCTCCATTCGGATCAAATGTAATTGAGACCATTCACAATATCGCATGAGGCTGGAACAGTGCCTAATTGCATTGTCAGCATCAGCGTTGCCAAATATTTATATTGTAACCCAAAAATATAGTATAAAATACCTTTCGGTGAATTATACGAAGCTTGTAAAGTAGAGTTTTAACGTGGGAGAGCCACACTTCGGCAGAAATGGGACGGCTCGACCGGAGTGATACCACGGCCTCACACAAAACCGGCGTGAAATAGCGCTTGCGTTGTGTTTCGTCGAGTGAGTGAGCGTACCGGAGGCCTAATCCCCACCCCTCCCTCTCCTTGGGGCGAGAAGGATCAAAGGAGACTGACCACCTTGTATGGGACCCTGGCCTGGGCGTGAAAAATTTTATATTGTAATAACAATATTAATTTTGAGTAGCCTAAACTAAGTAGAAAACATTATTCTTTGAAGTTTAGTATCAAGTTTGTTAAATAAAATAAAACACATTGTTTAAAATAAATATTTATTTTCATGTGTCAATGTCATCGTCATAAGTTATTAAAATATTTTCCAAAAACTGGGCTGGTGGAATAATATTTTTATATCTTGCCCAGCTTAGGTACCATATTACAGACATTATGTGAGCACAGCAACCAACAGTCCTTCGGCCGACTATGTAGTTGCATTAATACTGCCTTATTGCTTCCAGGCTGTGTGCTTTATTTTGTTATAATATAGAAATAAAATAAGTCAATTTCATACTACTGGATGGTAACCAATATTTATTATATATTAAAACAAAACTTTTAATATTTTACTTTGTTTATAAAACGATTGTCCACGTGCAAGCCGAATATGGACGGTCTCCTTTAAAAAGTCGGCGACGCACTTGTGACTCCTCTGGTGTTGCAGGTGTCCATGGGCGGCGGTAATCGCTTACCATCAGGCAATCCGTCTGCTCGTTTGCCTCCTTAACCATAAAAAATATACACAAATGGCCTGGTCACTTATAACCAGAACGCCCCTTGTTGTCATGCCTTACTTGTGCTAAGTGAAAATGTAAATATTATCATGTTCTGAGTCAGAATGTACTTTGTGACTTTGATTTCGGTGTTTATATAGTACTATGCAGTGATTATACGCCAGTTTTAACTTATAAAAATATGTTTCCCTAAATTCACATTTAATATTTTTGGCACCTTCTTTTGGTATCCGATATTTCTGCTTATTCTGTTTTGTATGTACCAAACTTGTAGCCTTCCAATATTTTTTGGTCAAGAGCCAATAAAAGCAAACTGAGATAACCTCAGACCGCACGTTTAGATAGTAGATTAGTTATTGTACAGACAGTGCGGACGATGGGTTGAAGACGCTCGTTTTCAGACATTCTCCTCATATTCAGAAGAATTAAAATTATCAAAACAAGTGTAGCTACTTAGTTTTATTATTATGTTTTTTTATGGGTGTTTTTCTAACATTATTCGATACAAAATACCAGACCTTTTGGATGGTTTACACGGGGACTTACGTTCATAATGATTATTAGTTCAGTCCCAAAAAGCTACGTATTGTAACACGTCGATTTCAGTTTGATATTTGTAAACTGAATTTGATAAGATACAATTTTAAAATGGCAGTGTAAACTATCTTTACTTTTTTAGTTAATAATGTGATATTACTACAATGTATACTTATCCCACAGAGATATCGCGAAGACGAAGCAGACGGTGAGCACTTGTCACCACCATCGACGTCAACATCACGTCTGTCAGACTCGGACACGCCAAGTGAATGCGATCTGCGTCGACATCACTCGCTCTCAAGTCTAGCTTCCAGTTCCAGCCCACCACTACCACACGAGGTATAAGAAAACATATACTATTGCTTTATTTTCTTACAGCCTCATACTATTTCTTAGGCCGCGTTAAAAAAAATGTGGGTTGGGGTTGGCGCATCCATAAAAAGACTATTCATGGTCGAATAACAACTGAAGGTTATTGGAATGCGACCTTGATAGGGTGGAGACACTTTTCTTATGGAGCATTTCCAGACATTTACTTAGTTACAAAAATATTATTTATCTTAAGTACTTACCGGCAAATATTATTCATTTATCATTGGACACAACGATTTAATGGATTTGATAATGTGTACGAAAAAGATTACGGAGCAAAATACATATAAGGAATACATTAGATAAGAAAGACCTCGCCAAACGCCTCTCTAATCAAATCAAAGACATTTTGGCGACAGGCCAAATTGAAAGTAGATAGGGTCTCCACTTCCAGCTCAGACTATAGCATGGAATATGTCATGCGTATGAATAAAGCAAAAGAGACATATTTATATCGTAATTTATGGATATCCATTCTTCTGGAAAACGTGCGTACTTTTAGCCGTTAGTGTAGAGTATAAGGCACATTGATTATATGAGATGGACTTGCTACGCAGCGCATGGACATGGAAGGTGCACGATCTAGTCGACGGGACATGTCGCCGGCAGGACGAGTGAGAACCACCGGCATGTCAAGAGAACGTGTAAGTAATAAACACTTAATATACAAATAAGTTTGTTTGATCACTGTTTTTACAATGGCCCGAGTTTATCGTTTCAGTTTTAGGTACCTATGCGGTCTCTTACTGCGTCTATATTAGTCTCCTTCACTTCACTTTTTATGCCTGTCATCTTTAAGTCCGTTGAAGGTAATATACAAAGTCGTATGTTTAATTCTGATCTTTTTGTAACAGAGCGGCGGGTATAGCGTGGCGCGGTCTCAGTCTGCAGCCGGAGTAGCGCGGCCATCCCGCGCTCGGAGCAAGTCGCCGCGACGATCACTATCGCCGCCCAACGACCGCGAGTGGCGCTACACAGGTGCCAACCGGCGCCAAACGACTCTACTCACCAATCCAAATTTTTATGGCAATGTTGTCTGAACTCTTCCGATTGGTCCGTGGACGTCGATATGACAGCGGGCCCAGACCCCGCACGGAACACTTGTCGCCGAGACACGCACGTTCTTTCGCCGCGTTCCGCTCATCTCACCACTTTACTGCCACTTACTGTTTTCACCTCCTAGCTCTGTTCCACTTTGGTTTTATTTCACGCATCTTCCGCAACCTCGTCCTTTTATACCTGATACGAGCACGCTATCCATTAGGTATTTAGTATAACTTCAGTGCGTTGTATCCAGGCCCTTACTTCCTGATTTACACAATCTGTCTATGAATACAGCGCACTGCATTATTAATTAATCTAACTCATTTCATGTTTAATGATTGCATGTCATTCTGAATTTAATAACCTAATGATTTTTCTTTCAAAGGCAACTTCGTAAGTCTGTACTTCTTTTATATTTTTCGAAAAGTTGTATGCCTCATCAATGAATTTAATATTTGATTTAATAGCATGTATTCTTTTATTAGGTGTTCAACCTATGTATTGTAAAGCAGTGTAATGGTATTGCAGTAAACGAGGATCGAGGTAACGACCCGTCTCGTTTGCCGACGCACGCGTATGCACCACGATTCCAATCGCGGTCGGCCACTGCCACACCCACGACAAGCCCCAAGAAACGACAACTACCGCAAATACCCCACCAGGTGAGTATTAGCCGAAAAAGTCATCTTACACAGCCATGTAACATTCAAATAAAGTTGGCCAAATCATGTTCGAATTAACGACAATTTCTTTTTCTTTATGCTTTTTCTGACATCAGCGCAATGGGATGATAAGTAAATAACATATTGGTTTCTTTGCTCAGAGTGCGCAAAGGGCTGCACGGGCTCAAGTGTCAGCGGACCTGGAGGAACGTAAGTGGATCGCCCCGCACCACATTGGCGCCACACTCACCTACCGCAGCACGCCACAAGGTCAATACACGCTAACCCGCCCAAACACATCAACAAAACGACTACTTTTACTAAACAATCGAATTAGAATACTGGAATATTCCACATCAACCCAAATTTCAGTTCGTAAGTGCTTAGCAAACATATAGTTAGATATGTCTGCATAATACGCACAAAGTAAATTCAATATATCTGTGTATCAATTACAAGTTTCATAAACTTAGATGTTAAAAGCGAAACTCTGACAATCGACAACCGCTCCGCAACTTAATGTGCCTTATGTGCCTATTCCATCACCTAGACGTCCCTCATTAATCACACTGCCACTAAAACACATTGTACAAAACAGCTGGTAGCTATAATTAGCTTAGCATAAGTAGTTGACTTGTATATATCAGTGAGTGTAATCGCAATATAGGTTGGGAAAGACACTATGCGGGTTTATCAGACTCGGAGCTAGCGGCCCGGGGCGGCGGCGGTGGTTGGGCGCAAAGACGACGACTGTCACCTGACGCTACAGCGGCCGACTCAGACCTCGAGTCCGTGGCTTCAGTTACCTCCAGCGCCTTCAGTACGCAGTCAGAAAGACCAAGGCCAACCAGAATGCTCAGGTACATTAACAACAAACTTTATTTCCAGTTTTATTACGTAATCCATATGTTTCTTTTCATCACATTTAATTCTAAGTCAAAGCAGTACAAAGTTATTATTAACGTAACTTTACAGCCGGCGACGAATCTTCCCTCCTCATAGTACATCTTCCTCCTGCGATAGCGCTACCCCTGTCCCAAACCTTTATCATCGATTTTGTCGTACTGATCGCCCCTCTCATCGTTTACTGCCATGTGTTTCTATCCCGGCGGGTGCGGAGCGCGCGGTTAGACGTCGGATTCGATCTCGAGCCGACTCGTATCAAGGTTTGATAGGAACAAATCATCGCGCACGCCCCACCCGTCGTCTTCGCCGCATACTCGCTCGCAGCCGCTCTGCTGGCTCTTGCACCCGAGAACGCTCTCACAGGCACGCTTACGAAAGAAGCCATAGTTGCCCTGAATATCCTGTACACATCAATACTTACAAAATTACTGACAACAGAAAAGATTACATATTCCAAATGGCACTGCCACATATCTCAAAACAAAACACACTTGTAACAACTGTTTTCTTGAACCCAGAACAAAGGACTTTACCTACAAACATATTTTATGAGTCAATGCCAAACCAGCCAAAAACTAGTAGGAAAAAGATACAAATACAACCCAATTCTGTTCACTGGCATTTAGAAAGATCTACGCAAAGCCTCGATACAGACTATAATACAATAGCCTTTATGGGAACTCGACGTAGAAGACTACCTAACGTTGATAATCTGATTAATCCACGACTAAGATCTCTGCCTGATATTCCACCTGTTAACTTAAATAATGTTACAAATCAATCCAATCAAAACATAGCAGTTAGTAGCAATTCTTTAGATTCCATTCAAAAAGACGAAGTACACTCACAATATCATGGCTATGACAGTGACGGTAGCGAAGCTGAAACAACCATTCATGTGAGTATAGATAAGCAGAATAGTTTAGAAATTGAGACTAGTAAATCAAATAAAAGTCTATCATTCGATACAGTTGATTCCAATCCCCGACAATTTAAAACCGTCTCCGAAGCTAGTGGTAACAACAACACAAATATGGGCAGGAAAAAGTATTTGTCACTCGACTTAAAATCCAATTACGATCGTAAAAGTCACCTCGATCAAACACTGTCTTTGGATGTGCACAATACAAAAGATATAGCCATACTCCCTAAAACCGACTGTTTGTCTAAAATTGTGAAAAAAGAAAATTTGGATACCTCAAAATGTGCTGAAAGTCTGCGTCGACGAAATTCAGATACTTTGGTTTTATTAAAGAGTTCACCGACGTCTTTGTCTACACCTGAACAAATTAATAACATGTTCAAAAGAATGAGTATATGTTCAAAAGATAAATTACTCGACATATCCAATGAGATTAGCGAAGACAACATAGAAGGCGGTGAGAAATATGTTAAAAAGTACGGCAACACTGTCAGTATAAACGAAATCCCAACCTTTCAAGAATATCGCTCACCTAATTCCCTTTCCCCTCAATCCAGTATAGATCTATCAATCAAGAAACCTTTACCTTCTATTATTAAAAAAGCTCGTATCCGATCATATTCTTTAGCAGCGACTGACCATTTAGATCGAGAGTTAAGTATTATGGCTAATTCTTTGTCTATTGCTCTGTCTCCCGCGAATCTCGGCTCGCCCCGTCGTGTGCTCACTCCTGTCGCTTCACATCTGCCAATTGGTGACACTCATCAAAATATTCATGATGCGCCGATGGAACCCTCCACTTCGGACAATTCGACTCCGTGCGCTTCGTTTGAACCCATCCAATGGACAACGCAACAAAAACGTCATCGTCGCGATGAAAATCATACCAAACGTAATTCTATGAGGAATAATGAAAATACTTCTCGACGGAATTCAAAACGCAGTAATGACTATGGCGGACGCGACAATGGGCGCAGCAATAACCAACCGCAACCTCTGGAAAGGCGGGAGTCGCGCCGCGGTCAATTCACAAGGAGTTTGAGTAACGCAGACGTGCCTCCGGATGAAAAAGCAGGTAACTTAAAAAAGCATTCTGTAGTAAGCTTGTTTAGATAAAACTGACATTTGAAAATAAGACTTGATTTTAAACAAAGACGGGAGCCTCAGCGACACCGCCCTCGGAGGACCCGAACTGGAGCCTGCCAACGACGATGTTCTACTTAAGGCGGAACCTCGGGACTACTTCGGCCCCGGTATGGGCAAGAAAAGCAATTCCACATCACAATTATCGGCAACAGGTGAATTCTATCAAAATACTTGTTAACTTATCCATTAACCAATTTGTTTAATACATTTCTAGTCTTTTACAGCAGTCTTGCACATGGTGCACAAAGAACTGTCAAAGTATTTAATGATGAAAAATTAAGTATTAATAACATAATCACAGGGCGGAAACGGAGGTTAGGTTTTGGTAAACGTGGCAAAAATTCGTTTACGGTGCAACGCAGTGAAGAGGTGGTACCCGGTGAAATGCGCGGAGGCATGGGTGGAGTGTCGCGGGCCTCTTCTGCCTCCAGTGAGAACGACGAAGACAGGTGCGCGCTCGCAGCACGGTGCTCACACCCTCCACATTGACACAATAGTGCCACTCCACCGGGCGGTAGATCACTCGCGAAACTCATTGTGCGATAGCAAGGGAAGAAACGAAAGAGAGCAAATCTGCATATAGCGTACCTTAATATGAGCCGTTAATAACACAGCATGTTATAACAACCCACGAAGCATAAATAAATCTGCAATGTTGCTTTTGTATACTCAGCTAAAGTAGAGCTTTTTTTGGTAAATGTAACTAAACAGATTATATTATCATATCAATAACGTTTAATAATGCTACTGATTCAAGCAAGGAAGCGTTCTGTATCCTCGTGTATGAGAATTAAGGACGCCGCCGGTGTCTCGCGAATCTCAATTTCAGATTGTAGACTACTAATAAGAGCTTTCACATTTTAGACTGCACTGCATGTGCACTTAGGTCTGGTAAATCGAAAATGAGGTGGACATACGCCATTTACAACATTAGTCAGCCACAAATTCACATAATAAAACTTATACTTATATAGGTACATCGTGTAAACATGGCGCACCCGTTAATTAAATGTACCTAGATTGCCCAAATAGTAGAATTAAAATAACTACGAAGCATTAAAAGAGAGCAACTGTAAAAATCTTGGATTGTATAAATGTTTTAATGTGACTACAAGAAAGGTTTCCATAGTGAAATCTCACAATGTAAATATAGTATGTGCCTTAAAACGGGAAATGAATGTATGTTGCTTGGTGTCCGCGGCGGATGCTGACAGCGCGCGTGTCGCGAGTAGAAGGCGGCAGCGGCGCGCGGCGCAAGCGCTCCGGGCCCGCGACTACCACCTTCCAGCGCTCGCACGAGGTGTGCACCGCCAGCCTCGTCTCCATATCTAGCTCGGAGGGATCCTCGTAAGTCGCCCGCTCGTCCGCCGTAAAGCCGCAGTTCGCGGGCTGCCTGCAGAGTTCCTTTTTTTGTATGTGCGCCTCGATGTTGCTCGCGTCTTCTACATTCTTTGCCCCTCTCTATGTGCCTTTCGTCTTGTCAAAGCATGATTCCGATTATATTGGTGTATTTCACTCATTCTCTTTTCTGTTCAGCACGCACGAGTCTTCTCTCGCATTGGCATCGCACCCTCTCGTTAAACTAACATGAGATAGCTACATTTATGTCCGGTGTTTAGACGCCCGTCGTGTCCGCCATTGTGAAAGTTTGCAGTCACATCCCGAGCGGGAGATGAGCTCGTCGGCCGAGAGGAAGTGCTCCTGGGTTTATGATGCACGATTGTGTTTGGACGATAAATGTTGCCTGAAAGCCTACGATGTTTGCACTTATTATTTTGAACCGTATAACAAGTTTTAAATTTTTGTCTGATCGATGTACACACACACCTACATTAACAATCATGCATGTATCACCGAAATATCACATACCATTTTTTATAATTTATAAGTTCTAACTGAATAGGTCTGAGATGGTTTAATTATTGTTGTGTACTATATTACGTATATACATAGGCATGGAAAACAATAGACATTAATTTAATACCTACTATCCTACTCTATATTTTATTTCTGTATCTATAAAAATAACGATATAGAAAAGCTATGAGAGTCACACTGTAACAGAATATTAATTCTATTAAGCATATGAGATGAAACATTTATTATAATTGTAAGCTGTTGTAGATAGACTGATACAAAGTTAGAATAGATATTGATTACTATTAAATTTCATTATTACCTATTACTTTCTTGAAACATTACATCAATAGACCTATCTATTAATCCACTGTAAAATCTACTATACCTGTCTACTTGATAGATGCAGACCATTCTCTAGCGTTTCTTGCACCTTAACACGACTACATCTACTAGTTAGATGTCTTAATATTTGATGTACTTAGTACCTAGTACTTGGTCTCCACGTGCCTACTTTGCCTTGACTTTGTCAATCGATGCATCCGAACGTCTACCGCCCTCTTCTTCACTATTGTATCAATGTTGTAAATGTTGTATTTTATTTTATTTTTATCAATATATCTATTCCTTTGGTAGTGGCTATAAGGTCTATCGGTACAGTTTTATTACTTAATTTTTACATCCCTGAAGCCTTTTATTATAAATTTTTAATATAATTTTGATCATTTATAATGTTAAGTCCTAGTAAGAAGAATGAAGTATAAAATTCCTGTGCTAACTACATTAACAGTAACTAGTATTATATATAACCTACTGCTTTCAACAAGCCGCGTACCTACGCTGTAAATATGTACTGCAAAGTACTTTAAATATTACTAATACTTGCTACACTATGTGGGTACGGGTAATTGCTACTTACAAACTCTTTATATATATCAAAATGTGAAAATATAACGTATGTAACTATTTTAGATGGTCTCCTGGTATTAGACCGTCTGGCTCTACGGAACCTGGCGGCGGTATATCGGATTTCATCGACGGGTTAGGCCCTGGCCAGCTAGTCGGCAGACAGCTGCTCGGCGCGCCTACTCTCGGCGATGTACAACTATCCATGTGCTACCAAAAAGGATTCCTTGAGGTAAACGCCTATTTCTTATTTTTAATAACGACCTAATACCATTATTGTCCTATTGACAAGTATGAAAGACTACTACTGTGGAGTACCTCTCTTCATAAATGAAACTTGAAAAGCGTCTCAGAATAATTAAGATCAGTATAGATTCTCGAAATCTATCAGCCTTCTTTATTTCCTCGACGATTGTGTAATAGATACCACTAAATTCATGTATAGAGATAATATGTAGTTATTATGAGAATAGGTAATAACAATCTCAATGGCGTCGACAGTTTATGGTCTACGGAAGAGCTACGAAAGCCTACGGAGTATCTTTCAATCGACGAGAATTGCAGGGCATTATGAGTGAGGAAAATACCGGGTACACGGTTAAGTTAGACATTGGGTGGTATTTTTCATATTCGCGTGCTACTTATGGCTATATGTATATATAGGCAATATGTACTATACAGATAAGCATTAACTAAGCAGTGGTTATAGTACACTGTTAAATCTTTAGACATCATATTCAAAAACTCTAAACGAAATAAGCAGAATAAGATAAAATTACGGTCAAACTAAAATTTTATTTATTTTGTTTCAGGTGGAAGTGATCCGTGCCCGTGGCTTACAAGCTCGTCAAGGCAGCCGGACTCTGCCTGCACCTTACGTTAAAGTATACCTCGTGAGCGGGAAACGGTGCATCGCTAAAGCTAAAACTAGCACGGCTCGCCGGACTCTCGACCCCCTTTACCAACAAACGTTAACCTTTAGAGATAGTTTCAAAGGTTGCGTTTTACAGGTAAGATTGTTGATAATTACTGGTCTAGTGAAATTTCAACAGGTACTTCAGGTAGTGGATGTGAGGTTATTCAGGTTATGATCCCATAAAGCCATTGGCGTGGAGGCCAGGGAGGGCGGTATCTACCCCAGATTTGTCGGGTACCTACCCCAGAATGTAGGTAAAGTTTGACTCAAAATTGTAGACCCTCATCACCGTATAGAGGCTTAGATAACCCCCTGCAAAAATATAATAAATATTTGTCATTCGAACTCCAGCTGTGGTGCATACACGTCATCGTTATGGACTACGATAAAAGAGTTGCTATCTGTACCTATATATTTATTATTACGTAGAAAAGGGTACCCAAACAGTATTGGGTTCATCTCTTGACGGCCTTAAGGCCTATGAAGGGCTTTTTTTTCGTAAGATATAACGATCTACGTTCGTATCCAAAAAGTTTTTCGCCATTACCGGACAAACGCCAGGTAACGAACTAACGACATATCTGTGTCGCGTCCCAACAGCAACTGATTGAGTGTCTCAGTGTGTTTCTTTCATCGCAGTGCGCGGCACTTCTTGAGATCTCTGTGCGATACAAAAATATGTGCTGTAGATTCACCGCAAATTTGCAGCGGGAGGCCAACGACAACTTTACCCATTGCGTTTATTTCACCGCAATGCGCGCACTTCTATGACACTATATACTTCACGGATTATTATGCGTTAAAAAAACGCAAGGCAGTGCGCGCTAGGCCTTAGGTGTTACAAATATGTCAATTAGGCATTAGGTATGTTAGTTAGTTGGACGTGTGTTATCCACACTTAGCCACACAATTGGGCCATTGTGCGTAAGTGACCGAGACGCGAAAAGTTGTTCGGTTACTCATACCACTTCAGCTCCGCCCAGAAAGACAATAGGAGACCGGTGTTGCGCAGTACTTCCTCTATCGTTTCTGGACTGTTTAGTAGTTTCGCCCGTTAGTTGCTCACGCTTTTGCAATGTAACAGCACGTGAGCTGGTGTCTCTTCGGTCTCCATGCAGCCTCTACATAAGGTGCTGTCAGTGATGCCGATGTTGAATAAGTGTTTGTTAAGTGAGCAGTGGCCTGTTATTATACCCACTAGATGTCCCAGATTTTCCCTTGAATAACGTAGCAGTTTGCGTGACAGATGTATGTCTAAGGATGAAAGGGCTTCCTTTGTCTGTCTACATTCCCTTGTTTCTGCCCATTGTTTTTCGTGTAGTTTCGTGGTTCTGTCGCATATCCATGTTTTGAGTTGGCAGAAGGGTATCGGGACATTAGGTTCGGGTCCTACCATTTTAATGCTCGATCCTCTTTGCCAGTGTGTCTGCAGCGTCATTGCCAGAAGAGTTGCTGTGGCCACGTATCCACTGCAACGTTACCCGGTTTTTTGTTGCAATCCTTTGCATCTCACGGTGACACTCCAGGATGAGTCCACTGTTAAAACAGTTGCTTTTCAGAGTTTGTAGTACCGCAGCACTATCAGATATAATGCGTATCGACTTATCGCTTATACCCCTTGATGTAACCGCTGTTGCAGCACGGATGATTCCAACACATTCTGCCTGGAAGATAGTGTTGAGGTTTCCTAGGGTTGTTGAGTAATTGATGTTTAAGTCGCGGGAGAAAACTCCGACTCCTATTCCTGATTTTGTTTTGGATCCATCCGTATATATTCTCACTTCATGTATACAAGAGCTATCTTTATATTCTTCATGAAGTTGGATGTGGCATTTTTGTCAAAAAAACAAAAGATTTTGGGATGATATCACATGTCACCGCTATCATTGGCATTTCATTGTATACTAACTCCTTTAGGCGTGCATGACTTATCCTATTGTCCCGTTTCCAACGCCCTACCTTTTTAAGCCGTATGGCAGCTGAGACTACTTTCCGCTGTATGATTAGGTGTAGGGGTCTGAGCTTTAATATGGCCTCCAGCGCTGCCGTAGGGGTTGTTCTCATAAAACCTGTCGTCGCCAGGCAGGCGAGTCGTTGTAGGCTTTGTAGTTTGTGTATAACTATGCTTAGAAGAGTACGGAGCCACCAAACTATGTCGCTATATGTTATCATAGGGCGTATTATGGCCGTGTAGAGCCATAAGGTTATAGATGGTTTGAGGCTCCATTTTCTACCTATTAATCTTCTGCATTGCCAGAATGATGTGCATGCTTTAGTTATTTTCGTGTTAAGGTGCTTACTCCAGTTTAGCTTATGGTCAAGTACTACGCCCAGATACTTGACTTCTTGCGATAGGGTAAGGTCCGTTCCAAATAATTCATAATAATCATAATCATATATGGCATGTTAGTTAATTGAGTTTTCCTTTTATGTGTGAAAAGGACCAGTTCTGTCTTAGTCGGGTTCACCGTCAGTTCATGATGGTTACACCATTGTTCCATAATCCTGAGGACTGACTGTATGCGATTACAGATTATGTTTTCTGAGTCGCCTTTGATCAGAATGGTTATGTCGTCCGCATAGCCAACCGTTCTGCTATTAAGGTGTTCTAACAGGTCATCTACCACGATGTTCCATTGCAGCGGCGAGAGTACTCCTCCTTGGGGACAGCCCTTTGCTACTATGCCTCTCGTGTTCGAGAGGCATAGTAGTTCACCGAGTTTACCGTGAATTGTATGGCCCTCATTTTTAGAAGTTGATCGATCCAGCCACTAGTGGTTCTATCAACTACAAATGTGCTGAGTGCCTGGCTGATGCTGTTGAATGTTGTCTTATCAAAAGCTCCTTCTATATCAATAAAGGCCCCTAGTGTCATTAATTTGTCAGACAGTGCTGTTTCTATTGTTCCTACAACAGAGTGCAGCGCTGATTCCGTTGATCTGCCTTTCCTGTAGGCGTGTTGCTAGCGGTGTAGTGGCTGAGTCTTAGAGCACCTTTCCTTAGCTACCGATCAGCTAGTCTCTCTAGAGTCTTCAGCAGAAAAGAGGTTAGGCTGATCGGTCTGTATGATTTCGCCTGTGTGTAGTCTGACTTACCTGGTTTGGGTAGGAAGATTACTTTGACTTCTCTGCACTGGCGAGGTATGTAGTTATGTGCTATCGATGCTCTGTATATGTTAAGCAGGTATGGCACAACTGTTGTTTGTAGCCATTTCAAGAGAGCTGGGAATATCTCGTCCAGGCCCGCAGATTTGAAGGGCCGGAAGCTATCTATCGCCCACGATATTCGGTTAGCAGTGACCATGGATTTGGCCACTGTCTAGTCAATCTGGGTTGGTACCTGACTTATGTCATTGTCTGAAATCGCATAGGTACCATCTTGTTTTCTAATGGCGCCTAGGGTTCTGTTGTTATCTTGCGATAGGACCTTTTTCGCCCTGACAGCTTCATTAGTGGTGTTAATGTTGCTACAGAAACGCCACCAAGATTCCCCTCTGCAATATCTTATGCGTTTCTTGTAGTGGTATTGAGCTTGTTTGTATCGCTCCCAGTCTTCATCAGTCCTGGTGTTTTTAGCTCGGTTAAACCGTTTCCTCAGATTGAGTCTAAGTTTCTCCAGCTCTGGTCCCCACCATTGGGACTTACCTGCCACTGGTGATTGTGTGGGGGGACAGGCTTGTTGGTAATTCTGTTGGATGCATTTGGTAAGTATGTTAGAGTTGTGGTCTATGTTGTCAGTGCTGGTAGACATGTCTTTAAAACAGATTTTATCTACCTCATGTTGGAGAAGGCTCCTGTACCTTGCTACGTCTGTTTTGCGGGGATTGCGTTTAGGCAGTTGGTCCGTCTCTGGCACTTGTATAGCATATACTTATACAGCAGATACGCCTGTGATCTGCAAAGGAAGGTTCGGCTGAAACGTGCCAGTTTGACACTAGTTCTGCCTCACCATCCGATACAAGGGTGATATCTACTATAGTTTGGTATCTAGAACTGACAAAAGTGGGCTCGCAGCCATTGTTCATATTTTGTTCGGTGTGTGGCTTCCCCACAGTGGATGGTGAGCATTGCGTCAGCTGAGATGATAATGTGCCAGCCGTGGTCTTTAGAGTATTGTACCAGTTCAACCAGCCCCTTAGATAGGATTTCCTCATCGCCGGGCATGTAGACTGAAGCTAATACTAACGTTTGGTTGTTGGGCCCTGTTTGTAGTCCTACCGCGGTAAGGTCTCTAGAACAGAAGTTTGTTAATAGCAGAGCTGCTATTGATCTAGGGATATAGATGCAAGTTCTTTGCTTGTGAACCGAAGTATTGTGCATCAACTTACCCTCGATGCTTTTCAGACCGCACATGCTGTCGCCACTGATCCACGGCTCCTGGATCAGGGCTATGGTTCTTTGGCCAACCTCCAGCAGTCTGCGTAGGGTAGCCATCGCAATTTGTTTATGCTGGAGGTTGGTTAGTATCACACTAATCTAACGAGGATCCGAGAACATCGCTGTCCACGGACTCCCCGTCTGAAGACGTGTAGTGGTCGTAGGTTTCCATGGTAGGTATAGGAGTAGTGTCATCTACCATGGATACCTGTTTGAAGCAGGCTGTGCCTGACGTACTTGGACCATTAAGTGGCAGTGCCCGTTTTGATGCCTCCTCATTGCTGGTATTGGGCTCCTCCCGGAGCCCTATAGTCACCGAGTCGTCTCCGTCCCCGGCAGTGTGAAATTTATCGTAGACACTACCGGTGACGAGGGAGACCCGACGACCTCTCCAAAATCTTGGCCAATTCAGATTTTGGGATGCCCAGGGTCAGGAAGATGCCCTTCTCTTGCATAGCCGCACCGTACAGCTACCAGGTTTTGACGCTGTACCATGGGTTCTGCGCAATTAGGAAGCGATGGGTCCTCGTCAGGTCCAAACCGATTGACTTCAGCAGCCATAGCGAAGCGCGAACTCGCTTCACTATGTCTGACAGCCGAATAACAGTCAGCTTGGTCCCTGGAATAGGGGATTGCAGCGTGGCTACTGTGTTCTTGAGTCAGGTTAGAGTGCTGTCGTTCTCGCACCACATCTTCAGTACTCCCTCTGTGGACAGAGGTTTCCCTCGGAATGCTGGTGCTGGCTCGTTGTCTGGCGGTGGAGCAAGTGCTGCCTCGATAATCCTCTCCTCTAAGGAGAGTTCGAGCTAAACCTACCTTGGCTGACACCGACTCCATTAATAACAATAATTTAATTATTCACAAGAATATGCAATTACTTATTAACTTTTTAGTGCATTTTAAGTTTTAGAATATTCTTTTTTGTTAAATGAGCATTTTCTAAAAATCTCGGCGCTTTTCGTTAATCATATTTATTTTTCTTTAAAATATTTATTATATATACCCTATATATAATGGGGTAACTTTCATCTCGACTCAAAAAATATTTATACCAATAGGTATAATCCATACAAGCCAGAGCATTCACCTTTTATAATAATATTGAATATTCCATCATGATTCATGATTTAGTCCAGGATGGTTTTTCTATCACTGTTATCGGTAGGTAAAGATAGGTAATAGATTAGTAGCCTATGTTTGAATTTGTATGTAAAATGTAATCAGGAAACGACAAAAGGTGGCAAACCCGGGCATTCGCACGCGCCGCGCTAGCTATCTCGCTCTGCCGCGAATTCGCATAAATTTCAGTAAAACTATTATATTATATATGATTAATTAACATACGAAAGAGCGCACTTTTACATCAAGATACCCTTGGATATAAAAAATGTTAACTCATATATAATACATTTAAAAAAAAAACTTTCTCTTTTTATTATATCAAATAAATCATTATTTTAATAATTTATATCTATTGTGAATTAATTTTATCTATTGAACGGGTATCTGTGAATATATTATCTATTTTAAGTTTAACATTGTAATTATATTTCTATTATCAATTGTATTTTATTGTTCTTTTTTGTGACGACGAACACTCCTATATTTATTAATCATGTTCCCATGGAAGTGATGTAGGTTAATCTCATATGAGAATAAATGTCTTACCCAAATATTGCCCAAATAACATACAAAGTCACTCTCACTAGCAAAAAGCATTCAGAAAAAACATTTGTGCGAAAACAGTATAAAAATGTATTCAGAAACTAGCTGACACAGCAAACGTTGTTCTGCCATACAAGTTACGGGATGGGTTTTTTGATGCCAAATCAAAAACAAAAAAATGCTTTTTGTCAAAAAAATAGAAAAGACTTTTCTGGTTATGGACACCCTAATCACCTAGCGGTATGAAACTTTACAATCTATACCAACCAAATATACATAAAAAAATCATAAATATTGGTCGTGCCATTACGGAGGAGTGCGACCACAAACACCGTGACAGGAGATTTTTATATATGTAGATATATAAGCAGAAAAATTGAGTTGTAATGGAGATATCTTAATTTCTGCATTTAAATAGCGGTTACGTCACAATATGTATTTTACATCCCTTTTCTGTAATTTTACAACTGATATTACCACTAGATTTTAAATTCTTATACATGTTTTTATATAAAAAATATTTTTTTATCTTAGGTAATGTAGGTAACTATTTGACTCAAATAATAAAAAATATTGAATCTACATAATAATATCATAAAACAAAACCAACAACAATATTATTGTATTGTCAGGAGTTATTAAAATAAGTTATTTTGTTCCACAGGTAACAGTATGGGGAGATTATGGACGTCTAGAGGGTAAAAAAGTGTTCATGGGTGTGGCGCAGATCATACTCGATGACTTGAACCTCACAAATATCGTCATAGGATGGTACAAACTCTTCGGAACTACTTCTTTGGTAAGCGTTTTTGTTTGACTACATGTTATCCGGTCATTCACAGATTTAGAGTAAACTAAACAAATCCATAGACTACATAACTCAAAATTACATCAAATATAGAACATTTAAAATTATAAGAAACTTATCTTTTATATGGATATGATATGGAGAACAGGAAAGTTAAGCGGGCCCCTCGCCATTACCACTGCACCAGGTTCGATCCCCTAAACATAAAAAATTATGTGATCCACAAAAAGTTCTGTTGTTGCAAATCTGGGTGTACTTTGTTTCGTTGAGCTAATATTTGTTGAGTTAATATTTGTCTCCACCACGCAGATTTATTCCTGGCTGTATTTTTAAAGAAAATAAAAATACATTATGTGCCCTGTTTTTGTAAACATTTTGTAACTTGTGTAATAACGCCACGATGGCGGCAGAAGTTGCCCACAGCAGCAACATTATATTATTATAGTTTCGAGTTCAAAAATGATTTTTGCTGTGAATGACCAGGATTAAACAAATAGTATTCAGATACATATTGTCATGTTACTAACACCTCTTGTTTTTGTTTTCAGTAACCTAGGTTCAACGACTGTCTACAAGTGTATGAACCTATATCACAATAAAAAAAATTATAACTTGTCCAAATAATAAATTTAGTGATACTGCTTTAATATCATGATAAAACGCAAATATCTTGAATATAGGAAATTTTCTATAAAACGAAAGATATAAATAATAATTTGTACTTTTATTTTCTTTTGGAATGCCTACCGGAGTTTTGAATAGATAGCATTTTATAGCAATGAAACAAATGTATAGTGTACTCAATAATATGTAATTAAGTATTAAAAGCCAAATGCAATTTCTGTTTATTTTTTACCCTAAACGAGCCAATTTATCTACTATATAAACTATATCATATAATTATTCTATTTATTATATTTGCTTATTAAACTCTCACAATTGAAACTAATGAGTTGGTAGCAAAATTGGCTTTAAAATCTTTCATTATTGATTGTCGGTACTACTAACAAAACTTGGGTTGACAAAGAAAATAACATCCTTTTTTCCATATTTATATTCCACAGATATGTTTATAACATTTCCATATTTTGCAATCCATCTCATTTGATCTAATATATCAATCAGTCTATTACATTAAACAACCGTCTGTTATGTAAGACGAGCTGAGTCCATAACACACATATTTTACAAACGACTTTATTATTTACTAGAGGATGTGGTGAAGACAAATGTATAATATTAATATATAAAGGCGATCGGTGTCGTTTCAAAATGATCAGATTTCACTCTGAAAATAAGACTTAAGCTATAATAACATAGTTAGATAGACTAACATTGATTAAAACAAACATCGCTTAGTAATCTGTAGTTTCTGTACAAACTAATGTCTTGGTCTATTTGTCTAAACTGTCACAAAATCAACACTTAGTGCAATAATTGTTTAGGTTGTTTGGATGGTGAAGCACCTGTTATTCTGCCGTCACCTGGCCTCTTCACGCCTGTCGATTTTATATCTGTGAAAGGAAAAAGAATAAGGTAAATTTCGGCAAATATCTGAATATACAGAATTATGGCGTATCAAAACCCTTCTGAATACTCAAAATATATAATACTAATATCGTGCTAATGTATGTAGACATTACGTGATCATGCACGTAACTTGTACAATGCTTCAACATGTTCACAAATTATTATCCAAAATAATTAAGTGAAAGTATTCTTTCTAATCATTTACGTAGTATGTATTTGCCTATTTCTTGGAACGGTTAAGATTTTAACTGTGCTTGTGACCACGACCAGGGTAAGAAATGTTAAACGTACTAAGGTATGTAAATCGCTTAAAATTATAATGTATTAATAAATTGCCGTTCATATTACATAAGGAATGCAATGCTCAATCGTGATTATAATTTTAAATTTACTTTTAGTATTGTCACTAACATCACGACCGGTCCCAAATTATAAAAAATATATGAACTTACAAACTCAAAATCGCTTATTCATTCAGGTCTCATAGGTGTTCCTTTTTACACTGACAAACCTAGGTTTAATCAGTAGTGTTTTACGAAACTACACAATAGTTGCTAGGTTGAACAAGGAAATAAATATATTCCATGGTTTAATTTATAAACAGTTATACAGAGTGTTAGGCACACGGTTGTCCAAATGAAATAGAGATCTGGTTTGGGTTATTGCCAACGTGTTGGACTCAGACAAATTAAATATTATTATAATTTTTTTTAATCATGCAATGTCGAACTTTTTCTGTTCTTAGCTCTTTCCGAAACTTTGACAGCCTGTTATAATTTTTTTACAAGGTGTCTATAGGAAATAATTATTTTATGATAATGTAGCAATAGTTTACTAAAATAAAAAAAAACATTATGACAGCTAAACCCATATTCCTTTAACACTTTTACAGTTTTAGTCCAAATTTCCGACCTCTTACTTTAAAAAATAAAAAAAATATCGCCGAAACTGTGAGTCAAAATTTAATTTGCCTGAGTCCAACGCGCTAGCAATAGCCCAAACCAGATCTCTATTTAATTTGGACAACCGTGTGCCTAACAACCTGTATATATATATATATATATAAATTATATATATCTTAGAACTTTTTTAAACGTCTGTACACATGTATACAAATAGTGCAGCTTTTATCAAATATTTTATAGAATTGGGTCAGTAGTTCCAGAGATTAGCATTTATATACAAATAAACAAATATACCTCCTATAGTATTATTATGTACCTACTAGATTTTGCCCGCAGCTTCGCTCGCGTTAACCTAGGTTAGGTTAGTAACAGTACTTTTTTTCTGAATGAAAGGTTTCCTGTGTCCTATTATGTACTTCTAACAACGGCGAAATTTCACGATGATCGCTCGAGTAATTAAAGTGCGAAATCATAACAAACAAACTCACTTTCACATTACTAATCACTACATATTATAAAACAAAGTCCCCGCCGCGTCTGTCTGTTCGCGATAAACTCAAAAACTAGTAAACGGATTTTCATGCGGTTTTCACCAATAGACCTCTGTCTATCAATTCATAGTCAATCACTTTTGATTCATGAGGAAGGCGAGTCACTAGATTATAATATTGGTATGTATATAGTGAATAGAATACACACCTTGCAGCCACCTGACTTGAGTGGCAGGCCCGTACCCTTTCTCGTTCCTCGCCGCGATGCGGAATATGATGGCGGGCTTCGTGGAGGAGTCCACGTGCGCCGCCGTCAGTGAGCTCTGCGGCACAACGCACGTGTTCGACTTGCCGCAGTACACGCGCACGAACGCTAACTGCGATTTAGATGCCTCCTGCAATTATATATATGTTTATTAGAAACTACTAAGTATATGGCGTCCTCGATGGCGTAGTGGTTAGTGTAACCGACTGCCACGCCTGGGGTCGCGGGTTCAATTGCCGCACAAGTCAAACATTTGTGTGCATGAACAATATGAACATGGATATTTGTCTTGGTCTGGGTGTTCTATGTATAATATGTATGTATTTACAAAAAAGAAGGTATATATGTATGTTTATTCATTGTCTAGTACCCATAGTACAAGCTCTGCATTAAATAGTTAATTATCGCTCGGTTTAACGGTGAAGGAAAACATCATAAGGAAATCTGCATGTCTGAGAGTTCTCCATAACTTTCTCGACGATTTGTGAACTCTGCCAATCCGCACTGTGTGAGAAGGGTTAGGCAAGCCTGGTGGTCTATAGCCTAATCCTTAAGAAAAGAGCCTCCTGCCCAGCAGTGGGACAGTTTAATACAAGGCTGATATTATTATATATTTATTAAATATTATTGGAAAAATATGGTGCATGTATGACGCTCCTGATCTGTTTTGCTAGAGCGCAAATCTCGAATGGATCTGTGTTCCAGCTTAGCAAGGGTTGAGTAACGCAGACGCCGGAACAATCACCCCTGTATCCATAGCCGGATTTGGATGTCCGTGTACCAGTTTATAGCCTCTAGAACAGAATCACGTGATTAACAAAAGCATGTATATGGTCGCGCGTACACGTGACGTCATCAGTACGATATGCGCGCCGCTATATGCACTAACTCAACAAGAAATAACACTACAATACAGATAGACACATATATACAAAGTCTTACGCACCTAGCCACAAAAGCGTAGGCAGAGATATATTAGAGCCCCATTTCTCATAACTATGATCATAGGTCCCACGTTATAGGACGCTAGCCTATAGCCGTCTTACAGGCACTGTTCTGGACACCGCGCAACTATTGAGAATTATTTATTTGACACAAAAACTCAATAACATTTTTGTCCGGCCAGAACCAGAGAATTCGAGAACAGTTATGCAAAGCATTTGTATTTACTACAGCTGCCACCGAAGCAGTCAGAAAGAATCATTATATGGTTTCACTGCCATGCATCAGAAGCTGGATGTATTATAATAGCGTATTTAGATAATAATAATTACCTTTGACTGTGAATTCGACCGCACGGCTAAGTAGACTGAATACTCGAATATTCCTTCAGCGGCCACTTGTGGCGGCTCCCACGACAAATGTGCTCCTTCTATAGACTTCGATATTTTGATTGCTGATGGAGCACCAGGGAAACCAGGTAGGCAGGTTTTAAATGCCGATTCCTTAAAAAAACACCCATGTTTTAATTATATAACTTATTTGTTGAGTTTTTTTTTTTATTTAACTTTTGTAACTAAAGTTATTTGCAGAACGGATAAATTTATGTCTATTATTGTCATCAAAGCGGCTACACCTGGCGCTAGAATAGTGGTGAAGTAAATTCTTTTAATGTACACTGCTTCATCATAATTATGAATATTTAAAGTAAATAAACTCACATTGTAGTAAACTTCTCCGTAATCTATATATTAATACGTGAACTATATATTTTTTAAGTATGCTTAAAAAATATATAGTTCACGTATTAATATATAGATTACGGAAAAGTTTACTCGCACGCTCGGAAGGTGAGCTGAGGCATAGCTACAATTTATAATGACGGCACGGATGGCGTAGTGGTTTAAGCGGGCGCCTCGCCATTGTATCTACGCCGGACATAAATTTGTGTGATCTACAAATACTTGTACTGGATCTCAGAGTTGTTTGTGTCTGTTGTTTGAATGTTTGTAAAGTTCCTCGCGACGCAGAAATTATACTAAGAACAGGAGTTATTACTTGTAAAAATATTAGGTCATGTTTCGACCACTAGACGACCTCTAGTAGATATAGAATCTTCAAATCTACTCACTTCACTGAACTCGCCACGTCCACATGAGTTTATAGCAGCGATTCTGAATTTGTACGCCGTGCCGTGTTCAAGCGGGGAAGTGGACAAGCCAGACAGATCCGGCAAGTTGTCTAACGACAAATTGGACAGGTCAACGTTAGGATCCGAAATGTAGTTCTGGACCTGTAAGCACCAATCAACATTAGAACAAAAGTTAAAGTAACTTATACAAAAGTTATAAAACAAAATAAATGACAGCAAAATCTGTAAAATTCACGGTCACGAGTTCGATCCCGATCTCTCTCTCTACCTTTATCTTTTCGAATTTATTTGCAGACTAAGTAGATAATTATCGCTTGCTTTAAAAGGAAAACATCGTGAGAAAACCTGCATGTTACAGAGCCCTCCAGAATGTTCTAGAAGATTTGTGAAGACTTCCAACCCGACGTTTCCAGCGCAATGGACCATAGTCCACGACACTGACAAAATTGGGTTGAAAGAAAAGAGATTCTTCTCACTATGAGAAGGGATTAGGCTATAGCCTAATCTTTTAAGGCCCGTGATCTCTTATGCTGGGGCCCGTGCCCCACAGAGGGACAGTTTATAATTAACAGGGCTGATATTATATTATATCACATAAATTAAATAAATAAATATGCATTATAAAGTAATTCCTTACTGTGAATGAATTGCCCTTGACAATGCCGACAGTGTACCACGCGTCTTCGTCATGCGGCTTTGGCTCTTCAGGCTCACTCTGTAGAAGAAGATTACATTATTATTAATAGTTGCTTATATTTTTCATGTTGTCATTAAATACGGTACAATTATTATTAGATACTGGAGTATCTAGTAATTGTACCGTACTTAGCTCCGTATATTGTAGTACAATGGTGTTGTATTGCCCCGGTTTATAATTTGCAATCTACCTTAGCCGGAGAATTGCTCGAAAAATTATAACATGACATAAGCAACATAAACGTCATATTCAAAACTAACTGCCGCTGCGGTGTTACCTACGTTTATGATAACTGTTCCACACCAGTAGCTCGTAGAATGAGGTCATATAAACCTGCCTCAAAAATTGTACTATCAAAAGAAAATGAATTTTCAAATCCGACTGGTAGTTCCAGAGTTCCAAACGATCTCGTCAGCTTTGTTAAATTACTATAAATTAGATAACCAAGAGGTTGTAATAGTAAAATACTGGCCTGTTCATGCTGATGGTGTAAGGCAGCGCTCGCAAGAGTAGCCAGCGCATGAGCGGCGTCAGTAGGCGGCAGGGGCGGAGCACCATTAGACCCCGCCACCGAACTGCTCACAGCACCCTCCCCCTCCGTGCTCCCCCCCACGTCGCTGCCAGCACTCTCCGCGGCGACAGACGAAGACACCCCCGCACCACCTTCTTCCCCTGTTAGGGGAGTAAAATCTGCTACATATACATGAGAGAATGCATGAAGACATGTTGTAAACACAAGTACTTTTAAAACAATAACATTTGTTTTTCTAATGTACCTAAACTGTAAACTGAAGAGATAGGTGTAACTCCTCAGTTTAGGTGGTGACATAAATAAGATAAGCTATTATTTTATCAGTCGAACAATCGACAGTTGGGTTGAGCCATTCGTAAAGAGACGTCAATTCTGTTGAATGTTAGGACGCGCGGCGTAAAAGATTAATACGACTCTAGTCAATAGTGATGTCTTTGTCTAGATGTGAATATTACAAGAGTACATATTCTTGTAAAGTAATTATTATATTTAGCTTGTATATTTTAACATAATTGGTCTTTAATATGTATATGGCAGATCTTTTTACTAATAAGCTTTGAACTGAGTGAACTGACTGAACCGCTTACAAATAGTATTTTACCTGGCATCAAAGTAGGCGACAGCAGTGCTGAGCCGTTTGCATTCATAGTAAGCAGCGGCATCGACTCGCTGACGGTCGGCATCGTATCAGCCGCACCTTCCATCTCTGACGTGTCCGCATCACTAAATCTGAACAAAACAACTGTCTTAATAATACATATTCCAGATAATATTTACCTTTTCACCATATTGTTAGATATATAAGGCTTCAACTCTCTAAAATAGTATATATTAATCATATAGAGAACCTAGGTTTATATCACATATAAATACTAGGTGTGCTTTGCGGTTTCACACACGTTTATGATAACTGTTCGGCTCCCGCGACTCATAATGGTGTGATATTATATAGCCTATAACCTGCCTCAAGAATTAGGCAATCAAATGTAAAAAATATTTTTAATCTCATTGTTAGTACCAGAGGTTAGTGCTTTCAAACAAAAAACAAACAAACTCTTCAGCTTTATTATATTGTGAATTGGTATAAAATATTTGCCGCTTATTATGATTATTATGTAGATACAACTAGCAATACCAAGTTAATGCAAAGACCTATTGAGATTTAAGCACATTTTATGAATAGGAAGATTATAGAATATGATATTGAAAGTACTTACTCATTTGGTTGCTGCTGCTGTGTTGTCAGAGAGAAAGAGTGTAGTATTGCTGGACCATTAGCAGTTGAAGATATCAGCGGAGTTTCTGATTGGCCACTGCTGGAAATATCAGCTCCACCCTCAGCTGTACTTGAACTAAAAGCAAAATAAAATGTTCTTTAAGTATTTTGGATTATACAAATGTGGTTTTAGCATTGGTCGGTAGAAGAGTGGTGATTTGTTAAAGAAATATATTTTTTTTATAGATATATAGTATTTTTGTAATTTGACTTTGGTAGCTGACAAGTCGAGCTGACTTGTCTTTGATAACTATCAAGCTACCCTACTCTCTAATCAGATAGAATTGTAGTCGGTCAGTTCAATATCTAGGTCATGTTAGCATTCTTAGCAATTGAATGTGACAGAAGCAAAGAAAAAACACACCCTTTTAAATTTGCTACAAGAGAGAGACTACATAACATTTTTTAGCTTGCTTATCATTACAGAGCATAAAACTGTAGGGTCATAGAATTTCTTATTTAGGGTGCCAATAATGCTAAAGTGGCACTGATTCTGGCAAACCTTAGCTAGCTAGTAGAGAAATCACTGCTGCCCAACCACCAACCTCTTAGTGCCAAGAGGCCAGTGCCGATATTCCTAAAGTAGTATTGAATATATAATAAGCGAGGATAACTACCTAATTCCAGTGCTAAGCATTTCCTGGGCTGCACTGCTGATATCATTGACATCGTCACTACTCGCCACGCCTTCACCACCACCCATGTCTTCATCCATTGTGCTTGATTCATCTACAAACATGAAACAAGACAACTTAAACACTGTTTCACAAATAAATTATTGTTGGCTACCAAGTAAATGGTTATTTGCTGATAACATAAATTAGACGAGTATTTATAACTAGCTCAATACAACGCGCGAACTGCCTGAGGTACCCAATGCCTACAATTATTATGGATCATCACATTATATTTTTAGAAACTCTCTTGTAGTGCTTTTACTATAAAACATTTTGTAAAATTTTTGGACTTTGTATTATTCTGGCTAAGTGAGTGTGTATATTTTTAGACTTAGTATTGAGCTGTATGAGTGTGTATGTTTATGGCCTTTGTATTAAGCTGTTTGAGTATTTTTGGGACTGTGTATTAAGCTAGCCATGTAACAGTACATATATGATTTTGGACATTGTATTAAGATTTGTGAGTAAGTATGTTTTAAGGCTTAGTGGAACGGTATGTATGTACCAAATTATACTTACCATCTTGGACTATGGGAGCACCATCACCCTCACCAACACCACTATCAGTAGGCATGGCCGAACTAATAGACTGATCAGGAGACTCTTCTGCAGCACCAGCTAAACCTTCTGCCTCATCCAAACTTGGCTCATCTTTTATTATAGGCTCCAGTTGGCTCTCAGTATCCTAATAAAGAATAATTATAATAAAGATTTCTATAATAAGTATACCTTCTACACATCAAGAACTGGAATATAGCTGCTACTCACTGATAGCAGTAGGAATATGTTGCTATAGTTTGGATCTGTAATACAATACTGCCCACATCCATTTAGACAAGTTGTATTGCAATCACTACTCAAGGAATAAAACTAAACATATCTCTCAACAGAAATGAGTACTCCAGATGACATATGTAGCAACACTGCTGACGCTATCATTTTGTATACTCAGAGGCAAGTATGTAATAGAACCACACATACTCCTGAAACCACTCAGTTAGGTATTACTTTCAATATGTATTATAGTTAGTAACTTGTATTATTCAATATACATATATTCATATCTACCACGAAAATATTTTATTTGGCTATTGATAGCCAGAACTGAATAGTACCCCTCCCAAACATATTTAATGGTCACACCTTAACTTGTAGAGTGACCATCATGTTTCACAAACACATTGTAAGAGGTACAGAAAAGAACATTGCTTATCCATCATCCAGAAAAAGTACTGTTCCCAAAGGATAGTTAGTAATGTTGTATTTCTAATCATCCTTTAAGTGTGACTAGCATGCTTTGATTGTAAGGATCAGATCAGGGTGTGATCATTAAATTAGGGTCCATGCTGCAGGTAGTTAATATTTAATATTACAGTCTCAGAGTTGAACTTATCTATACAAAGTTACTTTCCTCCAGGACTACCTGCCTGTTGGTCTGCCACATAGAGGCCTCGAGTTTGATTCCAAGGCATACAATTCTCAATGTTTGTAAGTTATGTCATATTATTGTCATATTAAGTTATTTCATTTATTAACTTGTTAACTAGCTTTAAGAGTGAAGTTAGGAAAACTTAATGTCTGAGAAATCCCCAGAATGTTATCGGTAATATATTAAATCTGCCCAACCAGTATCTGGATTATGGCCTAACCCTTCTCAAACTGAAAAGAAGCCCGTGCCCAGCAATGGGACAGTTTATACAGGGCTGATATTAGTGTAAATAGAAATGCTTACAGGTGTAGACAAGCAGTTGTCTCCAATATAAGCAGATTCATCAGCAACTGTGCCTGTTGTTGTATCATCTATATCCATTTCCTCTTCTGCTTCAGCATTTGCTATAAAAAGAGATTAATATTTTATGATTCTTTACTAAACTTAAACTTTAATAACTAATTATTTACAGGAACTCACCACTTTAATACAAGTGAGCGGTGTTGATTTAACTGCCTGACCAATTATAAGTTTTTATTCACATATTATTAACCTTTTAAACGCCAGAGTATAAACGCATCGGCGTACCCCTGACGCCAAGCCACTTTTTCTGTAAAATGACCTTCAGAAGTATAGAGATTCCAAAACTTTATCGAATATCAACTGTTTTTATTTTCGTCTTTAATTTTGTAATAAACCCTTCTAATAAACTCATGACACTGAAATTGATTGAACCACAAATGTAATGGTTTTATTGTTTATTTTTATGTTATGGTGCGACGTATTTTTTGTCATTCATGTGACGTTGGCGTTGAGGGCAAAATTTCATTTGTTACGTATATGTGACAATGGCGTCCAAAAGGTTAATATAATAAAATATGTCCATTCTTTAAGAATTATTAGCTTTTATATGCTCTGACTTATCGCAAATGTATTTTATAGTAATATGTACTGAAGTTTTTACACCATAATTATGCATGCTGTGGCACCTTAAAATGTTGTACATTTAGTTACTCTTTATGGTCTTATTTAATATATAGGAATAAATATAGTATAAACCATGCATATTTTGTGCTCAAAGTGGAATATGTACTGCAAGTTGGAGTATGTCCAGGTACCACATTATGATTATTATGAGTATTCAGAGGAGCTCGGTCAACCTATTTCTATTACAATAGTAGGGGTGGGCAATCTGATGGTGCAGGGCTGGTTCCCCTCTTCCCATTAATCTATACTAATATTATAAAGCTGTAGAGTTTGTTTGTTTGAATGCGCTAATCTCAGGAATTACTGGTTTGAATTGAAAAATTCTTTTAGTGTTGGATAACCTATTTATCGAGGAAGGCTATAAGCTATATAACATCACGCTACGACCCACGAAGTCGGCGCAGTAACTATAAACGTGGGTGAAACCGCAGGCACATCTACATAGTTATATATAAATAAGTTTCTCTTGAGTTAACATTAACTATTCTCATTGCATTTACGTTCACAGATGCATATGATGATATATGGGTCACTTTTATTAATGATCAATTTCTGAGATTTTTTATTTAGTTCCTAAATTATTTCTTTTTTTTAATAGGCTATATATGTATAAGTCATATAGTTGAAACAAAACTTACATTCTTCTTGATGGAATATAATAAGTAGTTTGGTGTAATCTAATTAGTTTACAATATTACATAAAAATTAAAACATCCTTATAAAACAAATACACTTAGGTATTATCAACTATTATCTATTTCTACTGCATCAATAAGAGACAACACTATTTATGTTTGTTTATCATGCAATGCATTTGATAATAAAAACTCAAACATCTGTACTGAACTACCAAAACAAGCAATGAGAGTAAGTTTTAAGAGTGATTTTATATCACTGTAGGTATTTGCAAGTCTAAGTAATGCTAGTTTTATGCTTGCTAAGTGTCTCTAATTACCTGGTTCAGCAGCATGCGGTTCTTCTTCTTCTGGCAGCTGTGCCGAAGCATCGGCGTCCATACCATCGCTGCTACTCGTGGGACCTCCATTTGTTGCTAAATTTCATATAACAATGCGATTTTATACTTATATATTCGTGCATATATATATATATCTAATACTAAACGTAGCATGAGTTAAAAGCTACGTAAGAACACGAAAACGAAATGCAAATCAAAGTAACGGTGTTGCTTCCAACTATAGTTTTACACCATAACAGAACATACATATCAATCTAAAGTTGTATCTAAGTACGTTAAAGATTACCTGATTCTTCAGCTGCAGCAGCTTCTTCCTGACTTGATACATTATTCTCCGCAGCTTCGGCTATATTATCCTGATTGTCCTCCAAAGGCGACACTTCCGCGCCATCAGGCACATCACCGTGAAGGGCCGAATCTGACTCCATTTTACAAGAATATAACTTTAAAACAACACAATATGGAAAAACATTGAAGATTAACACGGAATTATTGAGTAGGTGTGAACATTATCACAATATATCCGGAAAAAATAATCTTTTTTGACAATTTTCAAATCGCCAAAGTAGACATTTTGATAGACATCAAGACCAATCAAGACATAAACCATAATGGCAAGTTGGCGTCTATGAATTCTTTTTTAAGTTAGGCTTGTCCAGTGCTATATTTTGTACTATTTATAGAATTTATACTGTATTGTCTATGATCTCAGAGCAGTGAAACTAATAATATCAACCGCTATTATCTGCTTTGTTTAGTTCAATGTAAGTTTGACGTTATGTATTGTGCGAGGGTAGTTCTCGTAGATAAATATCAAAATAATACTCAATATCAAATAATACTGTGCACAATTAATGTAATTCTTCCATTACTATCATTATTAATTTTATTTGATTATTGTTTCTGTAACATTCTTTTATTTTATTTTTGTAAACACTATTTATAATAGTGTAATGTACAATTATCTAGTTTGTGTCTACAAATTTTAATTTATTTTCATTTTGGCGTTGCTTTGGAGTATTTATTTTAATATTGGGAATTGCATTTAATTCACATAAATAAATATATTTTAAATGAGTAAGTACTGCTTGTATATTCTGCATGTACAAGCAGTACGAAAGACTGCAGGCAGATGCTGGATGCGGCAAGCTGAAGACAGGGCGCTATGGCGCTCTTTGGGGGAGGGCTATGTCCAGCAGTGGACTATCATAGCCTGATGATGATGATGATGATGACATGAAGAATGTTAATAAGAATGCAAAATCACTTTAAACTTTGTCTTAGTACAGCATGTTTGTATACAAATGCACTAGATTTTGTTTCATATACCCTTTCAAACGGCGGTGGCATGGCACACCGGTGGCCAACACGCAATCGCTTTTTAGTGATGTCTGGTATACTAAGACTTAACACTTGACATATAGCTATAATTTTACAAACATATTGTATAATTATTCTCCTAAGCATTGAGTCCTGCTAGCAGGCGCGCGCCACGTTGTGACGTCATATCTAGCGTCGCGCTCGCACGCTTTATTTGCCTATTATGTAAATGGACTATAATGGTATCTTGCGCTATATGTTAGTGGTTAGTATTTTATTTTGGCTTTGTCATAATCTACTATTATGTTCATTGTATTCAATTAATTAAGTACGGTACAAAGGGTAAAGGGTATGTAAAAGGGTAATCTGATAATCCACCTAAAATAGAGGGACTTATAATTCCCCAATATTTCCTGAAGAATAATGATATCGTTGCCGCTAAAATGCGAGCTATTAGAAAATATAACTGCCCTATATTTATAAATTTACCTAAAATAACTAATTTCATAGCTGCAACACAAGTAAGAACGAGAAGAATAACTTTGCCATTGTATTGGTGGTTATATATTTTGTACATTGGGGCACAAAATATGATTTTCTGGTTTATGAAAATATTTTAATCGTCTGGTGAATGGTATTACGATCCGAGAGCACGACAACGGACTGAGCGAGTGTTGTATTATGACGTCACAAGCATCGAGCACCGGGCCAGACTCCAGAGGAATCTTGCATTGCACACTCATGTTAAAAGGAGATGTTTCATTTTCGGCTATGAAATGTACTATTAACCAAAAAATAGCAAAAAATACTAGGAATATTATTTCCTGAATTTAAGTCGAATTACGTTTGCGCTTATAAATAATAGTTTTTATATTATTGCCATTATATTCAATATGGCGGTGGTTCTCGGTCATATAATTTAGATTTTGTATGCGTTTGTGAGATGTTGCAATTATTTTATTATTTTAATTATATAAATATAAAGTGATTATTTAATTTCTATAAATAATTACATAATAAAAAACATGTAAAGAATGTTATTTCTATTTAATGTGTATTTAAATCAAAATAAAAAGTTATAAACGTAAACGTCACAGCCGGTAGTCAGAGGCGGGGCAGAGTGAAGTTGTTTACTATCGAGTATAAAAGAAGCGAGCGCCGGGCGCAGCGTTCACTTTGGTTCGAGACGCCGATCACAACGTTACTCTGCCTCCCGTCAGTGCTATCTGACTCTGAGTACCTAGAATATTTCAGATAAGTATACTTTGTTAATTACATTTAAAATATTTGTTAGAATAATGTGATTAAATTAAAATATGTTTCCTATATTGTATTTGAATGTTTACCATTCCTGATAAAATGTGTATATTTAAATATTTTGATATTAAAAGGCTTGTCTAGCTACAATGTTGTATTTTTTTTTATTTTTTTTATAAATCTGCTTCTAACATCAGAAGTGGGATGCGGCCTATCTGTTCTACTTAATATCTAATAAAATTATTAAATATTTCAGTGTGAACCATGGATGCGGACCTTGTGAAAAACTTATTGGAATCCATCAGCAAAGCGATATCATCAAATCGTCGTCAGGATGATGTGGTATTACCTGTTTTTCATCCTGAGAAGATGAACAATGGCGCAGAATGCTGGTGTCAAAATGTTGAAGATCTGGGTGCAGAACTCAATTGGAGCAGTCTACAAATGGTGGCAAAAGCTGGTAAGGCCCTTCGGGGCTCTGCTTCTACTTGGTTTGAGACATGGGAACCAGAACACCGTGATTGGGAGACTTTTCGTCAGGATATAATAGATCTATTCCCAATTAAGAAAAACTTGACTGAGAAACTAACCAAAGCCGTTTTGTATAATTCTGAGTCTGCAGAGACTTATGCCGAATATGCCAGAGAAAAGATTTTATTGCTAAAAAAATCGAGAGTAGCATTTACCGAGGAACAGTTAGTTGAGCTTGTTTGTGGGGGTGTTCGCGATGTTAGTGTTCGCATGGCCTCTTTTAATAGTTCATTATCAACAACTAATGAATTGATTACCCTCTTCTCTAGTTATGTTAAGAATCCGCGAAAACGATTATTTGATAGAAATGGGATGACTGATGATTCAAATACAAGTGCTGCCAAGCGATCTCGTTTTAATCAAGCTTCAGATTCTTTTAGTTCAAAGCATTGTTTTATTTGCGGAGAAAAGGGTCATATTAGATTCCAGTGTCCAAAAAATGCTTCCTCTAATAAAACCTCTTTAGATAACGTATCAAAGACTAAATCGAAAGAATCGCCTATTAATATTAATAAAAACAATAAGTGCGGGTTTTGTAAGAAGGAAGGCCACAGTATTGACAAGTGCTGGTCGAAACAGCGATATGATCGCGAAAAACAAATTACTAATAAGCCAGTTAACTGCGTGACACAATCCGGCCTTCGTCTTACAAAGGTCCACATTAATAATAATCCTGTAAATGCATTAATTGATACTGGTGCAAATTGTTCATTAATTAAGGAGTCCATTGCATATCGATTAGGTTGTCACGTTTCTCCCTGGTCTGTAAGGTTGGATGGTATCGGCTCGGGTCATTTAAATACGTTTGGCAAAATTACGGTACCAGTTCGCTTTGATGACGTCTGTATTGAATTGGAATTGCACGTTGTAACTGATAGTGACTTTTCTTACGATTGTAATATAGGGCAAGATATTGTCAAATATGCCGACATTACTATTGTTACTGACATGTCAGGAACTAGATTAATACGCAGAAACCTTATTAATTTTACTACTAACCATGAAAACAATTTACTTTTAAAATCTATTCAAAATTTAGATACGAACTTGCAAGAGAAAATACAGATTATATTTAATAAATATCCTGAGGTATTGCCCTCGGTAAATTATATTGGCAATGTTAATACTGGTAAACTAGAAATAAAACTCAAATCAAATAAAAATATAAATTACCGCCCTTATCGTTTGGCTCCAATAGAGCGTGAAAAAGTTAAGAATATAGTGAATGACCTTTTGCAAGCCGGTATCATCCGTGAAAGTGATTCTTCTTATGCCAGTCCCATACTATTGGTAAAAAAGCGTGACGGTGGTGACCGACTGTGTGTGGACTATAGAGCATTAAACACTATTATAGAAAAAGAACGGTATCCTCTCCCATTGATTCAGGATGAGATTGACCAGTTAGGCAAAACTAAGTACTTCATATCAATAGACATGAAAAATGGTTTTCATCAGATACCAGTTGCTGAAAATAGCATTAAGTATACAGCTTTTGTGACCCCGGACGGTCACTATGAATATGTCAAAATGCCATTTGGTATATGTAATGGACCCTCTGTATTTCAACGCGCTATATCTAAAGCAGTAAAGGATCTGAAGTTTCTTAGGATCTACATTGACGACTTGCTTATACCATGTGTATCCCATGAACAAGGCCTAGAATATTTAGATTTATGCTTGGCGGCTCTTGTCAAAGCTGGGTTTACTATTAATCTTAAGAAATGCCAGTTCTTCGTAACTTCCATTGAATATTTAGGTTGGATTATTTCGGCTGAAGGTGTACGACCTAGTGAAACTAAAGTTAAAGCATTGGTAAATTCACCTATTCCCAAAACTGTCAGACAAGTTCGACAATTTATGGGTATCGCGAGTTACTTCAGAAAATTTATTCCTGAATTTGCCTCTAAAACGGCATGTATAACCAAACTTACCAAAAATGGGCAGAATTGGGAATGGGGTGATGAACAGGAGGCGGCTCGTAAATATATCATAGATAGGCTAATATCGGAACCTATACTCTCAATTTTGACCCTGCACTACCTACAGAGTTGCACACCGACGCCAGTTCTATTGGGTACGGTGGAATGCTCATTCAGAAACATGGTACAAACAATAGAGTAGTCGCATATTATAGTCGCCGCACTACTGAGCCGGAATCTAGATACACGTCATATGAATTGGAGACACTTGCAGTGTATAACTCTTTGAAAAACTTCCGTGTTTATCTTTTAGGAATATCATTTAAAATAATCACTGATTGCAATGCAATTAAATCAACTATGTACAAAAAGGACCTTTCTCAGAGGGTTGCTCGATGGTGGACTTTCATGCAAGACTTTGATTTCGAAGTAGTTTATAAGAAAGGTATTTATGTTGGACATGTGGATTATTTGAGCAGAAATCCTGTTGAATCAGTCGCCTCGAAGTCGAATCACTCTGAGGGTCCACTAGTAGCCAATTTAATAACAGATCAATCATCCTGGTTAGAGATTGCGCAGCAAAAAGACACTGAGACATTATCTTTAATAGAACGAGTAGAATCCGGTGATATTGGTAATCAATATGCAATAAAAAATAATTTGTTATATTACAAATACCCTTTAGATAATAAACTCAAGGCATATGTCCCAAAAGGAAGCCGGCTCAGTATCTTACGTTTGTACCATGATGAAAACTGTCACGCTGGACAAGAAAAAACGTTACAGAAAATACTAGAGAGATTTTGGTTTCCAGGTATTGCCAGATTTGTGAAGAAATATATTTCCCATTGCTTAGTGTGTGTTAAGGGGAAGTTTCATAGTGGTCCTCACCAAGGTCTATTGCATCCTATTGATAAAACGCCAACTCCCTTCCATACGATACATTTAGACTGCACGGGTCCTTTTACCCAATCAAATGAAGGTTATAAATATATTTTAGTAATTATTGATGCTTTCACAAAGTATTGTGTACTCAAACCTCTTAAGACAATGAGTGGTGAAGAAATATTTAGAATAATTCGCGATTCTATAACAATGTTTGGCACTCCTTCTAGGGTAGTTACTGATCGTGCTACAAATTTTTCAAATGAAATTTTATCCAATTTATTTCGAGAATGGAACATAGAGCATCATATGATTTCAACCGGTACCCCTCGCAGTAACGGCCAGGTCGAACGGTACGTCGCCACAATCATAAATATGTTGACAACTATGTGTAATAATGAGGCAGAATGGCCGAACTTATTGTATAAGGTACAACAGACGCTCAATACAACTACTCAGAAAACTACAGGGTTTTCACCATTAAGATTATTAATTGGTCGCGACGCTAATATTCCAAATGTGCAGGCTCGACTAACTGATATAGGAGAACCAGGTCCTTCTAATGTAGAACAAATGGTAGATATTAGGGCTGATAGGATCCTGGCATATAATAAGATGAAATCGGCGGCGGAAAAGTACAAGACACGTTTTGATACCACAAGAAGAGATAACATACAATATCTTCTGGGAGATATTGTGTATGTAAATCAAGATCATCGTCGCCACAGTAAGCTGAGTCCCAAGTTCAAAGGGCCTTATAAAATAATAGAAATACTTAATAATGACAGATACAGGTTATGTGGCGAAGGACGATTGCACAATGTTATTATCGCAAAGGAAAAATTGCGTAAATGGCCTGGCGAATGGTTGGACGAGAATCTGACGGCTGAACAAGGTATAATATTTTATACTATGTAATCTGTATTTTATGGAGAGAGAGAGATGAATGATACAGTGAGCTCACTGATAGGTGTCTGTGTGCGTGTGTATCTGAGTTTATGTGTACGCAGATGCATATGTGAACATGGAGGTCACCTTGGTGGACGGTCTGGGGACCCGACACGACAAGGATGACAAGGCCATGTGAGATGTTCATGAGATTTAAGATTATTGCTGCAAAGGTGGCCTGGTGTGACGTCTAGACACCACGAGGCAGCACGTGGTGGGACTGATCACGACAGCCCAACCTAAGATGATGTTAATATGATTTATGAGATGGTTGCTGCAAAGGTGGCCTGGTGTGACGTCTAGACACCACGAGGCAGCACGTGGTGGGACCGATCACGACAGCCCAACCTGAGAGTAATGAGATGCTGAGGTTATTGACCTGGTGAGAGGTTTAGACACTATGACCAGCACATAGTGGAACCAATCACGACAGGTTCAATGTTATTTCTTTCAGCTTTGAATACCGAGTCATCTGGAGAAGATTAGTTACTTCGAGAGCGAAGTAATTTTCAGAATGGCCGTGTGAGATGTTGCAATTATTTTATTATTTTAATTATATAAATATAAAGTGATTATTTAATTTCTATAAATAATTACATAATAAAAAACATGTAAAGAATGTTATTTCTATTTAATGTGTATTTAAATCAAAATAAAAAGTTATAAACGTAAACGTCACAGCCGGTAGTCAGAGGCGGGGCAGAGTGAAGTTGTTTACTATCGAGTATAAAAGAAGCGAGCGCCGGGCGCAGCGTTCACTTTGGTTCGAGACGCCGATCACAACGTTACTCTGCCTCCCGTCAGTGCTATCTGACTCTGAGTACCTAGAATATTTCAGATAAGTATACTTTGTTAATTACATTTAAAATATTTGTTAGAATAATGTGATTAAGTTAAAATATGTTTCCTATATTGTATTTGAATGTTTACCATTCCTGATAAAATGTGTATATTTAAATATTTTGATATTAAAAGGCTTGTCTAGCTACAATGTTGTATTTTTTTTTATTTTTTTTATAAATCTGCTTCTAACACGTTCATAAATCATATCGAAAGTACGAAAGTAGGTACTATATATTAATGTAAATAAATAATATATAAATATGTATGTCAACAATAAATGTGTTTTAGAGTATTATTTATTCATTTCAACTATCATACACATCTCTTCAACAAACAATCAACATAAAAAATATATTCATATAATATAATACTGATTTTGTAGGGTGCACTCCGGAACGAAACATTTTGTTTATGTTTGACATTAACTGTCAATGTCATATTGAGTTGGCTGATAATAAATATTCCAATGCTGAATTGGTGTTTATTATTACACTTTCCTGAATTCTTACGTTTTCCTTCAATTTTTCCAAGAATTATCAATTCTTTGGTAAATATTATTCCAGCAAGAGTTCTTTTACTTCTGACAATTCTAGCATTCTAGGTTATGTATAAATGTCATCTACCAACTTGTCACAGATAGTCCCATAGACATTGTATTTTCTATCTCAATGGATAGTCCGCACGACAAACGTCAAACATTTTATATTTTATTTTCCGCAACGAAAATACTAGAAATTAATAAAGAATTGCATAACTAAATGTAGTTATAACTGGAGTCCTATACAAAAGTGAAACATCTCCTTTCATATAATATCTCAGAATCTAATTGATGTATTGATATAATGCTTCACACGATTTTTTTTTCTAATTGTCTGTCCTTTCTTTTTATGCATATTGTGACCTGTTGAAATTGTGAAAACCTAAGGATTTATTTTAATTATTAAGATATATCATATATAGCTGCATTTCTTTTATAGTCAGTGTATAATTAGCTCTTATTAAAATATATACAAGTCGAAATTTGCATGAGCATGAGTGACCGAGTCTCATCACTAACAGTTATACCACAGACAGGGTTGCCAACCGTACGAGGTTCCTCGTACAAATATGAGATTTGCGGTATCCCGCATGAGGTACGAGGACACTGTCAGCCTCGTACGAGAATTTGATATTATAGTGAAAATAATAACATGATTTCACATTGTAGGCAACATTTTGTAGCATAAATGGGAGGCAATAATAAGCAGACAACATTTATAATAGAAATCCTCGGAACTACGGTAGGCGGGCTGACCTTTTTTTTATTTTTACTTTTTTCTACCAAGAAATAGAATGTACGAGGCTTGAGATCCAAATTACGAAGATTTTGCCTTTTTGCCTGCTTCTGTACGAGAAATAAAGTTCTAAGATTGGCAACCCTGACCACAGAGTACTTTTTATTAGTTTTTATAGAAAAGTTATATGAGTTACCTACGATTTACGATAAATATTTAATTTTGTATAATTTTTAACGGGGTTTTTGGCTATTCTAAATGTATTTTTCAATGATAAGATAACATGTAATTAAGAATTAGGCAGTGATGATATAAATTGCCTAGCTGTTCTTCAAGAGTGTTTGAACAGCGATCAATAAAACAAAATTACTTAGATAAACCTCGACAGTACACACTTGGTGGTTAATTGTACAGAAATTTTATAAATAATGTCTACTAATAACAATACCAACGAAAAACCTGGAGATGGAATTCGATCTATGAGATCTAGCACAGCCTTCAAAATCATAAATTATGAACTGTATGCAAAACCTGTAAGTATAGTATTATACCTAACACTAGGTATGTAATTCTGTTTATATTACACTATCATTTGCCGAAATATGAGAATGTACCACTTTATTTACTACAATTGTCTATACTTTTGCCCCGGGGTATTACTCACTCTGCTTCTAAAGCGTAATGTAAGATAGCCTATCATATGTATGGTCCTACTACAATAATAGTTTATAAATGATATAACTTTATAATACTAGTATAGATTACATTTTATAAAACTTCAACAATATCATTATTAACTTGTCAAGTCTTGGAATGGCAGACATATTAATTAAAAGCCTATTGAGCCTGGCCACCAGTGTGGTGATGCAACTCAATAGGTTAAAACTATCTCTATATCAAACTATGACAAAATTCCTGGGATAAAGACTTTTGTATTTAACAAACATTTGTTCTGAGTCTAAATGTTTATTATAACCTTTCTTCGACAGCGCAGATGGTGCAATAGTTTAAATGTTCACTTTGCCACTCAGTCTTTGTTAGTGCTCTGTGTGTGTGTACAAACAGGGCACAAAAATTAAGTCATTGAAAATTTAATTTTGTGACCACTATGGTACAAAGACTAATTCTAGAATTAGTCTTTGTACCATATATAAAGAAGTCAAATAAATCAAAAATAATTTTTGTTTCAGAATATTGTCATCATGAGTATAGGAGCTGCATGTTTTGGTTTAGCACTAGGCTACATTGCATATATGAGAACAAAATATGAATCTATGGGATATTACGCTACAGTAGACAAAGATGGCAAAGAGATATTTGAAAAGAAAAAATCTAAATGGGATTGATGTAGTAGAATTATTAGTTAATTGTTATTGTACAAATAAACTCTATATTTATTATTAATCAATGTTGTTGTTTTAATTCAACCCAATGGCATGCAAATGATATTTTATTTTTATACATACATGGTATAAGAAGCTGCCGTAGCCGTAGTAGGAGTAGTTTCACACAAGGTGCTTGTTATCATTTATGTAACAACGAACCATTGCATTGGTCAGTAAATCTGATATCAATTATACATTACCCACACATATGGGGCAAAGGAGACCGACCACCTTGTATGGGACCCTGGCCTGGGCGTGAACAATTTTATATTGTAATAACAATATTAATTTTGAGTAGACTAAACTAAGTAGAAAACATTATTTTTTAAAGTTTAGTATCAAGTTCATTAAATAATAAAATAAAACACATTGTTTAAAATAAATATTTATTTTCATGTGTCGCCATCACCTTCATAAGTTAATGAAGTATTTTCCAAAAACGGCTGGTGGAGTGACATTTTCATATTTTGCCCAGCTTAGGTACCATATTACAAACAATAAGTGAGCACAGCAACCAAGAGTCCTTCGGCCGACTATGCAGTTGCAGTAATACTGCCTTATTGCTTCCAGGCTGTGTGTATTATTTTGATATAATATATAAATAAAATACATCAATTTCATACTACTGGATGGTAACCCATATTTATTATATATTAAAACAAAAGTTTTAATATTTTACTTTGTTTATAAGACGATTGTCCACGTGCAAGCCGAATATGGACGGTCTCCTTTGCGTGTTCAATAGAAGCAATCTAAATTTTTAGCAACAAACATTTTGTTATGGCGTACGCTCTCCTAGTGTTGGTAGGACTTAAAATGCGAATGCAATACAACCTGCCTACGCCATTGGAATAGAGGTGGCATACTTGTATGTAATATTATGATTGACCGGATGGCGCAGTGGTCTAATTGTTCAAGTGTAGCGAATTCGAGCCCCACATGGGAGGAAACTTGTATGATCCACAAAAGCCGCAATTAGATATTCCAGGTCTGGGTGACTTTTTGTCCGTTTGAATTTTTGTTCAGATCCACGCGACACGGATTATCCCTTGCACGGTAGTAAACAGTTTTTTATTATAACTAAATTAATTTCAAATGTAACATTACGTTTTAAGTACTATGAATAATTAGACAAGCTCCATTTGAATAAATTGGCACATCGCATAACTCGAATTATTCGAATAGATACGTTCGTTTATCAGCTGGTATCAGCGTGATCTGGATACCTATCTAAATGATGGAGCTCTTTCTTCGGCGTGCATTCATGGACGGCACGGGAGCTCTAGTGCAGCTTTAGGCGCAAAACGTCCCATTTGCAAAAAGACCCACGGTAAAAAAACGTCCCATTCGCAGAATGTCCTATTCGCAAAACGTCCCATTCGCATAATGTCCCATTTGCAAAACGTCCCATTCGCAAATTGTCCCATGTATACCAATTGGTGGAAAACAAATAAAAGCTATTCTTTTTATATATCATTGTATATAATCAACACAACAAAAGCTTCTTATTTCAAAAATGTGTAATACTTTTGCCAAACTGCCTTGACTTTTTTTTAAATGCCCTTCTGCGAATGGGACATTCTGCCAATGGGACGTTTTTTTACCGTGGGTCTTTTTGCGAATGGGACGTTTTGCGCCTAAACCCTCTAGTGCAATCACCAGACCGGATTAAAGTGACTAATTGTCTATCCTAACGGCACTACAACAGGTATACTAGTCTATGGGCACTACTGCTTACATTACCTACCTACCTAATTTTCAAAATAAATAAATGACTGCTGAGGTTTTGCTGTTATTAGTAGCCAATAAGAAACATATACCTACTTAAAATCCTTACTATTATAAATGCGAATGTAAGTTTGTTGTTACGCTTTAACGCCTTAACCACTCGACCGATTCGCAGTTTCGCAAACACGTTGTCAGGTGAACATAAAAGGACATAGGTACCTATGTCCTACCAAAGTTACTTTTAACCAATTAACCATGAAAAAAAGAGCGATGCCGCAAGAAAAAGCTTGTATAAAATAATTTATGTTTGAATTTATACATAGGTACTTATTGTAATCACAGATTAAGAAGAGATGATACCTTGATTTGTTGATACCTTCTATCACGTCATCAATAATTTGACAGCAAAAATAATATTGCCAGATAAATAATATTTACCTTACATAGCGGAGTTTGCAAAGGGTATGATCTAAATAATATATTGACGTCCGCGCCGCGCAGCGCCGCCTAATATTAAATTAGTGATAAGTTCGTAAAATATTTATTATGTTGAACATACGTCTACGTGATACATATAAAATACTAATATATAACAATGCACGTTAATTATCGATATGTAAATAAAACTTATATTAAATATTTTAAATGGTTTATGTAAATAACCCAAATCGACTAACTTGTTACAAACGGGTATGCATTTAAATTTTTAAGTTAAGTTTTTATTTTGCCTGATGATCAATTCCATACCTACCAAATATTGTCATTGTTGTCATCATTTTGTTTTGGTTAGTTTCAAATTTCAGGTTTATTTGTTGGAATGAATATGAAGCTCGATTCAATCATAGCCTTTTATATAACTTTAGAGAATAGGAAGTAGATCATGTATTAGTCAAGATAATAGAACAGAATAGATAATATTTTGTGGAATTTATTCTGTTGGATAAACTGACGATTTATAGGAAAGGAAATTATGGCTCCATTATAAACTAAACAAAAACTTTTATATTACTTTGCAATTTTGTAATATCTGGAACTAATAATTTAATAACATTTCATTCTTTTAAAGGTTACTTTGTAATTTCGGGGAAAATAATAATGTAAATAATGATATGCGGGAAATCTTATTTTTACTGTGGTATAGTTAGCTTCTTGATCGCTAACGTAGACCGTAGTAGTGTTTTTATTAAGTTTTCACTATCGTTTTTTAAAATCAAACACAGTCGGACAGTCAGACTTTAATTTCGCTTTCAGCCAATTATTGTTTAGATTTACATTTATTATTTGCTTTACTTATTTGTGAAAAAGATTTATAGTTGAGCGATAACAATGTTTTCTGCTCTCAAAAAGCTAGCACGAAGTGGAGATGACCGCTGTCCAGCTCCTCTGCCGATGTCTTCTTCTTTACAGAAAAAGTTTTCTAAAGGAGTACATTTTAACAGTAAGAAATATTCTAGGCATAAGTCAAATAAAACGCCAGGTACCTAAATAAAGCTCCATTTATTGTTGCGAAACATATTTGTTGTAGTGAAAATATTAATAAAAGGAGACAGGAATGTTGGTAAATCGTGCTTATTGCAGCGTTTGCAAGGTGGACCGTTTATCGAAGAATATGTACCAACTGATCAAATACAAGTGGCTCCAATACATTGGACATACAAAAATACCGACTATATTGTAAAGGTGAGTGAAAGTTACATGTGTAAGGCTCATTTTCTAATTTATTACTGTTGGTACCTTTGCACCATAATTTAAATTGTAAATATATGTTAATCAGGGATCAATTTGCCATATAACTAAATAAAGTATTTTAAATGCAAAATAATATTCAAAACTAAATTCGCACCTCTAAAACAAAAGTGGCATTATCCAAAGAAAGTAGTTTTTCAGTATGGCCATTTAAAGTTTTAATCAATGTTATGATTAATATCTATGTAAATAACTGAAATATAACACTGCAATTAATTTTACTTATCAGTTCGACTATCCTAATTTTAGTTAGGTACTAAAAACATGCAAGTAAATAATGTAGGTAGTTAGAAGATAATATATTTACAAATTAACGAAATAAAATGAAATTATGGCATAGTATCAAGGAACATTAATTAATTGGCGAAAATAATTAAGTCGCAATCAGTACAATTGCGAAACAATGTTTATAAAGTTATATTGAAATACCTATTTTATCAAGCATTAATTAACTACTCTTAAAACTTACAATAATCAAACTAAAAGGTAAATATAGAATTACCATAAAAAAATATATATTACAAAGTATTTCAAGGGATATTGTTAAGGATTATTGACATGCATAGGGAAGCTACTTTAAAAGAAAGCACAATACGTTTTTGAATCCAACGTTTTCGTTTTGGAAATGTTGACCCACAGAACAAACCCAGTGGACAGCCGGAGACCAGAGAGTTGACAATGAAGAATTAAAGATGATTGTGAAAGCGAATCCATTGCAAACTACATCAGAGTTAGCGGCAGGCTATGGTGTGAGTCATAAAATAATTTTAAATCACTTGAAATAAATTGGAAAAGTGAAAAAGCTCATGGGCACCGCATGAATTAAATGAAGCACACCAACAAACACGCATTGAATGCTGCATTACAATACTCAACCGTCACTATAACGAGGCAATTTTGCATCGTATTAAGTACTTGTGATGAAATATGCATCCTGTACGAAAATCGTAAATGCTTATCACAGTGGTTGAACCCAGGAGAACCGGTCATATCCTGTCCCAAGCGAAAGTTGACGCAGATAAAAGTACTGGTGTGTGTTTGGTGGACCAGTGTTGATGTGATACACTACAGCTTTCTAAGATCTGCCCAGATGATTACGGCAGATCTGTATTGTCAACAATTACAAACCATTATGAAAAAGCTAGCCATTAAGCAACCGAGACTGGTCAATTGCTGTAGCCCACTGCTGCTTCAGGACAACGCTAAACCTTATACTTCACGACAGAGGGTACTCTAAATTAGAGGACCTGTGATTGGAATGTCTCCGACACCCACCATGCTTCCCGGACCTTGCTCCAACAGATTATCACTTTTTTAGGAATTTGACAATTTCTTGCAAGGAAGAAAATTCAATTTCGATGAGGCAATCCATTTTTCTATAAATTGTACCATTCTTTTATTTCAATTTTTATAGATACATTTTGATAATCCTAAAAAGAAATAAATAATAATAATAATAAAACGTTTATTTCAGATTTTAAATCCATAAAAATGTTTGATAATAAAATTGATAATTTCAATTGGAATTCACTACAGGAATGGCATTAGACAAAACTTCACATGTTAAAAATTTTAAATATATGTCACATTATAGGTACTACTCAGTATGACACTTATATAACAAAGTGAAATAATTATCATCTATACATATAATAAATCTGTAGAAGTGTAAATTCTGTACATTGAAAATATTAAAAAAATAAATAGCAGGGGGTGTTACTAGATCGAAACCGAACCCAAAAATGTGATTAAAAAAATGTTTGTCTGTCTTGCTGTCTGTTTGTTCAAGCATCACGCAAAAACTACCAGTTCGATTACGATGAAACTTCGTATTATTATAATTTAATATCCTGGGCACCACACTGGGTACTTTTTATCCCGGAAAAATATATACAACTAGATGTTCCCGCGGTTTCACCCACGTTTATCGTTACTGCACCGCCCCCGTGTGTCGTAGCGTGATGTTATATAGCCTATAGCTTTTCTCGATAAATGGGCTATCCAACACAAAAACATTTTTCAAATCGAACCAGTAGTTCCTGAGATTAGCGCGTTCAAACATACAAACAAACTCTTCAGCTTTATAATATTATAGTAGGTATAGATTTATTAAATACTAGATGTTCCCGCGCTTTCACCCGCGTTTATCGTTACTGCGCCGCCCCCGTGGCTCGTAGCGTGATGTTACATAGCCTATAGCCTTCCTCGATAAATAGGCTATCCAACACTAAAAGAATTTTTCAAATCGAACCGGTAGTTCCTGAGATTAGCGCGTTCAAACCAACAAACAAACAAACTCTTCAGCTTTATAATATTAGTATAGATAGCTGACCCGCGCAACTTCGTCTGCGTCACATAAGAGAGAGAATGGGTCGTAGGCACCTATAATACAATTTTAAAGGAGCTGAAACTTTCTTTGTTAAATCCACGAACCACATAAGAACCTTGAACAACATTTTATAAATTTACCTATAGTGCTAATTTAAAATCACGCAGAATAAACCAGGAAAAACATCGTTTGTATGTCTGTAATGGGTAATTATTTTGCTGGGATGTTATTTTAAAATTGTCATATCTCCTAAGATATTCATTGAAATCGAATGATATAAAGGGCAATTTCGTTTTAAATTAAATACTTGTGATGAATAACGTATTTATTTGGATAAGGATTAATATCATGTTTAAAAAATACCTTCACAAATAATGCATTATTTTAGAACAAACTTGGTTAGCATAAAAAAGGTTATAGTGAGCCAACCTTAAAAGATAGATATATGCTGTCGCGGACTTTTTTTTAGATCTTTTCAAGGGGAACAATTCTCTCATACATGATTTTTGCGAAACTTCAACTGTTTACGCAGCGCACGCAGCGGAAGCTCTCAAAAGGAAAAAATGTTCTCCGATTTTGAAACATTCTTCATTGGTGCTCAGCTCCTATTGATCTTAGCCTTCCTCGATAAATGGGCTATCTAAAACTAAAAGAATTTTTCAAATCGGACCAGTAATTCCTGAGATTAGCGCGTTCAAACAAACAAACAAACAAACTCTTCAGCTTTATAATATTGGTATAGATAAAAAACAAACTTAATTTTGCGGTTCAATCCCTAGACACGGTTACTGTACCAACCGCAAATAATAAGTTTGTCGCCCTTTATGTCACCGGCAGTTCACTAACGTTGCGCTGTAAATGTAGGGCCGAAGGTCGAATTTGGCTTGAACCGTTCGCGGCACTTGCGTGGCGCGCGACGCCTCGGATCGTAAGCCTATATATATAAGGACGGCATCTCCGCCGCGTAAAGTTGTAAAGGCCATCTGAGGCCAACAACTAGCACACAAAAAAAGAAAAAAAAAATGCCGCGCGTTCCATAAATTTTTTTACTGTTGATGCGGACGGACGTGTCGAGATGCGGACGGACGTGTCGAGCGTTCGTTCTTATTGACATTTTATAAATTGTATGCCTGCAATTTTAAGCCGTGCTTTTCAGCGCGATCTTTTTATTTCAGGACAGTACAGTAGACTTTAGAGTAGTTACTTATTAGGTTTATTTTTATAAGGTGTATATATAGATTAAATTTTAAGGTATAGGTAGTATATTTAATAGTGTGTAACGTAGGTTATTTCTAAGACTGTTAGGTAGGACTAGTTATTCGTATATGTTTTAGTAGATATTACTTTAGAGTACGTATACGCATTTTTCTTATTTAATTAGGTACCTAGCTTAGATTAGTTTTCATCATAAATAGTTTTATTTAGGTAGTTATTTTCTCTTTTATTATTATATTTAACTTTGGTATATGTATTAGGTAATTATAATTCAATATAGGTAAAGTAGGTTAGTTATTAATTTTAATTCTCTAGATTTTAAAATTCGCAATATATAGGTACGTACAATATAGTTACCTACCAGGTAGTCTTAAATATTTCTTTTTTTAATACGTTTATCGCGAGCGAAGCTGCGGGCAAAAGCTAGTTCTATTATAAAGTTAATAGAATTATAATTATTTCACTTTGTATAACTGGCATTTAAAACAATAAAAATATTATTACTTTAATTAATAAAAAGGCACTATGCATAAAATGCAATTAATATATTATACTTCGATCTGAAGACTTCTACAGCAAATTACGTTAAAAACGGTAATAAACAAAAAAATACACTTTTTAATTCATCACAAAATTGATTTTGGTGTTGCTTTAACTAAATAAGCGACACTATGTGTAAAATGCCAGAATATCCAAGCCTTTTTTATTTAAATAAATATTGTTTTGCAATAATTAAGGTTACATAGCTTTTCAATATCAAAATAATTATAAGCCCTTACAAAGATATTATTTGTAATATAATAAAATAACATGGCAAAATAATATTTAGTCTATCTATACTAATATTATAAAGCAGAAGAATTTGTTTGTTTGAACGCGCTAATCTCAGGAACTACTGGTTCCATTTGAAAAAATATTTTAGTGTTGGATAGCCTATTTATCGAAGAAGGCTATAGGTTATATAACATCACGATACGATCCACGGGGGCCGCACAGTAACAATAAACGCGGGTGAAACCGCAGGAACATCTAGTCATGTAATATATATTGTTACAAAATAATGGTTCTAAAAAGTTCTGCAATAAAACTTGTATAATTATTTTTCTGAGAGTCACTTTCAAAAGCACCTCAAACGTAATACCTCTTAAATTAATTTACATGTTAACATAATTGGTTATACTAATATGCTGTATGCAGTCCTTCCAGCTACCTCACATACCATTAGAGATATCCAAACCACTAATTATGTAATGCTGACTTAGATTATATCTTTAAGGTGAACTTACATTTCTTTCCTTATGTTTATCTTAAGGTAGAAGTATGGGAAGTTGTAGATAAAGGTCGCACAAAGAAAAAACCACCGTTGGGTCTTAAATTAGAGAACCAGTCAACAGCTGCAGCAGCCGAGGACGGTTATGAGACACCTGTTTTAGACGCAACTTTCTTGGATGTGTATAAAAATGCAAATGGTGTGATCCTGATGTTGGATATTACAAAACCTTGGTAAGTTATTGTGCATAAAACAAACATACAACATAATTTAACCTATTGAGAGTCAGTGGCACACCAGCAACTAGACACAATAGGCTTTCAATTATGTCTGGCATTCAAACAATTGACAAGTTAATAATGTTCTTGATTGACCGACCCTGAGGCTGAATTGGTCAAATGAGTGACGAATTCATCATGACCAACCAAAAACACACACCTACAACACATAATTTCTATAGTTATTTGATTTTCAATCCAATATCTCTAAGATAGCATAGTGCAGCTTGGAACTTGCTCTTTATTACCTTTTATTGATCATATTATTAGTACTCAGAGGGCAAATACACGTCATATTTATTAGTCAGTGTCTAGATAGGCTATCTACAACAAGTCTTGGTTAAGTAGGACATAACAGGATAACTATATTCACACAGACATAGATAGACAATGAGAGGAACTCACTTATTTATAACTACATAATATTTCTATCTTTAGTGCAGTTTGTAGTTTACCTAGTTTTTAATAGGTACAAAGACATTATTTTAATGATATGCCTAGTTTAAGTATAAAATGTTTAAATTAGGGCTATGTGTAACTAGCTTACGCCCACAGCTTTGCCTGTGTGTGCGTGCTATGGAAGCATCCTTTTTCATTTGGTATTTACTTTTAAAGTTAGTGCTGTTTTGATACTCTTCAATAGTCATGGAGCAATGTTCGTCGTCGCTTAGGCAAAATTTAAATCTGAAGCGAATAAAATTAGGGCCGGATATCAGATAGCAGCCGTGTTTAAAAAAAAATATGCATCACATTTTCCCTACTTATCAAAACATGAGAGACCAAAATGCGTCAAAGCTTCGTAATTTCATCCAACATTTGACACATTTTCAAATAAACTTTAATGTATTGGTTTGCATATTATCATCCTGTGGTTGTGGTTTACTCACCAGTAAAATATTATTATTATATAAAACTAACGGTAAAACTATACGACTAGAAAGACTTTGAAACCAACTCATTTTCGAACGATTTCGATACTGACAAGACAACGCCCTGATTCTGGCTCCTCATACTTTTTGAATGAGTAATATGCTGATGCACATACCCAACGAAGCACATTTAACTGGATGCAGCGTGGTGAAGGAACAATGACTGCTGCAAACAAATCTCTATGACCAGCATGGCATGTGATGCTGTCACATTTTATCGCTTTTGGGATGAGCTAACATAAAAAAACAGCTAGCATATTGCCTTCTACCGGCCGCAGTTTTAAACACACAATATACAATATTGTTTATTTTTTTTAAACAAAACAAAATTCTATGTATTGTTTGCCAGATAACTCCAGTACCATGTTGTCTGATCAAATAATCGGAGACAGGACCACACCGTCGACAGTTGCGCATGCGCAGCGACTACTTTTCGGGTAGAGTTGTGTATTCAAAGTGTTGAAGAAATGATTGTGGTAATCTTGTTGACAGGACTTTCGACTATGTGGTGAAGGAGCTAACTCAAGTGCCCGCCGACTTACCGGTCGTGATACTGGGGAACCACTGTGACATGCAGCATCACCGCCAAGTACATCCTCATCACATTGAACAAGCTTTGCATCACGCAAAACTTGTCAGGTGAGTTTTATGCTCATGAAATTATGTAATTCTGCTATAATCCAATACATTGTTCTCAAAAAATCAAAGATAATGAGATATTTAGGCAGGTTTGAAATAAAACCCTTTTAACTCGTTTAAATTTATGCCAGAATTCCTAAGGGTAGGTACTTATGCTTAGAAAATTATTCGCGCATTCTATATCTAGCTATAAAGCTGAAGAGTTTGTTTGTTTGTTTGCTTGAACGCGCTAATCTCAGGAACTACTGGTCCGATTTGAAAAATTATTTCAGTGTTAGATAGCCCATTTATCGAGGAAGGCTATAGGCTATATATCATCACGCTAAGATCAATAGGAGCTGAGCACCAATGAAGAATGTTTCAAAATCGGAGGGTATTTTTTCCTTTTGAGAGCTTCCGCTGCGTGCGCTGCGTAAACAGTTAAAGTTTCGCAAAAATCATGTATAACAGAAAAAGTTCTAAAAAAAAGTCCGCGACAGCATATGTCTATCTTTTAAGGTTGGCTCACTATAACCTTTTTTATGCTAACCAAATTTGTTCTAAAATAGTGCATTATTTGCGAAGGTGTTTTTATAAACATGATATTAATCCTTATCCAAATAAATACGTTATTCATCACAAGTATTTAATTTAAAACAAAATTGCCCTTTACATCATTCTATTTCAATGAATATCTTAGCAGATATCGCAGTTTTAAAATAACATTGCAGCAAAATAATTACCCATTACAGACATAGTACAAACGATGTTTCTCCTGGTTAATTCTGCGTGATTACTACTGGTTCGGTTTGAAAAATTCTTTTAGTGTTGGATACCCTATTTATCGAGGAAGGCTATAGGTTATATAACATCACGCTACGACCCACGGGGGTGGCGCAGTAACGATAAACGCGGGCCTTCTTTGATAAATAGGTTATCCAATACTAAAAGAATTTTTCAAATCGAATCAGTAGTTCCTGAGATAAGCGCGTTCAAACCAACAAACAAAGTCTTCAGCTTTATAATATTAGTAGGTATAGATAGCTGACCCGCGCAACTTAGTCTGCGTCACAAGAGAGAGACAATAACAAACAAACTCTTCAGCTTTATAATATTAGTATAGATATTTTGTTCAATGGTTCTTATGTGGTTCGTGGATTTAACAAAGAAAGTGTTAGCTCCTTTAAAATTGTATTATAGGTGCCTACGACACACTCATGCTCGTATGTGACGCAGACGAAGTTGCGCGGTCAGCTAGTATATATACATATACATATATATATATATTACGTTTAATTCTAACATTCAAATGGGTGGTGGTGGGTTGGAATAAACACGTCAGCGGGGCTCACCGGAAGGCGAGAATAAAGTTTAAGGAATGGGTATCGAGCGGTAAGCCGAACGCTGCACCCATGTATGATGACATGTGTGCCAGCAGAAGACTTTTTAAATCACAGTTGAAATGGTGTCAAGATAATCAAGCCCAGATTAAAATGGACAGTCTTGCGGAAAAGCACGCTAAAGATGATTTTCGAGGCTTTTGGAAAAGCACGAATAAAGTTAACGCCAAACCTGGACTTCCGGTGAGTGTCGATGGGGTGAGTGATTGTAAAGGCATTGCTGATATCTTTAAGAGTCAATTTACTATACAGTCACCGTTGGGTCCGGCGTGTGAGGTTTACAATGGTGAGTTACCGGAAGGGATAGTAGGGGTGAGGTTTAGTGCCAAAGATGTGGCTGTAACCCTTAAGAACATGACTAAAGGTAATGATTCCTTATCCATTGAACACTTAATTCACGCTGGCCCACATATAAACAGAGTATTAGCAATGTTCTACTCACTATGCGTGAGCCACTCTTATCTTCCGCCGGATCTTATGAAAACTGTGGTTGTGCCTATAGTTAAAGATAAAACTGGTGACTTAGCTGATAAAAGTAACTATCGGCCCATATCCCTAGCGACAGTTACAGCGAAGGTTTTTGACGGTTTGCTTAACACACAGTTAAGTAATTATATATCTCTGCATGATAATCAGTTTGGATTTAGGCCCCAATTATCAACGGAAAGTGCCGTACTGTGTCTTAAGCATACTGTCAGATACTATAATGACCGTAAAACCCCGGTATATGGGTGTTTTCTCGACTTGTCCAGGGCCTTTGATTTGGTGGCGTATGATCTCTTGTGGGAAAAACTTAAGAGTATCGGCCTGCCATCAGAACTTATTACCATCCTCAAGTATTGGTATACGCACCAAGTCAACAGTGTCAGGTGGGCGGGAGCAATGTCGGAGCCATATCGATTGCAGTGCGGTGTAAGACAGGGCGGACTGACTTCACCCATTTTATTCAATCTTTATATGGACGCGCTGATCGTCGCGCTGAGCATTCAGCACGTCGGCTGTCATGTAGACGACGTGTGTGTCAATAACTTGAGCTATGCAGACGACATGGTGCTGCTGAGCGCGTCGATCTGTGACCTAAGGAGGTTGATAGCGACATGTGAGGATTACGCTGTTAATCATGGACTTGTTTATAATATTAAGAAAAGTCAGTACATGGTCTTTGAGGCCGGCGTTGCTAGATGCCCGGACTATGTACCTCTTTTAAGTGTAAACAGTGTATCCTTAGACAGGGTAAATCAGTTTAAATACCTAGGGCATATAGTCACGGCTGACCTCAGAGATCATGCTGACTTGGAACGGGAGGGGAGGGCTTTATGCAAAAGAGCTAATATGCTGGCCCGCAGGTTCGCGCGTTGCTCGGATGGCGTGAAAAAGCTACAGCACCCTCCGCGTTCAGTTTAATAACGCGTTCAGAGCGGTTTTGGGTCTGCCTTGCTACTGCAGCGCTTCGGGTATTGTCGCATGGGCGCACACGGACTGCTTCTATGCGACCATGCGGAAGCGCTGCGCGTCTCTTGTACGCAGAGTGCGGGCCAGCTCCAATACCGTTCTGAGAATGATAGCAAATAGGTTGGACTGTCCTTATGTGCGGCACTGTTGTGACAGACAAGTTACATATAGTGTCGCACGTAAGAGACTACTGTAATTAATTGATTATGTGAATGAATTTTAATTAATATTGTGGATTATCTTATTTATATGTTGTATTTATTTGTGTATGATGTAAGATATAATATGGGTTATGAACCTGAAATAAATGAATTATAATTAATTTGAAATCCAAATTAAAATTTGATTTTCTATAATATTAATAGGCTCTGGAGTCAATAAGAATTGACACGTATGAATATAATTATTATTAAAATATGTTTTGCATTCACTACTAGGACAGCACCAGTTCGCTACGCGGAATCGTCTATGAGGAATGGCTTCGGCCTGCGTCTGCTTCACAAATTCCTAAGCGTGCCATTCTTAAAGCTTCAGAAGACAAGTTTGTTGGAACAATTGCAGAGGAACCAGAGAGATATGGAAGACATCGAAAAGGAGCTTGATGAGTTCCAAGTAAGAACTTCACTAGTCAGCTTAACCATATTGTATAAAAGGATATATAGGATAGGAACCATATCATAAGGATAAAAGTAGCCTGCGTCCGCCGGTGTACAAATTATTTTAATGTAACTCCACGTCGTGTTTATAATAACATCAGTTTGTCTTAACATTATAAATCAGGCCTTGGGTCGGATTTAGAGAAAGAATACATGGGCTTTAGTGCCGGATTTCTACAAAAAGGGCAAGCGCCCTGGATCCCTTTTTGGTGTGGTTTAATAATTATTTGGTATTTGCACTTTTCTGTTGCCCAAGGCTTCCTAAGCCTTTAAAAGTAGATTCGGTGACATCTGTTGATTAACTAGCCCAGCCCTATTAGGCAAAAGCTTCACAGGATGAGTGAGTTCAGCCATTAATCTACCATGCTGGCCAAGTGCATCTCTTACTAGTTTTTGATAATACAATGACGGGCTTCTACGGTGTAGGTTGCCTTGCGTAGGTTTCCTTCTCGTTTCAACCGTATTAACCTATTTAGTTGCAAATACACCAGTAGTCAGACACTATTACCAGACAGATTACCAGTTGAACGGTATAGAAATCTATCATATGGACAAGTAATTTGGAAAGTCAAAGGTGCGTACCGTGGGTTTGATCTCAAGGCCATTGTCTTGACAGTTCAACGGACTCGCCACTAAAAACAGTTCCACCTGTTTATAAGTACAAGTATATTCTTAGATAGTTATGTACGAATCATGGTCAACAACTTATGTTAAATTAACATAATAATATAAAAACGTAGTTTGATTTTATGAAAACTATTTTATATTGATTTCGTGTAGTGTAGACTCGGCGTTATAAGACTTTTTTTGTTAGTTTAAAATTATAGATATTGACAGCTGAGATTATAATTAGTTAATTACCTACTGCATTCCATGTTGTTAATATTGCGTGCGCATTATAATTAATCAGGGCACGATAATCGATCGCCTAAACAGAATGCATTACTTTAAGTTTAGATTTATTTAAAACTAGCTTTCGCCCGCGGCTCCGCTCGCGTTAATTTAGAATTTGATAATCAATTCGGGTTGTACTCTGCTTGTAATAATATAATTCAATCATGATTCGAAAGACACGTGGCGCCATCTATTATCATAAGAACGTTATTGTTGTTTTCCTCGGGAACAGCAATATTTTTCGGGATGAAAGGTAGCCTATGTCCGTTTCTGTACACCTGACAATGTATATGCAAAATTTCAGAATGATCGGTTTAGTGATTTAGGCGTGAAAAGGTAACAAACAAACAAACAAACTCATTTTCGCTTTTATAATATTAGTTAGGATTACGTCGGTGGTTGCGTGGCGTAAGTCTTTTGTCATCTTAAGTTTGCGGTTAATCGTGAGGACCCTGGTTCGATTTTGGGATACGGTAAATTTTTTTAAATAGGAAACTCGTATTCTATGACAGTAGCCTAAGGATAGCGGCATACTCTGGACAGCTATGCTCAATAGATAGGCAGTAATCTTGAATATTGCGTGAGCCTTAAAACATGGCTGTCCATATGTAAGATAACAGACCCTTGCCTACCCTTTCGGGTGTTATGTCTATGTATAATCGACAAGAATTGTTCCGTGCCCTGATAAGTTATATTGAATGATTACTTTGAGTGCTTACTATATGCTTATTTTAAATATAAGGTCGGGGAAAAAGTTTCTTCGCATTTTATATGAAAACTCAAGACATTATTTTTCAAAGTTTATTTACATTTAATTACAATATATATGTGCCATTTTGTTCGATGATTGTCTGCCATCTTGTAGGTAGTGACATGATCCCGTTGCTGAAGAAATGTTGCTTCTGATAAAAAAAAAGCGACAAGTAGTTTTAGGACATATCATAGCACTCGGGAAACACCGAAGCAAGCAGTTCATTCCAGAGCTTGCACGTACGTGGGAGAAATTATCGCTGAAAGCGTACCGTCCTGGATTTGAACGCTTCCAGGTGATATGGATGAACCCTGCTTCTTTGTCGAGTGGTACGGTGATAGAAAAAGGCCGCTGGTATCAAATCAAACAGTTCTTCAGAACACTCCCCGTGAAAGAGTCGATAGAACACGCAGAGAGACCCAAAGTCTCTCCGTTGCTCCAACGACTCCAATCTATCCGTGAGATTGGGATCATCGACGATTCGACTAAGAGATTATAATTTGTAAAAAAGTTGTCAAAAAATACTTGATGTCTTGCTGAATTAGTACCCAATTTCTGAAGTAATGTTTTGACTACTCTTGATCCTAAGGGATCAGTAGAAGCTTCAGAGCCTTCCCACAATAAAAATCAAAAGTATAGCAGTATCCCGTAGAACTTGCTGCTACCCAGTTCTTATAGCCAAACCGCACTGGTTTACCTCGTATAAATTGCTTAGCAGGATGATGGCCAAAATACTTCACCATAGACTCATCAATTGAAATACTCTCGTGCATCACACCCCACTGAAGAAATTTGTTCATTAGAATATTAGCTAAAGGCCGAACTTTGAACATTTTGTCCCTGGTACTACGTGCTTCGTCATTGTTCACAAAATGAATATTCTTTTTTATATCCCGAAATCTTTGTCTTGGCATGGCCCTTGATACAATTTCAACACCTATATCTTCATCATAAGACCAATACAAATCTTCTCTGGGCAATTTATGGTATCCAGACAATATCAAAATGCCTATAAATTTTTTCAAATCAACAGAGTCTAGTTGGAAAGAGTGTCTATTGTTTTGATTAGCATATACAATGGTATTTGTAATGATCAGACTAATCACTTCTTCATCAAAAAACCTTTCAAATATTTGTACTGGGGTGAGATCACCGAGCTGTTCCTTTATCACTTCCTGTCTGCCTAGCACATCAGTATTATCTTCAAATGTAGAAGAATATGTTGGCAAGCACTTACGCCACACTGGCTGATCTGGCTGTTGACGACTTTGCTTTATCTTTTTAGCTAATGCTGCTAATGGTTCATCATCGCTGCTGTCGTTGTCGTCACATTGAATGTCCTCGTTGCTTCTAAAAACCTCTATATTACCAGGCACATCCCGTGGCAAAGATGCGGTTACCATGTCGTCTTCAGCGCCTTCTTCTTCATCCGTCACAACGCTCGGATCTGGTGGTATAACTGCGAAGTCGTAATCACCATCACTGTTACTATCTTCTAAAATGGTGTGAACTGCTTCCTCTAAGCCGTTATAATAATTAGATATGTTAAAATGTTTCGAACTCATTATTGCAGAAATCTGAAACAAAAAGTGCAAACTTTACATGGATTCGGCCGTTGTACCCAATTAGGTACAGTACTGTTTCAATCATGATTTCTTCACAGGTATTAGTCGTAAAATTGTTGAATGTTATTTGTTTTATAAGTAATTATGTAAACTACAAAAAAAACATACATAAGATAAAAAGTCAAATGCAAACTTTAAAAAATAGTAAAATGGTGTACTTACCTGGATAAGCGGTTATACTATGTATTAACACAGAATCCACACAGTGACAAATATTATAAATATACCCACATAAACGGTTATTATTGCGGTACACTATTTATCTACTATTAAAATGAGCGAAATAAATAAACTATAACATTACAAATTGGGTAACTACCCTCAATTGTTTTGCTGTACACAATCAGGTACAGAGGCGCCAAATGGGTATAATATATAAATCTGCACATTGTAATTTGTTCTTTGTAAATTGTATCTGCACAATCTGCAGATTGTTACAGCAGAATCCATTAACCTCCTACGATTTTTCATGTAGTAAAAATTGTCTTCCGTGAAATGTCTTGAGCAAACAACGCTGTACTTGGTAGGAAACCATTCTTCTCTGCGACAAGTCGCATTAATCCATTTAGTTTTACATTCAATACATTTGGGAAATCTAAAACAAATCGCATGAGTGGTTTGTAGTCAACTATCAAATAAACTGGAAAGAAACGATCAATTAAAATAATAATAAAACATATTTAAAAAATAGTAGTTTTAACTATGCATGTAATTATATATTATGTAAATTATTTTGATTACGTAATAATGATTATTATCGATAAAATTCGATAATGGTTAAATGTATTTTTTCCAACACTCACATCGTGTGAAAAAGATAACAATCGAGTAATGGCTAGTGAGTGAAAGAGACTTTTCAAAAAGACATCAACGCTCACCTTTTAAAATTGTTGTTTTCAGATATCAACCAATAAATCTTGAGCTCTCACTAACTGGGGTATATTAAAATGATTTACTTACCGATGGAATGTTCTGCCATCTTTTTTATAGTTTGATGTCTTAGAACATTTCCCACACCATTTCACGGCACATGAACTCATTTTACTGACAGATAAATAATTTACGTAAATCTTGTAAAAGTCGAAAATTAACGTCGTCACGGGTCTAATGTCTGGTCGTTTCTAAAGATGGCATTCAGTGCAACGAGTTATATTAGTCCAAATTCACTGATGTGTTGTGCGCGTAGCTTGCCTTGTATGCGGAATCTATTGGGGGTAATCTGTGCCTCCAAGTGACTCCCAAACTGGACTTTATTCAAGATTTCCACGCCGAGAATTCCAATACTTTCGGAGATACGGAGAGTAACTCTTTGGAACTGTGGCGCCATGGTAAAAGGGTCCTTCTTGGCAGTAAACGCGCACACTTGTGCCTTCGAGGGGTTGAATCGAACTAAGTTCTGTTCACCACATTCGGAGGCCCGCCCAAGAGAGTCATCGACTTCAGACACAAGTTGTGTTCGTCTTTCCTGTATCATGTCCCGAGGGACATCGTGATAGCTGGTATAACGCGCATCACCTGTGCTGTCAGCCGCATAGCAATGTATGTTCTCGAGTGACAACAGGTCATCGATATGCAGGATGAAGAGCGTTGAGGAGAGCACCAAGCCTTGAGGAACACCAGCGTTAATGGTTTTGGTTTCGGAGCTCCAGCCATCAACGACGACTGTAATGCTCCGACCATCCAGAAAGCTGGCAACACCTCCCAGCCAAACTCTCTTAATTTTTGCTGAGTGACTAAAGATGTGTGAGGTCTAGCGTTATCGTGATGAAAGACCACGCCCTTTCTATTGAATAATTCCGGCCGCTTTTTCTCAATTTCTTTCTTTAATCTCATCAGTTGTTGGCAGTAGAGACCCGAATCGATGGTTCTGCCCGGCGCGGTAAAAGCTCATATGAACAATACACTTACAATCCCACCATACACACAGCATCAACTTATTGCGAGTTAGCCCGGGTTTTGCCAGTCTGTGAAGCCTGACCGACCTTTGACCACGACCTTTTTCGCACGTTCTTATCGTAGCTGATCCACTTTTCATCACCAGTTATCAATCTCTTCAAAAACGGTTCGGTTTCGTTACGTCTCAATAAAGAATCGCAAATGAGTACCTACACGGTTCATTAGGTTTCTTTCAGTAAGCTCGTGTGGCACCCAAATATCGAGCATTTTTGTATAGGTACCCAGCTTTTTTCAAATGAGTCAAAGCTGGTTTGTGGTCAATTCCCAGATCCTCAGCTATGTCATAACTACTGATATGCCGATCTGGCTTCACTTTTTTCAAAAATGGCGTTTATTTTATCCGTGACACAGAGCGATCCGTGGACCAGAGCGAGGTGCATCTTTGACATCAAAATTCCCGGATTGAAAACGTTTAAACCAACTTTGTGCTACTTAAGCTGGCCGCAAACATACGGTTTCCTGATCAGGTTTCCGAAACAGGGATTCAGATTCGGATACCCGAATGCACACTTTTTATACCTATGAATTTTCTATATACACGGTGTATTCTGAATGAAGAACGAAAAAACCGAATGACGTCATTCCGAACGCAGCTCTCGCTAACATTCTATATGTACCGCCGCACACGAACGGAAACCATTCTGAATACATCAGGGTGCCAGTGTGAGTTGTTTTTACGTTAACACGATCGTTTACCGCGTTTGGGTCTCTGATTGGCCAAGAGCTTGGAGCGGGCCAATCGGAGCGCCGAACGTCATAAACGTGTCGATCGTGTTAACGTAAAACAAACTCGCACTAGGCACTCAGAGCTAGCTAGACACGGTGGCGTTACCGTACGTACTGGTAATACTAATTCCTTATGAAAAAAAAACCAACGTCTGCGCAAAGTTGACGGACGGGATGACGAATCTGAATCCCTGTTTTGGAAACCTGATCAGGAAACCGTATGTTTGCGGCCAGCTTTATACTGACACCGCATTAGGTTCATAAACGTTACAAATTTTTTTCGCGGCTTGCGTTTCATTTTTTCCTTTTTTGTAATAAAATTTTATAATGTATCGAATTTCTTTATTAGATTCACTCATTTTGACAGAAAGGAAAACAAATGAAAACCGGCGGGAAACAATATTTTATTACATTGTTTCTTTTTTCGAAATTTAACCTTTTTAATGGTATCAAAACCAGCCAGATACAACTAGTACAGCCAAAGAGATTTTATTGAAAATGTATACAGTCGTATGCAAAAAGACTGAAAGTATGTAAATATTATTTTACGTCGTTGTCGTCTACAATATACGATCAGATCTACCGAGAATCGCTAATATAATCTGTTTATTATTGTAATGTAATACATTGGTTGACCTTAATAAAGATGTAGATTATGTAACTATTTTATAATAAATGATGTTACGAAATAATTAAATTTGTTGATCAATTAAGAAAATAAAGCTTATAGTTGACCGCATAGATGGCATAGTAGCTTAAGCGGTTGTCTTGTTACTATCCGGACGCAGAGTGCTGTTGGTTCGATACCCCACAGGATAAAAATTGTGTGCATCGCAAATTATTGTACCGATTCTGGATGTTCTGTATGCCCGTTGTTTGAATATTTTTTAAGTTACCCGCAACACCCGAAAGATCCATAGGGCGGGAGTTGTCTTTAAACAAATGTAAAAAGATTTAAATTGGTTCATTGTATATTTGTATTTCCTTTTCCCAATCATAATAATTATGTTAACAAATAGAGTATCATCATTACAATGCGATAAACCAATATTCTATATCAAATCAACTTTGCGCTTAAGCCAGTTATTGTTCAGACCATCATTCTCTAGTCTTTTTTTTTTTAAGAACATCTCCCGCTCTAGGAATTATTTTTGTGTTGCGGGGTCTTTATAAACATTCAAACAACGGACACAAAGAACATACAGACTATGAACAACCATTTGTGGATCACAAAAGTTTAGTCCCATGTGAGATTCGAAACCTTGAACTGCGACCACTTAAACCACTACACCATCCGTGCAGTCTTTTTAGCGCTGACTACTTGTTTAATATTGATTGCAGAATTCTGAGGAGTCACATTACAACTTGTTCGTGGACCGTCTCGCTAACAAACGCCGACAGAGTGCGGGCCAGCCGGAGCCTCGTCCTAACAACGACCGATCGCCGAGTATCGTGCTAGGCGCCGGCAAACCTATTGTACCGCCCAGTGTTAATCCACTTGTAAGTTTGACAGTTATTTTCCACCAATTTTAAGACTGTCAGTCTGTTTGTTTGGTTCAGCATCACGTAAAAGCTACAATATGAATCTTGATGCGGCTGTCAACCTGTTTGTATAAGCATTACGTAAAAATTACTGAATGGTTTGTGATGTGGTTTCCACAGTTCGATAAACTAAGCTAGGTTTGATCTGATTCCGTTCAATAGTATCAGAGTAGTGAGATACGCAGAGACGAAATTGCGTAATAGCTCTTTAGTGAAATAACTCTTTAGTGTTCGTTTATCTACCATCACTCAACTTACCATTAAACGCGTCGCAAGGCCTTTTTATACTTTGCTACCATTCCCGCTGGATAGAAAGTTTATTAACAGGAAATTCTTTAGCATTGACGGATTTTCTTGTTCTAAAAATACTCAGCCTTGCATTGGTAAATTTTATCAAAACGGAACAGTTCACTAGACAATTTCACATAATCGCAGTATTACGTCAGCTGATACTTAGACAAGTCCTTAATATTATATGACAGTTTCTAGTGTCTAGGGCTGCCATCATCTAAATTGCCGAAAAGGACAAAAACTACAAAAACCGGATATTTGAACTAAATGTATTATCCTGGATAACGTCGAAAATAAAAAAGTATACACTTCTTGGACACTTACCTACATGAATTTGTTACTAAGATATTGTTTTTGACTTCACAGATGGTGTAGTGGTTGGTCGCCTCGCCGCTGCCACAGTGCCGTGTATTTTGGGTTCGAATCCCACACGGGACAAAAATTTGTTTGATCTACAAATGGTTGTTCCGAGTCTATGTTCTTTGTGTCCGTTGTTTGAATGTTTGTAAAGTCTCCCGCGACACAGGAATTATTCCTAGTGTGGGAGTTGTTTTTAAAAATAATATACATATATTGCTTATCATTCATTTGATCGGGATTTCCCTAACACAGAAAGTGTTATATCATCCTCATATGCCCTTTAAACTGGCATAAATCATTGGAATCCCGGGACAGCCCTAATATACAAGTCAATGCCATAATTTACAAGTATTATGTTGCTAATTGCACCGATGATATTGCAGCTGGCACAGTCATTAGCTGGAGGGAACACAATAAAATCGCCAACTCAAACCGTACAAGGCCACTACGTTAGTCCTGAACTACTGAAGCCGAAGAATCAAGTTAGTGTAGAAATGACGCCGCCTCGACCGACGCAGCTAGATAGGTAAAGTTCAAGAACATTATTCTTCTTAAATATTTGTTCTAACTACCGTCTTAATAACCTGTAATAAAATGTCTTAACGGTCAGATCACTCTTTACATGATCTGTATGAAACTATATCTATTTATTTTATTTAGGATCAGCTCTTGGCGAAGATCACTGCTCTAATAATATTTTATTTGCTACACAACTATGCTATGAAGCAGTGATAGCCTAGTGGGAGACCGTGGGACTGACACGCAGAGGTCGTTCGATCGTAAAGATCTTTGACTTTTCGAAGTTGTCTGCGTATAAATAGCTAATTATCGCTTGCTTAAACGGTGAAAGATAAAATCGTGAGATGACCTGTATACTTATTTGAGAGTTCTTCATAATGTTCTCGAAGATACATAGGTATGTGAAGTCTGCTAACCTGCACTGGACCAACGAGGTGGACTATAGCCTAACCATTCTCACAATGAGAAGAGGCTGGTGGCCAGCAGTGGGACAGTTTAGTACAGGGCTGATATTATTATATTATATACAACTATGTTAGGTAAATATATAGGTAACATCATTTTCGGAGCCTCTTATCCAATAACTTTTATTCCTTATTTTTAGTGGCCAAAGTACACCGACAGGTGCCAATATCTCAGCATCCTCGGGCGGCCTAGACGAATTTTACGCGGGTACTCTTGACAGTAGTTTCTTGGAAGATCTACCGCCATTATCTGGTACAACTAACCAAGACGTCACTTATGAAACTGACAGGTAAATGTGGCTGCCGTTCTATGTTTTTTTATCTTTAATATCTCCCTCGGTCGCGTAGCGGAAGTGAATGCGACTGCTGTGCACTAGACCTCGGGTTTGATTCCCGGGTCAGACCAACAAAACAAGTTATTGAGATTTTCTGTCAAGATATGTTGCCAGTGTTGCACACCTACGTGCCTGGGCAAGCCGTTGGTATTGCGCCTGATCTCTCTTCGTCTGTCGTGTCAGATTACCGATTCATTTGACGTGAGGAAATAGAACGTGCCTTTGTGTTCACGCATAGACATATGCTATATATCTATCACGATAGTTCAGAATTACCGCCGTGGAGAGAATCGACGAGCGTTATTTTTACAGCTCGCTCTCGCATATCGCACTTTACTAAAGTAAACGAAGCCGGCCAAGGCGCCCGCGCCGGTGGAGCTTAAAGCCAATGCAAGCTCAATATTATATTCATCGCTATAATATACGATTGAAGATGAAATCATCTTCCATTTTTACTTTTAATTATAATTACTTCAAAATGTAAATAATTATTAATCTTATATTTTTCTTTATATCTATGCTGATTAAAAGTGAACTTCCTTATCTAGTGACGATGAGAACACAACAAATCCAAAAGTCACAATAGACCAAGAAGACTTAGACTTTGACATCAGTTCGTCTGCTGAAATTAATAGGCCAGAAGCGAAGTTAACCTCAGAAATTATTACAAGGTCTAGTCACCATGACGATACTCTGGACACAATGATGAGTCGTATCACAATGGACGAGGATGATGACACGCACATAAGTCACAGTAGCATCGAAATGTCACATGGCCCTATATTTGAGAGTAAGCGCCATATTGAAGTGGAACTGCAGTTGGTCAATGATTTCCCGCTTTGGGCCGGTGACACAAGTGCGAGGAGATCTCCTGAAGGTAAATTTTGAAACATATCTTGTTTTTAACGACATCTTCCACATTAACAATAATTATAATATTACATTTACAAACAGACAAAGGAAAACCGGTCTCTAACAATCATTTGTGGATCACACTAATGTTTGTCCCGTGTGGGACTTGAACCCACAAAACTTGGCGTAGGGGCAATAGGGAGCCAACCAATAAAACCGCTATGCCATCCATATGCAGTCAAATTGAAATCAATATTACAATTTGATAGTGTATTTTTCTATGAAACTTATTGCCGTGCTCTTACCTATGAATTACAATCTTTATAGGAGGAAGAAGGGCATCTATTTTACTCTACAAGTGGTATAACCAATAGGGTCATGAAATAAAACAGATTTTGTTAAATAAAGATCGCAATTATGTGAAATTATATATCTTTCGTTTATGAAAACTGCGAACAACAAAACAGAGATAACTTAGATAAAGTGATGTTACTTTGTTCTGACAGTTCAAATCACAAGTAAATGTATTGTTAATTTTATCTTAGGAGGAGAAGATCCTGACACAACGAAAGAGCCAAGTGAAAAGGTAACTATGTGTTTAGACAAATACTAGCTTTTACCTCCCCACAGGTAAGGATCAAACATCTAAACATACAACTTTATAGATTTATTGGAGGTTTTGCAATCCTGGGTGTTGGTGGCATACCGGGCTTGTTATATTACGTATATAAAAAATACTTGTTTATTATCATTCAATTTTATCTCAGAATTTGATGACGCAAATAGTTAAGAAGTGATAGCTCGACACCAAAGTGCCGTCCATTAATAAGCTATTTAGATAAAGCCTAAATAATTACACCACATTAAGCTAGCAGTGACTCCCTTCTTTATCTAAAATATATTGTTTTCATACTTCCATTGTTTTAACAGGATAAAAAGCACAAGAAAAAGAAATCAAAGGACAAAGACCGAGGCGATTACAGTGAGAAATCTGATAGAAAGGAGAAAAAACACAAACACAAGAAATCCAAAAGTGAAAAGAAGTCTTCTAACCCACAACAGGACTTATTGGCGCCGTCGTCTGCTGGGGAGTTTAATTATGAAGAATATGATAGCATTTAACGACTAATACACAACTCCAAGCTTCTACATTCCATATTGATCGGGCTTTATGTATTAAATTGTAAATGTCTGTATAGAGTTAAGTATCATTGTTATATAGATTATTACTCTAAACCAGAGGTTCCCAGACATTTTTTCTCATAGACCACTTTCAAAATTTAGCTGGTTCCGGTGGACCCCTTGCAGCTACATTTCTACCATATTCCTTGGCATTTGATCAAATCTCTACGGGCTGACTTTTCTTTTTTTTATTGAAATTCTCGGGATTGAATTTACCTCGGTAGGCGGGCTGAACTCGAGACCACTGGTACTGAATATGGAATATGCAAGTTTTTACAAGTAACCGTCGCTGAGCTTCTTAAATATTACTGACTTCACCTGAAGTCAAGCCAACATTTTAGATCTTCACTATCGAAAGCAAATAAATTTTCGTGGATCCCCGCTTACGAATTGTGAACTTCCATTTCTTTTTGTCACGCCGATGTAGATCCCCTTCGAGTCTCTCGTCCTGGACCACTTTGGGAACTAAGGCTCTAAACGAGTATTTACAATAATCTGTACAATAGTTATTTTGAATAATGCAAAATTATTTTTATTGTTCTTTTGTACCTATAAACACATACGACAAAACAGCTTCTATAAAGGATGAATAATAAATTACGAGTGTAGGTAATCAAAATGTACCTAATGATTCAATTCATACATTGTAGTACGCAGTTTTAGTGTTTAAAACAGCAATTTAAGTTTATCTCGATTGAGACGGCGCACTTTGAATAAAACAGAGACTTAAATGAAAATGTTGGAATTGGTTGATTTAAACTCTTGTACAAAATGTAACACAAATATGATATTAGAGTTTATAGTTACAGTATTAGAGTTGAAATTGCTTAACCCTCAATTGATCAAGTTGTATGTTTTATTAAGAGACAGGTAGTCACATGCTACTGTAAAAGACAACGTAGACGGACGGCAAATTTTATTTTCTGTAGCCTTTTCCCGTCTTCTGCAGCCGATATATGATCGATCTGTCCGCACAACCGCGCTCTTTTACATATTGTTTAAACTGAGCCTTACTCTACATGTTACTGATGACGCACACCAAACGTTGTATTACCTGAAGGTAAATGTATAAAACGCAAACAATTATTTTGACATTATGATTAAATCATAATAGAATCTAGTAACATAGCCGATTATTGACGGAAAGCCATAGAACGAGACGTCCTAAAGATGTCCATGTAAAATAAATATTGACTTGGAATCTTTAGGTGCCTACTGTGTTCGGGTGTCGACTATTAGACTGACAAGTATAAGGTAGGTATGCATTGCAATCTTAAATTATGAACACGCCTTTTCAGTACCTGTATTTACTGCAGTTTGCAGTTACGCTTGAGGGCCAGTTAGTACTTTTTTTGTACCCGTTCCTTGTACTCCTTACAGAAAGTAGGTAGGCGTGCGCAGCCCACATACTTAAAATAGATCGGACTCCATTTTGTCAAATATTGTCGCCTTCATTTTAATTTACTACATATTAAAAATGATAATTATAAATTCAGGAATATAGTTAAATATAACGCATGGAGATAATTTCCGTCGTACGTAATAAAACTAATAAATCCCAGCAGACTTGCTACTGCACCATAAGTTAACGCAGCATCAATTTAAAGGTATATAGGTACCATCTCCAGAGAATCTCTTTCCTAAAGAATGGCTGCTTAAATATAAAATTTAATTTGACATTGAATATATTTTACTACAATGATCTCTACTTAATTTTTTTATTTTCTTATATTTTATAAGAACTGCATAACTTTGCAGAAAGTACATCATCATTCAAAAATAATGTTATCAAATCTTGCTTTAATTGTTGTGTCAAAATTGCTAACTTAATTGGTTATGTGCAATACATATAAATGTAATCGTAAGTTTAAATTAAAATTACCTCATTACAGCATAAAATATTTTATCACGTTGTGTTTGCTTGTTGTCTAAATACGTAATAAATCCCAGCAGAATTGCTACTGCAGCATAAGTTAACGCAGCACCAATTTAAAGGTATGTAACATCTCCAGAGAATCTCGGTCCTAAAGAATGGTCGCTTAAATATGAAATTTAATTTGATATTGAATATATTTGACTACAATGATCTCTACTTTATTTTTTTCTCATATTTTATAACAACTGCATAACTCTGCAGAAAGTACATCATCATTCAAAAATAATGTTATCAAATCTTGCTTTAATTGTTGTGTCAAAATTGCTAACTTAATTGGTTATGTGATTATGTGCAATACATATAAATGTAATCGTAAGTTTAAATTAAAATTACCTCGTTACAGCATAAAATATTTTATCACGTTGTGTATGCTTGTTGTCTAAATAAAATGTTTTAACAAACTGACTAACATACTTTTTTATTTATAGTTGCCTCGAACACATGTGTAGCTAGGTTCAGTAGTGGTGACCATAGAAAATACCGAGGTTTGACACTATTAAAAGTCCCGGGGAAAGCTAGACTGTTTTGAAACCCGCAATAAATTTAATCAGAACTATATGTAACCTACAAATATTAGTCTAAATACTAATTCATAAATATTGGAAGACATTCATTCGAGCATGATTAGATTTCACAGCAGCTGTACCATCTACAGAAACACACATCAAAGTCCATGCCTAATGTTGCTATGTTGAATACATGTTTCTTAGCTATGTAATACTTATGCATGCTTGTAGGGGAACAACTGTTTTATCGATTGCGCTGACTGCACAGCGTATTTATTCCTTAGCAAAACCGTCACTAGTGCGTTGATAGTTGTTGTTATTGGTTTCAAGCGTCCAATAAAACTACGTTACCTTGTTTAGTATAGTAGTTGGGCATACCGTACACTTGAATGTTCGATTTCTGAATATTAACAGTTTCTGAAAGGCTAATCAACGATCTAAAAATAAACTTAAGTGATTTGATTGGCTGTTGCCAGTTTAGTCAGCCAATCATAGACGATCAATAATTAACACAAAAAACATGCGTTTGACAAGTTTTTTTTGTTAATGTTAACAGTTTTTGTGATAATTTGCACTTCAGCAAACTGAAGGAAGCCTAACAATATAATGAAAAGGGAAAAGGTAATTTATTTACAGTACCTGTCAGCTTAGCATAATTCTTGATGCAGATGCTTTGATGTATCATTTCAAGCTTGCACTTGTTCAGCTGTTACTGCTAAAATTTATTCATATTTCTGTTGTTCCATATGAATGTGATGAAATAACAAACAAACACACTTTCGCATTTATATATTAATTATGTTTCAAACAGGGGTCTCAAAGTCAGCTATCAAACGCTTTAGTTTCCAGTGTGTGGGATGTGTGGATAAAATAGATGGGATACTGTTTTTCAACAAAAGAAGTTTAATAAATAGAGTACATTCTATTCAAAATGTAAATGTACAACCACATCGATATTTATTGGTTAGATTATAAAAATTGGACCACCTGTAAGAAGTCCGCGCCGTAGTGTAACAATATTACAAACAAAAACCTCTACATAACAGAACTTACAGATATTAGTCAACTTTATACATACTATACGTACACGATTATTTAACATAATATTTACCTAATATTATATTTATACATTCTATGTATAGTAAGATAATATTTTTCAATTTGTAATAAGTTAATAAAACTATAAAATATTCTCTTCAGTTAAATGTTAGGCATTTTATAAGGCTAATGTAGGTATTGGAAACAATATTTGGTGGATTTTACGGTCTCTTTATACAACACGAAGTATGTACCTATGTAATATTTATATATATCATTTATTTAAAAAAGCACTTTGTACTTGGCTTTAAGTTGTCATAAATATTCTGGTATGATGATTTCATTTTTCTTAAAAAAAATCGCAATCATCATTAAAAAGCGTATAAAAATATAAAATCATAATAGAAAGAGAAGCACATATGTGATACGATAATAAAAAGTGAACATAATAATTTCAACATAATTCATGACATTTGTTTTTTGTAATTGATATTAGGATTTCCATTGAGATTCAAACCAGATTTAACGATTGAATCACCGCAGATCACAAACCTTTTGGGAGATAATATAACTATAAAAATATTATAAAGAGACATCAGGCAAATTAAAGTCCAACTCATGCTTATACGACATACGAACAAACTCGAACATGAATGGATTCTCGCACGTCTAGCGAGCTGTTCGTTCGTATACAAAACGCAAAAATGCAACGTACTATAATGGCAAATCGTAGGTACATCGTAGTATTACTATTTTATGAACAGCATCATTATTACATTAAACTTGCAAATACTCTATCGATTTTGATAAAGGCCGCTAATTTGCACATTAACTGAAGTTATGCCAAAATAAAGAAGAATAGGCTCAAAATCGATTAACAAGTACTATTAGTTTAGTAGCCTAATGGCTTATGTACAGTAGAGTATTATACGCAAGTAAGACACTTGCATGGGTTGTATCTATCGTGTAAACGACCGCATAATACTCGCGCGAGTTGCTTGAGCATGTAGTCCGCGCACGCGTCTTGCGTCGACTTTAATATTACCTAGAGTTTACCGCGAATATTTTTTATAACTTTTTAGAATAGTAGGTATTTTGCTGACAAATTTAAAAATTATATAGATGTGCTGTTTTAGTTGTTAACAAAATATATTTTCAATTTCGAGCTAAGCTTGTAAATCTAATAAAAAAAATCTGGCAATCAATTTTTAAATTATAATTAAGTATTTAATTAAAGTTAATGGAAAATGTATTGTACTTTGGTATACTTTGAAAATCACATTAAGATGGTTTACATGATAAGAAAACATTTAATTTATATGCTTATGTATTAATGATGCTGTTCTAAAACCGATCCATAAGTACTCATAAAATAAATTAGCTGCTCCAACTTACATAGGGTACACTCCATTTAAAAAGAGTACCAGTGAAAACAGTCGAATAAAGACAATATATATGTATATATAGCTTGTTGTCGAAACATTAGAATCATACTCAACGTTTCTATATATTTTGTCTGCAATACGAAGGGCATGACGGCTGGGGCTGCCAAATGACTTTTCAGGTAATAATTGAGTATAGTTTGTCCAGTCAAGAGTTGATAAATATGAATCTAACACAACACGGTCGCATTGTCGTTTTGCCTCTTGTAATGATCTTATAAAGAGATTGTACATAAAATCGTTACGATTTTTAAAAGATATGAAGACATTACAGGGCTTTTAGAAGTTTATTTTATCAACTCTCCAACTGGATTGACCACAATCTATTAAGGAGATCTTTAGTCATTTCTACTATAGAATTAACTACAACAGATTCATAGCCAGTCGTCATGTTTCCGTCCCTATTCATTTCAGTTAAAAACAAAATTTATAATAATATAAACTTTATATCTATATTTATGGCCTACACTAATGTATGTCAACAATAAACTTCCCTTTATTTTTGTTAACACAACAATATCTAAAATATCTAACAACGCAAATAAATAATTATGATGGTCATAAGCAATTCCAAAATGAAAGTCATTGTTTACAATTGGTACGTTAAAACTTGTAAAACGGAATGTTTACACTACTATTGCAATGTTTTAGCTTAACGTCGTCATACAAAAGTAAAATGCTCCAGTTTATAAAGAAAATCACATCATATATTACTGAATTGAATTAAATAAAGAGTAATAAATTAATTTTGGCCTCAGTAAAAGCAGATTTTGGCATTCAAATAAAGACTCATTTTAAAAACTAACTGATGAGTATAATCCAACAATATCTAAGTCGATGGATGAATTTACTATACTTAATATTTCCTTATATATATCATTTTCATAAACTATCGCTGCAAAATAACTTTAATGCATTTCCTAGCTTCATTACTCTTAATTGTAACTAGATAATCTTATTTACAATGTCTATTATATAATTGTTCAATCATTATTAAATACAACATCACCCTATACCCCTCCAAGGAGAGAATTTATCATAGAATATTTTTTGTCCATAACAACAAACTGTTTGTTTCGAGAGACGTAGGAACGAAGGCAGGCGAGGGCGTCAGTCCACGCCGGATGTCTCGGTGAAGCCATCGTCCAGGAAGCTCTGCAAGCTGTGCGCCTGGTGGCTCAGCGAACTTAACTCAAAACTGTTCTGTTCCACGAACGAATTATGCACATTGTAAGGCTGTTCACGGAATTGACCAGATGTCCACGGATCACTCATATCGTCATTAGGTCTTCGAACACTACTATCGAACGCAGGTAGGCCGGGCCAAGTCTGCGGCGACGGCGTATTGAGCATGCTGGGAATGTCGTCGACGCGCGGCTGCATCTGCGGCGCCGGCTCCGGGGTGAAGGACGGCGTGCCCCACACCAGCGAGTCCATGGCCGACGTGGCGGCGCTGCACATCTGGTTAAACCGGTCCATCCCCCACGAGCTGCTGAGGTCTGGCGTGGGCGCGTTGTTGTGCATCATATCGGGAGCCTTGGGCACAGACCTCCCGTATATGTCTTGCTGCTGTCTGCCACCCATCGTAGGCCTCGACGTGGAACCTCTGTCAGGACTAGGTAGGTGGCAATCAGGGCGCATCATAGGACTATAGTTACCGACTCCTGGGCTCTTCTTGTTACTGTAAGACACATCTACACTTGGCCTAGGCGAATACGGACTTTGGTGCATACGGTCTTGTCGAGACATGGGACTGTATTGTCCAGGAGTTTTATTAGGGTTGTTTCTGAGATTATCAGCTTTCATGCCAACTCCGGGATCGGGACTAGCGTGGGTGGAGGGATGCGGGGAAAATGGCTGGTGGTGTTTAGGCATAGGACTATAACTACCAGTGTTCCAGGCATTGGACTTTTGTAGGTCTGGTTTTACTATCTGACTGGTGTCGGGACTCGGCTGGGCAGAATATGGACTAGGTTGTGAGGAGTAAGGGCTCGGTTGGGTTGAGTATGGGCTAGGTTGCGTGGAGTATGGGCTAGGTTGAGCAGGACTCGGCTGAGCCGAATAGGGGCTTCTTTGAGACGAGAATTGACTGTCTTGGCGAGGCATAGGACTATAATTACCATAATTCCAGCTATTGGGATTTTTTATACTGTCTTGTTTGATACTATGTGTTTCGGGACTAGGTTTATTATCATGTGACGTCGTTGGACTACACTGTTCTATAACTTTACCGTGTCTTAATTTATTATGACTTTCTAACCTACTTAAAGGACTGGCTTCAGACTTATGCGTTGGTGTAGTTTTGAACTGTCCTAGATTCCATGAGTTACAAGATTTTTGGTTGTGATTTAATAACTCTGACTGAACTTCTGGACTATTTTGTACTTGGCTGTCTGGCTTGGGGACGGGACTGAAATGGGGACTGCCGAGCTCTCCTTTAACGGGTTCAGACCTGGGGGTTGATGAGGAATCTGGTTTGGACTGTGTAGCGGGACTTAGAAGTTTAGGAGTGGTGTCTCTCTTCGATCTCTTGCTTTCTGATACTGAAGACATCATCTCCAAGCCTTCCTTGCCAGTCATTTCACTGGACTTACTATCTGGGGAAGACCGCACGGGCGTCCGTTTCAACGGTGACTGTTTATCAGGCACATTTGAAGTAGACTCCGAAATGCTTTTCGGCTCTTGAAAGACAGAGGTTGTTTCTTTCGTTTTCGATTCTGACTTTGAATCAGACTTGTCAGAGGCGTCTATTGAAGGTTCTTCTTTAGCAGTTTCAGATTTAGAATCGGCGGCAGACTTTTTGACGTCTTTCTTAGATTTGCTAGTCTCTTCCGCTTTTATATCAGCTTTGGCTTTAGCTTTCTCGGGATCTAGGCTATCCTTGAGATCTTGTAACTCTTTGCCAGTGTAGAGTCGTTTCATGCCTCTGGGTAGAGCTCGACATGAGCTGAGATTTAAAGATTCAATGAGCGGACATTTGAATAAAACTTTCTTGACCGGGTCTAGAGATACGGATGAGCCACACAAGTTCAGTACTCTGTAATAAAAAAGAGTTCAATGAAATTATTTACATAAACAAAAAAATGGCTTATGGTTTTAGAGCATTGCTAAACCAACGTGGATGGAGCAAGAAAGTTGGTTATATAGATTAGATATATTGGAGAACGTGTTTTAGTTTGTCCTATTAAAGCTATCAATATTATATTGTATTACTTAGGCACAGTGCTGATGTGGTCAATTTCATTCGGATTGTATTCGAATGTTTATACAGTACTATACTTACATTATAAAGAGGAAACATTTGTATTTTTAATACACGTACTTTTTTTACCATTAGCTTGCTTCTTTATCCAGAATTAACATAGGCTATATGTATATAACGCATCACGCTGCGAGCCATGGGACCTAAACAGTAATCATAAGCGTGCGTAAAACGGCAAAGGACAGCTAGTACTATATTATATACCCAAACGAAGTATCGCAATTATTCGAATGCAATAAAGCGTTACTAAAGTACAACACATTAGTACAGATCGCGCATTCTACGATGGCCGGACTAAACATAGCGTCTCCGAATTGTTGCGCATCTACAGTCGCTAAGACGCGTAACGCCCCCGCCCTCTGTCACCAAAGAGACCTAAAACTTGTAACTGCGACGCCACTCGCGCAATGTTCAGACCGGTCATCCATCGATACAGTGCGCGATCTGTACTATAAATGTATTTAAGAGAAGCTTACCTAAGTTTACTGTTGGGTGAGTCAGCGAGCGCTGCGACGGCGACATCGAGCACACGCGTCGCTGACGCCCACGACAGGTCTAACTCGATGAGACTGTGCGACCATTTCTCGCATATCAGCTCCAAGCACGCGTTGTTCTGCCGCGTCACCTTGCAACCTAAATGGACAAATTCATACCTGTTACTGTTTTTTATCTAACACTTACGGTTGGCGTAGTAGTTTAACCCATTCACAGTCCCGTGATAGACACAATAGAAAATCAATTGTTATGTACCATATGTGGTTCATCGGACAGGGAACGTGTTAAGGTGGCAAGGTCTGTCGGCATTATTACGGTGAGTGTTATGGGTTCGAATCCTACACGAGATAAAATTATTGTATAGTCCACAAATTATTGTACTGTGTCTGGGTGTTTTTGTGTCTATTGTTTATCAAGTCTGCTGTAAAATTATAAAAGTTAAATTTAGTGTGAAAGATGTCTTTAAAAAATCATTCAGTTTTTGACGTGCGAGGATGAATGTTAACCAAATATGTCTTTATAAGTTGTTATTAAAACAATTTGGCGTTTTGACAATTGAATAATATAAGAATTAAACATAATAGAATATAGTAATGACATGACACAAAGAATGAAACAATAGAGTAGGAGAGTTTTGAGAAAGCGCTGACCGTCGGAGGAAGTAGTGCTGCATTTCCACTGGTATTACTTGTTACATATTCTAAAAAGTTTTTGATAGGAGAGTGTCAACGTTAACTAAGATGTCAATAGATGAGGTTATCAAATGAAACTGGAGGCTCTATGGTTGTTAGCTACTCGAATGGTGTAAAGAGTGAAATATAGCACAAGTAGGTATCAGACCGCCGAGGAAGAGGTGCTGCAGGTCCCAGGCGGGCACGCGCACGAGCCCCGAGTCGGAGAGGCGTTGCAGGCCGCGCACGTCGAGCAGGCGCAGACGCGTGGCGCCGCGCACCAGGCGCGCCAGCGCGTCGTCGCCCAGCCGGTACTCGCCCACGCCCACACGCTCCGTCGCCGCCTCGCCCGCGATCGACAGCTCCTCCAGCTGCGGCCAGCCGCCGCATTCCATCTGCACACATGCACACACACTACATCAGTACACTTCTAACCACCAACGTTGCGGCTCAACACAGACGAAGAAGTTGCAACTACATCCAACAGATGGCGCTGTATACGATAAGCGTTTTAAATGACGTTCCTCATTCATTCCTGCATAGCATAAGTGAAAATTACACAGCGACTAAGTATATATGTTCCCGACATCAACAGTCTGGCCGCGGCCCGCCAGGCATGATAACCCAGCCTGGTCGGTGGATCCTCCCTGTGTGTTGGAGAGACATCAGACCACGTTCCTCCACAACTACTACCGTAAAAATTACTAATATAATAATTAGTCTTGTATAATCAAGCACAACTATGCTATAGCACAATGCGGCAGTAACCCTTACAATAAGTTGCCTTTTTTTAATGCGCTGAAGAACTACACATTTGGTAGTCCAATTCTTGAAAGTTCTTTTTTTGATAAGACTTCTTCTGCTCCAGGTATGAACCCTGTGTCACGTGGGACTTTACAACATTCAAACAACGGACACAAAGAACACCCAGAGTCAGAACAACCATTTGTGGTTCACACAAATTTTTGTCCCATGTGGGATTCGAACCAACAACGGCGCAGTGGCATTGACCACTTAAACCACTGCGCCATCCGTGCAGCAATATAACATTGCGCTACAACGTCACAGGAACGGAGCAGTAGTTACAAAAGTGGATACTAGACGGAACAGTTAAAACTAAGTTACGAACTTTTACGAAATTTTAAATTGTTTTATTATATAGAACAAAGTCAATTCTCGATTTATTGTACTAGCAGCAGTAAAAGAAATACTAACTGAACCAGTATTGATAGATACCTACCCTGAAGTCAAAAGATTAGAAAAACAATATTATGTGTCTATGAAAATATTAATCTACAATCAGCTATTTATATCGCTATGCTACAGTTAAGAATTGCATAATAGCCGAGCATTCAACATCTTCGTTTTAAATGTAAAAGTAATGAAAAGAAATGACCCCCTATATCTCAGGGGTCTTTTGACCCACACGGCCCATATTCAAACACGAGCAAGGTATGACCCCAAGGTGTCTGCACAACAAGTTACAAGTCAATATTTTTCCATTTAAAATATGTGACCCCTATATCTTGGGGGTCTTTTAACCCTCAGGGCCCATATTCAAACTTGGCGGGGTATGACCCCAAGGTGTCTGCACACCAAGTTACAAGTCAATCGGTTCAGTGGTTCCGGAGTTATGCCTATCACTAACATCAATCTGTCACTAAGAGACAGACACAGAGACCCACATAGTGTTTTCATTAAACCTCTCCGAAGAAGACTCAGATGTTAATAACCTGTAAGTGTAAACTGATTTCTTGACTCGGGAAATAAACTCGCGATCAGTACGAAAAGCTGCAAGATACAATTACTGTTCAAATATCAAACTATGCATCAAGCAGTGTTATCTATTTATTATTTGAAGACAATCATAAACTTTTTTATGTTTTAGTATAGACGTGATACAATCACATGTCAGTCGGCTTCAACTATAATCAATTCTAAGCGAGGTCAATTCAAAGAGCATTTTTTTTCTTAACGTAATTATGACACCATCAATAAATGATTAATTGGCATCGTTTATACTGAAGACACTTTGTCATATCATGACAAACTAATAAGTGGTTCAATGTATAGTGTCATGTGAGCTTCCTATGATGACAAAAAAACAAAATTATGATTGATTCTTACTATATGTCTGTCTGTCTGTTACCTTTTCGCGCTCAATCCGCTGAACCAATTTAGATGAAATTTGGAATGGAGATACCCTGAGACCCTGGGAAGGACATAGGCTTTATAACACCACGCTACGGCTCACGGAAGCGGCGCAGTAACCACAAATTTAGCCAGCCATATTGGCTTCATGATTTGTTTACATACACGTTTTATTCAGCTAAAACATAAGTATTACGCATATATTTTTCAAATTTGTTTCTTTGCCACCTCTAAAAATGCCAACTGCTATGTGAGATCCTTGTTAATAACCAGTAAGAAGTAATTATTCCCTATGATTCCTTTAGAATTAGATAATGTGCAGCAATAGCTTAGTGAGTGAACCTGTAGCCAGAATCACGACGAACGGCGCTCCAAAATCAAACTTATTTCAAGTGATTTGCTAGGCTATTGCTATTTCAGTCAGCTAATCGCAGTAGTTGACATGCATTTAACAAGCTGTTAAGCAATTTATATGTTAACCTGCCTTTTAAATAGCGAAGGTAAGGCCTCATCGTGAGTGAGATATTTGAAGAACTGCCCACATAAAAGGGATACGATGTAAATCTCCTTTTCTATATGCATAAACTACTATTAGAGGCAAACTTTACATATTATGATTGTGTGTTTCATGAGCAGTAAGTGGTATAATGGATGCAGCTCTTTACAGAACTGATATGTAAAATAAACATTAATGTAAATTGTCAGTTTGGAAAGAGTGGTTGTGCATTGTTTGACAGATTTTTCATAGGTTCTACTTCCTTGCTTTGCTTAACATGTATAGTAGTAATAGTAAATGTATATTCATTACATATTATAACATAAAGTCCCGGCCCCGTTTGTCTGTTTGCGATAAACTCAAAAACTACTGAACGGACTTTCATGCGATTTTCACCAATCAATCAATCAATCAGCCCACCGCAGTCCACTGCTGGACATAAGCCTCTCCCATTTCACCAATAGACAGAGAGATTTATGAGGATAGTTTAGGTGTATAATTTGTTAAGGTTTTGTACCTCCTTACTAAGTGTAACTTTGACATTCATAAGTGTTACTATGTGACCTATATGATTAAACATATTTCTATTTCGATTTAATTTTGAAACATATAGTAATGGCTCTGATATTGTCGCTAACCTGTTGTGAAGTGGTAGCGTTCTGCAGCACGAGCTGTGAGTTGGCGGCGCGGAACACTCGCATCTTGGGGCAGCCCTTTTGCAGTGCCTCCAGCGGCACCGCAGCGGGGTGCGACGCCGCCAGCGTGCCCGAGATGTCCAGCACTTCCAGGTTACTGCAATGGGTCTGCAACGCAAAGACAAGTTTGTTTTACGTTTAATGCGATCAACACGTTTATGACGTTCAACGCTCCAAACTCTTAACCAATCAGAGAACCAAACGCGGTAAACGTTTTGATCACGTTCCCGTAAAAACAACTCGCACTAGGCACCCAGATCAAGGTTTTCAAGAAAATCTATTTCTTCTTTTATAAAGGCACTAGAAATAATTCCTATATCGCAAGGACATTACAAATATTTAACACGTTCCCTGTCCGATGAGCCACATATGGTACATAACAATTGATTTTCTATTGTGTCTATCACGGGACTGTGAATGGGTTAAACAGCGGACATATAGAACACCCAGACTCGGAACAAGCATTTGTGGATCACACAAAGTTTTGTCCCTGATGCTTGTTACGCTTTCACGCCTAGATTACTTAACCGGTCATCATGAAATCTCTCGTACACGTTCCCGAGGGATAGAAATTTATTGACAAAGTCTACATTAACGCGAGGGAAGCTGCGGGCAAAATCTCGTACAGTTCTTGCAACTCACGAAGGCGAGCGGGCTTTATTTGTGGTAACCGCGTTTAGGTATGTGTGTGTGTAAGTGTCGCCCGTAACTGACCGCTCTGTCAAACACGCATTCTACCGCACTGTGCATGTATACGTTCAACTATAAGTAAAGCCCGCTCGCCTTCGTGAGTTGCAAGAACTATATATTATACTAGCTTTTGCCCGCGGCTTCGCTCGCGTTAATTAAGAATTTGACAATCAATTCGGGTTGTACTCTACTTGTAATAATATAATTCAATCATGATTCCAAAGACACGTGGCGCCATCTATTATCATAAGAACGTTATTATTGTTTTCTTCGGGAACAGTAATTTTTTTCGGGATGAAAAGTAGCCTATGTCCGTTTCTGTATACCTGTCAACGTACATGCAAAATTTCAGGATGATCGGTTCAGTGGTTTAGGCGTGAAAAGGTAACAAACAAACAAACTCATTTTCGCTTTTATAATATTAATTAGGATTTCATCCAAATCCAGTTCACCAGTTAGTACTCGTACCAGAATTAGGTAGTGCAATCCTAACTTATATTATAAATGTGAAAGTTTGTTAGTTTTCATAATATTTCTTTCAAATAAGGTTGGTTTTAATTACCGCTATCGACTGCAGTATCTGTGGCATGGCCACGAATTTGTTATTAGCTAAAGTGAGATGCGTGAGCCTCGCGCCGAAGTTCTCCGATATGCGAGACATCGATGCCGCCGACAAACACGTGCTCGACCCGCCTGTCTCCGACTGAAACAACACATTACAATTACTGCATAAAATAATAATAAGGTAGCTGCCTATAATAATAATACATTTTATTTTGCACACATAAAGGGTTTATAAATTCGTCACATCATAATACAGATCAAAGAACAATTAAATCAATTTTGAACATTATTATACACACAAAAGCAAATAGCAATCAGTTTTTTTTTTTGTGAAAGCGATATTAATGTTTTTTGCAAAAAGAGGGAGTAAATCCTATTTTAAATGAGGATGATATGAGGAAAAGTTGGGGTGTAGTGGTAATATCTCACTATCTCCCTCGGACAGCTGCGTTTAAATAGCACTTATGTCAGTTTGTAGAATACATCCTTCTTCTGTTATTTGACAATAATTACTCCTACTACCAGATTTTAAATATAATTTTTAAGCAGATTTATAGTACTCAAATTCTTTGTATTTTGCAGTTTGGGCAGTTAAACTATTGGACTAATAAAAAATTGTGAGTCAACTTCTCTATTATTATAACAGCCCTGTATTGTTCTTTCCGTTTTTATATTTCCTTTAAAAAGACAACTAGCGCACTATGATTGATTCCTGTGTCGCAAGTGATTTTACAAACATTCGATTCAAACAAAGAATACCCAGATTGAGAAGTGCTATTTGTGTATCACAAAAGTTTTTTGTGTGTGTCGTGTCAAACACAACACTGCGCAGCGGCGGTGATAAGGCGACCAATAAACCACTACGCCATCCGTGTAAAGAGCCAATTCTCAGTGTGAGAAGTGTTAGGCCATATAGTCCAATTACTGCATAACAAATGGAATACACATATTTATAGGGGGTCACCTCGCATTACTCAAGTTTAATTTCAATTTGTCGGATTATTTTCATGAAACCAATTATAGATTTATATAAGAACATAGTAATAGCTTTATTTTTACATCAAAATTCATATTTCAAAGATGTGTATGTGGCGTAGAGTAAGTAAGTTTTTTATAGAGTAGTCATATTTGACATTTTGTAGATTAAATCCGTATCAAGTAGTTTATGTCAATGTATAACATTCGTGTAAACGTAAGACAATATTATTTTATAGACATCCAACAAACTACCAGATAATTACTGCGGATATTCGTCATTTAAGGACGTATAATATGTTGATGTTTCGATGGTCTATCTCCGTATCAGTAGCTGTATCTAGATTTCACTGAATAGGGAGCGATCCTACTGCCGACAATTCAGCTGAAAAACCAGAACAAAAACAAAAAAGAACACTACTTAGCTCGATCGAATCGAATTAAATCAAAACCTTGCTAAAGCAAGAAAACGTTAATGGATTTTTCTTCTTCTTCTTCTCCCTGGCCTTTATTATTCCCAAGTCACTTGGGGTCGGCTTTTCTGGTCTAACCGGATTCGACTGGATACCAGTTTTTACACGGAGCGGCTGCCACCTGACCTCCGCAACCCGAAGGCTAACGATACCCTAAGGCTAGACCAGTGTCAGGATATTAGAGGGCACTGACTTCCCAATAAGGACTGCCATAGATATTCATGGCAGCCGGGACCGACAGCTTAACGTGAAAACGTTAATGGATTATATAAAAAAAATATTTGATATTATTTGGTTCATGAGAATATGTGTCTAAGTGATGTGATAATATTTTGCAGTTTGTTTCGCATAATGCCATATACTTTATACTTTTTCTATTATTATTATCAGAATTGTAACTCCATAGCCTTCGTCTAGTTCTCCAAACACTGATCTATATTTTCTATAAATTTAATTTTTATAATTACCGTAAGCGACAAATCGATCCTCTGTAACTTGGGCAATCCTTGCAAGAGGTCGAATAGTTGTTCTGAAGTGATGCGACTCCAGCCCGCGACGCTCAACTCGACCAGCTCGGGACAGTAGCCCGCGACGCACGCCAACACCCACGACACATTGCTTACTTTCCACTGAGCTGTGGATACAAATAATATTATATACAAGTTAATATTGAATCGATAATACTAATTTAAAACATACGTAAATAGAATTAGCTTATATTAAGAAGCGTAACTCATGGTCAACTTTTTCATCGTCTAAATATCCTACATATCTGATATGAAATATCGTACGTACCAATTTGGCTAAATTCTTATACAAACTAAACCAAACAAAAAAAAAGTCAAAGATGTTATTAATTAAGTGTATAGGGGTATATAATGAACTAAGTGCCAAAGGCGCTGTTTTGCTTCTGTATATGCTGTACTTTGGGGACCTTATAGTTCAGTAATATAGTGTTCTAGGGTTCAAACACCTAAAAACCTTCCTTGAACATTCCTTAAACAATGTACGATGTGCGAAACTGTTTATCAGTTCGCACTTTTGTAAGCTACGGTTTCTTAGTAAAGATGAAATTTGATTTATATTTCACAATGGTGAGTCAGATTTTCAGTGGTCATTCCGCCACTAAAATCATGGAGATTATTGCGAGTCCGATAACGCCACAGGACACAAATATGTATGATCTACAACATTATATTATGTTGTAGTTGATCCTAATTTGGGAGCCTTTTGTTTCAAATTATATGTAAATGGCACTCACGCATATCTGTAAATACAGATATGGGTACAGAAAATATAAAGTAAACATAAGAGCGTGTATGGACAAAAAAATACGTGAACCATGGTCAGCAGTAACGGTTTCACCTCGACGCCATATCAGGCGTCCAACCAGAAAATCGATCGAACCAATAAAAAGTAAAGACCTAAATGTGTACGTACCAATATTTAAACTTTGACATTGCGCCAACCGGTTTTCCAGGAGCCATGCGAGTTTATAATCTGTTTTACATTTTTCACTCGTGTATTGCGTAAGATCTACATTCTTCCACAACTCGGGTCTACAGCTTACACTGTGCCATAACTTACACACTCTACCGATTCTGAAAACATACAAAAAGAAAATAGTAAGACGATAATCTTCCGCGTTTGGTACATTTTGTCGAATAAATGTTTACCTGATCACAGAAGGTAACGTGCCCTGCGAGGCCACAACATATTCAAATATCTTTAACAGTATCTCCTTAGGCATAGTGTGTCCCCAAGGACTTTGTGGTCCAGTCTCTTTACTTTCAGCTCCACTAATTCTAGTTCTTTCAGTCTTTTCACTTTTCTCTGTAAATAGAAAATAAATGTTGTTTAGGTATATATACCTGTATTACAGGAATAAATATGTAGGTAACTTATTGAGCCGCAGCGGTACACCGGCCTCGGCGGTCAGACAATACGTTTTCAATCATTTTCGTCATTGTAAGAATAGTCTGTCAAGTGTAACTATCACGTACTTCAAACTTTTATACATAAATACCTATTGCTCGTTATTACGACTTTTAAGACTTATTCGTCAAAGATAAAGAAAGATAGAGGTAGAAAAAAGTAGCTGGTATTGCCATATTATTTATCAATTCAGAATATTAAGCCCGTTGTTTAATATAGATTCAACAGTAGGTAGAATAGAGATAACGATAACATGTTTAAGAAATTATGAGCTTGAATAAATTACACTAAAACAGGTTTCAGGTCAATTTTCACAGATAAAGACACAATACACACAAGACTTCTTTAGGACAACGAGGAAACTGTTCACATAGACTGATATATGTTAAAAATAAAATTGTAACTTGAATATAATACATATATCATAAAAGACATTCTCATTTCGATAAAGCAGCTGCCGTGTAATTTATGTTCGCGGGTTTCTTACACAATGTTTCAACGATATGTCATGAGGTTATGTGTGTAATCATAGTGAAATGAGCAGAATGCGATCTATATAAACTCACGCACTTTTTTTTGAAACCGCACGCTTCTAGTTTAATTTATATTAATTATGCAATGTGCTAGGCATTTTTTTTATATTCCTTTCTTGCACCCGGTTTAGTTAAAAAGACAAGTATCGAAACCAATCGGTATAAAACTGTCTAAGGATTCAATTATTGCTCCTTGTAGCAGACGAGTTCACCTGATGGTAAGCAGTAACTACCGCTCATAGAGTTCGGCATTGTCATGTACACAGCGAAGTCGCGACCTAATATGATAGTAATTATATATTCTCTTTGAGATTCTTGTTTAAAGAAGGGCAAGTTATAACGCTCGGGTGACGCCGCTGGCAGCTAGTTCATTCCAAAGCCTGCACACGCACGTCTGAGAAATAATCGCTGAAAGCGTTCCATCCTAGACGAGAGCGTTTTTAAGTCAAATGGTGGAATGAGTTTGGAGAATACATACAAATTATTTTTTAATTACAGTGGTGGTTTGGACAACTAAATAAGTTGCTATAGATTCAATAAATTAGCAACAGTAAGTATTTTATGAATGAATAATGTCTAATTATTGTTTTTAGTAATAAATGGTGTTATAATAACCCTTCAACTATTACTGCTGTTAAAGATAAGGAATTATTATTATTATGTCAGATAAAGGAAATCAAAATCTCATAGGTACTTACTTTTACTTTTAGATGTGTTAGTCTTCTTCGGCTTGGGAGTCTTGGGAGGATGACGTGGCTTAGTTGCGGCGACACTCATGGCCTTGTCCCCGCGCGACGGATCGTACTCCTCGCCAGAACTCACGCTCGCCGGTGAAGCCGTTCGTTTCTTCTTAGACTTCCTTTGACCGATATCGGCTATTGACGTCGGCGTCGGCGTCACCTACCATCATATTTATATCCATAATTTGTTATGTATATTAATATTTTTAAGAGGGTTAAAACACTGCTATCTCAGCGAGTACTTAGGAAATGATAAGTAGTGGAAAGTAAATTAAGATATTTGAGCACTTTACACAATATACGTGTATTTTGGACAATCTATTATGAGAATTGATTAATATAGAACGGATATACTAGCATAGCATCAATTGTTGACACAAAGAAATAGTCCAGTGAGTTTTAAAATTACGCGACATAGAAGTGTTGGATAAAACGGGAACGAGCTGAAATCTGATAAAAAATTTAAAGACAGAATTTGGCTATTCGCTAGAGTTACACATCCGTTCCGTTTTCGCTGCAATAGGTATACGAAATTTACGGTATGTTGTTTATATTTGCGCACATTAGATAAATCATAAATCACCTATTGTGTACTTATAGGTGCTATTTAGACTTGTACTATTACCGATTGAACACCGTCATATGAAAATAATAACTTAGTCCCATGAATTACATATCCATTTTTCACTACAAATAGGAAAAAAGTCTTTGATATTATTTGATATGGAGTAAATATGAACCCTTTTCCTTTTACAACTTCATAAAATTTTGGTGTAGGTACTAAAGGTCATGGCGCGAGAATGCGCGTAATATCTATATGTATAACAATTATAATGAAGTCTTATCTAACTTCACCATAATAATTTTACCACATACCTACACAGCATAGGCATTCGCTACCCGTAGGTATCCACTGCGGCGACCAAGGCAAGGCCCGCTCCCCTTTATAAAACCCGGTAAGTTAGTGTGTTACCCTTTGTGACGGGTTAAACTCGACACGGGAAGTGTTTATTTGCCATCTTAATCATTCAACGTACTCATATTATGCCACACACGTTTCCCAACCCTTGACATAGATAGGATATTATGCAGTATTAGAGGATGTTTAAACATAACGTAAAAATAAACATTTTCTCATGAAAGTTTAAATTGAAATTTATACAATACTATCCACAGGTTTTTCTTGTTCAATGGCTAAAGCATTGCACTTATAATAGCTAACTGAAGAACAGGAATACTAGTCATTTGTAACATTCAAAAACTTTATTTCTGTCAAATTTATTAATCTTAATGCAGGTGACTTTATACATCCCCATCAGATTGTGATTTGTTATAATATACACTGCGGATGGTTTGAGTAGTCACCTCGCCACAATGTGACAGGTGGTATAGGTTCGATCAACGCACGAAACAAGATTTGGTGTGATCTATTAACAGTTTTGCCAAGGCTAGGTGTCCATTGTTTCAATCATTATGAAATCATCCGTCAGCGTGACACATGGAATTGAGTCTGGTGTGAGTTGCTTTAATATACTATTTTCATAAAATATTAATGTTATAAATTTCATCTAAATAATTATGTTTACCACCAGTCATTATCCCAATGCTGAGCAGAAGTCTCCTTTTAAACGATATTAAGGGTTTATTCTGCGCTGTCCAAATATGAATAGAAAAACAAAACATTCAAAAAGCTTATAACCAGTATAATTCTAAGCAGGTATAATCTTTTCAGAGATGCTAATTTGTCTGTTCGTTCGTCTGTCATAGCTCATCTTAGCTCAATAACCTAATCAACATGAAATTTGGAATAGAAATAATATTTTCTTTTCGAAGTAATGCAAGTATTAATTGGTTAATTATATAGCTCGTTTTAACGTCGAAGGAATACATTGTGAGGAAACCTGCGTTACTGAGAGTACTCTATAATTTTCTTGAAGATACATGATGTCTGCTAACCCACACTCGGTCATCGTGGTGGACTATGGTCTTATCTTTCTCACACTGAAAAGAGGTCCGTGCCAAGCAGTGGGACAGATTATACTTAGGTTAATATTGTAATATTCATATTTGGTTAAGTTGTACAAACGTATTCACAAGAATATTTAAGTTAACCACAAATAAAAACAATTAATTACATCTTAAAGGAGCGGTATAAAGCCAATTTTAATTACTCCTGTTCGGCTCCTCCTAATTTCCATATAAGTTTATTATGACTTTAATTTGATGAATATCAGAGATAAAACAGCTGCTTATCGTACCGCGCAAGTTACAAAAGTCCACCAAGGTAACATAATCGATGTACTATGATATGAATCGCATAAAAACGTTTACAAACTTTGGACATACATACATACAAAGTCTCACGCTAATAATAATTATACCCCGAAGGAAACAGCGGTTTATTTATTTTTATTTATAAAAGACAACTCTCGCACTAGGAATAATTCCCATGTCGCGGGGAGCTTTACAAACATTCAGACAACGGACACAAAGTACACTTTTTATTATTGTGTATTAAACTAAAATTTAGCCAGCTATGCTTTTAAATCCATAATTTAATATACATATACATCATCTATACAAATAAATAAAATTGAAGTGTCTGTGTGTAATGTCAAAATAACAGATTTTTATCTAATGCATATGAAAGTATATAAGGTACGTAGGTACCTATACGAAAACATCTATGTTTAAAATTTTTGTCTGTCTGTCTGTTTGTTCCGGCTAATCTCGGAAACGGCTGAACCGATTTTGACAGGACTTTCACTGGCAGATAGCTGATGTTATAAGGAGTAACTTTAGGCTACTTTGATTTTAGAAAAAAATAGGTTCCGCGGAGACAAACACTTTTTAGTTAAAATCTACGCGGACGAAGTCGCAGGTAACAGGTAGTTACTTATATGATTCATACAGACATTTCGTAGAATAAAGCCCTTTGGATTATTTCACAATTAATTGTATGATGTTGCAATGATGTTTTAAATAGATAATTATGTTACTTTGATGGTAATGGACGTCAAAAATCTGGTGCTTAGGCCATTTGGTTACTAATAAATAAACTTGTGTTGATAATTTTAACTAATAAGGTAGCACAATAGACTTCACGTGAAAGTGATAGGGGATTCATACAATTGCACTTTACGTTTGGTAAAGGAAGGGAAGGGAAGGCTTATGGTTTTAAACTATTATTCATAACAGGTAACAGGTAAAGATTCAATAAGCTGAACTGTATTTACGTGCTTCCCCAGTTATTTAATTATTTAATTCTTCGAAGCCTTTTGGTGAAGTGACGAATATACCTAGGTACTGCAATATTTCTTTCTTGCAATAATAAATTATGTAGGAACTTAAACAAGTGGATATGTACCTATGTAATATTACAGTTGCTGGTTATATTAAAAGAAGACCGATTACGGAAGCAAGCACGTAAATGACGTAATTTGCTGCTTCTGAGACATTTTGAGACCATAAATTTTCTACTACTGGGATATTATTAGATGGTATCGTAGACATTAATTTTTCAAATGTAGGTACGACCAAAAGATTGGTATTTTGAGCGTTTATCCACGAAGACACACATTCTGATCACAGTTTATTATGTTTGTATGTCAGTATCAGTAATTTAGATGGCAAGATTTTAAAAAGACCTTTTTTTCGGATGACTTCAGATATACTTACGAAATGCATTTAAAAAAATCGCGATATGAAATTAGCGATCTAAGCAATTTTCAGATCCATATTCATATTTTTTATTGTTTAATTTTTTGTGTTGAAAACTTGTATTTTTTTCGAGTGTATTACATTAGGCATAAATTAACCTATACAACCTTAAAACATGACCACACGTAACTGTTACACGATGTATAGACGCGCTTTCATACATTTTCACCCGACTTTGTATAGCGCGAGATCAACGCAATCTAAGATTTGGAGAAAGTGAAATAACCAGAAAGAAGCAACGGAATACAATGCACGTTAGATGGCTTTATAAGATTGTCGATTTATATTTATATTCACACTGTTTTATAAATAGTGTAATGAACTTTATATGCAGGTAGGTATAATGGCGTATTTTTATATTATAATTCGATATAGTCTGTATACGGCAACATTGTTTTTACGTTATTTAACTATACAAATATAATAAAACTTAAGAGTTTGTTTGTGTGTTGTTTGTCCAATTTGAGAAATATTTTTGTGTTTCACAACCCTATTCGTGCGGAAGGCTGTATAATATTATACTACGATACATAGGAGCAGAGCAGTTACCATATTCGTGGATGAAACTGCGGGGAATTGCCAGTTGAAAACTTGTATTTAAAATACAACATTTTCATTAACTCAGAATGTAATGAGAGTGAAAGAAGCTAGAGATATTATGCTGGGATTGTAGCCGGTCTGCGCCTACACTTGTCGGAAACAGGTGGGAGTGTATTTGCATGAAATGCACAATATTCCACATAAGTTGAGTAAAAAGTAATTATTCTAATAATTATTATGATATTAAAATATGAATAATCATAAATCGAATGATTATTATTAATTACGTGCATACTATATTCAATTCGTTTACTAAGCGAGTTTATATTTCATACCTACTTTATTATATAACAGCCTATGTATTATAACACCTTATGATGTGTAAAATGACAATAGTCCTTCCTTTTCGTGTGGTTAGTGGCCAAACTGTTGTCAAGAGTTGTTCAAGCCGCCCGTACGTCTCTGACATGGCTTAACGACTGCTGTCAATTTGACAACAACCGGGACCGACTTTTTACGTGCCCTCTGAAGTACGGAGACGCTCAGATGAAATACCACTAAGTGGGTGACCACCCATCTATAGACTGACCGCACCCAACGTTGCTTAACCTCGCTAATCGTTTACCGATCAGTGAGTGCAACTGGCTATGAGGAAGGGCAGGATTGTATGCCAAGTTCTGTATTTTTCTTATAAAAGATAACTAGGGATCAAGTCCTGTATTATGAAGTACTTTACACATACAGCTAACGGACACAAAGTACGGTCTACCTACACTCAGACTAGGAACAATTATATGTGAATCACACGAATAATTATCCTGTGTAGGATTCGAGCTAAAAACACTCAGCGCGACGGCAGCGGCGAGGCAAACCCTTGGTTTGACCGCTAAGCCATCCGTGCAATTCTTACATAGACTCGTTTAGAATGCTATGACTAATTACATGCTCTTTGTGATTAGCGTCAACAGCAGGGACATTGCCAGATTTTGCGCTGCGACTAAGATTTTTTGCCGAGTGAAGCATGATAATACTATCCGACCCAGGAATCGAACTAACGATCGAGCACAGATTTATGCCACACACCATGGAAAATGAGGAAGTCATGGTAAAATATAATGACTTTATATAATCTTTACAGTTTATCAACTTTGTACAATACTTGCCCGGTTTCTGAAAGGCTGATCAACGACGAGTCATAATCTAACTTGATTGGTCGTTGCTAACTCTGCTAAATCAGAATTTTATAAATAAACTAAACAGCTTTTAATTAATATGTAGCACTTTTTAATGCCATCCTAAGCTGTTGCAACCAAATTTGAGAGATCTACTCATCTGAGTAGCCGGAGAAGAACAGTTAAGTGCATTATTCAGAAAATTATATTGTCCTATCTGCAGACAAGTCAATCAAATACTGCTCACCCACTTATGTAATGCTATTGTATGTATAGATATAACTATGTAATTATATGTGCACTGCCTATTATATACTTTATTACATATTTATTATTTATGAACTCCTTTATAAGAGTTTATCATTATAGTAATATAGGTTCTTGTTTTTGCAATTATTTTATGTATAATCATATTACATATAATTGAAATTTAACATTATTATCTTATATTAATTATTAAAAAATCAATTGAATTATAGTATTGGACGAGACAGGTATTTAAATAATATTAAGAACAAAGTTTTGTTTATGATTAACTCTTCATCGAAAGCCACCCCAGGTTTAAATAGTTTCTGCATTCTAGATTATTATTATGTTTATTTTAATATTCAAAACAACTGTATCTATTGGTATAATCCCAAGTATTATAGAGGACCTTACAAACAGCCAAACAATAAGTACAAAAAACTAATTCATAGCAATCATTTTCTAGACAAAATTTTATAGCTTTTGTAAGGATTGAACCCATAACATTGATCGCACTGGCAATGTCCAGGTAACTATTAAAACCATTGCACTACCCATGCCATGCACTTGAAAGATATAATTATATTGTGTGCTTTTCAAGAGTATGATTGATTTAGAAACCATTTATTTGTGACATGTTTTGCATCAACTAAATTGTTGTGAAATCCAGCTCTAGTTTTTAATTACCTATGACACACTTTATTGGTATAATATTCATTTGGGATTTTTGATTAATTGTGTTTAAAGTTGTTGAATCATATGAACAGGTTGGCTCATACATTTATGTCAGATCATCACTTTGCTTCTAAATTTGCTCACATAGACTACATTATATAATAATAATATGCATGAAGTTGTGATTATATAATAACACTAGATTTTGTCTGCGGTTTGCTCGCATTAGTCTAGGTTTTGTCGGTTCTGCTCCAATTGGCCATAGGGTGATGTTATATAGCCTTCCTTGATAAATGGGCTATCCAACACTATATAATTTTTCAATTAGACCCAGTAGTTCCAGAGAAAAGCGCATTTTAACAAACAAACAAAAAGGGGTATGCAGAGGTATATTATATTCACAATGCCCTATTTATGATTACATCACACATAAGGGCACAAATCTATGAGAAAATATATTCTGTACATATATAGTATCTGTTTTATTATAACCTGTTATTATCAGGCTGTATCTGTACATGCAACATATTTTTGAAAACTAATTGAGGATGACTATATAGAAGATTCTGAAGCCAAAACAAACAAACCACTAATCAGATGTTAATGTAGTATTGGTTTGAGATACTAGGTATTGCCTGCGGTTGCACTGACCATTTGGTTACTGCTATGCCCCATATAGCTCACGGTGTAATGTTATGTAGCCTATGTTACCTCTGGCTATAGTAACTTTGTAACAGTGAAAGAATTATTGAAGTTGAAGAAGATGTTTTTGAGTATGGTAATTACAAAAACATACATATCTTTCCTCATTATAACATTATTAGCATAGATAGAATTATAGATTAATTGTGCATGGTATGATTTAAGTAAATAACTACAAAAATATTCCATGTGGACAATCAGACTATTAAGCCCACCAATATTTCTGTTAATGTCATAACTAATTTTATAATTATTATTGTTTTCTGTTTAATGTAATTACATACAGCTCTTGGTTTTTGTTTTAAAACTGTTTCTAAAGGAATGTGAAGTAATTAAATGCTGATAGACTTTTTACAGAGTTTCTTTGGTTGGTTAGAAATACTTTCATTGCATTTTAATTTTGCTTGAGTGATCATGTAATGACACATACATTCAATGTGTGGTGTACCACCATGGCAAACTATTTAAATTGAGTAGAGTTTATTTCTGTTTAATACTTTACCCATAGACTGACTTTTAGTCCCCATTACATAATATTTAGTGCCAATCATGAAAGATCATGAAAGTTGCATGATCAGATCCCAAGTCAAATTAAATATTAATTCTGTTTCCGCTCAACTATTCTCAGTACTAGCATAGAATACACAATACTACTATTCGCTTAAATACATAAACAAAGTCAGCTGGTTGGAATTCTTGGGTTGGTCAACGGAATATTCGTTTTTCTGTCTAGAAATTCTCAGTAGCAATAGCAACACAGTCTGGAAATATGCAATGGACAACAATAGGTTTCATTCTATATGTATTGTATGTGTGCCTAAACCATACATGGCATAATATGGGCATAGTTCACCTTTGCTTACAAAATGTTTTTCTGTCAAGAAATTTTCAATAACAACATGGAGTCTAGAAATATGTGGTGAACAATAATAGGTTTCTCAAATATGTATTGTATCATACAATTTTGCGTAGTATGACTTAGATCCCATACAATTTGTATGGGGCCTAAATCATACTACCCAAATGTGGGTCTAGTACACCTCTGCAGACCCGTTCGGGACATGAGATGATAGAGGCGAGGTGGAGAGACTGTGTTTATATGAAAACTGGTAGAATTAATGTGTAAAACATCTCTGCCTAACTCTTTGGTGACACACAGGTGTGAAGCCTATGTTATGTACTATGTAACTATCTTATCAATGTTTCATATAATTTTAACACTATAAAACATATGAGATAATATTAGATAGTATATTAAGTAATATTTTTTGTAATACTTGTTATGGTTGTAGTTGCTCATATACACAAACATATTATTACAGTAGTAAATTAAAACATGTAATACGCAAATTGGTATAATTATATATGTTTAACAAATTCCTTAGAATATTATGTTATGTAGATGATGCAGTTAAATCATTATCACTTAAATGATTGTAATATATATTATATTATTGCATATTTGCTTGCTATTTTTACTTAATTTATATAGGTAATTGCGTTATATGTTGTTCATGTAAATTATTTATGCCATATTTAAAATCATTGACAGGATGACAACACATTTGAACTAGGTACCCGTTAAGAAAGATCATGTATAATAAGATCCAATAGAGTCTAAACCAAGTTATTATGGCAATAAAAGTAAACTTACTTAAACCATTGACTGGACTTGTTGACAGTTAGGTGACTGGCTATATAGTAAAGATATAAGTTTAGACAGGAAGTTATTCAAAGAACAGGGTTGATATAGTTACTTAAAATTACATCAAAATGGTCCATGCAAATGTGCAAGGAATATCAACACATGTGAACACTGGAGTGTGTCAATATGACATAGAATCTTACACTTTCATATCACTAAAGGGGTAGGCAGTGGTATATCAATCAATGTTATTGGTGCCAATTGACTCTGAGGGGCTTGTAAAAATTTCCCAATAGAAAAACCCAATACCACTTTACTCAATCTATTATGTTATTATTCTATAACAATAAGTAATGTGTATTTATGCCAAAAATTTACAAAGAATGACCCTGGTCCGCAGTTATTATATTCTACTAGAGCAGCAAGGAAACAACTATTCAGTTTTATTGCTATGCAGTTATTAATTGACCTTAAAGTATTGTGATTCTGAAATATTTTAATACCGCAATGTTTAGTTTCAAACTATAGTATTACTTATGTGAAGCGAATGTGGTTTGTAAATAAAAATGACATTGCAATACAAAATAAATACAAGTAGAATGTAACCTTTAAATAATCTTGCAAGTTTACACATTGCAAGTCATAAAAGTTAAAACAATATTTTCTCTATGTTGTAAGAGTTATGAGTAAAAAGTTTTAAAACCAAAATATGTACTTACAGTTTCATGAACGCTTGTCCTCCTAATCTTAATTTTTATGGACTTAGTATCCATTATCTGACTGCGATATGTGGTTGTACACTCAGACTTCTTTGATTTCTTTTTACTACGAGAACTGCATATGTCCAACATAGACCGAGGTTTACCACTACATGGTATAATTGCATGAGTTCTTTGCTCCTTTGAACTCTTTTTACTCTTTTTTGTTGATAATTGACTAAGTTCATGACTGTAAGGTTTGCCACTTTGCCGTGGTGGCATTTTAGTTAACGGTAACTTTGAATTGCGCTTGAGCTGTTCATCTTCTGAACTTTCACTATCTGCTACTTCATCTTCCTCCACCTCCTCCTCTTCCACCGACTCCTCTTTGTCTTCATCATCATCCTGGCACTCACTACTACTCACTAAGTTCAAGTTTTTACCACCTTTCACTTGTGACAACACAACACTACTTTTTGAATGTTTCCTATGTGATGAATCTTTTGAGTCTTTTCTCCTTTTACTTTTTGGAGGTAAACAACCGTTCATGGTTGAAGCTTCAGAGCTCTGTCGAGAATGATGCTTGTGTTTTCTATGTCGCGGCCGAGTAGGACAAGGAAGTGCTCCATTGGCCACTTGCAACTTTTGATTGGCAATGTCGTCGATGCTCTGTTCGAAATCAGTTTCGAGTTTGACACAGGACACGGTGTCGTCACCTTCCTGGTCAGTGTTGCTATCAGAGATGACAGATGCCAGTTTAGGTAAGCGAACTTCTGGGAACAGATCCTTGCGGACGGTGAGCCTCGCGGCCTCGTAACCGCCGTTCACAGGACTTGATCGACCAGACATACCGCCCGCCTCCCGCCGCCCTCGCGTACAACTTCTACAAACCACTCACCTGTCCGCGAGGTAAACAATCAGTTTGACACATCACATTTTCACTTTTGTGACCAAGCAATTCACCGATCGTTATGCGATGGCTTGAATAGGTCAATGATTGTCGATAATCGTAATTCCGAACATTATAATTTCTTCAGTTTACACTTCTTGTGAGTCCCAAACATCTTTTTTTCTTCACATATTCGCATTTTAGGTCATCCATGTTCATGTAACGTTGTGATTGCGAAAAACAAAGTACAGATCATTTTCGCGGACACTTGTACTTGAATATTTGGTGATGACACATAAAATGGACGATATTCGAAAGCATGGACATAATACACACTTATTTTTAATTATTTTCGTCCACTGCGAGTTGATGAAAACTGTTGACCTTGTTTAGAAGCTTATTATGTTTCAAATTTTAATCAACAGATGCAGACATTGTCACAAAAAAAAGTTGTACTCGTTTGAACGCGATAACCTTGGCAAGACGTCAACTTTGCATTGCTAACATCTTATTATTTCTTAAAAATGTGTTAACTTGATTTTGTGTAAAGCGTAATCGTTAATCAAATGAATATATTTTTTTCATATAATCCTATGCATAAATGAGAACTATTACAAGCCAAATTAAAATTTCACAAATTTTGTATTCACTTTATTACCTCCTTACAAGCATAATAACAAATGTCAAACAGCGGTGTTTTCTATTTCGTATATGAAACATTGTTTATGAAAAATCAGAGATGGCACCACTTGTTAAATTTACAGAAATTCAATACCTACACTAAGATTTTATACATTTTTTTGCTTTGCTTCTCTTTCTCTCAAATGTTTGGATTTGGATAAGATATTGCTTGTAGAAAATTTGTTATGAATATGTAACTACAATGATTTTATTTGTTACATTGTTAAATTATCAATGAAAACTGAAATGTTAAAGTGTGGGCGATTTGTGACGACGTGTGTGTTGTATATATTGTGTGACGTTCATCAATAGTGATAATGATAACCTACACGGTCTTTCTGTAGCAGAGTACATTGGGTGAGTCATATTTATATTTATTACATTTGCTGTATATACATATCGATGATCTCATACATAAAATTGTAATACTGGCTTACACTTCATTGCTATGCTTGATATGTCTCAACAACGATAGAGGCACTAAGCTACTTGTTAGCAAAGTGCTTATTTTATTTAAAAAATATTTCTTTTCATGTATATTTAATGTTGAATAGAATTCGTTTATATAAATAAGTAAGGATTTCATAATGAGTTTAGATATACATATTTATAGGTACTGGTGTAGAGAAGGTAAGTACATATACAAAATGTGAAGCTTAGAATAATAAATAATTATTATTTATTGATCCAAAAAATATGTCTACAATAAAGCACTAAAATTATTAATGTTTTTATTTGTTAGGTGTTGTTGGTTTATATTAATTGAAGATTGAGGTAATTTATTTATTTTAAAAAGCTTCACAAAGATATCAATTGGGCCCCTAAATATTTTATCTAGAGACATTACAAACCCATTTAAATTTTAATAAGTGTGATGATTACTATCTACCTACATTAAGTATGTTATCTATATATGTATTTATTTCTGTTCTACCTACCTACATTTTGTATTAATGTCATGGAAAAAGATACAGGGCTTATAATCTATAATAGATGTTCAGCTAATATTTTTATACTAGGTAGGTATATAGCTTAGTTGAGTTACATATTTGACTGTCTTTGTGAATCATGTTTAGTCAAGTTTATTCAAATCTGTTCTTTGTCAATCATTTCATCATTTGACATGGAAATCTGATATTCAGGGCCAACCATAAATGAAAAACAGCTAGCTTATTATGGATACTATTCAACTCATTAGGTAGGTATTCTTTAACGATTGCAGGTGGTGCTTTAATTTAAGGTCCAACAGCTTACACATTTTCAACTTATTACTATATGTATATTGTTTGCAATTGTGGCCTAAATTTTCAGTTCTACTATACTACAAGCTTTAAAAGCAATAATAAAGAGGAGGACCTTTGCTTTGTTGCTATAAGATAGTAAAATTATTGGTAGGTATAAAATAATCAAGTGCAAGTCTCAATCGTCTGGGCATCAAAAGTCTGATAAGAGATAGACAAAAAAATATTGTGATCGCCTATTTTGTAAATAAACCTAAAAATACGTACTATTTTAACGGCGGCATTTCAATGTTAGTTATTCGGACTTACGATCAAAAGGTTCCATCATATCACTTTCGACGTGGTTCCATTCTTAACACAAGCTTTTAGCTTATGTGGAATAGATGCTTATGTGCGGACTGAAGAAGATAAGGGCGGAACACTCTACCAGCCGCTCATCGTTCGTAACTTGTTCACTGAAGCTAAACGTAAATGAGATGTAAAATAACTATATCGAATTGGTTGACTATGTGACTAGCCTTAACGGTAACAAACTTGCATAAAACTATCTCATTCAATATATACCTATAACAGGTGTATCATCATCATTCTCGTACCCTAACTCCGATTTGATAAGGATCGGCGCAGTATGTATTCTTATTCCAAATACTAGATGTTCCCGCGGTTTCACCCGCGTTTATCGTTACTGCGCCGCCCCCGTGGGTCGTAGCGTGATGTTATATAGCCTATAGCCTTTCTCGATAAATAGGCTATCCGACACTAAAAGAATTTTTCATATTGAACCAGTAGTAATCACGCAGAATAAACCAGGAGAAACATCGTTTGTACTATGTCTGTAATGGGTAATTATTTTGCTACAATGGTATTTTAAAACTGCGATATCTCCTAAGATATTCATTGAAATCGAATGATGTAAAGGGCAATTTAGTTTTAAATTAAATACTTGTGATGAATAACGTATTTATTTTGATAAGGATTAATATCATGTTTATAATAATACCTTCGCAAATAATGCATTATTTTAGAACAAATTTGGTTAGCATAAAAATAGTTATAGTGAGCCAACCTTAAAAGATAGACATATGCTGTCGCGGACTTTTTTTTAGAACTTTTAAAGGGGAACAATTCTGTCATACATGATTTTTGCGAAACTTTAACTGTTTACGTAGCGCACGCAGCGTAAGCTCTCAAAAGGAAAAAATACCTCCCGATTTTGAAACATTCTTCATTGGTGCTCAGCTCCTATTGATCTTAGCGTGATGATATATAGCCTATAGCCTTCCTCGATAAATGGGCTATCTAACACTGAAAGAATTTTTCAAATCGGACCAGTAGTTCCTGAGATTAGTGCGTTCAAGCAAACAAACAAACAAACAAACTCTTCAGCTTTATAATATTAGTATAGATTACACTCATCGATATGGTAAAACATGTAATGTTTTTTTTCGTTAATAGGTACCTACTACAATCTCTCGTAAGGCCTTGTAATGAATGACACTTATATATTTATTTTACACTAGCTGTGTCAGCGATGTCATACTCGCGATCATAAATTATCTTCGTAAGTATTCCAAGTTATTTCAAAATTTACTTCCCTTTTTCTTGTCGAATTATTTATGTGAAACAATCAGGTAATGCTAAACCAAACTTACTTTAATGCATAGCTGAAAACGACATAGAATAGGATGCACAAACATACAGACAGACAAACAAAACCGTGTCTACGGTTTAGGCTTAGAACTGTATATGCCTTCATTCAATTGCTGTGAAACTAAGATGTGGCCAAATCGCAACAAAGTTCAAATATAATTGAACTAGCTGACCCGCGCAACTTCGTCTGCTTCATATAAGAGAATTTTCCCCGTTTTTGCCACATTTTTCATTGCTGCTCCGCTCCTATTGGTCATAGCGTGTTATTATATAGCCTATAGCTTTCCTCGATAAATGGGCAATCCAACACTACAATAATTTTTCAATTCCAATCAGCAGTTCCTGAGATTAGCACGTTCAAACAAACAAACAAACAAACTCTTCAGCTTTATTATATGTATTACTAGATGTTCCCGCGGTTTCACCCGCGTTTATCGTTACTGCGTCGCACCCGTGGGTCGTAGCGTGATGTTATATAGCGTATAGTCTTCCTCGATAAATGGGCTATCCAACACTAAAATAATTTTTCAATTCGAATCAGTAGTTCCTGAGATTAACACGTTCAAACAAACAAATTAACTCTTTAGCTTTATAATATTAGTATAGATTAGATGTTCCCGCGGTTTCACCCGCGTTTATCGTTACTGCGCCGCCCCCGTGGGTCGTAGCGTGATGTTATATAGCCATAGATGTTTTATAATATTAGTATAGATTTAACTATAAAAAATGCAGTTGACTTCCCGGATGGCGTTGTGGTAAATATCGTCGCAACTGCCGTTAACACGAAACTTTTTGTCTTCTACTAAAATAGCTGTTCCTAGTCTGGGTGTTCTTTCTATCTGTTCTTTGGATGTGTGTAAAGTCTTTTGCGATACAGGAATTATTCCACCTGCAGAAACTGTATCTTTTAAAAAGAAAAGAAGCTAATTGGATGCCTCCACCGAAGTCTTATTTTGTTATTGCGGCAAAATGTGGAATAGTCGGCATCCGCAGTCTATAACACCTCTTTTTAGTTTCATGTCCGTAATCGATATTCAAATTGGGCCACCACTCGGTCGTCTATGACACCGCTAAGTAATAACAGAAGAATTTAGTATCACCTACATCCTTTTTCTAAACGAAACACTACGACTTGTAAAGAACCTTTGTTCATGGCGCTTCAAGCTCAACCATGTAGAAGTTCCGCGAACCGAAGCTTATTCTATAATCGTAGACTCGTAATTGATAGGTTAGAAGGGTTTAGGTTCACTGGAATCAATATAGTTATTAGCTATAGCTATATTGATTCCAGTGAACTTAAAGCTTCGCCCATAAACCTATATCCTTACTTAATATTATAAATGCGAATGTTAGTTTGTTTGTTAGTTACTTAAAGCCAACGCCCTAATTTCAACCGACCGATCCTCATGAAATTTGAATTCGCATACACGTTGTCAGGGGCATAGAAAAGGACATAGTGTACCTTCCACCCAGAAAAACGTACCGACTGATCCCAAAGGAAAAAAAACTAAATTTAGATTAATCCGAGCGAAGCCGCGGGTAAAATCTATAATTTCTATACTAATATTATAAGGCTGAAGAGTTTGTTTGTTTGTTTGAACGCGCTAATCTCAGGAACTACAGGTTCGATTTGTAAAATTCTTTTTTTGTTGAATAGCTCATTTATCGAGGAAGGTTATAGGCTATATAACATCATCCGACGAGCCACGGGGGCGGCGCAGTAATCTTAAATGCGGGTGAAACCTCGGGCACATAGTTTGGTATAAAATGAAGAGACAGTTACCATTTGAAATACACGATAATAAAGATTTTATTTATTGTTGAAATGTTTCTACTCGTATTCGTCTCTGATTACCCTATGAGAAAAATGGAAACGTAATAATAACCTTCAGGCGTAACCCTATGTAAAATATAATAATACTTACTTACTCTACTTACTGCCTTTATATACCTAATTAAATATTCACGTCTTATTTGACGTTAAGGTTTAAATTGAAGAGCATCTGAGATTTAGTTTGAGCCGGCGCACTAGCAGAAAACCTATTGACAAAAACATTCTAGTTACTCCAGTCTTATGTAACTTATGACTTGCTAAAATGTGTTTGTATGTTTTATACAACTAAATATTAGTATAAGTACTACGTTCATGAATTATAAATTGGTGTAAAAATATTCAAGGCGTTTTTATTATTGTGTAGTATACTCACACCTAATTTGAGCGATGTCGTTTGCGACACCTGTGTTGTTCCTTTTCTCTTTCGATTTGAATGAAATCATCATGAGGTCATCACACTTTGGCAACGTTGCTACATCAGTTTTTGAATAAATGCATCTTATTGTGTAAAGTAGACCGAGTTTCAGTGACCAGTCCCTTAATTTGTAGACCAAGTTTGATATAGGTAGCGTGACAAACTATGAAATGGTTTTAACAATCCTAACTAATAGATATTATAAATGCGAATGTTTATCTGTTTGTTCTTTTGTTACGCTTTTACGAAATTTTACATTCACGTTGTATAGAAAAATCCTGTTTCCAGCCGTATTTTTTAATTTTTCACACAAAACAAGCTCTAGTTTTTTTTACCTAGATTAACGAAAATAAAATCGCCTCCAAATTTTTTAATGCCCTCCGCGTCAAGCACTTAATATAAAGTAGGCTAGTGATGGGCCACAATTCACACAATAGTTACCACGTTATGATTCATCTCTTCGAAATGTTTATAAATACTGTTATTGAAAAAAAAATTGTTCAATAAATAACATTTATATAATAAACTGCAAAATTTTAACTGGATTTTCTTTCTAAATCAAAAACTATTCTCAATAATGAAACTCCGTTTGAAACACCCGTCCCTACAAAATGGCGAATTGTTAGTGCCCTCAACGCCACGAGCTTGTATACAAGTAAATCTGTGACGTCACAAGCGAGCGGATTTCAAGGTCAAAGTGACTTAGTGTAGTGCAGCGTTGTAATATTATATAGATGCACGTGTCCTCACAGTGCAAAATGAGTCGCAACTATTATAGTTCTGACAAATTATTGCGAATACTACCAACTACTTGATATGAAGTAAAAGGATTACATTTAGAAACAAATAGGGATGTACCCTATAATATAACATACCTCTAATAAATCTATGACTTTTCCTTTATTACTGACAACATAGTTTAAGATTTCTTAATATTTTTTTATAAAATAAAACAAATTATGAAAATACCATATCAGTTTTTATTTGTGTTCGTAAATTGACGATTAAACTTCAATTTAAGTGTGTGATTATTTTTTATCGATAGACAAGCATCCCATACCTACGTTTTAGCTGTATGTAATGTATCATTTGTAGCGTGGCGCTGGACATTGCGTATTATAGGCATGGGCGTCGAAAAGGTTAATGTAATCTTTATCTAGTTTTTTGCCTGATCCGTTGAGTTCACATTTAAATCGGTCCCCGCATTGGACAAAACTTATTATTCAGATTTCCTGCGAGGTAACTGAATATCAATACATAATATTAATAGGTACATTAATGCACGTGACCTATACAATACAGGACTCTATCCTTTGCTAGGTGAGCGAGAGAGAAGGAGCACTCAATAGCGTAATTGTCTACTTATTTAATGTTTTGAAAATAATTTATTTTTAAATAAACTCAGCACTTATTAATCACTAAGCCTTTTAAATGTAATGATTTGGGGATTTGACAAATGACAGGAAAAAGAAGAAAGTATTTAGTTGACTAAAGTTTAATTATAGTAGTTTCAATATTATGTACTTAATTAAAGTGATAAATAAACAACCCGATAAAATAATAGTTTAATTTAAATGGAAATGATTCTTTATTTTCCAAACTTTTTTTATGTTGTTTATACTAAAAGGTTTAAAATAGCGTAAAAATGAACATAAGAACAACAAAATATTTATACTACCCTAATTAGGACAGAGTCTGCGGCCACGATGAGTTAAGTCGGGGTTGCATACGCGGATCACATTTATTGCAATCAGACAGATACAATCAAGATCAACCTCTAAAGGTAGATCGGTAGCCAGAAAAAAGGGTACACTTTTTATCTTGTAAATCGTATCCCTTGTATAATTTTAAAACATCCTTCCTTAGGTATGATCTCTGTACATAAACAATGAAAACCTGGAACGAAGAACATCTAGAGTATTCTTGTTTGTTGAAATCAATATTTAAAGATTTAACAATCACACTCACATTTTTTTATTATCTCTTCTCCCTAGCCTTTATTATTCCCAATTCACTTAGTCGGCTTTCTAGTCTAACCGGATTTTGACTGGGTATCAGTTTTAACACGGAGCGACTGCCATCTGACCTCCGCAACCCGAAGGCTAACGATACCTAAGACTAGACCAGTGTCGGGATATTAGAAGGCACTGACTTCTCAATAACGACTGCCATAGATGTTCATGGCAGCCGGGACCGACGGCTTAACGTGCTCTCCGAGACACGGAGCAGGCGATAATTGTCAATACGCACATCATTTCGAAGTCATATAATTTCTGAAAGTCAGAGGTGCGCGACGTGGGTTCGAACCCGAGACCCTCTGCATTGCAGTCTGTTGGTCTCCCCACTGAGCTATCGCTGTTCTAAAAAAAAACTCACATTTTTTTATTATAAATGTCAAATAGTTACACTACCTAAACCCTAAAATACAAAGACCAAAACCGGCGATGGGGAATGTGATTGCACATTTACCCGCGTAAAAAAAAATGTTAGGTTCCTTCTTAAACCCACCCAGAAATAGTGGACTTAGTTTGATCTCTTTAAATATATTTTGCTGTGCAATTAGTATTTTTTTGCTGTACAGTTAAATACTAAGTACCTATAATTAAAACTCATAATGTGATTGTGTTTCTAAACAGGCGTCTGTTAGGAATCCGAAATTATAAATATAAATGAGACAATAATTTATTGAAATTAAATTACTTAATACGGATTTTGTCGCATTGTATATTTTAAAACACTTTTTACTTACATTATTTCAAACTAAACACTACTATTATAGTTCAAAATTATGTAATAAAAGTGTTTTAAAATAAACAACGCGACAAAATCCGTATATAATAATAATAATATCAGCCCTATAATAAATAACTTAAACTGTCCCGCTGCTGGGCACGGGCTCAGACTGAGAATGGTTAGGCCATAGTCCACCACGATGGCAGACTTCACATATCTTCGAGAGCATTATTGAGAACTCTAAGGGCCTTATCGTACTAGCGGTTTGCGAGCGGCTGCGGGGCGAGGCGGGCGCGCAACGAATGCGTCGCGAACACGCCGCGGCTGCACAGCGAGGACGTCGCGGTCGCGTTGCAGATACGCAACGTTTTCGTCGCGTGTTTGTAGCGAGTTCAAGACGTACAATACATTCAGTAACAAAATGGATTGCAAATCTCTTCCCATGCCTTTATTTTTAAATTACGATTACTATATTCTCTGCTTTTTTGATCCCATATTACGTAAAGACGCTTAGAAAATAAAAAAATATTATTTTTTTAATTTATTTATTTATTTAAAAACTATTAATCTATCATTACAGGTTCTTAACCTAATGCGATAGTATAGTAACATAACTAAAATGTAACATTTCAAACGGTAATATAATAAAACATCTTAAATCTATTATATCAACAATAACTTAATATCCAGTATGTAGCCTTTGTGAATTCGCTCAATGAACATGAAAATAGATCGATACGATCTGATACTGTATTAAGCGCACTTTATATCAGTTTGTAGACATTATAATATTAAATGTGTATTTTTGTTGCCAAAATAAATGATTATTGGTTAACGTAATAAATACAGTTACGTTCTATTGCACATAGTGAAGAGATCGAATGCTTTTAATTAAAATATTGTAATTACTCGAAATTAAATCAGTATAAAGGTTTTCGATTATGCTTACAAATTGTATTATTTGCAAGGAATGAAGTCGAAATATTGGAATTCAAGTAAAGTAAGAGTTAAAGAATAATAAAGAAGATACCTAGGTTCTTAAAAAATCAAGTGCCTACTTACTTGAAGTACATACTTTCCAAATAAACTAATTAAAACAAATAAAACAAGTAAAATTTTTAAATATTAATTTATTCAGATGAACTATCAGAATCTTCATAAAAACTGGACTCGTCATCAGTTGTGTCCTCGGTATTAATGATTAGTTCATTATGTTGAATATTGTTAAAGGCAACATCACGATAACAAAAATGCAAAAAAATATCAACTCTCAAAAATATTTACAAACAACATTTAAAGTCACAGAGACAAATGCCCACAATCCTTATTTTAAATAATAATAATATAATAATATTCTATCACATACACACAACACCATCTAGCCCAAACTAAGCAGAGCTTGTAGTATGGGTACTAGATAATGGATAAACATACATACATATATACTTTTTTGTTTTTTAATACCTACATATTATACATAGAAACACCCAGACCAAGACAAACATCCATGCTCATGCACATAAATGTTTGCCTTGTGCGGGAATCGAGCCCGCGACCTCAGGCGTGGCAGTCGGTTACACTAACCACTACGCCATCGAGGCCGACAAAATTAAATTAAAATTAATAAATCAAAGTATTATGTATTCCCCTCCCTTCTCTGAAGAACACTCCACTGGTGATACGTGACAGCCTCTCCATCTTAGGTATGGATCTTTGCCGCTCCCTTAATCCAAAAACCTTCATCGAGAGCGTCATTAAGCAAGCTTCGCGATAACTCGGAGTTCTGAACAGGGTGAGGCGGTTCTTCGCGCCTGGACAGCTGTGCCTATTGTACAAGGCACAAGTGCGCCCTTGCATGGAGTACTGTTCTCATCTTTGGGATGGCTCCGCGCAGTAATTGCTGGACGCTCTCGACAGGTTACAGCGGCGGGCTGTTCTTATCATCGGAGATCCAGAGGTCACGAGTTCACTGGAACCTCTGCAACTCCGTAGGGACATTGCCTCATTGGCATGTTTCTACAGAATATACCACGGGGAGTGCTCTGAAGAGTTATTCCACCTTATCCCGCCCTCCCCTTTCCTATCCAGAACAACGCGTGCTGGGCTCAGTTGCCATCCTTACACAGTAGAGTCGACTAGAGCGCGTACCAACAAGTTTGGGTCCTCATACCTCTGCCGAACGACCAAGGTATGGAATTCTCTGCCAAGGCACGTGTTACCTTCTTCCTTCAATCCTGGGTCCTTCAAGCGGGGCGTGAAAAAGCACCTTCTCAGGTCGTCAAAGTAGAGACCTCAACATCGCCTCGGCTTCTATGAGGGCGGTGTGGAGGCCACTGCTCTTATACCACACGACTGCTTACCATCAGGTGGAGTGTGGTCATTTTGTAGAGCAAAATAAAAAAATTACTATACAAAGTGGTATATTATCATTTATTCGTAATAAACCCTGTCTACATAGGCCTAAGTATTATTTTTAACTTAAATAATAAGTAATATATTAAACGAGCAGAATTTTTAATAACAAATTATTTCGATACATCAAATCGATAACAAAATATTCTAGCATAAAATCGATTATAGCTTTAAATCGATTTAGTAACGTATTATGTGTCACTATTTTTACTACTTATCGAACTGTCAAAAAGATAATAAAAACGAATGGACAAACTATAACAGTGACGGCTGAACTACGTACGATATACTAATCAATATCACTATGGACCTATATTGCTATTGATAAATAGCATGACAATTATTCAATCAAATATGTTTGTCTGTGGTAGGTATTATTATCCCTTTGTCTTCTACTTATAGTAATTCCCTGTCGCTAGTAAATTAAAATTAATATTCAACCTACTTTACAGTACCTATTCAGATCTAAACTGAACAAACGAGATATTCGGCGATTAAATTTGGCTATAAATACTCAAATTTTAATAATCATGATAATTATAGAGAAATTACGTATATAAGTTTTATTTAGGAAGCCAACTTATCAAACTATTTTATATAACGGTATCTGCCATATTATGATTCATAATTTTACATCTTTTATCGTCGGTAATATTTTGTACAGTATTACATTACTTAACTGTATCGCACCACGTCTAATATATTCTGAATTCCAAAATACTACTATAATGAATACAAGCCCTCAACGTTCATCCCACACAATACACGCAATGTCCTTTGCGTTTATTAATCCAATTGCCTCTAAACTGTTGAACCGCCGAACTATAAAACATGAGAACTACCTATGCCCATAAAAAGGGCCCGTCAAGGTCTAATCATAATGACATTGCTTTTGTTTGTTTCAGGTCCCCTATGTGTTCTGGATAAAACCTTGTAACCCTTGTAAGCGAGGTATAACTTTAACTAGAAATACGATAGTATCGTATAGCAACCTCAAGTGATCAGGTATCGGACTATCGGACAGGTGGCAGTGAGGGTGTTGTATGTACATTGTGATGTCAGTGTGGTAGTGTCGGTGTGGTGGGTGGTGGTGTAGGGGCGAGGTGGCGCGACTGGCGAGTGATGCCCATCGCGGTGATGCAGAGGCATGGTAGACGCGGCAGCGGAGCGCCGGGCCGCCGCCGCCGTCGCCCTCTGCGATGCTACCTCCAGCATCACCAAGTGAGTATACCTTCTCATAACTATCTTTTAAACTTAGAATAAACATCGTCGATTTTAATACAAAAGCTTGCTATAGCCATTTTTAAGTGCCAGTGTTGTGTGATAAATGTGCGATATCGGCTGGTCACTTTATTACTTTTGAATGATTAATGTGTCCATAGTCGTGTTTTCGACCTCATGCTATATGGAAATTAAGTAAGATATTTCTTTGCATTTCATGGGCTTCATTGCTATCATATTAAATATATATATGGCTAAGTTCATTCATATAAGAATTGGTGACAGACTACTGTCCACCGTTTGATCCATTACTGTGTAAAATCCAGTTATGGAAGTGTACGCAGATTTGGGTAATGTGGGTGCCTTCGGTTTTAAATAGACTGAAAATGTACGTCATTTGCATCTGTTCTTCGTTTGACAGCATTATCTAATAAATTAAACAACTAACGTCGGTTTGACACAAATAAAATATAGTTGGCAGTGAAATAAGAGTTTAATTGATTGATTGCTATTCAGTTCGTATGTCAAGCCATCATTATTGACCGTTGGCATCGCGCCGCTGACCCCGATGCTCTGTGATCATTTTATTGAGCTCACATTATTGGCAAAGACTCTCAGTAGTCTCAATAACTATAACTCAATAGGGCTTGGAATCCCTTTTAGCCTTTGAGTATTTTCTAACACATTTTACATGACTAATTATGGTCACATATCTATAATTGGCCTGGCGCTTGATTTGGCATCCGATGACAGTTTTAAGTCGCCAACTCATAATAATTATGGCGTACGCCACACATATTTTGTAGAAAACCGTCTGCAGATTGTCTTAAACGATAGAACGAAAATAATGTATCTAATAGTATCAGCAATTGATACAAAAAAAATGTTTCCTTTGGAGTAGAATGTCGTCTTTATTTATTTTTGTACTGACTGGCTCCAAAAAAGACGCATAATTTATTTTTACTTTCCTCTATGCCTTCCTTGGTAAGCGATGATGAAAGTCATTTTATTTATAGTATTTGTTAAGTCTGAATGCAGATATTATGTTTAATGTCAAGAAAACATCATCGAATAGAATAAATTCACTAGCTGAATAACATTGACAAAAGAATTCACAAATTAAAAAAATAATCACGTAAATTGATCCCGGATCTCCAAGTAATTAATTGGTACATACATTAAAGCATCCAATTTGACGAGTTCGTGTAGTGTGCGGTGCACTGAGATTAGTGGACGCACACAAAATGAACGCTGCGCTGTATTGGCGCCTTTGTACTGTCATTAGATCATGTATTTTTAATACTGTTTATTGTTGTACCGATGCCGTACTATTTACAACTGATGAGTGTCAGTCACGATGACACGATGTTTTTTTCGTGTTGGCACGTCGTACTGTTCCTGCGTCGTTACACTTTTGCTGCAATTGTTTGATTGGGTGTAAGTCGAGCCGGGCACGCATACGAGTTGTTTGGTTAATGAGAGCACCGATACGTCTCGTCAAGTCGTCACGGCAGCGCGTTATCAGGGCCGTGGGCGGCGATGTGTGCTATATTGACTACACAGCGATTTGCAAATGTGTGCGTCAATAGTAGCGCTTCCAGGAAACGCGAGTAGATTTCTCGGAACCGATTCACTGTCGCCCGGCCGCGTTTTCAGCAATGAATGGCTTAGTAAATCGTCTTCAAGGCAATATTATATTTTATAAAAATGTGCATTATCGCACCTATGCACCGCTATCTTATCATTTTGTATGTCGCGTTGTGAGCGCGGTCATGTGAGATCATTGCTATACTTAAATGTAATGTTGCGTAACGTACCTAATAATGTTACTGTAATTCTAGTAAATGTAGGTTAGCTGTCAAGCTTATGTTCGCACTTGAATTTATTGGAAAAGCCGGCATAGGAAATTCAATATTATAGTAGAAGTGGCCTAGATATAGATCATAATTAACTGTGGCGATGACGTGATTGTCAGTGCAATATACCATTGGTGGAACATTTAACTTCAAAATAATTAACAAAAAGTAGTGATTATAAGCTTTCTAGAAATATTCTCGTTAGATTACTGTGTAGAAAGCATTCGCGTCATTAAAAATATTTTGAGTTCATAATTATTTTGTACTCACATGTAATAATTAATTGTAAGTGGTAACCGTACCTTATAGATTGCAATTAGGGCACAGCGATACTTTTAAAAAAGTATCGCTGTGCTGCCAGCTTAAAGGGCAAAGATTATAACCTCTGATGCTATATTCGTAGTAAAACCCCTTTTTCATAAGTCTATCAAAACCCCAGTCCCCACTGGAACAAAATACAAGCTTTTTTGCTACTGTTTTGTTCCAGCGATATTTTCTCAAAAGTAAAGGGGAAATACTTCCACAGTTGCGTTTATACACTTAGGGCGATGGCATTTAGCTAAATATATAAACTGTTTTAGTGACGATCTCACTGTATCGTACATCCTTTAATGAAATCCCTACTAATAGTATAATATTATAAATGCGAAAGTAACTCTGTCTGTATGTCTATCTGTCTATCTGTCTGTCTGTTACGCTTTCACGCCTAAACCACTAAGAACCGATTTTGATGAAATTTGGTACAGAGATAGAGTAAATCTCGGGAAAGGACATAGGCTACCTTTTGTTGTAAAAAAGACATGAAGGGAATTCCTCATTGTTGCGCCTAAACTACAACCGATTTTGATGCAATTTGGTACAGAGATAGACCAGACCATTACTTGCCAAAGTGGTCCACGTGGACTCCTAGGGGTCCACGGGAGACTCGACAGGGTCAACGTTAGCGTGACAAAAAAATGGAGTCCACAATTCGTAAGCGGGGGTCCACGAGAAAATTTATTTGCTTTCGATAGTGAAGAACTAAAATGTTGGCATTAATGTATGCCTACATTGATGCATACATTGATAATATTATCTGCCATCTATATAAAAAATATATTATCTATATAATATATATTATCTATATAAAATATATTATCTATATAATAATAATCTATATAATAATAATCTATATAAAAAAGTAGAAAATAAGTGATAAAAATATTTGAAGAAGCTCTAAGCTTGTAAAAATTTGCATATTCCATATTCAGTAACAGTGGTCTCGAATCTACCGATTTGATTTGTCGCTAGAGAATTACTAAAAAAAAAGAAGGTTAGCCCGCTTACCGTGGTAAGTTTAGTAAAGAGAATTTAAAAAAATGGTCTATGAGAAAAAAGTCTGAGAACTTCTGGACTAGACCTTAGGAAAGGATATAAGTTACCTTTTGTTTTTAAAGAGGGCAAGAAGGGGTTGAAATAAGTGATGAAAGTTTGCATGAGAATTCGTCATTATCAAAGATAAAACCATGAGACTTTGTATTTAGGCACTTGATTAGAAGTAATCCAGTAAGTCCAGCTATTTTGAAATTTCGACCTACATGGGGATGAAATAGGAGATGAAAGTTTGTATGGAAGCCCAAATAAATCTGTCTATTTTTACAATACGTAGGTATAGTTATCGCAAACATTGTATAATTAATAAATATTCCTTAATATTGTCTTCTGTTTACACGTTTAAATATTCCTTCTTAATATACAGGATGTCCGGTAATTAATGGATAACCTTGAAATGTCTTATAGTAAAACTGATGGTCGTTCAGAAAAAAAAGTGAAGAAATAAATGATTAAAAGTGCAATATCTAGTTATACTTTGACTTTCTATCTATTAGCATAATCAGTGTTTAATAATAAAACAACAAAAAACCGATGGAGTTCATTCATTTATGGTCGCAGTGTACAAGAAAGTTAAAATATGGTAGGTAATTAAAAAGAAGTCATATCTCAGGTAGTAGTTAGGATAGATTTTTTTCATAAGTATTTTGTTCTGAACGGCCATCAGTTCTACTATAAGACATTTCAATCCATTAATTACCGGAAACCCTGTATAATTGTCGCGCGAGCGGGCCATACACAGTGAACGATGCGCCGCCGCCCGCCGGCGCATCGTTCATTGTGTATGGCGTATGGCATCTACTGTCAGAGATTTCACGTCTTACACCCATATTCTAAGACGTTTCCTCAAACGTTCCTCGACTCCACTCAACCTCACTCGAGGAAATCAGTATTCACAGTTGCAAAAAATCTCCTCCACTCGGCGTCCCTCGACATCTTTCCTCACTCGAGGTGAGGAAACAACTGTCAAACTCAAGGTACGTCGCGACCAACCTTAAGGAATACTCGAGGAAGATCTACGCCATTGTTACCTATTCACCTACGCTTGTAAATACTACTGATAATTCTATTTGAAGATTTTAAAGTGTTTTGTAATGGATTTTAAACGATTTTTGAATTATTTATATGATAATCCGTACGATTATCCTGAAAGGCGTTATTTGCGAGACGCAACTTCTCCGCCTCACTGAATATTTGTCTTCCAGACATATATGTGTGGAACAAATAAAGCTAAAGGATAAAACTTGGATCACAACACAACAAACAAATCAAACATAAACAACTCGGAATGACGCGATGCGACATAGATAAGGTTAAAAAACAAACATCTGTCAATTTTGAGGTGATCATAGACAAAAACATTAAAAATTATGTTAAATCTATGATTTTGTGACGTATGTAATGACGTTTTACCTCGACTCAACCTCATTGGAGGATCCTCAAGATTACCTCAAGTCAAGAGAAAGACATGACTAAGAATACCGATTTCGAGGATTCCTTGAGGTGATCCTTAAGGTATCCTCGGTTGAGTCGAGGTTGAGGAAGGTTTGAGGTTACTTCTTAGAATATGGGTGTTAGTGTTATCATACTTTTACTACAGCATGATAACACTAAGACGTGAAATGTCTCAAATTGACGATAACACAGATGATTTAAATAATATTATGTCTATCCAGATCTACAAATTAATAAGTAGGGGCAATCGAGAATGGTTGTCTGACAGGTCAATTTGACCAACAAATGGAACAGTAGGCCAGATAAACGAATAAATTATGTCAGATGTTGAGGGAGATTTTGTCGTGTACCTCTCAGTAGACAATGTTATGGACACTGAACAAGTGACATCTTACCCTATAGACACTATAGAGTATCTCAACTCTTTAGAATTATCGGGAGTGCCTTCCCATAAGGTAAGGCTGAGAGTTGGTATTCCAGTCCTGTTAATGAGAAATCTTGACGTACAAAGGCTATGTAATGGCAAAAGGAGAAAATGTTTTAATTTCCCGTATTTCGATAATTCCGACCAATTCCATTTCAGTTTATAAGAGTGCAGATTTCCCTAAAAGCAGCATTTACGATAATAATAAACAAAACTGTTGTCCATGGGCAACTCTATGTAGCGTGCTCACAAGTATCAAACCCGCAAAATCTTTGTTTTAGCAAAGGGTGGAAAACAAAAAAGCTTAGTTGATAAAAATGTATTAAAATAAGCTATTTGCAGAAAACGAAAGCATTTATAAGATTATTATTTGCAAAATAAGTTTCTTAAATTTAAAATGATATCTAAAGTAACTATTCCACGCGGACGAAGTCGCGGGTAAAAGCTGGTATAGGTATAAATGGTACATTCATTATATGAGGATCTGCAGGATTCTATTCAACGGTCGAATTAAGAATTCCTCCGTTCCTAACAAAGTTGCATTGTAATTGTTCACTTGGATTTAAACAAAATTACATCGTCTATAAAACGATGTGTCGTAGTATTTTCAGTTTAATACAGCTATTGGCAAAATAACAGTTATACATTGCCGTGATTATACACATACATATAGTCGAAATATCAGGTATACCAAAAAGGTACATACATAGGTGATCATGATCATTATTGGCAAAGCAAATACTCAAATATAGTTATTATAATGGACTCTAGACTCTTGCTAATTCACCTTGATTAGTAAAGTTGTGTGTCATTTACTCTGGCACTTATTCGGTTAATAAATATAATAATTGATTAAAAGGAATAAGTAGTGCCTCAGCAATACAGAATCTACGACCAAACCTGGAGCAACCTAACATAGTTTGATTGCCTGTAGTGGCGTTAACCTCGTGAACATGACTGTGTTCTCTTAGCATTAGAAAATTTTATACCTAGAAAATACAGTCGAGCCGCTACCTGTCATAGAGGAACGAGTAATGGTAGCAGCTATTCTGCCTTTCGTCCATTTGCTTGGCGACTGAAATAGACAGGTTGGTGGTAATACCCGCTTGAAGCAGCATTAAGTGGGAAATCCTATTGAATACACCAATAATAGAAAAACCGGACAAGTGCGAGTCGGACTCGCCCACCGAGGGTTCCGTACAAATTTTTAGGTACATATTATACAAAATTTTTGTCCTTGCAAAAACGGAACCCTTATGGATTCGTCATGTCGGTCTGTCTGTCTGTCCGTCCGTCCGTATGTCACAGCCACTTTTTCCCGAAACTATAAGAACTATGCTGTTGAAACTTGGTAAAGCCGGCCTCGTAGTAGTAAAACGTAACCATTTTGTACACAAACGTCACGTGTGAAGCCACGCTGTATTGCCATTGTCAATCACAAATGTATAGTTTTCAGATTTTTCCCTATACTTGTAGTATAAGACGGTATTACTTGTCAAATTTTATAGTTCTAGGTCATCGAAAAATACTCTATAAATTTTGATTCCCTTGAGAGTGTCGAAATACGTTTTTTGCATCATAAACTGCCGTATCTTTTTTAACGTTAACTTAGAAGTTTGATTTTTTCACAGCATCAAGAGACTGTAGTCCTAAGTATATCGTTTTTATATCAACTCGATACTTCCAGGCGTTCCCGAGATAAAGGGTCTTGACAGACAGACAGACGGGCAACAAAGTGATCCTATAAGGGTTCCGTTTTTTCCTTTTGAGGTACGGAACCCTAAAAAGAGGAAGAACTTGTATATTAGCAAGGCTGATAGGACAAGAACCGCGATATTGATGGCCTGAGAAGCCGAGGTCATATACCTAAATCTCCCTTTTCGCAACCGGATTTGATTTACAAACCTCTAACTTTTATTTAAATTGGATTGGATTTAATTAGAGACTATATTTAGCCTTAGTTACGATTGGAATCGAATACTCTTATCTTATTTTCTTGCAGGGGTGACGTTTTCAGAGTACTTTAAGGGTGCTCTTAGCTGCCAGCAGAGGAAAAACTGGTCTTTGTACTTTATGCTGATCGCAGCTATGTGTTTCTGTAGGATCGTCAACGCATAACTGTTTTTCTTCGGTATCGTTATCGATATTGTTTACTGGTTTCGGTAGCTACATATCATCCGCCGAGCCGTATGCTTCTTTGCTATCTTTCTTGTCTAGAAAATATAATACTGAATTATGTATACATAAGTAGAATACAATTGTAACTGGTCGATGACTGTACATAAGAGATATTTACGAAAATGTGGGGCGTATAATGTAATACGTAAGAGCTATAGAAACCGAATAGTTATTCGAGACAAAAATTCTAAAAATAACTATTTTCAGAATTGTTGTCTCTTTGCATGTTTGTACGCGCGTCTCCCAAAAACTACAGCACGAAATTGAATTCCATTTTCACAGTTGTATTGCTAGAGGTCTAATTTATAGTCTGGAGCTTGTTTTATCTTGATACGCTGCCTATAATAATTATAAAATTTTGATACGGCGCTGGTTTGAAGCCGTAATAATAATAATAGTCCGCCTAGAAAAAGTCTATCTACACACATAAAACATACCTAAGTTTTATGTGTGTAGATAGGCTTTTTCATACATGCAAAGAAAAAATGTAGATGGTTACCCACTTCCAGATTCCACGCGTACAAATTCGCGGTTAAAAGCTAGCTTACTATACATTACTACAAAGCACTTACAACGAAGCAAAACAATGGCAAAACTATTATTTTAAAAGCTATTATACAACATTAATAATAGCAATTAGTATGCAAGAGAAGTAAATATTTATTAATCTTAATATGAAATATTTATGATGTCACTGTATAATGTATATTGTATAATATCTATTATTGACATAAATAAATAGTACTCGCATAGCAAGAGTGTTAGACAGCAAGCGTCATATCTAAGTTAGTTTACATATTGAACACATACGCGCATTTTTGATTAGTTCATCGACGTTCCCACAAGAAGCGCTTTTAGAATATGTATGGATCATGCCTGTGATCATACGCATTTAAGCATTGTGATTAAACATGGTGTGGTGTGTCGAGAGTTATGAAATCTCATGGAAATATTAATTCAGTTCTTAAATTGGTAGACTAAATCAAAAACATACTTAATGTCCAATTATTAATTACTTATTAACTTCAAAGTAAGTTTAATCAAATACTGGCTAAGTGCAAAAGATTGCCAGTTATGACAACAATGGTCGTACTAATGATCCTTTATTCCAAACTCCTTTTTAACGATAGCCAAACAATCAATATCAGTCTGAAGTCCAATTCTCTTTATTATATTCAACGTGGCAATTCTATTAAGTTTTTTGCTAAACGCATAAAAAATATATGTTTGATTACGTACAGCTTTTTATCTGATATCTTTAATGGAATATTGACATTGTATTTATTGGCAGCCACACCCCTTCGTGTTTGCCGGGCTATAGTGTTTAGAGAATAGTACGTAGGATACGTGGTGAGGTAATGGGGTGTACCAAAGTCTGTAGTATAGGGTGACTAAAATGAAACTGTCTCAACTTACGGTTTTGGTTTATTGACAGTCACACACACATAATACATACGTATTATGTGTGTATTATGAAGGTTAGAATTAATAATATATATACCGATCTATCCAAATACGTGTCTATTACTGAAAAATATCTCCAACACTGATGACGAGCCATCAGTTTCATTATCACCTCAGACATATCGAGCCTAGAACATTCTACTTTTTGTATGTTGAATGCGCGTTGTCACTGTACTTGCGACCAGCCAGCACGATAATTATGTTTGTTTAGACCTGCGTGTTTAGTAATATTGTGTATATCTATATATTAATACATGAAGCGAAAACTTTGGATCCCTTTTTACGAAAATTGGGCGGACGGAGGAGTATGAAATTTCGCACACTTATAGTTTATACAGAGAAGAAGTGACGAATGCTAATATTTTTTTAATATTATGCGTAAAAATACATTAAATTAATTAAAATACACTACACGCACACAACCATGCATTTGACACACGCAGTCGAAGCGCGTAACTATGGCTACATATGTCAATATATAATGACATATTATTATATCAGCAATATCTTACAGGCAAACGTTGGTCGAATTTCGAGCACTAGTCGACCGCTAGTAATATATAAATATGTGTAATTGTAAATGATAAAAATATACTTTACACCGTACGTAGGTAGCCTACAGTGGAAAAGAGGCATATCAGAAGGATCACCTTACCGACCATTGAATTTTCGAATTTTGTGGCGATCACATTCGTGTAGGAAAGAACAAGGTCAAGCAATACATAGATGGTAGGCATAGTATTGTATTGTGAGGATGCATCGATCAAAGGCCTAAACAAGACGTCAGCACAATCGACCAAGAGCTATAAATCATATTTTCGTAAAACATTCGATTAAGATTTAAGTTATAAATATCAGTGCCCAAAATCTGCGTAATATACGGATGCGAGATTATCGAGTTTTCTAGTTCCTTATTACTTATTAATTGCATATAGCTAATTGCTATGTGCAAAAGCTACTATCGGACTACGCAATCTTAAAAGGAAATCCAATTTTCTATTTAAGGTTTTTGTGAAGGTTGACTACAAATTTTGCATAATACTTTAAAATACTGTTAAAATTGACAAATAACATTTATTTAGGTATTTTGGGCCAAGGATTTATATGAACCATTATGTGTAAATTAGACACTTCGCCCCTGTTAAATGGTTTCCAAACATATCTAGCCGTTATAATGAATTGATTCAGGCGTTACTTGGAAAGACAACAGAGCATATCGGTATTGTCAACCTTTTATTTTTATATACATATATCTATTGAGTCTTTTTTACTGTTTTGGTTGGCAATCCTCCCTGGTTTCCTCATCGCAACCATAATTTTATATAAATTGTTAAATGCACGAACTAAGTACTAAATATTAAGTAATATTTAGTACTTAGTTCGTGCATTTAACAATGAGGAAACCAGCAATCAACTACCTCTAATATAAGTATATTAGAGGTAAATTTTTATTTTTAACTATTAGAAATAAATTCAGTTACTTCTCCTTCTTCATTAAAATAAATGCACGAGTGACAAAATTTTATTGGTAAATTAAGTTTTAATGTTTTAGTTAATTAACTAGACTGACAAGGCCATTGCCTTGTCAATCTTATGGTATAGGTCTGAACTTAAGACTACGCCGAGCGTAAGATGATAATGACAGAGCTCGTGCTGCGCATATACAAATCGGCGCGCTACCGCCATAGTAAAATTGTATGGAAGATTTGAAGTGCCTTTTGATAAATATGTATCTTTATTGTCAACCAATAACTTATAGTCTAGTCAACAAGTGCTTTTTTGGTCAACTTTTTTCAGCAGTCTCGGAAAAATATGAACGAGGTGTCATTCGATTCGGAATGACATGCAGATGATTTTTGAAAAATCAAGTTCCGCTTGCAAAAATTGCAAAAGTTATAAACAATTAATTTAAAAAAAACAAGGGGTTTCGTTTTTTGTAAATATCTCATAAACTAAATAAATAATGCTAAAGTAGAATATTTTTATACAAAGTCACAATTGAAGCTATTGGAAGTGTGTTAAAAAAGCATATTCGTTTCTTTTTATCGACCGTGACTTGACAGCATTTCGGTGACCTGGTGGCTAACATTCTTAGAAAAGCACAAGATAAAAAATAAAGTTACTGTAAATGCTTATAATATTTTTGAGAACGATTTTAATTAAATGTAAGTAAAACATCGATAAAGCTAAGTGATATAACGGCACTTCACATTTGCAGCAGTAGTAGGTACTTGCGAGTTGCGGCACTCCATCAAGGTTTAAGAACTGTTACTGATTACGCTTCTGCGTCTTAACTAACATAAATATTTTTCTTTTCGTATTGTTAGTAGAAATTCTATCCTCGCCTCTATGTTAGAATTGTGTGTTCAAATTCCAAATCGGAAGAACATTGGTGTGATCCACAAACGGTTATGCCGCGTCTGGGAGTTCCTCCAACGTGGAAATTTCTTTAAAATTAAATTAAATATTAGACGATTTTAAGTTTTCTGCCGGGCACTAACGCGACTTATTTAGTTGACTTGACTAGCAGTAAGTATAGCCAATTTTAGTCATGATAGCTGTTGTGACATAGTTATATAGCAATAGCTGAACCACTGGCGTCCATGACACGATTTTTATTAGTCAAAATTATATTTTAATAATCAAACTGGTACTGCGCTGGGTAGTCGTAGCATATTTTTTGTGAAATCGACGATAATATTAGAAGTACTGCTCGAATTCTACCCCGGCCATTATGTTACCTAAAACGATGAAAAAGTCATGAAACATGTTTATGATATTTTCCATCGTTTAGTAGAACATAGTAGTGTCTAGAATAATGTGTATTTCAAAAGATAATCAGCTACCACAATTCTGACAAATCGATGACTTTGCCATATTGTTTATTTATTCACGAAGTAGGTAACGACTGATTTAGTGGCACAGTGGTAGTAAATGCGACTGCTATGCATAAGATCTGTCTGTCTAAGGATTCGATATCTAAGTCGGCAAAGTGTCATTGAGTTTTCTGTCAAAAAATTCTTAGTAGTAGCACGGATTCTTGAATTATGTCCGGTAGACGGTAATAGTCCGAATCTCTCGTAAAAGGGGCGTAAAACCATGTTTGGCGAAATGTGGGTGTGATAGGTATGTATCTATACTAATATTATAAAGCTGAAGAGTTTGTTTGTTTGGTTGAACCATCAACGCGCTTAACACAGGAACTACTGGTCCGAATTTAAAAATTATTTTAGTGTTGGATAGCCCATTTATCGAGGAAGGCTACATCATGCTACGACCAATAGAAGCGGAGTATCAATGAAAAATGTTGCAAAAACGGAGAAAATTCTCTTATGTGAAGCAGACGAAGTTGTCCGGGTCAGCTAGTGTATACATATATAAGGTAGACATGTATCATACCGGACGAATAATATTGTTACTTAATAGACAATTTTTTCTTGTGATCTATTGTAAACGATGTTGCTATCAAAATACTTTGTATTTTAGGAATTTTTAGAGTGCCTTAATAAACAAGAAGCTTTCAAAACAGCCAAAGTATCGTGTGTAAGATGCGCAGAATCAATTCAGAAGACCTAGCTGCAGTACAATGATACTTCATTGAATTGTTTGAATTTGTAATTTAATGCACATCTAGTAGCATACTGAATGAATTGATATAATTTACGCGTGACAGTCATTCGTATCAATGTACGTATTAAGTAATAAATAAATGTGTAGGTATTTATTTGTTTTACGACCAGATCCTTTGCTACAATTGCGTATAAAACCGGTTAAGTAAGAGTGATATGCACGGCAAAGGTACCGTACCTTGGCAAAAAAGGTAGCAGACGTAACTTAGTAAAATTTGTCATTTCAAAAGAATGAATCTATTCAGCCTTTCTGAGACAATGTGTACGTACATAAAATGTTGGGCAGCACTTTAATGCGATCTCATAACTAAGTTTGGGTGATATGTATTTGCAATTTTATAAAAATGTGTACTAGTTTAAGTACATAATTTTTATATGGATTAAAATAAAGTTCGTTCTAGAAAAAATACATGTGTCGCGAGGACTAATTATTATTAATCAATCTATAATAATACTACCTAGTACATGAGAGAAAACTGAATACCCCTTTTTAGGCATATTGCGAGCACGGAGGAGTTTGTGTTTTGGCATTAATAATTTGGCATTTTGGGTAGTTTATATGAAATGCAGAAAGCTTTAATTACTTAATATAAAATAATCTTGTTGGCCTCGATGGCGTAGTTTTTAGTGTAACCGATAGCCACGCCTGAGATCGCGGGTTCGATTCCCGCACAAGTCAAACATTTGTGTGAATGAACATAGATGTTTGTCTTGGTTTGGGTGGGCTTCTATGAATAATATGTGTATTTACAAAAAAAAGGTATATATTATGTAATGTTTATTCATTATCTAGTACCCATAGCGCAAGCTCTGCTTAGTTTGGGCTAGATGGTGTCGTGTGTATGTGATAGAATATTATTATTATCTATACTAATATTATAAAGCTGAAGAGTTTGTTTGTATGTTTTTTTTTTGATTGTTTGTTTGTTTGATTGTTTGTTTGCTTGAACGCGCTAATCTCAGGAACTACTGGTCCGATTTGAAAAATTATTTCAGTGTTAGATAGCCCATTTATCGAGGAAGGCTATAGGCTATATATCATCACGCTAATATCAATAGGAGCTGAGCACCAATGAAGAATGTTTCAAAATCGGAGGGTATTTTTTCCTTTTGAGAGCTTCCGCTGCGTGCGCTGTGTAAACAGTTAAAGTTTCGCAAAAATCATGTATAACAGAATTGTTCCCCTTTAAAAGTTCTAAATAAAGTCCGCGACAGCATATGTCTATCGTTTAAGGTTGGCTCACTATAACCATTTTTATGCTAACCAAATTTGTTCTAAAATAATGCATTATTTGCGAAGGTATTATTATAAATATGATATTAATCCTTATCCAAATAAATACGTTATTCATCACAAGTATTTAATTTAAAACAAAATTGCTATTCGATTTCAATGAATATCTTAGGAGATATCGCAGTTTTAAAATAACATTGCAGCAAAATAATTACCCATTACAGACATAGTACAAACGATGTTTCTCCTGGTTTATTCTGCGTGATTACTACTGGTTCGATTTGAAAATTCTTTTAGTGTTGGATAGCCTATTTATCGAAGAAGGCTATAGGCTATATAACATCACGCTACGACCCACGGGGGCGGCGCAGTAACGATAAACGCGGGTGAAACCGCGGGAACATCTAGTTATTATATATATTTTTCGGTTTGCGGGCTTTTGGCCAAAACAACTCAGGTGGTATGATAATTAATCTATAGATAAAAATTTTCTGACAATTCTGCATGTTTTTAACTGCTTTCTGTAATAGTGTGTATGTGAGAGAATGAATGTTTAAAGTTTTTAGGCTTGTATGGAGTGTTTTAGGTATGACGCCTGTGCTGGATATGATTATGGGGATAGTCTTGAATAGTCTTAATTGTATGAACTCGCCACTGGGTTTTGAGTTCAATGGTCAAATCTGCGTATTTGGAAAGTTTGCTAGTATGAGTGGAACTTAAGTTGTGTGTATTGGGTATGGCTACATCTATGAGATATACAACTTTATTTTGCTTGTCGTGTAGTGTGATGTCCGGTCTATTATGATGTATAAAACAATACTTTGTGAGTATAGTTCTGTCTCAGTACGTTTTGAAGTTTGGTGAGTCTAATATAATTTGGGGTGTGTATTTGTAATATAGTGTTTTTTCGGATAGTAGTTATTAATAATTTATCTGAATATTTACTACTACTCTATAATTCGCGTTTTCTTCTTAGGTAAGAATGGAAACCTCGCGAGTTCGCCATGTACTGGACTGCTGATTTCTGATATACACCAATGTTTCTTATGATTTGATCTTGCATGCATCGGAGTGTTTAAACGTAAAAGTATCGGATGTAATGCAGCAGCAACAGAACTTTTAAGATAAATGTGTATTATGACAAGGATGGATAAGATATAAAATATGCATGAGTATTAGGAAGTGAGTTATAGAAAGCTTGAAACTCTATGAGAAAATCGAGGCGATTTCATTTCGCTTGAATATAATCTACAGTTTTCTTCTTGTTAGAAATTATTGCCGATTTTAAGAATTGTCTATGGTTTGTTATGAGCGTTCTCGCAGCAGTCAGAACGACTACCAGAGCGACATTTGTAAGGAGAACCATTATTGCTCTCGCTATTACAATGTAATGTCTGGATTGTCATGGCCTCGTGTATTGTAATCGATCAAATCTGTTCTCGTCTTATATTCTACGCTAATACAAGACTTAAGTCTCTGTGGTATTTTCCTAGCGTTTAAGAATAAGAAACAATAACGAATATGTCGATATATTCGTTATTGTTTCTTATTTATCGCTAATCAGGTCTCCATGTTAGCCTGGTCTGCAGATGTAGCTTTCGGGTTCTTGAGGTATGTCCTTGTGCTTGCCGACGGATCCGTTCTTGTCTTATATTTCTCACCAATATAGGCCTCCTTGACAGCCAAGCTCTGCTTATATAGCTATTGGCTTCCCACTTCCCCAGGTTATACTTTTGAGTTTATTGATGAGGGCTACGGATACGCTGTACCTAGCGGGTTCTTGCGTTTGCATTTATATTTTCTGCTCGTTGATATCTAGCTTATTCATGTTGACATGACTATAGTCTCAAAGTCCTTCAGGAGAGTGGTAAATTCTTATCCTTGTCGAAGATAAATAATGCAATGATCTCTTCCTTTTATAGCTTAGAATTAAGATTAATTCCTTAAAATTGTTCAATTAGTTACGCCTCTATATTACCCACTTATTACAATCACTAAATAACTTTATGTTTTTTAATCGGTAATTATTCAACTCTCTTGGAGGAGGAGTTGATTGATTTTAATATTAATATATTATATACATAATGTATTCGATCAATTTTGAATTATTTATCAATATAGAAAGTGAAGTGTGTTTAAAAATTAAACATTATTTCTGAGAAATAAAAACGCTTAAAGTTTGCGGTTAGTCGATCCGTCTTGAACAAAAAATTATTTGTTATACCACTAAATATCGCCTTCTGACTACTTTATCTGCTATATAATTTTTTTTTTTTTATTTTTCTCGTCAAAATGACCACACTCCACCTGATGGTAAGCAGTCGTGTGGTCTAAGAGCAGTGGCCTCCACATCGCCCCCACAGTAGCCGAGGCGATGTTGAGGTCTCTACTAAAAAATATTAGCTCACTTAAGCATTAATATCGACTAATATGTATGTATTTTAACAGAACATTTATAATCATAGATTACAAATATGGCATTGTTGGTTTTCAATTCAAATCGATACTAACTCGGATTCAGGTTGTAGTGATGACATTAGGCAATGAATATGTGCGTAGTTTTACGATGCTGCTTACTAAAATAATATGATTAATAAATGGAAATAATCATAAGTCATTAACTGTTACCATTTAAGCTTAAATATGTGATACTTATATAATTTTGCTATATATTTTTTCTCTCTAAATAAAAATCGCAATTTCTAGATGTTAAATATTTAGGCTTTATATAAAGTGATGTTTCTACATATGAGACTTTGGCTCGGAAGCGATTATTGATCTGTTGGTACCTCTATTACGAAACCATGATTTCAGTGGAAAATTTCTACTAATACCAGTAATCGATAGGTATCTGTAGCTAACGTGCACTCGACAGACGATCATGTGAACTTGTAAATGGTTTGTCTTTGTTGGTTTGGCATGGTTGGTATTGCTGTTGCCGAATGCCGACCGCTTCGCTCGCTAATTCGGTCGGTGACGAGGCGAGGGGCCGCGGTCGGTAGCGGGGCGGGGACTATTTTCGTCTGGCGGCCACGTTTGGAAAAGGCGCGGTGACGTCACGATCCTCCATAGCGATGATGCCATCGGGCGCCCGCGACACGCACCGGTCGACTTGCCAAAATATAGCGGCATGCTCCCCGCGATGTGCGCGGTCAACTTTATTTTGGTCATTGTCCGGCAACGGATGTTGTCTTGGTGCTTCACCTAATGCATCATCACAACATTTACATGATTGATGAATCCACGGTCACATGATTGGCGAATTATAATAGCAAACACATTGGCTATATCCATTTATCTCAATATATCAAACAATTTAACGGTATTATTATATTTCGTAGCAGGATTTTAATTGGAAGGAAAGCGAAGGGAGACTTAATATTTTGCAGCACCTAATGATGTAATAAACAGATGTAATTAAAAGTCATTAGACTGGTATCAGTATGCAGCAATAATAAAAATAACTAGGTACTGAGTTATTTATAAAAGCCGACTGCAATATGATGAAACAAAATACTGTAACAGCGGGTTCCATAGGTATCACAAGACATTGACAATTTTCATTTGTTTTTTTATCTACTACAAGTTGCTATACATTTCTCCCAAAGTGTGCACTCTTTATAAACTTTCCCTCCCACCACGTTTAATTTCAATATGGCCGTGCCTCTCTCGTCGCACGTCACATCACATACCTATACGTAATGTTAGTTAAGATCATTAAGGCAAACCCTTTTCTGAAAATTGGCAAATACAGCGCCCGCAATCTACTTTTCATTATGGAATACAATCATGCAGTCAACTGGTAATTAAAGCTCTATCTTAATAGAGCTTTTATTACCAGTTTTTTTTTGAGATTTTTGTTTCCTTTGATGTGTCCTGTTCTGTTCTCGAGTGAATTCGATCTCCATCACCATCTATGTTTAAAAATTTTGGAATTGGAAATCTTTTGTTTATGTTTTTTTGGACAATATAATAATAAAACGTTTATTTCAGATTTTAAATTCATACATAGTAAATAGTAATGTCCATAGAGTCAGCATTAGAAAAACATATTTATCACATACACATATATATCAAAGTACATTGAAATACATTTACCAAACAACATACCTAACTAAAAAGAAATAACTAGAAAGATATAAGTAGGTATATTAAAAGTAACATTGAAATTAAAATTGAATTTGGATGTAAAAAAATAGTATATATGAAATGGGTCAAATCAAATCTAACGGTATGGCTATAGTTTTGCGCAGTGTGGCTTGGCCTGCCTTCGGAATTGTTTGTGAGTTTGTTTAAGTAGTTTGTGAATTTGTTTAGTTTATACAATGAATGCGACGACGGATATTAACTTTTTTTTTATCAGTTATGTTATCACATAAGTGACGAGTTGTCTTGGTAATAATAAAAATCTTTAAACCTAAACCTATGTCATACTTATATACGAGTATTATTATTAACAATGCCTTCTGTGTTTTGTTTTTCGTATTCGATTATTTACTATGTTGTAATACTGCTTAATATGTTATCCGGAATTACAATGATTAGCCATTGAGATTCATGGATTAACTTTCACAATATCTAAAACAAATCTTCGATTCAATAGTTATCTAATAAATTGTAATGATGTGACGATGACATCTATCCGCCATCCATCCATATTTCAAACAATCAATCATTTGTAAATTGGAAAGACGTTCAAATTGTTTTGTAAGTATAATTTCTAAACTCTGACATAATATAGCAATGATGACTTCGTAACATTGGTATGTCATTGTATTATTCTTCTTAATAATATAGTATACGCGTAATACCTATATTTTAAAAACTGTCAAGGACACAATACACATTTTTACGTTAATGAGTTTTGAGAAAGTAAACGAATGCTAAATATAAATAAATGTGTTTAACATTACACCCACAAAAATTTACTAAACTGGCGCATTCGCGTTTCCTTACTATATGTATTTTAAACTTTGTATTACATTTGTCATTGTATTATGAGCATTGGGTTACTGATTGTCCTACTAGGCGACAGAGGCCTCTCCTTTCTATATAGACTTTTCTCCCTGTCTACTGCAATTTGTTGCTCATCCGTTCTATAGACATCTAATACTCCAGTACATTCCGCTGTCTAGATCATGGGGTGTTAGCCTTAAAACTAAAAGCCTTAAAATAATTAAAATGAGTATCAAAAAGTAACAAGCGGTGTAATGTTCCGACAGCTAAACAAATAGGGCAACACAGATATTTGTCATTTGACATCCGCGCTCCGACCACTCGGTTACCAAGTCATTGCTCCATTAGCTATAATATGCTCTCTGCCTTCTAATTTTGCAATTGTTTGCTTAAAGTATTGCAACAAAAAATCTACATATGAACGTTTTTTCAGTATACGTGTTACTTTGAATACTTTGTGTATTGCGTAAACCTTTTATTTTGCGTAGAAGGACTACAGAAAAGAATAAGTTAGGTTAAACTAAGATCTTTCTGGCCTTGCAGCTTTAATTATTATTTATTTATTTAATTATATATTTTGTGTTGTTTATAAAAAGGTATATTTATCTTTCATTTAGTACATTAAATACACTTCAAATAAATGTTATTATCGAGCTGGTTGAATGCGTTTAGCAAAATATAAAAAATAATGTATGCAGCTCCTAAATTATTCTGAAGTCTTTTAGTTCAAGCATCTCTTAAAGATCCATGACTAAAAGGGAAGCTGAAAGGAAACATAATCATATTGTAAATAAGTGTACTCTTATTTCAGTACTATTGTATACAATAATGTTCTATTGTGTATAATAAGAATGAAAGAATACACGTTTAATTAGTGTCGTTGTATCCACTATAAAGTTAGTAACATTGTAAATATTTATAATGGTGTGTTCATACATAAATTATTAGGTTGAAGTACGGATGAAGTTGTATGTACGTAGTTGTTATCAGCTTAGCGCGTCGCAGTGGCTCGGCGAGGTAACAATGGTTGCTCCTTACCATGCTTGTTTTGCGCGGCGCGTGTAATCAGTAGTAGTCGCGATGGGGCCGCGGCCGCGGTGCTGTGCAGTGATCGCGCGTCACGCTCGGTCTCGTGGTACCGGCCATAGGGTCGGAGTGTCGCTATCGTTCGCCGGTCACCAGTGCTGCGCGATCAGCTCGGGCGCGTGGTACATGCGCGCCTACACTAACGTTTTTTTATTCCGCTAATTGAACAAACATGCCAGTTTATTTGCAGTGACGTTGTGTGAAACTGATTTATGAACATATTACACTGGTGGAAAGCTGCCATAGCTCTGTTTAGTTTTATACGGGTGAATAAAACGAAATAAATGCTTATGTATGTCAGTAATGGATCGCATACTGCATACTTACCGATTCTTGTATTCTGAACGTTATCGAATTGTGTTTGAGGGATATGGAAGGCTTTTATGAGTATTATGTTGTGCAAGTGACGTTGTCTCACCCCTATGTATGTATGTATTGTTATAATTCGGACATATAAATGTTCAATTGCTTAGTTTCTACTGGTACAGTTATACTAAAATGCTTACGTTAAAATGACTGAAGCTTGGCAAAACACCAGAGGCTTGGGTATCATAATGTTTCATTTTTAAAACTTGTTGATCTCTGTTCCTACGCATTTATTTGTTTAGTTGGGATATTTTAACATGTTATTTTCTATATCTTCATTTTGCTTTTTATATGTCACATAATAATATACATAATGATTCATATGTGTATTAATAATAGCATGCACACAAGGAAGTATCAACTAGTGCTATACTTATTGTATATTGAATATCGAGACTAGACATCGGATATTAAAAAAGATAAACCTAAACTGAAATCTGGTAGTGACATAGGTACGTATCTAGATAATGTACATATTGTAGCAATATCAACCGGGATATTATAATATCATATCTTTATATACACTCGGTTCATAAGTATACTGCGATAACATATTGTATTGCTACGTATACATGTACATATGTATATAACATATTGTATCAAGTAAATGTGGTCTTGAATTTAATTAGTAAAACCATTTCAAATATTTGTTCACTTCTTTTACATGCTCTGACATTCATTATCTATGCTGCGTTTGAGCTTGCATGTAATTTACAGCTTACACAATTAATCCCATGTCATTTAAAAAGAAACTACTGTCCGTTACGGTTTTAAACAATACGGAGGTCATATAAATCGTTTTAGAATGTGTTATTACGAGCGAATGATCTAATTACGTTTTATCATAGAATTTGTTCAGAGTTGAATGACCAACATCATTCAATAAATGAATTGCAGCCAAGAATGCTTTATATGATAAAATATATGGTGATTGAACTAATACAAAATATGTATCACATTCTAGTTTTAGAAACAAAGATTTGTTATTGCTATACGCGTAACTAGGTTGATATTGTTATTGAAGCGTCTCCATGCAATTAGTTATTTGTCAGCAAATAATGGTTCAAAGAGAAAGTTGAGAAAGCTGCGGTTCTTTTTCTTGAATATATGTATTTATCGTTTATAGGCGTTCAATAAAGATGTACTAAATAACATGGCCTTTATTCAATTGATGAAACCGAAACTAACTAAACTTCACAAAAAACCTATTACAAGGGTTTTCAATAATAGGTAGCTATTAGCCATTCTATTTTCGCACCTACACTCAGGTCTCACGCTGCCATCAAGTGACAGCCAAGCCAATACGATTCTAAAACTTTTACATTATATTTTTTATAGGTAATCATTTAGAGAATTTAACCTGTTTTTATTTTAAATTGTCGAGTTTAAACGTTTATTTAAGGTGTTATTAAGCTGATTGAATTAAAGCTCTTAACATAATTTATCAAAAAAGATGAATTCCTTTTTTGTAAGTCATAAGACATCAGCCATTGTCATCGCAACCTTAAAATCTTATACTACATACATAGCTTACAACCTTATACTCCTGCAGCTTATGCCAAAGATCCTTTTAAGACAAAATCCAAAGCAGAATCCCTTATTTCTCACAAATTTATTTTTACTAAATTTATAGTACAGTATGTTCTTCCACATTAATAATCGGATATATAAGTTCGGTAACTGAAACGTTTTCAGAAGTAAAATAAATGAATCATGATTTGCCGAAAATCTGATTTGAATTTATAACAATCGTTACCATGTTGTGCCGATGATGATGAACGACCGGCACAACGATGACTTCATTGGTCATGTGTCCGTTTTTTGTTAACATTGCTCATGTACAAGTTTGTAATAATAAAACACTGATATATATTTCTTTTACGGATAAAACCATTAGGCGCAGATTATATCGATGATTAATATCGGTGAACAAACCTAATTTGGAGTATTAGAAACGATTGATTTAATCTGAGTGTGTTATTCATGACTCGATCGCGAACAGATAATCGATTTAAATTATACTACCATAGTAATATTCTAAATAAATTTCGTTTCGAATTTCGATCGATCCTAAGTAATACTTTTATCATTAACAGTTTTATAATGGTAAGGTCGTTTTCAACTTCAATACTAACGCCTCACATAGAAAGATTTCTTATCTCACACTACGAATTCTGAATACATAAATGGCGATATTAGATATACGAAATTTAGATAAGATAATTTATGCACGATTCGTGTGAACATAGCGTTATACAATACGTTTCCAATTAAGTATATGTTTGACGAGAATGTTGTCCTTTGTTTACACACGAATATCCTGCGTGGCTCTCGGCACCGACAAATAAATAAATCAAACCACATTATTATACTGTATGACTAATAGAAATACCTCATATGGCTACTAACAGAATCCGGAATACTTGGCATTCTATTTTAAGATATATCGTATGAGATAGGCGCTTCTTGTGCCATGTGGAGGTCGAACACCTAAATACTGAACGGTAAGCTAAAACCATTTGGATTGGCCTAGTTAGCTCTTGCCATTAGAACTTAGTTAAAGTTTGTACACGCGACACAATGGCTGTGCTATGTGGATATTATTTCAATAACTGTGTTTATCCTGAGCATTGTTTCAAATGTATGCCTGAAGTTTAAAAGATTTGAGTGCATACGAGCTGTTCCTGCGCCAGCAAGATTATGGGATAGCATATCTTTTAAAACAATAGCGTTGTATTTTTAACTCTGTAGTTAAATATCTATTGAAGTGTCACGCAATTCGTTTAGAAAATCTGACCTTGTAGATGGTTAGTTTTCTAAGCGGATCTGGACTAGGCTTTATGTAGCTAAAGTGATTTAAATACCATATCATAGCAGTCATAGCTAGAAGACTAAGAAAACTTGTTTGTTCCAGCCAGAAGTCGCAAGGGTGAGCTATATACAAACAGTGCGAATTAAGATCAATTGCCCTTTGGTTCTTTTATTAGCAATCATTATTGTACAAAGAGTGCGAGGATGTCCTGAAGCCGTTCTCTAGATGAGAACACAATCGATGTGCCACAAAACTGTGACCTCGGACCTCTATTGTTGCCGATCAATGGACAATACTTAACCTCTTCGCAACGAGTCGACACAATCGTTCTCAAATTACAGTCCACATCCGCGTGCACACTACAAGATGCCGTTAAACCTGTTTAAGCTATTACACCAATTGTTAACACCTAACGGTTGGTAAAATAACAATTTTATTTCGTTAACCGCGTGCTTCAAGCTGTACCTATGTCGTCGAGCAATCTCGTCTTATTTTTCATTAATGAGGGCTTTAAAGGGCTATTACTTAAGTAGGTAGCTTTTCGTTTGTATCAAATAGCTGGGCACTCGGCACATCCCGCCGCGCCGGTCGATTAACATCGCGTCATGAATTCAACGGCTTGTACGCACTACAAAACACACCACCCACGTACGGCGGGCGGGCTGCCGCCGCGCCGCATCCGTCCCGCCGAGATTGATAAACCAATTTGACATCATTGCCGTGGGAAATATGGGGATACATAGTGCTTTACGTTTCAACAACACAGCACAATAATATAATTTGACACAAAGCATTATTGTCAGCTCCGATCAAAGGATGTAGGATTTAATGGGCTCGTAGTAGTCGTGGCACCTCGAATACTATGCACTATTGATTCAGATGCTGGAATAGTGATACTGAACTGAGCACTATACTACTGACAAGCAATTTAATTCATGTCTGGCTTTGTCTTGGTTTAGAACGATGAATAGAACACTGTGAAGTAAAATCAATTGGGATAACACGAGTTAAAAATGGTATAAGGTATAAGAATCTCTAAAAGGTAGGTAGATGAAAAAGACACAGTAAGCATGCAAGTGCAAATGAGATGGTTAAAACAAAAAACTTTAAGGAATATTCTCTGATAATATCGGAGCGTTTTTAAAGCGAAGAAATGTTTCAACAATGCCTTTTAGTGATGAACATGCAAAAATAATGTAAAAAGCTCTAAAGACATTTTTAAGAATCTTGGCAAGTAGTAATTCATCTTGTCTGCAATATTCTTATAGAAGTCAGGCGGGACTTCGTATATGGATTATGAAATATGATTAGCCATTTATTGCGGTATGTTTATAATACACAAATTGCCTTATGGGGAAAATAGGAGAATGCAAACAAACTTTGCCTTGTATACAATATACCATACTGATTATCCTTTATACTAAAAGCTTTTCATGACGCCTGTATAATTATGTTAGTAAAGTATATCTTACATAAATAAACACTCAAAGGAAGACGATAGAATAACAATACATTTGAATAAATAAAAGATCTACTAAATACGGTTAATTTGTCATCTTAACTTGTAAATAATGCTCATCTAAATGTTATTATTAAAATGACATTAGTAGTTGAGTACATAATAGCTGGTTAATATTTAGGTTACGATGAATTAATGCTAATTGTTATGAAATTAGTAACTATTGAAGACGACATTAGCCTTGATCTCTGTACACGCTAATCGGCCAATGTAGCTGATTTTACGGTTAATCTTACATAGTTAAGGCTTGCCAGAATAGATATAACATTTTTAGGAAGACATTGTTGTTTCCCTGCGGTGAGGGTGGCCAGGCTTCTTAAGAACGCGCTGTGCTGGTGGCAGAGAATCCGTTATTTATGTTACTTACCCTGGCAACAAAGCAAATGAGTCAAGTGGGCAACGCGCAATTTTCCCTTGATGTTCCTAATGTACATCGGTTATTGTAACCTTACTGTCTTACTGAGGCTTAAAGCCATTATTTAAAAAATAAACATCATATAGTTCATTTGAATGTTCAGATTGTAGATTTCTTTCTTAATTAAGCGACTTGAACGTGTCGCATATGTTTGGTGACAATCCTTCAATTCTTTGTCTAGTTTATTAGATAGTCATGTGGAGTTGCTTCATGTTAAGTATGTAGGCAGCGTAAACAGGAGTATCGTAATGTAATTTAATAGTGATAAAATTGACATTAATTAGTGCAATACGTGTTCGCGTAATATCGAAAGAACTATTTATGCGATGATAGATTTTCAATAAGTGGAGGGAGGTGTGCGGGCGCGCAGGCGGTGGCTGGTGGGAGGCAGTCAACGGTGATGTAAGATCGGCTGGCTCCGGCGGTGATGTCAGCGCGCCCACGTCTCGCCCCGCTCGCCTCCCCGCCGCCACTCAGATCTGCGCCGCTACGGCAAAGCCTTCCGCAAAACCGCGTTCCTTTCATAACTTAAAAAAATATGGCCTTACCGTAGAAAATGCAAAAAGGCGCTCGCGCAAAACTGTTTGTAAATGAAATGAAAATGTTAGATATTGCCAAGACACAAAAAATATGAAAAGTAGTCAGTGACGCTCCTAAAGCTGACGTTCTTGTAGAAAATCGTTGCCGCAATGCAGTGGAGCATACATCTCGCCAAGTAGACCGCAACGCGACTAATTTTGCAAGCAAATTAATTCGCTTCACTATTTGCTAGTTGTGGGTGGTTAGGTGCATTTATAAAATCATATTTAGTCATCGAATTAATATTATTAGCCTTATATTTTAGCTTTGTAGATTAAGGTCAAGATTTACAAGATAAAGAGCTAAGATGACGTAGGCCGCAGGTGAGTTGCAAAAAAGGATACCATCTCATAATATTTCAATTTTAAATTAGGGCTTGGGACCTGAATGTTCGTGCGAGAAATGCTAACATGTATCAGTTTATTTATACTTCTTGCGTGATCTTTGTATATTATTAAGTATATTTCATGAATATTTTATGGTACAACGATGTATTTTTATACAATCCTCTTTTAGGATAAAAACTATACTCTAATAAGGTAATAAATGATTTGAAGCGTCTGATACAATTCTTCTCAATTCTAGTATTTTATTCTGTTGTTTGTAGTTATTATATGAAACAAAAAGATATACATATATATCATTAAATTATGTAGTATGCGATGATACGTACGTAGGTAAGCAAGTGATGAATATGAGGATAGAGGGACGAAAAGGGAGAGGAAGGCCAAGAAAAAGATGGATGGACTGTGTGAGGATAGATATGAAAGGGAAAGGGGTAAATGATCAGATGACGGGTGACAGAGAAGTATGGAAGCGAAGGACATACTGCGCCGACCCCAAATAAATTGGGACCAGGGCAAGAGGATGATGATGTAGTATGCGATACATGATTTTATTCATCCGTATGTAACTAACTTACATTTTGTTTATTTTCACACAGAAAATGAATTTACTAGAAAGCGATTTGTGTCACATTAAGAAGAACGATTATTTTAATTTGACATAATTGTTGTTTAACGGGAATGGCTCGATAGCAGTTTTGAAATAAAACTATTTAAGTGATTATAGTTTAACTTATTAAACAGTACGTAACATGTATTTAAAAAGGTGATTGCTAGAGTGATAAAGTGGGTCTTGTGCACCATGGACTCCAACATACATTCAGTGCAGTGATAGTAGCGTGGTCGAAGAGATGAAGATGGAGGGTGGTGTACTCAGTGTTTCAAGCAGCAACAATAGATTTCGATCACATCTAAAGAATGCAGCTAGTGCGATATGTGCCAGGACATTACCGAAGCAGAGGCGTGGCGAGCCAGTTGCCATCAACAGTGCTCGACATCACACATATCCGCGAGCAACGCCGACCAAGCGGCCGGCAATATCTTGTCGTATGGAGCCTCTCGTGTGTGCACCGCCTCAACACGCAACTACGTTCGACCCGCCTCAGCCCATCAAATGTGACGTCGATGAGGATCAACCAACGAGCAGATCCAATTGTTTAATCAAATGGAAAGGAACATTAGCCAGGTAAGATTCTTATTAAACTATTTATAGCATTTATTACAGGAATTACACGGCGGCGTGTGTTTTGTTTTAGAATCACATGTTGCTTAAATCAGATATTTAGTTTAGGCGATCTGTAGTGGCGACATATGTTTGGTAATGGGCAACAGACGCGCGTCTTGTTGTTAGGTCAACAACATCAAAATGACATCATGGTGACTTGTTTACCCAGGTCGCGGGGTGGAGGTGATGTCGTTAATTACGGTGCACAACTATTGTTGATTTAGATACAGGATATGAGTATATTATATTTTTCGTCGCCACACATGTTGCTTGTGTTATTGATGTCCCTTTACCAGGTGGATGGTTATATTCAAATTTATATAAATACAATAGACAATTCAAAACATTACAGTCTCGCATCGCTGTATACAGTCTACATATTAATAGCATAGGAAAATTTCAGCTTTAGTTTCAAATAGTTCGTCAAAATCTTTGTATACAGATGACATGACAGCACATTTTAATTATTCCTTGGTACACTTTTATTACATGTTTTTAAGGGGAATGTGTGACTTTTATAGTTTAATTAAAATAAAAATTTAGTTTTTATGGTTCATTTGCTAATGAACTGTCCAATGCTAGTGGATAGTGATAAAAAGCAAATATGGTATATGATTTTCCTTTTTAATTACGAATGCTAAAGTAAGCGAAGTAATAACATTATTAATTGTTGTTTAGTGACATAATACACATCGCCTTAAATGATCATTACAAGAAAATACAGTTTAAAATAAGTATATTTAAGTGAATCACATATTATGATACATAACAATAGATTTTTCTATTGTGTCTATCACGGAACAGCGAAAGGGTTAATATTAAAACTACATAAATAGTCAATTATCGCACATAAATAGTCTATTTATATTAATGATTAAAACTACATAAATAGTCAATTATCGCTCGCTTTAGAGGTGAGGGAAAATACTCTGAGGAAAGTCTATAAGGTTTCAATAATGTTCTGTATGTGAAGAATCTCCATATTATCGACTTGCTATACTATGACCTTATCCGTTGCATTTTACAAGGCTCGTACCCAGCAGTAGGACAGTTTAAAAATAGAGCTGATATTATTTATATAAATTGCGTAAATACTAACGATGCAAACTAGAATCCATCAAAGCTATATTTTTATTCAGGGAGGTTTCTTATAATCCGCGTTAATCTACGAATACATCGCATTAGCATTTCTAGTTTAGTATTTTTTGGTCGCAGTTGTTAATATTATTCTTAATGAAAATATAAACATAAGAATTAGACATGAGATCATCGCCATTTGTCATGTTATTCTTTATGTATTATGATAATTTTCATTAATTCTGTATACGACGCGACGTGTTGTAGGTGCGTATATGTATACTGACTAACACCTGTCACCTTCTATCCGCAATGGATTTTATTGATGAATACATTTATAAAAACATCTAAGGTGCGTTTATTACACATAGAATGATGTATGGAGGGTAAGTCAGGTCAACAACTTAGAATGACGTCACATTCAAAAGCTTTCTTAGTCATGTCTTTTGTGCTTTCAGCGATATGTTGCCTATTGTAGGCAAAGTATACATGCAATGACGTAATGTACAGTTAATAAATGCACAAGTATTTTAATATGTACGGTTACTCTCTATGTTTCGGAACGAATACAATAGCAGAAGTCTACAATATTCACAATTTATACATACAGTATAATGTCAATGTTACTAAAATGGGATCTGTTATAAATGTATAATATTTATATTGTTGTGCAAAAGGACAATGAATGTATTTTTCATACATTAATTATAATATCTAATTTGGCTTATATGATCTCACACTTGGTAGCTGAACAAAACAACAAGGAGTCGTAAATGCGCCGTTACCCGTCCGGAAACGGGGCATGACTATTTTTTAGTCTGTTCAACTAGTTCAAATGTGTGGTAAATAAGTTCAGTCATTTTCATTGACCTTGGTTTTAAAGCCATCTCTTAATCCTTATTTGATGTCGACTGCCAAATCGAACGTACATACATAATTGAACACGAATGGAGTAAATGCACTCGTGTATTTATAAGCGTGCCGGTGTGAGCGAGAGGCTCGAACTCGGCTCACTCGCACACCATGATGTCATGGTATATTTTTGTAAGCACTCAACTCGGTCGCACGCGCTTTTCGTTTGTAGTTTTACTATCGATATCGGTATTGTTTAATGTCATAATATTATATTATTTGGTTCATTCTACAGAAAAAGTAAATGCCTAATGTAAAACGATGATTAATTTTACTTTTCTGTATTGAACTAGTGGTTGTGTTTTCCTACTTGTGTATTTAGCAGTACAAAGTGTATTATGGGTTCAAAGCCCGTATAGAACAAAACAAAAATGTAAGGCGAATCAGATAGATATTATGACTCAGCGTAGGAACTTGCCGATATCACTATGCTATTTCTCCCACTGGATATGAATTAATTCTTAATACGGAAATTGTAGATTACATATAAAAACTTAATTGCTGCGATATATAACACAGCAATAAATGATACTATTGATACTTCACTACCATACAATTATATTGGGCTCTTTATACAGTCATCTTCAATGGGTTGTCTGCATATGGGACCTACTAGTTAATGTTAAACAATTAAAGGGTCCGATCAATGCTACGATGTGAACTCTATACAGCATCGATCGAGGACATTTAACAAACGTAATTATCTAAACAGTTTATGATATGGTTGCCTTAGCCGAAATCGATAGTCAGCGTTTTATCCTCGTAGTAGTGTTGCGCATAGTTTCATTCGATTGGTTTTCGAATACTACTACTTTGTATAGTGTTGTCGATATATTCGAATGCACATTGCCACCCCGTGGAATTAGATAGACGTGCATCACATTCACATAACTCACCAAATAAATATCTCTTTTGTCTTGTACGTATTAAAAATAATATATTTTAGCAAGTATATAACTTAATATTACATATCATTGTTGACATCAATGCAAGTAAACTCACTTTTAAGTTGACAGTAAGTATAGAATATGTTCAAACATACATGTTAATTATATTTTGTAACGCTAATTACTCAACAACTTTATACTTTGTTTAACGATGACCTTGCACTAGTTTATAATTATTATTGCTTAATTACTTTCCAGTATAGGATATTTTATTATTTATAAGTACTAACTCTTTACTTGACTGTTCGATGGTATTAGTGACTGCTGTGCATGTGGTATCGGTTTTCCCTGGTCGGGAAAAGCGTTATTCTTGTCAATGAATTCTTAGTAGCGGCACTGTAGTACCGTTTGGTGGACGGGAATAGGCTGTCATCCTACTACGTGGAACTAAAACCATATTTGGCGAATTGTAAGCATAACCTCTGACTAATTTTGAAAGAGTATAAGCGTGATACTATGCATGTATGTATTTACCTCACTATAGTCAATTTTCTTGTTGTTGAAACCGAGGCATTAGATTGAGCTTATATTTGTATGCAATCATAAGATTTGTTTCCTCGGTCCACCAGTTATTTTGTATTAAGAAATTTTCAATAGTAGTACAGGGTGGAAATGTGCCTAGTAGACAGACAATAGGCTAGTTACGTGGTACTAAATTCATACTTGGTAAAATGTGGGTGTAGATAATACACCACTGCTTATGCCTTTGGGAATATACAGGCGTATATATTATAAATAATAGTCATATAAAGTGTCTTATACCATCTGTACGATATTATCGTGAAAGCGTATAGTGAACATCGAACATCCCTAGTCCTGAAAGAGTGCCAAATTCTTTCAGAATTGCTGTTAAATTGACTACCTGTGTAACTAAAATGAAATCTTCTGTGTTGCAGAAGCATTGCATCCTTACTAACATTTGATGTAATATTTTTTGTCATGGTTCATCATATGCATCATATCGAAGATCTATGTTAATAGGAGATACTGGCGGCGTTTCGTTCATACAAACAAATTCTTCTGTTAACTCGTTGAATAACGACACTAAAGTAACAAAATTTTATTAATATCTACTACTGCTATGTTTTTATATAATTCACCTTTTTTAACGAAATGTTAATAGACACATTTCTTTCAGACATAGCGCGACAGAAATAGGTCTGTCCAAAACATTTTCCCTACTTACATGTTTTGATGCGATTAGCATTAAGTCTATGGAAATTTAAACAACCAATCATGATTTAGATAAAAATTTTATCATAAATATTTACTTTTTTAATACTAAGGTAAAAAAGAGTGTGTGTTTTGTGTACTTATTTGAAAGAAACGGTACCTATACCAAATGGACATAGACTATATAATTATTATGTTCAACCCAGGCGATGTCGAGGCAAGCCGCTAGTCAATAAATACAGTCTAAAATACTAATAAGACAATTCAATAGACGAGTATTTAAAATCAAGATTAATTATCCAACGTGTTTGACTACTGCATTACTCGGAACTCAGAAACAGAATACTCCAATGCAAACTCCATGTGGGAATAATAAATGAGCTTCTGGTACAGATATTTCTCAGAAGCACATACTGCCAATATGTTTTAGAGCAATCAACATCCTTTCCTCAGATATCTAGCTATTATCTTTAACGAGTTTTCCAAAGCACAAGCTATCATCTATAGTACAGGATCATAGAGTCAACAGACCTACGTCATTTCAGCAAAGCTGATTTTTACAATAAATGTGTAATGTGTAATGTAAACAACATGTATTTTTTAAGGTGAAAACTTCTTTAGGCGCGTTGAGCACTTCTTGGGTGAACAAAAATCATAGAAGTCGCGTCATCGTCACGCTTCGTCATCGTCATGCTTCCACGCTTTCCATCTTTTATTATAGAATATTAAAAATATCTCAGAAATAGTGCGTCCTACACAAAAATATAGCGAAATTTTGACCCCCTTAATAACCGCTAAGATAGTATCAGGAAACCGACCCGCCCCATTTTTTAATTTTTTGGTTATTAAGAAGTGTTTATGATCAAGGATTAAAGTTTTCACTTCTATCGGCAGTCCCCAAAGACTACCACAATTTGTTTTTTGCTTCTTTTTCTTATTGATGGCGGTAGACATGGCTGACATTTACGAAAGAGATTCTTAGAGGATATCTTTGAACAAAGTGATTTGGAAGTACAAGGGAGAGGCTTTTGTCCAGAAGAGCTACTTAACAAAAGGTTAATAAAAAAGAAGTTCTAGACTTTGCTGGTCACTCACAAATAAGCTTACCACGTGCTCTGTCTGATTTATCACATATCAACGTCACCCACATCATGGAACATGGCAAGGGTTAAAATAGTAAAAAATAAACAATATATGTATATAGGACTATAGGTATTTAACGCAGCTGCGTTAAATACCTATAGTCCTATATACTACTTCGTTGGCTCAGCGATCCAAAGTGGATCTTGGCCTCCGACATTAAAGTGCGCCATTCTTTCCTATTTTGTGCCAAGTCAGACCAATACATATATTGTTTATTTTTTACTATATACGCGCAGGCTTACACTATAAGTTATAACGTAGGCTAAGTTATAATATAAAAAAGTTAAGACTTTGTACTTAAATAACCAAGCCTACATTAAAGTTCTAATATTGTCTTTGATATACAGGTTGTCGGGTAATTAATGGATAACCTTGAAATTTCTTATAGTAGAACTGATGGCCGTACAGAAAAAAAAGAAAATAAAATTTAAAAAACAGTGCAATAGTTAGTCATACTTTTGACTATCTATTAGCATAATTGGTGTTTAATAATAAAACAAAAAACCGATGGAATTCATTCTTTATGGTCGTAGTGTACAAGAAAGTTAAATAAGGTAATTAAAAAAAAAACATATCTCAGGTAGTAGTTAAGAAATATTTTTTTTAATGTTTTTCTGAACGGCCATTAGTTCTACTTTAAGACATTTCAAGGTTATCCAAAAATTACCGGACACCCTGTATATTATTTTGGGTGGCTCTTATAACCCTATTAGTAAGTAGACAGATCGATCCGAAAAGCCTAATAGCTCCGAGTAGAAAAACAAAATTTGGCCCCACTCTCAAAGTGCCGCAAATGCATTGGTTTCTCTCCACATAGGAGTCATATATTTACAACGACTGCAACAATACCAGCCTAAAATAAAGTAGGTTGGGTAACTCTGAGATCTTAGATCTTAATCTAGCCCTATTAAAATCTCCAATGTTTTGAAGGTTGGTTATCAGTCTAACAAGATATGACTGAATATATTGTCCATAAGTGTCTGCCCTCTGAACTCGGCATTGAACTCGGCAACCTATGTAAACTATGCCGGCAGTGTAAGATTAGATCGGTTGTCAAAGTTCTTAAAAGTACTTGTGGAGTAAGTACTTTTAATAATAAAAAATAATAATATAAAATATATCGATCGTTTTGTTAATAACGGAAGGAAGTCGTAACCTTATAGCTTTACTTATTATCTGAGGCAGAGGCGTAAAATTTTTGTAAATCATTAATCTAGGGCACTTAACCGCAACGCAACATTGTTGCGGTTAAATTCCTTAGATGAGTAGTTGTTAAGTAATAAATTAACTAAGCCGAGAGCTCGACCTAAGTCCTTACTGCATCAACTCAAAGATGTAGCAGTCGATACGAATCGGAGAAAGGAAAGACAGTACGAACTGCATTTTTCTTCAAGACAAAATGGCAATATTCTCAATTATTTATTAAATAGTTTTATTCTATATCCCGACAGAGTTGTATTACACTCACATTTTACCAGATAAATTATGATAATGAGGAGAGCTTATTGTCTTCTATCAGGTACAGTTTCATACTTCATACTTAGATTAATTTGACCGAATAACTTATAAACAGTTTACCCTGTTTAGGAATCTTCCGATCCCATTGATGTCTTAGATCCCCAAGACCGCCTGCATAGTAGTCGCATTTCACAACCTCTGCGCCCAAGTTTCGTTATTTATATGATGATACAGATTGTATACCAAAACAATTAATCTAAAGATCTTGTTGCCATTAAATATTGCGAATAATGTTATTTAGCTTGATTCTACGCTAGTTGGCTTGGCACCAACTCCAAAGGAATAGTTTATTTCGTAATCGTAAAATTCGAAAAATATTAAATCATTCATATTTTAAAATTGGCTCCACAGGCTTACATATGATAATTCACGTGATGACAAAAAAAACACATCACTGTTACCGGTTTTAACACCTACTAAACTTCAAACGAATCTAACCTTCTCCTAAAATTTTATAACATAAAAATATACCGATCGGGCGATCGATAGCATGAAAAAGCGTCCACATTAAGAAGAGTGAGCTTTACACGTTGCATTTACACGATAGAGAAAAAGAGTGTACAATTTTGAATATGAGTAAGCGAGATAATAATATATCTTTATATATATAATTCTAATGTACATGTGTATGTCACTGAACTCCTTCTAAACGATTGGACCGATTTTGATGAAACATTTTGTGTGTGTTCAAGGGGATTCGAGAATGGTTTAGATATGTTTTTTTTTCTCTCTTGTGAGGACTACGTTTGTCGGGACAGCTAATTTATAATATAGGTCTATGTCATGTTGGTCAAATGACAACTTAGCGCCCAGAAAGATGACAATATTTAAACGTAGTAAGTAAGGCGCATCTACGATTTAAATCTTTGCCTTCTATGTACAGTTACGCCTATTTTTTGAGAGTAAGTCGGTTTTTTATCAGTATATAACACAATAGATCTAAGATCATATTCTTAAACCTTATTTATTGATTGTATTGTGTCATATAATTTTGAATAACAAAGATTAAAGAAAGATTTTGAATAATAAAGATTATTATCCCTCTAGATATACATATACTTATATGTATGCCTTACCGTGGCATTAAAGCTAACAAAGCCCCAGGCAGAAGTTAGTGTCTACTAGGCTAGATAAATCACAAAACTAGCTTTTCTGTTTAAGTTTTTGTTCCTATAATATTTTGGGAAGCAGAGTTACAAGATCATATTTTTTTTATTTTGAGGACGAATCTTGTTTTAGCGACAATGACACATTCGGTTAGAATATGCGGATATCTGCCATCTGGGTAGGCCATTGTGAGATTTATGATATGATCTTTGTCCAAAAGGAACAATGTTGTTGTATGCCCTTCTAACTTTAGCCTTAACTTAAAAACTTGCTAAACAGTGAACTTTGATGTTCATAAGAGTTGCTTTGTGACTTAAATGAATAACTAATTTTTGACTTTTATTTTGAAAGATATATGTTCTGTTATCTCAAACTAAAGTAATATTATGCCCACCCCACGCCTTTGTGCAGATGGACTTATAGCCCGCCTGAATCGGTTTTCACACAGTTCACACTCTGCAACATTCTTTCAGTTTCACTGAACGCAATTAGTTAATTCTTAAGTCAAACTATGCGACGTACCTACGTCAAAACCCGTTTAGAAGTTTCAGCGTGAAGCTCGCACAATTAACCAGACATGTAGGAAACGAACATGAAAAAGCAATGTATCACATTTAAGAATCCTTAATTACTTAAACTAAGTAAGATATTTATTATACAGACACAGCTTCCTTACAGTTTTTCAGTTATATATGCTAAAGTAAGTCAGACAGTTATACCACGTATTCAAGACTAAAACTCAGCGGTAGGGATAAGAATTAATGTGGTAAATCTCGGCGAAAAGTACTTGAAACAAGTTTACTTAAACTTAGCCACTTAAAAAGTAAATGTGTAACAGGTAGGTAAATACTTACCTGTTTCCAAGAGCTTGTGTATTATGTATAGAAATTTCCGAGGAGTGTGAGTGCTATTCATTTCCCCAAAGTGGATCTATAAGTAATATTCGCTTACGCAGGGTTTATACTTTGTGGTTTTTATGTGCACTCCAGTTTTCCCTAAATCGTGTAAGCGACTATTTTAGAGAGCACCTAACCGCTACTTGGAATCATAAATGAAATGATTGCTGTTTAGTCACCAAACCGTTTCTTTTGAAGGGACTGACAATGATATGTCATTATGAGTAATGTAATGGTCAACTGAACAGTTACCAGGCTGTTCGCATTACTCACGACATGAAGAATCTAGAAATCGATTTATGAATACTAATAGGTTCTATTCCATCTTTATATTAATCTAATCGGATGGTAGGTAGTAGTGATAACCGTGGGATTAAGCCATTCTTAAAAAATATTATTACAGCTGATAACGTTATTCTGTCAGGAAATATCAATAATGTATCCATCGTATGAACTGATGAATCATCATAGTTTGTGTTAAAACAGGCCTAATTAGGCGAATATTTTTATCCAATTAACGCTCGGACGTATCGAGAATTATCTAGAAGTCGTCAATGCGTACGGTTCCATGCGCTTCTAGTGAATAGCGAACGTAACTACGAATAAATATTTACTTCATAAATACTGTATGTGCGACGTGAAGTTAGTAGATGCACTAGTGTGCCCTGTCCGAGCATCTGTTCTTACTCTAGTGATAATTGCAATTGATAATGAAATTATTAATAAAATGTTTAATTTTATACTGTTATGTGTTGTTATTGTAAAAGTGTCTTCAGTCGTGACCGTGAGATGCTGTGTTCGGCGATGTACATTGCAGTATTCGTAAGTTATTTTGTATGACAGAATCTTTGAAAAGTTCGGCAAATCTGTTTTAATAAAGTAGTAGTAAATTCCCCTCTCTCCTCTAGTGAAGTGGTTTGTAGTATGCACAGTTATGTTATAACCAGACAGTTTCACGTGGGAACGTTGGTATCAGCGGGCGCTATCATAGTTATAGGTAACTTAACGCCCCTAGTTGATATTTAGTCTGCCGCCGACCGCCGGAAACTTGTGTTTACAGCTGCGATTATACTCGTTGTATCGAAGAAATGCCCTGCTGATACAACAGAACTGATAGCTTTCACATCTTCCCACATCTTTAGATATAGCCTCGTACTTTTAGATTATGTTTGAGTTCTTTTGATAGAGCGCTGCAGTGCATCGTCGCTTTTATATCGTAGTCGTCGCGTCGCGCATCGTCTGTTTATTTAGGACCGATAACTTACATTTACTAGGTCGTGATCGCTGTAAATGTACAGGAATATTGTCAGTTATGTTTAGTAATAAAAAATAATGTTATTGATATAATTATTAGTTCCGTTCACATTCACTACACTTACATGGTTTACTTAAAGTTTAATTAATGTAAACAGGCTTACAATCGAAGGCCGTTACACCGCAAACCTAGGGTTGTCTATATCAGACCATAAAGATATAGAATCGAACCTTACGATTTGAAATATGGAAATAAAGCTTTCACACAAAATCAGCCCTAAACATAGATAAGACTGTGGATACATTAAAAAAATTCCTCTCCAACGCAAAAGAGGTTGCAAAGAAGTCTATAGCACAGATGACAAGAATGGAGACCCAACGCAAACTGACTGTACTCCCGCCTAATAGATTCTGCTTACAATTAAATAAGTACGTATAATGTGCATAATATAAGTACATACAGTCGATGACTTCTGCGGTGACTGTGGTTATTCTACAAACATTAATCATGTAATTGCACAACCATGTTTTGTTCGTAGCTTTATATATAATAGCTTGGTACGACGTAGCAGTGATTTCGTCACAAGGATGACTTGTTGTGTTGCCTATCAGAGTGATTGGATGCTAGGTATCTATCTTACAATATTTATACTGTGGTCTTATCGTTGTTCATCAGTTAACACCAATATTTGTAAAACGTAACATAGTCTTATGTAGTGTATTAGAGGTGATTGCCTTTTTTGAGTGACAAGGGAATGAGAAAATAGGCAATATTACAGTGATCTGAATATTAACAAGCATGGTAGTAGCAACGACACGGAGGTAATGCCACTAACTAGCTGTTTAGTACTAGTATAATAATTATAAAAGTGTTGTTAGTGTGTAATAATATGTTATTTACTTATAATGGTTTGTTATTGTTGCAGGGAGGTGGCGAGTGCATGGGAGTGCCGCGTGGGCCCGCCCGACCAGCCGGCCTCCGCCGACCGCATTCAGAGCCTCTTCAACGACATCGAACTATACCCTACTAAGACTCAGGGTAAAATACATTTTTCTATGTTATGTTCTAGGCAGTGTATGAATGTTGATCATGAATATGCTATCACTCAATAATTCAATATTCATGATCAGTATTTGCCTTAAAGGAGTAATTTATTACAATAATATGATTATGAACGATATTGTGATTGCTTTAATTGTATAATAGTGTATTCTACAATTACTTATGTCTATGGAGCCGTCATGGTGATCCATCGCTTTAAATGATTTGCACTCTGTTGTAGATACATTATAATTTATTAGTAAAGCAAATCTGTAGAAATTCGTCACTAGAAATCGTCGTTACAAATCACATCGCTTGTACTATACATTTCTAGGTCTCAATTTAAGCGATGTTAAATTGAGACCTAGAAATTCATAGTACAAGCGATGTGATTTCTAATAATGAATTTTCTACATCTAAGTGCTTAGAGGTGTTAAAGTCAGTGGATATAATGTTTACAAGTTATCTTTATGTTTATAGTTTGAACCGTATTTGACCATGATATATACATATACTAGGCCGATATGTTAACATTCAATTTACCACAACTACGTCAAAGAGATAAATCAATTAACTGCCTAATCATAATAAATATCAAGTCTTACTTTGTATCTTTCTAGTGATTATAAAATAGTGGCCACGGTTCTTGCTTGTGTCCCTAGAGGCTCTACGCTCTAACTTAGGCACTTTGTGAATCTAGGAGTAACTAGTATTTGACACAATAGGACCATCATGCATCGAATTTTGTAGATTTGATCTAAGCACGAAACGATAACTTGTGTGCTCCACATATGGTTTTACGCAAAGTGTGATTTGGTGTCCGTTGTTTCAATGTTTGAAAATCCTATTACATCAAAGGCAGACCAGACATTTTTTATTTTTAATAAGAGCAAGATTTTAACCCATTAGTGCTTTGGTACCTTATGGTCGGTGGCCTAGATCTCTATTTACAAATCTAATCTATGTTAAGAATGATTTTAAGATATTAGTGTCAGTGTGTGACCTAAATGAGTGAATAAAGCCTTGATTAATAAATAAAATGTAAAATCATAATAGGCATTAATTAATTACGTCGTCATGATTAACTTATAAATTTAAAATACAAACTCTTCTACGGAATTAGAGTTGAGGTTTTGAGTTTTCCCTAAGGAATTAAATTCTAAACGTTAGCGACACTGTGTTGAATTTTTAATAGTTACGGTACAAAATTCTCACTGACTCGATATATGACGCACGTGGCATACTGAACGAGTTTCACATTTTTTTGCATTGTACTTAGAATTAAGTACCCACAAGGAATTGTCTGAGAATAATTATATATTTTGGAATATATAATATAATTATTCTGAGACATAAAGGTTTGAATACTAATATCTACTTATTAAATGTATAAGTCTAGGTGTAAAATAGCAATTTTATACTTAATAACGCTCCAACTACTAGTCGAATGTAGGTACAATTTTTGACGCGGACACTTTAAAATAAATGATACTTAGCATTCAAGTAAACTGTTTAGGACCTGTATATTTGCCATATTTACATGGGTGATAATACCTAGATGCTTATACTGAACACGAATTAATGAAATAGCAGATGGTTCCAAAAATATATATAAAATAAAGATACCAAAAAGTGTGACTTGCGACCTTACACAAAATCAACTTCTATGCAACGATTCTTTAACGAACGCTGACAAACGTAGCCGAGTAACAAAAGCAAATAGTACAACCTTCGTCGCATGCGCAGCGTTTTTTATAATGAACAATATACAATTATTTATTAAAATATAGGCATTAAATGAATATAGATCAATAACATTAATTTTGTATGATTTAATAATACGCCCTGATATTATATTATTATGGTACCAAAGATTGTCGAAAATGCAGATCAACACATTGAACAATGTCTCACCGTAGTGACAAGTAAATAGCGCTATTGTCGCCAGAGAAGCTATTTAATGATATTTGACTGCATTTGTTTAAATAATCACCTCACCACTGGTAAAATGTATTTATAGACTGTGTTCGTTTGTTGTAAACGGTTAACGCTAACAAGCTCCCGTGTTGTTACGCGTAGTATCATAGATTTGTCTTCGATACTCAGAAATAGTGATGTTACTGACCAGTAAAAATAAATTTCAGGATCATATCAGAAGTATCGCAACTAACCCGACATATTAACAAACACGTTTACCTTAACTCTTTTACATGATAGTATTAATATAGGGGATTCTTATAAAAACAGCTCACTATGTCAATTAAATCTCTTTCATAAGAAGCTATCGAAATCTAGTGTGAATTGTCGCTTATATTATTGTCACCTAACAATTACCATATAGATTTACGTAATTAATATGCAAAGTTCTTGATTGGCAATGCAGAAATTAATATAGGTACATTAACAAACAGGAAATAATTAATTATCGAGTATAGTGTCATCTTAATTACTTGTCTATTAATAATAATGTCGTACCGCTTGAAATCAGGAATTAGGAAGTACCCTTTTAGCTAGCGAGTGACGCGATGACATCACAGATTTTTATCATTGTTTTGACATTTGTACGTAATGATTAAGTAGCTGACAAGATACAGTATCTCTATAATGCGATAAGTTGAAAAAACCATATTGTCGTTATGTGTTTTGTATCATAATAACAAATCATATTATGAGTTTATACGGCTGTTTATTAATCCTTGTATTTTCTCAACAGATAAGAATGCTAATAATGCTATTATAGAGGATATATTGACGAGTAATGTGATTCAGGAGCCATATTTTTTTTGTTATAACCACTTAACTTGTATTTGTAATTAGCTAGTCCGTCAATTTTGCATTGCGTGAAATTTATTATAATTTTTGGTTTATAAGTAAAGTAATTTTTGACAGATGCGAAATTTCATGATTACCGGTCGAGTAGGTAAGACTTATATCTGCAGGATGAATGCGCGAGTGATCTCTGCGCCCCGGCCATAGATTGTGAGAAGGAACACTGTGGTAGGTTTAGTCGATATTACCGGGATATCTCCATATTTTCCCGGGTGAGTCCGACATAACCACTCCGCCCGCCCCCGCGGAGGGGTATGCGCCAATGCATTACACCACGTAAAAAAAAAGGTAAGACTTAAACGAGTAACAAAGAAACAAACTCACATTCGTATTTTGTAATATTAGTTACGATTAATCGAAACATTTTTCCGTGATTAGAATGACAAGCTGATAATTAGGCTATGGACCCACGGTGTTACAAAACAACAGAAGCATAATATTCGTTTGTTCAAGACCCTACCCATTATGTAAATACCTATTATATCACTGAACGTCAGTCTAGCGATATATTTATTAATTTATTTTCCTAATGAGGCCAAATTTTAATATCGCATTAGGCATTTGTGTTCTTCATTTTAAAATACACGGTATAAAAGCATACATGTAATGTAACTTACCTATGTAAGCTCTACCTCCAGCTACTTTTTCTAAAAGCTTGCACAATAACCATCATAGCGAGTTCAACATTTTTAACCCTCAACTGAAAAGAACGGGTGTTATAAGTTTTACGTATATATATTATGTCTGTGTGTCTGTGGATTTTTAGCTCACAAATGCATGAACAGATTTCAATACGGTATTCGTTGGAAGCTACTTTGATTAGGATGGTATTCGTCTCTACATCAAGAAAATTTGTTCAGTTGTTAAAAGTTACGAATTCTCATCCGAATTAGTGTAAGAATTTCATAGGTACTATAATGGAACATTTCTTATTTATACTTTTATTTTATTTGTTTAATCGATTTCAATATGGCTGCCTTGGCTGTATGCAATCATGTCATTAAGCTGGTTTAACGCTTAAGGCGTTAATGAAGCTATACAACTGTCATATATCATTGAAGTATCATAATGATGATATGATGTAAGACTATTCTATTTACATAAACATCTCCATTTGACCTATCATGTTAATTAATTCAGTGTGATTAATACTAAACTAATATTATTAATTATCGACTTATTGATCTTTCAATATCTGAATCCATATAAAAAAGAATTATCAATTATAACTACAAACAATATTTTTATTAATTGCCTATGTATCAGTAACATTTGTGGGTCAGTTAGATTAATTAAATTTAAAGCACGTATCCGTCTAATTGAGTGCCGCGTTTATGGTTTGTATTTATGTCGTCCGGTAGCTAAAAAAAGTAAAAATATGCGTCCTTTAACTTTTAACAGCTATTTAGTCATTGTAATCGATACAGTAAACAGATACAGTTATAGCAAATTCGGTAGCTAGAGATGACTCTAGCTCTATGGACTGGGCTTACAGTTTGTTTACTTATGTATACATTAAGAGACAGTCGGACAAACTTTCTTAGCGACCCAGGCATAAAGTTCGGCAGTCTTGTTTTCTAATATTAAAACAACGGACTTAAAGCATTTACAAGTACCGCGTTACCTTGACTGTTTGTCTGTGTTTCTATTTCTTCTCAACATTTATTTTCAAGACATGTCTAACCGCAGGTCGCGACCACTAACAGCTTTCTATTCATTACCCCTCTATTATCGCGTACAGGAGTCGAACCCACTATACTTGCCCGATTGTAAGCAGCTAAACCAGTGTGTAGTAACACTTCATTCGCAATGATGATGTCTCACCCAACGGATGACCGATAGAATAATGATGGATGATGACGTTACCATATGATTCAACAGTAAATGTCAATACGCCAGTAAAAATTATACTATTTCAGTTCCGCATGTTGCAAATGACTATTGGTTAATAGACATGTTGACGTATTGCAACGGTTACTGCTACAAAGATTATGATCGCACACTTGTTCATTACAATTTATTATTTATCTACCATCTAAAATGTTTTAAAACAACTCATAAAATATATCACCCTATATAGCTTGCGTCGTTGGCAAAAGCGCTATTCTTTACTGTCTTGAAGTCTGCAATGTTCGATGCCTAAAGTACCTATACAGTATTACTGAGCTTTACAAAAATCTTAGTGCTACGGTGTCGGAAACTGTACTCGGTAAACGCCAGATTTATCCTATATCCTATAATATTACGTGGGACATAAGCCATAACATAACTAAACAAAAGTGGACGTAGGTAACCTTTAAACCTAGCCTATCTTTCAGGCATGTATAGGGATGTGTTATAAGTGCGTAGGTATAGTTCTTTACGTAAATATATAGCTCAGTATTTCAAATTCGCAGATATATTATGTAGGTATCTCAGTCACACACAAGCATATAATTCCAAATAGCAAATACGTTTTCCTTACTGTGTATGCCTTACCACCCTATAGTATTTTTTGTGATCCGTCGTTTTACTGATGCTTAAATGATAGAGGCGAGAGATGTGAAAGTTGATGAAGATATTTGGATAACGAACGAAGACTCAATCACGAGTGAACCGAGGCAAGGATTTGTATGAAACTTGGCATACGAATAGACCATGTCATACATTAGAATTTTAAGCTTGGTACGTGTTTCAATGGGATGCCTGTGAGCGAATACGCTGGTAGAGGATAGGTAAAAGTACAATTGTCCAGCTGAACTACTCTTTTCCATTGGATATGGACGTGGAGTACGTAACAGCATCTGTACTGTTTCGTTTCAATCATTGAGTGAAAGCGCGGGAGATCGAAGTACCTTTTCGGTTCCTTTTATTTTTCTATCCTTGCCAACTTCCCTCTTTATATTTTATTTTAGTTGGTAACTTGCAATTGATGCCGCTGGAGTTATAGGTCATGGTAGCCACTGAGCCATTGCGGATTGTGTGTTTGGTTGCTACCTATATGGTTTTCAACAGCAGCTTGGTTGTGGTGTCTTAATATTTCTTCAGGGGTAATAAGAAAACACAGCTACCCACAAGCAACGCGACGTTTACTACCAACCATCAGGTGGGCTGTTAGTGGCAGATGTGTCAACTTTAAAATAAACTATAGCTCTTTAGGCTTTGGAATAAACTATCTGCCAAGTGTTTCCTGAGCGGTATGACTTAATCTTCTTTATACGACAAAGAGAGCACTGCGTTGACAATAGGGAGCAATCGGGCTATGTACTTAGTATTACCGATGTTTAAAAGCAAAAAACACTTCTTATCGGGTGAGCAGGCTCGTCTGACACTAGATGTAATAAAAAAAAACATGGAATGAAATCACTACGTCGTATTTAACTGATATTATCAACATTGGCTAGGTTATCGAATCTATTCACTATTTCGATATTTTAAAACTCGAATATGAATGAGACGTACGTACACACATTTAATATGTATGTATTTATGTTATTTGATTCAATATACTGATCGTTATCTTATGTTTACTATACTATCGAGTACTATCGAATGAGTGAAATCATACTAGCCTACAACGAAAATGTATGAGTAATAGTTATTAGTTAACTTGGTAATTTTTAAGATAAATATGTGTTGCAACTTTTATCACCAGTTGCTTATTTCAGGACTTGTTTATCTTTGTAGATTAGTCATATATTTACGCATCACATACGTCTGTTTTTTTGATAAATTAATAAGTACAATGTGGGTAAGGCGTAAACAACCGCCACAACGAAGGATTAATTTTATCAAACCGGCATTTTTTTTTACTAAAGCTCAATAATGAGTATAGAACATTGTAAAAATAACTCTTACGAGATCAGGGTCTTCATAGTAACCTTATAACTAAGCTATGATTCGTATATCCTAAATTGACGCGATCGTGTGTAGAACATGATAAATCTGTTAGAAGCAAAAGACGTATGTAGCGATCGTAGTAAGAAAAAGTCGTAGTCTATATGATCCATCTCAGAAAACAATGCCTACGCGAAAGCCTAATAACAGTATCACAAGAATTCTCGAAACTTTTCTTTACGCAACTACATAGTTAATGAAACTGTCAGATTACAATATGTTTAAACTTAACTAGAGGTATTTGACACTGATGCCTATTGTCCAATATATCACAGCGACGCGCACACATCTTACGGCGGCGATCGTATCGCAACGGTGCAAATGTATTCGACGATTACTATCTGTCATATAAAACAATTTACGGGCCTGCCACGTTAAGCTTCGCCCCTTTTGTATATTTATCGTCCATAAATCTAACAACTGCAATTAACGTAGGTCACGCCACGGGTCACGCACTTGTAAACAGTATAAACGTTATGAGTCTATATGTCGTATAAAAACACTATGAACTTTAGTTATCGGTTTTTAAAGTTCCATTAAATTGTCGTAGAACATAATAAGTCTAGGATCCTTAAGCTTACAATGAAGTGGGAAACTAGTCAAGCATGGAAACTAAAATGTCGAAAACGCAACGCATGTTGTAGTAAAATAGCGCTCTAATTGAAAATTTGTCAGATTTATATTTGTCTACACATGATCCAAATCCAGACAGTGTGTCGCGTTTAATTCGCTTTGTCTTCAAGGTTTACAATTGATTAATGCAAGACATTCATGCAATAGAGACATTGTTGAAAATATTTTCTCGCAAGGCCATCGCGTCATCCTTCTTAATATTATAAAAGCGAAAATGAGTTTGTTTGTTTGTTTGTTACCTTTTCACGCCTAAACCACTGAACCGATCATCCTAAAATTTTGCATATACGTTGACAGGTGTATAGAAACGGACATAGGCTACCTTTCATCCCGAAAAAGAAAAAACTATTTCCGAGGAAATCAATAATAACGTTCTTATGACAATAGATGGCGCCACGTGTCTTTCGAATCATGATTGAATTATATTATTACAAGCAGAGTACAACCCGAATTGATAGTCAAATTCTAAATTAACGCGAGCGAAGCCGCGGGCAAAAGATAGTCTTCAATAATTGAAACTTCACATGATTATTGTAATACTGAAACAAAGAAATTGCTTTGATTGCTTTTTAACGTTATCAATCGCGAATCGTAGGTATTATCGCAATACACTTATAATGTTATCAATAAGCGAGTAATTTTATTTTACTGTCACATTCGTGTTAACTTATGAAAATAGGTACTATACCTACTATATCAGTCCCGGGTTTTTTCTTATATATCACATAATTATTCACACAACTAATATATTCATTGGCAATCACAATCCCTTTAGGTTGCTGTAGAAGCCAAGACAACAATTAAACGTTCACTGGAATCAATATATCCGGTTACCGATTAAATATACTTAATATAAACATATTTTAAATTGAAAGATATATGTAGTACCTACTATTTCTGCCCGCAGCTTTGGTAGGATTAGTCGGTATTACCGGGATGTCTCTAGTCACCATCTTTCTTTGCCCCGATGAATCCGACATAGCCCCTATGCGTCAATGCATTCCCCCAAGTAAAAAAATAAATAAAATGACTTCGTGTGTCAAGTTTCATTTAAATGTGATAACTTATTTTCGCGTTAGAGTATCAAACATTCAAACACCATCACATTTATTACAAAATATTAGTAGGATTAAACTTGACGTAATCAATGTCATTACAATCAATAAATGAACCGAATGCTAAGGTTAATTGTTCTAATAGCTCAAGAAAATACCCGCTCGAGAACGTTAACCTATCGTGTCGATTCGGTTAGTTGAAAGTTTGAATTGGGCTGTTTTAACTCATATATCGAGCTCGAACCAATAAGCTTAGGATTAATAACTCCTCCATATACACCGCCAAGCCAATTTATCTGTAAGCGCGATCGATGTCATATCCTGTGAAAGTAAAAATGTATGCAATATTACTCAGTTACATAATCTAAATGAAATATTTATTTACCTAATCGTTATCACAAGTGTTGAATCGTTATTAGAGGTATTGATAATTGGACTTACGTCATCGGCTTGTTAAGGCTTTGCAAATAGTTTTGTTTACTAAATTGTTTATAATATTTTTGTTTTGTGTTTCTTATTCTATCATTATCAAAATTCTTGTAATTGATGTTTTTATATATTACGGGTACGAGACAAAGTCAATAACAAAAAATCTGTATATTTCTGACAGTTCTTCAATAGCTAAATTCGAGGCAATCAACGTTAAAAACCTATTTTATAAAACTTTACTGAATCGCTATTCATAATCTTTGGTTCACAGAGACCCAATGTAACAATAGTTTTAAATTTAGTTATAATTATAACATAAATCGCTGAAATAAAATTCAAATCCGGTTTCAGACATCGAGCAAGTTCTTGAATACTCACATAAAAAGGTCGTATGTTCATATTGTAACGATTGGCGGAATAAATCGTGATTATTGGCAATCATAACAATTAATAACGTAATCGTTTATTTTACGCTTGGTATAGGATACTTGTACATGTTTAATTACGGTAGATATCCGCCATTGTTATTGTAGCAGGTGTTGCGCGTGCGACTTCAGTGATCTCACCGTTATTGCTCACTGATGACCAATTGCTGCCGAATGAGTTCATGACTCCACGTTTGATACGCCGACTTTTTTATACGAAGTACGCACGCTCCGAGTACCAATCGAAGACATAGAATACGTTTTGGTTTTAGACTAGTTGGTGCAGTCGGGTGTATTGATCAAGTAAAAATGAATATCAGAATGTCTAGGGCAACAGACTGGAAGCAGAAGGCAGAGAACAGTGCTGATTCATCCAATGACAAAGAGCAGGCTCTTCAATTTAATGACAATGAAGACCCATCTTAACTTGAAATTATCCACATAAGATTCAAATTACGTGGAAATTAAAAGAGGCTTTTATATGGTAAGCACACCTTCACCTTCCGGTTTTATACATATATGTAAAACTATAAAAACACTAAAATCCAAAATAGCTTAATCTCCAACAATGGAACTACAGTTTTAATTTTGATCGTCACAACAAATATAGCTCTACTGGTTTGTGACGTATCATGCTTGTTCTAAGTAGACGCATCCTCATTTAGCGAAAAAGGCAACAACCATACAGAAACAAAGAGTCTTAAAACTTCTTTATATTTCATTTTTTCTTTTAGTTATTTTATTAATTCTTAAGTTGAAATTCGGGCGCCAGCATCCTAACAATTTTTTTCAGTGTCTAGATACGGTTCTATCGACTTATTAATATTTAAATAAATTTTTGAAATATATATTGTTATTTAGTTTATTCACAATTTTATTTGTTCGACGTATCTTATTTATAAAATCTTATCAATATTTATTAGTTTCATTATTTAACGTAAAGTTAAATAACATTAGCGACATTAGTTAAACAAAGCTGTTGTTTGACTCACTAATTACTACTTATGTTGCTATTTGTACCTATACTTCAAATGACCGACCCGCCTCTGTCCTTTCATCCTTTGTAAGATTCACGAGTGTTTACTTTCAATTATGTTTATTGCTTTTCAAATATTTGCTAAATTAAATGCTTTTTGGTGGTCGTTCAATGTCAATTTTATGTGGTCCAATAAATCATTGAATTGTATCAGAGAGCACATTTAAATCGAAAAGTTCTTTTTGTAATTAGTGATGATTATTTATTTCATTTTTTTCATTTCATTTCATTTATTCATTCAATACATTTTGGGTATTACATGATTACAAAAAGTTATTAAATTAGTACCACCAAAATCTGCCTGAGGAGGCGTATGAACGTGTCGTGTAATAAAAGAAAAATATAATAATTATAAAAACATCAAATTACATATTTAGATAAGAAATCAATAAAATGTAATCAATTCAATTAAAATCTCATGCCTAACTAATTAAAAATACATTTAGAAATATAAATTTGTCTGTCATTAAAAGAAAAGTTTAAATAAATTATAAAAATAAATTAAAAATGTCAACCGGTAATAGTCAAAATAAGTAAAATATTAAAATGTAAACGTCAAAACAAATTTAAAAGTCAAAATTTCAATTATTTAAGATTATTGTCATTTAAAAATCACTAAAACTATAATAGCATTTCTCCGTCAAGATCTTTTTAAATTTATTTTAAATATTTCTATATTATACAGCTGCTTATTGCCATGTTGGTTCAAACATGATTTCATGAGTAACTACCAAATGTAAGATTTCTTGTTTCTTTAATCATGTTCTGAGAGAACTATGTCCAATACAAGCAAGCGTCTCTTTTCGTATAACTATCGAAACGTTGAGGTGACATCTCTGCCTAGGCACTGGACGATATGCAGATATGATGCGATGTGGAATTTATTATTTATAGCCTGCAGAGTCACTTTTAGCAAAAACCCGTTTGGGTCTTAGCGCTAATTAAATTCAGTCTACGCTGAATAAAAAACATAAATATTGATTATACCTAATACTGGTTCTTTTATTGAAATGTCATTACTTACTTTGCCTGGCGCTATCTTAATCAAATCTCTCACCATTGTCACGAATGTAGTTCATAAGTGGCTTCTTAATTGTATCCTTACAATTGGATTAAACGTTCTCATTAATTTAATTTATGTATGACTGGTAACTTGAACGGATAATTGTCTTTGTTATCCTCGTAGAGAAACTGGCGCTGTACAATAACTGGTTTTATAGTAGAATAGAATATTCTTTATTCTACACCATTAATATAATCTATATTATCTATATTATACAAAGCAATTTTACATCGTTACGAGTATCGCTACTCGTCTGCGGTTATCTATAAAAAATCGAATTAATCAAGCCATAACATAATTGAATTATTCGAATCATTATTCGAATGCAATTATTGTTGACGATTACGTTTCGAAATACTATTAATGACAATGAATTGATCAATATACGGCTTACATCTTTATTATTTCAGCAATTCGAGTTTCTCTTTTCACGAGTACTAGCTAGAATCCGCGACAGCTTTGGCTTTTTTAATTGTACCTTTTCCCTGGTCTGAAATTAGTATTACACAAGTAGTTGCCAATAATAGCAATATAGCGTAAGTTTCGAATCCGAACCACTGGACGGAATAAAATGTTTGTCCGACATATAGTTCACAAAGTCTGATTGTCTTTATGTTCGTTTGTAGATATTGAAATATCTATAAAGCACACTGCTACCAAGACTGCTAGTGCGAGAGTTAAAAAAAATATACCATTCGAGCATACGACCGAAAGGTTAGGCAGAGATTTATCATAGCCGCTTTTAACCAGCTATCTATACATCTATACATCTTCTATACATATATATACAAATAAATAAAATTGAAATGTCTGTTTGTAATGTCAAAATAACAGCTTTTTATGCATATGAAAGTATATAAGGTATCCATAAAGAAACACCTATTTTTAATTTTTTGTCTGTCTGTCGGTGTGTTTGTTCTGGCTAATCTCCGAAACGCCTGAACCGATTTTGACGGGACTTTGACTGGCAGATAGCTGATGTTATAAGGAGTAACTTTGATTTTAGAAAACAAAATTATGGTTCCGCGGAGACAAAAGGTTTTAGTTAAAATCTACGCGGATGAAGTCACGGGTAATAGCTAGTGTTTAATATAATCCTGAAACAATGCTGGATATTTAATTTCATAGCTCTTTTGTTATGATTGTTAGAGTGAGGTCATAGTTTCGACAATCATAATATGTCAATTGTCATTGCTTTATTTTCATTGAACTCTACAAAAATGGGGAATACCTATTAAAGAAATACAATCAACAACGTTTTTTAAACTATCAGTTTGGCAAATGACCAATACCTAAGCTTGAATTTTTTATTTATCTATATTAATATTATCAAGCTGAAGAGTTTGTTTGTTTGTTTGGTTGAACACGCTAATCTCAGAAACTAGTGGTTCTAATTGAAAAATTATTTTAGTGCTAGTTAGCCTATTTATCGAGGAAGGCTATAGGCTATATAACATCACGCTACGACCCACAGGAGCGGCGCAGTAACGATAAACGCGGTTGAAACCGCGGGTACATCTAGTAATTAATAAAAGAATGACAGTAGAAAACAGTCATACGATGTATTTACCTTTGCATTCTAAATAAAATATTGTATGTTATACATATGCCTACACGTGAAACATACTCGAAGAAGCCTTAAGACCGATTTTGATTAAAACTAACACGGAATTCATTCCATTCTTTAAACATCAAATTTCCTAGCAATTTTTTTATTTCTTTTATTTTGCTCGTCATAATGACCACACTCCACCTGATGGTAAGCAGTCGTGTGGTCTAAGAGCAGCGCCCTCCACACCGCCCTCATAGCAGCCGAGGCGATGTTGAGGTCTCTACTTTGACGGCCTGAAAAAGTGCTTTTTCACGCCCCGCTTAAAGTACCCAGGATTGAAGGAAGAAGGAAACACGTGCATTGACAGAGAATTCCATGCCTTGGTCGTTCGGCAGAGGTATGAGGACCCAAACTTGTTGGTACGCGCTCTAGTCGACTCTACTGTGTAAGGATGGCATCTGAGCCCAGCACGCGTTGTTCTGGATAGGAAAGGGGAGGGCGGGATAAGGTGGAATAACTCTTCAGAGCACTCTATCACATCACTAGCAAGCTCCTTGCAGCCGAGGGGTTTTCTGGTCAAAGATGTTGAAATGGATTATGAATTAAATTTAAATAGATTGTTTAAATCAGAGGATTTGAAAAAAATACTCGTAATTTTTACACCAGCTGATCAAATCGTCCGATAAAGAAAAGAACACCCTTTTGACGTTCATAAGTGTGACTTTGTGACCTAAGTGAATAGATGATTTTTGACTTTTGACTTAGCACATATATCAAAGTAATATCTGCATTCTGAATGTTGTGATTAATTATAATTTAGGTTTTTACCTTTGGGTATCACTACGTGATTTAGATACCACGTCTTTGACTGAGTGCTCTGAGGAACTGCTTGGCTTGGTACCATCGCTAACTTTCTACCATCGTGCCACTCTATACCGTAGTAGGGTTGACCTGTTCCATCCGTAAACGTTTTCGTCTAGAACGGTACGGTTTTAGCATTAAATTCTTCTATGTACGTGGTCTGGCGTGAACTACCTTCCACGGAGTTTTAAGCATCATGACTTCTCCTTCCTCAAACGACATTTAAATAGCATAATTACAATCACGATAGGCAGGGCCTTGCCTGTGTATAGCCTTGCCATTGCCGACGTCCATGAGCAAAAGTAACCTTTTAGATCGCTTAGCATCGGGCTACCTGATCGTCTTCATATAAAGGTGATAAAAAATATATTCATAAACAAAGTTACAATATATAGTGTAATATATTCCCTTGTGATTGTTTAAAATGATTTTACGTTCAAACTGTATTTATTTATAATTATTGTGCAGGCGTAAGTACTTGCTGTCTCATTTAGGACAAACAAGTCTCTGGCTGACTGTGCACCTGCTACTTAACATTATAATCTTGCACACTTGTACTGCCAATCTTACTTTTAAACTACGTAGGTAAAAGATAAGCGTGTGACTTTGCGAAGCTTCGTACTTCGCAGAAATTTACTCAATATCTACTTAACATAATTATGTATCTAATATTTAAAATATGAGACATCCTGCTCTATCGCTTCGGTACTTAAATTTACATAATCAACTAATATCCGTATACGTGAACATCCATATAATATAATAATTATTAACTTCTTAATACATACACATTTTATATCCACTAGACAATGATATATTTAGCATAATATACGATAATTTTATTTATTATCTACGTTACGGTGATAACCTTAACCTAATGGTTAATAAAACGTTGGACGATAAAATCTGTAAGACGTTTTCAGTTATTTCATAGTACGTCCGTCTCTAGTCTATGACGACTTCCTAGGTGACGTCACCCATGTGTTTCCCCCACTTTTACTTAGTTCCGATGTGAATTACTTGACTGAATTAAGTTATTATATGTACAGTGTTCGAAATGCTGGTATGCGCGCGGCAGTGCGCCCGCCGCAAGTCGCTCACTCTCACATTCGGAGAATTCTGCGTGTTCGCCGCTGAACTACGTCGGTGTTCGAGGCAAGCCAGGCAGTGAGTATTGCAACTTGTTTTGTACACGTACATACTACTACATCGTTACATTTCATATGCACCACACTTTCGTAGTTACACTAAAGTAATCGCTAAACATTGTTGGCAATTGGCATCCTATTGTAATATGAGTTACAAATAAAACACTTCCACTACCGCATGCTGTGTACCTTCCAACGTTATTTGGCGCTAAACCGACATTCCAAAATAATCACGGTCTGTTTAACTTTTTTCATATCTCAGAAATTCTGCAGAAAAACATTTGTCATGCAGCCCTTGTGACGCGCAAAGCACATGGTTGTTACAGAATTAGTCAGTTCAGTCGTTAGTCAGTTTCTGCTAATTATCCATACTGGCCTACATTTCCTTCCGCAACAGCTTTTCCAGATTGTTGGCCTACACATTTCCGTGGTAGCAAGCGAGAAGAAAATTGTCATGGAAAACTTGTTTTGTCTCTATAATTATCATTGTAATTTGTCTGTTCCCATTGGTGCGCGCAAATTGTCCGGTATCCTATACGTAACGAAAATTTTTCTATCTAATGCCCAATTAAGCATTATTTGTAGTTTCACTCATTAACTTTTAAAATTGATTAAAATACATATGTAATTATATTTTTATTGTTTCCGCTTTACTAAAAAAGGCGCCTGTTTATAATCGAAATTTATAATCAACATATTTAATCAAGAATCTTTAGAGTAAAAATTTCTTTAGAGTGACGACGAACAAGTCTCAGACTAATTTCGACGGTAACGTAGTGAAAAGGAAACCTTTGTTTAATAATGTTTGTCATAATAATGGTTTACCATAGATGTAGAGCATAGGGTTATTATTAAAAGCCCGAGTAATGTCCTCAATGTCCGCACCAAGAACAACATGAATCAGGTTAATTTTACCGATGACGTAAAAATGAATGACGTAAAAAATCCTTTACCTCGGTGTAGTGGCTGCGTCTGACGCGTGCATTGACCCATGAATGCCAAACAATAAGACATCTGTCATCCGCTGAATTCTGAACAATCACTACCTATAATTTCACTCTTCTTTGTGCACTTTAATCCATACATCATCATTCGTTCCTGCAGTTTTTACACTAGTTCATCGTGTATGTTTTGTTTCTAATTTCAGTTTTCATTCGCAGGACTTCGAACAAACCTGAGTCGCCGCAATGGAGCGTAGACAAGGAATTCAGAGATAAGGACGCCATTTGTAAACATGTGAACGGTGAGAAATTTTGGCTTGATGTTATTGGTCATGAGTTGACCTCCCTTTTGTATAATAAACGTCTTATAACACCGGCTATATGAATTCACTTTTAAATGAGTTCATTCGAGAATCCCTCGCCTTTGATGCGAATTTCGTATTGCGGAAGGTCGATCGTCCCGTGATGAAACAAATGGTGACTAAACTTTCCGCACGGTACCAATCCAGAAATATACGTCGTTGGTCCCTATATCTACGCAACAATATCTTAAAATCACTCACTATAAATTTTGTGTCACCGGCGTCTTCCCACGCTACCGTTTCCGTTATCAGGGCGCATTATAGCCATTTGTTTATGAACCTATAGAAACTGCTATACTTTAATATACACATGAATCAGGAACTACGATTAGAGTGCTAAATAGTTTCCTCTGGACCTCAATGTGATCGTTACATTCGGCTGTTTAATATAATGACCGCTCCGGGCGTATAATAAATTAGTTATTACCATTTCAATTGTACATTCGTATACGTGATTTACTGCATGTGAACAACTTGTTTACCTTAATAAATCAAATACACTAAAGACAGTTATAGGTCTATCAAATGCAGGCAAGACTTAATCATTTATAGTTACATATCAATCAGCAGCTTATCAAGTGCTTGTCCTCTGAGTACCTACGGAATAAGATGACAGCAGTGATGAACGTATTCATAATAATAAATAGGAACTAACTGACATTCGTGGGACATGTGGTCATCACTTATTGCGTATATCTATGTTTTAATTGTTCAGCTATTAATGTGATTGCACTATGCTACGTTCACTCATCGTGTGTTCGTGCCTATTTTGTACTCGCAGATGTTACACTTGGATTTGCGTCAATCTCCCGGCGCATCTGACTAATGTATAATATTAGAGACAACGTTGTATACATTTCCAAAGTTTGACCTCAAGGATTTCTTATTCGGTATATCTTAAGGTCATAATTTATGTCGTGACTTCATGAGAAAGTGTTATTAGGTATAGGAAATATGTGCACGATTAGATGTGACATCGCTAGGATTATATTATCGGAAAGAAGTTCCGCTGTAGCGTGTAAATTCTTAAATGGCAGAGTTAACTAAGTAAATATCATGCATGGCCTCCCAGGCTCTTCCGCACATACTATAAACAGAGTACGGAAGCCAGAGTTGCGATGCGCCCCGATCGGAGTACTACGCGCCCACGATTTCGGCGGCTGAGTACTCGGATACATTGATGACACCGAACTGCTCCAACAGACATAACGTAAACAAACGATACTCCGTCAACTTCCTTATCTCCCGGAAGAGTTAATCTGTCAAATGATGGTTTTACAAGACAAAACTACCATTTATTTTGCATTTGCTATTTACATATTATCTGTTATACACGTAACACGATTTTCCTTGAGTGAAAAGCGTTTATTTGCATGTGAGCAATGTTGAACTAACATAAATAGTATTTATTGAAGCATTGCTATTAAAAAAAGGACGTTTAAAACATAATACATTGATAAGACATTCGTGTTAGCTAGGCATTTTCCTTGTCTATTATTTCAATGCTTTCCTATACTTACAGTTTTTATTTAGTATAGATTCCTTATTGTTCTTTTATTTATGTTTATAGAGGTAATAAACTCTAAATGGAAGTTATCATCCACGACTTTCATTTATTGTGTAATGATGTCAGTTTTATCATTTATGGAGGATTTAAAAAACGAAACAGGTTTTGTGGGTGAGCTATGGGTAACATCAACACCATAACTCTTTGTACCATGTCTTTGTAATGCTATAGAAATAACGGAATATTTTAAAATGCGGAATTGGAATAGTAGTTGGCTAGTTTGTGTAGATGTGAGACGCGTTCGGACGCCAGTTACGGCCAGTTGGCCGCCGACCGTTCGCGGGTGGACAGCGTGCACGCCGCCACTGCTGCACGATACCTCCGCAATCATGCCGCCGACCACGATGATAGTGCCCTGTGCGTTACAATCTACTTCTATTTTGTTTTCATCAATGAAAAAGTGTCCACATGACGACACCCCATTTGCTGTAATTTATAAATTAAATTAATGCTCATCGCAAAAATAAACAAACACATTTATCATTTTAATCTTACAAATTTTCTATACCATATAGTTTAGTTATTCAGTGACGCAAATAAGAGAGGATGTCTGTACCCGGTGGATTTTGAATTATGTCGTGTGTTCAAACAGTTCACGTTGAAGTTGTGACAATTCAGGGACATTCTATTCAAATCTCGCGTGTGCGGGCGCAGCCGATGTTTAGTGCGTTTGTTGATCTGGCGTTGTGTTTACGTTTTCGTTTTGGCATTGAACGAACATCCCGAATTGGATTGATGTGTTGGTTGGCCACGTTTTATAAACTGCAGTGTAAACATGAATGAATACTTACCTGTGCGTGTCGTTCACATTTATTATTAAAAACATATTTTCAATATATTTGAAAATATCCTATACATTCGCTCGTATGCGCGATTGTATATGTGCATGGGTAATATTGTCTTATACTCGATAAGAGTTACTAGTTAAAAGTCAACTTTAGTACCTGCGAGCCGAATGCGCGACCTTTTATGGTAATCATTAATCTACGAGTATGTAAGTAGGTGTGTTAAGTAGTACGGTGTTCGGCCTACATGGTGCAGCCCACTTGAGCCCACGCAGTCGATACTCATCAATCATTGACGATGAGTACGCCTGGTTGAACGAACCAACTTATGCTTTCTAATCCATACCGTATTTATCCATACCCTTAGTATCAACAAACATTACCATTCGTATGCTATTATCATATCAATAGATTACATTTGCATACTAATTGATTAATATCATCGGTCTTGGTATGCTTTTTTGTTTTGCAAATAATAGTCAAGCGTCAAGGTTCCGCGGATTGTCAGTGAGAAAGACAGATTTTGGTCGAACGTATTCCGGCTTCATGTATTAAACATAAGGTACAGGACCGGTTCGTATAGGCCACTCATCAATCTCTAACAAACTGTGGTTTGAGTTCATTGGTTGCGTGTTCAACCGCAGTACAATTGTTAACAATTAACAGTGGTTCTTTTGCGTGCCTCGAGTCCATCTTAGAAATAGGGTCAACTCATCCTATTATGTGTTCAACATCAGACATTGTTCATTTGCTAAAAACGCTTGAGATCACATAGTAATTGACGTCCTTCATACGAATATCTATGGGATTATTCATGTTATTGACGTAGACAATACGTTAGACATGGTGTTTGGATAGAAGAGCGTGGGCTCTAGACCACGTGATAACGCTCCGTGAATGTATATCTAAATAGATTTCAAAGTATACTCGTTATAAAATCAACAGATAGATTCAGTACGCTCGAAAATGATGTAATGCTACAGACAAAAATATAGCCGGTGTTTCAGTCAGCCTAGTTAACTCCCCGTGCTGATTTACAAAGTTTGAGTGCATTAGTGACATATTAAGACGTGTGGTGTTGCGCAGGCAGCGAGGCATCACCTCCGCCCTGCGAGGTGTTCCTGGGCGGGTCCTGCAATCCTACTACTTGGAGATCGGACATAGCCATTCCGATGCTGAAGAAGATGGGCATTACGTATTTTAATCCGGTAAGTATTCTCTTAGAACATAAACAACAGCTATATTATCTCTGCATGAGGTGATGTTTATGTTGCTTCTATGACGCTGTCGACGTATCACTATACAGAATACCTATATTTTATTAATCTTTTGTCGTCGTATATGTAAATGGAGATGACGTCTGCAACCGATATTATGTGATAAGTCTTCTCTAAGTTTTAGTACATTCGTTAACAAAGTCACATACAATTAGCCATTGATGCAGTGTGCTTAAAAGTTACAATGCAGCGGTTAACAATTGTACATTGTTCACCATTTACACAACGATATGAAGTCAATTAATTGTTAAGCAATACTGCTATGAAAACCTACATATACTTATGCTATGATCTAAGCGTTGATTAAAGGTCACCAGTTTAATTGTTGGATTCGATTAGAAAAATAAACGTACCGTGCTGTGCAGTCACGTGTTCGTGGGATATGCGTAGATACGATAAATTGACCAATTTGTTAATGCTTATCCTAAAGGCATGCACGTTTGGTTCAACTAGCGTGATGACAGTTGACACAGGTTCATGGATTATTAGTGGTAACGAACACACTTCCTATAACTACAGCTGTGCGAAGTCCTTGGCGGTCTATGTTATCTATATTGTTTTTGTTTCGTTTAAAAATACAACTCAAGCATAGTAGATCATCCCTGATCTCTAGTGCTTGAGATGTATCTATTTTTAAACGAAAATTGTGAGCTTTTTACATAACATATTAAAATCGGTAGGTAACACCCAGGCTCTGACTAATTCAAAGTATTTCTGAACATAAACTTTTGTCCCATCTTTACGAAAACATATGTTCATTACATGAGAGCACGGCCTAGATTCGAAAGATTATTAATACTCTATTAGTGGCTGACAATAAATATTGTCTTAGCGCGGCCATGTGCCTTAATTGCTGTAAAAAAAACAACAGCACCATAGTGTTTTATTTTCTGGTCTGGCAATAAATAAACACGACAGAGCCACGATGCTGACAAATATGTTTACTATAATAAGATTTTTATAGCCTGGGATTGAAGAAATGTCTTATCAAACTTAATAGAATAAACAAACATCTACTTATTTACTAGAAGTTAGGAGTATTGTCTTGTTCTTATTGTTGTTTTTTTTTTAATTTGCATTTATCGGCTGGAATATTAATTAAGCACTTGAGGATGACGTTATCACCTTGCAAATTGAAATAAGACGATAATTGCGTTGTAAACTCGTTCGTTCATCTTTAATGAAGTAGGTACTAAACAACAGATAATTTGGTACAATGATTATGACAACGCTACGACGGCGGCGGCGTGGGTGTCTATTAATATTCACAGCGGTAGTCGCAATAACAAGCTGTAAAAGGACACCTATAATCATTCGGCAGAATTAACTTAATGATTTACATAGCATACCATCACGCCTGTAGATTCCTAAAGGGTTAGCCAGAAGCGCATCATGCTCATATTTACGTCCCGCATAAAACAAAGATAGTTTTTATGTTATCAAATGCAGACTGGTAGACTCTTTGTCATAATTCATAATATTGTTTTATTTATTTGGCAACTCCCGCGCTAGGAATAATCCCTGTATCGCGGGGAAATTTACAAACATTCAAACAACTGACACAAAGAACATCCAGAATCGGAACAACCCCGTGTGAGATTCGAACCCACAACACTCAGCGCAGCGGCAGTGGCGAAGCGACCACTTAAACCACTACGCCATCCGTGCAATCAAAGACTTTGTCTGGCTCAGAAATTCGTAACTCTTCTACGCATGCACTTACATTCACGCTACGAAGTTGTCACTTAATGAAGTAGCTCGATACAAACACGCAATTATCTAAACAAGAACATTTGTAATGTCTTGTGTCTTGACAGACGCAGCTTGTGATAACGCATGTCTCTTTGATAGGCTTGAGTGGAACGTGATCAACTATCAAGATAAATGTGATTTTGGTAATTAGATACGACACGTACGTAGTTTTGGAATGCGTATTGTGCAAAATACTAGCGATATTTCTAAACGTTGATATTGGTACAATGAACTGGTTTCGTCATTCGTACATACTCGTATAGTTCTCGTAATATATAAATCTATTGCAAAAGTTTTGTGTGCTTGAATGTGAGGCCACAGTAATAACTTTTATTACATTTTATTTTAATTAATATAATTGTGACGATTTACACTTATTTAATTTAATTTAAATTGTTTCACGATTAGCTTTTGACTTTATTTATTATGTCGCAAACAAATTAAAGTTTCTATGTTACTATTTGTATTTGTCTTCTTTTCGTCATTAGCAACAGCTTTCAATGCCGATTTTGCCTATCAATTTGCAGATTTCAAATAACTTATTGAAGGACGTGATAAAATATCGCTTTCGTATTCGATACTTACAATTAACGTTAGCTTTTGATTTGGTTATTGACTGGTCACCTACGAGTCCTACGACTATTATGATGAGGTACCTGAAGCGACCGGCTGGTCAATTTTGTGACAAACTTGAGCCCAAGTATGCGTGGTTTGTAAAGCGTAGGCGTCGACGTTCATACGGACGTTCAACACAGAGCTGCGTATAGAAATTGCGTCGCTTATCAAATGACAAATAACAAGTCTGTTTACAATACGACTACTTAAAGTGTTGTTTCAAATAGTCACCTATTTGCTTTTGCTGAAGTCTAACCAATTAGTGTACCTACACACTGTGAATGAATAGTTACTATCTGATAGGACTGTATTACATTGTTTACATTAATATTATTTTACAAAAAATCTACTTGCATATTATTTTATAATTATGTAAAGTGGTGATGAAATAAGATAATAATTATTTTTAGAGATTACGTACTTTTAACTGTTCTGTATTCTGTAAGTATAACAAAACGTTGTGGTCATATCTAAATATGGTAAATATAATCGATAAAGTAAACAGTGAATGATTTCAATAAAATGTATAACGTAGAACAGAAGCATTTATTAAATAACAACATTTACTTGTTTTTTCGCGACGTTACGAATAATTTAATAAATAATGTAAAACATGTAACAGGAGGTCGGTAGAATGTTAGGATCTATGAACAATAACATTGATTTTCTGTTTAAATTTGTGTTGACGTATATGTTTCTAAGGACATATTTTGAATAAATATGTAAACAACAAACTAAATGTATGTTATTTTCTTACATTTACGATCATGTTAAACTTTGAAAGTATAGGACTTTTATGGTTTTCATAGTGGTTACCTAAATATGTTTAGTAGTAGTAGTTTTATCTACTATTCCACTAGTTTTGACGGCTTAGTAATCGTTTTGCACGAATTTGTTCGCACATATCGTGCGAATAGACACCTTTTTTTAAATAATATTTTTTGAAGTGAAAACTTCTTTAGCGGCGTTGTGCACTTTTTTGTGATGGGTAAAAAATGTTAAACTCGCGTCAGGACACGTGACCTAATCGAAAATTCGTAAGACGGGAGGAGAATTGTCAAACTCGCGTCGGGACACGTGACCTGATCGAAAATTCGTAAGACGGAAGGAGAATTGTCATGTTTGTGTACGATAGCGCAATAAATGAATATTGTATTTTACCACATAAATGATAGTACTTTTATACTGATAATTAAAGCAATTCGTGCAAAATTATTCCCTAACCATTCCAAAATATCAAAAATGCACACCGTTAATATTCAAATTTCACTACTGCCGGAGTGCAACCCGTTGTTTTTTTTGTTGTCGTTTCGCACACATGAAATATATTTTCGTGCCAATCGTTCCCGTCTGAAAACGCAGGTGTCCATTCGCACGTTTTCTTTTTTATGCTAATAAAAGTAGAAGTAAGCGCACGAAGGTGATAGTTTTAAATAATACAAGGTATACCAATATTACCAATAAATAAAAAACAAAAAATATTTTTAAAAACAACATTCTTACAAAACTGTGCGTAAAATACATACCTATACATATTACTTATGTATATACCTAACACTTATGTATGTAAACGTTAACGATCTTTTGGTATCCTGTTCTAAATGTTTATTTGATATAAATATTCCTTATATGCACTTGAAAGTAGTGTGTGCACGACTTATTTTGATATTTTCTTATTAAAAATTCAAAACGTGCGAAACGACACCTGCGTTTTCAGACGGGAACGATTCGCACGATATTTTCGTGTGCGAAGCGTGTTATTCTATGTGTGCGAAACGACAACAAAAAAAATATTTAAAAAAGTGTCTTGTCGCACGATTTGCGTGAACAAATTCGTACTACGACTACTAAGCCCTTTTGACTTCACGGATGGCGTAGTGAGCCTAGTGGATTAAGTGATTGTCTCGCCATTGCCACTCCGCCGAGGGTTGTTGGTTCGATCCCCACACAGGACAATGACTTGTGTACGTTGTTTGAATGTTTTAAGGTCCCTCGTAACAGAAAATTAACTCTTCGTGTTTGTCTTAATAGGAAAAGACTGATACTGTTTGAATACATTTCAGCAGTAATTTCACCACTCAAACATTTAAGTATTATAATTTAGAAAATGTATTAAATTAAGCTTAAACTTAAATGAAAATTAATTTTAAAATCTATACTAATAATAATATGATAAAGCTGAAGAGCTTATAATTTTTTTGTTAAAATGTGCTTATCTCTGGAACTACCGTAAATAGATAGTATTTCATACGTCACATGCTTTGTATGACCACACCTTTTAGTGTCACTTTATACTTAATAGCTATACATTTAGCGAAAATAATTTAATTAATTTCTAGCCGACTTATTACATTGAAGTTAAGATAGAAATTTACAAATGATTTATAGATATAAATTAGATGTTTGTCCGATAAGACATGAATCAATGTTTACGCGATCACGCCCACTAACTCCGGCGTGGGCAACTGAGAAAAAAGTTTCAAACTTTCATCTCGTGTCAAAATAATATTATGTTTTGATTTAGGTGGGATAACAACTCACCATTCAATGCATTTTATTAGGCTGTAACGGTTATTTTATATGATAAGTGTAGTTAGCAACAGTTGGCAGTGTGTATTGGATTCTTTAGGACCTGGTCTTGTGCCTTGATCAGTTGTAGGTTAGATCTGTGATCCCATGGCGTACATAGATTTTACGGTTTATCGGCTCGTCGAAACTTAAATAGCATCGTGTTTTTCGATTAGTGTTGTCGTTTCTATAGTCTGTTTCAAATACGAAGTCCCTTTTGACACTTCATAATACGTAACTCTGCACATTTCATATAAATTGCTAAAATTAACAATGATTACTTATGGTACTCAAAACTATGTAAAAATAATTAGTATCTATACAAAACATGACATCATTATTTCAAAAACATACTCAACCATTAATTTCAATTGATATTGGTCTTAAATAATTTAAACATCAACATAAAATTACATTTTACTACAATACCATGGTTACACACTATGGTATATTTTTTACTTTCAGTCATAGTGACGCGACAATTTGAATCGGATAAAATCGAACTAATTCTAGCCAAAAACAATTGACCAAGAAATATTTTTGTAAATTTGTATTTGGTTTTAATTATTATTAAAGTGCAACGTACCTTGAATCCCATTCTGCAACCCTTTACTATACGTAATTTATCAAAAAAATGGATTTGAGGATTCGATATTGGACTTACAGTTTAAATATCTCGTATAGTTTTACAAATAAACACGCTATAAATAATATTGATTTAACTATTCTTTCGATATGTCAAACTTGGTCTGTCTTCTTTTTGATTTTCTGTGTCTATCATTTCTGTTTCAATTCTAAGCCCACGATTACAGTTTGTTTGTAAAGTTAATTGGCATACGATTTTGTGATGTGTCGATTGAAACGGTCTCATCACTATTGCTGGTCAACGATCATCTGTACTTCGTATTTGAAACCGACTATAATGACTGCCTTGCCGTATTCGTTACATTTGAAATTCTTAAAGTTACCTAATATTAAGTCTGTCTTTATTTTATTAAACATGCGATATCTCTGCTGTTTTCTCAGTGCCTGTATTTAAAAACGGGCGTGTATGAGGAATGTGATGAAAGTGAATGAAGCCAGAGAAGTGTGTCAGGATCGTAGCAAATGGAAATGGTAGTCTCTGCCTACCCCTCTGGGAAACAGGCGTGAATCTATGTATATATGTATGTATTTAAAAATCAAATAGTTTTAATGGTGGCAACAGGTAAATTTAAATTCATAGCATAATTCATTTAGTGTAAGTTTGATATTCATAAGTGTTACTTGCCAACATAAACTTGGTTAAATAAACGAAGTTGTTTTAATTTTGACAAAAATAGGTACATAATTTTACATTTATATTTTCTACCTGTGTTATAAATCTGATAAATATTTTGTCACAAACAGAATTGCGGACCTATTTTGGTAAACACAAAACACAAAGCCAAACCACAATAGTTACAATTCTTTTAGTTCTTCGTTTGTTCTCTCACTCACATTTAACAGACCATAGACACTATAAAAGCTATATTTTTCTGGCTTTTACTTAGTAACTAAACAATTAGATTTTTGAAATATCGACATTACGCACTTAGGCATTGTCTCTTATTGACTTTGCCCTTCTTCTGGACTTTGAACGCAAAGACAATTTAATATGCATTATGTACTCATTCGATGTCACTACACCGAAATAGAACACGATGGAGTTAATCATTAATTTATGGCATATTATGTACAAAGAAGGAAATGTCTGAGACATACCTAATTATGATCAATTCCGCGTATTTACATTAGTCATTAATTGTCTTCAGGTGTACATATGTACTTAAATTCTTTTTCCTGGTTTGACTCAGCAGATTTCAGCTCCGCTCGCAGACATAACAAACTCTTTATTAAATGAGAATCTCGGTGTAATTAAGTCGCATTTATATGTCGCATGTCGTTAGCTATGCATAGAAATGTTAGGTCCTTTTAAACTCCGCCATAACATCCGGCTAGTAGAGTTTGTATTCAGTTTATATCTGCGCCTTTTAATACTAAATGGTCGTAAATAAGAAATACGGATAGTATGAATGAATGTACATATGTGATTTCAGTGGTCTGTTGCAGCGATAGTTAACACGACTGCTCTGCATGAGCTCTCAGGTTCGATTTCTAAGTCAGGCAAACTGTTAACTGTACTGAGTAGCAGTTCGAACTCGGGATCTGTGTTCGGTAGACGGCAATAGGTCCCCACTACGAGAGACGAAAAATCATAGTTCGCGAAGTCAACCACATTTCGCAAACTATGATTTTCGTGTCTCTTTAGACCATAGAGGTGTAAGAATATGAAAATACATACTCTACCTCTATCCTCAAAATAGTGTTTTATATGTAAAAATATATAAAACAACTAATGGACTCGACAGATATTGTCTTGTCCGTACGTTAGCTTGCAATTCTACAACAGCACCATCAACCGGGTCCAATTATTGTAAGCCTAAACCATCCAGAGACCCACTCAAACACACCAAAAATTTTAAGGCATTTAATGACATATACCTACACGTATAGAAGAGTCTAAAATTATACGTAGCTTGGTAACATACAAACATACAGAATAGTAGTAGTTTATTTATAAAGATTATAGATGGTCGTAAACTTATGTAACATAAATTATATTGTTCTACAGCAAGTCGAAGACTGGTCTACGGAGCTGATGGAAGTGGAGCACCGCGCGAAAGCAGCGGCGCGCGCCCTTCTGTTCGTGTTGGACAGTGAGACGCGCGCCGTGGCCGCCAGCGTGGAGGCCGCACATCTGGCCGCGGCACCTAGAGACTTGCTACTGGTGCTCAGACCCTACTCCAGGCATCAGACTATTGGACACGAAGCTATTAGTGACCAGTGAGTATTGTACTATTATCATAATTATCTATACGAATATTGTAGAGACTACAAGGATGACGTAGTGGTCGCCTCGCCACTGCCACTGCTGTGTGTTAGGGGTTCGATCCCCACACGGGACGAAGTTTGTAAAGTCCCCAGCTACACAGGAATTATTCTTAATGCGGGAGTTGTCTTTTTTAATATAAATAATACAAACTGCTTTGTCTATTCGATCCACCATACTGGAAACTATATCAGCATAATATACCTATGACAAAATATTGCATGATTCACAAATAATTGTTCAGAGTCTAGGTGTTCTTTGTGTCCCTTATTTGAATGTTTGTAATATCTTTTGGGACGCAAGCTTTATTCGTAATGCGAAGTAGTTAAAATTATACACAGGGATAATTTAAAAAAAACAGTTTCGGAAAATGAACCCGAGATATTACGCTTACGTTTCGGAAACGCATGTCAAAGTATCGAAGTGTAAGGCTCATTTTATTATTACTATTTAAAAGACAATATACTTACCATGAATTGAGATGAGAGATCATTAGATTGGCATCAATTCTAAGACACATAACTGTCTGCAATAAAATAGTGGATGTGCATCATTTATTAATAGAATGTGTCAGAAACATTAGTAAAAGGGAAGAACTGATAAGGAAATTTGCATTAAATAAATTAGATGTGGCCTTAATCCAGTCTATCTTATCATATCCAAAGACAGATGTAGCAAAAAGTCTGTGTTCTTTGGCTACTCTCATATACCAATAATTTATAGATTTAGCTGTATAAATTGACCTATTTCATTTTTGTGTTAGTTATGTTATATAGTACAATAGGGTTGGCATGTCCATGTGGACTAAAACCTTACAAAACAATAACTAGATTTAAAAAAAAAGACATATCGCTGACATTTCGAAGTTATACATGGTCCCACAGTAGCAATAGTAGTATTTACTCAGTATAAATCAATATCGGCCTCGATGGCGTAGTGGTTGGTGTAACCGACTGCCGCGCCAGAGGTCGCGGGTTCGATTCCCGCACAAGTCAAACATTTGTGCGCATGAACATGGATGTTTGTCTTGGTCTGGGTGTTTCTATGTATAATATGTATGTATTTACAAAAAAAAAAGTGTATATGTATGTTTATCCATTATCTAGTACCCATAATACAAGCTCTGCTTAGTTTGGGCTAGATGGTGTTGTGTGTATGTGGTAGAATATTATTATTATATTATTATTATTATAAAAAGGGTTAGGTCATAGTCCAATACAATAACCCAATATGGATCGGTCATATTCTCAGAATTATGAGAACATTATAAAGAACTCTTAGACAGATAATTTCCTAACAATGTCTTCCTGCGGCGTCAAGCGACATAATAAAAGATTTAATAAAATTTTAGTACGCAATGTGAACTATTTATGCAATTTATAAACTTCCTTTTTCCTGGTACCTACATGTACAATATACATTCCTAAATTATCCTTACTGCGACTGACTTATTATGCTGTGAAATACGTAATCATAACGAATACGTAATATTTAATGTTTTCTATAACAAAGGTACTTTTTATTTTATAAGAGGTATATAATTTACGTACGTCAAACAATCGTAAAAGTCACTAACGGTGGCAACACGACAATCTTGCTAACGAGTGACGTCAGCGTGTGATCGTGCCGCCTGAATCACGCATGATTATCGCGTAATTGATAGTTTGTGTGTAGAATGTTATTAAATTTGTATTATAAACATGTTTTGTGTATGTAGCGAGTACGTGGAGCTGTCGCGTGCGCGTGCGACGCTGCAGGAGGCGGTGGAGCGTCGCGGCCTGCCCGCCTTCACCGACATCCCCGCCGCGCTGCGATGTGCGCGAGCTGTCCTGCGCGGCGCGCGCACGCACCCGCGACACTCGCTCGGACACACCATCCTCCGGCTTAAGCGCGCCTACGACGCCGCGGGAGGACGCAACTCCCGCCTCCCTCGAGCCAAAGCCGTCGACGCCCTCAAGGACGTCACCCGCGTCCCTCGAGAAGTAGCCGACCGCTGCCTATCCCCCGCCGCCGACACCGTAGACTTCGAAACGTTCTGCGCGTGTGTCGCCGAACTCGCCGCCGACGCAGGTCAGTCTGACAAGCTTTAATGTACACCTTACTAGTTAAAACACTGCAATTTCATGGAAACGTTTCGTCTATAAACATGATTAATGTTTTGCATACTCGCGAAAGACGTAATTGCTTTTCGTATTACATCATAGTAATGGAAATATTTGAAGCTTGAAATTGCAGTTGTTTAATCGTACGTGTCGAGACGATCCTGCTATTTTTCTACTCGACAGAGCAACGGAGAGTGCCTCTGGCTTCCGCACGTTACCATTGCGGCTAGTGAGGTATTCTTCGTTGTTCAGTCTTGTAGTGTGTATGTATTATGTTGGTGGTGGGTAGTGAGTAAGGGTGGTGTTTGTTGAAGGCGGCGTGGCGGGTCGGTCGCCGGCGGGCGGGGACGTGAGCGCGACTATGACGTCACGGATCCGCCGCGCGTTCCGCGCGCTCCGCGATTTGCTCACCCCGCCCGCTCCCGGTGCGTGTGCGCACTTGTTTCATCTTTTGAGTTTACACGCTATTTGTGCTTCAAGTATTATGTAATGCTGCTGTTGTTGGCGATGCCTCACTTCATATACCGGCACTAGAACATATTTGAATTTATAGTTAACATCTTTACTTCTAATAAAATACGCTTTTTTATCATACCTCAATTTTCTCACGTTCTCTAATCTTCATTGATTTGATCTTTTGGCGTGATATTCATTATTGAAACAAAACCATTGGTTTTAATTTTTGGTTACTGCTGTAAATATAAAACTACCTACATAAGTAGTATTTCTGTCAATTAATGTTAAATATATATTGGTTAACAGAGTCGAACACTCGTATCGGTCAGGAGGCGTCGAGTGTGACGTGTGCGGCGCCACGAGTAGACGCGCGAGTGCTGGAGCCGGCCGCGTCTAACGGACACATGTACAACGCCAGGCTTAAAGCTTACGGACGGAAGCTCGGCTTAATCATTCCTAAGGTATGTATACAATCATCGGACAAGAATAGCCTGTTATCGACGGCAGGGAAACCATGACAGACAGAACCATGACGTGGTAGTCACTGATGACACTTCACTTATGATTTCGATGACAAAGAGCAACTATTTAATCTGTTTGAGGCTATCAGTGGTACAAGTATGCCATTTTGCCGAAGTTATCTGCAAACTATCTAGTTGACTGGAGGAATACGCTGTAATTATGTCGTTAACTCAAATCTCTAAAACATTTTTGCGTAATTCATGAAAAGTTGTTCAGATTTGAAGGGTGTTGTAACAGTTTTAAATTTACTGGTAAGCTAGTTATTATAATAGTGCCCTCAATCAACCCTTTCCCTGTCCCATGGTAAATATAAAATAAATTGTTCATATTATATGATATTGATCGGGGTACCTCTTAAACCAAGGCCATTCAAACCATTTTCTAGGTGTGCTGTAATTTGGATTCTACGGCAGCAAGCCACTGTAGACAACAGCTACTACCTACTTGGCTATAATACCGACATCAGACTACTGAGTTTCAAACGCATGAGCCTAGGATTAGACACCGTTAACACATTGAATGCTATGCCGATCATAAATAACCGCGAACAATACATTTTCTATTGTGTCTATTACATGGCATTCTACATGTTAAGCTATTTTAACCCGCTAAGCTTGGGGGAGGCCAATGTCCAGCAGTGGACTTCTTTCGACTGAGATTATGATGCTATTTGATATGTTATTAAACTAATGTTGTTGTTGTAGAACGGCGGTCACCGCGGCGAGGCGGAGGGCGGCGCGGCGTCGGGCGGCAGCGGCGACGCGGTGTTCACGCCGGGCACGGAGCGGCGCCTCGAGCGCCTGCCCGCCATGCTCGGCGCGCCCACACACGACGTCTACCTCGGCGGCACGTTCCCCGTCAGTATCTAACACTATATGTATTATATAATAATATTAGCCCTCTATATAAACTCTCTTACAAGCTACAGCTGGGCCAAACGGGTTGGGAGCCTTCTGCGCTCACCCATAGTCCGCATAAAGTTGTCGACAACTTTAAGATGTCAAGGCCATCAGAGGCCAACAATTAGAACACAAAAAAAATATATAAAATACGTCTGGGCGCGAGCCTCTTCTCAGTGTAAGAAGGGTTGGCCTAACTCTTCTCACACGAACGAGACGAATGAGATGGGCCAGCATGATGGACTATAGAGTCCATCATGCTGGCCTAATGCGGTTTGGCCGGTTTAACGCATTTTCGAAAACATTATAGAGAACTCTCAGACATGGGGCTTCCTTAAGATGTGCATTATAAATATAATCTATGTTGAGTATTTTTGTTATAAACCATTAAAATAGTTTTTCATTGCTTATCAATAAAAATACAAAAACAATTGATTACCATAAATTGACTCAAAATAATGTCAAATAGTGTACAATAATAAATAACAGACACACTTAAAGTATATGTACACCATTGGATACTTTAAGCATGTAATTAGCATAAATGACGCTTGACAATAGATTCTCTATTTACTGTCAAGCGTATGTATACAAAACAACCGTTTTCATATAAGGTTTTTTTATAGACCAATAATACGCGGCCAGAGGAGATCCTCCGACGGGAAGGCTTCACGGTGGTGGTGGCGCGCGCCAATGACTACACGCGCATGTTCTCTGCCACGCCGGGCCGCCGCGCCGCGCCCGCGCACCCCGAGTCGCCGCGCAGAGACAAGAAACCACGCCCCGCGCTCACCCCCTCCCCCGCGCCGGCGTCCACCCCCGCGCACACCCTCGACCTGCCCGACGCCGTTGAACTGAGACAGCGAGCACCCGAGGATAGGGCTGACAGGCACGACCGCCTCAGTGCTTCAGACTTCTATACCGTCACGGAGGACGTCACGCCGCAGCCGTTCAAAGGTACGTCACCTCGTTATGTAATACTCGAGACGTACACGTACTAGCTATATGCGCAGGCTGTTATGTACATAGGTAATAGTATACGGCCGATAGTACATAACGTAAGCACTGGGCTAATAGTCGTAAGGCAGAGCTCACAGACAATCGAATGACGTCAGCACTCCAGTACAGCCAGACATACTACTAGGATACACCTAGCAGTATGTATTATTTTTTGGTGATATTTTCCTTTATAACCTAGTTGAAATTATATAATGACATAAAACTACATTTATACTTGTCTATCTAATATTAGTAATTGACCAGCTAATTATTGCTATTGAAGATGAACATAAAACTAAACGATTTTATGAAGATCTCACACTAAGAAGAGGACCGTGCCCAACAGTGGGACAGTTTAATACAAGGCATCAGTCTTGTATTAAACTGTCCAACTGCTGGGCACGGGCTTTATTATATATGTTGTAAAGATTTTTTTTGTTTGTATGTTAAAATCAACTCTGTAAGTAGGTAGGTACTAAAACGTGTAAGTTGATGGAATTTTAAAGATATCGTTATAACTTTACGGTACAATGGAGCAGCGATAGCTCAGTGGGGAGACCAACAGACTGCAATGCAGAGGGTCTCGGGTTCGAACCCACGTCGCGCACCTCTGACTTTCGGAAGTTATATGACTTTCAAAAGTATGTGCGTATTGATTGACAATTATCGCCTGCTCCGTGCCTCGGAGAGCACGTTAAGCCGTTGGTCCCGGATGCCATGAACATCTATGGCAGTCGTTATTGGGAGAGTGTCGACACAAAAGATCCCAATAGGTCGAAGTGTCGCCGGTCTGCACTGACTGGCCCCCACATAAGATAAGATAAGATAGGGTACAATGAAGTTGACATGCCTTTGTAGGGTCTATAAATAAATGCGGAATAAAAATGAAAATCTACACTGATCCGCTGCTACCTTCATCAATAATGTCCCTAAATAACAATACATACATACATAAATTCACGCCTGTTTCCCAGAGGGGTAGGCAGAGACCACCGATTTCCATTTGCTACGATCCTGACACACTTCTCTGGCTTCATTCACTTTTAAATAACACAATATGCTGCATATACACATCCCACAAAGATAACCGCGAGTTACATACATTGAAAATACATTTTTCTATCTGTCAGTTTACTAGCAATTACTTTTCAATCACTACCAACTTTTATCATCTAAAGATTCGTTCTATTGTATTTTCAGGAACATACGATGAAGACCTGCTCCTAGGGTCTCGCGTGTTAGTGTTCGCGATGAGCGCAGACGCGCCATGTTTCGCAGCCATGGTGTTAGCCGCGCACTACATGGGGCTTCGACCTGCAGCCACCGTACTGCTGGTACAACCCATGGACCCAAAAAAGGCTCACAATGTAAGTTGACACAATATGTTACTTTAATTATAAGTTAGTATTAATTCTCTAATTATGTGTACTCACTGTATGTGTCAGCAATGCCTATTATTTTACTGCTTACTCAGTTTTTACACCACTAAGGGTAAAGTTGCGACACCACTCAATGGCCCCGCTTGCCTAAGAGTTCTTGCGTCTGGATTAATACATATTTTTTTAAAACAAAACAGTGTGTTATTTTTCCATTATTAAAAAAAAAGGTGAACGAGGTTAATTTCAGATAGGTTTTTCAAGATTTTGATTTGGCACTGCGGGTCACTCTGTTGTTAAATATAGATGTGTGTTTCATACAATAACTTTAAATTTGTATTCTTCTTTTACAGTACAGTGAGGCGGCCGTCAAGGATTACAACAGGGGTCGCCACTATCTGTCAGATCTAGCGCGGCGCTCCGGCGTTCCCGTGTTTGACAACGTAGATTCAGTCATGGCGTGTGTCGTCAGCCGGCTGCGAGCAACGCTATAGCAACATGATCTATGTTTGCGGGACTTTCAAACAATTATCTGAGAGCTATTCATGCACGAAAGGAAGATAAAATGATTGAACATTGATAACCGATCGCTATATAAGTATATAATACTGCCGGTATATAGCGTCCATTATCTAAGGAAGACCGCCGCTTCGAATTTATTATAATAGATTAATTTAACACGAAAGCTGAAGCGAATCTCATGTGAAACGTAGTCATATTTGTTGTGTTCGCAATATTGATTTCGTATACGTAACGTCATACAAAAATGCTTAAAGAAGCGGCTAAAATCACAACTCACGTAATAAAGACATCACAAATGTAATTCATCATAAAAAATATCATTTCGTAATTATTTTTACTTGCGTGGCGAAGAGTCTCATAAGAGTGTACTTATGTTTAGTTTAGTACAAAGAACGTCTCTCTTTACTTCATCACTCTCTATTGCATTATATCTAATGTAATATATAGATATTAAAATAAATATAATACAAATGTATGTATGAGCGAGAATGGATGGTGACGGTAATAAGGTTGTCGTGATGAGGATATAACAAATCTCTGTGATGAATTTGTCTAGGAAATTTTTATAGTAAACTTTCAATGCATACGCATATAATTAGATGATAACTATACACGTAGTATTGTTGCAAAGGCAGGTACAGATAGTCGGGCGGGGTGCTACGTCACGCACGCTGACGTCAGGAGGCCGCGACACACGCGCGTCGTGCCCGCGGTACTGGTACGTTATCTAAGTAGTCCTGGGAAGTTCGTACAGTGGGTCTTATAGCCAATTCTAAATGGAGTTAGCTCTAAATTATATTATATTGGCAAGTGCTTTTGTAGACGTCATCACTTTATAGAACTAAGGAAAAGTACAAATAACTTGCTCATCATGTAGCAATTTTAAGAAGTTTTAGTAGTTATTATTTAAATTAATGGCAATGCAAAGTTAAATTTTTATAATAAAATTAACATCTTATACTCATTTTTATTATAATAAATTGTACCTTTCTAAAATATCTAATGTGCATCAATGTTAACGCTTGCAAGTGGATTATGAGGGGATTATGTTAGTGATACCACAATTCCATACCTAATGTAGGTATAACCTAAATATTGAGTAGTTAGTGGTGAACACTTGACCCACTGTCACTGAAAAGTTATTCGTAATTATAAAATTCAGCAAATGTTATTTGCTAGTCACACGCCCATTAACATTTTAAGTACTTTGTTAATATTGATTGATAGTACAAATATCTAATTTATAGAAAAATATGTCATATATTAATTGTAATTTTATGCTATGTACGCTTATTTTAAACTAAACATCACATATGTAAATATAGAAATTTGTAATTACTTCTGTGTTTCAATTATTATTTCCTTTATAGACGATTGTGTTATTGAACTTTTCTTTCGATAGGTACTACGATGCAAGATGGCATGCTGACTTATATTCTTGTTAATGCCACAAATAAAATACATATAAAGTATTTCTGTAATGCGTATGTCCAGGGGATAATATTGCGAATTACCAAATTTACTACATTATCTTAATCATTTAAAATGTCGCCAGAGGATACCCTTCCCCTGTATAAAGCACTAGCTTTTGCCCGCGGCTTCGCTCGCGTTAATTTAGAATTTGACAATCAATTCGGGTTGTACTCTGCTTGTTATAATATAATTCAATCATGATTTGAAAGACACGTGGCGGCATCTATTATCATAAGAACGTTATTGTTATTTTCCTCGGGAACAGTAATTTTTTCGGGATGAAAGGTAGCCTATGTCCGTTTCTGTACACCTGTCAACGTATATGTAAAATTTCAGGATGATCGGTTCAGTGGTTTAGGCGTGAAAAGGTAACAAACAAACAAACTCATTTTCGCTTTTATAATATTAGTTAGGATTACAGAAGAACGATCAATTTGTGAGAACATGATGTGTTGACCTCGTTAAATAGAATGATATACAATGTCGTTATATCAGGTCTATATTGAAATGCTTAGCGTTTTATTAGTATAAGTAACACATTGTGGTTTCTAGCAAAGACTACATAAACACACAGTCATACAAACCTTTTTCGCAGAACAGACTTGTCATAGAGCTGTCGTTGTAGAATAAACAAACCGATTAAGTAAAAAGAAGTACTACATTTTACCCGCGGCTTTGCTTGCGTAAATGTAGTTTATGTCAATTTCCTATTCTTCGGAAACAATACCTTTTTTTGAATGAAAGGTACCCTGTGTTCTTTTCTGTACCCCTAACAACTTGTATGCGAAATTTTATAATCATCAAGGAATAGTAATTTATTGACAATATCTAGAATAACGAGAGCGAAGCTTAAACAAAATCTAGTAGTAGGTAAATAAAGTTAGAAATAATAAATTATACAGTGAACAATATATGTACATTGTCTGCTACAAGGCAGACAATGTATGTATATCATGAATGACAACTAGTATCTTTTTACCTAGCACGGATAACCACAGGCTGCACCTAGATAAATATTATAACGATGTTGACGAAATGATAACGGAACACCGTTTACAGTAGGTATGTGTGGTTTTGATTGTCATAATATGGAATAAATATTGACATAACGTAGGTACATAATATATATGCATAAGATAAATCATGACTTTTTTGTCAACTTACGTTAAAGAAAATGTAATGTAAGATTTAGAATAGTCCTAATATACTTATAGCACATCCACGAGAACATTTTTGGGTCATTCGTTCTTTGCAACGTTTGCTTTCGACGATAAAGCAGCAACGAATCACTAATATTACCTAGGTGTACTAAGGGATGGCGTACCGAAAACTTCAGCAAGACATCTTTCTACAGGTATTTATCTCGCCACAAAAAAAAACACATGATTAACATTTTATATTGATGAACATCATTATGTGGTACGCAATGGCTTGCTACCAATACAATGCAACGCTCGCGCTGCGCCGGCGGGTAAACAGCTGATCTGTTTAAATCACGACGATTAAATTACATTGCTGTATTTTAATAAAACGTGGTAGTCTTTGATTGTTGTTTAATAAAATGGATAGTTTATGCATTATGTTATAACACTGTGTTACAACTTACATCACAGTCAGAAAAATAAAAATATGTATAAAAACAGTTGTGATATATCCTGAAGAAAATTCCAACGATTTTTAATAATGGTCTGTATCTACTATTTCAGTTTTCGGTACACCTTTCGATACACCCAGTACCTACCTATAACGGTCAAGACTCCCGAAAAGTCACGACGTGTTTACGTGCTTTGAACTCGAGGTCTGATTTAGCAGCTAGGCCATTAGGCTATCACTGCATGGATTATCAAATAATATTATCTACTAAATTAATTTAGTTTTATGCCAATATACCAGAAAAGTTGATAGACGTAGAGAACATATACCTACATTTTCTGAGGCTATACTTTAATCCGGGTGCCCATTGCATGCGGAGCGAGCACTTCCAGCCAACGTTAAACTACATAGATACTTCCACCAACAAAGAGTCTAGTGAAAAAGACTGAACGAGTAGGTAAATGTATTTACAAAGGAATTCGTTCCAATAGAACGAGTTAGATTCTAATTATTTTAACTTGGCAATTCATAAAAATAGTCAAAATCCTTTCTTAGTAAAAGGTCAAATCTATTTAGCTCTCGTTCCGCCCGGTTATTTCTCGCTCATGACCTCTTTGCAGTGGAAACCGGTCTTTAGATCTCACGTAATAGGGCAAAATATACCATCTACTAGGCCAGTTTCAAACTCCATGTGCGATTAAGAGTTGCCTTACAACAACAGGACTCATTCCAAGCGGTAATTAAACCTATGACTACTTTCAGCTTCGGTTGGCAGTAAACGCAGGTACCTAATACAAAATATCTAAGAGGCACTTTACACTTGTAGTGACACTACATACGATTTAAAATAGTCGTCGAATTAAGTCGTCTGGCATTCAATAACGAGTACTTATAGTTTATTAAAACTATACTCGTTACTGAATGCCAGACATTTTAAACACATTATTATCTAGCTATTTTATATTATACATCCAAAGAATCGAACCAAAAAAAACAACATTGTGTTACGTTTTTTATTTACCATTTGTTATCAGTGTTATCATTATCACCCACCTTTAACATTAAATAGATATTTCCAGTTGAAATTGATCCTAAAACATTCACGGCCTTCATTAAAATACTGTCATTTTCTGTTTATCTTTCCTGTGCGCTTGTTCCTTACTTATTTGTTTGTCTTTTTGTACGAGAGCAGCGATTTCTTTGTTTTTCTCCATGATTTGTAAATTTATACTTCTGTGACCAGTAGACCCAGCCGGGTACTTGATTAAAGAACTATTCAGTTTTATTATATCTCGTTCTATTCGTTTCTTATCTTCTGTAATTTTAAACTGTTCGATATTTAGGTCTTTGCTAGTAGATTGCTTCACGTTCAGTGAAGTGTCTGGTTCTTGTGCTTCTGCGGGTTTATCGCCCAAAGTTTGATTGAGGAAATTAAAGACATTGCGTCTTTCACGCTCTTTTTCACGTTCATATGCTCTTTTATGTCGTTCCTCTTCCTTCTTCTGCAATCGCTTCAGCTTTTGCTCTACCTATAAAATATCAATCATAGAATAATATTTAAATTAGATAATGTATGGTAGTCACTATATACTATATCTCAAGACAGTGGTTATTCAGGATAGCGACCACTTAGCGAACACTCGAGCTGCAAAATGATAATATTGCAACAAGTAAAATATTTTTGCCATTTAAAAATTTTAAGCATTTAATAATCTTTCTTAGAATTGTTTAGGTTGAGGCCAAACGAGTACAATTTTATGAGAAGTGACTCGCTTCTTTTTTGCGTCATGTAATTTTCCCTGCCACACGACAAGGCAATATTAGTTAATTTACCAAGGAATTTCATTAGAATCTGAAGCGACACATATTGCGAGACCAAATTTATGCTAGTTTGGCTTCACCCAAAAGTGTGCTTTATAATACGAAGTGACATTATAAAATATATTTCAAAATTATAATCATCATATCCAGTAAATCTTTTATTTGCGACGCAATTAATAACGTAATTTATTTTTAAAATAAATATGCTTATCACCTTGTTTGACGTGTCAACGTACTCTAAGGGCCACTTGCACAACAACTCACTAAATACGTTTAGCACTAAATAGATTTAAAACATCGTGGCATCTCAGTCACCTTTACATGGATGACTACGACAGCACGATGTTTTAAATCTATCTAGTGCTAAACGTATTTTGTGAGTTGTCGTGCAAGTGGCCCTAAATGTTAATCTCCCAGCCACGTCCCCAATTATATAGTAATCCGAATAAAATATATTGTTACCTTCAAAGGATCTTGTGCTGCATTTTTTTCTGAGATGGCCATACAATGGTCGAGACTCTTTCCCACGGGTAACACCCGGGCCTCAACCGGCTTCACGCGGCCGTCGCTTGCCGCGCCCAAACCTGTTCCAGGCACGTAGCCCATTGCTAACATTAACTTCGATCCTATGCCCTGTAAGAGAAAAATATTATTATTATTCATAATATGAATCAATTTAGTGATAGGTGACTTTAGTTTTGTTTTCTACACGGATGGTAGATAGTAGTTTAAGTGTCATCGCGCTACAATACCCGTCAATTGCTGTAGATAGATCTCGTCACAGACAATGACAATAAATTACGTGGTCCACAATTATAATTCCTGTGTCGCGACTTTACAAACATTTATACAAAGGACGAAAAAAAATACCCTATCTCGGCAAACCTTTTAAAGCTCACACAATTTTCCCGTGTGGGATTCGAACTCACAACACTCAGCATAGTGGCTGTGGCGAGGCGACCACTTAAACCCCTACGTTTCGTCTCGACGTAATCCGTGCAGTCTGAGTGGTCTTTAGGTATATTTTATAATGTTTATAAAATGTTCTGCGGCGCATATATATATACAATTCGCGGGACTTAAGGAGAGAAAGCAAAAGAACTACCTTTCCATTTTTACTAATAACATATAGATACTTTTAATGATAATGTAATAAAATGGATAATCAAACACTCAATTTTCAATTAATGAATAAATTGCGATAATAGGCAATACATACTCACTCTGGTATGTCGCTCCCATTCTCCGATAGGGGTGTTATTTGGATTCTGCAGACTTTGTTCAATAAGCAGGTTCTTATTAGTATCACTTGTTGTGTCTTCACATTTAGTTTTCCTTTCTGGATACTCCGTATCGCTTATGCTGTCATCTGAATCACTGTGTTCATCATCTAAAAAAACAAAGTTATTACTTTCTGTAGTCTGTCAAGTCTTAGTATACCAGACATAATTCCAAATCTATTGTTTCTGGCCACCGGTGTGCCGCTGCGACTCAATAGGTCAAGGGCTTGTTGACATGCACACATGTTTGCATCAGCATATTCGATTCGGCAATTTCTATTGAACAATATCAGAGTGAACTTGTATTATGACTACGAGCAATACTCTTACTAACATTTTAATTATTGTGAATGTCGTGAACATGTTGTTGTTTATTAGTTAATCACGTTTAAACTGTTAGACGGATTTGATGAAATTTGGCTCGCAGACAGACTATGCCCTAGTTTAACACATGGGAAAATTTCTATCCCTGTTATGCGTCTCTGGTATTCTTATGGCCGCGAGCCGAGGACAGAAGTTCGTAAAATAAAATTCCGCTTTCATTTGGTCCGATCGGCGAAATAGTTTAGGTATATTCGGGCTCGCCTTGGCTTTTACTATTTAACGCCATATAGAGGATCAGTTTGATTGTTTTTATTCAGCATTATGCGATTGGCCCAGCACGTATGCACAAATTTGCGGTAACAATTTGTTTGTCAAACAATCAATATCACACTTTCGTTTCTGCCGCGCGGCTTTAATGCCCCCACCATATGGTACCAACTATGCTCTGCAGAGCCGAACATAACATATAGGTACACCAACTCTAACATTTTCTTTCTACACTTTATTCTGGTCCAGCAATGTTACTTGAAGTCATAGTTTGCAATAATTTGTGAAAAATAACATATTTATTTAGATTTTTATAAGTTTAGTAGCTGTCCCGACGGACGTTGTACTGTGAACATGAAAAAAAAATACTCATCTAAACCATTCTCGAATCCACTTAAACACACACAAAAAATTTCATCAAAATCAGTCCAGCCGTTTAGGAGGAGTTTAATTACAAACACACGCACAGAAGATTTATATATTATGTAAAGATAATTATGGATAGTGGATAGGTATCTCCAATATAATATGCTAATGCAGATTAACTTTCATTATTGTGAAATAATACATACTAATTATACAACAACCAGACTTTTATTTTTAACATTAGCATGTGATATTTCTGGCTGTCTACTGTTGGCATATCCATAAAACTATTATATAAACTTAACAAATCATTAGCACAGTCTAGCTAATGATAGCCAAACAATGTCTGTGATTGTTGACAGGTATCATAATAATGTCCAATTGTGGTGAACTGGTTTAGCCATCTCGCTCCGTAACACAGATGTTTTAGTATGATTCTTAGCATCATGTACTAGCTTTAACTGACTATGGCATAGTTTTATAATGAGTAAACTTACTGTCTAGTGGGTATATGTCCTCAAACTTGACAGTGCACTCGCCAGAGCCAAGTTTTCGCTTCTGCCCACTGTGTACACCGTGTTCCAACTTCACAGAGCAAATACTTTTTTCTAAGTTTAAACTTTTTACTATTGCTCTATGCCACAAATGATACTTTTCGGTAGATTTTTTCGTTACGCTGATATCCTGCAATCAATAAGGAAATGTATAAACAAAATTTACAACTATGGTTTTAAAAGGACTATGCAAAATATGACGAGTTATGGACTGAAGTGTTTTCAAATTTATATACTAATTTCACCTTAAAATTGATTTATTAGTTGCCTATTTGAAACATAATATTTTTTTTTTAAATTCAATTTGCAGATCCATGTACAATCTTATGAAATGTTGGTAGTTTTAATGGTTTTCATATAACACTCAATGCAAACAGTATAAATAATTTATTGGTTGAGTATTTAACACGCTCACTAATATTAAAAATATGATTCAGATTCGTTTATTTTATATGACCCAATGTGAGTTTGTTTGTTATGCTTTCACACTTTTTATATCCTTTTCTATACCATATGATTGGTTGAGTGGTTAAGCTAAACCAATCATATAGTAAAAAAGGACATAGGGTACCTTTTATCCAAAGAGTGAAACCCCAGGCATAAGCTAGTTTACTATAATCTAAATTATTGATGTGCGCAAATACATTCAAATTATACACTCCTTTGCAAAAAAAACGGGCAGTTTTGATTTTTCTACATTATTGGTAATAATTTAACTCTAAAGAGGTTTTAATAGCCAAACTATGTTACTGGCACTTAATAAAGAGTCTGGGTATGAAAAAAGTTAAATCCAAATTCGAAACTTTTGTTTTTAAAAATAATAATCCCTTTTTCAGTTTGTGACTTTTTACTTACTTTTCGCGGGTTTGCAGTTAAAAGGTTATCAGGCAACTAAAACTAAGTTCTCGTTATTTTAAGTAGAATAATTATTTATATTTGTTGCATAATCCTGCTTTATTGTGACTTAAAACAGATATCTTTGTGTTTATTGTAATGGCAGAAAAAGCAATAAGAGCTAGTAAAATTATAGCGCCGCTGGAAGAGGGGTGTAGCCAATGTTACGTCTCACAGTAGTTAAATGTGAGTCGTTCAACCGTCCAAAGAACCTGGACTTGATAGCAAGAGACAGGTTCCGTTCAGATAAGGCAAGGTTCTGGGAGAAAACGTTGCACACAACCACGAGATGACCGCTTTTTAGTGACTCAGGCGCTGAGGAACCGCAAATGCAGTTACATAGACCTCAAAAGAAACCTTGAAGAGGTACGAGGAGCACAAGTTAGCCTATGGACTGTGAGGAGGAGGCTTTTAGCAGCTGATATACGCAGTCGACGGCCAGCGCGGGCCCCCAAGTTACTCCATGAGTACCGGATTGCCCGATTGAGCTTCGCTAGAAATTGCCTATCTTGGACTCTACGTAACTGGAGTAGCGTACTCTTCTCCTATGAGGCTCGAATTTGTCTAAATGGTGAGGACCGACGTCGGCGAGTGTTATGAAGACCAGGGAAACGCTATGCCGACGTGTGTTTTGAAGAAATCAACCCTTATGGTGGAGGGTCTGTTATGTTTTGGGCGGGCGTAACTTCCAGCTATCGTAGCGAGATAAGTATTCATTTAAAATGGCTCACTAAATGCGCAAAGGTACGTAACAGAAATCCTTTGTCAACATGCACAACCCGCACTGACTGTAATTGGTGAAGATGCCATTTATATGGACGATAATGCTCAGGCCCATCGTTCTGGCGACGTAGATGCTTATATGCAAGAGGTTGGTATTCGTCGTATGGATTAGCCAGCGCGGAGCCCCGACCTTAACCCCGTTGAGCACATCTGGGACCTCCTAAAAAGGCGAGTACGATCTATTCAACCACCTCCACAAAACATGAGGGAGCTTAAACATGTGATCTCGGCTGAGTGAGAACACATTCCACAGGACACCATCAAAAGCCTGGTGGAAAACATCCCAATACGATTACATGCCGTAATCGCTGCAAGGGGAGGTGATACTTGTTATTAATTTTTATTTTTTAATGTCTTTTCTATTAAAATACCATAAAAATACTTGTAGTCTTAATTTCATTATACCCATAAAAATTACGATTTCTACACGGGACATTGACTAAAATACCGATTCCAGGATTTAAGTGTTAAAAACTATATTCTCATTGATAATAAGAAATTACAAAGTAGGTGCCATATTGTGCACAATTGTATTTGAATATCATTTGAATATAATTGACCATTAAACTAAATTAGGAATACATTATCCAGTAAAATTATTACCTCATCGTCTGGTGGCTTCAGTTTCATAAGTATTCTACTTCCCACTTTTATAGAACTGAAGTCTGGTTCTATTGCTTCTTTTAAATCAGACAAGTGTACTATTGCCCCATGAGAGTATCTGTAAAGTCAAAACACATATATCTTGTTTAGAACAAAGAAAGAGGTACATGCATAACTGTCTTGCACATTTGATGTCTGATACAGGGTTTTTGTACATATATTACCTGCTAGATCAGATTTTCTATAAATTTCAAAAGAATTATGTATGGTGTTTCTCACATTATTATAAGGTAGGAAATCAGTGTACAGATAGAGTATTGAAGTGCACTCACCTACATTGTTCATCACTAAACTTGCATTCACCTTCAAGATAAAAGGGGCAAGGTAACATTTCAGCATGTGTTGGATGTGTAAACAAAACACGGACCTGAAAATTGCAAAAGGTAAAATAACTCAATAATATAATTTTTAATCAATTTTTAATGTTGTGTTTTCCACACTGCCTACAGTAACATACCAAACCAAAACCATTGTTAATTTAATATTTCTTTATGAAAATTATTGAATATATATATATTATATACTTCAGTAGTATGTACTTTCTTGTTCTATCATAATATTATATGTGATAGTGGTATGACCCTTAATATCATTAGAAATTACAGTTGGCTTAGTAATCTTATTGCAAAATAGCAGAATAGTATTTGGTTTTTATATTAGGCTAAGTTTTATAATGATAAGATAACATTTTTTGTCTTTGATATTAAACTACTTTATATGGATTTAATTGCATTATTTATTTGACACTTTGTTATTTTTTGTCTTAGTTTATTTTAGGTATAACAAACTTAATACAAATTAATGTTATAAGTGTTATGTAATATCTTCATTTTAATAGCTAAAGATATTTTAATAGCTAAAGATATTTTATATCCATAAATATAATGCAATTAAAATGGTTTAATACCAACCTGTAGATCATTAAACTGCACGTCAAATTGCCTGGGTACAATAGCACTAACCATGCCATTGTACAGGCTAGGTTGTCCACCCCATGTGTGTGTGTGGTACACAGCACACTTCATACCCAGCAGAGTAGACAGCTCATCCTTGAACAAGAAAAATTATTATCAAAGACATGTTACCTTATGGAAAATAATTAAAATTACTGTGAAGAAAGCATGTCTGTTAAGATAAAAATATCCAGCTTGTTTAGTTTCTTAACTTATCCTATGTTTATATTTTCTTATATTATATAATATGTCTGTTACCCAACAAATCCATTTGTTGCCAAAGAACAATAAATTTTAACCGTTAAGGTTAGTAAAATAAGGTTTATGGTGTGGCACTTGGTGGCTCATATCCGAGCTGAGTGTAAACACCGATACACAATGTAGAGGCTCGTATATGAACTGCTGGCAAACGACAGGTTAACCTGACAATTGTTGAAATCCCATAATTGAAAAGCTATAGTGTTTTACGGCCGGTGTGCTGCTGTCACTTAAAAATAAATTTGTATCTTCAGCAGACTATTGTTTAAGAGTTACTGTTTTTGATGTCAATGGTTTATATGCAAAACAACCAAATATGGAGATTTATATTACAATGTGTGTGAGAAGTAGACAGGTCTAGAAAATTAAAAAAGAAACAGTTATTAAGTAAGTACCTCAATATCCTTATCTTCATCATCATCATCAGCTGACTTTGAATCAACAACTTTATTTTGATTTTCTTCTTCATATGCACCACTTTTTGCCATTTCTGCCTGTAAAGATAAATTCAATTCAATTTATGCAATTTAAAAATAATTTAAGTACACTTTTCCTTATATTACCTTGAATAAAGCGTATTCATCTTCTAATTCATCTTTACTTTCAACTTTCGAAGTTGTAGCCTCTTTTGGTAACAGAGCATCCAAGTTTTCTTTTGTTAGCTGGATAAGCTGTTGCAAATCAGATTGCAAGCTTACTAAAGATTCACGTTCGTTGTCATCATTAACAGTTTCAAGAGTTCTGTTAACCATAGAAAGCTGGAAATATAAAAACTAGTAGTAATCATAGATTTTTCGTATCCAGCAAGATTTGTATCCGTCCCTCGGTCTTGATACCTGTTCTTCATACTGGTTTAAGGATATTTGTAACTCGTCCATATCTGCAGTTCTATACTATATACTTCTTACAACTTTATATGAAATATTTAATGTTTACGGACGCAACATTTTTAAACAGGAATAATTATCCTACTAACAATTTCAGTTTCATAATTTTATCATTGACGTTTTGACAATAATACTTGTCACTTGTCACTGAAGCTGAACAGTATACTAATCTATGATTCACTGATTGACACTTGACTAATGCTTCGCGACTTTTAGGGATGCTACTCGTCGAGAATTCGAGTTAGAATCATAACAATCGAGTTACTTATATATAATTATTACCATTCAGATAACACAATTTTATCGTAAATGAGAAGGTTAATTTGCTTTGAGTAAATAGATGTTATGTTAAAATAAAGACTTAATAACTGCAATTCCTTTATATCAATTTGGAGAGGTTGAATTATGTGTAGAGGAAGGAGAAAGAGCTTGACAGTTACTGTTTTGATGCGTATATATTTTCCAGAGGTACAGGAGAGTAACAGTATAAAAGAAAATGACAATACATATATAAACACAGCAGAGTCCGGATAAGTTAACCGTTGCTATAATCTTTAAGAGTTTGTAACCAAATATTTCAATAATAGACGCGCCCTACAACATTTAAATATGTCACCTGTTTCTAGAAGTTACACAGTCGTCTGACACTCAAAACCAACATGACATCTGAATTATAAATATAGTATTAAGTACCAGTGTCCGCCACATCTATATTGTTATATTTCGATAGAAAATAAAGTTCATTTATAACAGCTGGAATTATATAAAACAACTAATTTGTAGATAAATATAAACGTTTCAGGGTCGTGGTCCAACTGTAATGTTCAACCAGTTGGACTAAGGGTCTTCGGTAGGGGTGGTTGTCCAATCAGAATTAGTAGTTATTATTTTAGTTGGACAATAAAACCATTACTCAGTTAATATAGTGATCGACCGAACTTTCGGTTTCGATCACTAATTAAATTATACATTTAAGAAAAATCAATATTAATAAAATTTGCGATCGCGTCGATTGCTGGCGGTGCCGAGGGTGCGTACTTGTACTGCACAGTTTGCTCCGACCAATCAGGCTATAAGACTTCTCAACTCTCTGGTGGCTCAATATCCAGAAGTTGACATATTTTTCGATAAAATTAATAAATTTGTTAAATACTGTTCACTATTTTTAAGTTATAAATAATATGTTGTGTATGTATTATGGCTCACTGCATGCGTTGGGTAACTGTAAGTGCAGTGAGCAGTTGATGCAAATAAATAAATAAAATAAATAAATAGTGGATATCGATATGTGGATATGACGTTATCGATACATTTATGTGTCGATATGCCGATATGTCAACATGTTGGTATGTGGATATATCGCGATATGTCGATATGCCGATACGTCGAAATGTTGATATCGATAGGTATGTGATCTCGGACCAATTATCACAGAGTCCGACTACCTATGTGATTATGTAGATATGTCGATATGTCTTTGTGGATATCGATAAATCGATATATATCAATATATCGACATTTCGATATATTCACATACCGACATGTTGACATATTAACATATCGGCATATCGACTTATAAACACATTGATATCGCCACATAAATATATCGATATATCCATATATCGACATATTAATATCCACATAACGACATATCGCTGATTTCAGCATCAATGGGCAGGCTCGACCGGGGAAGGACTACCCTCACAGAATATCGACGTGAAATAGCGTATTCCTACTGTTGTGTTTCGTTCGGTGAATGAGAGTGCCGGATCACCCCCTTTCCCCTACCCGTTCCTTCTCCTCCCTACTTCTTTTTCTAAAGGGTCGGCAACGCGCAAGTAATGCCTCTGGTGTTGCAGGCGTCCATAGGCTACGGTGACCACTTATCACCCGGTGGGGCGTATGCTCGTTTGCCACCTAAGGCCTAGCGCGCACTGTCTTGCGGTGAAACGCGGTGCGTTTATTCTACCGTGCGGTAGAAAAAATGCATTGACAGGGCCGCGCACTGCAGCGAAAAAAACGCACATTTTATCATTCGAACTCCAACTGTGGTGCATACATTTATTTCGGGCTACATAGGCTCATAGATAAATACCTTAACCTAAATTTACATATTATATAATTTTATAATACATACAACACCATCTAGCCCAAACTAAGCAGAGCTTGTACTATGGGTACTAGACAATGGATAAACATTACATATATACTTTTTTATTGTTTTATAAATACATACATATTATACCTACATAGAAACACCCAGACCAAGACAAACATCCATATTCATGCACACAAATGTTTGACTTGTGCGGGAATCGAACCCACGATCTCAGGCGTGACAGTCGGTTACATTAACCACTACGCCATCGAGGCCGATTTGATGTTAGTAAATACACCTTAATACTATGTTAGTAAAACTTCACTTCGCACACTTAATACTAGTGCGCTCGGCTGGTACTTGTCCGCGGAAGCGACGGAATACCACGTCTTGCGGCCAAAAGCTTTCGTCCAACACCTTGTGTAGGTAGCAGTCGGGTACGCGCACGACGAACGCTTTAAAGTTGACGTTGCGGCGCGACTCCAGCAGCTGCACTCTCGGGACGTACTTCAGCTTTTGGCACATGTACTTCGCGATGTCCTCCGCCTCAGTGGTGTAGTGCAGGCGCGAGATGTACACCGGCGTGTTCGGGGACGCGGCACGCACCTTCAGGTTAGGGTCCACAGGTGCCTTGCCACATCCGTTCTTAATGTTTCGCGACCGGCGCTTCCTCCGTTGCACCGTCACAAAACCATCCTCGGTAGCCCGGTTCGTTGCTTTTGTAGGCAAGGGCTTAGCAGGGGCGCTCGCAGTGACCGTAGGATCAGCTGTTCTTACGATTCGCGCAGCAGAGCGGGGAGGAGCTGCGGGTGCGGGAGCGGGGCTGCGTGACGCGGTTGCGGTACATAACGCAGGCTCAGCAGTCGGCGCCGGCGACAAAATCGCTGACGCATAACTCGTCGCCGATGTGTTGAGACCTTCGATGCACGCAACTTCATCTGCACTTCTGCTAAACTTGCCTTTAAAAAGACGATGTCTTTTAAAAGGCTAGTGACGTCGACGTGATCGAAAGTGACGGGAGGTAACTTGTGTAAGTCTCTCGCCACAAATGTCGGCACGTCATCTGGATCGGTCTCCTTAAGCAGCGTTATGACGTCCTGCAGACTCTTCCTTGTCCCGTCACGTCGACGAGACACCATCTGGTCGCTCTTGTTCAGCAACCGGAACACCAGCTGCTTAGCAGCTGCAATCTCTTCCACGCTAAAGTTCGACGCGCAGATTTGGATGACGGATACCTCGTCCATCACGTTCAGCTTCTGCTGCATGAACGCCAGCAGTTCATTTGCCACGAGCGTGTCACTCATGGTAACACAAATAACGAGCGTCGGCTCGCGCCGCGCCTCACAATAATAATATTAATTATTATATTCGCTGCACACGTCCGCCTCAGAGCGTTACACAAGAGTAGCGAGAGACACGTTATCGTTATGTACTACGATACAAGAGTTGCTATCGTTTCGTAATCATTTGTCAAAATTGTTTCCATTCAGAATGAAGCTGCTTTAGTTTTTCAAAGTATATAGGTATTAAAATAAATGTTTATAAGTTTTTATTTATTATCACCTAAATCATTAAAAATTTTTTAGTAAGCACATAGCGTGTTAACAGGACCAAATACCAATTGTATTATTTCTTAATTTTAACTACTTGAAACTTTCGAGCAAATCGGGACATTGTCTTTATCTGTTCAAATTAATAAGTTAGTCCTAAATGACTCGGATTCCGGACTCCTAGTTCATGCTAATACAAATGAATTATAGTCTCAGGATAGCGTCATTGTCGCGACTCATTTGAAGCGGTACATTGTCCCGCTTCACGTCTAGGAATGAGTCGTTCATACAAACACATTTAGATTTGCATGAACTACCCATGACTAGACTTTACCCATTGCGTTTATTTCACCGCAATGCGCGCACTTCTATGACACATACTTCACAGATTATGCGTTACAAAAACACAAGGCAGTGCGTGCTAGGCCTAAGGGCCCGCAACCTATCGTATCATATATGTTTTTATTCTCATGCGCGCCACACGCACGCGGCGCACGGGCGGCGGGGTGAAAAATATCTACTCTGCGTGCGGCCCGGAACACGCATGCGTACCTGGCCTGCATGCGGGCGCAAACACGCATGACAATGAAAAGGCCTTAAGTATAAAAAAAAGACTGGTTGGACATTACAGTTATTGGTCCACGACCCCGAAACCAATATAAACTGGCATGGCATTTATTTGAATATATTAGAAATAATGATTTCAATTTATTTATTATTTACATAAGTATGCATAAATATTTTGCCACAAAGTGACCCTAAACTATCCTCGCTTTTTTTTAATTACCTTTTTGGTATGTCCCACTGCTAGGCCAAAGCTCCCTTGGACTTCCAAATTACTCTATTGGTGGATATCCCCTGCCAGTCCCTTTCAAAAGCGTCCAGGTCGTCATGCCATCACCGTTTAGGTCTCTCTAGTCGCCGTCGACTGATCGACTGTCTTGTGGCACCTAATTGGTTTCGATTGGTGCCCACCTCTGTGGGTGCATGCGGAAGACGTTTCCGGGCCAGTCCCACTTAAACCTGGCAAAATTTACACCTACATCAGCTATGCGTGTCTTTGATTGAGCGCAGAGTAGTGTTTGCTTCATAGCCCTCTGGCAGATCTTTAATTTGGACTTCTGCATCTCAGTCAGGGACCATGTTTGGGTACCGTAGGTAAGGACAGGCAATATACAAGACAATTTTCCGCTTTAGTGACATTGGAAGGTTACCCTTTAAAGCTCTTTTATCGAGCAGAACCTCTTCCAGGCTTTGTCGATTCGTCTGGTAGGTACCTAAACTCATTATCCTGTCTGTTATTGAAAGATACTATCTGGCCCAAGTAAATATACCTACTCATCGACATATTGTATAACATGCCAGTCTACTATGACCATACGTTTCGTGCTGTTGATCATTACCTTAGTTTTTGTTTGATTCATTTAATCCTCGCTTAAATAAAAAATAATGTATGACCACAATAATTACTAGCGACATTTTTTTTTTTTTTTGAAAAGTATTTGTCACGTGAGGTGTCTCTCGTGTTATATTCAAAATGTAAACGCAGGCAGAAAGAAACTACTTATTCAACATTATCTGTACATGCGAAGTCGTCATCAATTCTCAACACAAATTATTAATGTTAAGATTTTTGTCCCGTGTAGGGATCGAACCCACAACACTTGTCGCGGCGACAGTGGCGAGGCGACTACTTAAACCACTATGCCATCTGTGCAGATGGTAATAGCCTTGCCGTCTTATTATATAGAACGTAAAACCGTGACGGTCGAAATGTGAGTGTAATACACCTGCAACTATCCCTTCGGACATATAGGCGGGAGATGATGTACCTTTATTATATATACCTCGTTTGACCGGACAACTGAACTGTACTACGGTCACAAATAATATAAATTAATATATTGAAATTAAACTACTATATACGGATTTTATCGCGTTGTTTATTTGACACTGTTACAAAAAATTAAAATTAATAAATAACATTCGCGTAAACAGAAGACAATATTATATAAATTAATATAATACTAACGGGTAAAAGAAGCTTTGATCGTAGGCTAAGAAAGCTTATAATATCACTTGAGCATTTCAAACCCTTCATAAAGGAAGGGCCTGTGTCGTCAGCGTAGGGGAAAATCATGATTTAAATGCTGCCTTGCAGACATAACAAGCATGATAGCTAATTACAACCCTTTTTAAATTTTATATATGATGTTAATACATACATCATCTTCCGCCCACACATAGCCTCACAGTATAGTAAGTAGAAACCTAATAGCACTTACCCAGGAATCAAACAAAAGACCTATTGTGCAGCAATTATATTAACTACAGATGCACTACATTTTCAAAACCATTTCATCATTGGCCACAACATTTGTTGCAGATGTTTGTTGCAGCGCTTGTGGGTTTACGGGTGGCCACATCGTCGTTGATGGCTATGTAGCCCTATTGCAGCACGGAATTTCTTGCCGCAGCGAACACATATAAAGCGTGAGTCTGTAGGAGATGGTAAAATGCACCGGGATCTTTTCTGCTTTAGGTCAACTAGCCAGTCTTCGTCATGTTTTGACATTCCAACTTTTATGTTATGTCGCCATTCAGGCCTAGTCAGCGCGCGTTTTTCCCACCCATCAGTGCGTATTCCAAAGCTGTTCATGTCACGCTTACAGGCATCCTTAAATCTTAATATTGGGCGCCCAACAGGTCTCATTGCGTCCGCTATTTGGCTTAGCATGACTTGGCGCAGTAGTCTCTCAGGGTCCATGCGATAAACGTGACCAAGCCAACGTAGTCTTCTTTGCTTTAACATAGCTGTTATGGTGAAACAGCGTGTTTTTTGAGGACTACCTCGTTGCTAATTTTATCCCTCCATGTGATACCGAGTATAGTCCTCAGACATCTCATGTGGAAAGCATTAAGTTTGCGCTCTTGTTTTGCGTATGTAGTCCACGTTTCCGAAGCGTACAACAGTATACTTAGGACGCAGGTCTGGTACACGAGAACTTTAGTACAAGTATTGAGCTTGAGGTTCCTCCAAACACGCGCGACGAGCCTGCCAAATGTAGTAGAAGCTTTGCCAATCCGAGCATCTATTTCCTTATCAGAAGTTAATGAGGATGTGTTGGTGGAGCCAAGGTAGCAAAAGTGATTTACGACTTTGAGAACAGACCCGTCGAGTGATTTTAGGTGGCTAGTCCACACCCTGTACCATAACGACAGTCTTTCCGGCATTAACGCTCATAGAAAACAGATGACAAGCACGATTAAATCTCGTCACCAACCCCTGGAGTTCGCTTTCTGAGTTTGCAACTAGTGCAGCATCATCTGCATATAGAAGATCTCGGGCAATTAAGTCCTGCCGCTTACTTTTTGATTTAAGAAGATTAATGTTATACAGTTTTTCATCCTTTCTAGTATGCAGATGTACTCCGACATCACAGTTTTTAAAAGCAGTCAGAAGCAATGCCGAAAAGAAGATCCCAAAGAGGGTAGGAGCCAGTACACATCCCTGTCCGACTCCACGTTTGACGCCAAATGTCGTGGATTTGTCACCATCAAGTATAACTGAGCCATTCATTGTATCGTGAAATGATCTTATTAACGATAAAAGTTTTGGAGGGCATCCAATCCTCCTCAATATGTCATACAGCCCTTCTCTACTCACTGTATCGAAGGCCTTATTAAGGTCAACGAAGGCCTTATTAAGGTCAACGAAGGCCATGTATAGAGGTATACTGTGTTCGCGGCTCTTTTCTTGAATTTGACGAAGGGTAAATATCATGTCGGTAGTGGAACGACCAGCCCTAAACCCAGACTGCGATTTAGGATATATCTGGGCGGCCAAAGTTTCTAGCCTACGTAGGACCACTTTAGCAAATGCTTTTCCTGCAATACTTAATAAAGATATTCACCTGTAATTATTACAATCACCCCTATCTCCTTTGCCTTTATATATGGTGATTATATCAGCATCTCGTATGTCTTGAGGTATAGTCCCCTTGTTCCAGCAACGCTGTAAAAGAACGTACAGGGGAGAGGCAACACAGTCAAGTTTTATGAGCTCAGCAGTTATGTTATCAGAGCCAGTGCTTTTACCCATCTTAAGACTTTGGAGTGCTTTCAGAAATTCATCGGCTGTAGGTGGATCGTCAAGTTCAGTTATGATCGATCGAGGAGTTAAGTCATATAGTGCATCGGGGCTTATAGAGACTTCTTGGGAGTACAAATGCGTATAATGTTGTGCCCATCTTTCGAGTTCCTCTATTTTGTTGGCAATTGGATTCCCATGCAAGCTTTTGATTGCGGCACGTTTTCTTTTCGTTGGAACAATTGCACTTTTTATTCCTTTGTACATACCTCTGAAGTCACCTACGTCCTTACACTGTTGTATTGATTGACATAGCTTGGCCCAGTAATTATTAGCACAACCACGACTGATACGTTGTAGCTCTGCTTTAGCTGTTTTGTATGCTTGTTGTTTAACTGGATCCCTATGGCAGTTCAAAAAATTTATGTGAGCTACACGTTTTTTATCGATTAATGGAAGCAATATATGTTCATACTTTGGAAACCAGTCATTAACAATTTTTTCTTTTTTACCGTATACTTCTTCTGCTGTCTGTGTTATTTCCTTTTTCACTAGATGCCACATATCTTCTACGCTATCCATTTTTTCCAAACTTTCGTTGCTGAGTTTTTCCTTAATCAGTTTTTCTAGGTCTTTATATAAATCCTTATCCAGCATAGCTGTGATATTCAGTGCAACCTTTTGAGGCGATTTTTTGCTGGAATGAATTTTCTTTGGAATATGGCGAGTCTTACTCATAACTAGTGAATGATCAGTGTTGCAGTCTGCACTATGATAGGTACGGCAGTTGAGTATGTCACGTAAATCTTTTTTCCTTGTGATAATAAAATCAATCTGATGTCAATGGCCTGAGCGTGGGTGCTTCCAGGACACTTCGTGGATAGGTCTGTTCTTAAAATAGGTGTTTGTAACACAGAGAAAGTGAGATGCGCAGAGCTCAAGTAAGCGTTGGCCGTTATCATTATTTTTGCCGACTCCATGGTGTCCAATGCAATCCGGCCAATTTTCAGATTGGTTTCCTACTCTCGCATTAAAATCCCCGAGTAACAAAAGTTTATCAGACGCTCGAACTTTTTCTAGACATTCCCGTAAATCTTCATAGAATTTATCTTTGACATCAGCAGTGGCTTTGAGAGTTGGTGTATAAGCTGAGATTAAGGTGATAGGACATGGAACTGACATCAATCTTAGGACCATTATTCGCTCGGACACGCATAGAAGTAATTCCATACAGCCAAGTATACGGTTGTGAACAGCAAATCCAACGCCGTGTTCCCGTCTTTCGCCTTCATTCTTACCTTTCCAGAAAAACGTATAATTATCTTCGCGAAGGCTGCTTCCTCCGAGAGACGAGTTTCTTGCAATGCAGCTACATCAACACGGAGTCGGTGGAGTTCTCTGTCTATGATGGTAGTTTTCCTGATTTGTGATGGATTTTCGGTAGTTGATGTTGACGAATCACTGATTCCAGAGAGCATGGTTCTCACGTTCCAGGTTGCAAATCTAGTTACATTGGTGAAGTTGGTTTTACAATTCTTTTTATTATAACTTTTTGTTTTGGCAGGTGCAACAAATATCTCATCCCGTTTCAGACACCGCGACATGCCTGCTGCTCCACACACCTATAGAAGCACGAGTGAGAGGCGGACCAGTACCTTATTGGCCGGGGGCTGCCCAGCTGAGGTAGGCGGTAACTGATCAATTAGCCACGATAGACTATCCTACCGTCAGGAGTCACCCCTGGCGCCCACGCACACGCCCATTAGCGCAAAGCTTATAACCGGTGACTGCGACTCTCCGTGTTGTTATCCGCACCTTTCCAGGCACGGGTGGAGTGACCTCTCCACAGGCGCTGCATGCCTGGGACACAAATTAGAGAACACGGACTTGCCCAGCATCCATGTTCTTCTCTCGACCTCCTCGACTGTACCCTCAGGAATGACAAATCATTACGTGTGGTGCCGATTTGGTTGCAAGAGATGCCGACTTGTTCGGGTTGGACCCTACTGTCGCCTACGGTACTCCAGATCCGTTGCCTCATCCGCCAACTTACACCGTACCGAATCCCATTTTCTCCGCTGTAGTCGCCGTTAAGGTCTTTACCCATAATCCTGAGCATGGGTCCATGTTATACCCCATGAAACTGGGTCCCTGACCGAACTCAGCCACCCACTCAATCCGACCTACTGTGTGAGGGATGCCCACCCCCGCGACTAGGACGCGTCGGTTAGGAATTACCCCAGTGGAGATGATGAAAGATGTTTCTATCCCCCTGGAGCCAGGTTAACGACTCGTATACCGAGACCGATGGCAAAAACCATTAAACCATTTATTAACCAAAACCATTTATTAAACTAAAATCAATCATAAGCTATGTCTATTTCAAGGGAACTCATAAGATAATAAAACAAATTTTGTATTAAAGTCTCTCTTATAATATTGCTATATTGGAATGATTATATGTATAATATTATCCCTTGTTCGCTTTAGGACAGATTCGCTTTATCGCAAATTCTAATCTCAAAGCTAAATATACCTTTACATTTAATATTACAATCAAGTACAAAAAATAATTAATGGCATCTATATGGGCAGCAATATAATTCTTTTACCTGCAGCTTCACTCTCTTGGTCCACAAGAATTTTAGAATAAACAATATTATCATTAACCAAATACAACTTTATATGATCAGATCATCAAATAATCATCATCAGCTCATATTTATTTAACTTACAAATGTAGTTTTTCAGTTTAGAGGTCTCCCCCGCCCTGCTGTCTCCTCTTTAGCATGGGCATACAGTTTTTGAGTTTAGAATGTAAATCACTATTTTCAGTTTTCATACAAGTAATTGTTCTATATGGATGGGATACGACACCAAAACACCCAGCGCGGTGGCAGTGACACGGCGCCGGCGCTCGCTTGCTCGACGAGCGAAACATGCAATCAGTTAATTCTAAAAATGTCCATTAATAGAAAACTGCACTAGTCCTGAGTATTACACACTATGCTTAATGACAAATGACTACGCGAGCGAAGTCACAGCCGAAAGCTGGCTCTTATAACTTATCGCTATTATATATTTGAGAATGGATTTGTCTTTATTAAATTTGATTATAATTCACTTAATGTCTGGATAGTAATTTTCTTTATCACTGTGCCAATAATTCTTCTGATAGTTTCGCCACTGTAATTCTCATCACTCTCAAAGTTCAATGATATTGTTTGGAATGTATCATTCATAATATTTTTCACTTTTTCCTCAATACTATCTTTACTAACTTTAGTATTTGAAGATGTTTTTAAATCAGTTATTTCCTTATCTTTAACCTGTAACTCATTCTCTAAAGTACTTATTTTCATAAGCATCTCATTTATCTTACTGGCTTGAAATTGGTTTTCTTCAGAATTATTGTTATTTAATATTCTTATCTCCTTCTGAAGATTAGATATTTCATTTATTTTGTTCTCATTCTCCTTTTCAAGTTCAGATATTTTATTATTTAATAATTCAACATCACCATTCTGTTTCGAATTGATTGTTGCAGCACTAGTATCAACTTTATCAACATTGTTTCTTGATTTAAGTATTTCTTCATACACTTTAATTTTATTTTCATATTCTGTGAGCAGCTTCAGCATTATATCAGTTGATACATTTGTATCCTTTTCCTTATGATCTAAACTATTTATTTTGTTTAAAACTAAGTCCATTTTGTCAGTTATTCTATTAATATTTATTCTAATCTCGCTGTTACTGATTCTTTGTTCTGACATAAACATTCCAAATTCACCGCTGTTACCAGTAATTACACTTGTATTTGTTAGAGGTATTAATTGACTACTATATACAGCAACATGTTTATCAGATTCTGTATTAGCTGTTATTATTTTCTGGTGCTCTTCTGTCAAATTCTGGTGTTCTGTCACAATATTTTCAAAATTGGTCTTTTTAGAACAATTTTTAACTGGTTTATGTCTGGCGGTTTTAATATTTTCAACTGCATCTGAAGAGTCACTACTTATTTCTGCTTGTGGAGCTCTTGTTGGTAACACTGAGTGACCCATGTGAGCCATTCGGTTTAAAATTGAAGCCTTTGTTTTTTTATTTACAGATGAGTCTGTATCACTTTCTATATTTTGCTGCTCACTGTCATCTATACTCACATCTGCTTCAATTTCCGTATTTGGTTCTGGAGGACCTTTATCTGTGTATGCTGAATGATTAACATTTACTCCCCAGGTTGTTAAGATTTCAGCAATTTTTTTTACTTTGTCTTGAGAACCATAAATGCTCCAATACTTTTGATGACTATCGTAGTAACATATGTAAGAATTATTCTTGATAGTTACTTCTAATTTTGTTGAAATAATTGCACAAGAGAGAGTAGTTTTGTTGCTGTCATATAATATAATATTGTGCTCACCAGTCTTGAGGATCATTACTATGGCCAAACCTATGCTCCCTCTTGCAATATAGACATTGTTACACCTGAAATGTTTTTCATGTAATTATACAATGTAAAGGAAGGAGTATAGATGATAAGAGTCTTTACCTTGTGGCAATTTTACAAATTAGTGTCATAATATGTTAAGGATTTTAAAAGTAATTACTTTATTTGGGCTTCATTTAAAAGAATTTTCATGTAGTCCACATACTTAGGTAATGGTGTATCTAACATGGATGTTCTCACACTGAGAAGAGGCCTATGCCAAGTTTATATATAGATCTATTATTATAGCTATGGATGCCGCTTAAAAAGCTAAAGGCGTTACCGGCGATATTCGCATATTAATATAAGCAAGCTAATATAGCAACTTACCACTCATGTCCACTAACAGTACATGCGTAGATACATTCTGAATGCTTTGTTTCCTCTCTTTTCTTAGGTACATTGTTTTGTGGTTTTGGTGGCACATATTTGAGCGAGTTGTTTTGTGGACCTTCTTTTTTATTTGTTACATTTCCAAAAATGTTTGCCAATGATGTACTGAAATGATAAAATAAATAATATGCATACTTTAATCAATTATTACATTATAGGTTACATCTAAAAGTTGGTTATATGATATATCTATTGCCAACAAAACTTGCTTTATGCATATATTATTATATTCAAACGAACTTACCCAGCAACTGGAGTAAAGAAATCATCATCGACCTCATCCGTTTCTAACATTTTAGAGACTATCTAAGTACTGTTATTATTTTATTAACTGTAGTATGTAGTTGTATATCTTTTCAATAATAAGAATACGGTGAAAACACGATTAGATTTCTACCTATAAATTATATTATAAGAAAATAACAACATCGATGAAGACAAATTAGGTTTATTGACAGCTGACTATTGTATTGTCAGATGATATCCAAGTTAATTTGACATATAATGGGTGCATTCCACTAAGCGCTCATGACGTTCACGCTCACGACCTCGGTTTTCCCGTTCCACTTGTTTCCGAGCGTTACAATTGTAAACTCAAGTGGAACGGATAATAGAGTGTTTTGAGCGTTGATGTAAATAATATAAATAGTGAATAGAAAAAAAGCGAAAGCTTAAAGAGGTTACAATTTGTAAGTCTGATCAATAAACCCTAAAGTTATAGGTTACGTAACTGGAATTATATTAAAAAAATATATAATATCCTACTAATAATAAAGGTGAATGTGAAAGTTTGTGAGGATGGATGGATGTTTGTTAATCTTTCACGCAAAAATGACTTAACGGATTTTGATGAAACTTTACAGTATTATTGTTTATACCTACATCTGAATAACATATTATAGGCTACTAAAAATCTGTTTTAACATAAATCATTTCATACATTCATTCAGGTGGATTGTGGTCATTTTGACGAGCAAAATAAAAAATAAAAAAAATAAAAAATACTTTTGTGGAGTATTTAATTAATTTACATTCAAATATAATCAAAATATATTTTACGGCGACCGTTGGTTATTTGGTAGTTCGTCGCAATAATGCTCTAGAAAGTACTAGTTCATCCAGATCAGATGAAGAGTGAAATACCATTTCACAAAATCATGATCGTGAAAAACGGAAACTTAGACCACATAAGATAATGTAATTAATCGTTATTCTTATGAAGAATTAAATGTAATTTCAGGTAAATGATTTCCTCTCACATACTACACTGTAGATTCTAAAATTTTTACTTATTTACTTATAGTATTATAGTCTTCATCGTTTCATCAAAATCGCATCAAATAAAGTAATTTTCACTGTCGCCATCTTAGGCATTGTGAACGCCAAGTGGAACGAAACCTTTGATTAACCACCTTAGAGATTGTAACGAACTAATATAATAATAATCGATATCTCTCAGCACGAATAATAATACTAAATATATTTTGGGCAGTATTGCTATTATAATATGAATGTGGTCATATTGTACTTTCATGTTGCTTTAAGTGCTCTTAGCTCTCGAATTTAGCATTATAGTGAATTTTACATACATATTCCATTACTCTATTCATACATATAGTCTCACGCCTATATTCCCAAAGGGTTGAAAAGATGTCAAACTTTTAAAATATTTTTTTTCCTATATTTAGACCTGCTATCAGTCGCCTAGACTATAATTAGGTGTGTTGCAAGAAGTTGGAGTTTGGAGAGGTAGAGCCACTGCTCCATCTCCCTTTAGTAAGGCAGCACATACTTTCTCTTAAGTCTTCTAATTGGATTGGGCTGTAGGAGCATACTGGATAACGGGTTTGGGTGAGTTGTCAAGCGGTCCTTGTAGTTGGCTGAGTATCGTTTTGCTTCATCCAAAATGGTTGGCATTGCCAGGTACTCATGAATTTCCGAGTTGAGAGCATACCAGGGCGCCGACGCCGAGGAGAGTACCCTTAGAATATTGTTTTGGGCTCTCTGCAGGCACATCATGTTGGATTTGCTGGCGGTCGACCACAGTTGGATTCCATATATCCAAATCGGTTTTATAATGGAACAAGATACCCTCAGTTTGTTGGATAGGGATAAGGCAGACTGTGTACCGAGGAGCCAGAGTAGGTTTTTAAATCTTAGATTGAGTTCGTTGCGCTTATATAATATAATAAATACTTTATTAGATTTACATCAACGTATTCATTACATTATGTATTTTTTGAAGAACCGGTGTAACCTCTACGGAAAACAATACTTCTATCTCCGTAATAGGAAGCCATTGGACATCACTACATTAAACGTCATTGTTGAAATTGGACGTAATTTTGTGACATTGACGTTTATTGGACGTACTCTTTACTTGCAACGCGAAAAATACTCCACACCGTCCACACGTCTTTTTTCATTCCACATTTCCACGAAAGCTAACCAATTTCAGTAATAAAATCAAATCCAGTGTTCAATAGTGCTGTGATATTTAATAAATAGTGACGTGCATTACGTTAATAACAATGCCTGACTCGTTTACGTGCATAACATGCCAGGTGATGTTCAAAACGCCTGAATTGCAGCGTGAACATTATAAACAGGACTGGCATAGGTACAATTTGAAAAGAAAAGTCGCTTCAATACCGCCTGTAACTCTTGAAGAGTTTGAAGCACGAGCAAAGGAGCACAGAGAATTGAATCAGAATTCAAATAAGGATGAATCACAGTATTGCAAGTATTGCTCTAAGTTGTTCAACACAAAGAATGCTTACAATAATCACTTAAACAGTAAAAAGCATAAGTTATGTGAGGAGAAGTACACTGAGAATCAGAAACAGGAAGAAGAGCACAGTGGACCATCAGACTCGGACAGTTATGTGAAAGTGGAGCCTAGCGCTGTAGTTTCAAATGAACGCAAGTTTGTTGTAGTAAATGCTGATGACTCTGGTGATGAGGATATTGAAACTGATTCGGATATTGAGGAGGTACATTACTCTATAATTAATTTCAAAGAGAACTTATTCATTTTATTATGATAAGATGTTACTATATTGTAGTAATTGTTGCGCAATAACTAATGCTACTAATTTAAAAAAGATAACCCAAAATTATAGTATATCTTGCTTCAGGATAGTTTGCAAATTTGTAGGTTATATTATTTTACATGTTTTTATAGGTTAGAATTTAAGAACCTTTGTATATAGAGATTTAATACCCAAATTTGTGATTTTCTACCCTAGTGTGTTTATTATTAATATAAAACAGAATATTATTAATTCACAATAACAGTAAACAGTATATATGTATGTTTATCCATTGTCTCGTACCCATAGTACAAGCTCTGCTTAGTTTGGGCGAGATGGTGTTGTGTGAATGTGATAGAATATTATTATTACTTCAGCTTGAGTAGATAGAAGTTCTCTGAATAGTTCTTTAAATTTAATTTCATTCTGTTTTACTACATAATTTCCCTCTATCATACAAACCCTGTTAGTAGTCCACTACTTATGTATACACCAGATAGCCAGACACCCTCTATGCCTGCCTGTCTGTACCCAAATATACTCCAGAGGGAAAATCTTGTAGATTCTTGGATAATAATATAATCCCACAACTTCATAAATGTAATTTAATGACATATTATGATTTCAGCTTGATTCAGATGAATGGGACGAATGTCGTATCAAGGGCAGTGATTCTCTTATCAAGCCACGAGATTGCCTATTTTGTGGACATCATAGCAAAAACATGGTCAAGAATCTGAAACATATGTCTGAGATTCATTCATTCTTCATACCTGATGTAGAATATTGTGTTAATGTAAAAGATTTACTTTTATATTTAGGAGAAAAGGTGAGTTCTTTATTTTTAGTTTCAAAGATTCTTTATCTATAGCTTTATAGATATATTAAGTAAACAAGATTACGAACATCTGTGTAAATATTATTTAGTTTGAGTGTTTAACATCCACCCTGTTACGTAAATGAGTGCTGTCATAGTTATTTAAACTATTCTGGTATTTTTTTCATCTAATACTAATAGCATACCATCCTAGCATTCAGACAAAAGACATGCCTTCATAATTATGTCTCAATATAAATAAACTATTACATAAATATATAACTATCTACAAAAATATAGTCTGTACCTACATTCTGTACAGTTGGCTGTATAGTTCAGTTAAGGCAAATTTTAGGCAGTAATAATAAATAACAATGATATGTGTTGTACCTTTATCTTTTAAGCTCATTAGCTGTTTCACGACTAGTAATTATTACTTATAATTTACAATCATTACATATAATTATGTAGCTCCTGTGTTATATTTTGGGAGTTAGCTAGAGCTCCTTCATACCCATCAGGCTGCATCCCAGATATGCAGCATAATTATATTGGTTTCTGCTATTTGTTGATAACAAACAGAACTGAAAACCATTTGAATTGGCATTAAAATGGGACTGTTGTATCAGAACGTTTAATTATTAGGCTAATCCTGGGTGTCTGGGGGCAGGACACAATGCTTTTTTCATTGTGTCTGGATTCCGGTTATTGAAGAATTAAGGTTAGTTCACACTTATAGTTCTGGACTATTGCTTATAATTTTAATCATAAATAGGTATATACCGAAAATTATATGCCAACTCATAGTGAGCCAATGCGGTGGACTAATGCCTGACCCTCTCCTCCAAACCTAGCCTCACCTCTCACTGAGAAGAGACCCGTGCCCAGCAGTGGGAAAGTTTAATACAGGGCCCATATTATTATTATGTATTTATCTTCTACAGATATCACAAGGGTACATGTGCCTTTGGTGTAATGACACAGGCCGCACATTCTACTCTATGGAAGCTGCTAGGGCCCATATGGTTGACAAGGGACATTGCAAAATGTTGCATGAAGGGCTTGCACTAGCTGAGTATGCAGATTATTATGATTACAGGTATGATCAGTACATGTTTGTTTTTCTATTTACTACTGGCTTCTGTCCGCTGCTTTACCTCGGCACCACGCATTTTTCGGAATACTAACCTATGTTACTTTCTGGAACATAAACTGAATGGAAGAAGAACAAACCAATAAACAAATTTAATTACCGTGTACTGGGCACAGTATCAGACGCTGCACTGCTGCTGAGAATTTCCCGCAATACAATCCATTAACACCGTCTGGGAATGAAACCCGTGACCTCATGCACAGTTGTTAACAATGCGGCACCTACTTTGCCTGTCAAGAATAAATCGCACGCACTTAGTTATAGTGTGGTCATTCCGATTCGGATGGAATTTTGAACATAGCTAACATTCATTCCGTTACCGAGATAATCTTGAAATAGTTTAAAATATTTTATACTAGCTTTTGCGCGCATCTCCTATATCAATAAAAAGTATATGCCTATGTCTAAGCCTATGTCCTTTCCCAGGTTTCAAACTACCTCTATATAAAATTTTATCTAATTCGGTTGAGTGGTTTAGCCGTGAATAGGTAACAGACGGACAGACAGTTACTTTCGAATTTAAAATATTATTAGTAAGGATGTAACCTTTATATACTTACAAGTTATCGCGCCGTACAAGGGAATAATCACAAATATTTAATTTCGTAGTGCCTCATACCCAGTACAAGAGGAGGAAACTGAAGAAAATATGGATGTAGATGAAGAAGTAGAAGGTCCTGCGACTCTGGATGGTGATGACGTTCAACTTGTGCTACCTTCGGGCGTTACCGTCGGCCATCGCTCACTTATGAGGTAAAATTAATTATACGGTTTTAAAAACGATCACAATGTAGTATAGTTCTGTTTTGCACACGCGTTTCTGTGTTATGTTGTTCACACAGCTTGAAGCTCGCTCAAGTCTGAGAAATTTTCTCATTCTAAATAAAGTTCCTTTAAAAAAATGAGTTTTTGTACATATATAAAGAACAAAAAATGTATTGTTTCTGTTGATCATTTACATTCGAATTGTAAGAATAGTCGTCCTTTACAATTCCATTATTCGAAAAGCTAACTACTCGAATGATCATTGGAATAAAATAATCACATTTACTCATCTCTAGTAGTGCAAGCATCCTGAACTATGGCAATCGCTTACTTAGCCATATGCTAGTACTCTAAATTAGTAGGTGGCATTCAACAATCCCGGTAAAGGTAAAGAATAAATGTGCACTTTTTTATGGACTTATCTTAGTTTTATCACTTTATAGAGCACATTTAAGACCCAAATCTGAACAAAAACAAATATTAAAATAAATCACTTATTCTTTAACTCTCAGCAGAATTATAATCGTCAAATTATTTTATTTGTAGGCTTGGATAATTGACTTTATGTTAGTATATGTTACTAAATGACTGTAATGTATTAATTCTAATAAGAATCAGCAATAAACCATTGCGTGTAAAGATGTTTCGCAAGTTAACTTATGCTAATCGTACTGTTGCATGCAATTTATTTCCTTCCATCATTGAGGAATAATTGCAATATTATGGTAAATTATAGCCTTATAGTTTTTCTTCAACACATTTAATGTTAGAAATCTACATTATATAAATGTGAAGACGATGTAATACGCATTAATTTGAAAATGACCAAACGTTGCTTTTTGGGCTTTGAACTAAATCAATACGTAATTGCATCGAAATCGGTTCACCAGTTTAGCCATGGAACGTAAAAACATATCTGTAGCAAGGATGCAGCTAGTTATGATATACGATAAGAATTCGTGCACCAGCATAGCAGTGTATTCAGCATCTAAAGGTGGGTTTAGATCAAACGAACAAAGAGCTAGAGCTAGAACAAGAGCATTCCTTCTTGATCTTTTAGTGTAAACGAAAGCTCGTTTTCAACATTTACACCAAAATATCAACGAGCTAGAATGAGAACCAAGAACTAGAATTCTTTCATAATAGATGTTTAGATGTATTTAAAACGCTAGAACACAAGAACACTTTGAAGAGACCGCTCCGGGGAGCGAGCACGTCCAAACACGTAAGAAAGTGCCGTTTACATCAAGCGAGCGAGCATTCTTAGAATATTCCATAGAATCTATGTGAGCTAGATAAAACAACGAAGGAATGTTCTATCTCTGTTTAAGTACACTAATAGAATTTAATGAAGAGGGGATAGAATGAGCATTCGCTCGTCTGATGTATATCGGCCTTAACAAGAATAATGTCATGTGTTCGAATAAGAACAATGATAAATGTCGCCTTTTACATTTCAGATACTACAAACAAAATTTGAAACAGAACAGTCAGGCCCTGGTGAAGAAATCAGATCGTAAGCTGCACAGACTTCTCGGTGTTTATAAGGCGCTGGGATGGGCGCCTAAGGAACAGGCGTTAGCTGCTAAGTAAGTAGACGCTTGTAAATATGCAACAAAGACAACTATTTACAGCCATCTCGCACCGCGACGTACGGTTTATTCCTAATGGATAAGCCTTTCGTCGCGGAGGGTTAGCCAAACACTTAAACCATAGACATAGAGCTAGTTTTTTTGAATCACACATTTTTTTTGTCCTTTGTGGGGATCGAATACATTAGTCCAATAACGAGTAGCTAGCTGATCACTTAAACCATTGCACTTGTTTTAGTCAAAAGTAAATTTGGCGCAAGTTAATGTTTACTTTTGACTGCTTTGTTGGTATGGTAGTACTAATTTGTATTATTTATTTACAGAAAAGCACGAGATATTCACTTCATGAAACGAGTGCAGGCAAAATGGCAGATGAAGCTCTCATTGAGAGCCAACAAGTTCCAGAAGCATTACCGAGCACAGGTCAACTTCTAGACGAAACCAGGACATGCCTTCATCTATTACTTTGTTTCATCGTTATATTTTAAATTATGTCATCATATATTTGCTAGTATAGAATAAAGTTAGCGCAAGTTAAAAACTAGACCCTAAAATAAAACCAAAAACTCTGGTAGACAGCTAAATAAACAAATAAAGTAAATTTTATAGATTTCTTATCGAAAATCTGTTAAAGCAAATTTACCCAGTTATAGGCTGACCTTTCAATTGTTAAATTAATCTAATCTATTTAGTATTAGGTAAGTTATCTAAAATATCAAATGATGCAACATTAAACCTAATTCTATTGAAATAATGTTCATATACTTTTTGCATTGGTCTGTACGACATCCATTAATAAATGCACAAGCATCACAATCAAGGATCAAAATAGGCATACAGAAACAGTTTCGAAATCATTTATTGAATCTATTTGTTTGTAAAGTCCAAATTGTGCCTTTCAGGTACATGTAAGCTAATATATCTATTTCACGTCGGGAAAATATATCATTCGCCTAAGTTTCATCGCTTTAAAGAAGGCTTATTTAAATTTAAATTAGGGTAGTACATATTTTAACTGAGACTTACATAATTTAATGTTCATGAAGAACTATTGATAACCCAATGCGAAATATAATATCACGAGTAATATGGCAAACAATATATAATATAATAATATTACTTATCACGAACCAGTTATATTATTATTTTTTTACTATCGAGTAACTCGCAAACTTATTTTTTAATGCAAATAGTTTTGTGTATTATGTAAACCGGTGCTCCGTATAGATAGATACACGTGTTTCGCCGTCTATAGGTTCGAATTAGCTCTGAATATAATTTTAATTTACACTTATGTTTTACCGTGGCTTTTTAATGATTAAAAATCTTGGTAATATTGTGTTTTTAAGCTCACTCATGACAATGGGATATCTATACACTATGCGTGGAGCCCTCATAGAATAGATTGTCAACGTATCCTATAAATATATTCATAGAATAACACCCAGTTGTTGTCATAGTTTTAAAATATAAAAACAATATTATTTTTATAGAGCGGGTCTCCTTTGCTTGATAAAGTAAATAGCTACTGATATTAACTATCACAGTTTTATTTGCGCATAAACTTGAATTGATAATACGTAGATAAAGATCCAGTAGTCACTCTAAAAATGTAGACAATTATCGTAAAATAAATCGAAGCTTGGTGCAACACTTTTATGATTCAAAGAATACTGAATTAAAATGTAAACATTCATAAAATTATGGACTTACCTATATATCTTTTTGAAAACAATTGATATTCTCAATCATTGTGGATAAACTATAGTATACGGTTGTTTGCCTAAGACAATATTTGATGAATGAACTATGTATTTACAAATATTTTTTGAAGCAATTTGTAAATATTCTGTAAGTACCTACTTTCGACTGCTGTGCTGAGTCAATCTGTTACTACATAAATATAAAATAAAAAAGAAAGAAACAAATTTGTTGTGGTTTTATTAATTTTTCGCATCTGGCAAGTATTTATATGTTCTCACTTCTTTAGCCTTTTCATTTTTTATTATATCGGCCGGGTGAGGCATATTGACCGGATTAACCATCGTCCATGGAATCTTCACAGGGTTTCTGTCCAACTTCAAACTTATCTTGTACAAGGGGAATGTTGATATTTTTTCTTTAAAATAACGAGATATCACTTTCGATAACCCCTCATGGATAACGTATTGTGGTTCTACGTCTGGAATCTTACTGATATATTTAGTGATAACTTTTTTTATTTCCTCATCGTTTTTGTTATCTTGTTTTATTTCTAAACAGTTCGCTAACGTGATTATAGATATCTGGAAACATTAAAGATTTCAATTTGATGAATACCTGGACCATAAGGTTGGCATGAATGTGATGTAAATAACTTACCAAAACCAGAAGCATGTTGACTACATTTGTAGAACTGAGATACGAGTATTTAATCAACAAAAAACTCATAAAAGTATAATTTAAATTTGTATGTTATGCTGAATAAAACTTGAGGATTCAGAATTGGAATCGACCGTAGGAAACAATAATAAAAATAGATTTTTGCTTATCTTTTTATTGATTTTAACTTGAGTAGTTTCTAGAAGATTGGCATTCTTCAGTAGTCAGGCGCGAGTGAACACCAGCTTTCTTTAAATAATTGCTTGCTGCGACTACCATGTAATGGAGCGCCGTAAGATTTATACCTCGGAATCCAGGGCCAGTCAATGAATCTTTTTATAAACTTTTGAAATATGTTTAAAACAAAATACCTATAAAAAAATGTTAGAACATTTTTTTAAGCGGTCTTAATTTTTTAATTAGGTATTTAAAAAAACAATTGTTAATTTTTCAGTTTTCTTTTTATTTTGAAAAGGAGAACTATTACAAACTTGTCCTTGGGCCTCAAGGTACTGCAGGTATAAAGAATTGAATGGGGGGAATTATAGAAGGGACAACAGCAGCTGTTGACGCGGTCCCTAACAGACTAGTACCTACACGTAGCAACTACCTAGGCTAAATGTGAACCTAGCTATTTTTGTGCGTTTTGAAAAAAATATTTTTATTTATTTGCTATTTAAGTAGGTACTTATATTTATTATTGTGCAGTTAAAGTTAATTATTGAACATTTGCATCATTACAAAATAATTGTGTTTTTCAAACTTTCACAATAGATAGTAAGCATTTGTTGTTTATTTATATTGCACGCTTATAAAAAACAATTGTGAATACTCAATCGTATAATATGTCGGCGCAAGTCCATATAACCAATTATTTTAATACATAAATTTACCGCTAATTGACTTATAATCAGGTCTCTATTTATTTACTAAGATTATTTCATGATTACCACATTGTTTATGCGAGTTTTACCAGTTATTGCTTAAAATAAGAGTTGTAATGGTTTGTTGTTGTTCGAGACGACAAACTCATTATAATTTAAACATTCATTTTGAAGTACCTTATTAAGCAATTGCTAAATTCATAACTTGATTATTAAGCAATAACGAATTCATTTCTAGATATTTCTGCTGAACATGCAAAACGCTGCGAGAGTTTTAAAAATGAATGCAAAGATACTAATGATATTTTTAACGCTGGTGTTACGTGCATGCTTGCTTTATACGCTGCTCCTCAAAAAATAAAAGATCTAAATATATTAAGATACCTAAACTCTTTTTTGAAAGCAACTGCTAAAATACCTGCGTTAAACTGGCGTCTTTGCCACCTACTGCAGATGCCGCTTTTGGACACTTCAAAAGAGTAGGTATATCTGCAAATTCAAGCATGGCTTGGAAGAGAAATAGGTATCACCAGAAGAATGGGGATGGAAATATGAATGCGGAATACTGATACCGCAAACAATGACGCATCTCCAGAATCCTTATTAAAAATGATTTTTTGCGCATGCAAAACAGGATGCGGAGTATCTTGTGGGTGCAGGAAAAGTGGATTAAATTGCACTGTAGCTTGCTTGGATCCACATCAATGAAATCGATGACGACGACAGTAGGTAATCTATACTAATATTATAAATCTGAAGAGTTTATTAGTTTGTTTGTTTGAACGCGCTAATATCAGGAATTCGAATTGAAAAATTATTTTAGTGTTGGATAGCCTATTTATCGAGGAAGGCTATAGGCTATATAATATTACGTTACGACCCAAGAGAGCAGCGCAGTACCTATAAACTCGGATGAAACCGCGGGTACATCTAGTATACCTACCTATATATATCCAGTTTATAATATTTTTTTTGTAGTAACTCATTATTTTTTGCGAAATATGAATAAATTAACATTAAAGTTACTATGCAAATTGTATTTATTAGGTATAAAATTGAAATGTTTGCTTTACCTAAACATTTCTTCCCTTGTCCCTCTCGTTTTTCAGTAAATTGTTGTTATAAATTGTTGTAATCAAGATCGTACAAATTTTTTTAAGCTTTTTTATTTCACCTTTTAGCAATGCAGTCCAACAGTTTTTATAAAGATTCATTGACTTGCCCTGGATTCCAAGATTTTACAATTTTTACGCCTTACGGCGCTCCACTAATGTTGCTACCGTGGCACAAGCTTGCATCTAAACTTATAACTTGGCGCTCGAGTTGACAAATGTACAGTTATGTAATATTCAGAACCTTCAGCTCATCTATCCAGTATTACCTATGCTAAACTGTATAGGAGTGAGTAATATTTTTACAGCATCATTATTCTGGTTTTTCAGTAGGTTAGTATTTAACTGCCTTATAATTAATCAATGCGACATTTACAGGATTTAATTTTCAGATTACAGGTTTTGCTTACACCTAATAATTTAATTATTAGATACCTACCTACATATCTAGTAAGATACTATAACTGTGCATAGGGGTCCCACCAACATCTTCGGGGTCCAAGCCAACCTCTCCTACGACCGGTGCACCTATCGGACAACGAACGAGGCTCTGGCGCAGGTTTTCCCTTTTTAGGGTTGGGAGGTCAGACGGCAATCGCTTCCGTAATATCCAAATTAGCCAAACCAAAAATATGGAAAGTTTAAGGAGAGACTGTCACAGATAGGGCGCCGCCGCAAAACGGCGCGCAGGAGCCGCCCGACTCCTGTGGCAAGTGGGCTAGCGCTACCTTGTCAGGGGCGGACACGGCTAAAGATACGAGCCCCAACTCAAAAGCTCCGTTTCGCAACGTGGAACATTGGCACGCTAACTGGACGCGCGAGACAACTGGCTGAAATACCGGTCCTGCAGGAGACTCGGTGGACAGGCAGCAAATCCAGGTCTATTGAGAACGGCTACAAGCTGATCTATACGGGTGCACTTAGCGGAAAGAACGGGGTAGCCATGGTGCTGTCTGACGAGTTGCAGGACGACGTCTTGGAGGTGAACCGCTTTAGCGACCGGCTAATGTCGGTGCGGGTGCTTATCAATGGGGTTATAACCCATCTGATAAGTGCCTACGTCCCACAGACAGATTGTAGTGACGCCAAAAAGACGTCGTTCTGGAATCGGCTTGATGGACTGCTTCACGGTATCCCGTTGTCACAGGGGATCGTTTTGGGTGGCGATTTGAACGGTCACGTGGGTGAAGAGAGTGAAGGGTTTGAACGTGTTCACGGTGGCTTTGGGTACGGCAGACGCAACGAAGAAAGGGAGAATATCCTTAGAACGTGTGCGGCTGCCGACCGTGCGATGGTGAACACTTACTTCAAAGAGAAACCGAAGCACCTCATCACCTACCGAAGCGGTCGATGCGCTACCCAGATCGATTTCCTGTTCACTAGGAGACACCACATCGTCAAGGTAGCCAACTGCAAGGTCATACCCGATGAGAATCTCACTGCGCAACACCGTCTCCTTATCATGGATCTATGCGTAAAGCCCCGACGTAGACGTGTAGGTCATTGCTGGCGTCAAATCCGGTGGTGCTTGCTTGACAACGTCAAGTCCAAGAAGCTCGCCTCGGTTATTGGCGACAGGTGCGCTGGTACCGATAGCGAAATAGCCCAAGACCAATGGAACAGAATTCAGGCATCCATCATTTGGGCGGCGCGGGCGGTGCTGGGCGTCTCAAAGGGCAGCTGCAAATGTGACAAAGAGACATGGTGGTGGAACGACACAGTCCAGAGGGAGATAAGGGTGAAAAAAGCCCTCTACAAAACGTGGCAAGCGACCAGATCTCCTGAAGATCGCGACGCATACAGGGCTGCCAAACGTGCCACTAAGAGAGGTGTAGTAACCTCTTTATGAGAAGCTGGAATCGTCTGAGGGGCAGAAGTTCATATATAAGTTGGCATGTTCCAGGATTAAAGCAGCACAGAATATCTCCAAGTACCGCTGTGTGAAAGATCCTGGAGGCAACCTGTTATGCGAGGATCTCGCGGTAAAGGAAAGATGGCGAACATACTTCCACGACTTGCTGAATAAGCAGCACCAAGAGGTGCAGACACCGGACGTCCATCCGAACCTAGGACTAGTGCCTCCGATAGCGCCTGAGGAAGTCCAGACGGCCCTTCGCCACATGAAGAATCGGAAAGCTGTCGGAGCCGATGTAGTCCCCATCGAGGCCTGGAAGGCGATGGGTCCTTGCGGTGTGAGCATCCTAACAAACCTTTTTAACCGCATGCTCCTGACAGGAAAAATCCCGAACCAATGGAGACTGAGTATCATCACTCTGGAGTGATGATAAACTGAAGACTGGTCTTCAAAGGTAAGGGATCGGTGCAGGAGTGTGGTAATTGCCGCGGAATAAAGGTCATGTCCCACACCATGAAGATCTTTGAAAGGATTATTGACTCTCGGATCCGACAGGAGTGCACTGTCTCGGAGTGTCAATTTGAGTTTTACTCTGGGTACCATAGACCCTGTTTTTGGCCTAAGGATTACCATGGAGAGATACAGATCGAAGAATACGCCTCTGCATACGTCCCTCGCGTGGTGATCTGGTGGGCGTTAAGGTCCAAAGGAGTACCAGAAACCTATGTTGACGTCATTCGAGACATGTACTTAAATTCCGATTCCGTTGTCAGGACCGCTGTTGGCGATACACAACCCTTCCCCATCACCGTTGGGAGTTTACCAGGGATCCGTTCTCATCCCGTTTCTGTTCAGCGTGATATTGGACGTCTTGTCGGACAGCATCAAAGACTCACATGAGCAATCTCCCTGGTTGCTCATGTATGCTGACGATATCGCGCTGGCGGAAGCTGACAGGGCTCGATTGGTGCGACGGATGAACGTGTGGAAGGAGTCGCTTGAGAACGGCGGTCTGAAACTCAACGTGGTGAAGACCGAATATATGGCCTACAACACCACAGACCCCACGTCTGTCCGCATAGGCGGAGACATGGTCGAGCGCACAGACCAATTCAAATATTTGGGGTCTGTACTCCACGCGTCTTGCAACATCGACGTCAAGGCACGTATTTCGGCAGCTTAGGCAAAATGGCGTGAGGTGACTGGCGTCATTTGAGACCCTAAAATGCTGATAAAGCTGAAGGGGCAGGTCTATAAGACCATCATTAGGCCTGTCCTTGTATATGGGCAGTGAGACGTGGCTAGTGCTTGAGCGGCACAAGCAGGAACTACGTGTCACGGAAATGAATATGTTACGCTGGATGTGTGGAATAACGCGGAAGGACCGTAGGAGACTCCCGCATATATGGCAGTCTTCATGTCAGTGAAATAGCAGATAAGCTGCAAGAGAGTCACCTACGCTGGTACGGCCACGTTTTACGAAAATCGGCATGTTACGCGGGGAACAAATGTCTTGCCATGCCACCTCCGCCTGGCCCCAGTAAACGGGGCAGACCTAAGAAATGCTGGCTTGACGTCGTAAGAGAGGGCATGCGTGCCAACAACCTCACACCACAGGATGCTGAAGATCGTGCGAAATCGAGGAGATTTAGCGGGAAAGCGGACCCTGGGTTCCAACGCTAACGCCGCGGATGCAACCGGGATAACCGCTAAGATGAAGAAGAAGACTATAACTAACGTTATCTTACTAAAATTAAGTAGGCATTGTGCAATAGCAGGCAAAGCGACATTACGTGGCACTACTTACAGTTACGGTGATAAAGATATACAGGATGGTCATTAATTACATTCTTATAGGTACAATACATTGCTTTATAATCCATAATAAGACTTAAAATTAAGAAACAGTCAATGAAGATTGTATTTCGTATTATGTAGTTGGTTCCGGTATAGGCAGGTCTAACACTCCGGTAGGCGCACTGCCTTTTCTGGAGAAACCGAGGGCGGCCTTCAATACACTTATGCCAGCGTCAATGGTTCTTTTTCGGTCAGACTCGTTACCAATAGCAGGGTTGATCTCGACTAGGTCAATGCCCCGTAATCGACCAGTTGCATAGACGATTTCCATCATTTTGACGGCTTCACGTAGCGTTAGCCCGCCGCGAACTGGAAAAATATAGCGTCATTTACAGTATACAGCTGAAAATATAGCGTCTTTTATAGTTATTATCAAGTAACTACGAACCAGGGGTTCCAGTGCTGGGAGCTTCAAGCGCATCCAAGGAATCAATATCGAAGCTCACGTGGATCGGTCGACTGCCAGTAGGGTCCAATGTTTTTAACACGTGGTGAATTGATTTTTGAATCCCATGGCTGAAAGGTAATGTAATAGGTTTTCTTAAATCTCTTTTACCGAGAATATATAGCTGTGGTTACTAAAGTCGACGCATTTCCAAGAAAAGAGCGCGTCAAATCGTTAACGTTAGATACTTACTCCTCAATGTTCTCCATGGCAAAACAGGGCACTTGGTATTTCTCAATAGCAAGTCTCTCATATTGGTCTACAGAACGAAGTCCAATGTAACCCAAGCTCTTTATAGAAAATCTGGAAAATGGTTTGGACAAAAGTGTTACAGCGTTTTTTATCATCAAGTCAAGCAAGCGATTTGTAACTGTTATTCAACTGATGCAATCATGAGACCTTAGCCTTATCTTGAGTCAGTTGCTACTTATCAATTTGTCATCGTGATCAAAGGCTTTGTCAGGGCGTATCTTGGAGTGTTGATCCCGACTTGATAGTAAAAATGCTAATCCTGTACATACCAAGGTACACCAGTGGCCTTGATCAAACCATTTAGCAGTAAATGGAAAAGAATTCTTGGCACTTTTACATTAAATTTAATTTCAAGACTAAATGTGTGTTGTTGTTAAACTATAGAAAATATTTTAAAACAAATACCTTGCACCCCTCGGTAAAAAATTCGTATACATTTTCGAACCAAATACCTAGGTAAATAAGTAGGAATGGATTTGATGTAAATATATACCTACTCAATTATAGTACACGAAGACTACGAATACTGGTTTCCCATTATTTTTCTCGATGCCTTAGAGACCACATAATATTATTTTTCCCTTCCAAGCATCGGGATATTGTGTATAACATAAAATTATATGAAGCACTATATTTATTTAAAGGAACAACAAAGCATACTCTAAAACATTGTAATCTATACTAATATTATAAAGCTGAAGACTTTGTTTGTTTGATTGTTTGAACGTGTTAATTTCAAGAACTACTGGTCCGAATTGAAAAATTATTTTAGTGTTGGATAGCCTATTTATCGAGGAAGGCTATAGGCTATATAACATCACGCTACGACCAACTGGGGGCGGCGCAGTAACGAAAAACACGGGTGAAACCGCGAGCACATCTAGTGATACATATACAGAAATCCATTATATATAGTGCTGCCTCAATTATAGGCAGTCACGACATGCATAAACAAAAAATAAAATACTTATGATCTATGCTCGTGTGTAATAAAACTAATAAATGATAAAATAGTGATATGAGTAGATAATAAATAATATGCATATATGTATAAGATTATATACTTACAATGGTTTATGCCAGTCCCAAGTAGGCAGGTAAGGCCAGTAATCTGACAATTCTTTGACTATAATTGCAACTGGCATGCCATGGACTGAACCAGAACCTGAAGTTTTATTGGTATTGAGATCAGCGTGGGCGTCCACCCAGATGAGGATCATGTCATTGTTTACTTGGTAGTGACCGTCCACTGTGCCTGAAATTGGCAAAACATATTTTTATAGATAACGTAGGTTTATTATCTTCTCTTCTACCTGTTCTGGTTTTTTTAGGATGGTTTAGGTTCCTGATAGATCTTAAGAAAAACAATAACATAATTATAATCATCTGTGCAAGATATATTATAGTTCATAAGTGTGTATGCAAACATAAGTGCAATTTATAGAGATTGTCACCCTCATCTCAAATATGCAAGTGAAGGAATGGTTGTTCTCTCTCTCAGCTCGTCGATCGTTGAGATACTGGAGAGATAGGTATTAGTTATAGGACCAATGGCTTTATGTGCTTGACAATTTCATGCCTATATGAAACACTGTACATTTTTCTAACGCCGTCCTAGATCTGCTTTCTTTTCAAAAAATCTATTGCATATTTATTTGTCGGTGAGACTTGAATATCAGGAATCAAATCATGGGTCTCGCGATTTGCATCTGCGTGCATTATTATACGGTCTAGCTTACATCTTTGAGACAAATAAAATAGGAATAGTAAGAAGTTCTTTTTTCCGTCACTGTTCTTAGTCAGTCCTGTCTAATCTCGAGAGAGACGAAATTAATGCAAATTTTTACTACCTACCGACTCCAATAGAGTGATCGCCACCGATGGTAACAGCGATCCTGCCGTCCTTCAGCACTTCTGAAACTTTGCTTGATAAATTCTTATTGCACTCAGATACCATGGCCATGTAGTCCATATTCTTCACCGTTGTATTCTGTTCTGAGCTCGTTATATGTATGTCTCCATAGTCTTTCACGTCAAGATGTTCTGTTAAGGGGAACATTTGTTATTGTTATTTCTGATATTAATAAAAAATATATATATTATGCAATAATTCAAATTTCCAAATATTAAATTTAAGAATTACATTAGGTACCTACACATTATAATATAGGTAATAGGTATACAATTTAGAGAACATTACTTCTCAAACAACTGCTCTTTGTTTCTACAAATTTTATTATTTGATAGAAAGCCATTACAACTATACCTACTCGTTCTGCGAAATGTTTTGCCGGTATTCTGTTATAAGTTATAAATTAACGTAGGGCAACATCGTTTATTAGTGAAAGACGAACGAAGTGCTACCGGTAACTAGTCTTAGTTAAAATATATCTTCCGTCTAGAAATTAAATATCTTTAGGTTTTCGTTAGGTTCATTGTATTAAGGTGTGGTTAACTAACCAATTTCTCGAAGCGCTTCGATAAATCCAGCTGATCTCAGAGCCGCCGGCGCGACGCTCACTCCGTACTTCTTTTGTCCCTTCTCAAACGGCACACCGATAATGCCTACCTTTTGCAGGGCTTTCCATTTCTTACCATCACTCATATTTCTCACAATAACCCTACAGCAATTCATTTTGTATATTTTAAATTAGCTTACTAATTTCACAAGTTGCGTTTTCGTTTAAAGCTAAGAGATAACTGTCTGACTACATCGTTATCATTGTAGTATTAATGTCAAAGGTTACAATAACGACTGGTATTCTCCTACTTTAAACACGAATTTCGTTTGTTAAGCTTCAAAAGTTGATAAAATAACCTTTTTATCATACCTTGTAGATGATTAGGTATAGATTATGCGTTATTGCAATATAAAAAATTATAAGTACCGGTTGATATAGTGTAACGAAACCTATGCGCCGTTCACACTATATTTGACTTTTAATGCAAAAGATTTAGTCACATCCATTAAAATAAATGTGCCTTTTGTTTTAGTCATTCTTGCCGTGTAGTTTTGATGATTCTTGAGATGTAATAAAAAAAAAGGATTTATTATGTTACTGTAATCATTATTAATGAATTCCATATTACTAAAAATAATTAAATTTAAACAATATTTTTTCATAGTATATCGTATATTGCAATAAATTTAAAATACTAAGCACATGTTATTTATGCCGTTTCTTGCTTTATATATCTAGACAAAATTAAGCAACCAGTATAGCATGTTACAATAATTGTAGTACCGCAGCTGTGTCGTGTGTTTTAAGTAGTACTGATAATAGTGGACGGAAATTATCATAATTTAAAAGTAATGATTTGAGTACATTACTATCTACTAATAAACTTAGATAAACTGTGGATTTTCTTAAATAACTACAGCTTTTATGTAACTACATAATGAGTATTTTACTTGTCAAAGTTATTGAACTGTACAGTGAGCTTGTTGCAAATGTATTCTATTCTCATATTTTATTTGTGAAAATTAATTTTGTAGAGATTCCAATATCGATCCTTGAGGTAAGCCACACGCCTTTGCTTGAGTTATGTTCTGCTTAATGTTATCAATTTGGCGTTACGATTGAGCGGAAAGTACCTACCTTATATATTTTAATTAATTTATGTAAATAGTAATTTTATATATTTTATTTGTATGTTTCCTTTAGCATAAATAATATTCATACAACTACATTAATGTGGTTAAATCTTGTGAATGCCTTTTTAGGTTAATTTTGGTTGTAGGTATTTTTGGCCAATTTCTAGTCTTATATTAATTTGTTACTTAGCATTTAGATCAATAATTGTAGAAATAACGATATTTAAAAAATAACCTTAGCTTCTTATTCCACATAAGTATTTTGTACGTCAAACATTGGCAATTAATGGAGATAATTATTGTATTCCTGCTAGCTTACTATGTACCTGAAATGTTTTACAAATAAATTATTATTGATTGCGGACTCGTTAAAAAAAAGAAAATTAAAAAAAATAGAATGAAACTGAGTATTTCACCTGTAGTTTTAGTCTTATACTATGTCAGATCTTAGTATATAATTTGTTTTTAGGTTATAGGATTATGTGCTTTTGTCCGGTACAGGTAGATCGTCTACGCCAATAGGTGCACTGCCTTTCCTGTCATATCCCACTGCTGCCTTCAGCACGCATAATCCAGCGTTAAGAGTACGGTTTCTGTCATCCTCGTTACCAATTATCGGATTGACTTCAACCAGGTCCACAGCACGAAGTCGACCAGTTGCGTAAATAGCCTCCATAATTTGAATGCCTTCGCGTAAACTTAATCCTGCGCGAACTGCAACATGTTTTAAATATTATATTATAGGTTAAAGTAGTATTTGCTACCATATATATGACATAGTAAGAACTATTAAGATTATTTTATATACAATTATTTACGGATACGCCCAGAGCAGCGATAGCTCAGTGGGGAGACTAACAGACTGCAATGCAGAGGGAACCTACGTCACGCACCTCTGACTTTCGGAAGTTATAATGACTTTTCGAAATTATGTGCGTATTGATTGACAATTATCGCCTGCTCTGTGCCTCGGAAAGCACGTTAAGCCGTCGGTCCCGACTGCCATGAACATCTATGGCAGTCATTATTGGGAGAGTGTCGACACAAAAGATCCCACTGGGTCGAAGTGTCGCCGGTCTGCACTGACTGGCCCCCACATAAGATAAGATAAGATACGGATACGTCCCAGCGCTTATTAAAATAATTATCAACCTGGAGTTCCGGTGCTGGGAGCTTCCAGTACGTCTAAGGCGTCAATATCATAGCTTACGTGAATCGGTCGGGTGCCCGAAGGATCCAACGTTTTTATCAAGGTATGAATTGCTCTTTGGATTCCAATTCTGAAAGAAAGATCGGAAGACATAGACCGATTCACATTTAAGAAGATTTTACAGTAACACTAAATTTTGCCCGCGGGTTCGCACGTTCGGGAACAGTAGGTACTTTTTTCTACAAATGGAAGGTATTCAATGTCCTTTTCTGTACCCTTGACAACGTGTATGTTATATTTCTTGATGACCGGTGGAGTAGTTACGGCGTGAAAGCGTAACAAACAAACAAACTCACATTTGCAATTAAAATATTACTTAGGATTAGAATTTAATAATATAAATTAGAAAAGAGCCTAACGTGATTTATATTTTATAGCGTATGATTTCATCTTATCGTTTTTAGGCACTAACTGCAGTTATGATTTAATATAAAAGCACTTCTAAGTATTAAAGCTATACTTACGCCTCAATGTTCTCCATAGCATAGCACGGGATTTGGTACTTAATGATTGCAAGCCTCTCATATGGATCCACAGAGCGAAGTCCAATGTAACCCAAGCTCTTTAAAGATAATCTAAAAAATTAAACCATTTACTCCAAAGAAAAAACATAAACCTTCCTAAAACATATTAAGTAAAATATACTTTACTAGCTGTCCCGACAGACCTCGTCTTGTACACACGAAAACAAAAAAGCAAATCTAAACCATTCTCGAATCCACTTGAACACACACAAAAAGTTTCATCAAAATCGGTCCAGCCGTTTAGGAGGCATTTAATTACAAACACGCACAGAAGATTTATATAAAGATTTGTATAAAGATTTATTGTTGTTGCAATGTCAAACTGTCATACTATATACTACGTATCTTTCCATCAATCAACCTTGTTATGAGGCATTTCATTTATTTTAAGTAAATAACATAAGCCATAAGATATTTTTACCAGATAGATATAAAATACCTATACCCTATGAATAATGAAATATTTTTCCTAAAAGCTATACATGTAGGCATTGGTTAAGTGGCTGAAGCGATTAAAATAGCTGCACTTGACTGTACGAGGGCATAAATAATGATCGTTACGTAAAACTCTATATTGGGCCGCACGGAGCGATACAAAGTCAATATGGCATCTATAGAACTTTGTAATTATGCTTAAACTTTGATTTCAAGGGGCGATGTCTATGATAGAGATGTACATATTATGTAGAATAAAACACTCCTTTTACTAAACGATGGATTTATTTTCTGCACTATACTGTAGGCACACAATCACAATCAATGCTTAAAAAACATACGTACGTCCGCTTTTGCCAGTCCAAAGGAGGTAAGTCAACCCAGTATTTGGTAAATTCTTTAACGAAAATAGCAACAGGCATGCCGTGTATAGAACCAGAGGTCGAAGTGATATTGGTATTGATGTCAGAGTGAGCGTCCACCCAGATAAGTATAAGGTCTTCGTGTACTCGTAGGTGGCCATCCACTGTGCCTAGAATTTTCATAAATAATATTATTATGTGTATGTGTACATGTGAGCTACATACAAACAAGCTCTTGCGATGGACGTTTGAATGATTTTTCTCGTCTTTGATTCAGTATGCAACACTCGCGGAAACTTCAGACAATACTTAGATACTGGTAACTTTATATTTCTGTAGTTTGTTAGCGGCTGAAGAATCTTGACAAATTCTATTGATGTAGTCTTTACGCTAACGCAAATACTTCTCAATAACACATCACTTATTCTGTATTATTGAGACGATTGCCTTGATATAGATGAAATAAGTAATGAAAAGATTATCGACAGATAAAGAACAATCCATTTTTAGTATCAATATGCTTTGGTGGCACAGCGGTAGTGATGTGCCTGTTTTGCATGTGATTTCTAGTTCGGTTGGTGAAGTGTTATTGAATTTATCTGTCAAGGTATTCTTAGTAGCAGCACGGACTCGAGAATTAGGCTCTTCCTCTGTTACGTAGCACTTAAAACCATAACTAGTCAAGTAGGTACAAGCGTCATTACTGCTGCCGTGTGACGTATACCTAGTAAATTATTCTTACCGACTGCTATAGAGTGATCCCCACCGATGGTAATCGCGAGTCTGTCATCTTTCACGACTTCTGCGACTTTCTTCGATATTTTTTTGTTGCACGCACCCACTATGGCTAAATTTCGCATATTTTCGACGAACGGACCCTTTCCTACTGGTTCCGTTATTATTATGTCTCCATAGTCTTTGACTTTTATAGGTACTGCGCAAATTATGGGATTGGAGTTAGTAGAGATTTGTTGAACAGTAGTATAATAAGTATATAGTCTAAGATATCAATTTCTGCAAAACAATATTCAGTTTGAGCACACTGATGTGATAAATATACCATACTATTTAGTATAAAAAAATTAAGTATGTCTCAATGCAATTATAACAAAGTACTAGATTAGTACTTTGTTATAATTGTTATAAATGTATATAGGCAATTAATTTTAAATTGTTATATAGAAAAAAGATCTCACTATAAATTGTTGTGTTTCTAAAATTTTTTGTGTTTAGTATAGCGATTTGGTTGTAAATACTGTAAGCTTATATTTTAGGATATGTATAAAGCGAAAGTTTACGCATTAATTCACTGACGAAACACGAAATATTCAAAATTTTTTAACCTGCAAAACTAATATATAATATATTGCGTGTATGTGATAGAATATTATATTATTATATTATATTTTATTATAGGTATTTATAGTTATGAGATGTCAACTAAGTAGGGATTCGACTTTAAGCCCTAAGGTGTAATTGGGGTTCAAAGTTTACGACTCATAATTTCGTATAGTATTCCTAGAAAATAACAAGCAAATAGCTACTTGGTGAGGGTCATCAATGAAAGAAAGAAAGAAGCAATGATTTACCACAAACCAATTTGTCTAAGCTCGTCTATTAGCCCTGCTGACCTCATAGCTGCGGGTCCAGCTGCGACTCCGTACTTTTTCTGCCCTTTGTCGAACGGCACACCGACGATCCCGACACTTTTCAAAGCTTTTAATTTCGGTCCATCGCAGACACTTCGCACAAAAATCCTAATAAGTGTCATCTTTGTATTTTGGAAATATATTTATAATACATATCAAAAGTTGAACTGCATTGGTGAAGTTTAAATAACTATTACTGTAATTATGTTTTATATTATTGATTTATCTTGTATCTTATATCTGGTATCATCATGCGGCTCTAAAAAATCACGTTTCGACTCATTTTCGGCTCTTGGGATTCTACGTGACACATGCTATTCTAGATGTCACAGTTACATAGCATAGACTAATTCCTAAATACTTTATAGTCTAAATCTCACACTTAGAAAAGAATAGAATGTCATATAGTGCCCACACAATAGTGAGATCTATGGTCTAAGTATTTAGCTACTGCTGCAGAATAAAAGACTGCCAGTTGACTACTTTTTAGCACACTGAATGTTACATAATTTTTTTAACGAAGAACAAAGTTTCCATCGAAAAGAAAATTAAAATTAATTGTTTTGATTTTTCACATTGTTGGCGAGAACACTCGCCGCTAGTTCGTTGTGTAATACTCCTTCGGATTTGACTGCTGTGATGTCGCAGTGGTTTATGTGGGCCTCAGCCACTGACACTGCGCCGAGTGTTGTCTGATCAGTCTCAAGCTATCCACATATAGATGTTCGTAGTCAAGGTGTGTCATATGACCGCTGTTTTAGTGTTGTAAAGTTCACGGCGATTAGGAATTATTGCTAGTACCGGAGTATTCTTAAAGACAAATAATACCAACTTGTGATTTGCCTATACAAGTAGTTATGGTTATGGCCTCGGTGGCGTAGTGGTTAGTGTAACCGATTGTCAAGCCTGAGGTCGCGGGTTAGATTCCCGCACAAGTCAAACATTTGTGTCCGTGGACATGGATGTTTGTCTGGGTCTGGGTGTTTCTATGTGTAATATGTGTGTATTTACAACAAAAAGTATATATACTACTCAAAACAAAATAAGGGCCACTAAGATTTTTTGCTGTACCATGAAAACAATAAAGACATTAAATTGTTTAACTTATGTAACTACAAAATAATGTTATTGGTTATTATATAGGCTAACAATTGTTTAAAATAATGATCATGAATTGTTTTTTTTAAGTTCATAATGAAATTGGCCATTTTGAATGAAAAACATGAACAAAAGAAATCACCAGAAAAAGACAAAATACTGTTCTTGTCACTTTTGTTTCTTCTTTTTAGTAACGAGTATGTCCTCCTCTCTTAGCAATACACTCCTGAAGCATTGTATGATGCACTCTGGATCAAGTTCCTCACGTTTTCATCTGGAATCTCCTCCCAGGCACGTTTTAAAGCATCAATCAGCTGCTGTTGGTTGTAGACCCCTTGCTCATTCTCTCTAACCCTTCGTTTTAATTGGTCCCACAAGTGCTCGATTGGATTTAAATCCGTACTGTTAGCTGGCCATGGTAATACCTCAATATGAGACCCTTCTAGGACAGTTTGGGTCGATCGAGCTGTGTGTGCACGGGCATTGTCTTGCATCAGGATGAATCCAGGCCCCACTCGCTGTGCAAATGGGATCACTTGAGGCCTGATGACGTCCTCGATGTAACGTTCTGCAGTTACGGTACCCGCATTTAAAATGGTGAGCTCGGTTTTACCGTGTAAACTAATCCCACCCCAAACCATTACGTTGGGACCACCGAAACGGTCAACTTCTTAGATGCAGGACTCCGAAAACCGCTCGCCGCGTTGTCTCCAAACCCTAACACGCCGATCATCATTAAAAAATTTTACTTTGCACTCGTCTGTAAAAAGCACCTTGCCCCACTGATTAATCCCCCAGTTCAAATACTGACGGGAGAATCTTAAACGGTTTCCACGTTGAACCCTGGTCAGAGGAATTCGAACAACTCGTCGTCTAGACATTTGCTGGTCTTCGTACAATCGATTACGTATAGTTTAATCACTGACACGGGTACCCGTTGTCAGCCGTAGGTGGTGTTGTAACTTACGGGCCGTTACTGTACGATCACGACGAGCACTTAGTTGGACGTACCGATCCTCGTGCGCAGTTGTTACACGAATTCTACCTGAACCGGGTCTCCTGGCAACACTGCCGGTCTCTTGGAAGCGATTCCATACATTTTGGACAGCTCTTCGAGAAAAACCCAACTGCAAACCCACGTAACGCTGAGAACGTCCTTCTTAAATCATAGTTATGGCTCTGGTTGCTGTAATTGTATCCATGTGCCTTCGTACTGGTGGCATGATTAACGCGAGATGATAAATGAATCAATTAAAATTGAAAAAAGAAACTTTTTCCTAAAATAACCGAAACAAGTTAAGAAGATAATCGAAGAAAAACATAAGAAAAACATCTAATTATTTTTTTTCTTAAAATGATGGCCAATACTTTTCAAATTAGGAACACGAACACTAGAATAAAAGAGATCAAACACCAAAGAGTTCGTAATATCAATATAATGCTACTTATCAGTTACTTTCAGTTTACTAAAGTGCACTTAAATGTAAATAAACTAGTGGCCCTTATTTTGTTTTGAGTAGTATATGTATGTATATCCATTGTCTTGTACCCATAGTACAAGCTCTGCTTAGTTTGGGCTAAATAGTATTGTGTGTATGTGATAGAATATTATAAAAAATTATACTATGTATAAATATAATAAGTCGTTTATATCAGTATATTATACGATTAACCTCGATTTTGATCACACATCACAACGGTCGCTTTTAAATTATTCAAATAAAAATTATGATATTCAGTGTTATATTTTCACAATAAGAACTATAAAAATATCGTAGGTTTATATAGTAATAAAACGCTATTTATTATAAAATTATTCGCATTAAAAAATTAAAAATTACGTATGCTTAAATAACTGATAAGAATATCACATCTTATACCTGTTTTCATTTTAGTTTAGTTCTAGGCTTTTAAATTTGGTATATCTGGATATATATTTATATTCTGACCAAGATATTAGCGTACACGCAACGTATATAATAAAACGCATTTAGAATCTATATATAATTTATATTTCATGATATTATATATTCAGGCTTATACAATGTTGAAGAGCTATATAGAAATATACAGTAATATAAAAATATATAATAGTTGATATCAACCACTATTTAAACCATACTTTTGGGTAAGCTACACATGACGACATGATTCGTTGCAAGATACAGTATAATCGGTTGCCAATCCTAATGTCCAACTGCAGGCGAGAAACTGTCAGCATCCATAATATATCTGCCAGTATAACATATTAATAAAATACTGGATGAAACATAACGGTGTCGGATTTCTCTATTGTAGATTTATTTATAAATACAGACACTTTTACTCTAATATAATTGATTTTGGTACATTTTTTGTTTCTTGAAACCTTGTAAAGCTCACTGTGTCTCATGTAGCCTCACGTATTGTCTGCATTAGTTGTCTCTGGGAAGATCAGTTTCACCGCAAGGTGCACTGCCTTTTCTAGAGAAGCCTAGCGCTGCCTTAAGAACACTTATGCCAGCATCAATAGTATTTTTTCTGTCGTTCTCGTTACCGATTGCAGGGTTGATCTCAACCAGGTCTACGGCTCGAAGTCGACCAGTAGCATGTATAATCTCCATCATTTTCAGTGCTTCACGTAAAGTTAGTCCTCCTCGAACTGCAAAAAAATTTAAAGTGAGTTGCGCTTACGGTTACGTTTATGTTATGTCGGATGTGTCACTTCTCATGCCCTAATAATATATATTAATAAACGGTGCTATCTGTTGATATACAAAGTATCGAATATGCATAAGGTGAGAATAACTATTTTATAAATTGGTATTTGTTAGCTGCCGAGATTGTTTACTAATTGTATTTCAATGCAACCAGGCTGTGTAAAGGAGATTTTAGAAATCACGAACCTGGAGTGCCAGTGCTGGGAGCTTCGAGAGCATCTATGGAGTCAATGTCGAAGCTCACGTGGATCGGCCGATTATCAGCAGGGTCTAATAATTTTAATATGTGATGAATTGATTTCTGAATTCCATAGCTGGAAGGATAACATTAAAATATTTATAGAATTATGTTATATTTAAAAGGCTACTGTGCAAATCCTGTGATTGGATATAAAAAAACACTATCTTCTATCGCCTATACTATGGGGAGTGTTCCGAGGAATTGTTCGGAATGATCCCTGCCGCCTCTTTTCGCCATCGTCCTACGCGACAGCATTTTCACTCCCATCATTTAGATGGTTGGCAGTCCACAACTGTGCGTTTCTCAAGGAATTTTCTGCCTCGCACAACAAAACTGTGGAATGAGCTGTCGCCTACGGTATTTCCGGACCAATACGACCTTCAACACTTCAAGAAAAGAGCGTACTCCTTTTTAAAAGGCCGGCAACGCACTTGTAACTCCTCTGGTGTTGCAGGTGTCCATGGGTGGCGGTAATCGCTTACCATCAGGCGATCCGTCTGCTAGATTGCCGCCTAATCCATAAAAAAAAAGAAAAAAAGGCGTATTTATGCAGAACAGAAGCAACAACATAAAAAACTGTACGGTCTTAAACATTTACTTACTCCTCAATATTCTCCATAGCGAAGCAGGGAACTCGATATTTTTCGATTGCAAGCCTCTCATATTCATCCACCGAACGAAGTCCAATATAGCCCAAGCTCTTTATGGAGAATCTAAACAAACCAACATTTCGCATTATGTTTAACAATTAAAAGCGGTGGCAACTTAATGTATAATTATTGGCCTTGTAATATAGAGTTCGTGGGTTAAGCATATTCAATAAGTATAACCTTGAAAATCTATTAAGTGTCTTCTATGAAAATATTATATATTCTCTCACATATACACAACAACAACTAGCCCAAACTAAGCAGAGCATGGGTAGTAGACAACGAATAAAAATACATATATACAATTTTTTTTTGTAAATACATACATATTATACATAGAAACACCCAGACCAAGACAAACATCCATGTTCATGCACACAAATATTTGACTTGTGCGGGAATCGAACCCGCGACCTCAGGCGTGGCAGTCGGTTACACTAACCACTACGCCATTGAGTCCTCAAGGTATATAGGTATACTTGTTGATAAAATCGGAAAAATTACCGCAAAAAGATAGAACATAATTATACTTTATACAGAATACTAGATGTTCCCGCGGTTTCACCCGCGTTTATCGTTACTGCGCCGCCCCCGTGGGTCGTAGCGTGACTTTATGTAGTATAGGCTACATAAAGTCACGCTACGACCCACGGGGGTTACGGGTAACGATAAACGCGGGTGAAACCGCGGGAACATCTAGTATTCTGTATAAAGTATAATTATGTTCTATCTTTTTGCGGTAATTTTTCCGATTTTATCAACAAGTATTCTGTACCTTCCTCGGTAAATAGGCTATCCAACACAAAAATAATTTTTCAAATCGGACCAGTAGTTCCTGAGATTAGCGCGTTCAAACAAACAAACAAACACTTCAGCTTTATAATATTAGTATAGATGAGTAGCGATCAGACTTTCTCGAACTGGACAAGTTTACTTAAAGTTTAAATGAGGCACTTACTCGGCTCTGTGCCATTCCCAAGTGGGTAGATAAGGCCAGTAATGTGCGAATTCCTTGACGCAAAGGGCTACAGGCATGCCATGTACGGAACCAGAACCCGAAGTCTTATTGGTATTGATGTCAGCGTGAGCGTCAACCCAGATAAGGATCATATCCTTATTGACTGCGTAGTGACCGTCCACTGTGCCTGAAATTGTAAAAAGTTTGTATATTTCTTCTATATTTATAGGTAAAAGATTCAACCACATATATTTTAAAGAACGAATTCATAAGACAACGTACTAGGAATAATTCCTGTGTCTCGAGGACTTTCATAAACTTGCAAACAACAGACAAAATTTTTTCCTAGTGTGGTTTTCGTACCCACTTCACTCACGGGGCGTAGTGGCAGTGGCGAATGGACCCTTCAAACTCTAAGTCATATGTGCGAGCAACTATAGCTGATAAACGAGCCATAAAGAAAAACATTATATATATTGTTGCTTGTTTACGATGTTAGACATCGGGTCGCACGAAGCGGGGTTGACGAGACGCCCGCGCCGCTTGCGGCAAGAAATAAAAATTTGCACTGTCATGATCGCACGCAACCAGAAGCACAGGGCCAACGAAGCCATTTAATAATGTGATCGTTGGTTGTGATCGTGTGTCTTTATTATAACAATAATATTACCGACTCCAATAGAGTGATCGCCACCAATAGTAACAACGATTCTGTCATCTTGCAGCACTTCTGTCACTTTCTTCGATAAATTCTTGTTGCACTCGGAGACTATGGACAGGTGCTCCATATTCTTTACCATTGTACTCTTCTCTGGCCTTGTTGTTTGTATGTCTCCATAGTCTTTGATGTCGAGATTTTCTGTAAAAGTCATATTTTATTTCAGTTTCAATTGCAAGTTTTTATCAATAATAGTAAACGTTACTTGACTCCGCTTACAGACTCCTAAAATGTCAAGCAATCTACTAGGATTATAATGCTTTTTTAAAAAACGCGTTCAATTTCTTTAACATATTGAGTCGCAGCGATACACCGGCGGCGGCCAGATACAATAGGTATTTTATTATGCCTGGCGCTTCAATGATTGACCGGATTAACGTACCTAATGTCGCTTCACTGTTTGCCAGAGGTATATGCTGAAACTAAGCTTTTCTACTTGCCAGGATCCTGAAGAACTCCTTTGCATTATCCAATCTCAACAGACTCTACATATTCACTGTTATAATCTGGCATAATTCCGTCTTGAATTTATCAAAGCACTTAATTCTACAGCGTGTAACAGAAAGGTGTGGTCATGTGTGGTGTGTGGTATTTCAGGACCGTTGTGTATATTTGAAAAATAGCCTATGTACTACATCCCTGGATCAAAACAATTTGTTTTCATCCTTATGATAATTTCAAACATTTTATTGGTTTATTATACAAACATCGAAACAAACGTATATTATCACTATGTGCTGATATTGAAGAGTCGATAAAAAGAAAATGCAATAATAATGTATACGGATTTATTTGTCGCAGTTTTACATTGTACAGGGGCTTTGTTAATGTGACGCTTAAATAAGACCACATCTCTGTTACAGCCTGTATATTTTCTTGCTTGGTTAATATCATAATATCCCATTTTTCAAATATCAAACCATCTTAGTAATATAATAATAGTACTGATTAATATACCAATTTCCTGCAGTGCTTCTATAAGGCCAGCTGACCTTAGGGCGGCCGGCGCGACGCTTACGCCATACTTCTTCTGTCCCTTCTCGAACGGTACGCCGATGATGCCCACCTTCTGCAGTGGTTTGCAATTATTCTGCCCGTCACTCATATTTTCACAATAACCCTATAACAGTTGTATATTTTAGTCAAAGTCAAAGTCAAAAAATTTATTTCCATAAAAATTTGCAAACAAATATGTTTACAAATTGGACACGTCAATTAACTATTAATAAGAAAAATAATAAAAATAAATGGAAGGTAATAAAAATATTGCATTGCAAAAAAGCCCGTTTAGGCAATTTTTTTCAAGGTTTTACAAGTTATCATTTGAATTATAAGATAATTTACTGATCTTTCATGTAATCATAGGAGTAATTATTTACAGGCTATCATAATTAATAAATAAAACTATATTACAGTATATGTCCCCTACAAAAAACAATCAAGCCTAAATATTAAGTATACGCCGTTTTATACACTACATTAGTTCATATGTTTACTTTGCATGCAAATACATATGTCGAGTAAAATAAACCGTTGAATATAGAAGTCATTTACATTCTACAATCTTGCAGTCAACCACACAAGTTTGAGACACATATAGGCTTTTCATCTTTTTTTACCAACCTAGAATTTACGACATAATTGTTGTACCCTAATCACAAATACTGATTTGATTTTGAGTCAACTGTAGATAGTGGCTTTAGGATCAAAGTATGTGTAAAGATACATACTTTGATCGCAAGGCCACTATCTACAACTCAGGTGGACAGTGATCTTACGATCAATACAGCGTTTACTGCAGAGAAACCCATTATCAAGAGAAAATATACATATAAGTACCAGACGTAATAATATACGAAAGGATCACAGACAACACTTTTTAAATATCAGTAGTCGGTACTAATTGCGTTTACAGTTTTATTGTTACTCGATAATTTCCTTGTATTTATTGCATTTTCTATTTGTAAAACCTGTTGTTTATAATGCATTCTTTGTTTCTCCATATTAGTTGCTACGCTAGACTCTACATTTATTACTTTGTACTTAAACTCTTATCAATGTTTAGAAATGCTGGTGATTTCAAAATGGTAATCCGACAAATCTTTATAAATGTAACTCGGAAGGAATATAAACAAATTAACCTTTTTATACACTACTTTTGAGTTCACCCGTGGCAGTTAATATTCTTTAAATCAAATTACAGAAAAGTGCAGTTTGTATCGAATTGAGATGATTATCCTGTGGAGAGTAATGGCAATGGAACTACTGACAGGAGAGCAATTAAGAAAAAATAAAGAACGGGGATGAAAAGAAAGTTATTTATTGTATAAATTATAGCCTAACAGAATGAAACTATTTTATTTATGCAACTGTCTAAATTTGTTAATATTATTATTATTGATGATTTTGTTCCGTAAAATGGCATTAGACTTCCTAACAAGAGATTGAGAGTTCGATCACCACCTATTGCACTACTGATAGGAATTTTCTCTTTATACAAGTTTTAGCTTCGATCGATGAGTTTATGGACATTTAACATAAAACACCTGTTTAAACGTCAGCCCATTTACTATAAATAAGTATTACAATATTTAATCCCTCAGCAAAATTAAATAGCAAGATACTTGCATAAAATTTAAAAGTAATAGACTTCATAGCAAAGAGTGATAACCGGGCATCGATCGTTCCGCGAGGTTAATCAACGTTGCCAATGTCACATTAATTAATGGGTGGCCATTTGCAAAAAGTTACAACTCTCCGACCTCGAAGAAAACGTAAAGTTAATTAATAACTGCTATAGAAACCCAGTCCTAACAGTCGATGTAAAGAGTTAGCGCCTTTATATAATCTGACATCTGAGGCTTTACTACATTCTCTTAAAGTATTGTATTTGCACATGTGGGAGCGTGATAAGGCTATAACCACTCTGTAAAGCGCTGTCTTATTCTCGTGCATACAATGACAATGATTTCCTAACTGAGGCAGTCGAGCGGCAGTCATTCCAAAAAAAACTGGTATTAGATCGAATCTTTTGGGTAGGTTAGCTTACCAATCTATACAAGATTGGAGGGTCTATGAGTAGAGTAACGATGATATAAATGGACTGAGTACTGTTTTGATTATTCAGGAATGTTTTATTAGAAGTTATGGATGGGTAACTTATCGTTTACTTTTTTCTTTTGCAGTTGGTAGCAGATGAGCTAGCATCCTACCTGATGGCGATGGTGTTCATTTACTTGGCTATGTTTTGTTAGTATCACAGAAGTAATTCTATGGGAAACAAATATGTTGCCTACTGTGAATCATATAAATGGATGGAATCGCAATGGAAGGCTATGCGTAATTGCCACAACACCAGTCGTATCACTCGTGCGTTGCCTCCTAAGGTGAGAGCGGAGAAGAAAGGGGAACCGAAGAGGAATATAACCTTTACATTTCAAATATATGGTTGTTACCAGTGGCGTAACAATAAGGTGACAGAACACAACATTGATTGCACAAATTAGAAAAAGATTATATGCACGAGACATGGGGGCATCCGATAATTTTGCCTCAGGCCTCAGATGGTTTAGACGCCAGTGGTTGTTACATGAACGATCAAATCTTAAATTATGTTACGCTTATTTCCTAAGATATAAAGCGATTTAAAAAGATGTGTACTCACGTAATATTCGATCTAGATTGAAGCCGTTCGAGATACTGCAACATGTTTTGTACCATATAGTCCATCGTAATGCATGCTCATTTCCAATTGAATATTAGCGAAGCAGGCTGTGTGACGTGTGTGGTTATCGATACATCTAACTTACACCTTTCATTGTTTGATAAGAAATAAAACAAGTAATGTTTCAGAAAAACATTTTACTAATCATTATCATTATATGAATATGTTTCAGAAACATACTTTGTTCTATACTCACACCTTTACTACGAAAGTATCCTATCCCTTGGGGAAGTCTATATTTTTCAATCCATGGCACGTATGGTCCCATGACTGTGAAGACGTTGTATTTGACTCCCAAGTTCTTCATATACAATGTCCCACTCGGGGCAGCTGATATGCCAACAACTATTGATTCTAATAAAGCAGGTCCTCCTTTACCAAATTCCGTAAGGTATGTTTTAGTCATGGTACGAGTTTCGATGCCACATACACAATAATACCACTTCGGGTTCATACATAGTGTCTGTTGATATACTTGGTATTGTAGTGCGACCACATTCGATGAATCGAGCCTTCCATAACCGATCGCTGTCAGTTGCTTATCTTTGAGTTCAGAAGCGTAAAAATTTCCTATATTAGCTACATTTATAAAAAATTCTAAGAAAGGCCGGTCAACATACACGAGTCCTATATTACTGTGCATTCGAGTGTCATTCGGATCCGCTGTTTTCAATTGAAATATAAAATCCCCGTGGATTTTGGTTTCAATTATGTTAAATATACTGTTGTTGTTTAATTTTTTGTTGTATACTGCTGTGTTGACTGCGACATACTTAGGTTCATATGTAATACAATTGCCCGACGTTACTATACAGAATTTGTTGATAATGCTCCCAGTACATGAATAATCTTTCATGCTGGACAACAGTGCTACGACGTACGGATGTTCTTCTGCCAAAGCTTCAATTATTCTCCAATCACTCGGATTCTTTGTATTGACAGTTTCGTGCCCTAAGCTAAATTCACTGTTTTGTATGGACAAGTTTGTGTTGACGAATATTAAAAGTGTTATTATATTAACATGTCGCCACGTCAGAATCATAGCAGTCTAATATAACGAACATTTGATGATCGTATGTTATTTATTAATGTAAATATTTGTATAAAAATGTAATGTAAATAATTATTAGATGACATCTCTGTTTGTCAATTAATTGACTGATCGTATATTGGCAGGTTACAGAATATATTATAGATTTTAAATAGAAAGATATAGAGAATATTTTTAAATCTATGGCTTAGAGTAATAAATATTTAAGTATGATAATTGATGGTAATATCATCGCATAATAGTTCCATGAGTATTAAGGTCTATTTAAGACTCAAATAGCATAGGTAAGACAATGGCACCGGGAACAATTATTGTTCTCATAGAGATGCTGTATTCTACCGTATGTATTTCTTTATAGCAGGGGTAACTGTTTTGGAATAACATGGCTACTTTTCCATCGCATCGTTACCAGCCAAAGATACATTCTCAGACCTGAGATTGGTTGCCTATTAAGCGCTTTCCATGAAACATTATTATTGCTATATAATGTATGTTATTGTATATTCCTTTGTTGGAAATCCTTAAATAAATAAATAAATTTGCTCTGCCGGGCTTTTCCAGTCAGGGCTGTTTCTAAAGAGCACAAAAAGTTTTTGCTATATATGTATATACTAGTATTTTTAAAACGGGGTGATTGCGGGGCGAGTGCGTGGCGTATGGAAGGCGTACGCAAGGTGTGTGTGAGGCGTGTGCGAGTCGTGCGCAAGGCGTACTAAAGTGCATGAAAGAAATTACACAGTCAATGGTAGCGCACTGTCGCCAACTGTTTAAATACTCTCGTATAGCACGGGACACGCGCACACCCCGCTCACGCCCCGAGCACACACTGCGCACACCCTGCGCTCGGCACACTCAGGCAGGCGGTTTGATGGAGGCTTTACATTACAGATGTTTATAACGTTACTAATTAAAAAATACCAAAGAAGTTGCAGAGGAAACCTGTATTTTTTCCTACGCAGATTAATTAAAATAAGGGAGTAGCAAGCGTAACTGTTGAAGTGCACTTATGTTTTCATTGTGCTTGTTAGCTCGGCAGGTCGGAGCACGGAGGCGACGGCGCGGCAGCGTGCTGTATCTCGACGATCTCGGATTGTAAACGTCTTGCGGTGCACTTGCCCTACGTTCTACTTACGCTAGATTTGCCGCGTTATTAGGCAGAACGATGTTATATTATGACTACCTTCTTAATAAGAATGTACAAAACGGCAAATATAAAATTTGTTTAAGAGTAAGCTCCAAATAAAAAGTTACAGTTGTAACGTAGGAAAAGAGACTTATGGTTTAGTGTTAGATAGGTGGACATAAAGTAATGGCAACAATTAAAATAGAAAGATATAATATTCAGTTTGATGGAAATGGCGGAAATAAAAAGAAAATAATGATTAAGGAAAATGGTGTAAAGAAAAGCCTTAATTTTGCCTAATAAGCGTATTTATTGGTATCATGTATCGTTATGGCGAAATTTATCAGTAAGTATATTATTTATATTTAATATGATTATATATTTCAAAGACATTATATAGCTGAAATAATATAATAACACTAGCTGTCCCGACAGACGTTGTCCTGTACAAAAGAGAGAGAGAAAAAAGCGTATCTAAACCATCCTCGAATTCACATGAACACACACAAAAAGTTTCATTCAAATCGGTCCAGCTGTTTAAGAGGAGTTCACTGTCAATACACGTACAGAAGAATTATATATATAAAGATCTTTACGTGTTTTAGTTTTAACTTTAATATTATAACAACTTGATGTATCATGTTCGAGCAAATAAAAGCATTGAAAGCCCAACAAAGCTTTAGTTAATATTTTATTTTAAATATAAAACTTTTATATAGGTACTGTAGATTCGTTTTAATCTCTATGATAATACATGACACTTATAAAGAAAATAATTCCATAAAAGTATTGAGAAATGTTGAAATCTTAACGATCTAGGTGTAAAAGCGCCATATTCGTGGTTTACTCAGTTAGAACCGAACACGCTGCAATAATATCCATAGATAAGTTAAAAGTGGAGGTAGAATTTGCAATGTTGGTTCGGGATGGTAAGTGGTACGGGAGTGTTCCATTTCGAAGGTCCTTCAACAAAAATGCTAAGTTTGAAGGAGAACCGGTACGTTGTCGATCGCAGCCCGTTCTACCCGTTGAAGATTATCATATTAGCAGACATATTTTTATTTGAATCTGACGTTCAGTGTATGTGAAGCACTAGAAAAATGGAGCACTGAATCAACATTTTTTCGTGAAAGCTTCATGCTACTATGAGTTTACTTTAAGTTATTTTACCTTTTGCAAAGAGTTATCGCTGAGTAAACCGGTTTTATGTGTGAAGATCTATATTTTGTGAGTTTTACATTGGTTACCTGTTATTATACTACTCGTGACTTCGTTCCTGCTAATTTGGAAGTTATCAAATTGAGACTTTAGGCAAAGTCAAGTATAGTGAGGTATCTTTTGAAAATTTCGGGAAATATATTCTGTTTATTGCCTGTGTGTGAAAAGACCGTCAATATTTTTCTGATAGCTATTATAACTTAGCCTGTTACCTGATTCCGGCTTGACGTCGACTTCTGGGACACTCTGTATATATTCATATGTAATCTCACGACTCTAAGAAGGAGGGGTTATCAGAGGTGTATTAGACCCACAGTTTGGTAATTATGAGTTGAGGTACCAGGGGGTAAGCTTATTGTCGTCTACCGGACATAGTACCACCTCCGTGCTGCTATTGATAACATCTCCACAAAAAATATTTAAATATCAATGCTCGATCTGGTAAGTGAACCTGAGACCTTTTGTACAACGGTCTCATTCACTACTGCGATGCTACCTGGATATTTAGGTATATATCTATTTATAGACTTAGGTACATACATATGGATATAAATGAATATTAAAATCGCCAATACTTATTAATCCTAATCCTATCCTATCCTAATTCTAACTTAATATTATAAGAGCGAAAATGAGTTTGTTTGTTTGTTTGTTACCTTTTTACGCCTAAACCACTGAACCGATCGTCCTGAAATTTTGCATGCACGTTGTCAGGTGTACTGAAAAGGATATAGGCTACCTTTCATCCTGAAAAAAATTACTGTTCCCGAGGAAAACAACAATAACGTTATTATGATAATAGATGGCGCCACGTGTCTTTCGAATCATGATTGAATTATATTATTACAAGCAGAGTACAACCCGAATTTTTTGTCAAATTCTAACCCGTGCGAAGCCGTGGGCAAAAGCTAGTTATTATATAAAAACACCTTTATATATAACCTTCAAATATCTCAATTGCATGTTAAATAATTTATTTCGTTACGACACTCAAATCTGAAGCATGAAGCAGCTTTAAAACGGAAAACATGTTATTGTTGATTTGGAGTTTTCTTTTTGCAATTACTTTAGGTTGGCAGAAACGTTTCGAAGGCTTTTATAAATTGTATATTTACTTGGCTTGTCTTCAATCGATTGGAAATTCCAGCGGTAATGAATGTACCGAGGGAAGGAATGCTTGGTGGGACTGGCGTCACTCGCGACAAAAAGTTGTCGCCAATAAAAAAACTAATTTCCGCCAGCGGAATGATAAACGAGATACTACTGCAGGAAATAGATTTCCAATGTTTGTGTTTCGTGTGTATCGGCAAACATTGTTTGGATGATAAATATTTTTGTAACTTGTCAATGATTCTATACAATATTTGATAGAATGGGTCTTTGTGGCGACAGGGCTAATCTCAGTAGCTAACGAACCGATTTATAAAACGATAAACGACTGTGGAATGTATTGATATAAAAATCTCATTGGAGGTCTTTTTAGTATTACAGTTTACAGAAGTAAACATTTCTGTTGAAATTGTTTGGAACGATTAATTTATATTTTGAGTTTTTTTATATTGTTGGTTTATTTCTAAGTTACATATATTATTATTAGCTAAATTGTATGTTTAAAATGAGTATCATAAATGTTTTATATATAAGAAATATTAGTATGTATACAAATAATATATACTAACAGATGACATAAAGAAGGTAGCTGGGTTAGACTGGATGCGAAGGGCGAAAGACCGAATGTTGTGGTGAAAACGGGAGAGATCTATGTCCAGCTGTGGACTGCAACGGGGTGATTAGTTGAAGTATACAATAGGAATACCTATGTCTTTAATGAAGTATGTTTGTTATTTTTATTGAAAACATTGTCACACTGAGAACGTCTTGACAGTAAATTTTAATAATTTGAATAAAATCTGGGATGGAAAAGACGGGCTTTCAGGATTGGCAGTATTAAATTTGTCTACATGTTGGCTAATTTTACAAAATAGCTATGGAAATGTTCATTTACCAGAGCATTAACCTTGTAACTTGCAAATTTATCCACTTAAGTAATTTATGGTCATAAAAAGTTGTCGAGTTCATTAACTTTCTAATTTACAGTTTATAATTTTAAAGTAAATATTACTTTTTTATTGCCTTCGGTGACAGCCGGCGGGAAAGACAGAAATTAACTGCTTATGGACATCACTATGTTTCTTTCAGCCACTGCTTACCGTTAAGAAAAGCAGGGTTTAAAACAGCTATAGTATCTTTTAGTCGTCACAGTAACTCACTATGACTAAAATAGACACAATAATAGTACAAACCCAGTCGGCGCCAGTATTAAATAAAAAAATCCTATTTAGTACATGACTCTGCCATCAGTTACAGGTGAGAAAAAGAAGAAGGAGGATACCATTAACTCAGATAAGTATATAGGGTATATTTTATGATTTAATCTTTATTTTAATCATTCAAAAAGGCATTGGGACCTGTGTCACAGGCGATTTTACAAATATTCAAATAACGGATCCAAAGAATATCCAGACTAGCGTTGAAAAAAGCAGGAAAAAATCCCGTTTCTTTCCAATTCCGTAAAGTTTCAAGAAAATTTGTCAGTATATATTTCATGTTTTTTCCAATAAACCCGAAAAAAACCGAAAATATTGAAAGAAACGGGAAACTTCATGTTTTTTTTTCAAATCCGTACTTACTATAAGTACGGGATTTAACTTAGGATATTCTATGTTTTACCTTTTTCCATAATAATACCTACGTACCGATAAAATGTAGGGTAGAATGAAAAAAAACTTGTTTTTTCTACTTTTCAAAACATCAAGTGAAACATTCGAAAGAATCCTGTTTCTTTCCAAAGGATTCCTTCTGTTAATTTTTCTATGTAACATGCGAAAAAAACGGAAAAAACCACAATTTGTTTTTTTCGTGAAAAAATAAAATTGTTATTTTCGGCATTTTCAACTCTGACCTAGACTCGAAACAACTACGTGTGGATCAAACAAATTTTTGTCCCGTGTGAAGATCGAACAAACAACCACTTAAACTACTAACTTCGCCTTTCGTACATAAACAGTTTATGTGATTTATGGCTGATACCTAAATAAAAAGCATTCTAAAAGCCAAAGCACTATCCAATTAAGACGAGTTGGCCCAAAGCTTTTATGTTATATAATTTAAAATCAACTGAAAATTTGCACATATTTTTGTTGACAAAAAAAAACTACTGCAAATATGCTATTCCTGAATGACCAAGGTAAATGTTACTATCCGGTCGATTACCTTTTAATAAATATATTGTTTGAAACAGGCTTTGGTAGTCTGCCCAAACAACATAATTTGTTTTGTTATTGCGGCGTTTATAAACTGACTATAAAAATTAACTAATTGATCCAATTATTGTTTTATTTATTGTGTTTTACAGCAGATAACTTTGTATAGCCATAGTATTGATAGTCTAGCGTAGATACGTAGAAATTGATTTAAAATATGGCAAATTCATTCAGTGCATTTTTTTTCATGCATTTAATAGCGGACATAATATATATAATAATAATAAAGATATTTATTTCCTCTTTCACAAAGGTAAGTACTTATTATCTAATACAATACATGTTAAAAAAAAATCTCATACATAGTATGTACCATACTTATAATAATAATATAATAATATTCTATCACATACACACAACACCATCTAGCCCAAACTAAGCAGAGCTTGTACTATGGGTACTAGACAATGGATAAACATACATATATACTTTTTTTTTTTTCGTAAATAAAAAAATTATACATTGAAACACCCGGACCAAGACAAACATCCATGTTCATGCACACAAATGTTTGACTTGTGCGGGAATCGAACCCGCGACCTCAAGCGTGGCAGTCGGTTATACTAGCGACAACGCTATCGAGTCGTATCGTATACCCGTTTCTTAATTGTTTTAATTGATTTTCATCGTAGACCAGCTGTTTTGTATTATTAAGGTGACAAACAAGCAGATGGCCCTTGAAAGTAAACAGATACCGTGTCTACCGTATTACCATGCGTATTACAGAGCCTAATGATTGTTTGCAATAGCAGGGATAGCATTCCCGCCTTATTGACTCAATGGAAGAAAATTCAAACGCGGGGTTTAATGTAAAGGAGAGCACGTATATGATTGTGCAGAAATCTTACTCACCGGGTGAAATGCAATATTTGCCTGTGGGTGGTACTCCGTTTGACACGGCTTATTTCTACCTTGAGGTACCATATAATTATTGTAAACATTGTTATTTCATTCACTCATTATTGGAAGCTCATCCGTTCGTAAATTAAAGGGTGTAATATTTTGCAATATACCATGAGGCTCTACAAAACGGACTTTAAGAGGCATTTGTGTTAGATGTGTCCAGAAGTTACGACAATCACTTGCCATGTTCACTTGCTTACCAACATGGTGGAGAACCGTTAGCATTTAATTCTGAATGAAAAATTGTTTCTTTAACAGCTATTCATGAAAGGAAATAATATAAAGACATAAATAACATATAAAATATTTTATTGTTATATTAAATAAACCAAGAAATAGGTAATGTTATTCATGGTTTCTTTTATACGATGGTTGATTCAATAAAACTTCTGTTTATGTGTCGTCCTAATTATTGTATTACGAAGGTCTAAACAAGTGGTCAGTGTTCACAACATATTATGTTTAATTCTGAATGCTTAAACAAGTACTTTAATGTTTTTAGAGGCTTGCTTTTGTTTGAAATGTATTCATTAGCCGTAGCTTAAGTAAGTCGACTGGAGCGAAATGAAGTGTATAGTAAAAGCTTTTAAAAAGTAAATTATTGTTCTACCTTATTGGGTGTTTCAATCTAACTCACAACAGTTGTAATTTCTTTATACACTTGTGAAAACATATATATATATATATATATATATATATATATATATACCTATATATATATATATATATATATATATATATATATATATATATATATATATATATATATATATATATATATATATACATTAAATAATAATAGGTAGGTGTTTATATTATGCTTTATTGTTAATAACTGCTTTGTAAGGAACATTTTATGTATTTTTTTATTAAGTGTACATAGTCCAGCGTATACTTAGGAAGCGTCTTATTGGTCGAGTTTCTTTAGTTTCTAGTATTGACCTACATTAGCGATTGATTAATTTGTTTTATCTGTAATCTAACGTTAATATGGCTTAGTTTTGCACATATTTGTTCAAAGATATTACCATAGTAGGTACTTTGGACTTTTAGGCATGTATACTCGGGATGATATATCATTTTATTGGTAGTAGACGCGAAATAATTGTTGGTACTTAATTTTTTTTAAATACGCTCTAGTACTGCTAATCGTAGTTCAAATCCTGCTAATGAGAAGCTAAACTCGCGTTTGAACGTTGTTTTTGCCTAAAATGTTGAGATGTTTCTGTTCTGATGACTTCTATAGTCTTTAACAAATAGGACAGAGCGTGGCGACTCCTTTTCAAAATTTTTGTTTTACTGTGTATTTCTGCACTGTATAACAATAATGTTGAAAAGGAGTGAGTGTAAACTCAATTCAACGAATATTTAGATAGTACTAAATCTTTATCAAATAACTTACCTACTAAAATAAAAGACCAGAACATCAATGCCCGAACTGTACATTTTATATAAGCGCAGATCCATTCAGACACAAATACATAATTTATTTATACCTCATCTACATCATTAATAAATGCTTATGTACAACAGTAAGTAATTATTAATTTTATGACGCCATCTAATTTACGTTACCTCCAAAGGACCGGACAAATTTAACATTTCTGAAAGACTATCAACATTATTTAGATATGGTATACAATATTCAGTGAGATGAAACTCGCATGAGATATACAATAGAATTGGCAACATTGTCATTACTGTGCATGTTATCTTTTACTCCTATTTTACGGCATTGTTGCAGAAGAAAATATAATAAAATAATGACGACGTTGGAACCAGAGTGATCTAGGGCACAACAGTATGTTTTTGAGAAAATTAAGGAAACGCGTTAGGCGTTGCTGTTAGAAATCTATGAGCTTTTATTATTATATTTTAGTTAAATGCACTTCTGATGAGTTTTACATAAAAAAGATACAAGTTTTATTAGTATATTTTTTTTAATAACGCGAAAATTCTTAATCCTACGTAAAAAAAAATCACTTAGATCACTATGGCAGTTCACAAATTTGAAAACTGTTTTAATAATGTAGGTATTTACTTTGATATCATTAGAAAAAACACATCTTAATCATCACCTAACACAGCAGGCAGTAAGTTATCATCATCTAGTGCGTCCTTTTTCTTATGTCTTGCATTTTTTTATATGATATTAGTCTGATTTCGGGGGCTTTTTCCGGTATATAATTCTTTAGGTTTAAAAAGAAAGTTTCGGAATCCATATTATTTGGTTTCAAATCAACCGTTTCATATGTTTCCATGTAATCAACATTGTAACTGATTAAACTTGAATTTTTACAAATTTTATCGTTCGCGTTGTAGAAATTTTTGCGCCTTCTCTTATTACAATCTGATAATCTTTGAACAGACCTGTGAGGCTTTCAAAGTCAAGAAACTTATTTTTCATATCTCGCACTGTAAAAGGTTTTTGCTTTCTGCAGTCACGGACGAGCTTCATCCAATCCTCTGGTGTATAGATATCAATCTTCTTCTTTTGTTCTCGACTTATAAAAGAGAAGTCGGTGTTGTTAAGCAGGTAAGTATGGTCACTGACGAGATAGTGCATGGTGATCGTTTCTAGATATAGCGATTTATTAACCAGAAACATCATAAAGTGCAAAACATTCCAGTTTCTGTTTTGAGCGAAGCAACAGTCACTAAAAAAACACAGGGATTTGAACCTCAAATCCCTGTGTTCTTTTAGTGACTAGATACCGATCTGGCACGGAATCTTCTAGAAAGTAGTGCAGTGAGGACATAATTTCTTGAGAGCCTAGAGCCAGAGCATTGTGGGGCTAGAGCCCCACAATGCTCTGGCCACATATTCATAATGACTTTTTCTCCTTCCTTTACATAAGCATGAATCCCAAAGTTAAGCATTTGCAGTTGCCTCAAATAATAAACCTCTCCAGTGTTCAAATAAGGAAGAGGCAGGGTTCGTTCCAGATCAAAAAGCTGCTAGTAAAGATTCGTCAGATTTTATTTTACCTTTACAGTCGTTTAATATGTTTCGTACTTCACCTGCAAGTAATATGCTTATCTTTTTGCACTCTTATAGATATTGATTTTTAGTATTTTGTTAGTTTTTTGTAATTATGTAAATAATTATGTTAAAATATAAAAATAAAGTTACGCTACGAAATAAAAACGAAGTAAATAACATATACACGATTACTGTATTGTTTCTTTATTGCACTAAGATCACTATGGTTCTCCATAAACGCAAAGAACTTGGTGATAAAATTGGGACCACAGTGATCTAAGCGCACCTTATTACTTAGATCAGTCTGGCATGCCTTCACTTTGCAGACCGCACCAATTCTATAGTGAGATATTGTGATCCCTCAAAGAAGTAAGCACTGAAGAGTACTTAGATCAGTGTGGCATGGAAGAATTATGATTTTTCTATGCCATTGTGTATTAACCTCATTATTGGTAAAAATGTCACTTAGATCACTCTGGTTCTAACGTCGTATTATATCAACAGTGAAGTGACAGCAGAAAAGATACATCATACAACAGTTGTCCGGAACGTGCTGATTGATCGAGTACTTACCTATGTGTTCTATCATTACCTATTCTATTCTTCTTGTTTCCTGTAGGTACTATCGAGTGCTGTGAGCAGTTGTTTATGTGTACATCGTCCTATGTATTCAGTGCTTCGTCTGGCATATATTTTTTAAGGCAATTCTCCAGTATTAATTCCTATGTCGCGGAGCACTTTACAAACATTCATACAACGGATATAAAGTCCGAGACTCGGATTTTGCATTGTGGATCATACACATGTTTGTCCGGTGTGGAGATCCGAACCCACTTAACTCGGCGCACTGGCAGTAACGAGCCGACAACTTAAACTACTACGCAATCCAAGCAGTCAGTCAGTCCATACATACATAGTGCTAGGAGTAGGCAGAGATGTATTAAACCCACATTTCACCAGATATACTTTTAGAGATTTCACCATGAATGGGCCGGCTCGACTGGGAAAGGACTACCCTCTCACAGAATATCAACGTGAAATAGCTGTATTCCTATTGTTATGTTCCGTGCGGTGAGTGAGAGTGCCAGAGGCCTAATCACCCTCTTTCCCCTTTCCCGCTCCTCCTTCCCATTTCCTTTTTCTCTCTTTCCTTTCCTAAAGGGTCGGCAACGCGCAAGTGATGCTTCTGGTGTTGCAGTCGTCCATAGGCTACGGTGACCACTTACAATTAGGTGGTTTGTATGCTTGTTTGCCACCTTAGTTGAATAAAAAAAAAAATTTCAGACTCTGTGCTGCTACGCAGAATTTCTTAATAGAAAAATCCAATAATACTTTGCCTGATCTGGAAGCGAAGACAGCATTTGCATTCACTACTGCTGCGCCACTAAGGCAGTTTCACTATTCGTACGGCAAAATTGTCTAGGGTTCCGTAACAAGTATGTGCTAGTTTGAGTTCCGTAGTTTGGCCGACGTGCATTATTGGGTGTCACTGAAAGGAAATTCTTAGTATTCTCAGTAGCAGCACGTATTCTGGCAATGAGTACGGTAGTGGATGGGAATATGCTGGGCCTCTATTCCGTTAAGCCTAAAACCATAGGTGACGAAGTGTGGGTGTATAATAATATAATAATATTCTATCACATACACACAACACCAACTAGCCCAAACTAAGCAGAGCTTGTACTATGGGTACTAGACAATGGATAAACATACATATATGCTTTTTTTTCGTAAATACATACATATTATACATAGAACACCCAGTCCAAGACAAACATTCATGTTCATGCACACAAATGTTTGACTTGTGCGGGAATCGAACCCGCGACCTCAGGCGTGGCAGTCGGTTACACTAACCATTACGCCATCGAGGCTGTTAATAGGGTAGTTGCCTATATTTGTACTTTTTACATTATACACAAGAGCAAATAGCAATTAAAAGAAAGCTTTTTGTGCAAACAATATGAAAATTAGTTGCGTAATAAAGAAGTAGGTAATTAATATATTAAATTTGGATATATGAAAAAGTGACGACCTCGTTACAGCTAAATTGTTGCTGAGAAAAATAAATAACGCCTCTTTAGTCCTAGAGGTAATTGAGGTGTTATTTTACGCCCCGCTTGAAGGATCCAGAATCGAAGGAAGAGGAATGCGTCTTCTCACTCGGGAAATTATCAGCCTCTTACAGGAAATCGCTATGAGAGTATGAGTTTAGCGGGTTCACATACATACCTTGGCCATTACAGAAAGTAATACCACAATAGGCTACAGTAATAATCACAAGTAATAATGGTTTTATCGGGCCGGTATAGTATACTTCTTTGTGATTATTGCTGTTTAAAATAATAATAAATACCATAAAGATCTTTAATCTCTCGATTGTTTAGCCCCCAGGGGCCAGACACAATACTTTTTGACAATTCTTTCGAGTTACGAACACGAATTAATCCATGTAATTAAACGTAATCATTAAATGAGCTTCAGAAAAAAGTAAACATGATACCACAGACGGATTTAAAAAAACATACTTGAATACGATTCACAATGCGAGGCTGCAGGCGTTGAATTGGTTCACGAGTCAGGGGGCTTTAAAAACACAAGCGCCTGATTTTATTTTATTCAAACGTTGAGAACGTTTTGATGCTATTCGTAAAGGCACAGACACGCCACTAGAACGATTGAGGTGAAATATAAACAACGTTTTGTACTGTGTCTGTAGTCTTTTATAAATGAAGAGAAGCTCTACTTTATCATGTTTGGAAGTGGAATTGTTTTATATTTCGGTTACAGGCAGTTGTATCATAGTTTCAATTGTTCGTAATATCACGAGATTCTAGCTAAAAGAGGGCTAAAATCCTAGTATAGCGGATCTGGCAACTTATGTATTATCAGCTCTGTCCTACTGCTGCGCACGGGCCTCTTCTCGGTGTGAAAAGGGTTAGGCCATAGTTCGCCACGCTGGCTCAGTGCGACTAGTTAGACTTCTGATTCGAGAACATGATGGAGAACTGTCAGACATGCAGGTTTCTTGATTTATAATAATTTTAGATAAATATACTCGTAATACAAAAGAAGCATACCTATACTAATATTATAAAGCTGAAGAGTTTGTTTGTTTGTTTGGTTGAACGCGCTAATCTCAGGAACTACTGGTTCGAATTGAAAAATTATTTTAGTGTTGGATAGCCTATTTATCGAGGAAGGCTTAAATAAAATAAAAATATATAAATTATTATTACTACCACCTTTTTTTTTTTTTTTACTTTGGGATTGCATTGACGCATACTCCTCCGCGGGGGCGGGCGGAGGGGGCTATGTCGGGCTCACCGGGGTAAAAGAGATGGTAATGATGATAAGAATGGACCTCCCGGTAATACCGACTAAACATACCACGGTGTTCCTCGACAAAACCGCAATCGGCGGGTCGCGCGAATCATTTTGCATTACATGCAGTTCGCAACCCCGCCGAGGTTTCGGCCCGCCGTATGAAACGGCAGGCCACTACACGATAAAACCTACCCTCTGGTCACCACTACTATTAAAATCCTTACTGTCCCCCCCTAGAAGGGAGACGGACACGAAACAGAGGCGCGCGTGGGAACACGCACGCTGCCTCTCGAACCTGGTGCTGATCGGATGGCGGGCAGGCCCACAAGCCCGCCACCCCCAGGTCAAACCTCAGGGTGGCTGGAGGTCATCTCGCGCTTTACGGCGCCCGGTTCTGCGGTTGGGGAGAGGGTTTGAGCGCTCCCTCTCCCATTATTACTCCCACCTAAAGGAACTAGGTCTAAGTAGTCTACGTCTAGTGTTGAGCCGATTACCGTCTACCGGATACTGCAGGCCCCGTGAAGGCACTGAGACTCTCCGATTAGTATGAAGTAACCCTTTTCATAATGAAAAAAGGCGTGCGCCCAGTAGTGGAACAATTTATAAATAAAGCTGATATTATAAATCGCCACGTATGGTTATGTCCTACAAGGGAGGAGCGAGTCATTGCTATCTATCAGGCACAGACCCAGACTCTTCTAGACAGAAGTTCTCAAGAGAAAACGATGGCGTAGTGGTTAGTGTAACCGACTGTCACGCCTGAGATCGCAGGTTCGATTTCCGCACAAGTCAAACATTTGTGTGCATGAACATGGATGTTTGTCTTGGTCTGGGTGTTTTTATGTATAATATGCATGTATTAACAAAAAAAAGTATATATGTATGTTTATCCATTGTCTAGTATCCATAGTACAAGCTCTGCTTAGTTTGGGCTAGATGGTGATGTGTGTATGTGATAGAATATTATATCTATCTATCCAACACTAAAATATTTTTTTAATTCGAACCAGTAGTTCCTGAGATTAGCGCGTTCAACCAAACAAACAAACTCTTCAGCTTTATAATATTAGTATAGATTTAGGTAGGGTAGGGTAGGTATTTATTACTATACCTATATAATAGTATCTAATAAATATTTGTGGCCTAAATGTTATGTAGTGTGAATCACTATGACTTCACAATATTAAAGCTCACATGTTCATAGAATTTATTGTATATAGTTCTCTACACCTGTGCAGCAAAGAATTTATTATAGAACACTGTTTGCTTTTAACCCTCAGGCTATATCTCTCCGCGGTTTGGCAACGTCTAGTGCAATGGTACTATTGTTATGTTTCCTGGAGAGAAAATAAATATAAAATAATAGAGTAGATTTATCTTCTTACTAGTGGACGGTTATTTAATGAAATACAGAGGACAGTTTGATCCCAGAGTATGCACCTCAGACTCGGAGTTAAGTGCGTATTAAATGTTAAAAGTTTCTTAACGTTGAAAGAAAACTAATTTAAGGACACATGAAATTTCTCTATCCTGAATTGGATTAGCACGATGGACTATGGCCTAAACTTTTTCATACTGGTAGGAGACTTGTGCCCAGCAATAGGACCCCCATTGCTTTGTGACTTATGTTTCATTTATGATAATAATATAGTGTCCACTCAAAGCGAGTTAATTTAATGTATTTGTGTTCCCTACTAGGGAATACTATAAACTATAACTATTCGGGAATATAGGGGCGAGACTGGGTGTCTATAAATAAATACTATTCTTCTATGATAATTGGAAGTATAATAGTTTCTATCTTAACATCATACTTATTATTCACAATGTAGGTTTTCTTTATAAAACCTTGCGAGATATCATTTCTTTACATGCGCTTTTATGTTTTCCGGTGTATTCCAAAAATGTACACCAATTATTGCCAAAAGTAATACGTTGTGTTCGTTTCTAAAGAATGAGCACATTGCTTTGTTGTCTGATAAAATATCCATTGTTCTGTCGACGTGCACAGAGAGTTCAGCATGACACAATATCATCCGTCATATTTTCTCGCCTTTTAAAAGCACTCAAGCCTTTCTTTCGAAAGCGTTCAAGGAAAGGGCTTCGGGTTTTCATAATACACAAAAAGAACCTTTTTATAACGTAGCACAATGAAGCCCAAATCACACACGTGCCTATCTTAGGAGGGACAGGCACTCGATTGTCTCCCATGGGCCCCCGCAAGATTTTCGCAGCTTTATATGTATCCAGTCCCCTCCCTCGGGCACAGCTTTCATTTGAATGGGTCGTCAGATTATAATAACTTGTGCGGACGCGACAGGGACGTAGCGACGTGATAAAGCTCGCAAAATAACTTTTTGTTTCCACCACCCACCGCAGTCCCGCGAGTGCGTTAGCTTCAGCGCCCACTAATACTATTGCTTAACTATAAACAACAACGTGATTGTGCGGAGTCAATGCACAGACCGTGTTTTATATCTTTGTAAACCAGCTTGAGTCACTGATTGTGCTTATACCTGTGGATTTGGTAACGCGTTTATTCTAAAACATCAATGTTTGAACTATTTTTTACTTAGTGCTCGCAGTCTCAATTTTACAAGATATTTATAGCCATCTATCTATTTTACAGAGGTAAAAATTTGTTAACGAAGCCAACCTTTGACTATAGGTATTAAAAATTCCAACACTTTGCAGATCAATAAGGCAAGTAGCATATCATATTTACAAGTGAATATATACAGCCATAAGAGGGAGATAATTGATACTGCCGTATTCAATAAAGTTGTAACAATTGAATTGTAATTAGAATCTTTTGGCAGTATTACATAAGTACCGAATGTCCTCTTTATTCATTTATTCGCATTCGGGCTTGTGGAACCTTGCCGTTATCAACCTTTATGAAACTCAGTCATTCGTATGGGCAAACTTTTGCTCTTTTAAGATGCAAATATATGGGCCGTTCGTCATTTCTATATTCGGAGAGGCCGAGTGAGTTGTACTTTTATATACTAACGTATACTTGTGTATTTCGGTGCGAAATTATTGCCGCCTCATCACTAAGCGCCTGGACGCCTAATAAAATGGGTTGAGAGATGATATCTATAAAGAAAATCGATCACAAAGGCTCTTAGAATTAGTTAGTAATGTGGTTGTAGGTAGCAGCACAGTATTAATAGCTGTGGAAAGTGTATGTCAAGTGAAAGATGTTGTATAGCTAAAATTATAATAATATGTAAATTACTACTTATGCCGCGGCGTCACTATGATCGTTACGCTTGAATGGCCAGAGTGTGGTATGTTTAAAATGTATGAGCTCAATAAATCTGGATGTTCTGGGTGCACGTACGTGGCAAAAAATTGCTGAAAATATAAAGTGCCTATCCGTGGCCATTTCTGCTTTTAAGCGAATGAAAATGCGAACGGATCGTCAGTATATAGTTGTTTATTGATCCCGAGTCTGCTGAATTTTCTCATTTACTTTAAGCAGCAAGAGCGTTTTAATGTGTGCTATATATATTTACGAACTATAACTTAAAGTGAAGCTGACAAACGATTATTTTATTTCTAGTGCCGTCGCTGTTTCGTTACAATGGCGCTTTAAAAACTTTAGTGGTTTCGGATTATTTAAATTCTCCGTAGTCCGACGGGGATTCGTCCACATTTAAATAAGAGGACGTTTCGCTAAAAGAAATTCGCCATCGAGAGCTTGGCGTGTAATTTTAGTGAAACACGTAAAACTGAAGCGGTTGGTCGCTACCGGATCGTGACGCGGAATGTGACTGACATAAATGCAAATTGCGCGACTGAGATTTTATACGAAACGAAAGTATACGCTTTATTGAGATTACTTTGGAAGCTTTCGAATTTAAAGTATACAATGTTCTCGTGCGTACGCGTTGCTATCGCAAATTTTACAAGTTTATATTTTCATGAAAGCATAGCTTGAGATATTGGGTTAAGTGTAGCCACTCGGCATATAGATGTGTGGCTTTTGTGGCTATCATTGAATTTCTCTTTTTTGTTGGAATTCAGTGACAGATCCTCAATTACTATTAGATTATCTTAAATTTATATCAAGGGATCATACTACGGATTCAGTGACATGTATATATCCAAGAAATCAAAATTTCACGTAACGTCTTTATTTGTGTTTTCAAGTTATACATGATGTTACGATATGAACATTCTGTCTTCTGGGAAGGCATGTAATTGAATACGTAAATAGACTGTGGCTGTTATGATTTTCAGAAATTTCGACGGAAGTTCTACGTAATTGACCAGTACTGACGATGACCATTTGCATATATCAACAGTCATTGCAAATACTAGTCAATTAGCGAATTGTTTCTTTCTAAAGCTGTTATAAATACCTATAACCGTTTCACAAAATAACGATATATGTATGACACAGTCGTATTTATTGAGTAGTTGCCAAATTCAATCAATTTTCGTAATAAAATATGTTCCTATCTAAATAATTTTCAAATGTGAACTTAAATGCAATTTATATTCACATTTGAGGTTTATTTTAATTTAGAGGACTACAAATTGTGATATTTATGACACTGAGGCTAGATCGAAACGTTATTTCAAACAGTTTTAATTAGGTACGTAAATTGGCTCTCAAATTGAATGGATGTTCATAATATTGCCTTATGTTTACGCGAATGTTATACATTGAAATTAAACAAACTTTATACGGATTTTAGTTTTTGTTTATTTTTTATAAAAATCTATAATTACATAATTTTGAAACTAAACTACTATTGTTAAACACTTTTACTAGTTACTATTTACTTCAATTTAAGCTATTTAAATTATACAACTATTTAGATTCAATTTAATTTTACACTTTCCCCGACGTTTCGGTTGCTTGTCAGCAGCCATGGTCAGGGGGAGACTAAAATGGTAGTTGTCTCAAAGTTCCAGTGTAGTTATTTGAAAGTAGAACATCTAAATAATTGTATAATCTAAATAGCTTAAATTGAAATAAATAATAACTAGTAAAAGGGCTTAACAATAGTAGTTTAAAGTTTCAAAATTATGTACCTAAAAATAGTGTTTTATAAAAATAAACAACGCGATAACATCCGTATGAAGTTTGTTTAATTTCAATGTATGGATGTTTACGTAGTTCAACGTCACTTTCGAGTAACCATAACCGCAAGTGCTAGTGACAATTTTCGAATCGTAATGTACCCAAATATTTCCTTTGAAACAACAATATGGGTTTCTACATGCTCTAGATAGATGGAATATATTCGACTATTTTCTGTGACAACAGTCCACTCGGGAATTAAACAAACATTCGTCTAAAAGTTTCCATTGATAGTCGCGTGTTGTTTATTGCTAGCTGTGTTGTGAAAAAGGGTCTACAATAGCAATAAACGGCTTCAGCAAAACACATTTCAAAGGAGTTTTTGGACGTTGACCGTGGTGCATGGAGGCGGAAAGGAAAGTTTATTTAGACTGTCCCTATTTCAATATATCGCACGTGACAAGAGTTCAACCGTGAACACCGTGATTGCCCTCGTTAGAGGGAAGGATGTAAGTGAGTAGGCGAAAGGACCCCGAATAAACACTCAACTGTGCGGTATCGGGTGGTATCGATTAATTGAAGTGTTCATATACTATCTGATAACAAAGATTTCTTTTTTGTAATTTATTTATGGAAAGGACTAGATACACAAATATTCAAATATTTTATTTGTATATATAGTAGTAAAACTATGTAGCTTATTATAAAATTTTACTTTAAAAAGTTATTGATTCTCTACAGCTTTTTTCATTCACTACTGCTGTGGTGTGTATATTAAATCAGAAAGAGTATTGAAATTTTAACCACCGGCAACTTAAAGCTTGGTTTCAATTTTTGATAAATCAAATTCAATTATCCTTAACTATTGAAATACCTACAAAGAAAAAAGAATTGAATACAATAACGGCGTGGATTATAATTCAAATTCCAACGGTGTTACCTAAAACTATTATGAGAAAGTTATAATAAATCTTGTGCTAATCTCCGTGGGCAAAGAGTTTGATAATAAACGTCAAGCCTATAAAAGGAAAATTAGCTTGACTCCCATTACTAATTTTAATTACTTTCTAATTTTATTACTTTAGTAGAGAAGACGAAAAAAGGTCGTGTAAGTAGGTTGTATGCCTTCAGTTCTTACAGACAAGGGGCGATTTAAACGAGAAAATCGTGAAAGTGCTAGCGAATCGAGTGGCAATGAGAAATGAATACATCGATTAGAATACGATTTATAGCAGCACGTAGGAAGATCGATTTACGAACCTGTCCGACTCCCTGCAGTAGATTCGTGTAGATACAAACAAAAATACCAGCGGAATTTAATTCGTGACGTCGAAGAGATTTAGAGTACAGCTTACAGAGAACGTATGTGGAGTAAACAGGGGATTTAATATTAATTGATTGTTAATCGAAGTGATGAACGGTTAATGCCCGGTATTTTCATTATTCGATACTTGCTGTTGACGCGTTATCTATGCAGATTATCATCCGCGTTGTATCCTCTTAATATGTTTAATGTTTTTTGGCATCCTGGTTGTTATGACATGTATTTGGTCGTTTTTTACTTGATCTACCTTTCTTGTAATTTATATAAAGATACGTTGTTTATTGTTTTGCCATGCCTTACAAGTGGATTGGGCAATTTTTTATTTATTGAGTGGCACAGCAATGGTCAGAGATAATAGGTTTTAATTATATCTGGCATTTCAATACCTTTTTAATTTTTTTTATTCTCTTTATTGTTTAATAGGGATTTAAGTATGCAGGTTGACTATGTCAATCCCATCGTGCTTACACAATACTTCAATACTTGGCAGGGTAATTTCATATTTAAGGAATAGACATGTAGCAACATACAGTGTTTAGCTTTTGACTATTAAAATAGCTATGTTGTTAGTTAATAAATAATAAGCAAATATTTCTTGACATCTTTTGATATAAAGGTATATTGAAGCATTTGAAGGTATCGTTAAAGATGTATAGTACATATATAGCACTCCATAAAATATGTTTTAAACATTATTTTCCAAATACAATGTTGTATACAGTTGTATACAATATGTTGCGTTTAGACGAGCAGCCAGTCCATTCAATGATTACCTGGTCAGACAAAAAAAAGCAATGTTGAATTTTGAGTTTCATAGGTTATAGGAATCCCTACTTCTGACTAAAAATAAATACATATTTTGAGGATTGAGAAAATAAGATAGTAAATCAACATATCTCCCATTTGATTGTAACCATTTATCTTAGATAGAGGCCATAGCCACTCACGTACACCAGAGATGTCACTCAATCGACACACACTTCGCAAAAAAAGGAACAAAGAAAATGTATCTTTGTTTAAGCAACTGTATAAAATTTCAAAGTATCGAACATAAAGTGCGTAAATTTGTATAGTAGTAAATGTAAATCACAATTTGTCATAAAATAAATAGGTCTCTACTGTATAAAATACGACCTTCAGACAATTCAGAAACTATCAAAACAAAGTAAAATACACGTCGGAGCTTTAAGTTCTTCAGGCTTCTACGCGCATGCGCGGCAACGTGAGCTGATGTCTAAGCTTTCATTTAATCTAAGTATTTATAAACACCCAAATTATCTTCAACTAGTCTTTTATTATCTGTGGGTATTTTGTTTGTGTGAGCCCTGTTGTTTCGCTAAGCTTGACTGTTAAATAAATAGTTAACAATCTGTTGACAATGGAAATAATAATTGATAACAATAACAATTTATTATTAATATTAATGAAAATTTAAATAATTAATAATCATGGTTAGTTTCATAACGTTGACAAGAAACCCCCACCGTTTAGAAGCTCGCAAACAAAAAGGCTTGTATTGTGTTTCTAGTCTGACAAAATTTCTTACGGAGGCGCTGTCAGCAGAGATCAGTAATCTTTGTCTCTTACGCTGGCAACATATTCCCATAATTAGTGATTGACTCGGCTGGTTGGCTACTGTATGTTTGCTGTCCATCGTGATGTCACCTATTTGATTCTGTTGTAGGATGACGTGTTATTGGATTATTTTGCTTTAATTTTTATAGCAGCACGAGGCCCGCTATATACCTGTTAGACAATAATAGGTTCGCTACGTAATAACGTGTGACCTAAAATGTAGATGGTGATATTTAGTATACCGACGTCTCGCCATCAATACACCTTTGCTTATCTCTTCCGAGGTTTAACAAGTATAAGACTATAATATTATTGCAATTGGATAATTGAGGAGTATAGTTTCAAAACCCGCCAAAACGATATCAGAAAAACAATAATGTTCCGATTGAATATGAAGCTCCTTCGTTGCTTCTATCGCATTGCACTGATAGTTTTCAACAAAACCCTCTAAAAAAGTCTATTAAATCAACTCACAAAAGTAGCAGTTTGTTGCAAATACCGCTAAAAGAGTCCATTTATATTATGTCTTTAAATGGTTTTTTGAGATTTATCATTATTTGGTGAAAAGTATTTTAGAGGATTTTGAAACTAAACTACTCAATTATAGTTTTAAAATGAAATCATGTTACATTTAGAAACCAAAAACAATGGTGATATCAATGATGATGATGGCCTCGCTGATTTCAGCATGAATGGGCCGGCTCGACCGGGGAAGGACTACCCTCTCACAGAAAATTGACGTGAAATAGCAGTATTCCTACTATTGTGTTTCGTTCGGTGAGTGAGAGTGCCGAGGCTCAATCACCCTCTTTCCCACTTCCAGCTCCTTCTCCTTCCCACTTCCTTTCCTAAACGGTCGGCAACGCGCAAGTGATACTTCTGGTGTTACAGGCGTCCATAGGCTATGGTGACCAGTTACCATCAGGTGGGCCGTATGCTTGCTTGCCACCTTAGTTAAAATGTATCAATCAATTCAACAAGTATTAGTGTTCAATACGTGTATTGGAGTGAACAGATTTCATCAAAAAATTTGTTAAACATTCGACCACGTGCAACTGCTATTTTAATATTGAACTATATAAATTGTCACCATAATTTTCAAATTCACTTACAAACGCACCAAAAGGAATAAATAATAACTCGAATCAATATATGATAATGAAGTCTGGAAAAAGAACCTTATGTTTTGAATTTAACATATTTCCTTACAAAACAAAACATAAACCAGTTCATCGAGACGGAAACTTCAAAGAAAAATGTAAATACTAAAATTCCTTTGAACTAAAAGAAAACTACTGTAGTAGCTTCTAGGCGGTAAGTCCCTTGACTGACAAAAGATGCACTGTAACTTTGATCCTTATTTTTCTTATTGATATTTTACTAAAGTATTATTTACCACCAGTTTCTGGGTCAGTTACAAAAGTACATACGCATCAACCACCAACATAACTATGTTCAAGTTGGTATAATACGATACTCCGTAGTACAACTATCCATTGTGTTGGAGTGACGCGTTCAGTTAAAAGGGAACATTTCAGTCTAAGCGAGGTTTTATGTTCGCCAGGACGCGCATTCCTTCTATTCCTGAGGAATTTATTCAAAAGAAACGGTCTTATACTACGACGCAGCATTTCTATTTAATAAAATTAATTCTCTTCACTACTTAAGAAAAATAAGACCCACTTGAGAAAATCCCGCATTAAATTTAGGGCTAAAATCTAGAGTGGCTAACTGACTTAGTGTTTACGTAAAAGTTATAAAAGCTACCCGGGCCTAAGAGGCTTGAAAAAAGCATCTAGTTGTAAAAAGGTAAACATCATCAGAGGAGTAAATTAACTCGTTGGCTTGGAGGGTTTTACGCTGGGCTTATTAGGACACTCGAGCAACACAGGGGCTACACTACATCCCGCGTCACACTTTAGAATGTAGGTTAATGTGGCTAGCTAATTACTATTAAAAATAAGGAAAAATATAGGGTGAAAGTAAAAAATTAATATGCAAATCATTTACGTTGCCAAAATTCAAAAACTTATCCACAGAATTGTCCTAAATGAATGCGTATTAAAAGAATATATGTGCAAGTAAGCCAAGTTTGCAACTTGCGGTAAGTAAAACTTCATAATTACAGGATGAATTAAGTTGGTAGGGAGGTGACTGTTCTTTATTGGCGCACTTAGCGACTTGTGGTAGAATGAGGGTGCATACAACATGTGGCTCACAACTCGCACCTAGTGACTTAATTAAGCACCGCATGCCATTACCTCCTGGTTAATGAAGAATAGGCTCATGTCGGTTTCCGAACCCGCTTGCTGAATGCGTACGAATGTTGCAAATTTGTTACAGTTTGAAACATAGCTTTGGTAGAATAAAAGGAATTTTGAGCAGCTACGGCTGATTGTTATCATAATACAAGCACAAAAGAATTGAATGGTGAACTAACATGGTTAGGGGTTGTCAAAAGAATGGATTGCGAAAGTTTGCTTAGGGCGAATTATGTTAAGAGTGCAAATGCAAATCTGTAGACTCTCCTGAGCTCTGGCGTCAACAGGCATGAATCTTTAGAACTTTAATAATCAGCACTAGTATCTCGTTAGAGAAAATCAATTAAGGTTCTGAGTACCCTATGTTCCGATAGATAATAATCTGAATGTCAAATAGGTGCAGTAATTTGTCTACGGCATTGATGTTCTCAACCATGAAATCGTATACCGTATTAAAAAGCTGGCAGGCAGATATCCTAAATAATCAGAAATCTTTTTTAAAGATTAAAATGTTTGTATTAATAAAATGATTGATAAGAAATAACCTATTATTGGATAAAAAATCTTAAAGCATATCTGTATATATCACACAAACAAAACTTCTACTTTGTGTCATTAGAATGTCTCGATGGTACCTTGGCATAAGTGGAATCTTAAGTTTTGTCGGATCGGGAGAGTTTGTAGGCTTTCTGTAAAGAAATTTTAAGTAGCACTGAGTTTTAAACGGCAGCACACTGGCGACCAGATACAAAAGCCTTACAATTTTATCTGGCATTTCAACAATTGACTGATTGATTGATTGATTCTGTCAATCCTTCTCTTTTATACACAGGCGTGAATCTAAGTATTAATGTAGCCGGATACTTATAATCAACCACATAATATGCTATTGATTACTATATACATACATTTGCTACAGTAACCAATCTATTGATGCATTTTTGGAACACGACTCGAGGATGACGGCTTAAAGCTATTTCCATATGAAATATTTCTACTGGCCGGTCAACGAACCCCCATGAATGGCACGTGGAAAAACGTGTTCAAGGGGATGGTAAAATGTGCGAAGGTTTGAAAGATTTGTGCGGTTTAATATTTGTTAGAAATAAGCGACTATGGGTGAAAATTGAAGAATTTAAATCAATGTTTTAAGTTGTTCAAATTATTTGAAATTTATAGATATTTAGCTTATACCTACGGCATCTTGTTTGTTTTCTGAAAATATACTTACTTATATTTTACCTGAGAACGGGACCGATGTATCACATTATTCCAGATACAGACATAGGTTATAGTTTATATTTATCAGGAATAATGTACTTTAAAAATAGAAAAGTATATTTCAAATAGGTGCTCTCCACATAGTTTCTTTCTTTAGTACCTATCGGTATAGCAGAAATTATTGTACAACAAAAAAAAATCGTATTATTTTTATTATTTTGTAATGATTAAAAAATATATATTTAAAATATTAGTATTACTAACTACGTACCAAATTATTAATAATTATTATTTTGTTTGACAAAATAATTCAAAGTCTCGCAAATGTCTATAAATTCATCTTTCTGACTGTAATTACTACTAAGTACCTTTGCTGCAGTCATTTTACGAAGGAACTACTCAGACCACTGCCCGAGTGCTTACAAAAGCCAACTAGAAAATTGAATATAGTACAATTCATTATAATACTAGAAATACAATTTCGCAGACAATGCCGCAATATTAAATGCTTTGTATAACCGTTCTTATTAAAAGTATTTTTCAGCTAGAATCTATTATTTCATTAATTAACTATCCAAGACGTGTATTTATTTTAAAGTTAAATAAGTTGCTTATCGTTTTATAAGAGATTATGATACATCTAACATCAGTTAAAGAAAATAACAATTTCGAGATTATACCTAGTGTACTTAGGTAAAATTAGTTAGTTCATCTAAAAGAGTCGTCTCTGGATTACTGCAACGATTTAAATAGTCTAATATTTATATATTAGAGGTTTATACTATGCCTGAGTATTTTAGTTGGGAAAGTTGGTAATAATACAGTACATAATAATTATATTTTTAAAGTATAAAAATCACTTATATAAATATAAATTGCCTAACGTAAACATTAGAAAATGCATGACTGCAATAGGCCTTCGATACTCGACGAGCGACGTTACAATTTTAATTCAAGGTGAGTAATGTATGGGTTGGAGGTTTGGCATTGTTCTTTATGAATGTGCGTTATGCAAATACAAGGGCATGACTAACGGCATTGTTGTAAATCAAGTTCAATTTAACATTTTCATGTAAAGTGTTAAAGGCAGTGGGTGTGATGGCGCGTGGTGAGCGCCGCGAGATCTGTCATCGGGCGGGGATTTATAGCAAGCACATCGTTCGTCGGGATTTGCTTTTGTTCCACGTAATGGATTGCTTTAGAATTTAACGATTCCGCACAAATATATTTTTTGTCCATATCCCATAAGTCTACTTCAATGTGAAACATCCGCGATATTGTTTTCCTGATATACGAGATCGCTCCTTTTATGGAGGTGTAAATGACCTTATACATTCCTATTGTAACGTATTTTCATCATAAAATATTTTGACGCAAGCGTTTGTATAGAACGCTCTTTTGTTAAGCGAAAATATGATGTTATTCAAGAAAAAAGATAAAGCATTCAATTTTATGCAATATAAAAATATATTTTAATCGGTATGAATATTGAAAAATTCGCGATCACAAAGAGCTAATATTTTAAACGAGTGCAGTTTTTCATCCAATTACAGGTTTTCCACTTACACTCGATACGTTGGTGAACGAAGTTGGCGTGTAAAGGAAAAAGGAATGTTTATTCATGTACTCGTAATTGAATTCTGTTGGGAGTGCGGTTGGGCGCAAATTGAAGTGGAGACGAAGTCCCTCTGCCTCCCGGCACTCGGCCAGCCCGTCCGAGTCGACCGCGTCGCACCGCCACGTTTTCCACCCGGCCGCTGCAAGCGACGGCGACGCAGACACCGTCCTTATAATTTCAAAGCACTGTTATTTCCTGTTTCATTCTGCTTCTCTAACTAGATGCGCTGTTTAATCTTGCAAAGAGTAACAAGGCATTTATTAGTTTGATACGTAATTACTATACAACTATAATTTATAAAGAGTTAAAAGCGTAACCTGAAATCCTAACACAATCAAACAAAATACGACTTAAGTAGCTATATAGAGCAGAATATTTAATTAAGCGGAAGCTGCAGCAGTAGATAGCGATTTTAGCTGGAGCGAGCAGCTACGTCGTTATTAAGATATGTTCGGTTCTACGCTAATGGTCACTTTCGGTGCAGCACAGATGTTGCTGAAATTCGAGGCGAGTGCAAATTCTGATGACAACGACTTGCATAAATAAATAAATTGAAAGACATACAGACTGAGGGAGCCTCCATATGCATAACGCTTATTGTTTACGGCTGTTCTTTATTATAATCAGCTGGGCTTGACAGCTGCTCATGTCAGTTTATTGATGTTGTGTTATTTTCGAGTCGGAAGAGCTCAGAATTGTGTATTATGCGAATCGTAATGCTTTAAGACTGCGCCGAGCGAAATGTGCCAAAACAGGCGGTCACAGTTCAGTGAATAAAATCAACACTTTTTGTTTAATACAAATATAAAATATACATTTACCATAACAATGAATGTGTTTACAATTACTTCGTGTAAAAAAACTTAAAATAATTAATATTTTCGCCTACAAAATTACGTAAATTTGCACGAAAAATGCAAAAACGTAAGCTCGTGTTACGTGATTTTTAGATTATAACATTTATAACAGTAGAAATCTATACTATTTTACAGCTTAAACGAAACATAAATAGTTATATTACAATTTGTCCGTCCCAAATACTTAAGTTATTGGTTGACAATAAAGATACATATTTATCAAAAAAGCACTTCAAATCCTCCGTTCAATTTTACTATGGCAGCCGCGCGCCGCGCCGATTTGAATATGCGCCGCACGAGCTGTCATTATCTGTCTTACGCTCGGCGCGGTCTTAGGTGTTTTACTGTTGCCGACAACAATAAAAGAAAACCTAAATATGTTGTCAGCCTTTTCTATATCGAATGCATTGCAAACATTCTCAAAAATCAAACGTTTACGTAACCTGATAATGAAGGGAGAACATTATTATTTATTTCGTAAACATTCTTTGGAATGTTGATATAAGTACATGATCATGGTACACTAGTAGTGTAATCCTTTAAAATGTCTAGAGGGCTTCCCTCACCGAGCTCTGAGTAAAGAGATAAGCCGCACCGAGCCCCTACATTTTTCCTACCTCGCAACTAGCTTTGCGACAAGTGCAAAGCCAATGAGACTTGATGTGTTATATAATAAAATAGTTATTGGACATGTGTTATATAGGAGCCAAGATTTTTGGTAGAGTACTGTTTATAGTGTTTTTAGGAAAGTATACTTACTCTGGCCATAAACACTGTTACAATTTAAAAAGATTTTTCATTGTAATTATATTTATGGCAAGACTAAGTATTTAGATGCATATAGTAGGGGTTAAAGTATAAAATTGACGATTTGTAAACAATTGAAAGTCTAAATTCGAATGTCGCACATTTTTTAAAAGAAGAATCTTGTAAGTACCTTGTGAAAAAAGTTTCACTCGAAAATCTCACACCATGAAGGTTTTATGTCAATTCAAAGTATCTATTACTATACAACGACAACTTCATACTTTAACCCCTATTATTTTAGGTTTAGTAAGGAGCATATATCCCAAATTTGACTTTGTAGTTAGTTAAGAAAATCCGTTATAAATACATATGGTTTCATCTCCGATTTCTCAAAAACGATTTATCAGTATAAAATAATACAGAATGAATATTAGTATATTCATTCTGTATTAACTGCTAAGATGCATCTATTATGCTTTCTCTCTCTATGTGATATGATATAATATGTACTTCTATATCCTTCATTATTGTTTATTTAATTTTGTTACTTGTTTCTTGGGTTGTCAATTAATGAAGACTTCGTTACGACCATTTTAATATGGTAATTTAATTTTATCTTTTGATTTCACGCTCTATATTATGATTTTAATAACAAACATCAGAGTGACTCTTCTAGAATAAGTTAAACTACGAATGACTTTGTATTTAATTATATTTAAGCTTCAGTAAGCAGCCTTTGTCTATATGTCACTTACAGAGGTGACTTTAAACTTAAAATAAAGGAAATTCTCCGGGCTTGTTCGACATAAATTACTTACCAAAACCATTTAGAATGGTTCCACTTTGAAATTTGGATGAAGTTACAAGTACTCGGCAGTAAATCATACAATGGTCACCTCGGGAGCCATGATCCTGACACGTGACTTGAAAAGAGAAACAAAATAAAGATCTGTTAGTGGATAAACGAGCATCTGCCTACTTCCGCGCCGTCCCATAATCCCGTAAAGCCAGCTAAATGCGAGAGCTGAATAATCCCGGAGACAGGTGAAGCTGTGCTCCACCTCTACAAGGATTTGAGGCCGATAGTTTGTTTACATTCAAAGTCTACAACCGCTTTTGGAGCTTCAAAACGTGTATCAATTTGTATCCTATATTACCCCACGTCAATCCCGTAACGTTTGAATCTGTCATCTTCTGTAGAAACTTTATTAATATATAAACTTAGTTGACGTGTGTGCGGAGTATGGCTGGTGACAAGTGACACTACACAGCTCCAAGCCGTGTAGTGTGCGAAATGCAATTTTGGTTGGACGTCCGATGTAGACGTCGGCGAATGTGTTACACCTGGAAGTTGCTCCTAATAATATACTCGTACATCGGGCTTAGTGCAGTATACAAGTTCCCTTTCATCACAAGTTGCTACCGCTTCTAAACTAAGTACAGTTAGAATGTTCCTCTTAAATATTTGCTTTCCTTCTTTATCCTGATACTTGAACCGTTGTTTTGTTAAAACTGATATCTTAAGTGGATCTTTACTTGAAAATAAGGTACTACATATTTCGGCTCCAAAGAATAATGTAATGAGGATTACTCATAATAGCTATTATATACATCCTTTTTATGTATGAATGCTTAAAAGAAGTTGACTAGACAGATATTCTTTTGACTGTAAAGAGATTCAAAAATATCTTGGAATGAATCTCTAGTCTTATCGTGGTTGTGAACCATTTACGGTGACAATATGCTGAGACCTATAATTGGAATCAGTACAAGTATTGGATTGGTTTGTCGTATGAGAGGCTATTAAAGTATTTACGACTGTCATCTATTGCCGTAAGAGAAAGTTAATAGAACATGCGTGTTCCATACTAATTGCATTGTTCCAGAGTTAAGTTTTAATCACTTCTCTACATTAACCATTTAATATTGATCCCCGTAATAATACAATTGTCTATAGTAGTTCTATTAACATTGTGGTTCAAGCGTGCTGGTCACCATTTCGCATGATGAATTCAATGATTGCAGTTGACATCGTTTGTGGGGAAATTGGAATAATTAAGTCAGAAATCAACCAGACTGTAACACTGAAATGGGGTAATTGGTTTAATAATGCAATTATACGTTGACAATGTTTATAAATACACATTTATGGTATTTTATGTATATTGACTAATATCTATAATGTCTATGTTATAACGACATGAATATAGCCGCGCTGTATCACGATAGTATGCTGAAAATAATTATATGATAAGAACTGCTTTTTTATTTAAGAACGTGATAAATATTTACTTTGAATTTAATCCACCTATTAGAAATTCAAATTTGTTACCCTGGCGCTGGTTACCCATCGGTACCATTTATGCACTGCCAGCAACACGCTAATTAGGGATGCTCCGTTAAAAGCGCCGCTTGGTAACCGAAACCACCATCAGGCCAAACGCTTTTTGCATTAAAACTATGAAAACACTTATACTGGGTGTAAGGGACGGTGTACCGAAAACTGAAATAGTAGATTCAGACCATTATTTTGAGTTAAAAATCGTTGGAATTTTATTCAACAATCTCAATTGCTTTTCTGCAATTTTTCATTTTTCTGACTGTCACATTTTCCACAATACAGCAAAGTAATTAAATGGTCGTGATTTAATTAGATCAGCTGTTTTTATGCGCGCGGAACGCAGAGTTCATTCGTCGAGTGCGATGTATTGGTAGCAATCCATTGCCTACCGCGTAATAATGTTAATCTACATTACATTTTAATCTTGCGTTTTTTTATTAATTGAAGTTTGCGTCGTGGTAAGTACTTATCGAAAAACGTCTTGCTAAAGTTTTCGGTACGCCGTCCCTTACACCCAGTATACAAACTAACACAATTTCGACGTTTGGTTAATGATATTACCTAGCGATAGAATAATTTATAGCCACAATTACATTTTGGAGGTCAGAAAAGTTCGTGGGGTATAAAAATGTTTGAGAGATCGAGTTCTATGTCAGAAAACTTTCCAAATCACCTAATACCTGATTATTACCAACTTCGAAGGTCGAATCTATTCTATGATTTGTTTGTATCTATCAAATTTCACATTACATATTTAAATAATACATTATTTCTTGAATATAAAAGTAATTGAAATAAATCATTCCATTCCATATCACAGCAATAGTTGTTTGATAATGTCACGCGAAGATAAAATAGTAACTCGAAAAGAAATTGATGCAACATTGAGTTTGTGTAATTTTTGTATTCGTAGAGTAGGCCTTTCCTTTATAGATGAAATTCCGAAAACATTCTACGAGAAACTAACAAGGAATCTATCGTTGATAATAGCGTCGTCTCTCTTGATTTTAATGTTGATGAATGAGATAGCGCATGTCGCCGGTCAGATGATTAATGCTGACTCTATAGAGGAATTTGTCGGTAGTTATTTACACATCGCCGGATACGATACCTTGAGTGAGTACATTGTATATGGAGCTGTATTAACATTAAGTTAATATGTATTATGACCTATATTTACTACCTTGGTGCAGTAAATTGAAGCACATTAGCTTTAGAGTATACATATAACTGAATGTTACGTATTATATGAAAGCATTTGGGGATACTCTTTAAATAGTGTACAAATATCTCATAGTAATTCTTTTTTAGTTTTATAAGGACCTTGATATATAAGCTATCAAAAACAGCGTTGCATTATTAGATTTTAAATATTTATAACTTTCTAAATTTTTCTCAATTAAAAACCAACCCCAACCCAAACCCAACTGGTAAATCGAAATGAACCGTATATAATTATGTTTTTAAAAACCGACTATCAATTCTGGATTTGTAAAACATTTTCTGCTAATAAGCCGCGTTTTCTGTGAAGATATATTTTTACTTAGATATTAATTAGAGGCAGACTACTACACACACATCATGCAAATGTTATATAACTTAGCTCACAAGAATATTTAATTTATATACGTTTTCTGAACAGACATCTTGCAATTAAAACACGTTTTTGAAAATAATAATGATTTGGTCCTATGTAATAGAATGGGGAGATTTGCACTTATGTAAGAGAATATAGGGGCGGTATATATGTCATGTTCGCACAAATATTATCACAGTCGAAAACTAGAGACGTTTAAAATATTCTGTGCGAAGCAAATGTAATTGAACGCAGCTCCTTTGAATTTCAGGTTTTGGCAAGTTGTTGACCATTTGGTGTAAAAGGCACACTTTCAGGCAATTGGTGAGGGAGCTTGAAGAATTATGGCCGGTCTCGATCAAGGACACCGAGGCCGAGATAAAATACAATAGTCTTGTATCGCTAAAGCAGCGACAGAATTGTAAGTACTTATTGAGATTACTTTTAGAATCATATAAAAATCGGTTTACTGCTATTACTTGGATGATTCAGAATTATAGTTCAATAATATCAGCCCTGTATTAAACTGTCCTATTTCTGGGTACGGGCCTCTTCTCCTTGTAAGAAGTGTTAGAACATAGTCCACTACGCTGGCCCAGTACGGATTGGTAGACTTCTCATATCTTCTGGAACATTATGAAGAACTCTCAGACATGCAGGTTTCCTCACGATATTTTCCTTCGCCGTTTAACCGGACAATAATTAACTATTTAATACCAATTATAATAATTTCGAAAAGTCAGAGATGTGCGACTTGGGATCGAACTCGAGACCGCTACGTGGCAGTCCAACGGTCTTCCACTAAGCTATCGCTGCAATATTTGTTACTAAGGTGGCAAAATAGCCTAACCTAACCTAACGCCAGTCAAATGACTGGCGTTAGGGTAAGTGGTTATCGTAACCTAATACTTCCATTAGGAAGTAGGAAACTTGCAACACTAAGAACACGTGTGTGGCGTGTGGTCGATCTTACAAAATGATAGCACAGCTCATTAAAAAGGTTTAATGAGCTTTGGAAATTCTATTCAGCCCAGGAACTTAGCATAAGGTAATTTGGTAACGGTATTCTGTATGTACTTTCCCGACTAGCACTAACCAGGTTAAGCAGAATTCTAGGTTTTGGTTAGAGTTTATGAGGATACAACGTAAGTAGCTATTAAGACTGAGGGAGATATAAGAACTAATCGTAATGATTCAAGGCAATAAGTAATCACCAGTCTTTCGATTGCTCACCTTACCAGGGATTAAAATTTGACAGAAGCTCCATAATAGTTATGTGAAATTTCTGTCTCTAGTAATCGGCAATCGAAAAATAGGTTATTAATTTTCGCCTTTAGTAACTACAAAATAATGATGTGCTTAAGGCGAAATATATTTTTTAATTACCTACAAGTACTTTACAAAATATACATAATATTTTGACTTATTTAAACGATGTACTTAGAAGTACGATGTAAATAAGCATATTTGTATTTTTGTAGCTTATTTGGATATCAAAAATAATTGATTTGTTTTATATTGCTCAAACTTTCAGAATCTTTTGTTAAATACAATCTTCTATTAAATACAGGTCAGGCCCAACAATATCCCACCTGCTACGTCTAGGTAGTCTGGAGTGCCTGGAGTCTCTGTCTTGGAGTTCCTTAGAACAAGATTTTGATATGTACACAAGATTAAAATAAATATAAATTCTTTTCAGTGTATGCTTTCTGGAATATTCTAGGCGTTTGGTTCTACAATTTGACGCCCATCGTGTTGTTAATATATCGCAAGATTAGAGGCATACCCGCAGGACTGGGCTATGTGTGGCAAATGTACTACCCATTCAACAAAACGAAGCCGATCGCTCATACCATTGTGTATATTTTTGAGACGTTTGCAGGCTGGTATATTGTTCTACTATTTATATGCTTGGATAAATAACGTGTAATATAAAGGGTTGTGATGTTTATATGATGACATAATATATGAAGTTATTTCAGCTAATTGAACGTTTTATAATTTTAAATCGTAAGTTTAAACTTTCTCAGGAATATTTGTTTGACATTTTTTGTTGTTTATAAAATACATGATGATGTAATATATAAATTTCTTGTATTTGCTTTAGTATTTTACATTATTTCTAAAGGACATCACCAGACATCCGATCACTATTCCATCTACATCCTCCGCCATTAAGTATTTCTTATTAACGTTTTAACCTGCAGCAGGACGTCCGGCGGTAAGACAAAAATATTTTTTTGATGATGTCTGGGTATTGATAGGTTAAAGTGAAGCATATAAGCAAAATTATTCAATGACTAAATTATGTTTCTTTATAAAAAACCATTCAGCTTACTTTAATTTTTAATAGGTTCATTTATATAGGCCCATTGTATGATCCTTAAGTATGACCTTTCTGATTCACATCAAAATTTAAGTTTATATAAGCATTTGAATTTCCAAATTATAGTGATGATTTTCCTTCTAGGATTGACATCAGTATGCTGCATGTTAGGCACTGATCTACTATTCATGACGATGGCCAGTCACATTAGCATGTTGTTACGTCTCCTGCAGGAACAAATACGTGCTCTGGGCGATTCGAAGACCAATGATTCTTCACCGACCGTTGCTCAATATAATGATGTTTATAAAGACATAGTGGGTGTCGTAAAAATACATCAGAGACTTATTAGGTAAGAGGGAGTGGGCAAATGTTACACCAAGTGTCAACAGTATTCTTTAAAAAGATTCGTTCTTTAGAAGGCACTTTCAAATGTTTCAAATTCTTTGACAAAAATTATCAATTTTATATATATATATATATATATATATATATATATATATATATATATATATATATATATATATATATATATATTATTATCAATGTTCATTTTCAGCAAGCAAATATTATTGTGTTTTGGTTATAATATTATATTTCTGTAAAGTATTATTTTAACCAGTGACCGAAATTCAGTCGTCATTCATAAAATGCGAGTTGTTACTGGAAATTGTTTGGCAAAAATATTAATACATATATAATATTGATTTATCTTTTAACCACCAATATAATTTTATCAAAGTAATATACTTATTTCTACTTTCAGTTACATCGAACACTTGGAGGCTGCATTTTCAGTAATAAACCTTATCAATGTGTTGTTGAGCTCCGTCAATATTTGTTTTGTCATGTTCAGTATCGTGGTAAGTATATACGAGTATGTACATAGTCATTAACTGCATATTAAAATTTTATATATTCTTAACTCCTTCTCCCTAGCCTTTATTATTCCCAAGTCACTTGGGGTCAGCTTTCTAGTCTAACCGGATTTGACTGGATATCAGTTTTTACACGGAGCGGCTGCCACCTGACCTCCGCAACCCGAAGGCTAACGATACCCTAAGGCTAGACCAGTGTCAGGATATTAGCGGGCACTGACTTCCTAATAACGACTGCCATAGATGTTCATGGCAGCCGGGACCGACGGCTTAACGTGCTCTCCGAGGCACGGAGCAGGCGATAATTGTCAACCAATACGCACATAATTTCTAAAAGTCATATAACTTGCGAAAATTCTGTCTTTCGGAAGTTCCACCTCTGGGTGCACGACGTGGGTTCGAACCCGAGACCCTCTGAATTGCAGTCTGAGCTATCGCTGCTTTTCTTAACTATTAGACGCTTAATGATATGTTATTGCAAGCACTTCTTTATAATATTTTATTCTATCAATTAGGTAAATTTATCCTACTAATGTTGAAAGCTTAGATATCTGTTACTCAGTCACTTATGATGACGTGCAATTTGATTTTCTAGTTCCTTGACTCGTGGATGGAATTGAGCAATAAGTTCTACCTCGGCGCAGTTCTAACTCAGATGTTCATAGTCTGTTGGTACGCCGACGACATCTACCGAGCAGTAAGTAAACCCGATATAAACTATGAATAAAATATCAATTAAAATGTGTTGTGTACCAATACATTCTAAAAATAATAACTGTATTAAACAAACTAAAAGCTCCGTTTAAATGTTTAACAATTCAATCAAGTATTAAATTGAACTAAAGTAATGAAATTATATAAACAGTCTGGTATGAAATTGTTTAAAGTCTTTGCTATAGTTTGTTGTGTTATACGGAGTGCACTGGATGTATTCTATTTGAATGAACATGTTGTACAGAGTGTGGGTGTAGCGGACGCCGTGTATGAGAGCAGGTGGTACGAGAGCAACCCGCGGTGTCGGCGCGCGATGTTCGTTGTACTGCAGAGGTGCGCTCTTTGAGTTTATTTTGCTAGTAGCCTTACTTGCTTATTAAGAAAATACTCTGGCCTGTTTGCTAGAATGCAGTTTCTTCTCGCTACGGTGTGAACTAATGAATTGCTAGCAAACGACTCGCATTACAGTGGTACACATTATTACACTATAGGGTAGTGCTACAGTCGGAATAATGTAAAGCATTAATTGTGCGCATGTGACGTGACACTTTGTGTGTGGAGTTCATATTCGCTTTCATGAAGCGATATTGTGTAATGGTCGTTTGTTCGCAGGTCGCAAAAGCCATTATATTTCACTGCATTGAAATTCCGCGCCATCACAATGACTACGTATAGTTCAGTAAGTATTGATTCCGGAGTATGTAAGTGAGCAAGGGCTGGAGAAGCAAAACTGAAATAGTAAATTTAGACATCCTTTACTCGAGACTTACATAATTATTTAAAACAGAAAATAATATTTATAAAAGTTTGTAGTAAATAGTGTGTGTAGTCTATCTTCGGCGTTCAAGTTAAAAGGCGATATTTGCCACGAATCATGACGTTAGATGTTAAAGGCATTCAGTGGCTATTCTGTTTCATATGATTTTTTACCAACATCCTATTATTACTATTCCTTGCAATATTAGATATTCGAATATAGTTGTGCATTCTGCGATACCTACTTTGTATGGTCTATGTGCAAATGTGCCATTCTGCTTACCGCTAACGAGAGATATCACTAATGCATCCTAGGAAAACGAATTAGAATTGGGATGATAGGCAATGAATAGGGAGATAGTGATATATTAGGCGTCGTCGGTCACTCTTGTTCACACTCATATATGTCGTTTTGCTGTAAAGAGGATGTTACTATTTCGAAAGAGCCGACTTATTCGTATCGTAACCATATAATTGGCAGCGGTGGGCGGCCATTCGAATGACCAATTTGTATTTGTAAAATAAAGTGCATAACTATCAAACATCAGTAAGATATCGCGATAGACAATCAGAAAATTATTGTTAATTTCGTTTTATAATATATTCATATTAAAATATTTTCATGTAAATTGAGGTCTAGCGATTATTTGATATTTTCAAATGGAAATTTCGGTCTAAAGTTAGACTAGAAAACTAGTAGTTAGCCTAAAGGATAATAAAATGATACGGCGCTGCACACTTTGGCGGTTTGCCCCGCCTGGGCATCGCAGCGCCGTGAGTTGATCGTGGCAGTCGGATTGGTTGCCCTCTCGCTTCCAGCCGTAGTTCAGTCTATGGTCCGGAGCGAGAGGTCGTGGAACGCCGTCGCCTCCTTCTGTGAGGAAGTGATTTCCATTAAGGAGGCGGTGGAGCGGGAGAGGGAGCGTTTAAACCCTCTCGCCAACCGCAGAGCCGGGCGCCGGAGGGCACGGGACGACCTCCAGCCACCCTGAGGTTTGACCTGGGGGTGGCGGGCTTTGTGGGCCTGCCCGCCATTCGTTCAGCACCAGGTCCGAGAGGCGGCGTGCGTGTTCCCACGTGCGCCTCTGTATCGTGTTCGTCTCTGGGGGGGGGGGGGGGACAGTAGGGATTTTGCAGTAGTGACCATTGAGTCGGTCTCTCGTGTAGTGAAACCTCGGCGGAGTCGCGACCGCATGTGCGAGTGATTCGCGATAGTGATTTTGTCGAGGAATACCGTGGTAGGTTTAGTCGCTATTCCGAGAGGTACATTCTTCTTCGTCCATCTTTGTCTTTTACCCCGGCGAGTCCGACATAACCCCTCCGCCCGCCCCCGCGGAGGGGTATGCGTCACAGCATTCCCCCACGTAAAAAAAAAGGATAATAAAATGATGTATGTAACATAATATAGATGTGATTTACAAATTGTTTCAGATTCTAACAACTGCCTACTCATATTTCACGCTGCTGTACACATCTTACCGTCAAGATTAACATCAAAAGGAAAAAGAAGAAGACGTCACGAAACCATACTTATCTACTTAAGTTTATTAAATTTTTATGTAAGTGATAGGTTCAGATTGTTGTTGTTCATACATTAAAATTATCATGTGAGTTATGCCTTTTCATTTAACTGCCTATTAGTTTTACAGCTTACGATACGATTTTATTTCTTTAACTGCGCAAACTGCGCAGCAATTCATGTCTTGCCGCTGACACCGCACAGACGAACAATTATTTGTGTGTATCTATAAATGCTTGTTCTAAGACTGAGTACACCTTGTGTTCATTAATTGTATGTTCGAAAAGTAACCCACAACTCAGGGTTAGGTTCTTAATACGGGAGAAGGCCTCATATTTCTTTTTCATGCCCCCAGACAGTGTTACTTTACATTCAGTAATCAAGTTTTCAGTAGTAAGACATCTAAAGATATATTGATATCTTTAGATGTCTTACTACTGAAAATTCAAAAAGGTCATGTTGGTTATTCCGGTTAAAGGTGTTTACAAAAAATGTCTTGCCTTAGTTACTCAATCCTAAAGGAATGATATTGAGCCTATTATTGTTTCATATATAAATAATTTCAGTGATATATGATTATATGGACAACCTTGCCTTACCTTATCCTCTATGATTGTGATGTGAATAAATCGGTTGCCTTACCGTTGCCACCGCGCTGAGTGTTGTGGGTTTGATTAACATAAGGAACAATTATTTGTGTGTATCACATATGATTGTTCTGAGTTTGCACGTAAATTGTGTCTTTGTAAAGTTCCACATAATACTAGGAGACATCGCTATTGTAGGAGTAGTTGTTTAACCTATTGAGTCGCAGCGGCACACCCCGGCGCGGTTGGCCAGACATAATAAATATATTTTCAATTATGATTGACATTTCAAGAATTGGCAGGTTAAAAAAAGGCAAATGTACGAAGAAATTGCGTTAACAGATCTATAGTTTTGCAATGTCCGGCGTTATTTCATTCTTATTTACAATACTATACGCATCTATACAAATAAATAAAATTGAAGTGTCTGTTTGTAATGTCAAAATAACAGCTTTAAAAAGCTAATGCATATCAAAGTACATAAAGTACCTATACGAAGACATGTATTTTTAAAATTTTTGTCTGTCTGTCTGTTTGTTCCGGCTAATCTCCGAAACGGCTGAACTGATTTTGACGGGACTTTCACTGGCAGATAGCTGAAGTTATAAGGAGTAACTTAGGCTACTTTGATTTTAGAAAAAAAAATAGGGTTCCGCGGAGACAAACACTCTTTAGTTAAAATCTACGCGGAAGAAGTCGCAAGTAACAGCTAGTTAGCAATATAAGCATAAGCTTATATTGCTAATGCGCGTACATTACTTCCATATATGTACTACAACTAAGTAATCTTAACATGTTCTTTTAGGTAAATTAAATTATTACATATAATTTTAACTGCCTTGGTGGTGTAGGGATACTTAATGGTAAACAGCGATAGGCTCGTAAGAGCCTAAAAATCATTGCTGGCGAATTATGGGTGTAATATAGATTAATTACAACCATAATTCGCCAGCCATTTTATGCAGATACGTAAAATGTGTAAATCTACCCTTTCGAGTATATAGGCGTGAAACTAAGTAGGTATGTAATCAGCCAATTACCGTGTATTGGACAGTATGGGTGATAATGCTGTTGCCGGCCAATATGGACTGCACAGATGGCGTACTGTTTTAATGGTCGCCTCGCCACTGCTACTAACCGAGTGTTGTGGGTTCGAATCCCACATAGGACAAAAAATTGTGTGGTCCACAAATGGTTGTTCCAAGTCTGGACGTTCTTTGTGTCCATTGTTTGAATATATGTAATGCCCTCCGCGGTATAGGATTCATTCCTAGAGCGGAAGTTATCTTTTTTAAAGATAGAAAAAGATAAGATATATTGCAGCCACACGTTGTACAAAAATAATACCCGATTAGATGCATCAATGCATCGGCTTTATTGATGTGGTTAATAATGCCGATTAGTTCCTATATTTCGTGTTTGCTTTCTCTGTATTTTTTTATACAATTAATGTGTCAATAAAACCGGCTCGTCTGATGGCTATTATAAGTTTTTACCGTGGCTTATGAATAATGACGGGATAAAACGAACGGGTTGGGAGAGGTGACTATGTAAGCTACCCGAAGTCTAACTTACTGAACGAAGCACTGTTAATATATAATAATATCAGCCATGTATTAAACTGTTCCACTGCTGGGCACGGGCCTCTTCTCAGTGTGAGCAGGGGTGGGCCATAGTGGACTATGGCCACCCGTGGTGGACCACGCTGGACCAATGCGGGTTGGCAGACTTCACATATAATTGAAATCATGATGGAGAACGCTCAGAAATGCAGGTTTCCTCACGATGTTATCCTTGACCGTTAACGCTACCGATGATTAACTATGTATATATTTAATACGCATATAACTTCGAAAAGTAATAAACGATATAAGCAATAAAAAAAAGAATATTTTCTTGTAACAATATTTATGGCAAGACTAGGTGTATAGGTTACGGGCATTACCAACCGACTCGTATGTGTGTGGACATTCTATTCATGTGTTCTATTGTAGCATTGACATCTGCTCAATGCTACAGAAGAGTATTATATACATATATGATGCTACAATATTATATAAATGATACTTTGTTCTACTATAATTTTCTTAATTGGTAAAAGACATTATTTTAATCGATGGCCAACGAGGATGTGTATTACACCGAGAATCGCTATTGCATTGCCATTTTGTTAATAAAAGAAGCAGCGGTACCAGAGTAAGGAATATTAAGATACACACTAACACAAACACATTAACACTTTGATAAACGGTCATTAGAAAAAGGGATATGGTATAAGACCATACAGTGTCAGCCTCTTCGTGTGCCCTGGTGTATGTATAGTCGTTTAAATAGGAAATTAATTGTTATTGGCCATAGACTCAGATCTGGACACATTCCATGCAATAAATTTCTTCACATGATGAATAAAACTGGTTCGCCTGACTGTGAGGTATGTGGAGTTGTGGAGGACTTACACCATTTGTTGATGGAGTGTGTCAGATATGAGTCTAGCAGAAATAGATTAGTGTCCGACTTGAATTTGAATAGAGCTGACATAGGGATGTTACACAAAATTTTATCGGAACCTAATAGCGACAACGCGAAAGTTTTGTTCAAATTCATGTCAGATGTATTAAAATAGTTAAATGTGAGGTTATTATTATGTTTAGGCTATGATGGAACTGACATACGCTGTGCGTAAAAGTTCCAAAAAAACAAAAAACAAGAAAAAAAAAAAAAAAGATACACACTAGAGACACACTATAGAGTTATTTATCTGCAATCTCCTGTAAAATGGTGGTATGTTCCTACATGAGCTACTTAAGGTTCTTATTGTCAAATATACATTTTTATTTAATATTACTATGATTTTATAATTTATGACGACTGTAGGAATTTTCAGTAGCAGCACGGAGTCTGAAGTGTGAAAATTATATGTAGTTTAGCGATGGTAACCAAATTGATTGATTTGTTTACCAACACCCTTTGAAGCACTAATGGTGCTTACTTTTAGTTACCATGAATTACCATTAAACAGTACATACTTGTTCACCATCTTAGTTGGTATAAATAATGAATGGATATACAAACTAAAACGGCCTATTATTCGTTTTCGATATTAATATTTGATTAATGTCGTTACTAACCGATAGAATAATTTATAGGCAAAATGATACGAAGGATAATGTGGGAAAAGTTTGCGATGATAAAAACGTTTGGGAAGTCGACGTCTGTGACAGAAAAAGTTTCCGAAGAACCTTCTACCTGATTATTATTACAACTTTGAAGGTCCAAAGCTATGATTTACTTGTATAAATTTCCACGTTATATATTTTTAATAATATATTTTCCTGGTTATAAGAATGATTGAAATAAATATAGTATCTCATTCTTTGTGTCGTCAGTAGTTGTTTGAAGATGTCATACGAAGATAAAATGGTTGCTCGAAAAGAGATTGACGCAACATTGAGACTGTGTAATTTTTGTATTCGTAAAATAGGTTTGTCTTTTATAGACGATATTCCGAAGACATTCTACGAGAAACTAACAAGGAATCTATCCTTGACAATATCTTCTTCCCTCTTGATTTTACTGTTGATGGGAGAGATAGCGCATGTCGCCAGTCAGATGATTAATGCTGACTCTGTAGAGGAATTTGTCGGCAGTTATTTACATGTTGTTGGATACGGCATCTTGAGTAAGTACATTGATATTAATCTACTGTTAGTAATAATATATAATGGCCTATAGTTAGTAGTTCTATGAATGTGATTGTTAGGTATTGTATTTATGAAGATATTCTAAAAGCGACTTAACAGTGACGTTAAAAAATGGAATATGGTCGAATAATACATTATGTTGATTTTCTTGATATTTGAATAAGATGTCGTTATGGTAACATAAGTATAAAATAAAATTACTGTGTGTGTCAAGTGAAATTTTCGATGCATCGACTATTAATATTAACCGTGAGTGTTAAAGGCTAATGCAAATTTGGGATATGATTAGACTCTCTAAATAAGTAATATTTGACTACTATAAAAACGCTCTTAATTTGAATTTCAGGTTTTGGCAAGTTGTTGACTATTTGGTACAAAAGGTCCACTTTTAGGCAGTTAGTAAGAGATCTAGAAAAAATATGGCCAGTTTCAATCAAGGATACCGAGGCCGTGATAAAATATGACAGTCTTATAGCGCTAAAGAATCGACAGAATTGTAAGTAAGATAAAGATTTCATAAAGTTAACAGCAGAGCTTTAGCAAATAGAACGCAATACCGGTGAATTAACTAGAAAATTAAAAGTGAGTTCTAAACACCAGAAAATTGTATAATAGTATCAGTACGCCAGGTGTAATGCGCCGAGTAACAGACTAAAAAGCATTGCGAATAACAAAAAAGAGGCTCTTAATTATTTGATTGTAACCATCTGAACAATGTATATCTGTAACATCGTACACAGAAGAATAAAAGAGAGAGGAGAATCTTATTACTCCTCCGATCCTCCTTATGCGACAATCAGTTAAAAGCCCAGCTAAAGTTCGTCTGCAAATACGCAACTAAATTTGATCTATTTGATTTACAACTACAAATCCGTGTCGACTATCGAATACCTTTTAATGTTTTGGTATGCGCGGTCACACTAGATTAAATTATCTGCCATATTATATCATATTTATATTATGCTTTTGGGTTATTTTTTTAAGTAATAGTGTTATGTAATCTTACTTGATCTAAATAAACAAATAAATGTTGAGTTGTAGATGAGATTAAAATAAATATGTTTCTTTTCAGTGTATGCTTTCTGGAACATCTTAGGCGTTTGGTTTTATAACATGACCCCCATCGCGTTGTTAGTATATCGCAAGATTCGAGGCACACCCGCAGGGCTGGGATATGTGTGGCAAATGTACTATCCATTCGATAAAACGAAACCGATCACCCATATCTTTGTGTATATTTTTGAAGCTTTTGCAGGTTAGTATGAATTACTTTATAATATTTAACTCATAGCGGGTTACAATAAAAAACTGGTTATATTAACTGGAGAGTCGTGATTAATATAAATAGTTGTATCAGTCTTAATATAATAAAATAGAACAATAAATTGCCATATAGGCATATCAAAATATGTCATTGTTTATTATTACTGTTCGGCATTTTTGACGACTAACATGAGAAAATCCAAAACCCAACTTACTACATATTTAAAATTAGAACATTAGTTAATGTCAGTTCATATTATGATTTAAATAGTAATGTTCTATAGTAAAACTAATAATAGGAATTAAAATTACTTACTGAGTCACTGCAGTCACCTAAGTTTAATTTTCCTGCTACGCTGCATATAAAGTTACGTGTGTTTGATTATCAAAGTTATATAGTCGATGGTCGTTGGAGCAGAGAGGATCTGGAGTAGCGGCTACGAACCGGAAGACGTAGCAGGGGTAGGACTCCCACAAGGTGGACCGACAACCTGGTAAGGTTCGCGGGAAGCAGTTGGATGCGGGTGGCCCAAGACCGGCCTGTGTGGAAACCTAGGGGGAGGTAGAGCTTCCCCAAGTTTTAATAAAACGTTTTTCTGCTAAGATGATAATGATGATAGTCGATTTGATTCTAGGATTAACATCAGTATGGTGCATGCTAGGCTCCGATCTACTATTCATGACGATGGCCAGTCATATTAGCATGCTGTTACGTCTCCTGCAAGAACAAATACGTGGTCTGGGTAATTCGGCGACTCATGACTCGTCGCCGATCGTTGCTAAGTCTAATGATCTTTATAAAGAAATAGTAGTTGTCGTTAAAATACATCAGAGACTTATAAGGTAAGAGGAGGAGCGTTGCTATATATATTTATTTATTTATATGTCGACAGCTTCCTTCAAATTATTAGGGGAGATGTTAAATATATATTTTAGTAGTTTTACCAGAACCAATCATCCATTGAATAGAATTAGATGTTACTTGTGGCGATCTATAGTAAAATAATGACTAGCTAAAAAAATTCTTCATGAAATATAGGTGTCGATAGCAGGATTAGAAATTAAAACGTAACATACCAATACTGTTTTGTGCCCATATTTGATACCTACATAATACATATATTGTGGTTACATATAACAGGGGTCTGACCATCTCATAAAACATTGTCAATACATGTGCAAGCTAGGTTAAATAATACAATTTTGAGAACCGAGAACATTGGCTATGAGGTTAAAAAGGAAACCGTTACAATTAGTATTTTACCAAGTGCAATCATGCAAAACATGTATCATATCTATTTATGTAATTATATGCTATGGATGGAACTTACCACCCGTTTATCAAATCACACTAGCTTGCTACTAAAGACTTCGTTTTGCCATCCTAATCCTAGCCTTAATCCTAACTATCCCAACTAATATTATAAAAGCGAAAATGAGTTTGTTTGTTTGTTACCTTTTCACGCCTAAACCACTGAACCGATCATCTTGAAATTTTGCATATACGTTGACAGGTGTACAGAAACGGACATAAGCTACCTTTCATCCCGAAAAAGATTACTGTTCCCGAGGAAAACAATAATAACGTTCTTATGATAATAGATGGCGCCACGTGTCTTTCGAATCATGATTGAATTATATTATTACAAGCAGAGTACAACCCGAATTGATTGTCAAATTCTAAATTAACGCGAGCGAAGCCGCGGGCAAAAGCTAGTATTTTATATAATCAGGCCGTGTCAAATACAACTACAAATATTAATTGTCCCTTATTTGTGTTTACTGGACCTCTATAATTATTGACGAACTGACGGCGCTGCCTGCGCTCGACGCAGATCGACACTTGACATGAATATTATTATTTCTTTCGCCAGTAGCGCGGCGTGCAATATTCCGTGCTCTCTGCTCTGTGCACAGAAATAAAAATCTGAAAAGTTAATGCTACGTATGCATAAATAGATCGAAATATTGGTGAGATAAACTGTTTAAGTTTTCGGTGATCCTTTGTATATATTTAAACTATACTAGGCTATATTATATTCTCCAAAATATACTTTTTTGATATTTCAGTTACATCGAACAATTGGAGGCTGCATTTTCAATAATAAACCTTATCAATGTGTTGTTGAGCTCCGTCAACATTTGTTTTGTAATGTTCAGTATCGTTGTAAGTATTGTACAAGTACGTCTAGACTTGACTGAGTTTCACGGAAAGCGCAGTAGTTTAAGTATTATATTATTATTTTCTAGTTCCTTGACTCGTGGATGGAAATGAGCAATAAATTCTACCTCGGAGCAGTTCTAACTCAGATGTTCATAGTCTGTTGGTACGCCGACGACATTTACCGAGCGGTTAGTCAACAAAGTATAAGCAAGTCATGAATAAAATATCAATTACAACTAGTTTTGAAGCAATATATTATAGAAATAATAACTGTATTAAACAAACTAAAAGCCCCGTTCAAATGTTTAACTTTACAACAATTCAATCAAGTAATAAATTGAACTAAAGTAACAAAATTATATAAATAGTTTGGTATGAAGTTGTTTAAAGTTTTTGCAACAGTTTGAGGGCAAATCCAGTTTCACCGTATAATGGAGTCATACGGAGTGCGCTAGATGTATTCTATTTGAATGAACATGTTGTACAGAGTGTGGGTGTAGCGGACGCCGTGTATGAGAGCAGGTGGTACGAGAGCAACCCGCGGTGTCGGCGCGCGATGTTCGTTGTACTGCAGAGGTGCGCTCTTTAAGTTTATTTTGCGAGTAGCCTTATTTGCTTATTAAGTAAATGAAGCCACGTACGACTCTCGTCTGTTTGCTAGAATACAGATTCTTCTCGCTACGGTGTGAAGTAATGAATTGTTAACAAACGACTCGCATTATTGTGGTACACACTATTACACTATAAGGTAGTGCTACAGTCTGAATAAAGTAAAGCATTAATTGTGCGCACGTGACGTGACACTTTGTGTGTGGAGTTCATATTCGCTTACATCATTAGTTTCCAAAGTGGTCCAGGTGGACCCCCTGGGGTTCACGGGAGACTCGACGGGGTTCTACGTTGGCGTGACAAAAAAACGGAGGTTCACAATTCGTAAGCGGTGTCCACGAAAATTTATTGCTTTCGATAGTGAAGAACTAAAATGTTGGCTTGACTTCACCGACTGTTCGACAAGCTAAGCGACTGTTACTTGTAAAAACTTGCATATTCCATATTCAGTACCAGTGGTTTTTAGATTTCTCACTAGATAAGTATTAAAAATAAAAATAAAAGGTCAACCCGCCTGCCGTGGTAGGTTTAGTCCCGATCAAATTTTTTAGCTGCAGGGGGTCCACCGGAAACAGCAAAATTTTGAAAGTGGCCTATGAGAAAAAAAGTCGTGGAACCTCTGGCTTACATGAACTAATATTGTTTTAATGATCGTTTGTTCGCAGGTCGCAAAAGCCATTATATTTCACTGCATTGAAATTCCGCGCCATCACAATGATGACGTATAGTTCAGTAAGTGTTTATTTAGCAGTAGCAAAAATATGGAGTAGTGTATTAAAGATTTTTAGAGCAGCTTTGGTCCCTTGCGTCTGTATTAATTTCTCAACGTGTGTGTTTAGGAATGACTATATTATGATGTTTTTTCTACTTAGAGTTAGTAGTTAACAGTGTAGATGACATCTAGTTACAATGTTAGATGTGCATGCCTGATTGTTGTTGTCAGTCCCAAGAAATAATTAAAAAGCATTTTTAGTCAAGTTTTCAATTGTTTCAGATTCTAACAACTTCCTATTCATATTTCACATTGCTGTACACATCTTATCAAGAGTAACAACAAAAGGAGAAATCTCGTGTAGAATAAACACTTAAGCTTAATAAATTACGTGTAACCAAAAATATTGTTTATAAATCTTTTAAAATTATTTGAATAAAACTTCAATCAGTTAATCTAGAACTGCACTGTACTAATCTAGTTAAAATGTTAATAACTAAATGTTACCCAAGAATTGAATGTTATTAAATATTCTATTATAAAATAAATGTCTTACATTTTGATGATTTGCCATAACCAACAGGTAAGTTTATTTTAACTAGCTTTTGCCCGCGTCTTCGATCGGAAACAGTATTTTTTTTCTAAAAGGTACCCATCACCTTTTCTGTACCCTGAAAAAGTGTAAGCGAAATTTCATGATGGCCGATAGCGTAGTTAGCGAATAAACAAACAAATTCACATTCGCATATTAGTTAGGATTTTGTAAAATATAGGTATCAATCCTGCCAATATTGTATGTTATGCTTATATATTATATTATTATCAGATAGTTGAAGCTGATGTAGCATAGGTGTGTTATTGTTTGACCTAGGTGGACGTTTTTTCCGAATAGCCTTGGTGAAGTTGGTCGTTTTTATATTATTATATAAAAACGATCAACGACGAACCCATTAACATAATGATTAATCATGAGCTATTGGTCATGATCAATCATAATTTTAATGGGTTCGTCTGAAGTTTAGACGAACTTTTTTAATATAACTTAGTTGTTTGTTTAGATATTGTTAGTTTAGACTACAAGAATACTTTTTAAACTGCAGCAACGTAATATTTTAATTTTTTAATATAACTTACTTGTTTGTTTAGATATTGTTAGTTTAGACTACAAGAATACTTTTTAAACTGCAGCAACGTAATATTTTAATTTTTTAATATAACTTACTTGTTTGTTTAGATATTGTTAGTTTAGACTACAAGAATACTTTTTAAACTGCAGCAACGTAATATTTTAATTTTTTAATATAACTTACTTGTTTGTTTAGATATTGTTAGTTTAGACTACAAGAATACTTTTTAAACTGCAGCAACGTAATATTTTAATTTTTTAATATAACTTACTTGTTTGTTTAGATATTGTTAGTTTAGACTACAAGAATACTTTTTAAACTGCAGCAACGTAATATTTTAATTTTTTAATATAACTTACTTGTTTGTTTAGATATTGTTAGTTTAGACTACAAGAATACTTTTTAAACTGCAGCAACGTAATATTTTAATTTTTTAATATAACTTACTTGTTTGTTTAGATATTGTTAGTTTAGACTACAAGAATACTTTTTAAACTGCAGCAACGTAATATTTTAATTTTTTAATATAACTTACTTGTTTGTTTAGATATTGTTAGTTTAGACTACAAGAATACTTTTTAAACTGCAGCAACGTAATATTTTAATTTTTATCTGATTGGCCAGATCTGAGTGGCAACAGTATTTAAAATTTTTAGAGTTGTTATCGATAACCCTTATATTGCAAGTGCTAATGTGTAGATCGCTTACCATCAGCAGACCCCATGCTTGTATGTTAAGTTGTGCAAAGAGGTTGTTGACCATTAATGTTTTTGTAGAACTGTCTCAATTAAGTGTTGTTGCTTTTAATATTTTAATAAAAAAGTATTTAAAAAAATTAATATATGTGTCTTAATTTGTTTAAGAGTCCTTTGAAATGTGCCTTCCGTTGTCTAGACTACTATGAATATAGCAGCTATGTAAAAAGCTTTTTTATAAATTGACAACACCCCCCGCGCTAAAAAATCCTGTGTCGCGGAGGACTTTACAAACATTCAAATGGACACAAAGAACATCCAGATTTGGAACAAAGAATTGTGGATCACACTAATATTTGTTCCGTCGAACCGACAACACTCGGCGGAGTGGCAGCGGCGAGGCGGCTACTTAAACCACACGCCATCCATGCAGTCAAAGTCAGTTACCTTAGCTCTTCTAAAATATCGTAGTTCTGACAGCTCTAGGATTTTAAACAATTATCTGTAGATGTAAAATTGTTTTTTTAGACTCCTAAGAAATCAATCTACAATTGTTATAACGGTAATAAATTCTAGTAGTCGGCGATTCACTGTCGACCTTAAAACTTCAAATATTTTATAGGTATTGAAGGCAGGCGAAGTGCGACAGTTTTAATTAATTGTTTTAGTTATTCCAATCCATTAAACAGTCGGATCTATTGTCGAAATTCTTGCCTATTACTAACATAGTAAGTAAAATATTAATGTACCTACCAAATTTATTCCTTACGGATATATAAAACCGGCCAAGTGCGAGTCGGACTCGCGCACGAAGGGTTCCGTACCATTATCTATAAAAAAACGGCAAAAAAATCGTGTCTGTTGTAAGGGAGCCCTCCTTAAATATTTGTTTTATTTTAATTTAATTATTTATTTTTTAAGTGAATATATAATTAAATTAAACAAAAAACTATGGGCGCTGGAATGATTCTGTAATTGTTTGCGACTTTAAGACATTTTTGTAATCTTTTTACCTGTTTGATACGTCACATTAGTCCTCAAAACCCTTCTACGATTTCCCAAATCATTTTTGACAGGTCTTCTTGAAAATAATGACTCTTGCAAAAATATAATATATAAATATAATCCTTTTCTCTATAAATATTGGTTTAAAGCGCAAAAAGAACACGGATTTTATTTATAAATGAGGTCGTTTGAGCTTCTTTGTAGACACAGATTCCATAACGCTTATTAAATATTTTACGGTCAATAAATAATACATTTTAATAAAGCTTTTGTGTAGGCGGAAAATGTTTTAATTTTAAATATTATAAATTATGGGTTGCTTCATTTTGATAAAATGAGCACTCATAAAGTGCCGCTAAAATTGTAACTACTATAATAAACCGTAATCTTATTCTATTTTATTACGAATTCCGTTTTCTGAGTATTCAGTTTATTTAAGTATACTTTTTATCTTTTTCTTTATAGGGCCCTTTCAAATTGTCAATGTAACGATTGTCTAGAGGCGTCATGTCATCACTCACAGACGTGCTGAAGAAGGCGAATAGTAGTCAAAGACAGGTAAAGACTTATCATTTTAATAACTTGTGGAAATAGAGCCGTCATACGAAAACCACAAGCGTTTTACATGCCATAAAAATAAAGTAAAGAGGCAGCATTGCCGTAGGCACATTAGCAGGTCTACTAATTACAATCACAGTGCCAGTACTTCGGTATTCAAATCACGGAGGAGGTGAATCTGACTTTAGTACTGAATCACTAGTCGTCTCTTGAATGCCAAACAAATTGGTAACATAGTATGGCTCGGAGCGGTAGAAGCGATTGGCTTCGCCGGCGAGCGACGCTTGGCAATCACTCGCCGCTAATGTCCGCGGCCTCCAAAGTTAACGTCCAGCCATAAATCAGCGTGTCCTTACCCATTGCGATTCACCCTGCACGACAGAATAATTTCCTCCTCTCGCAAAATAAATACGTACGCACTAACGACACAAAACCGTGTCCCGAAAATTCCCATCGCAAAATAAATGTGTTATCACGGTGACGAATTGCCATTTTAATTAAATTTTTAACGTAAATCTTTTCAGCGAACATTAAAAAGTGATTCCAATAACACGGTAACTCGATTCGTTCGTATAATCGTGGCTCCGTATTGCGGTTAAAATAAACGAATATAAATGAATTGAAATGTTATTTTCATATTTAATAACCTGTAAGTATATAATAATAATTATTATTATTAATTAAGTAATAGGATTTAATTCAGTCCCGTTGAAATTTTAAGACAGTTTATTTATGAAACTCACATAATTTAAAACAAATTTTAGGCCATTTATCCAGGCAACTTAATACTAAATAAAAATATATCTATATATCTAAATATATCTACGTGAAGCAAAAACTTTGTACCCCTTTTTACGAAAATTGCGCGGACGAAGGAGTATGAAATTTGGCACAGTTAAAGTTTATATGGAAAAGAATCTTGATATTTTGATAACATATGCATTAGAAATACATTAAATGAATGAAAAACACTACACGCACACAATCATGCATTTGACACAAGCAGTCGAATCGCGTTTGTAGTATTTCGGCTTTGTTCGACTGATGTCGTAGAATTCTTCGTAACTATGGTTACATACTATGTATGTGAAATAGGTGACTAAATGAAATGTGATTATAAGGGTATAGTTATAGACTGTGAAACCTTAATAACGATCAAACTTAAAATTTAAATCAATTATGGTCGAATTTCGACCACTTGGCGCTACTATGAATATTCCGCTAGTATAATATGTTTCGTTCCTTCATCACAAAGGTATCCAACCAGCACATAGTGCTGCATAGTTGGTGCAGCCTCTATTATCTTTGCGTTCAATATATATATAATAATGTTACTTTCTACCTACCAAACATAAGGCGGAATCTCTTGAGTCGCAGTGGCACACCGGCAGCCAGAGACAATAGATTTTCAATTAAGTCTGGTATTACAAGACTTGACTGGTTAAGGACATTTCCATTCCACCTGGAATTTCCTCAAAGTGAGTCAGGCAGACTGGGAATCGACTTTCACCCACCAGAAGTTCGTAACTAAACCTTTATGTTGCATTTCTGCGGTGAAACGGGATTCCAAGCACCTTGAGGTGACGGAGTGCTGGTAGCGATGGGATCAGTGTGGTCTTCATTCCTTGTGCAGACAGCACAGAGAATTTTGAATGATTGGCATCGCGTGAGTGGTACCCCACGTGAGCCAATCGCCAACTGACTTCGGTAACAGCTTATCTGCTTGCAGCCTTTAGTTTAACAAGGAGATGAATGTGGTCATTAACTTTAGACTACAGAAATTTGCTCTAAGCTAAGACCTCTAAATCTAAGAAATCATAGTAAATTTAGTTCAAAAATTGGTAATTAGATTGCGCTGTGCAATGTGGCTGAATTGCGCTATGGTTTCGCTGCCAAGCAAGATATTTAAGAGGCCCATATTTTTTGGTTAAATGTCTTTCGTTTAAGGATTTTACTCAGTAATTGAAAACCTATTGTATCTGGCCGCTGGTGTCCCGTTGCAACTCAATAGGTTACGTAGCTAAAGCTTCAATTTTAAAGTAAAGATATCATTTAAGTCGTTCATACTAGTCCCAACAGGGTGTCACGTCCTACGTCATAGGTCTAACGAGTAACAACTTAACACCTGTGAATAGGCTGGCAGTGAATGCTGCTAGATCTAATGAGTCGGCACTAAGTGCCGTGGCGAAGCCGTGAACAAATGTGGGGAAGTTCTCTCTAAGTCAGGGCTTAGTTCTCATTCAGTGAAATTAGCAACGCAGGTGTTATTATGAACGACCATGCATATATAAGAAGGTCATATTATTATAAGGGCAGCAGTTTCGTTTAATACTAAAGACTAACAACTGTGAGTTACGAAGAGATATTGAGGCGAGTCTGTTACCGTCCAAGCGGCGGTGGTATTAAAAGAAAAAAACAACGGGTTGCACTCCGCGAGTGCCGGCAGAAGTGAAAACTTGAATATTAACGTTGTGCATTTTTGATATTTTGGAATGGTTAGGGAATAATTTTGCACGAATTGCTTTAATTATCAGTATAAAAGTACTATCATTTATGTGGTAAAATACAATATTCATTTATTGCGCGATAGCGCACGTACGATAGTACACAAACATGACAATTCTCCCTCCGTCTTACGAATTTTCGATCAGGTCACGTGTCCTGACGCGAGTTTAACATTTTTTACCCATCACAAAAAAAGTGCACAACGCCGCTAAAGAAGTTTTCACTTCAAAAACTATTCAAACTGTGTTTGAAACTTATGACCTCACGATCGGCGACGGTATCGACGCTAAACATAACGCCATATGACCAACGCGACAATTGTTTTATCAATTATTTTTGTCAACCTTAGAATATTTTCTCGCCTAAAAATAAAGTTATTTTGTAGGTATTAGTGACTTCCATATAATGTGTGAAGTGAATTATCACACGAGTGATACTAGTAGTAGTGGTTGGAACCATTTTTATGAGTTGTCTCAGAGATTTTATAAAAAGCCTGCATTAAATATCGTCTAATATGCCCACATATTAAATTTGTGGTATAATATATCATTTATAATATTTCATTTGCTTTCACAGCTTGTTTAAAGGATGAATACATTGCCTACCTATTGTAATTATGTATAACTTATGAGTTATGACATAAATACAGAGTCTCATAAAAAGGTGTATTACACCTATATTGGACCAGATATGGTTGTGACTCACTTGTAATAGGTAATAGGTCGGTTTACTGTCGTTAACCGGACACAGTTCCAAACTCCGTGTTGATACTAGAATTTCTGGACAGAAAATTCTAAAAATACTTTGCCAGACTCGGGAATTGTACCCGAGACTTTATGCACAGCAGTCGCATACACCACTGCATCGCTACGCCACTGAGCCAGTCTCATGTCATAAGGATGAGATTTGCTCAACTGCTGGTAGTAAGCTTGTATCAGTCGGATCGGACAAAGTATTATTAGGTTTTTATTGGCGCTGTTCAGAAGCAATATAGAGTCTACCAATGTTATTAGAAAAGCAATAGGAACGCATTCTATTACGTCTTTATTATATGCGAGTAAGACCCGGTTTCTTTATTCAAGAAACGAGTTATTTTACCTATGGACAGTCAATTTATGACACATATTCTATGAAAAATATGTCAGAACTAATTGTCCATAGCTAAAACGTCTCGTTTCCTGAATATAGGAACCGAAAGAGAATTATTAAAATTAGTTTAGTAGTTTAAGAGTTTACCGATTATAAACATGCAGCTTTTCTCTTTATAATACTAGGTAGTTTAAATTGACTCACTATTTATGATGACTGTAAAGGAAGCTGATAATAATGTCCAAATTAATTAATTAATTTATTACTCCAATTGCAAATACAGGTACATGGGTTGTTAAGTACTTAATAGTTAGGCTACACTGTATTTTGCCTTGTGGCATGCAATTACACTTCGGGCACGCCACGATCGTGGCGGTAAGTCCCGTGTTTGAGGAGTGGCTGGAGAGGCGGCATGGCGCCCTCACCTTCCGGCTGACACAGGTAATGACTGGCCACGGTTGTTTTCGCCGGTTCCTGTGTCGTATACGCCGGCAAGAGACGCCCGGTTGTCACCACTGCGGCGACTGCCGCGACGTTGTTGAGGACACGGCGCTGCACACTTTGGTGGTTTGCCCCGCCGGGGCATCGCAGCGCCGTGAATTGATCGCGGCAGTCGGATTGGTTGCCCTCTCGCTCCCGGCCGTAGTTCAGTCTATGGTCCGGAGTGAGAGGTCGTGGAACGCTGTCGCCTTCTTCAGTGAGGAAGTGATTTCCATCAAGGAGGCGGCGGAGCGGGAGAGGGAGCGTTTAAACCCTCTCCCCAACCGCAGAACCGGGCGCCGGAGGGCGCGAGACGACCTCCAGCCACCCTGAGGTTTGACCTGGGGGTGGCGGGCTTTGTGGGCCTGCCTGCCATCCGTTCAGCACCAGGTCCGAGAGGCGGCGTGCGTGTTCCCACGCGCGCCTCTGAGTCGTGTCCGTCTCCCCTCTAGAGGGGAGACAGTAGGGATTTTTGTTTAGTGGAGACCTTAGGGTAGGTCTCTTCGTGTAGTGGCCTGCCGTTTCATACGGCGCGGCGGGCCAAAACCTCGGCGGGGTCGCGACCGCATGTGCAAGTAATTCGCGCGGCCTCGCCGATAGTGGTTTTGTCGAGGAACACCGTGGTAGGTTTAGTCGGTATTCCGGGAGATACATTATTCTTATTCCATCTTTCTCTTTTACCCCGGCGAGTCCGACATAACCCCTCCGCCCGCCCCCGCGGAGGGGTATGCGTCACAGCATTCCCCAACGTAAAAAAAAAATGCAATTACACTTAATACTTAATAATAACAAACAAACTGTACTTTATTAAATTACCTATTCTAAATTATAATTATAGTTTATCTCATAAATATTCACCTACAGCGTAATACATTTTTTCTAGCAATAGCTTTTTAACTTATTTTTAAATATTTTAACATTGTGCTAATTTATTATTGGTTTTGGTAAATGGTTATATATTCTGGGTGCCATACAAAACACACTTTTATTAAAATATGTTGTTGTATTGGATGGCACACTAATTTTTAAATTGTTTCTTTTACTTTTCAAATTCTCAAACATATGTAAATTCTTCTTTATAATTTTTTTATAATTAATAATTATTAATCGAAGTAATCAAATTAGAAATCTATATAAATTAAAAAATCAGATTTCAGATCAATACTTTCTTCTTCCGTAGTTTAAGAACGTAGCTCTTGTCGGTAACCGATCACCATATCACTATCTTCTGCTTTCTCCGACTTCCACTTTTTCCTTCACTTGTTGGATAAAGGTAGGCTTCACCTTACTATCCTTTCTAAAATTTTCCTTCTAAGAATGTTTTAAAAATCATTATTGTAACAAGTGGCCAATTACCGTTTATCTCCTGTTATCCATAGTTCTCAGTACTTTTCGTTACGACCCCAAATTAAGACACCTCTTTGACTTTGCATAGATAGTCTTTGGGAATGTATCAGCGTATAAATTTATAACCTATATGCATGCTGAGACGATTCAAGTTCGGTTTCGGTTATGTGAAAGAAATGTGCGTAACAATCATTCACAAATTTTCAGTGTCTTTGGTAACAACAGCATTAGGCTTCATTGAGGTTTGCGACGAATTCAAGTGTTCAGATTTCCTCGACCATGTTTGTGGGAGCACTTTGAACCGAGATGGCACAGAGAATTTAGCGACGTACCACAACATCTGTTACATGAGGAAAAAGCAATGCGAGCTGTCAGGTGTTGCAAGTAAGTTTTTTTTTTAAAGCGTTTCCTTTTCTATTGTATTTGCCTGTGTCGCGAGGCTTTGCAAACATTAACACAATGGACACAAAGAACACCTACATTTTCAATAACTATTTAAATAACAAACAATTTTTTTTTTTTTTTTGTGGACACTAAGAACTGCATGTTACACGCAGTAATTTTAAATAATAGAGAATGCGATACTATTTCAAAAATATATGCTTGTTAGATTGCTAGTTATAAGAATGAAAAACACTACTGCAGTATACCATATACTATATATCTCGAACTCAACTTTATTGGTATTTTATACTTAATACTACGTGCCCTTAATCTATCTTAGCTACGTGCACTTATGTTATTTTACAAGCTTATCTACCTCATCTAAATACCTTAAATAAAATTATCTATAGAAGGGTACATGATTACGTGCTCACACTACAGCATCATTGGTCGCCATAGACCATGACCCAAACGCTTTTATGAAAAGAGTTTCGTATCCCGCAGTGTGACAGTTTATAAATCGGCGTGTTTTTATTATTTTCATATGATGAAAGAGTCAGTATTCAATTCAATTCCGAGACGTACGAATTTGATGGCGCATTTCACGTCACAATTTTCATACAAGCAAATTGGAATCGATACTCGGAGGCGGCAAGTTTTATGACTCTTACTTCCGTTACTGGCTTCGTTATCTGTGGATTTGTTTTATGACAAATTTATCAGAATGGAAGCTTTTGGACGAATGCATATATCCATGAAGATAGTAACAGATGAATAAAGAATTTATGTGACCGGCTTATTGGTTTGGTGATGAAAGATAAAGCGCTTGCGTAGTCATAAAAAATAATACGTCATACGGTTTCTATTGTGGGCCTATATATATAGATACTAGATTTTCTATAAGAGTATTTTAACATAGTGTCGGAATATGACTATACCTGGTATATATTGCAATAAACTCGCATGCAATAGAACGAACGAAATAGTCTGTACCTATAATAGATAATTTAATGTAATACTATACTAGTACCTGTATATCTTAATCTTAGAGTTCGAAAAATTGGTTCAAGTAATATGCAAAGGCCACGTGTTATCACGAGGTTATATTGAGGTCAGAGGTCAACGGTCATAGTAATTTCAGTATATCGACTTTGCTGAATCGAATGGCGTTGACCGCGAGTCTCTAGCTCTAACGGTTCTTGAGTTGAAAGTTGTGTAACAAACAGACGGACAAAGCTGTGGTATAAGAGTTTTTTCGAACTCTAAAAGAGAAGGAAAGGAAGTTTCCGTGCCTTGGAAAGCACGTAAAGCCGTTGGTCCTATGCCTGATCTCTCTCCGGTCGTGTCGGATTGCCCCATCGAATCATGAGGGTTAAGGAACAGAGAGTGCACTTGTGTTTGCGCACACACTTGTGCACTATAATATCTCCTGCGCAGATGGCCAGTCTCCGTTAAGACTGGCCGCCGTGGCCGAAATTCGGTCTGGAGGACATTATATTAAAAGGTATAGAAGGGAACTTAATACTACTACCTGTATTTCTCCACCTATGTTTTAAGTCCCACGAAATTCGGCGAACTACTGTTGGCATCTACCCCCGTAAATAGTCTGTGAGATACAATTAATTGTTCTGAGTGGGGTGGATTTTGTGTCCGTTAAGTGTATGTTTGTAAAATATCCCGCGATATAGAGCATGATGATGAATATGCGGAATTTATATTGGAATAGAAAAGTAAATAGGTTTTATATCATAACTAAACGATGAATTTTAAATGATGTAGGTTTACATATACCGGTTAGTACATCTGTTACCACAGCTGTATCATTATGATTCAAAGCACTCAGATGCAATGCGTATAACTCACACAAGGAAAAAGCGACACCGCAATACAATATCACGAGTTCTTATCACTAGACGGACGGAACACTAGCCCAATGGATAAGACACCAGACTTGCGATCAAGAGGTCTTGGGTTCAAATCCCACTTATTGCACTGTTGTGAACCCTCTCCTAAAACAAGCATTCTAGCTTAGTTGGAGACTTAACTCCTATCGAGAATACTAATAATTTTTAACACAAATTATAATAATCGCAGTTCCAAAAATATCTTTATAGCGACTCCACATAGACATATAAGTTCCGATAAATGTGAGATGGCGCTGTACACATACATGATAAAATGCGTAAGTGAAGTTTACATTGCGGGTTGCTATATACACAAGTAACCAATATCAACCATTAGGCTGCAGCCTGCCTGGCATGATCACTTAGCCTGGTCGGAGACTCCTAATTTTGTGTTGAAACGGCATCACTTCACGTTTCTCCACGATCTTAGCTATTTTTGATTATTTTAATTTATAATCATATGTGTTTTAGTAATAATAGAAGTACCTCATCACTATTGCAATATAATTTCCGACCTGCCCACGGACTCTGAATACCGTCGATCAGAAGCGAAGGAGGTGGGGGAGACAGACATGCCCCGCGTACAAGACTTCAGTATAGTCGGGGCTCACCAAGTGTGCAACCACACCTGTCCTATATATTGTACTGACTGGTATGAACCTGTATGTGCACAAATCTGGAATAGAGGATCTATATCGATATTTTCAAGACGAGCAATGGTTAATCATTGCCATGTGGATTTGTTTTCATGCTCTACCGGACTCAGTAATTATAATATTTTATTTTATACTTATACTAGCTTTTGCCCGCGGTTACGCTCGCTTAAGTGTATGTTAGGTTATGTTAATAACAGTACTTTTTATTTTTAATAAAATAAAGCCTATGTTACTCGGTGATAACACAGCTTTTGAGTTAAATCCTTACAAACAAACGAAAAATCTAATCTTTCCTCTTTATAATATTAGTATGAATTATAACGTAGTATTTTTTTGGTTTGACGGGTTTAATTTCTGGATGGACTATAGTAGAATGTTTGAAATCACTTACTACTACAAAACTTTAGTACCTATTTAAAACATATTTTTCTGCCACAGATGTAACTATAAGTCCTCTATATCAATGCTACAAAAACCCATCCGGTCTCATGTTTATGAAGCATATGGCAGCTCTGAAGTCGCTAAAACTTATGGACGACAAGCGCAGATCAAATGGGGGTACACTTAAAAGCAAGCTATGGCCGCTATTGGAGTTCATCAGAAGATCATTATATGACATTGGCAAACGTTTCATGTATTCGAATAATACGATGTTTGAGAAGGAACAAGAAATTAATGAAACAACAGAAGGTTAGTATCTTCTTCTTCTTTAATAGAAGCGTAGCTCTTGTTGGTGGAGTAATCGCCACATATGTCTGCCTTCTACTTTCTTTTTAAACTCTTAATACGACTCCACTCCCACTTTTTATTTACTTGTTGGCAAAGGTACGTGTCGGTCTTTCCGTTCCTTTCCTTTCTTTAAGATACGCTTATTACGATTTATTTTATAAACGTTACCAATGTTAAGGTAGAATGTAGATTATGAAGAAAATGAGTTCTTCATAATATTGTTCAAGACATATAAAGTCTGTCAGTGTGGTGAAATATGGCCTAACCCTTCTCTATCTGAAATGAGGCCTGTATCCACGAGTGGGACAGTCTTTAAAAAGGACTGTTATTATTATAACAAGTTCAAGGTTTGAACACGAAATAGTAGAATTGGGTTTGATGTCGATATCGTGATTAGCGCTTTGGTAGACCAAAGAGCAAATCACTATTATAAGAATACAGTTATAGTAATGATTTCTTTTGTTTTAGCTACGTCAACTCCTCCGCAATCCAGTACTCCTACTTCTACTGCAAACTTAAATAGTGTGACGAAGCGATTAGGTTTACTACATAACGCTTCAGTACCAAAACTCATCAAGATAATTACGAGACTTGGATAGAAAATAATTAAATGTTTCATATGTAGTTCATGAAATATGTTTAAAATTCCTTCGGCATGTTGTTTGGAATCCCCGTAGCATGTCATTTTCATTCATTGTTGCGTTCAGAATTATCGTCAGTTCGAAACATAGCATCTTATCATGATCCTCAATGATCCAATTTACGCCTAGGTTGCTCTCTGCTAATACTAACAGAGAGAGCCACCTAATAATCGCATCTTATCTTAATACAAAATTCAAAACGAGACTTTTTATTATGGAGGCTTAATTTGAAGTTGCCGCTTTGTATGAAAAAATCGGTAGTGTTGTCATACTAACTAGTTAATTCATAACTAGCTAATTCGAATTCTATGTTATTTTTTCATGTGCATATGCTTATACCTATTTATAGGACATAATGATTTGCTTTAAATTAATAAAAACATCAACCAACATGTAATTATGATGAATTGAAACAACGAATACGGGCAGATACTAAGCGATATAACTTTAAATACAAATTGTATAAAAGGTTATTATATAAATAATTTTAATGTACACATATATATATATATATATATGTTATTATGACGGCGACTACGATAATTTAGCGATAGTAAGACACTCAATTGACTTCATTGTACGAGCGAGAGCGGAAAACGTCGTGTCGTCGACGAGTCACGTGAGTGCAATCGTTTGGTGGGGTCATAGTAATTATATTAATTAGAAATGAAACGAACGTCAAAGGCATTCATTCACAAGCTACGAGGAAGAGCGGACCATCCTATCGGGATTACTGGTTCTTTGGGATCAAGTCGGCTATGCCGCTAATATTACGTACACTCCTACATATACATTAAAATTATACTATGTACTTTACACGTACATATTTCATAGCGGTTTTTATTGTTTAAAACACAGTTTTAACTACTATTGTTAAGCAATGTTACTAAATACTTGTATTTACATTGTTAAGCAATTTAGTGTTTTGAATAAATAACGCTGTAAAATCCGTATAAACTAATTTAATTTTAATTAATAATGTTATTAATAATACAAAATACAAATAGTCTATTTCGAAATGAATTTTAAAATAACCATTGCATTTTGTACAAAAACTACGAAATTACATGTAGGACATAAACGTAATACATACATACATAGATTCACGCCTGTTTCCCAGAGGGGTAGGCAGAGACTACGGATTTCCATTTGCTACGATCCTGACACACTTCTCTGGCTTCATTCACTTTCATCACATTCCTCATCGTAATATACACTGTTAATACATTCGACTTCCAAACTAAGATGGAATTTACGTGTTTAAAATGAACAAACGTTCCTTAACTAAAAGATTTAAAAAAGAACAGCAGGCTTGAGGTTAATTTTTTTAAAGACTTACGTCAATTAGGTATTTTATTTTTTCATAACCATAGACAATGAAATAAATATTAATTGTAAGTTTAAACAAGAACGTTATAATAAAATCAATACTAATCACCAAAAATGTAACTTTATTTATTTATTTATTTAGGCATATTTACAGGGTAAACACAAACATTCACATAAAATTTACAGACATCAAAGTGTATGTGCTACCTCAGTTACAAATATGCACAGCACTGGCAGGTAGACAGCATGCAAAATCTAAATAATAAAATTAAACAAAAGAAAATACAAAAGAATAATACAACAAATAAAAACAACAACAGGGAAAACAATATTTATATGCAAATTACCAACTTATAATACTACGTTATTTCTATTAGTTATTTTATATTTAAAATTCTTAGAATGTAACAACATTAATAAAATAAAACTGTAGCATTATGTAAGCTATAATAAAAAGTAATACATATATATATATATATATATATATATATATGACGGAGCAGGGTCCCCGTAGTTATTTTTAAAAAGCGTGTTCACCAGCATTGCTGGCGTCACAACTTCCATGGTCGGGGCTGTCGCTCATCTTCGGTGATCAAAGTAAACACAAGTAATACTTTTTTAAATTTATTCTCGAACTTTTGCGGAGGTCCGATCACTACGACGGCTCAAGTGAGAATGCCCGAGTCCGGCGTGCGCTCGGCCTTTTATAGCAAAACTAGGTGAGTCATTCATTTGAACCAAACATCTATCTTTGCACAATAAAAATAGTTTTTACATTACAAAATGTTATAATTTGATAATCAAAACGTTTTAAATTATTTTAAAAGCTATTAGCATGTGTAAATCTATTTTTTTATGTTAACACGTGATAAAACAATGACCACATGGTTTCACTTGAGAAATTCAACTCTTTTACAAACAGAATACATCAAAAATAATCTGTATCTAATCATAAGCAATATTAATCCATTACTCTAATGTTTTTAAACGCAATCTATTACCCAATCACAATAAACAAATCCGATTTGTTTTTGAGGTTATTTCGGACACGTATTTTCGTTCCTTATTTGTTTTTAAGTGTGGCAGCCCGCCGACATATATATATATATATATATATATATATATATATATATGTGCAAAAAAAGGATGCTGCACGCTGGTTAAAAAAAGAAAGAAATCAGTCCTTCTGTTTTCAAATATTAAAAAATAAATGACTGTCATAGTTCGACTTTAAGTCGACTGCAAAATAGCTTGTATATAGTTACATAGTTTATAAGCAGGGCAGTAGATACGCATTGATATTCGGAATGACCGAGCGTTAAATTGTGGAGGCTTAAATCCTCTCTCGGTGATTAATGCTCCTGTCCGTTCCGATTTACAGCCCGCGGTTTTCAGGGCCAAATTAGCCATCGCGCTCATAAATCGTCTAAAGGTGGCTGTGAATGTTGTGATGTTTGTCTCGTTGCCCATTTGATGCTCCAGTACGCTGTTAATGTGGCAAGCGAGGTAAATTGGCATGCAGGACTATTCGTTTAATGTAATTTACCTTTGTTACTACTGGATTTATTTAAGTGTCGTTTTTTTATGTGAAAATGTGTCCATTTATCAAGAAGAGAAACGAATGAAGTTCAGGAGTAATGATGGGTATGTAAACTGATGTTTAGCTACTATATCGATTTTATTTAGTAAAAACATATGGTCTGACTCTTTAAATCTATAATGTATGTGTTAAAACAATTCTCAGTAGCAACGCGGCGACTGGAACTATGGCTGATATATAGCACAGTTACCGATTAAAGCTGTCACGTAAAAACGAACGGGGTGAAACTAACCTATATATTTTCTTATGACTATGAAAAAACTAGATTGACTTGGCAATCGTTTGAAAACACAATGTATCTCACAAGGTATACATATTATATTAAAGTAGATTGTTTAGTGCGATTGCCAAGTCAATCTATTTATTTAAAACATAAAAGATTATTAATATTGATATGGTCACTATAAGATGTTGTTAGGTTAGCTAATTACGTAATAACTTAAGACAGAAGGTTCCTTAAGTAGTGACTGAATAAATTAACCGCTTGGTATTACATGGATCTTACAACTTTTTACGGTAGAAGAACTGAGTTGCGAGACTTGGTTTTATTTACAAGTATGTTTTTGATGGCATCTCATTTCTTTTTGTAGATAGTCCTACATTTTTCCTTTCCAGTACCTTCTACTTCTTGAATACCAAAGGATTTTCTTAAAGCCCACTCTCTGTCTTATGAGCTTTTCTTATTTTTGTAGGTAGTGTTCCTCTTTTTATTTTCCGGTACTACTTCTTGAGCTTCAGCTACAGTTTTTCTCAAAGCCCACTCCCTATCTCTATGGGTTTTTCTCGGAGGCTTTGATGTTACAATTTTTGTCAAGTCTGGACGGTAAATGCTTCTTAGTCTATTGTATTCACAAATTGAGGATTATTATCTCTCATTCACTATAAATACTGTCAATTCACTATAAATACTGTCAATGTACCTAACAGAAAATTACAACATGAAATTTAACAGAGGATTAACTTGAACTAATGTACGGCATTCACTGCCGTACACAAAGGTTTTTCAAATTAATAAATTACTTAACCCATTATTTTTCTATAGAATTAGATTTCTATAAGGATTATTTAAATTTTTATACCCATACTGACTAATACAATTTGCGTAAGTTAAATAAAACATGGTTTGTGTGTATACCTGCGATATCACAGTAAGGCCCAAAAGTTGCCTGGAAGAAAGTGGCCGCCTTTCTGTGACGGACGAGAAGCGTGGAAGCCGCGGCTTGGGCAAGCCACCTCCGCCGGCCGCGGTTATGATAGTGTTCTTTCTTTCATGGGAATTTCGGGCAATTTATTCTACTTAATACTTTGCAGGATGTTGGTACAACTTCATAAGACTTTTTTTTTTAATTTTTTTATTTTGCTCGTCAAAATGACCACACTCCACCTGATGGTAAGCAGTCGTGTGGTCTAAGAGCAGTGGCCTCCACATCGCCCCCACAGTAGCCGAGGCGATGTTGAGGTCTCTACTTTGACGGCCTGAGAAGATGCTTTTTCACGCCCCGCTTAAAGAACCCAGGATTGAAGGAAGAAGGAAACACGTGCCTTGGCAGAGAATTCCATGCCTTGGTCGTTCGGCAGAGATATGAGGACCCAAACTTTTTGGTACGCGCTCTAATCGACTCTACCGTGTAAGGATGGCATCTGAGCCCAGCACGCGTTGTTCTGGATAGGAAAGGGGAGGGCGGGATAAGGTGGAATAACTCTTCAGAGCACTCCCCGTGGTATATTCTGTAGAAACATGCCAATGAGGCAATGTCCCTACGGAGTTGCAGAGGTTCCAGTGAACTCGTGACCTCTGGATCTCCGATGATACGGACAGCCCGCCGCTGTAACCGGTCGAGAGCGTCCAGCAAGTACTGCGCGGAGCCATCCCAAAGATGAGAACAGTACTCCACGCAAGGGCGCACTTGTGCCTTATACGATAGGCACAGTTGCCCAGGCGTGAAGAACCGCCTCACCCTGTTCAGAACTCCGAGTTTTCGCGAAGCTTGCTTAATGACGCTCTCGATATAGGTTTTCTGATTAAGGGAGCGGCAAAGATCCATACCTAAGATGGAGAGACTGTCACGTATCACCAGTGGAGTGTTCTTCAGAGAAGGGAGGGGAAGGAACGGAGACTGTTTTGTTGAGAACGCGCATGCCTGGGTCTTCTTGGCGTTGATCTCGACCAAGTTCTTGGCACCCCATTCATAGATGCGGTCCAAGGTCTGGTCAAGTTCAACGACAAGATTCTGCCTTTTCCCCTCAACCTCAGCCTGTTTGGCCCCAGGATGTCCGAGATATCGCCCATGCACGGTACTGTCGTCCGCATAACAATGTATGTTGCCGAGATTCAACATATCATTGATATGCAAAAGAAAGAGCGTAGGGGATAAGACAGAACCCTGAGGCACTCCTGCATTGACCTGCATAAATTTGGAAGCGCGACCGTCGCAAAGGACCCAAATACGACGCTTCTGCAGGAAACTTGCAATCCAGGTGCACAGTTGAGGGGGCAAGCCATAGGCCGGAAGCTTGGAAAGAAGAGACCGGTGCCAGACTCTGTCGAAAGCTTTGGCTATGTCAAGGCTGATAGCCAAAGACTCGCCGTGCTTGTCCATAGCTTCACCCCAAAGGTGCGTGACGAACGCTAGAAGATCACCCGTTGATCGTTTAGCCCGAAAGCCGTATTGGCGATCATTGATCAACGATTGATCCTCCAGGTAGCGGACAATTTGGGTGTTTATAATCCGCTCGAACACCTTGGAGAGCACCGAGGTGATAGCTATGGGACGATAGTTGCTTGGCTCGGAACGGTCCCCCTTTTTGGGAATCGGTTGAACGTTCGCCTCCTTCCAAGCCTCAGGCACAATGCCTGCGGCGTAAGACGTCCAGTATAGGCGCGTAAGCGTGGGAGACAACTCCGCTGCACATTTTTTAAGGACCACAGCTGGGATGCCATCAGGGCCACTGGCTTTCCGAACATCGAGAGCCTGCAGTATCGCACGAACGGTTCGTTGCCTGATACATATATCAGGCATGGTGTAGCCGTAGTTGGCAATGTTAGGCGGCTGAGAAACGCAGTCATCGATTCGGGAGTTGGCCGCAAAGAGATTTGCAAGCAGATCTCCTTTGTCCTGCGGCCGATGAGCCAGTGATCCATTCGGATACCTCAGAGGGGGCAGCAAGGTCTGGCAGAAGTTGGACTGCACGGCTTTGGCCAGGCGCCAATAGCTACGACTGCCCGTAGGATGCGCCATGAGTTCCTGGCCGAACCGTGCGACGCGCTGGGCATCCGCTCTTAAGTATGCCCTCTTGCAGACCTTTGTGGCTTGGTTGAACGCTGCCTTCAGGTGATCCACGTTAGGGTCGTGGAGAGTGCAAGCCCTGGTCCAAGCGCGGTACGCTGTCTGTTTTCGTTCAACAGCATCAGCGCATCCACGACCGAACCAGGGCCTTTTCCTGCCGCCGCTCATGACATCACTGTATGGAATATAATATTCCATACCCAGGATGATTTCACCAGCGACAGCAGTAGCGCTCTCTGATGGATCCCTGTTCTCAAAGCAGCGTTGAGCCCAAGGGATGGATGCAAAGTACTCCCGCATTCCATCCCAGTCTGCCGACGAGTAGTGCCACAGTCGTCGTCTTGCCTCCTCGGGTCGTGGAGGCGTAACAACAACAACTGTGGCACAAACCAGACAGTGGTCTGAGGTGCCCAGAGGAGCACGAATCGACACACTGTACCGGTTCGGGTTACTCGTCAGCAGCAGATCGAGCAGAGAGGGCGCCTGACCTGCAATGTCTGGTATCCGGGTGGGCTGGAGTACCAGTTGAGACAGGTCATGCGTGAGAGCGAACGCATGGGCAGTTCGTCCCGCGTGGTCTGTTTTGGGAGATCCCAACCAGGTCTCATGGTGGGCATTGAAATCTCCCAAGAACACCAACTCAGCGTTCGGAAACCGCTCCTGCGCGTCGTCTGCCGCCTGACTCAGGTAATTGAAGAGTCGAGTTGTCTCAGCGTCTCCTGAATGGGATCGGTAGAGGCACATGTAGATTTGGCTGAAAGAACCATGATCTACGTGTACCCAAAGGACAGAGAAGGAAGGGTCCTCTAGGCATTGTAGACGGCGACAGCAAATATCCGCCCTAACAAACAAGCATACCCCGGCTTTCGCGAGGAAACACTTCTCTAGCACGTAGCCGGGATATTGCAGGTAGTTCGTGTCTGCAGGACGGCGTATTTGTGTCTCCGTTAGAAAAAGCATTGCCAGCCGAGCCGTCTCCAGGTGGTGATGGACGGCATTAAGGTTAGCGTGGAGTCCTCTGATGTTAATAAATAATAATAATATATGTCCCATTCTTGCTTTTTCATTCCGTTGATTGACCATTTTACAAGTTACCTTTGAACATCATTATATATCTAGGTACCTATCTATATCTATTATTCCATTATATTATATTATACATATACAGGTACACTGATTCATTCACTGCAAATGTAACTTTGTAATCCTTAAAATTTATATGGGATTACAAAGTTATTTATACAGTTGGTGTATCTAGAAAACTGGACCAAAATTGCAAAATATTTTAGATTTTCCTTGATTTATATACTAAACACTAATTGTATTCTAAATTTAAAGCTTCTATGTCTGCTAGAAGTGCCTTAGAGTTTGATGATCGGTCAGTCAGTGAGTGAGTGACAAAATTAAGAAACTTTGACTAGTTATAATTCTTAAACTACTGGTTCAAATTGAATAAAATTTGAAATATACCGTGTTTATACAATGCCTGCTTGGTTAATGAAAATTCAGGCTTCTAGATTTATCCACAATGAAGTTATAGGTGGTCAAAATGGCCTGAACTGTTTCGAGAAAATAATGGTACGGCCGTGCCGCTTTTTTGCTCGACTTGGCGGTGGCACTGCCGTGCCCTCAGATAGCTATGGCATACATTTTCTTTTATTTAAGAGAGACTACTTCTGTACTAGGATTAATTCCTGTGTCACGGGGCACTTTACAAACATTTAAACAACGGACACAAAGGACACCCAGACTTGAAACAACTATCCTACAACTTTCAGTGTGGTGACAGTGGCAAGGCGACTTCTCAAACCAGTAGAACATCTGTAAACGTAAGTAGTATTTATTTGTATACATATTTATACATAAGTAGAGCATATGTTACTCTCTGTCTTTCTACTTTGCTCGTGATAAAGGGACCTCTATAAGTCCGATTCTAGTCGACTGAATACAATAATTATTTATATATAGATATGGAGTAAATCTTATACGAGGACAATAGTTAAGTCCATACACGAGTTTATCGAAGATGAAAATTACCTTGTTTTGTATACACGTGTAACTGGTATTAACTTTTATTGATTGACGTTTCACATCCCGGCTTCTGTAGAGCTTATCTAACAACGTAATAAATCGCGTTAAAGATTCAAAGTACAATAACAGTTAGTTTGTGTGGAGATATCATTCGAAACAGGTTTATGATAGCCTTCGCAGATAACTGCCAAAAGGAAGATGTATACAAGTGAATCTTCTTGAATTCTAATTCTATCTACTTGAATCAATATTTCATCAATTCTATTACGTAGCGTTAGATTATAAACGTGAAAGATTCTCGCAAAATTAATAAAGAAAATTTGTTCTATCATTAGTTAAACCGTTTAATACAGAGTGCCTGTTACTAACGAGTACTATAACGATAATTTTATAATCCGAACGTCGCGGCCCGTTGATGTTCCTCCTTCATTTAAACGGCCAATGCCGTTTTTAATTAAATTTTCGTACTAGAATAACATTAAAAAAATGAACAGCTTTTACACCGACAAGGTTCGCCAAAGAAAGATTAAAATGTTGAATGTTTAACATTACCCAGCGGAAGGAAACCTTTCCGAACTTTTCCACTTTTGTTTAATGTTTATGTTTTAAAAGTTCCATGCATTCTTATATTTATTGTTTTAGTTTTGCAAGTTCTATTACTGTAATGCTGACTATCTCGTTGGTTCTGTAATCTGTAGCCATGATTACAGGTGATGAGGTCTCTGATTCTATTCTTGGAATAGAATAAGTGACCGCTCGACCTTTGCTGTTAAAGGTTTGCTTTTAGATTTTTTAACGCAAGGGTTCACATGATATCAATACATAGTAGGCGGGCTATAATTTAACAGCTTATTTACTTGGTTTTTCATCGCTGTTTATTTTAGCATAGCAATCTTTATTATTCTTTACGATGACAAGCAAAAACAAAAACTATTCGCTAGTTTACCAGCATAAGAGAAAGAGATTGAAGAAGATTATTTTTGCAGCTGTACGCCTCCTTAATTGCCTTAAGCAAATTTGCAAGAATAGAACATACATAGGTTATTAAGCTGATTTTTCTAACGTAGAGTTTTATTCCCAGTCAAATTGCTTGAAGTTATGGCAGGTAAGATGTATGTATGATGGTAAGATGTAAGTATGGGAGAGTCACGCTTCGGCATGAATGGGCCGGCTCGACCGGAGTGATACCACGACCTCACAGAAAACTGACGTGAAATAGCACTTGCGCTGTGTTTCGTCGAGTGAGTGAGGGTACCGGAGGCCCAACCCTCCCCCCTCATGATGGTGCAGTTGAAAAACCGTATACTACCCCAGGAAGATACCAACTGCGCTAGCGTTGGAGAATCCCTCTCTGGGCGTCCACGCTCAGGGAATAACGTACCTAAGCGTGGACGCCTAGGTCGCCCCTCGTATTCTGAGGAGGGAGGGGGGGGGCAAAACTGCGCTTAATGCCCGGGGCAAGAGCAGAAATACCATGGCAACCCCTGCCACGCTGGCCGTGGACTTTTGCAACATCAGGGGATTACATAGCAAACTTAATGCTATTCACTACCACCTCGAGACAGCAAAGCCAGCCTTGCTATTCTTGACCGAGACGCAGATATCGTCTCCAGCAGATACTTCCTACCTCACCTACCCTGGGTACGGACTAGAACACTCCTTTTTGTCTAGAGCCGGAGTGTGCGTGTATGTCAGAGACGATATCAGCTCTCGTCACCTCGGTTATCTTGAAGGTAGGGACCTCTCCATCTTATGGCTCCGTGTAGACAGCGACGACCATCCCCGCGTCTATGCATGACTCTATAGGTCCCATAGCGGTGACACCGAAACTGACCGACTCATTGAGCACATCCAGATGGCTTCGGACTTTGTGCAGCAACGGATCCCGGCCGCGGAGATCGTTTTACTTGGCGATTTTAACGCCCATCACGCCGTCTGGCTCAGTTCAAGTAAGACCGATCATGCAGGGAGATCTGTTCACGACTTCGCCCTGGCATATGGCCTGACACAACTGGTTACCACGCCCACGTGAATCCCAGATGTGGAGAGCCAAAATCCGTCACTGTTGGACCTTCTGCTGACTTCTCATCCGGATGGCTACCACGTATCTGTTGGCACCCCACTTGGCTCCTCAGATCACTGCCTTGTACGGAGTACAGTACCTCTCACGTGCTCGCCGCAATTGCGTGTTGCACGCAGCCGCCGTGTGTGGCACTACAAGTCAGCAGATTGGGATGGGATGCGGTCCTTCTTTGCGTCCTACTCTTGGAGACAAGTATGCTTCTCGCCGGATGATTCCAATGCCGTTGCTGATTCTGTTGCTGATGTGGTGCTACAGGGTATGGAGCTTTACATTCCGTCCTCTGTTGTCCCCATTGGTGGCAAATTTCGGCCTTGGTTTGGTCCATCTTCCAAAAACGCTTCTCGTAGGAAGCAGGAAGCTTACCAAGCCTGGACTGATGCGGTGACGGCATGTGATTTAAATACCAGCGCATTAAAAAAGGAGTACAACTTTGCCTCCAGGTCCTTCAAAAGAGACATTGCAAGGGCGAAGTCTGGAAAGGAAAAGGAAGGCTGGAGCGTCTTCCTTCAGGAACTCGTGCATTCTGGTCTCTTGCCAAAGCTATCGAAGAAAATTTCTGCAAGCCATCCTTTCCACCTCTTCACACGGGAAATGATTCGTTGGCCCACGACGCAAAAGAGAAAGCCGATCTTCTGGGCAAACTCTTTGCGTCCAACTCGACTTTGGATGACAGGGGACAAGAACCGCCTACCATACCGCGGTGTGAGGGTTGTATGCCTGATATCAGGTTCTACCAACGCTCAGTGCGCTTAGCACTTCTGTCCCTTGATATCCATAAGTCGAGTGGGCCTGATGCAATCCCCCCCATTGTGTTGAAGATGCACATCTTCTCACGCTCCAGAGTTGGCGCCGGTCTTAACGCGACTTTTTCGGCTCTCTTACTCTTCTGGCGTAGTTCCGAGACCTTGGAAGACAGCATTGGTCCACCCGATCCCAAAAAAAGGCGACCGCTCAAACCCGTTCAACTACAGACCAATAGCCATAACCCCCCTTTTCTCGAAGATAATGGAATCCATTATCAACCATCAGCTCTTATGGTACCTAGAGGGTCATCAGCTGCTTAGTGACCAGCAGTACGGCTTTCGTAAGTGTCGGTCAGCTGGTGATCTTCTAGTATACCTGACACATCGTTAGGCTCAGGCGATCGAGACAAAGGGGGAAGCCTTGGTGGTCAGTTTGGACATAGCGAAGGCCTTCGATCGTGTTTGGCACAAAGCGCTTCTTTCGAAGCTTCCTTCCTATGGGCTTCCCGAGAGATTATGTGAATGGGTTACTAGCTTTTTAGCAGACAGAAGCATTAAGGTCGTAATCGACGGTGAATGCTCTGACTCCATGTCTGTAAATGCTGGTGTCTCGCAAGGCTGTGTGCTATCGCCTACTCTGTTCCTCCTCCATATCAATGACATGTTGCAAATTCGCAGCATTCATTGTTATGCGGATGACAGCACGAGCGATGCTCTTTATACCGGCCGCACTAACATCTCTCGGGAAAACGTCATTGAGAGCCGAAACAAACTTGTGTCTGAAATTGAGACCTCTCTGAAGAAAGTCTCGGATTGGGGCAGGCTTAATTTAGTCCGATTTAACCCCACAAAGACACAAGTCTGCGCGTTCACCGCAAAAAAGCTGCCGTTGGTCGTATCTCCTCGTTTTGAGAACATCCCCATAACTGCCTCAACCGATATTGATATGGTGTCGATATATCGAGCGAAGTCCAGTTCCGCGGCTATTTAGAGGGTAAAGCTAAATTAGCTTCAAAAAAGCTTGGCGTGCTCAACAGATCGAGACAGTATTTCACACCGGCCCACCGCCTACTACTTTATAAGGCGCAAGTTCGGCCTCACATGGAATACTGTTCTCATCTTTGGGCAGGGGCACCCCAGTACCAGCTTCTCCCTCTAGACCGCATTCAACGGAGAGCGACTCGAATCGTCGACTGCCAGGATATTTCAAATCGGCTAGACCCCTTGGCGCTGCGTAGAGATGTGGCCTCGCTATGCATCTTCTATCGCTTATACTATGGGGAGTGTTCCGAGGAATTGTTCGGAATGATCCCTGCTGCCTCTTTTCGCCATCGTCCTACGCGACAGCATTTTCACTCCCATCATTTAGATGGTTGGCAGTCCACAACTGTGCGTTTTTCCAGTAATTTTCTGCCTCGCACAACAAAACTGTGGAATGAGCTGTCGCCTACGGTATTTCCGGACCAATACGACCTTCAACACTTCAAGAAAAAAGCGTACTCCTTTTTAAAAGGCCGGCAACGCACTTGTAACTCCTCTGGTGTTGCAGGTGTCCATGGGTGGCGGTAATCGCTTACCATCAGGCGATCCGTCTGCTCGTTTGTCCCCAAATCCATAAAAAAAAAGGTATTCTGCTGCGAGAGCTAGGAAACTCTCGTGAAATACGTTAAAAGAAGTTCAGTTCCAATGTCGAACAATAAACTAAAGTTAAGATAATATGGCATAGCATGCCTGTACGTATAACACACACTTCCCTAACCTTTCAAACGTATGAGTATGTGTTTGTTACTATAATACACACACAGTATAGGCGTATTTGGTTATGTCTAATTACAGGCATCATAATATTACCTATTTACAAAGGTTCCTCTTGCGTAAGGTTATTTGTTACGTAGGTAGCATTTTTGTAATCCAGATATGTTTACAGAACCCTTCTTGTTTTCATTAGAATGAACTACAAACGCATCGATATACAGGCATGGCACGTACTATCGAAACAGTGTCTGACTAATGGTGGTAATTTATTTGAGCAGCGCCGGCGATCCCATGGAACACCCTTCGGTTGGTTAGCTCTTGGTATGCAAGGGGGGTTTTTATTGGACGAGTTATATCAGTCATGCGCAATTTGCGAAGCGACCGCGACGGTGGGGCATCAATTGTTTTGCGATTGTGTAGAATGTGGCACTACTCATCCACTATAATGGAATATGGCTTGATCTACCATAATGGAATATAGCTTGATACTTGATACTTGTATACAAACATAAATTAGTTCATATTTATAATAGGAGTGAATCTGCTTGTACATTGGAATCTGTTACCTACATATATATGTATAATATAATATAGGTAATAGATTCGAATTGATGTGTAACGTATCCGTACTTAAATATCATAAACGCTAAATTGGCTGTCTTTTTGTTATTTTGTTACTGCAATACTACTTAACTGGCTTGTTTTTCTTGAAGCTTATAATGAAATGTAACCATGATGCCTGCTTCTATAAATTTACCGTTTATCGTAAGTTAAATTAAATGCTTCTGGATTTTTATTTAAAAACTATTTCATACGGATTTTATCGCGGTTTTTTTAAAAAATATTACGTCATTTTACATAATTTTGAAACTGTTTCATTACTACTATTATTAAACTTTACTATTATTATACTATTGAAACTATTTCGATTTACAGTTTTCTCGACATTTTGGTTGCTTTTGAGTAGCCATGGTCATGGGCAGTGGCGTAGCGTGGACTAATATAGACGTGGGCAAAGTCGCATCAGCGAGGCCCCTTTTCTTTCGTTCCCAAGATATACCCAATAAATCTATCTTACTAAACATGCTTTGACACGACATACCTACTTATGATAGTGAAAAAATATAAATGCGCGATGGGAGAATATTGAAAACCATATAGATTTGAAAAAGGTTTTATTTTGTAACTTAAGTGATAAATTTTCGGCTTTTTGCTTTACAGAAGTCCTCTAGTAAGGCTTTTATTTTAAGTCTGGTGGCATCACATTTAAAGAGGCCTCGCGGGGCCCCTTTAAGTGCGAGGCCATGGGTGAGGGCCCACTTTGACCACGCCTAGCTACGCCACTAGTCATGGGGAGACTAAGATAGTGGTCGTCTCATTGACTTGAAGTGTAGTTATTTCAAAGTACCCAAATATAATTTAATTCTTGTTCCTATTTATGCCGAATGAGCTTAACGTATCATGAATATTAGCTGTGTCTTGCAACATTGGTTGCAGTTAAGTTATCAAATATTTAGATATTTGTTACATGATAATTACGTGTTTTGACGTAAAAAGAAATTAAAATGATACTTTCTTGTATTACATACAAAGTCACTAAAAATCTATATATCCTAACTAATATTATAAAAGCGAAAATTAGTTTGTTTGTTTGTTACCTTTTCACGCCTAAGCCACTGAACCGATCATCCTAAAATTTTGCATATACGTTGTCAGGTTTACAGAAAAGGACATAGGCTACCTTTCATCCCGAAAAAAATTACTGTTTCCGAGGAAAACAACAATAACGTTCTTATGATAATAGATGGCACCACGTGTCTTTCGAATCATGATTGAACTATATTATTACAAGCAGAGTACAACCCGAATTGGTTGTCAAATTCTAAATTAACGTGAGCGAAGTCGCGGGCAAAAGCTAGTAGGCTATAAAGGCTATATTTTGTGATAGACTGTCCAATCGATTGTTAACCCTTTACCTATTACTAGAATGATCGTCAGTCTACTCATTTCGATTATCACTCTATACTTGAAGCTCATGTTAATGGAGAGCTGTTCGGGCTAATTCGCCATCGACTGCCATGTGGCACTCGTCTTGGCAGTATGTGTCTGTATGACCTCGCTTTTCTATATGCATACAACAATCGTGTAATGATGTTATAGTTGAAAAAATATATCGATTGTCTCGTAAATAATGGATAATCCTAAAACACCTTATATTAACGCTATTGGGAACCCAAAATAAAAAAAAAAAAACGGAAATAGTTTTCCAGGCAGAAATGAAAATGTGTTTATTTTAAATGACTACTTATTCGCAATCCATTGCTTTTCTGTACACCATGGCTACAAATAAATGAAAGCCGTCTCTTGTTTATTGTAATAATATTATTTAAAGATATGCAGTTAATCTTATGCGTAGCTGTTGTATTTTCTTTTAAAAAACGATCTTATTCTGTGACAGATTATGCAGTGGCAACTATTTAAAAAAGTATTAATTTTGGCCTTTAATAGCTCTATCATGGTGTCTCAGGTTTATTCATTCTGTACGGGATAGCCTGTATATATACTATATAGATTTTTTTTACATACATACATACATAGATTCACGCCTGTTTCCCAGAGGGGTAGGCAGAGACTACGGATTTCCATTTGCTACGATCCTGACACACTTCTCTGGCTTCATTCACTTTCATCACATTCCTCATACACGCCCGTCGGTTCAAGGAGCTCTTAACCTGGCCTTTGTCCAGGACGCCTCCGATCTGGTCGAGAAACGTTCGCCTAGGTTTTCCTCTTGCGACTGTTCCATTCACATTAGCCTTATAAACTTTCTTAGTCAGTCTTTCCTCGTCCATTCTTTCTACATGTCCAAACCAGCTTAACATACCCTTTTCTATTCTTGTAACTATATCCACTTTCATGCCGCATCTCTCTCTAATCACACTATTTCTTATTCTATCTTTCAGAGTCACACCACATATGCTTCTCAACGCTCTCATTTCTACAGCATTTATTCTGCTCTCATGCTTCTTTTGCCATACCCAACTTTCACTTCCATACATAAGTGTGGGCACTAATAGTCCTCTATGAACAGCCAAACGTGCCTTTTCGGATACATTTCGACTGTTCATAAAAGCGCGTAGGGCTCCATTCACTTTGTTGCCAGCAATCGTTCTCCTTTCAATATCTCCGTCATGTTTACCATCCCTTGTAAACAAAGTACCCAAATATACAAACTCTTTCACTTGCTCCACTTTTTCTCCATCAATCATAATATTACACATCGTCACGCACTCTTCCTTTTCAAATACCATTACTTTCGTCTTGCTTACATTTATTTTCATTCCTTTACTCTCAAAAGCACCATGCATAATAGTTACCATCGCCTGCAACTCTTCCGCCGATGACGCAAGTATTACTTGGTCATCGGCATAAAGAAGACATTTGACAAGTAACTCATTCATTCTTAATCCCCATTCACAATCTTTTAAATCTTTCAAACAATTGTCCATGTATAGGTTAAACAGCCAAGGTGACGCTACACATCCTTGTCTAACACCTTTATCGATGCTAAACCACTCTGTGTAGGTCCCATTTATCCTAACACAAGCTCTGGAATCATCATAAAGAGATTTCAGAGCTCGCGTGAGGTTGCTATTCACTCCATACATGGACAATGCCGACCAAAGTTCATTCCTCACCACTTTATCATAAGCCTTTTCCAGATCCACGAATGCGCAATAGACCTTTTGACCTTTGGCCAAAACTTTTTCGGCTATGCTCCGTAAGGAAAAGACCTGATCCGTACATCCCATACCCTTTCGAAATCCCGTTTGTGCATCCCATATTTTCTTGTCGGTTACTTTCACAATCCTTTCAATTAACACTTTTGCATACAATTTACCGACGACGCTGAGCAAGCTAATGCCTCTATAGCTTTTGCACTCTTGCTGTGAGCCTTTTCCCTTGTATAAAGGTACTATGACGGCCTTGCACCAATCACTTGGTACACGGCCGGTATTCCAGCACAAGTTAAAAAGGCGGCACAACTGAGTTGCTATAAGACCCTGTCCAGCTGTCAGCATTTCGACTGTAATCCTATCATACCCACCAGCCTTTCCTGATTTCATGCTTTTCAATGCTTTCATTATTTCATCCATACTAATAGGGCTTTCATCACTACTATCATTATCATTCATTTCGAAACTTTGCCCTTGCCATTCCTCTCTTTCAAATAAACTTTCAAAATATTCCTTCCATCTCTTCAGTACGCTCTTTTCTTCATTCAGTAAACTTCCATTCTTATCTCTGATTGATTTCAGCTCTGTGGTTACGGTTTTACCTCGAACCGAGCGAATGGATTTCCAGAAGAACTTCGCGTTGGTCCGGAAATCTTCAGATAATCTTCTATCAAACTCGTCTTTCAATTCCTCTTTTTTCCATTTAATTACATCTTTCACTACTTTATTCATTCTTATAAACTTATTCCTAGCTTCATTCACATCCTCATTCGTTGCTTCTTGCATTCTTTCATTGGCTCTGACAGATAGCCAGTCCAACCATGCCTGCTTCTTCTCACGTACTACCCCTTGCACATCTTTATCCCACCACGCATTCTTCGATTTTATAACTTTCCTCTTCTTGCTCACACCGCATACTTCTGACGCTACAACAACCACTTCATGCTTAAACGACTGCCATAATTCTTCTATATCATCAGTGTCACAAAATCTTTCAAATCTTTTCCTCAATTGATTTTTATACTCGTCTTTCAATACTTCATCTTGCAAATTTTCTACTTTTATTCGTTCTTGGACACTTGTTCGGGTAGGTATACGGTGTCGCCATCCTTTGAAGAGGCCACGTATCCGGCTCATAATCAAAAAATGGTCGGTATGGACACCAATACCTCTATATACCCGAGTGTCTAGGACATTCTTTCTCAATCTTTCATCCACTACAACAAAGTCAATCATACTACTTCTTACATTCTTTGCTTCTCTTGTATACTGGTGGATTCTTTTGTGGGCAAACATAGTGTTTGTCACACAGAGATTCCACTCCAAACATAACTCAAGCAACCTTTTTCCATTCTCATTCACGCTTTCGTCCCCATACTTGCCTAAAACCCTTTCGTATCCTTCACGCTTTACTCCCACCCAACCATTAAAATCCCCTAACATTATCAACCTCTCGTGTTCCTTGCATTTCCTCAAGACATCTCTCAAACACTCCCAAAAATCTTCTCTTTCTTCCCGTGCACTCTGAGACATACCCGTTGCTATGTTTACGGGTGCATAGACCCCTACCATAAACACACGAGTAATCCCTACTTTCATTCTCATCCATAGTAACCTAGCACTCACATATTCGAATTCTTTTACACACTCATTCATTCTAGCAGACAGAATAACACCAACTCCCTGACAGGCTCTGGTATTGCTAGGCACGCCGGACCAATACGCCGTGTAGGGTCCATGCCTAGTGGTATTACAGCCTTTCCTTTTCGTCTCATTCACGCACAGAACATCAATCTTTCTCTCATTCATCATCTGACATACTTCATTCAATTTTCCATCCATCCCTCCTCCAACATTCAATGTAGCAAAACGGCTTTCCGTAGGCCACTTTTCGCCCTCGCGAGAAACGAGACGTGACGGGTGGCGGACCGCGTCGCCGCCATGCGGATTATTAATAAAATCAAAGTCCATATGCGTTCCCACGATTGTTAGGGAAAATACTGTCCACCTCCGCAGAGCCCTTTACAGAGGTAAGGTGGATCCATCCTGTGCCCTGTGACCACCAACACAGGCACCCTCCGTTCACGACCAGCTTTCCCTCTGGCCACGAATCCATCAGCACGGGTCGGTTAACACCTTGGATCGGGGTTTATTCTCGGGTCTGCTCCCTGAAAATTGGTTTGACTTCGGAGTTTTCCTTCTCCTAGACAGGTTGCAAACCAATGCTAACGAGGCCCATCTCCCCGACTTAGGTACCTAAATGTCACACGGTAGCTAAAAACGTTTAAAAATTCTAACGATCCTACTTGGTATTCGAGTATCAAATGGAAATGTTCACGACATCCCTACGAGTTTTTATTCTAATCAATCTTACTATAATATTATATTTACACATTCGGTTTTGAGAATGAGATTAAAGCGTGGTGTTAACCTGCCAATTGTTTGAATGCCAGCCATAATTGAAAACCTATTGTGCCCAACTGCCGGTGTGCCGCAGCGACTCAATAAGTATTCGTTGATTGAATCGGTTTCAGCCAATCATGAGACAAAGGAAATTTAGCAGTTCAGATATAATAACTACAAAAATGGGGTCTAATATATGACTGCCCAAATGGCACATAAGTTCCAAAGGACTAGGTACTTGCATAATTTCAAAATTTTTCGTAATAGGTACCACTCTAGCTCTAAAACTGCAGACTGAGTCGCGAGAAACTTTAAAAGCATTCAAACAATGGACACAAAGCACACCCAGACTTAAAACAAGTATTTGTAGAACACGTACATTTTTGTCCCGTGTGGGGATCAAACCCACAACACACGGCGTAGTGGCAGTGTGGAGGTGACCAGATAAACCACTACGCTATCCGTGCAGTCATGTCTCATAATTGATGCTATGCAGCAAATATTTCTGTGATCGTCAAATAGGCATATTAAGAACGAATAAAAATAAATCCTGCGTTAAATATAATAATATTCTATCAAATACACACAACACCATCTAGCCCAAAACTAAGCAGAGCTTGTACTATGGATAAACAAACGTATATAATTTATTTTTGTAAATACATACATATTATACATAGAAACACCCAGACCAAGGCAAACATCCATGTCCATGCACACAAATGTTTGACTGTGCGGGAATTGAACCCGCGACCTCAGGCGTGGCAGTCGGTTACACTAACCACTACGCCATCGAGGCCGCCAAATGAATTGTTGTTAACAACAATGAGTGAACAATCAAACTATTGTAATTTACAATATAAGTCAAAATGAGAGATCTGTTAATTGTTAGATTTTTAAAAACCTCTAGTATTAAATTCTTCGCTCATTTTGGAGTTGACCCATCTACGCCGCACCTAATGCCGCCCACACAGCTCTCTACGCAAATATATGTATTTATTTCAACGACGCTCGCGAAGACAAGTGAATTACAAACCTATTCAAATAGGCACCTAGAAAAAGGAGTACTTATCTATATGTGAAATCTCGTGAAAAGTTTCTCACAATTGTGAAAGGAACGAGGGAAATATGCGGGTTATTTGTTGGTACGAAACAGCCCGCATTACAACCGGTACAGGTAAGAGATGGAACTTTTGCCAACTATTTGTAAAGTCATCTAACGCACCCCTACAACTATGCTTCCCACTTGTTTATCTAAAGAATCGCAGGTATGTGAAACATTATCTTGTCACTCTGTAAGTGTTCACGCTGAAACAACCCAAATATAATTGTCGTTTTGTGTAAAGTCAATTGTCTAAAATCAGTGTTAGGCAGAGAAACGTTGGATACTTTTGGTGTCTTAACATCACGTCACTTTAAGCAAAGTATGTGGTAAGCGTTTATTATCAATAAATTTATGGTACATAGATCGCTAGCTACAATTATTTTTGAAAGGCTCACGTCGAGCAATGTTACCGATTTTTTAGTAAATAAGTTACCAGTAGTAGCACGGAATTCTGCTTACCTATTCGGAGAAACAGTCGTAAGACTAGGCATGCCTACACATAAAAGAAACTCAGCAAACAATCTTCATGTTACGTCACTTTCCTTGCCATATTAAAATAAAAAGAAATAATAATGAAGCGAACTTCATGTGTCACTTTTTTAATTTCATGTGTCACTTTTGTCAAGTAATACTTTGAAAATTCCACAACATATTACAAAGTCTCCTCATTTGCAGATTCATTAATTATACATTGTCGCGGGGATAGCCTTAACGGCTGGATCGTATGATCGCTGCAATTAGCCTTTAAAACCACTATATCGCTAATGATACTAAAAGTACTCTGCTGAGGTTCTTATTCTGAACGAGGTCTAATGACAAACGATTTTATTAGGTTATAAAAAGAAAGCTAATTTGATTTGATAAAAAGAATACATTTTACGTAATTTTATGCGCAGCCTGTAAACCTGAAACTCAAAGGTTTTTTAGGCTACGTGTAACCTTGCGTATTCTAAAGGAATTGGCCAAGTTTAAATCAAGTTTATCCTCTATAAAGTCGTAACTTGTAGACAAAGAGTCTTAGTCCAGTTTGATCAGGTCTTGTTATTGCTGGATTTATCGAGACCCACTTGTTTGTTCCACATCGAAATGTGTCACAGAACTTTATCACAGTCGATCCAGTTTTGATTACAATTATTAAGTTTGTATTAGATTCATATTTGGTGTTTGTTTGAAGGAAGTTTGGGATATTACATTTATTTGGCGATAGATGTAGAGTTTTGTTATGTAACATTTTGTGATATGAATATTTCGACCGGAAAAAGCCGCTGTAGTCATGTATAATTCTTTTTGAATAGTAACTACTATAGTAAAGTAATGATGCCCTGGTTGCATTCGAATGATTTTCGAATACAAATATTCATAGGCGCGCAAAAACTGCACAGTACATTGATACTACGTTGCGCTTTTCGAGCGTCTATGAACACTGCTGTTGATACATTTGAATATAATTTGATTGCTATTTTGTGCATCCTTACAGTATAGCCATTAAGTTTGATTCGGATTCATTATGTTGGTGGATATCCCAACGTGTTCTAATGCGCTTTGAATTACTATGAATGTTCACAAAACAATACAAAGTGTCCATAGGCTATGGTGACCGCTCATACATGAATCGAGTTATGCTTGGTTTACTCCCTTATCTACAAGAGGCGACTTTTCGTCAAGCAAAAACATTTAACTTATATTACATCATTAAATCAATCGACATTATCAAATCTTCAAGCCCGCATAGTCGAAATTTAAACTAATCGCAAGATGGCTTCATCATTTCTTTTTTAATAATCTGAAGTTACTTATAGTATGGATTATTAGAAAGGATCGTAAAGCCGCCTTTCTGCAATCGATGTAATATTCTTCTTACCGAAAATGTAAAAGGGTAGCGCTATTAATAATGGCAAATTGTGCTGAACCGCGCAAAAACCATTCTTACCGAGCAAAAAAACTATTTTGTGTCCTAAATATCGTTGTCTTCGATAAAAACGGCCACATATCCCGCAACCTTACTATCTCAACGTTCCGATAGGGTCTAGATTTCTACTACATTTGTTTTAATTTATCTGTATGTTATATGGGACGGTCAAAGAAGCTTTTAGTTATCCACCGTCGAATACCTCCGAAGGCTGTTAACTAGATTTATGTGGAAACGTTTCGAGTGGGAGTTTACAGATTTATGTTTTTAAATTACAAATAAATAAGGTAGAAGTTTCAGTGCATATATTTAACATGTCAGTTTTGAAATTTGAAAAAGGTGGGTGTTTTAATTTAGTACTTTTATGGCATGTGGTTTATAGATATCAACGTTGTCTAAAAAATATGTTTTAAACGATGGGTCCATTTTCTTTAACTTTAAGAGGGTTGCTAGCTATTATTTACGCTTGATTATAATATCAACTATTCAAAGAAGCCTGCCTCATAACCCATTGTTGGAATATGCACTTAACATTATTGAAAGACTAGATTTTGCCCTCGGTTTCGCTCGCGTGAATGTAGAATAGGTTACATTATGAACAGTAGTTTAGAAATTTCATGATGATCTATCGACTAGTTAAGACGTGTAAGCGTATCTAACAAACAAATAAACTCACATTCAGAATTATAATATTAGTTAGAATTATCTGCATTTATCATGAGAAATAATTTCAAGAAACTTAGTGCGATGGTAGCCATTTTTACAACTACAAATTATTACCTGCTACTTTACTTCCATTTTTAGGTAGCCTATATTCTTCTCCTAGGGTCAAGCTATCTCCTTGTGAAATTAATCAGTTGGGTTGTCAAGACATAATAACCAAAACGATGTCCCCATGTACAGAAAGAAAGAAATAAATCTTTATTGCTTTACAGCTTTTAGGTACAATATAAAGTATGGATTTTATTGCCACAATCTTAAATACTTAACAGCGTTGACGTCTTTAGGTGTTTAAGATTATTACAGTGTAGAAAAATTGACGTTCATATCACAAGAGTTTATAACAGGAACTGATCAAATTCAAGCCGTACTTACCTAAGCTCTTTTTCAGCGAGAAGAACACGAAGCTATTTAAAGTTTACTGTAGATACTAAACGAAGTGCGTGTCCCTCTCAAAAGATTCGTATCATAATTGTAAATGTCCATTATTTTACGAAACCAAATACAGAAACTTACGCTGTGAAACAACACATTAGAAAAAGAAATAACAATATACTATCAATTATGTTTATGACAATAGAACTAATTCTTTGTATTCTATAAAACGAATATTTTAATGGATTATATAAAACTGTCATAAACTTTAACTAATATCTAAAAAAATTATATTATATCCTCTTATACTAACTCTGACCTCTTAAAAGCAATGATGTGGTTGTTTGTAAAAGTCACGGTATCTATAGAGGAATTGAACTTATTGACTATACTTGTGTATGTAACGTAGATAATCCGTAAATAAATAAATAGATAAGCACAGACGTGATAAATATTCTACCTTTATCAATATAGCGTGTATTACCGTCTCTTCGTCCGCATCTAATTACGGTTACTAATCGGTGAATCAGTCGGAATGGCTCCCATTGCTTGGATTCTTTGGAAAAACAATAGCTAAGGTAACTACAGGCAATATTTTTGTTATCTTTTTGTACTGAAAAAAGTGTTATCTTCGTAGAATAATATGGGGTATTTTTCTTTTGCCTGTGTTTAAAAGTACCTTTCACGTAGGAATTTGAAATTTTCAATGGTAAAACGTGCCTTAATAAGATTGATTAATTGTGTAAGACAAATACTTTCCAGATAAAAATTGTTTATCTCGAAATATTTACTTACTTGTACCTATATATATTATTTAAAAAGAGCAGCAAACGCCTAGAGCTAATGAGATCTTATGTTGGAGCCCATGGCGTGTTCCTTTGACGATGCAAAGTTATGTGCGTATTCATAAGTTTACTATCATTTGCTTGAACACTGTAGGAAACAATAGCGAGGCAACCTGCATGTTTGATTTCCATAATGTTTAAAAGATTTGTATAAAATTGGCTAACACGGCCGGCACGGCTAACCTTGTGTATACTCTAAAATCTATTATTTAAAAGAAGCTTGTGTGCTAGTTAATAAATCGCACCGATATGATCTTCGAATAGATCAATATAAAAATCTTTACTACGTACAATTGTGATATTATGTACGGGTTATCGATTCACAGAACAATGCCTACTCCGAATGTGGAAGTTTTGCACATAAAAGCGTCCTAATACAATTTAGTGGTTGGGCAGAACAATAATTCTCGGACTGACAATAACTTGTGCACCTCCGCTTCGTACACCTATTTTAGGATGATGTTGATTTTGTTCTTTTGCGAATACGCTTTGCGAAATATGGTTATGATGGGTTTACGAATTGTTTATTGGCGCATCGATTGTGAATAAAAGCTTATTGTTGTACTGTGTTGCGATGTGTGGACAAAGCAACTAGACAATTTTTATACAAAATGTTTGTAATACACAGATTATAAAAACTATAGTGTTAGTAAAAGATTTTGTCGTTATTTTCTGTTTCGTTAGTTTTTAAGGCTTTTTGGTTTCAGGATGTGTATAGTGATTTGGGTGACTTTCTTTGGAGATGATTACATCTTCGAAGAAAATCACCAGGTTAATAATATTAATATTTTAAAGTTTTATTGAATACCTGCACAGGCAGTTCATTGCAGCATATGATATACCTATCTTAGTTTTGCATGTAGCTATAATGAATGTTCATATTTTAGGTTAACTTTAAATTAAATGATATTTTCACAAAGAATACATCATTTCTTATCTGAAATTGATACATCTTTATACTTTATTTCTGGTTTCTCACAGTAGCTCTCAGCAAATACTAGTTTAAATCCTAATCGATTGCGCGTTTCCAGCTTTAGGAATGCGGTCGCTTTGCCAACGTTATCAATGGTTCAGGCAAAGTAACATTATAACTTCCGAATAATTTACACAGATTTGCAAATCGGTGCAAGTCTTAATTGTACAATTACAAATGAAACGCCAAATGTCAGAGATACTGAATTTTCACTTGGCATTGGCATTTCAATTATATTTTGTATCATTTAAATGCCAATGCCGAGTGTATATGTATTACTTATCCGCCAAGTCGAGCAAAAAAGCGGCACGGCCGTACTATCCTTTTCTTGAAACAGTTCAGGCTATTTTCGAACGCCTATAACTTCGTTGTAGATAAAAGTAGAAGCCTTAATTTAACAGTTCAGTAACAAAGCAGGCATTGTATAAACACGGTATATTTCAAATTTCATTCAATTTGAACCAGTAGTTTAAGAATAATAACTATATATAATACTAGCTGTTACCTGCGACTTCGTCCGCGTAGATTTTAACTAAAAAGTGTTTGTCGCCGCGGAACCCAACTATATTTCTCTGCCCAAGTTACTTAAATGGCGTAGTTTTTATAGTGTAAAGCTAAATAATAGCATGGCTTATTCAAAAACAACATTTAAATATGCGTCGTTAGATTACACGCTGTCACAGAATGCGTAAGAAAATAAAGATTCACAGCTCCTCCCCCGTAGGTGATAGCGTGATAATATGTAGCCTATATGTTGACCCAACCTGTTAGTAATATTCATGCAAAATTTGAAGTAAATCCATGCAGTATTTTTTGAGTTTAGCCCGGACATACATACAGACAAACAGACAAAAATTCTAAAAACTATATTTTCGGCTTCGATATCGATTGTAGATCACGCCCCAAGTATTCTTTTAAAAAAATATTCAATGTACAGTTTTCACTTTCCTACGAGTTTATTATATGTATAGATGTAACGGGTATTAACGCGATCATGCATAATGTTTACCTATTTTAGGCTTGACGTTTCGGCCAGGTTAGGTACACCGGCCGTGGTCACAAGCTGACTGGTGCTGCGATGTCATGTCTCCGTTTTGAGGCAGACGATTTTGATTCACCCTCACTTTAGGCATATTTTTGTTTGTCCATGTACCGTCATAAACTACACTCACGGTATCCCTACTATGTATGCTAGCCGTCGTGTCCATATTTTGTGAATTACCTGACTGTGCAAAACAGCGAAGTTGCGTATTATTAATCACGGGATTCCACGTCGCGGATAATTTGAAGCCATCTTCTCAATTTAAATTTCTATGTTTTTTGATTTCAATAGCTTCTCGCACTACTCTTGGATAAAAGTGGCGATTGGTGGAGAGGACTTCCGGACGATGAAATTCTATCCAATGTAATCATTGGATAGAATTCAATATATACTGGAATCGGGTACTAATGTACCCGATTCCAGTATATATTCTGCAATTGTTGATTTGCTAGTCTGCCGGTTTTTCACAGCGGCGATGTGTTCTTTGATCCTCTCAGCAATATTACGCTTGGTTTGGCCTATGTAGGAACTCCCGCAGCTGCAATTTATTTTGTTGACACCTGGCGTTTGTAAAGGTAAAACGTCCTTTGGTGTGCCCACCATGCTGGTTACTTTGGCCCCCGGTGTATAAATAGTGTTGATGAAATATTTCTTTAACACCGTTCCGTTCTTATCTGTAATTCCTTTTACGTAGGGCATATAGGCGGGATGTCTGTTCACCTCAGGATGCTTGCATTTTTAAGTCAGCTGCCTCTGTCGTCCATTCACTACATATCCTTTATTCTTTAGTACCTAGTAGTAGTAGAACATGATTGAGTTCAGACTCTAAATACTCGGGGTCATAAAGATCATGAGCTATGTGTTTTAATTATGTTATAACGGATTGTAAGTGACGTGAGTGGTGGTTTGACGTTGCGTGCAGGTATCTATCCGTGTGTGTAGGTTTACAGTACACACAGTGTGACAAGAACCCATTCGTTCTCGCGGTGATTTTGACATCCAGAAATGACAACGATCTGTCAGTCTCCATTTCATAAGTAAACCTCGTTTTTAAATGAATGGAATTAAGGTGTTGTACATATTGTTCCACGTCCTGCTTAGTACCTTTAACAATGCTGAAGATATCATCAACATATCTTTTCCAACAATGCCGAAATACTACGAACGCGATTCGACTACGTGTGAAATGGTTGTATGCGTGTAGTGTTTTTTCATTAATTTAATGCATTTCTAATGCATATTTTATAAAAATATATTGATTCACCACTCCTTCTCCATGTAAAGTTTAAATGCCAAATTTCATACTCCTCCGACTACGCAATTTTCGTAAAAAGGAGAACAAAGTTTTTGCTTTACGTATTAATATATAGATATGGAAACATATATATTAAAAAAAAATCTAATACCTATATTTTATATGCAGGTACATACGTTTTAGCAGCTATGTTTTAGGATCCCACCTTCCCACGTAATAGAAGGCAACGCTGTTTTTATTCAGCTATATTTTCAGACTCCATGATGGTTCTGGAAATTTCGAATAGAACATCTCAATAGCACTTTCGCTTGGCTCAGTAGTGGTCATTACAAATTTCTCCAACAAGACCATTCAGTAAGGGTCAGTTCACACCGAGACGCGACGCAGCGCGACGCTGCGCGCACATTTTAATAGAGCGACTCAAAATATACTTTGTTTACTACACGAAAAGATACACATTTCATTGTGTGAATTTAGAATACGTTGCACCACGCAGCACTGCGCCTCGAGATGCCGCGCGACGCAGCGCGACGCCGCGAGACGCAGCCTGAGACCGCTGTGGCGACTTGTCTACTATTTCCGTCCAGACTTCGTTTAGAATTGATGCAGTTCGGTCGAGTGCTCGAGTGAAAATATAATGATAGACTGGGATCTTGTTATAATCGTTGTCTTGTTAATGCGTTACCTAATAGTTACAAGCAAATGCCTACTCACAGATTTTGCAAGAAATTCAAAGACTGGCTAATTGATAAATCCTTTTACTCAATAAAAGATTACTTTGATGGTTGTCGAAAATAAATGTAAATTATAGTAAAAGCGTAATATATGTGCATGTGTATATAACAATTTATTAGTCTATCAATAATTTACAAATTAAGAATAATTTATGATGTTAATGTTTTTGATTTTAATTAACATTTGCATGTCACAGTTTGACAAAATGTATATGGCTCCAATTATATAATATTCCAACTTATGTACCTACATTTTATGCAAATAAAAATATTCTAAAATATAATATTCTAATCGGACTCCTTGCAGAAGAGGAAGAGGCAGAAGATTACAAAAATAAAATTAAAGCGGCCAGTAGACACGTTCCGCTGCGTCCCGCGGCGTCTCGCTGCGCAGCGAGGCCGCGCGACGCAGCGCGACGCCGCGAGACGCAGCCTGAGACCGCTGTGGCGACTTGTCTACTATTTCCGTCCAGACTTCGTTTAGAATTGATGCAGTTCGGTCGAGTGCTCGAGTGAAAATATAATGATAGACTGGGATCTTGTTATAATCGTTGTCTTGTTAATGCGTTACCTAATAGTTACAAGCAAATGCCTACTCACAGATTTTGCAAGAAATTCAAAGACTGGCTAATTGATAAATCCTTTTACTCAATAAAAGATTACTTTGATGGTTGTCGAAAATAAATGTAAATTATAGTAAAAGCGTAATATATGTGCATGTGTATATAACAATTTATTAGTCTATCAATAATTTACAAATTAAGAATAATTTATGATGTTAATGTTTTTGATTTTAATTAACATTTGCATGTCACAGTTTGACAAAATGTATATGGCTCCAATTATATAATATTCCAACTTATGTACCTACATTTTATGCAAATAAAAATATTCTAAAATATAATATTCTAATCGGACTCCTTGCAGAAGAGGAAGAGGCAGAAGATTACAAAAATAAAATTAAAGCGGCCAGTAGACACGTTCCGCTGCGTCCCGCGGCGTCTCGCTGCGCAGCGAGGCGTGGTGCTGCTACGATTTTACGATGCGCTTCGCGACTTTGCGATGCGTCTCGCGGCGACGCGCGGCGCAACGCGAAATCTTTGGCCTCTTCGAATGTCGTCGCGTCGCGTCGCGTCGCGTCTCGTAGTGAACTGACCCTAAGTCTATTCAGGTTCGGATTGAATCACAATATATCTTTATGTGCGTGTTTTCACAAAATAAAACAAAATAATCCTTATTTAGAATCGATATGCACCCACGGGTGTTCATAAAATAAAATCTTCCTAGCGAATGGATGTGCCGCGAGAACGAGGGTTTAATTATCCCGCCAATTATTTGTTTCTGAAACACGAAGTCCCATAGGTCGCGGTGTAGCGATGTTACCTCCCCTATACAATTTAATTTCTAATATAGTATTAGTTCTTTATTTATGAAATAGCCATCTGTGCATAGAAAATCCTTTAATTTATAATTAATATACAATTTAAACTTATACTTCTGCGAATGTTTCGGTTGCTGAGGAGACTGATACACCTAATATTTTCAGAAAACTTAAATTCTTGAACTGCAGAAGCTGATCAGCGGCCAGACACAATTGTTTATATTTACGTCTGAAATGCCAGCAATTAAGATAATAAGTTCAAAATAGTATTTTGATCTCATCATTCCTATCTTAAGGCAATGCTTAAGAACGCTATGGCAAAGATATATAACTGCGTTCTTAAGTGTGTCACCGCAGTAAACTGTTAAATACTATTACTATTTTTAATTATCCCAAACGCACTTAATTCATCTTTCTAATGTCTTAAGTGAAACTGGAAAGATGCGTGGATATGTATTATTTGCTTTTGCTATTGAATATTGAGTCAGATTCGAATCTCCGTGACATTCTTCACAAACAACAAAGGAGTTTTCATAGCGAACTTTATCTATTGAAATTGTTGACAGGTCGAGAGAGAGCATGGTGTCCTCTTTTGTCATTATTTAGGAATGATTCCGAAAGTATTTCAAAAGCTTGCTATACAATTTATTATGGAAATAGAAAAATATTTGCTACATTATTTATTTCGAGGAAGCGTTATAATTCCCAGCAGCGAGCGTTATTAAGATATTTTGTACAGCTCAGAAGCAATTTTGTGGACTAAATGCGTAACATAAGTATATTTTTATGACGGTACCATAAGTGGCTTTTTTTTCCTTAGTGAGAAATTTAATTTGGTTGGAGATACATGGTTGAATCATTCTTTATATTATTCAAAGTTGGCGCAAAGTACGTATGTCTTCGTTTAGGTAAAACATTCTGAGATTGAAACGGAATATTTATAGTTATGTTTGTGAGCTGTTAGATTTACGAGCACCGTATATTTCCGTGTCGGTTAATGTTCTACGCTTTACGACTATGGGAATACTCTTAGCTAAGAATATGAATAGCAAATATTCCAATGGCTTTGACTGTTTCTCAGTAAGTTTGCAGTCTAGCTGACGCTTCTACTACTGGTTAGGCCATGCCTATAATTATGTCTAATTTTATGCAATAAATTTACTATAGACTGTCAATCTTTTTTCAATTCTTTTAGTCTATTGAGATTCTTGACTTTACTTTGATATTTATCGAGATAGGATGTTAAACGGCCTAACATTGAGCGGCCGCCCTACAATGATATTTTAGTTTGTTCCGTATTCATCGATGACCTTAATTGAGAATTAAGTTTTATAAATTTGTGAAGGTTATGGTTTTTATGCTGGATAGATGATTGAACATTCAACCTGATTTTAAAACATCGGACTTGCGATCAGGAGGTACTGGGTTAAATTTCCACACGTTGCACTACTAACACGAACCGAAAAGGGATTATTAGTATTCTAGTAATTAGCATCCCAAATAGCTAATGTTTATAATATTAATAAATGGTTCCTAAATAAAAGAAATAACGTTACGTAGGAGGACTGCATAAATCATGAAAATTTTAATGAAATGTTCATTGAAATACATTTTGCTATATACTATGAAGAAATTATCTATTAATAAAAATATAATTCATGCCTTGTTTATACATAAAGATACTTAATGTAGTATATAAAATAGTTACTATTTCACTGCCTCGGCTTGTGTACTTTGAAAGGGAAAATAAATTAGAATTTCGTTTTCACGTGAGTATAAATCCTTTTAAAATAGTGAAAAGTATGGCCTGACAGCTGTAACAATCATGTTGCGTGCCATTGAACATGAATCATAGGCTGACGTGAAAACATAGAGCGATGGGCTTTCACGACCGTGATTGATATTTGATTAAGTGCTTGTTCACCCAGATACCGACAGATTAATGCAATACCACTCAGCCTTTTGTACTTTACAAACGAAACGGTTGAAATAAAATTTGAGTTGTTTTTTCGGGTGTTGGTGTGGCCGATCGAGTGTTAGTTGTGTGACTTGATATGTATGTCAACATGTTGTTGTTTTGAGGACTAAAATGGGTGTAAACGTCCGCAAAAATCCCACAGTGAATAATCGCTGGATCCGCTTGTGGATTACGGATTATTACTGATTTATAAAAGTAGTGCTAGTTTTGAATAGTTAAACTGGACGTCATACAACTACCTATGTGGTAGGGGTATGCGGTGGGTAAAACCTAGACGGTGATGCGTACCATCGGTTTCTAAATGGGTAATCAAATTTTATTATCGCTCGATCTGTCCGTCATGAAAAACATCGCGAGGAAGTCTAGAACTTTTCCATAGTGTTCTCGAATTTGACAGCAACGCATATTGCGATAAATAGTATCCTTGTTTAAATCCACATATAATCTATCTATAGGCCAAGTTTCCTCTAAATCAGTTCAACAACTTACGTGCTATTGAGTTACAAACACCTAAATATTCAAGCATTTTCACAACCATTTATACATAATTATATTAATAGGATTTAAAATAAACAAATCTGTATAGTTACCAATACCAATAAAACCTTATGACCACAGAAGCCAATTAATACTCACAAACAACTCCACAAGTTTTCATTCGGATTAAGTAAGAAATAGGTGTTTGAAATTTCGTGCGCAAACTTAAACCAGCAAATTGTGTTCATAGCTTGTTCATAGTTCAGCCTTAGTTTCAAAGGCTACGTGGTTTCAGTAATATAGGCACGTTTGTCGGTGAGAGGGCACCTGGCGGCTATGCTGCCGCCCGACTATATTGTTAGTATTCCTCGTTAATATTGTTACAGTTTGCATCCACGGTTCGCAGAATGTTCTTGCACAGAGAATTTGTTAACTAAATATTGCATTATTGATATATTAATAACACGAGATTGCTTTGTTAGTCCCGTGGGATAAGTTTGCGCTTATGTTTGCAATTGTGAAGTCACAGGTTTGAAATCTTTTCCGTTATTAAAATTCTCAACTGCATCACGAAGACTAGAAGTTTGCTCAGTAAGTAGCAATAGGCTTGCCTCTATTGACTAATTATGTAGGACTTAAAACACAGCTGGCAAAATATGGGTGTAGCACACCTTTGCACACCCACATACAGACTTGAGTTTGTATATATAAATAAAACGCTTCTTTATAATTATTGCTCTTACTCGTGAACGGGTGCTACTTGTGGTGACTGGTCGACCTTGGTTTCGTGGAATTCGATAATTTACTTACTACATTTTTATTTAAACAGTTAGATTAAACTACGGGCTACAATCATGCCTTGTCTTGATTATTTATGTACATGTAAGTGGATGCTCCTGTTTACCATACTGCTGCTTTAGAGGCTACCATCAAATTTTATTAAATGCTTGAGTATGTTCAGTAGTAATTCACGGAGAAATGGTTGCAGCACCTTACAGTTACGATTTGTAAACAAAATTTTATTGTAAACTTGGCGATTAAAAGAGTGGCCATGAGTTTGTTGCCCGTTCTTCTCATGAGCCCTTGCTTTGCTGAACGTGGCAGTAAATGTAAATTCACAGAAAAAAAATTGTGTAACTTTGACATTCATAAGTGTTACCTTATAACCTAACTTGAATAAATTTATTTTTGATTTTGATTTTTACTAAATTATTTTGACCGCTAAGCACGGAATACTGAACCATGCTTCTATTACAGCAAAAGTGATAATAATATTCCTGTATCGCAGATTACAAATATTAAAATAATGGATACAAAAACACGTAAAACAGGAAAAACCATTACTGGTTCCCACAATATTTTATACAACGTGGGGACCGATCACTTTGCGCGGCGTAGTGTCGAGGGCTACTTAAACCAGAGAATAATCTCTGCAAGGTTGGTGTTGCAGAGATTATTCTATAAGTACATTTAAATAATTAACAAACGATAAACTAAATAAAGGCATTAAAACCAGTTGCAATTTGGTTAAAATACCGATTACACGCTAGCGGCCACAAAGTCGTAACGTCTATTTCATAAGGTTGCAATATTGTACACTGTCTGGGTATGTAGTTATAAAAATATTTAAATATTGTTTGTTTTTATATGAAGTCATCCAATCAGAGTTTTAGTAATGGAAATACTGTAAATATTAAAAAGTGGGAGGTAGCTCATCGAATGAGGCATTGGACGTGGGTTCGAATGCCACCACTTGCATTATTGAAATGTAGTGCGTGAAACCACTCTTAATACAAGCATTTTAACTAAGCAACATAGGATTACAAAATATATCAATAATTTGCACAGCAAATTGCCATCACATGAAAATAAATGCCGTTTATTCTAAATGTAAAATGTAAGTTTTACTTTGAACTATTGATATTTGAACCAACATATAAAATGAATCGATTTACGATCGTTCAATGCGTTAACCTATTAGTAGCAAGAGATTTCAATTTAAAAAGGCCTTGTTTGTGTGCATTAATTATATGCATTATAATAAGTCCATTACAATTCAAACGTAAATTCTAATAATATAGGCATACGCCATAAAAAAGGTGCAAAGATTCTGTTTGATCAAAGGCTATGAGTACCTCGGCACGAAGCTAAGTCCAATGTTGCCAGGTGATCTTTACGCAAAATAAACAATTACAATAATTGTAGCGAGCCTGAATGCTTTTTGTATCCATTGTTTTAATATTTTTAAAGTCCTTAGCAACGCAGCAGTTGCAATCTTTTCATGTCATTAAATAAATTTCTATCCATCGTTTCGTTTTTATTACGATCGTCAATAACTCAATATATGTGATGGAGGGTTTATCTTGACAAGACACGGCTCTAAGAAAATGGATATGAAGGCAATAAGAACAATTTCCTTATAGCCTTTATCTCCATATTATTATACAATTCTCTCAATATAATGTAGTCTTTTATACCCATATGAGTTATGATGTTGTGGCAGGGAGATGTCACGCAATATTGTCACGGGTTGTGCTGCACACACACACACACACACACACATATATACATACATATATACAGCCCTATGTGTTGCGAAGTCTGTATTGCGGGACAAAAATGTATGTATAACTATAGATGTAATTGTTCTCAGTCTGTATATGGTTTCCTTACTTATAATATAATATAATAATTTTGTTTGTTGCTTTGTCCTGCTTTTACACAGCAAAGGAGTAACGGATAGACTTTCTGTGGGTATGGTTTAGTCACATTTTTCTTCTAGAAAATTGGAGCTTCGGCTTTGAGCTAGTTATTTAGAAAGTAACTCGCAGCACGGGGATAATGCAGTGTTTGCCTACTTTTTCTACCTAGTGATGGAGTTGTAATATAAAATGAAAATCATAATTATCCGCTCATATGTGTTGTTTCTGTATCACTGGCATCTACAGACATACCAATTACATACTTGATACCATAGACTTGGTTCACGTAGATACAGAATAACAATGCGTGAACAGTGAGTGCATCGGTTTAGTGGTCTCTATTTCTATTAACGAGTTGTAATAAGAGTTGAGAGTTTGACTCTTATCCGTGAAAATATATTATGTAGGTACTCTCGCTTAACAATAAGTCTTTCTTCTATTTGAACTTTAAAGTCAAACTGGCTGTTAGCTTGGAAACATAAAATATTGCTTTTCTCTTTGTTCTCTTTAATTTATATTGCGAATGAAAAGGATAATGCTTACACCGGCAAAGTTAAAACATACTTTAAACAGTTCCAATAAAAGTACTTCTCCGAATCCGCGGCTCAGAGACGTATTACTTAGCAAGTTGACGTTAGATTTTCTTAAGAATTGTTTTCAAGATTTTCATACCTTTTAATGTTAGTTGAGTAGCTAGTTCGTGCCTTGTTTTAATTATCTACGGGGTAGGATGCTCGGAGGTTCTGCAACATTGCTCGTAATATAAATTTACATTTTAACGGGCAGTTACTGTGCAGTCGGGCTGAGCGGCCGCCTGAGATATAATGTTATAGTGGCCGACATGCATTTAAAATGCCTTATGAACTGTTTTAAATTATTATCATATCCGCATATTAAATACCTGCAGAATACAAACTTCCATTTAATATGTTTTGTTGCCCAAGAACACCGAGACTAATTAACTACTTAGTATCAGATACTCAGTTCAAAGCAAAAGTTTCGCTACCAGTCGAGAAATTAACTACTTCAATTTACATTGCATCTCTTTGATATAAGTAAAACAACTTCATCTAACTTAATTTAAAATAGTGTCTAGGTACCGGAACTTATTTCAGTTGCAATTCCACAAACAACTTTTATGCTTCGGGGCATATAAGCTTCGATGTGGAAATGAACCGACTACACCGAACTCCCTATACGGCTTCATAATATGTGGGTACTTCTGTTTTAAAGTCAAATAAACCTTCTTTTGCGTCAAGTCATGGTTTAAAAAGCTCGCTCAGGGAATAATAGTCGGCAACACTTTTAAACTTTTTTAATCTGTGACGAAACTGTGCAAAACTTCTTTCGCGTTGTCAGTGAACACCGAGGGCTTCAGATTTTTCTGAATTGCTTTTAGGAAGTTCACTTTTAACTTTCGGAATTGAAAAGAACTTTTTTAGTTGGCGAACGGGTCATCTAGTTATCTGTTTTAAGTATCTCATTGCAACTTGTTCGAGTAAAGAAATGTTAGAAGCGTTCAAGTAGTTTACTGGCAGTGTGAATTATAGCGCCGGATATCGGTCGGCGTCTATTGAAAAGAAATTAAGTTATGTATTGTGTGAAAGGTCGATAAAAGTTAGCAGCGCTGTAAACTGGAAAGAAAAATGAAAATGCTCGAGTTTTAAAATGAGAAAATTTTTCTGGAGGCGAAACTGCTGGTTATTCTTCGAGTGGCAGTATAAACGTGCTCTGTTTATAGGACGGTGAGTAGTTAGCAACTGTGGCGCATGTTGGATGGCTAATTAAAATGTCTCGGAGGTGAGGCTTGTCGCGGCTTGCCGCATATCTGTCACTGTGGCTGCAGCTGCCGCTTCGTTAATAGCTAACTGGACGCTAAAATTCACCAGCTCTCTACTAGGATATAACATTTTGCGAGGATTTACGCGAATGTCCAACACGTAGAATGCAGTCAGAGATATGTGGGTCAAATAAATTCGCCTCTAGTCTCACGATGGTCCACCGCTATTCACAATGCTCGATTGCGACACTTTTATATTGAGTTACTCGAATGGAAAATAACAAGCTATAATATTTATAAAAGTAAAAAAATATATAGAACAAAACAAAAGGTTTTCCTTTTCTATTGTTTTGTGAACTTTTGTTTTTGTATTGCCACAGGGTGAACACAGAGGAAGGAAATAAAAAGGCGCAAATAATTATGATCTTTATAATGAGCAGTCTTAGTAAAATAATGCTGTAATCATCGTGCTACCTACATTTTAAAGAATAGAATTCAATGTTTTATTTTATGTATACATTTATATTTATGTCACGCTATATGTCCATGCTATTTTTTTATTTACGCAAAAATATCTCTGTCCATTATATTACAGTTATAGGTTACACTCAACAGACATTAATAGGTATGGTAATAGACTAAAAGGAGCTAGCTAGTGCTAAAGTCACTATCAACTGGTTTATGTACGTAATCATTAAATACCTAATATTATAATATTAGACAATGTGTCTAAATCGCGTTGGTTATTATTACGGGTCAACTTGTGGTCGATCGTATTTATTACCTCCAAATACTTGTCAACGTTATTAAAACCTGCTGTCTAATATTCAAGTCTGTGTATAAATCGTGGAAGTGTTATAATGTTTCGTCATTAAATGTCTCTGAGTTCGAAAGGCAGTGTATTTTATTACAGTTACTGCAATTTAAAACGTATTTCATCTACTAGTTTATTTTTTTATTTCTACCTAACAGTAGTAACATATTGCCGAGACAGAAATAATACGCACTGCAAAAACTCCTTTGGCTACTGTCTTCTGTAGGGTGGAGATAGTAATTGCCCAGTGAGAATCTCGTGTCCGTACTTCTCCCAAAACCTCTCTTCACCCTTCAATATACTCGTGCCGTTATAAATAAAATATTCAACATAATTACAAATTAAAATTGTTACTTTATATTTCGAATGTTCAAAGTAACGTTTTTACAGATGACTGACTCAAAGTGAAATTAACCCAAATTGCTAATAATCTGCGTAGTCTGAATTAGGACTAGTCAAAATAACTCCAGGGACGGCCCTAATGACCGACCTACCAATTTTATTGACAAACTTTCACCGTTCCATAAATAAAGCCACGTTTTAAAACTACGTCATTGCGGACAACGGACGTTGTATTATAGCTGCTATAATTAATTATATGTCACATGAATACGCGTTATTAGTAATTGAATAGGAGCTTCGTTACTTAAAAATGAATTAATGCTGTCATATATCTGTAGCGGTTTACAACGTATAATAAAATGCGATGTTACGATATGTGCTCAAGGTATTATGAGCCGAAATTAAATTTTTAATATCCAACGCAGTAATAACATCCTGAAATTGTTACGAGCGTATCATAGGAACGTTTTTACATTACTCAAGAGCATTAATCACTAAGGCCGGGATCGACGGACGGTAAATAATTTACTGCTGATATCGAGCCTTCGCACCATAAATCCTCGTCATGAAATAGCAACTGGATTGACAGTCACTCGATTATAATCGGTGGTAGGGCCCAGGGCCCCCTGCCGATATTCTATATTAATCATTTGCTTATATCGTAATAGCTGCGAAAACTGATATTATACATAATGTACAGTGTCATGCCTATATCGCCGAAGGGGATAGATATTATAGCTGAAGTATTACACCCACATTTCGCTAGATATAGTTTAATAAGTAATAAATTTATAATATTAAGTAGGATATCTATATGTTAATACGTGAAGCAAAAACTTTGTACCCCTTTTTACGAAAATTGCGCGGACGGAGGAGTATGAAATTTGGCACAGTTAAAGTTTATATGGAGAAGGAAAGGCGAATCCTAATATTTAATATTTATATAAAATATACATTAGAAATACATTAAATTAATGAAAAAGCACTACACACACACAACAATGCATTTGACACACGCAGTCGAAGCGCGTAACTATGGTTACTATATGTATCATGACATATATCAGCAATATCTTACAGGCAAACTTTGGTCGAATTTCGACCGCTAGTATACTTTACAAGGCTAGTTCGATTTCGCAGAAATGTTGAGAATAGCGTCGTATAGCAGTTTGTAGTGCGATAATGGCTGAGAAGCACAAAGGATGTGCTGTAGCAACAGTATTAGTGATTCACATGTGTGTTTGTGCGGGTTTGTTTAGTAAACATGGCTGTGAACGTTGCACACAAGGCAAGCAGCGATCTCGTGCATTTCTGCTACGCGGGGACGTTGTTTTCCAATTGATATGTTGTCAATGCATTGTATAATGTATTGGCACCGATTGTTTACAGTCTGTACATAGCTATTGCTTAATTATACGATTTCCTTTTCTTGAAAATCTGCTGTTGCTTATACATATTTTCAAAGTGAATTATTCCTAGCTTATCTCATTCAGTATCGTGCGGACTCCGACGTGCAGATACAATGTTTTTATCATTAGATGCCGAAATGCTCAAATTGCCATAAAAAAATCTGAAATTAGGTTCACTAATTGAAATCAAAAAATTAAATTATAATCTACAGCGAGATTTCACGATTTCAGTAATAGCCTATCACCACACTCAATAAAAAATCTTTATGTCTCTCGGGTATAGTTTCAGATTTGAGCGTGGTTGAACAAACAATCGCTTTATCTTTATAATACTAACATTGTTATATAAATAACGCAGCTTAAAATAAATAATAACAATATTCTATTACATCAGTACAACATAACAGAAAATTGCGCTGTATATTTTAGCGTTACAAAATTACTTACATCGGGCGATCGGGCATTTTTTGCACGTAGGAAAATCATAAATAGAGGGACCACCCTTTCTTCCCTGAATCATTTATAGTCCGCGATACTATAAAAGTCTATACGTATTACGTTTTATATTCTGTGAACGGATCAGTGATATTTTAGCGTAGCGAGATTACCGGTCTCTACAACTAGAGAAAAGCAAATCTGTCTCTTGTACTTTTCTTTTGTCTTTTTCTAATCTATTGATATATCGGATCTCTCGTTTATGCACAGGGCCAAGGTCAGTGGAATGTTACAGAACTCAGCATTCTTCCAAATGTTGTAGTAATACGTTTCACTGTGCTCTGTCATCGCACTTTATTAAGAACAATCTCGGTTGCCATCTCGCCGTACATTGTTACGTAGGAATTGTTACAACCACTTCACTCCGCTAATAAAATACAAGCTTCTACTAGAATGAAGCCACGATAGTGTAATATATTTTAGGCGAGTCCTAAACTGATGGCAGAGTAATGAGATTGACTGTGTAATGTTTAATTATTTTGAAGAGGCTAATTTACACCATTTTTATGAACGCTGTTTGTTGTTCTCCAGTTAACTTCCATGTAGCTTGTTCTTAGTTCTTATATAAGAAACATAGATTGAAATTGTACTGTTGTTGACGTCGTTTATTTTAAAAACGTTAGGTACTTTATGATAAATTAATCTGTTTAAATTTAAACATTCCATAATGTTCGGTTGCTTTTTTGCATCCATTGTCACAGCGAGTTTCCCCGTTTAATTACAATGTATAACATTTGCGTGAACTGAAGTCAATATAAGATACATAGACTATTGCCTATATACGATTTCGGCCAATTATCACTTCTAGGCAAACTCTAAGTTCTTTAAATAGGTAAAAAGTATTACATTAATATTTGTATACCTACACTTCGTACCTATGTTTTGTTTGATCTGGCATAATAAATATGGAATGAACCTATTGTTATTTATAGAGTATATTTGCAGTTTTTGTGTTGTTATAGATAATATTCAAACAGGTAAACCAAGGCTGCGTAAGGAAATTTTTGCCAGATCAGTCTCCCACCACTGCGTAAGTCTGATGCCAGTCTGGCCTATAGTGCAAAAGAGAAGGCCAATCTTTTGGTAGAACTCTTTGCCTCAAACTCGACTTTGGATGATGAGGGAGTCATACCACCTACCATCCCAAGGTGTGAGAGCTCTTTGCCTGAAATCCGCATCAACCAGCGTGCGGTTAGGCGTGAGCTCGAACTCCTAGACATCCATAAGTCGAGTGGGCCTGACGGTATCCCTGCAGTGGTACTTAAGACGTGCGCCCCTGAGTTGACCCCTGCTTAAACGCGCCTATACCGTCTTCCCTACAATTCCAACAGGGTTCCATCTTCGTGGAAGGTTGCTCATGTTCACCCGATCCCGAAAAGGGGTGACCGGTCGGATCCTTCAAACTATAGGCCGATAGCGATTACTTCCGTGCTCTCCAAAGTTATGGAGTGGTTAATAAACCGCCTTCTGCTGCGGTATCTTGAGGATCATCAGCTTATTAGTGACCGCCAGTATGGCTTTCGCCATGGTCGTTCGGCTGGTGATCTTCTAGTGTACCTCACACACCGCTGGGCAGAGGCTTTGGAGGGAAGGGGAGAGGCTTTGGTCGTTAGCCTCGATATCGCTAAGGCATTTGACAGGGTCTGGCATAGAGCCCTTCTATCGAAGCTACCATCTTATGGAATCCCCGAGGGACTCTGCAAATGGATAGCCAGCTTTCTGGATGGTCGGAGCATTACAGTCGTCGTTGATGGTTGCAGCTCCAAAACCAAAACCATTAACGCTGGTGTTCCTCAAGGCTCGGTGCTCTCCCCAACGCTGTTCATCCTGCATATCAATGACTTGTTGTCAATCGAGAACATACATTGCTATGCGGATGACAGCACGGGTGATGCGCGTTATACCAGCTATCAGAATGTCCCTCGGAGCATAATACAGGAAAGACGAACACAACTTGTGACTGAAGTCGAGGACTCTCTTGGGCGGGCCTCCGAATGGAGTGAACAGAACTCAGTTCGATTCAACCCCTCGAAGACACAAGTGTGCACGTTTACTGCCAAGAAGGACCCTTTTATCATGACGCCACAGTTCCAAGGAGTTACTCTCCGTATCTCCGAAAGTATTGGGATCCTCGGCGTCGAAATCTCAAATAAAGTCCAGTTTGGGAGTCACTTGGAGGACAAAGCTAAATTAGCGAGTAAAAAGGTGGGTGTACTGAACAGAGCCAGGCGGTACTTCACACCAGGTCAACGTCTTGTGCTTTACAAAGCACAGGTCCAGCCGCACGTGGAGTACTGCTCACATCTCTGGGCAGGGGCCCCCAAATACCAGCTCGACCCACTTGACTCCCTACAAAGACGGGCAGTTCGAATCGTCGATGATCCCAATCTCACGGATAGACTGGAGTCGTTGGAGCAACGAAGGGACTTTGGGTCTCTCTGCGTGCTCTACCGACTCTTTCACGGGGAGTGCTCTGAAGAACTGATTGATTTGGTACCAGCGGCCCCTTTCTATCACCGTACCACTCGACACCGAAGCAGGGTTCATCCACATCACCTGGAAGCGTTCAATTCTAAGACGGTACTCTTTCAGCGATCATTTCTCCCACGTACGTGCAAGCTCTGGAATGAACTGCCAGCTTCGGTGTTTCCCGAGCGCTATGATATGTCCTTCTTCAAACGAGGTTTAAAGAGAGTTCTTCTTTCACGGTAGGCAGCGGCTTTGCTATGTCCTGACATTGCTGAAGTCCATGAGCAGTGGTTACCACTTTCCATCAGGTGGGCCACTTGCTCGTCTGCCACCAATGGCAATAAAAAAAATAAAAAACTGCTAGAAAAAATCTAAGAATAATTGTTTTTATAGCTATTATAAGGACCCCTCAATTATATTTAAATTTTTAAAATATTCTCATCTAGCTTTTGCCCGCGGTTTCGCTCGCGTTAATTTAGAATTTGACAATCAATTCAGGTTGTACTCAGCTTGTGATAATATAATACAATCATGATTTGAAAGACACGTGGCGCCATCTATTATCATAAGAACGTTATTATTGTTTTCCTCGGGAACATTAATTTTTTTTCGGGATGAAAGGTAGCCTATGTCCGTTTCTGTACACCTGTCAACGTAGGTATATGCAAAATTTCAGGATGATCGGTTCAGTGGTTTAGACGTGAAAAGATAACAAACAAACTCATTTTCGCTTTTATAATATTAGTTAGGAAGGATTAGGATTATTTAGGATGTACAGACGTCAACCAGTTACAATTTTATTACCTATGTGTCTAGATTTTCAAATAGTGTTTGATTAAGGCTAGAACATAAAACAGAATGTTTTGTTCATTTTATGTCCGAGGCTTGGACACTCCGGATAGAAGTGTTTCTCACAGTGCTAGTTAATATTCATCACGACATTGTTACGACCTCTTTCTCTCGGAGACAGGTAAAGGAAGAACGATGTTCATTATAAAATTTAAAATAATGATGTTCCTTAAGAACACGTCTAGCAAGTACGTTTGTTGGTTGAGAATTTTGTATTTAATATAACAGAAAATATATTTAAAAATGTAGTGTTGTGAGATATAAGAGAATGCAAGCTGTCCAACAACGATGTCAAGGATAGAGCGAAGTGGAGAGCTAAAATAAAGAAGGCTAATCCCACCATCATGTGGGATACCTAGCCAGGAACAGAGAGAGAGAGATAACAGAAAATATTAGTAGGTAAAGTATTGTAGAGTGGATTTGTTGATGTTCATTAATATAACAGAATCAGTTCTTAAAAAATCTTAACGGAAAACCCCGTATAAATTTCTATTACAAAACCGGAATTGGGAAGCGATCTTTCACGCACAACAGTCTTTGTTTACTGCTGCGTCACCAATGGGCATTAACGGTGAAGTAATGCCGAAATTTAATTAGCTTGTGGATAATCGAGCTTTAATCCCTTGAATTTTCGCAGGAATATATACATAATTATATAGGCCTACTAGATTTTGCCCGCAGTTTGTAAATTTTTATACCCCGGAAGTAGTACTATGTTTACTGAAATTTCATGATCGGTCAAGTAGTTGTGTTGTAAAATGTAATAAACATACAAAAATGCTTACTTACGCAATAATTATAATAGATATTAATTAGGATGCCTATACCTAACTAACATAAATGTAGCTTTAGTTTCGCATTTATGAGTAGTAGAGACTCGCTGATTTCAGCATGAATGGGCCGGCTCGACCGGGGAAGGACTACCCTCTCACAGAATATCGACGTGAAATAGCAATATTCCTACTGTCGTGTTTCGTTCGGTGAGTGAGAATGCCGGTGGCCCAATCACCCTCTTTACCTCTTCCCGCTCGTTCTCCTTCCCACATCCTTTTTTTTTCTTCCTTTCCTAAAGGATAGGCAACATATAAGTGATGTCGTTGGTGTTGCAGGCATGCATAGGCTACGGTGATCACTTATCATCAGGTGGGCCGTATGCTTGTTTGCCACCTTATTAGTATAAAAAAAAAAGATTTACCTTTTTTGAGTTGATGTTATAAATATGTTTTTTGGAAAATTAACTTTGTAGAAAGTGGTAAAATCAAAGTTTTTAAGTATGGTATACAAAAGACACGGGTTATAAGTATTATTTACTCGATTTTAAACGCGGCTTCGCTGGCGTAAGTGTAGGTTAGGTTATGTTAGCGACGTAACTATAGTGTGCGATATGCGCGTGGCTCGCGGGGGTAGCGCGACGCAGGGAGGAGGCGTGCCGCGAGCGCATGGCATTTCCGCGAGGTAGTGAATATATGGGCCCCACGCACGTCGCACGCTACTTCGTTTTGTACTGTACATCTTCAATACACGCAGTTTTCGGATTTCGTTGTATTATTTCTTTTCTTAGTATTGCCCACGCCCACATCATTAACAAAGTGGTCCTTCGAGCCGGATTGATACTTATCGTGAAATAAATACTTACCCACGCGTCGCCTACGACGACTCTCTGCCACGACGATGTTCAGCACTCCTCCACCGTCACGCACGCACCGCCTTGAAAACACGGTTCGCACACGTAGCGCCTGGAAGAAAGAACATGCGATCACAAAGAAGGGAGAACCGTCACACGACGTGCAGTCCGAAGCGTTACCAGCAAAACTTGAAATGTGCGATGTTGCAAAAAGACCACAGACTGACATTGGAAGCACGAAGAAAAGTATACATACCAGAGTTTCCTCGGGCTCCAACAAAAGTTCTATAGAAGCCCGTAAAAAACAATTGTTATACAAAGCGGCGAAGGAAAAAGCGGAAATAGCGAAGAAGGAAGCTGAAGCTCAGAAGCAACTGGTAGACATGAAACTAGCTGCCGAATTAGCTGCTCTCGAGGATCAACGAAGCAGCCGCCAGAGCTCTAGACATCAGCCCAGCGAAGGTCACTCCGTAAGGACCGTGGACAAAGTGCAAGAGTGGCTCGAGCGTAGTCATATTTCTGAAAAAAACTGTAGCCACAATCATCAAGCTGAAAAAGAAGTCGGCCACAGTGGTGATCCTGAAATGAATAATTTAGTTAGTGCTATTCACCTCGCTACCTCACAAAATCAACAGTTGATGTCACGATTCGCTACCTCAAAGGATTTACCGCAGTTCTACGGCGATGCACTCGAGTGGCTCGGTTTTAAACAGGCGTATGACGAGTCAACTAAATTCTGCAAGTATAGTGACGCAGAGAACATGTGGAGGCTACGCAAAGCCCTTCGTGGAGAGGCAAAAGAAACAGTGTTGTCACTTCTCAACGGAAACACGTCGCCGCAATCAGTCATTGAAGCACTCGAACTCCGCTTCGGTAGGCCCGAAGTAATAATCAATAAAATTACATATCAATTAAGAAAAATGTCACCTTTACCACAAAATTACCATCGAGATATTGTTTCCTTCGCAATTAAAATTAAAAACTTTGTGGCCGCAGCGCAAGCAGTGAATCAAACCGATTATTTAAGGAGTCCGGAACTAATATCATCAGTATTGGCAAAGTGTCCCAGTGCTCTTATCAACAAATGGGCTGACTATTATAGCACTTATTACGAAAATGAAACATCGAAATTAGTAATGCTCGCCGAGTTTTTGTACGACGAAGCCAGTAAAATATCTACCGCCGGATTGACTTATATTCATAGTCAATCTGAATATAAAAGGAAACATGAAGATAGAAAACATCATGCGCTATTGTTGAGTAATAAACAAGAATCTACTTCTAAGTGCAAATTTTGTCGTGGCGGTAATCATAAACTAACCGAATGCGCACGGTTCAAACGCGCTATGACCAAGGACCGATGGCGCTTTGTGCGCGCTAATAAACTATGCCACAAATGTTTGCTGGCATCACACAATCGCGACACCTGCTCAGCGCCTGCATGCGGCGTAGGCGAATGCTCGCTACCGCATCATCGTTACCTGCATTGGAAAACAAAAAACAGTGATATAATAACCAGTGAAAATAAACTGTTAACGGAAAGTGATAAAACCGCGGACCAGAACAATATATTGCCTAGTGACTGTTCAGAAATTGTGACATACACGAACAATATGGAAAACGCCTCAGTGTGTCTAAAAGTAGTTCCTGTAAAAGTGTATGGCCCGCGCGGTGTTATAAGTACATACGCGCTATTAGATGACGGCGCGACGATATCGTTAATATCTAGTGAAGTTGCCGAGTTCGTAGGCTTACGAGGCGAGAAACAGACATTGTCCGTCCGTGGAGCATGGGACTCTAAATTAACATGTACAAGTGAAGTGATAACGTGCAAAATTACTAATCAAAACAATGAGTCGTACGAACTATGTGCAAGAAAAATAAGTGAACTAAATCTACCATTACAAAAATTATCGGACATTAATATAAAAAACTATAAACATTTACATCAAATAAGTGATAAATTTACGTGGCTTAAGGATGTGAAACCGACATTATTAATCGGACAGGATAATTATCATTTAATTTCGCCAATAAAAGTGATAATGGGTCATAATAAGAAAAGTGAACCATGTGCCACCTTGACCCCATTAGGATGGTGCATACATGGCGCGTACCGCAACCAACGTCAACCAATATCATCTGAATGTGTTATGATAACGGCGGCAGAACAAGAAGCAAGCACCGTCGCGCTCGCCGGTCGTCCTTGTGCCCAAGTTTGCATCGGCGTCCCTGTCGCCACTACATCGACAGCTACGCACACAAGCACCGGAAGCGACGCGCCGCTTCATAGTATACCTACGAGCGCGAACTCAGCGAGCGATTGTGCACTTCAAATTCCCGTAAATAATTCCTGCACCGCGATACACACGGACCTAAAGTTCGACGCACAACTTCACGAACTTGTTCGCAAGTCATTTATGTTTGAAAGCATCGGTGTTCACAATAAAGCAAGACAAAATAAAAGCGATTTAACGGCAATAAACAAGGTGAATAAATCTGCTAAATTGATAGAAGGAAGATGGGAGGTCGGCTTACCCTGGAAAGATGACAATGCTAAGATGGTGGATTCTTATCCAAACGCTTATAGAAGATTAAGAAGCGCCGAAAGAAAAATGATGGCTGATAAAGATTATAATTCAAGATATAAAGAAAGAATAGATCATTTATTTACTAACAATTATGCTCGTGCCATAGAGCCCAATGAGAACCCACAAGATGTTAAAAAATATGGTATCTTCCTCACTTTGGAGTTGATAATCCCAATAAGAAGAAATTAAGACTTGTTTACGACGCTGCTGCAAAATCTTATGGTCAGTCACTGAACGATTATTTATTGCCAGGACCGAACTTATTGGAGTCACTTCTCGGCATTATGTTCCGATTTCGAGAGAAGCCGATCGGTCTCACAGGCGACATTAAAGATATGTTTCTTCGCATAAAAATACGCCGAGAAGACCAACATGCTTTAAGATTCCTATGGCGTGACAACCCAGATGAAGAAATAGAAAAATTTGTTATGGCATCACTCATATTTGGAGCCAACTGTTCACCATTTATTGCTCAACATGTGAAAAACTTAAATGCTCAGCGATACTCGAACACAATGCCGAAGGCAGCTCAAGCCATAATAAAAAATCATTTTATGGATGATTACATCGATTGTTTTGATGATACAGATACAGCAATAAAAACAATGAAAGAAGTGTCATACATTCATCAACAAGGAGGTTTTGAAATTAGAAACTGGACGTCGAACGAAATGTCCGTGTGTCACGGCATGCCTACCGATACTTTGAGTCCGGCCGTTGTTAACTTTAAGAGCGAAGTGAACGACATGTACGAGCGTACTCTCGGCCTGTTGTGGTACCCGAATAGTGACACCTTTGGCTTCAACTTATCACTAGACAAGATATGTAAAGAAATATTATCGGGCGAAAGGATACCTACAAAACGAGAATTATTACGCATAGTGATGTCTATATTTGATATATATGGCTTGCTGGCGCCATTCACTGTTAATGCGAAAATTATAATGCAAACTTCATGGAAGATAAACCTGCAATGGGATGAAGAGATAAAACATACACAATTTGAGATATACATTGAGATATACATACATGAATGGATTGTTCAATTACAAAAATTGAAAGACATTAGAATACCAAGATGGTACTTTCGTATGCCTACTGAGAAAGATAATACGAACGGAAATAATCTTTATTCCGATAGTAATACGGCGTATACGAGCGAGACGTTACAATTACATGTATTTTGTGACGCGTCGCTGACAGCGTATGCGGCGGTTGCATATTGGCGTGTGCATAGTAACAACAATGTATGCGTCTCCTTCATAGCCAGCAAGAGCAGAGTTGCGCCGCTGAAGCCGGTCACAATTCCGAGGTTGGAATTACAAGCTGCTGTACTTGCATGCCGTCTCGCAGATACCATACAAAAGGAACATAGACTTCAACCAATAAAAAGATATTTCTGGTGCGATTCAACGACCGTACTGTATTGGATTAAGAACGAAAATCGAAACTACAAAGTGTTCGTCGCTAATAGACTTGGTGAAGTGGACGAGTTAAGTAATACGCGCGAGTGGCACTATATACCTACAGAGAAAAATATAGCAGACGTAGCAACAAAGATAAATACATATGAGTTACACCCGGAGTGCGAGTGGTTCCGCGGCCCGAAGTTCTTATACGGAAGCGATTGGTTTACATCAGCACCTGTAACAGAAAAAACACAGATTAACGAAGAAATATGTGACGTCATGCATTACGTATGTGAAACAGAAAATACCATACCTGTTGCTAATCCCGAAAGCGCATAATCATGGCTCCGTTTGAAAAGATCGACTGCAACTATGTTATTGTTTATTGACAAATGTAAAAAGCACTACACAAAGACGATCGACACGATCATTATGAAACGTGCAGAAATATTATTATTACGCTTCTGTCAAATGGAAACGTTTGCGTCGGAAATTGAATTACTGAAAAATAAAAAGCCTATTTTAATTAACAGCAGACTTCGTATGTTGACCCCGTACCTAGATGGAGAAGGCCTACTGCGAGTAGGAGGGCGAGTTGGAGCTGTGTCTCGCGTATCACCTGAAATGAAAAACCCAATTATATTAGACGGAAGGCACACCATCGCTAGACTTATAACAAACGAATTACATATAAAAAGTGCACACGGGAATAATGAAACAGTAGTCAATGAACTTAGACAAAAATATTGGTTGTTGAACCTACGACCCACAGTGCGTACTGTTGCTTCTCGTTGTTTACTGTGCCGCATAAGAAAGGCTACACCGTGCGCTCCGAGAATGGCCGACTTACCTGAAGGAAGACTAGCGCATCATAATAGGCCATTCACTCACTGCGGCGTAGATTTATTTGGCCCGATCGAAGTTACGGTGGGGCGTCGTAGAGAGCAGCGGTATGCAGTATTGTTTACGTGTATGACTGTGCGCGCTATACATATTGAAACAGTACCATCACTGACAGCTGACTCATTTATAATGGCCTTGAGAAGAATGGCTTCCCGACGTGGTTGGCCGCAATACATATATTCCGACAATGGTACTAACCTGCGCGGTGCAGACGTCGAATTAAGAAAATCGTTCCTGGACTTACGTCAGAGTAAGGTGAAAGATGAACTGACTAATCTCGGTATAAATTGGATTTTTAACTCACCTGTCAGTCCTCATAAAGGTGGGGCCTGGGAGCGTTTAATTAGAACTGTGAAGACCGCCCTGAAAATAACGCTAAAAGAAAGAGCACCGCGGGAAGAAGTACTCACAACTTTACTTACCGAAATAGAACACATAGTTAATAGTAGGCCGCTTACGCACGTGTCAGTGGACCCCAAATGTGCAGAAGCCCTGACACCCAACCATTTTTTGATTAGTACATCATCAAACTTACCTGTACCTGGAGTTTTCGACGACAGCGACATGTACCTGCGTAAGATGTGGCGAACCGCTCAAAGACTCGCCGACATGTTTTGGCGACGATGGGTCAAGGAAGTGCTGCCTACCTTAATACCACGTAAAAGGTGGTACTTAGATAAAGACTCCCTAAAGGTTGGGGATGTAGTTGTGGTGGTCGACCCTAATTTAGGTAGAAATACCTGGCCGAAGGGAGTGGTCGCTAGCGTTTACCCGGGGAAAGATGGACGAGTTCGAACAGTGGACGTGAAGATGAAAACTGGAATATTAACTCGTCCGGTCACCCGAGTGGCACTACTTCCCGTTGCTGATTAGTGTCACCAGGACACTGGGCGGAGATATGTTAGCGACGTAACTATAGTGTGCGATATGCGCGTGGCTCGCGGGGGTAGCGCGACGCAGGGAGGAGGCGTGCCGCGAGCGCATGGCATTTCCGCGAGGTAGTGAATATATGGGCCCCACGCACGTCGCACGCTACTTCGTTTTGTACTGTACATCTTCAATACACGCAGTTTTCGGATTTCGTTGTATTATTTCTTTTCTTAGTATTGCCCACGCCCACATCATTAACAGGTTAGTTCCAGCTTTTTTCTGGATAACAGGTACCTTATGTCCTTTTCTGTACCCCGACAATGTTTATGCAAAATTTTATGAGGATGGGTTGAGTCGTTAGTGCGTGAAAGCATAACAAACAAACAAACTTAAATTCGCATTTATTAATTAGTTTAGTACTTAGTTAGGGTTCGAATTTATAATATTAGTTAGGATGCCTAAACCCAACTAACATAAACGTAGCTTTAGTGAACTCACTTACCACTAAACATTGAGGTCCATAAGTGTTACTTTGTAGCTTAAATTGAATAAATGAATGTTTCTTTGTTTTAAGTTGATGTTATTTCATAACAAAGGCAGATACACTCTTGAAAGTATGTGTTTTGAAAATAGTATTGTATTTTGCAAAATGTGCTAAAACATGAGTTTTAAGTATGGTATAGAGAAAGCAGCGATAGCTCAGTGGGGAGACCAACAGACTGCAATGCAGAGGGTCTCGGGTTCGAACCCACGTCGCGCACCTCTGACTTTCGGAAGTTATATGACTTTTAGAAATTATGTGCGTATTGATTGACAATTATCGCCTGCTCCGTGCCTCGGAAAGCACGTTAAGCCGTTGGTCCCGGCTGCCATGAACATCTATGGCTGTCGTTATTGGGAGAGTGTCGACACAAAAGATCCCACTGGGTCGAAGTGTCGCCGGTCTGCACTGACTGGCCCCCAGATAAGATAAGATAAGATAAGATGGTATAGAGAAGATAGGATAATAGGTTAAATGTTTATAAATAGACAGGCGTTTTACACATCTACATGTCGCCAGCTATACATAAAGTTGCACGAAATACTACGCCACCCTGCTGCTGCGTACCGTGCTTTGTAACAAAGGATATCTTGACAGAAAAATCCAATATAATTTTTCCAATATAATTTTCAAGTAGATTCCCGGAATATACCCTGGGTCTCAGGATCGTCTGAAAAATTTGCGCAATTTTATGAGAACCACAAGCTAATTACTTATTCTATTACAAACTTTGAAAATGTAAATGTGGTTTATACAGGCTCTTAATATCTGCTTGGAAGAAAGCGTAATGAATGTTATAAAGGGAAGTTTAAATATGTTTGTATGTATATATATGGAATTGGGGCATCTAAAGAACACACGGCCTTCCCTAAATAGAAACACAAACTTAAATGATAACCGTCGCACATTCTATTCATACACACGTTCGTGCCTTATATTTATTTAGATATAAAACAGAGTTGCTGGTATATATTTACGTCAAAATTAACGATCTTCCCGCCAACCGGTTTCTAGGTCAGAGGTTGTACAAAGCTTCAATTTTGCATACCGCTTAGATATTAAGGTGTAACGTAGTGAAGTGGTCCACCTGAGCCCCGCGCCCTATCTTAGGCGCCGACTAAATAATTGCCTAGATTAAATAGTAATAGAACTGCCTCTTCGTGAAATGGGGTATTGCGCCAGAAGATAGATTTTCTAGTCGGAGATTAATGAGAAATTATGGTTCATTCTATACAGCTACTGTTGTTGGCTCATTAGGTAATAAATGTAATCCTTACTCATATTATAAATGCAAAGGTGAGTTTGTTTGTTTGTTATCTTAACTACTAGACCGATCATTATGAAATTTCGCAACACGTTGTCAGGGGTACAGAAAAGGACAACATACCAGGAAAAAGTAAATAAAAAAAAAAGAACACACAGCAGTTTTATTTTCTAAAAAAAGAACTTCATTGGATTGCTTCCTTATTTTTAAATTTACATCGTTGACATGGTTGTCGAACGTGGCGATGGAGGCGTGCGTTGACTATTACTGGACGACGATGCTTTAACTGCATTTCGTGAAAAAATGCTAGGACTTTGTACAGGGTTGAAAACGTACGGGTGTTGTCCCTGGTGTAGTAAGCGTATAGTAAATAGTTACCGTAACTTATAAACCGTATTCTGCTTCATCGGACGTATTAAACAAAAAAAATCTTAACTTAATATTATAAATGTGAATATGAGTTAGTTTGTTTGTTTGTGGGTGACAAACAAACAAACTAACTCATTTCACTCTTTAAATATGTACTCGACCAATCATCATGAAATTTTGCATACCCGTTGTTAGGGGAAACAGAAAAGGACATAAGGTTCATTTTATCCAGAAAAGTTCTGCTGTTACCGGGTATAGAAATTTATTGACAAAATCTACATTAACGCGAGCGAAACCGCGGGCAAAATATAGTAGTTAATTGACCGTGTAGAGTGTTGTGTAGCGAATTAAATTAAGGTGGTAGTTCATTAGGTAAGGATCGAACCCACGACATTTCGATAGCAAGCCGCGAAGTTGGCAGTAGCAGCAGAATAGGCGAGATAAAATTTTAAAATCTAAACTACAAATCATTCGGGAAAATAGCATGCACGTTCAAAATTTCGTTTTTCAATACGTTACAATTTCGAATATGTTATTCTGGATAGGATTTACGGGCCATACGCGAGGTACATGCAAATGTGGAACAAAGAACAGCGCATCCCGATACAAAAAGCACATAGCCATGGCATAACTTGCTGGGTGAAACGTGACAAGTGTTGTGCACACGCGGGATATATTTTAAACAATTTTTTAACAGCTAAGGCGGCAAACAACGGTCGGCCTGACTATACTACTGAGGTTCCTAACGGATCTAATTAAGCGTAAATCATGCGACGTCGTCTCCTGGGCAATGGAATAAAATAAAAAGTATTTGGTATGTATTATAAAAAAGGGATAGTCCAGTTAAACATTTATATAAATATATGTTTAACTGGATTTCTTTATTTTCGGGCGAAACAAAACGCAGTATTACCAGTATACCTATTCTTACGGCAGCTTACTATAAAAGAGTAGAACTGAGTTGGGCGAAGCGTATTTATTTTATTCTTTAGAGTAAATTTGAAATTAGCGCAAGCATATCTGCCAATATTAAGGTTTGTTCAATTTGGGTTAAGATTCTACGGTGTTGACTTGTCTGTTAAGTCCAAATTTAGTTGAAGCAGATAGTAAATTAGATTGAGTTCAGATTTGAGTACACAAACGGAACGTCCAGTGATTTAACAGTGCACTAATAATATTTCACTGTTTACAGACAGTAGACTGAATCTTTGGTTGCTTGGATTAAGTTTGCAGTCAATCATGGGGTCTGGATTTCGATTCCGGGTATCGAAAGGAGTTAATTTTCTTTAGGAAATTCTTAGTAGCAACACAAGCTCTGGCCACGGACTGTACTCAGAAAAGGGCAAAAGCTTAGCTTCCATTATTTATATTTATTAACATTTTCATTGACAAGTTGTGAGTGACACACATCTACATCTCGAAGCTGAATGTGAATATGCACGTGTACTTATTATGTATGTTGATAGACACATATTATACAAATAGACCTTTAATATTCAAAGTCCCGTGTCTGGACTGCTATGCTAATATGGCAGCAGTCCCTGCACTAGTGTATCGGACGGGCGACGGGCGTGTGGCCCGGGCACGGTCATACGGCACCCTATCGGTGGCGTTTTCGCGCTCGGCTGACTATAGTGAAAAGCGTCCGTTGCAATCTCTGGCCACGCTTGAACACTTTCCTCTTACTCCCTATATATTGTGTTTCCCTATCACTTAGATATATTGTTTTATAAATCTAATATGCCGGAAATGTACCGGAAACCCCCCAATCAATTCGAAGGAAACCTCTGACCTATTTTAAAATGGCGTCATAATTTATTTTGGGACTTATCTGGAAGTGAAAGAAAACCGAATAAATGGGAATAGGCTGTCAGTTGTTTTTCTTGCCGCCCAATCGTAAACGTCCACGAAGACGGGCGTAATTTATTTTTGATTTGAAAACCACTTTAAGTTACTTTTCGTTTAACGTATTTATTTATCGAATAACTAGATGTCTCGTCCACTACAGTATGATGTATAGAAAATATGTTGTATGCAAACAACTAACATAACAAGTACCTGAAGCACTATTTATGGATTATACACATTTGTATATGCACATTAAAAACACATCGATAACATCATTAAAAGTAGTAATTGTTTAAATCTCTGTATCTTTAGCTCTTTTGCTTGATTAAAATGCAATTTTTCATTTATTCTTTTACTAGTTTATAACTAACATCCATTCATTAAATATCCATTCAATGTTCTCTTGGCCAATTCTCGGACAGTCAAAACTGCAAGGGCTATTTATTTTTTTGAAGTACTTATCTATACGAAATATGAAAGTCGCATAAATATACCTAATTAGTTCCTTGAATATTTTATGCTAAGAAGAGACTAACCAAAATACCTAAAGTTTGAATATCTATTAGGATCAATCTAGAAGTAATTTTCACTTTCGTAACTAGATAGGACTGGTGAAGTTTTAACGAGCGGTTTGAACTCGCCGCACAAGCTAATAGGCGCTGCAACAGATCCCAACACCAACTTTAATTTATGTGCACATGTATATTTTAGTAGCCAGTGTTTAAAATACGTGATATTGAACATTTGCCACGAGCGTTGTCCTTGTGTGAGTTATACGCACTGCGTCTGACTGCTGTGGATTATGAGGTTACAGCTGTGTTAGTAGGTGCACTAGATAGTACATGTGAACGATACATAGTTTTAAAATGTATTGTTTAAGTGTATGAAAATTGCAGGTATATTTCTATACTGTTATGAGTGAATGTGTTATGCTATGTGATAAAATGTGATTTCTGAATATAAAGAATTAATAAAGATTGATATCTTTTAAGCAAAATAAGAATTTTCGATGCTGCAGAAGGAGCTTTGAAAGACCTCGATGTATAAATGAGAATTATAAAAGTGATAATAAGTGTAGAGAGCATTTTTACCCAATTAATCAAATCCCGTAATAACATTATTTGGCTTTACGAAGCAATATGTTACATCCAAATTACTAAACAGTTTTTACATACTTGGTTTCACGCCTTTCTTCTTAAGAGGCAGGCAGAGGTGCAGGTATCTAAAATAATTTTTCCACCTATGATTTAAGGTTCCACATAGTGTTCGAGTCTATTGGCGTTTACTAGCCACAGTTCGAGACTTCACACTAAAACTTGGAAAATTTAATGATAGAGAAATGACACATTCTGCTCGACCCATGAATTGAAACTGACTCCTCACGCAGAGCATTTATACACTACCGTGCTACTCATGCAGCTATGCATAATTAATATTAACTAAAATGTTTGCAGGCTAAGTATTATACGAGTGTATTTAATAGGTCTCGTCTAGAAATATGAGGGTAATAAAGCTAAACAGACTAATTTTAGGGGCGGTTCATCTCTCTTACTCTCATCGTTGTTTAGGTTTAAGTACAAATACGCATCGGTTATTATGTAAGCGTAATAAGTGATGTGTATTTGTATATACTAGCGGTCGCCTAGTGTTCGAAATTCGACCAAAATTTGCCTTTAAGATATTGCTGATATATGTTTATATATGTAACCATAGTTACGCAATTCGACTGCGTATGTAAAATGCATGGTTGTGTGCGTGTAGTATTTATTTTTCATTAATTTAATGTATTTCCAATGCATATTTTATATAAATAGTAGGATTCGCCCCTTCTTCTCCATATAAACTAACTGTGCCAAATTTCATACTCCTCCGTCCGCGCAATTTTCGTAAAAAAAGGGCACAAAGTTTTTGCTTCACGTATTAATATATATATACTACTAGATTGTATGGTTGCCGCTGTGGTTGAAGAGCTCAACATCGGTACATTTCGTATATTGTAGAAATGTTTACTGTTCGTCTAGATTTACACCAGTTATGATAATATCCTACATAGGATATTATAAAGGCTGGCGAAATATGTATGTAATACGCCTCTGCTTACCCTTTTGCGGATATACATAGGCGTGACTTTTCGCCAGCTATGGTTATACCTCAAGTAATATTATTAAGCTATTGCATAGCTTCTATCGCGGGCCTTGAGCGTGGAGACCGAATCCAGAAATTCCGTAACAAAAATAACCTAACACCCCCCACTCCGACCGGCACAGCGGTGATACTTTTTGAAGTTATACTTCTTTAGGCGCGTTATGAAAAAATGATAAGAGTGAAATTTTAAGATGCGCGCGCATCACTGTGACACAAATGCTACATGTTGAAGTTGGCCACAGAATAGAATTAAATGTATATATTTTTTTAAATGACTATAAGTTAACTCATATACAGGGTAGTTGCAAAGTATCCAACGAAACGTTGTTATTTTCAAATTCGATAGAAATACCATTTAATATGAAATATATTATTCATATTAATAATCAATTCTAAAAAATTGTCAATTAAATATTTTAGTTTTTATTTAACTTGATAATAATTTTCTTTTAATCAATATTTTTTCAAAAATAATAGTAATTTCATGAATTAAAATATTTAAACTAAAATATAAATATTGTAGTACCTTTTATATTTAGGTATCTTTTTATTGAGTTCCTAATTTTTTTATACAGACTTAATCATTTTGTTTATCGAATATAGTAATTCTATCCATATTTTTTTAAATTTATATTATAGACCATTTTAATAATTTTCCGGAATTTTGTTGGAAACAAAATCTAGTTTCGTACTACAATATTTGTCTTTTAACTCATGTATACATTATTTTTGAATAAATATTAATTAAAAAAATATTATGCAATAGCTTTACCGCGACAGTCTCCGAGTGCCACACGTCTTTTTTTTACTATTACGTTATATATTATTATATTATCTATATTAATATTATAAAGCTGAAGAGTTTGTTTGTTTGTATGTTTGTTTGTTTGTTTGTTTGCTTGAACGCGCTAATCTCAGGAACTACTGTTCCGATTTGAAAAATTCTTTCAGTGTTAGATAGCCCATTTATCGAGGAAGGCTATAGGCTATATATCATCACGCTAAGATCAATAGGAGCTGAGCACCAATGAAGAATGTTTCAAAATTGAGAGCTTCCGCTGCGTAAACAGTTAAAGTTTCGCAAAAATCACGTATGACAGAATTGATCCCCTTTAAAAGTTCTAAAAAAAAATCCGCGACAGCATATGTCTATCTTTTAAGGTTGGCTCAGTATAACCATTTTTATGCTAACCAAATTTGTTCTAAAATAATGCATTATTTGCGAAGGTATTATTATAAACATGATATTAATCCTTATCCAAATAAATACGTTATTCATCACAAATATTTAATTTAAAACAAAATTGCCCTTTACTTCATTCGATTTCAATGAATATCTTAGGAGATATCGCAGTTTTAAAATAACATTGCAGCAAAATAATTACCCATTACAGACATAGTACAAACGATGTTTATTCTGCGTGATTACTACTGGTTCGATTTGAAAAATTCTTTTAGTGTTGGATAGCCTATTTATCGAGGAAGGCTATACGTTATATAACATCACCCTACGACCCACGGGGGCGGCGCAGTAACGATAAACGCGGGTGAAACCGCGGGAACATCTAGTTATATTATAATTCTTCTGTACGTGTGTTGACAGTGAACTCCTCCTAAACGGCTGGACGGATTTGAATGAAAATTTTTGTGTGTGTTCAAGTGGATTCGAGGATGGTTTAGATATGCTTTTTTTTTGTTCCTCTCTTTTGTACAGGACAACGTTTGTCGGGCTATGTAATATATATTTACAGACAGTTTCAGACTGTGTGCTGATACTGAAAATTACTTGATAGACAAATCCAATATGTAACAATTTGTCCGACCCGGGAAACGAACCTGACGCCTCATGCATACCAAGGGGATTCACTACCGTTTTAGTACTAAAATTTGAGAAAATTTAAATAAGAACCGCCGGTAAACGGTATCTGGTAAGCGGAGAACATTAATTGTGAAAACTCGCAACACTAAAGCTGATTTTCCACTACTAAAGGGCATTGAGCGAGAAATAATCAAACGGCACGAGCTCTAAGAACCTGTCCCACCACCACCGAATAGCATTTATCAACAAGAGCGAGACAGCATGCGGTTTATCTTTCGGATAACTTTTACTTGATAGTGGTGAAACTGGCCGTAAGTGATCCAAATAAAAAGTCTGTCTGATATTTAACGCAATCGACTTAAAATAATTTATGAATATGCAAAGCTAACCTTGGAATGTGGCAGAGCATATTTTGTTAGGCTTCAAAACATTAAAATAAGCTTCCATATGCGTATGGAAAATTAAATTTATTAAAGATGTTATTATAATATAACGGATGTTTTTAAAGACTGTGATATTTGATGTTTGTTTGTATAACAGTAAGCATTTTGCGTAGAGTTTAATATTTGAACAGCACCTGTAGCGGAGTTTCCGTATATTTTTAAGATTATTGTATAAAATATACTAATATTATAAAGCTTAAGAGTTTGTTTGTTTAGTTGAATGCGCTAATCTCAGGATCTACTAGTTCGAATTGAAAATTCTTTTAGTGGTGGATAGCCTCTTTATCGAGCATAACCTTGTTATAGGCTATATAACATCACGCCACGACCCACGGAAGCGGCGCAATAACTATAAACGCGGATGAAACCGCGGGCACATCTAGTTATAAATAAATTGATTACATAATTTATTTTCTAGCTAATATAATATGTACAATGTACATGTTGCCTTCCTCTAAGAAAGGGGTTTGACTGTATTTATAACTTGCCTTATAATTATAATGATTTGCACGAGTAATAGTTAGGAAGTAACTTGTTTTATTGGAATTAGTTCTTCTAAATATTTTTCTCGTTTAGTTCTTTCCGCTAGAACCGTTGTTGGTAGTTTTTCTACACTAAAGCGAACAAAAGCGTGTATTTTTGTTTAAACTAGTATTTAGTTTAGTTTTGTCTTTTTAGTTTTATATTTTTTGTCTACAAAAACATTCAACTTGATTTATATCTCTTATTTTCCTAGACCTTTTGTTAATAATAATATGGTCTTACGTTTACGATAATGTTATTTATTGCAATTAAACTACAAGTTTCAAGACTATGTAATTTTTTATTTTTTATTTTGCTCGTCAAAATGACCACACTCCACCTGATGGTAAGCAGTCGTGTGGTCTAAGAGCAGTGGCCTCCACACCGCCCCCACAGAAGCCGAGGCGATGTATTGAAATTAGTGTTTAAAAAGGAACAACGCGATAAAATCCATATAAAATAGTTTAATTTCAATCTACTATAATGAAACTCAATCGTTTAAAATATTATGTGACTATATTACCAAACTCACAGCAATTACACGGACTATTGAGAACGTCTTACTCAGTTGAATGCTAGTTCCTTACTGCTGAGCGATCTTTCGCCGAGAGAACGAGTTATTTTTCCCCTCCACAATAACCCCACTATTTATAAATAATAGTTGGCTGTGTTGCCAATTGAATAAATAAAAACTCTCGAACAGAATTACTAACAAAAATAAGAAATCATGACATTCGGCCATCCGATACCATGCTACTCCTGGAGCACAACCTCAACTAAAATCACTCAGTTTTCATTATCACACGATCAAGATATGGTGTTAGCAAGAATGAAAAGTATATATCCACTTCCCTATGTGCATAGGGAAGTGGATATATACTTTTCATTCTTGAACAACAGAGAAACATTCAACAGAGAAACATCCCGATCATCGAATTTTAAACAAAATTAAAAAAATGACTATTGAAGAATTGCTTTTATACATTAAATGAATATTGTAATTTCACACATACTTTAAAACGAAATGTCTATTAGCAATATAATATTAAGTACTGTATAAAATTATACAACGTATTTATATTTAATTTATCTTATGTAATTATTAAACTGGAAATTGACATTGTTTATACAATTTTTTTTTATACAGTTACGATATTATTTATTTCCTTCGCATATTTATAATTATTGTTCCTATTGATAATGAATATTATGTCTATTAATTATTGTTATTTTATTTGTACTATCTAATAACATTCGTAAATGAAATCAAAAATAAATTTATTCAAGTTCAGGGCAACACTTATGAATGTCAAAGTTACACAATTTTTTTTTGTGAATTTACATTTACTTCCACGTTCAGCAAGGCAAGGGTGTAGGGCTCATGAGAAGAACGGGCAAGAAACTCATGGCCACTCTTTTGTTCAAATCATGACTGTACGCCTACTATCTTATCTTATGTGGGGGCCAGTCAATGCAGACCGGCGACACTTCTACCCAGTGGGATCGTTTGTGTCGACACTCTCCCAATAACGACTGCCATAGATGTTCATGGCAGCCGGGACCGACGGATTAACGTGCTCTCCGAGGCACGGAGCAGGCGATATTTGTCGATCAATACGCACATAATTTCGAAAAGTCATATAAATTCCGAAAGTCAGAGGTGCGCGACGTGGGTTCGAACCCGAGACCCTCTGCATTGCAGTCTGTTGGTCTCCCCACTGAGCTATCGCTGCGTACGCCTACTAAAGGCGAGGTATGATGTATCTTAACCTTTGTAACATCCTCTGTAATTATGTCTCATATGCATACGAATAAACTTCTACTTCAATGCCATCACATCACTTCAATCAAACCATCTTAATGTCATCAAAACATTCAAATCTTTTCACCAAATTATCTCACCAAATTTATTTCATCAAATCATTTCATCAAACCGTTCTATCAAACCGTTTTACCAAACTGCCTCACCAAACCGTTCCATCAAACCGTTCCATCAAACCGTTCCATCATCAAACCGTTCCATCAAACTGTTCCATCAAACCGTTCCATCAAACCGTTCCATCAAACCATTCCATCAAACCATTTCATCAAGCCATCATAAAATCATTTCAACTAATCATTTCACTAAATCATTTCACCAAATCATGGGTCTTTATTTAAGGCTACTTTGACCTCTAACAATTTTCAAAGAAATTTCGTTTGCACCATGATCAAATTGAAGGAACAGAACTCTTTTATTAGCACTTGTGTGTACCTACATAAATTCACTTCTAACCTCACAATGAAACCTCGTACATAATAATCAAAACATACATGCACATTATTTAAACAAATCCAAATACCAATATGGTCTTTACGATTCCAACATCGTCATTGGGTCAAATAGCTGTCAAAAACAAATCAGCCAAATATTTCTATCTGTATTTCACATTTCCTAACATTCATATCAATCATAATAAAATACTCATACCCATACCTCACTCTTATTATCACATCTCTATATCTGTCCTATATCATCCATCTTGTTTTATGAACGATACCTAAATGCATTTAAGATAACAAAAAGATTTTTAATATCGTTCGAAAACCTATACCAAAACCAAACCAATATATAATCTTATTTTAAATCATTGACTATTAATATCATTCAAAAATTATGTCAAAATTCTAAGAACTCCTTCAAACAAATTCAATCGCATGATTTAGTGTAAAATTTCATTACCTCTATTGTTTACATAAGTTACCGATGTCATGCCTGATGCCTCCCTCCGATAGCATTACGTTCTCATGCATTCATTTCTAATAACGGTGTCAAATTTTTAAACGATACCTTTGTAAGAAAAGTGGACTTGATTATGCAGCTACAGTTAATAAATGCTCTTATACAAAATAAAATGGCTTCATAATGATTAGCAAATTATAATAGAATTATTAAATTTATAATCCAAATAACAATGAACATTAATAATATTAGTAAAACGTATAGGCTGCAACGCAGGAACTACTACAAAACTCAGAATAATTGCCAAATATTTGTCTCTTTGACCATACTATAATTTAGGGAGATATTTCATTGGAAAAGATTACAATTTGAATCTACTATTAACCATATAATAATTATAATGTGTACTATAAAATTAAGAGTGAAACCGCGCGCATGTATAGTATGCGTAACGAGTCAGATAACATGACTGCACATCGGACACCTATTGCGACACAATAATGGAATGCACAGTTATAAAAACAATCAGAAATATAACTCAACATGATAATAGTTTATGTTTTAATCAAGTTAATTAATATGCCTTTAAAATTATTATGATATATGCCAAATTAGAAAACAAACCGAATTTGTATATATTTCCATGCGATCTTAGAACATAAACATGTTCAAAGACAAACAACATACCTATATGCATCTAAAAACGTATAATGGAATTAAAACATATGATCTTTAAGAATCGGCAAATTATTATATATCCCATTGTAATATAATTTCTTTAAATCGTATTTGTTTATTGTCAACAGGCATAATTGTCCAAAATCTTTTCTATGATAGTTATATTATATATCATTATCTAGTATTATGTTTCAGTTAAAATTAAAAAAACTTTAAAGTAGGTATATCTAATGTGCACAAAATAATAGTAATTGTCCGCGACAATATTTATAGATAAATGTCACCATCAGGACCTGGAGTCAACGCGTCGTCCGATTTCATGGTCTCAAAATAAAAATATAATATTAGGACTGAATCGATATTATCATGCCTAGATGAGTAAACATTGTAAAAGTCAGTAATGGACCATAGTAGCACGGCCTATTACATAAAGTATGGTTATCCTCTAATATTTCAACTTCAAAAAATTATCTATGCTACGCACATATGACACTGATCATTTCAATGATGTACACTATGTAACTTGAATGTACTTGGCTCACTAACGAGACAACTAATCTTTGCTAGTCGACACACATACATGACATATGTATGAGGCGAACCTAACCTCATTTTAATTTAAGCACATTTGGCTAAATCATGAGGCACACATAACCTCTGCTAAAAAGCAAAAGGCACACAAATATAAAAAGGTATATTAATCAAAGCATACTTGGCCAGGCACACACAGCCTCTCCTATTAGCACATATATACATAGATTCACGCCTGTTTTCCTAGAGGGGTAGGCAGAGACTACGGATTTCCATTTGCTACGATCCTGACACACTTCTCTGGCTTCATTCACTTTCATCACATTCCTCATACACGCCCGTCGGTTCAAGGAGCTCTTAACCTGGCCTTTGTCTAGAACGCCTCCGATCTGATCGAGAAACGTTCACCTAGGTTTTCCTCTTGCGACTGTTCTATTCACACTAGCCTTATAAACTTTCTTAGTCCTTCCTCGTCCATTCTTTCTACATGTCCAAACCAGCTTAACATACCCTTTTCTATTCTTGTCACTATATCCACTTTCATGCCTATTAGCACGAGGCACACATAACCTCTTACTAGCACGAGGCACACATAACCTCTTAGTAGCAAACGAGGCACACATAACCTCTTAGTAACAAACGAGGCACACAACCTCTTAGTAGCAAACGAGGCACACATAACCTCTTAGTATCAAACGAGGCACACAACCTCTTAGTAGCACACGAGGCGAGGCACACATTACCTCTTAGAAGCATACGAGGCACACATAACCTCTTAGCAGCACACGAGGCACACATAACCTCTTAGTAGCACGAAGCGCACATAGCCTCCAAGTCAAGTGGCAATAGCCTCCAAGTCAAGTGGCAACAGCCTGCAAGTCAAGTGGCAACAGCCTTCAAGTCAAGTGGCAACAGCCTTCAAGTCAAGTGGCAACAGCCTTCAAGTCAAGTGGCAACAGCCTTCAAGTCAAGTGGCAACATCCTTCAAGTCAAGTGGCAACAGCCTTCAAGTCAAGTGGCAACAGCCTTCAAGTCAAGTGGCAACAGCCTTCAAGTCAAGTGGCAACAGCCTTCAAGTCAAGTGGCAACAGCCTTCAAGTCAAGTGGCAACAGCCTTCAAGTCAAGTGGCAACAGCCTTCAAGTCAAGTGGCAACAGCCTTCAAGTCAAGTGGCTTTATAAACCAGCAGCGCTTGTTTAACAAAGAAATTACCTCAATACTATAAAAGCTATTGCAAGTATTTTACTCGTCAATCTACGTAATAATACTGCATCCCAGCCAAAGACTGCTGAAGAGTATATCACTGTACAATCACTCAGACTAGGTAAGCGTAAGCGTTATACCTAAGCAAACAACGGCACTATGCTCCAGCAAAAACACTGACGAAGAGTAGCCTCGTCCAAGTATTTCACGCAAGAGCACAATGCACTCCTGCAACTAAAAAAAAAACACTATCAGGGAGTACCCTGACCAAGTATTCTCCTGATCCAATGTTAAATGCTAATGTTTAAAAAAAAGAATCTTAGGTTATATCATTTTATCATCTAAGCGCTGCTAATTTACAATGCATATTTCAATTATTTACTAAAGAATTATAATGTAGGTAATAATAATAATAATAATATATCGTTTATTTCTCTCATAAAGGTAATACAGTAACTGTGGTAACACTTAACATTACTGCTTTAAATATAGGTACCTTTGTGAGAGCTGGAGTCTGAACTAGGTTCAAGACCTGTATGACAGATCTCCAGGCTCTCTCTCCGGTCATTAGTTTAGTTTTACATTTTAGTAATTAACAGATTTTATATTTTAGTACATAATAATATGCAATGAAATAAATTATTTACACTCGTGCGTGTAGAGTTTTCAACCAATAGGCAGGCGGACCTCTGGTTTGTCGGCATGGTTGCCTCCAGAAAGTAAACCTTACTCATTAGCTGAATATGTAGGATACACTGAGGGTATTCCCCAACAGCACTCCAGTTAAAGAGTTACTAAGTGTATTTCAAGGTAACCGTTCAGTTTTAACACTCGAAAATACACCAAGTTGTGACGATTCCTATGGGAATCGCGTATAATGTCATTGTGTGTAATTATGTGGGTAGTTATTACATTTGTGTAGTGTATTGTAAAGTGTACTGTAAAAGTCGACACTTTATGATGGCAAATGACAATAAGTTATACTAAAGTATTATACCAATCAATTTGTTCACAGTTAAACAATCGAAATAAGTATCTACTAGTTAAACTTTTAAAAACAAGAAAGAAATAACGCCATTACAAAAAGATAATTATTATCGAAAATGTTTGCGTGTACTTACTCATCCCACTTCTGAAATATAATGAAACTCGTCGTTTAAAATATTATGTGACTATATTACCAAACTCACAGCAATTACACGGACTATTGAGAACGTCTTACTCAGTTGAATGCTAGTTCCTTACTGCTGAGCGATCTTTCGCCGAGAGAACGAGTTATTTTTCCCCTCCACAATAACCCCACTATTTAAAAATGATAGTTGGCTGTGTTGCCAATTGAATAAATAAAAACTTCCGAACAGAATTACTAAAAAAATAAGAAATCATGACACTATATTTATAAATTTATTTTTTAGTAAGCCTTTCACTAATAAGTATGAACTCGACGGGTGCAGTAGGAGCCATTGAAGAGTGCTACTTACAACCATTCTCCATTATGAGGTTAACTCAGGGATACTAAATTATTGTATATTGCTACCCGAATCGCATATACTTGATAAGTTTCAAATCGATACAACAATTATTAGAAATAGGTTAAAATTGATTGATGACTTATAATTAGTGTGCGCCCAGTGATCGGAAATCAGACCATAATCATTATTGCAAACTTGAGGGGACCATAGATATATGAAATTACATTAAAAAAAACCATATTCTTTAAATGATAACACAAAAGCTTGCCAAAAAAAACAAAACAGAAATTTATTTTTATCTTTTTTAAGTTGTGCTTACTGTTGTATAAAAACATTAATTCACGATGAAGTGATTGAACACAGATAAACGCAAATTTATTTTTAAAACACTAAGAAAATTATTTCGTATGGAACAATGGTTATGTTTTAAGATATGAAAGACATTTATTATCAACATAAAGATTCTTTCTCTATTTTTCTTTTTGCTTTGATTGGTGGCTCTAGAGTTTCTTAAGGTTTATTATTGTTCACATCATCAGATAGTACATAAATAAATATCTGTAAGCACTTTTAATATTCAAGTGATATTTTGTCCAAGCATTAAAGTGAATGCTTAATAGTTACATTAGCTAATAAATATCTACAATAAAGTGACCGTTCAATCTGACATTATTATTACGGTATTTATCATATAGTAATAGTTATTCGCGTAGCAATTTTAAATACATACTCCACATGAATTAATAGCTGCAAAACTTTGAAAGTTTTCAGTTCACCTAGGAAATATCCTGTATATTAAAAAGCAAGCGTAAAGCTAAAATGTGTTCGTAAAAATATATCCCGGTAGTGGTAAGCATACACTGACATTTGTATTACACCCACATTTCGCCGATTATGGTTTTCAGTCCCAATTTATAGGTGAGCCAATATTGCCATTGCTGCTACTGTGAATTGTTTGGCAGAAAAACCAGCTTATTGTTAGAATAAAATTGAGGTTTGATCCGAGGCTTTATACAAAGCGGTCATATTCACTACCCCTGCGCCACCGAGATTATTATCACAGTATTTGAGACAATGTGCTTACCACCTTATATAAAGATTAGCTTTTGCCCGCGGCTTCGCTCGTGTAAAAGTAGGTTAGGTTATGTCAGTAACAGTCCTTTTTTTAAATAAAATATGGTCTATGTTACTCGGTCATAATGTGCTTTTGTAATGGTGAAAGAATTTTTAAAATCGATTTTGTAGCTTTTGAGTTAAATCCTTGTAAACTAACAAAAAATCAAATCTTTCCTCTCTATAATATTAGTATAAAGATAGATTAGTATAGACGGCTCTCATAATATACGACATAATATCAATGGTAGTGGCAGTTCAGAATCTATTCACCTAGCGTAGTCCATTAGTTATACTATTCAACTTGTTCGATGGTACAAGACGCCCAGATGCAAACAAGCGTCGATTGATTATGTACAGACAAATATTTGTCGGCATGGTCATTCAACAGAGCTACTATTCAATGGTTGAGTTATGATTAATTTTAACGTAGAACGGTCCTTATTGATGGTTATAAATGTTACATGAAAAAGGACTGAATCACATAAGAATAAATAATGTTTTACTGTTTCTTGCAAATTATATAATACTACATACTGTTTTTTAATACGACCCATTTGATAATTTTGTATCAATGCTAATTGCTTAACTATTAATTATAATAAACGCGAATGTGAGTTTGTTTATTTGTTATGCTTTGACGCCACTACTCGACCATTCACCATTAAATTTCGCATAAACGTTGTCAGGGGAATAGACATTTACATAGGGTAACTTTAATCCAGAAAAAGTACTGTTACTACCCTAATGTAACCTAACGTACATTTAATCGAACCAAGCCGCATGCAAAAATTAGTAAGAAATAAATGGCTTTTCGTGGTATTATATACTCATTGTTACTGCTAAAATATATGAGTTTATACTATGAAATAATGCCAATGTAAAAAAAAATTGGTTGTCTGTAAAGTCGGTTTACGGACGATAGTTTAACGTGACAACGTCATAACAAAACATTGATGAAAACGTTACAATGAGCGTAACGGGACAATGAGCGTAACGGGACAACGAGCGTAACGGGACAATGAGTCATCCTTGTTCGTGCGTGCAGCCGGCGTTCATCGATTTATTAGACGTAGTCACGTCAAAACTTTAATATTATTTTGATTTTCAGTACCTATAAAATTATTAAATATGAAGCCACATGTTACTCGTTGCATAGATGGCATGTTAAATAAATATTATTATCTGGTTTTTAAAATACTTTAGGGACTATTATCATTGGCAATCCGCTTAGGGACCTCTTTAAATCTTTTAAAGCATAATTTAATATCCAATCTTAATATAGTATTACATTTAAGTAAAAGTTACGAACTTATTAATGTTAAACGGCTTTATACAAATAATATTTCATAACAACTAATGTACTAAAAGATTTCATATTAAATGTTACGTTGATTTAAATATCAATCGTAGGTTTTCAAAAATTAAATTCAACATTAAAAACCCTATGGTTCTAAAGTCTAGAAGCCTATCTAGGCCATTTATCTTTATTCAATATTGAACGATCATATCAAGCCATCTTCCTATTCCGTCAAGAGGTTTGGTGAAGCGAACAATAATGCCCGTTTCCAGTTAATGCTTCGATGAATTGGGGAACGCGTTACGAATTTGAGGCAAAATATTAAATGTATTATGCCAATATATGCATATTTTCAGTGTAGGAGTTTGTTATCATTTCTTCTCGAAAGAACTCGTAATCTCATCTCACCCTTCCAAGTTATGAAAGCATAATTTTCTTCTCTCTTCGCTACCAGTTTATTTACGCAACCAATTTATGAAAGCCGCCAGTATAAGACTCCCAAATGGGATTACTTTATATTAAAACCATTTGAGGGCATTTTAATTTCGATTAATATTCAACTTTTGATGGAGAGGGCTAAACGATGTCTGGATCGGTTTTGATTCTATAATTACTGACGTAGCCGAGGCGGACGCTACGATAAATTGATAATCTTCGGTTAGTCGGTGGCTGTCGGGGTCGTTTGCGATCGATCGCGGATGAAACTAACGCAAATAATTTTACACAGTCTGGATTTGCTGTTTCTCGAGTGATTACAGTTTTAGTTTTAAAGAGATAAGTACACTTACATTACTTATTGAACGTACATAATATGTATCAATATCTTTATTTACAGAATGAAAATATATCCTTTGCGTTCACAATAAGGTGAGCGGCGTGTCACAAAAGCCCGACGTGGCAGGTAATTGTTTATCAGTTGCTAACAGTTCAGTTGGAAACAATTACTTGGGGATTGGTAGGTGTCGCCCATCACCCGACCTAACACACGGTGTCAGGTGTCTACTAAACAAAATGGCAAAAGAAACGGCTCAGTCGAAGGTTTACGGCGTGTCACACCTAACGATTAGGTATAAACGATTTGCCGTCTACCTATCCAACCTTTATTCACTACTAGCTTTTGGCCATGACTTCGTGCGTGTAGAATAATAATATAATAATATTCTATCACATACACACAACACCATCTAGCCCAAACTAAGCAGAGCTTGTATTATGAGTACTAGACAATGGATAAACATACATATATATATTTTTTTTGTAAGCACATACATATTATACATAGAAACACTCAGACCAAGACATCAAGACAACAACATCAATGTTCATGCACACAAATGTTTGATTTGTGCGGGAATCGAACCCGCGACTTCAGGCGTGGCAGTCGGTTATATAACCACTACGCCATTGAGGCCGACGAATTTGGACGAGTCAGAATACGAGTATTTGGAAGTTGGAATTTATCTATATAATTCTTTCATAACACTAAACTTCTAGACATCTTATTAAGTTGAAATATGTACCAGATTTTGAATACGAACTCTAGCAATAAAATTGGGAAAGCTGCATTCGATTTCGTGTGGTAGTTTTTTCGAAATGCACGTACATACGAAAGACAGACATAGACATTTTATAAAAACATTTGCTTTGGCTTCTATAGCTCTTATAAAGATATCTAACATAGTTTCGTTAAATATCTCCTACTAACATTATTTTTTTCTAGATGAAAGGTACCCTTTGTACTTTTCTGTATCCCTGACAACATGTATGCGAAATTTCATAATGATTGGTCGAGTAATTTATGCAGGACAGTGTAAAAAACAAATAAATAAACAAATTCATATTTGTAATATTAGCTAGGATTAGGTACAGAACAGCACAGTTACATTTTTTGTGTATAGTTATATATAAATAGATTTAAAGTGAATGATTTGCGAATACCGCTTGTATGAAATAAAACAGAAAAAAAATCTACTAAAATAACTGTTTTAATCATAATTAGACCCAGAAACAAACTTTGAAGTAATTTTAGCAAAAAGATTTTTCTGGTTGACCTTCTTTTGTTCGTGAGAACTCCATTTTTAGGGTTCGGTACCTTAAAAAACGAAACTCTTATAGAATCATTTTGTTGTCCGTCCGTCTGTCTGTCAAGACCCTTTTTCTCAGGAACGCGTGGAGGTATCAAGTTGAAATTCATATCAAATACTTAGGTCTAATTGCCTTTAAGCTGTGAAAATAAAAGAAATTTCTAAGTCAACGCAAAAACGCAAAACGCAAGGGTATAACCATCATATTTTGAAATTACATAAGTTTACTGCAAAGCTGCTGCAAGGCTAGTGTAGGTATTTCAGTTATATTATTTGATATGTGTTAATATAAAATAAAGAGACCTTTGTCTTAAATTTATGCTCCTGCAGCTTTGCACATTGTAATGTTATGGATTTCATTTAGCAATAAAAATACCATAACTTTTACTTATATACCTACAGGTTTGTACGGAACCCTCAGTGCGCGAGTCCAACTCGCACTTGGCCGGTTTTTATTTTATGTAGTAGGAACAAAGAGTCACATAATCTTTTATGTCCTCAACAAATCTGATGTATGAAGCGTGTAGTTATGATAAATGGGAGGTAAGTAGGTCTGACCTCTCGGGACGAGTGGGCATCACTCAAATTCAGGTATGCAACCGAATAACTTATCGTAGAAATGTTTTGTTATTTAGCCGCTCCTTTCGTCCGTGCAAACGCATTTTATCCTTTTACCCCACTTTTGGTAGCATTTCGGATCCTTTCTTAGTGTGCGTTGGGAGCACAAAGGGTGCTCTGCCGTCACATTCAAAGGCGAGTCTCCACTAGCGAGGATTCAGATACGAGTACGTTCTGTCGGACTCAGCGCAGGATACTTAGTACCTAATGATACTGCACTTGCAATTTTCGTTACATCGGCACAGCTGCGGGTGACATTTCTAGAGTTTAATTTTAACGCTTAGCGTGCTGCATTGTATGTATAGTACTTGCGTATTCTTTTCATACTTGACCTCGTCGAAGTTTTAAATCCTCGGACCGTTTTTTTATACGTATTATATTATGTATGTTAAAGTATCCTACCATTTAAAATCTAACTTAGCTAGTAGAAAAACATTTTTTTTTCATGTTTTAATGCTTTGAAGCATTTCGGGCTCACCGGGGAAAAGATACCCCGGTAAACCTACCACGGTGTTCCTCGACATAACCATAGACGGCTAGGCCGCGCGAATCGCTTTCACATGCAATCGCGACCCCGCCGTTTTTTCGGCCCGCCGCGCCGTGTGAAATGACAGGCCACTACACAAAAATACTTACTCCACCGTCCCCCGGGGGGGACAAAGACACGACACAGAGGCGCACGTGGGAATACGCACGCCTCTCGGACCAGGTGCTGATTGGGTGGCGAGCAGGCCCACGCAGCCCACCACCCCCAGGTCAAATCTCAGGGTGGCTGGAAGTCATCTCGCGTCCTCCGGCGCCCGGTTCTGCACTTGGGGAGAGGGTTTAAGCCCTCCCTTTCCCGCTCCGCCGCCTCTTTGATGGAAATTATTTCCTCACAAAAGGAGGCGACGGCGTTCCACGATTTCTCACTCCGGACCACAGACTGAACCACGGCCGGGAGTGAGAGGGCAACCAGTCCGACTGCCGCGATCAACTCACGGCGCTGCGATGCCTAGGTGGGGCAATCCGCCAAAGTGTGCCGCCTCTAAAGCGGGCAGACCTGGTCCTTCGCCCCGAACTAGCGCTTCCTGGCGCCAACGGTAGAGCGACACCAGAAGCACCGCTTCCAGGTCCCAAACTTAATACAACTAGGTTAATCATACATTGAAATTAATAGTTACATTTATACGCTGTTTCAGAATGGGATGTGCAAATTTTTCTTTTAAGGACATCTCTCGTAGTACTAGTAATAATTTCTGAAGCCTGGGACTTACTTTATCTTTCTTTTTCATTTAATTTCAAACATTGCTACAACATACACGATGGGAACACCAAGACTCGGAAGAACTATTTGCAGATCATATAAAAATATGACTAATATTTTTATAAGGTAGAGTAACTTAACCGAGAGTTGGTGCTTTTTATCCCACAATATACATGGGTATTAAAAGTACAAAAATAGTTTCTACCTGAAGCTTTCCCTGCGTGAATCATACATAAATGTATACCGTGATAAAATCGAACTATGTGTTAATCCTGGGCATATGTAGCATTGAGCCAGGATTCATTCGAATATTTAATCGATTAATGCGTAATTGAGTAACAGATTTCTAGACATTAAAATATCTACCAAATTTGACATTTATAATATAAGTATCCATATTGTGTGGTTATTTTATTGAGTTTAGTCTAACGAGTCTTTGATTGTGTTTATAGAATTTGCCACTGCATTGAGATGCCAAAGATCGACTCGATCGCTGCAATTAACATTGAAATTGGGTTTGAAGAATAGCTACACATTAACATTTTATAATTAGCAGGTTTCCATATAACTACATTTCCTGCTCCAAATTTGAGCCTGAAATGTTTTAAATTGATATTTTAATCCGCTTATACAGAAATTGACAACAAATATAATAGAATTCACAATTCCTATAAAATGGAATGGTTACAAAATATATACGTATATAAATTAACAATACATACATGTGCAGTGAATTGGAGGTCCGTTGGGGAGGTACAGTAGTAACGCGACTAGTGACACTCAATCAAGTGTTTGTATGTTCACGTGAGATCGGATAAGCACAGTATATTTCAAAGGATACGTACATTTAAGTATTTAATATAACCAACCGAATACGTTAACTAATTCTAGAGGATAACGGTTTTTTGTGGGGTATTTTTTTATAGTCAGTCTACTTTGCTGCTTTTGACAAACGCGTTGTTAGATTTCGATTATATTATATGATTTAATACTGTTTTTAATTGGATTTTGGAAACGCATTGCGGAATAAAACTATCCTGTTTGAATCTAGGGCACCATGCCCTATCTACCTATCTACGTCGCAAGTTTCATCTAAATTAGTTAAACGGTTTACTCTTGATTGAGTAACAAACATCTAAAAATGTTTACAAGCTTTTACATTTTATTAGTAAGGTAGTAAGATGTATCTTATAATGGGTAGGATTGCTGTTTACCTCTATCTCAGTGGTTATCCGACTCCGTTACGAATGTACCATTTCAAAGCTCCCGGTGGAATGGCCTGTCATCATGAATCACTGAACGGATAATAATTATCCACTGAATCCACGGGGATTCTCCTCACCATGCCAAATATAGCTCGGTTCTAATGGCGAGTGATGAATTGTTCACTCAATCGAAACTCTTACAATTTTATTACATATATTTACGAGATTGTTGAGTTTCTTAACTTAAATTAAATAATTAAGGCATAAAATACGAAGTATCGAGTTTAATTAATTCAAGTAATATTTATAAAGTTCGACGAAGTTACTTTTGAAAGAGTTCTTTGTAATTACACGCTACAGGAGATAAAGGGTCAGGTTCCAATGAGTAATTATTTGGTATCCGCGCCATGCAAATTTGTGATGGCAGATGTCTGAAGTGCCTGCGAATTTGTATTTCAAACGGTAGTAATATTACTATTAATGGCTCCCGCTGCCAGTGGGTAAGCAAAAGGCTTTTGTTACGTTTGAAGCTAATGTATACTGAAAGAGTACGTCTTCGGTGTTGACTTATGAATAAGGTTAAATTGTTTTTACTCTTGTCACGTAGTTCTTAGGAGGGGAAGGGGGTCCCGTTTTTAGCACGTGGTCGACCAGGGAAGTCTAAGTTGCGGAGATAAATTAAATACTGTAAATCGCAATTACACGATCTTTAATTCAAAAACACGGAAGTTAATAGGTACAATATCTAGGTTAGAGGCAAAAGTACGCAAAACTCAATTTTTACACGATAAGAAGTATCTCAGGGTGTGTTTCTAGAAAAAGCTTGGGTGCGAGGTCGAGCTGGAGCACAGATGAGACACTTATCTTGATGAGCGCGATCCAGGGCGTGGCCGTGGTTTTTATTTGCGGCCGCGTGGGGTGAGGCGCTCTCACGCCGCTGCAAGCGCGGCTGCCGAGGCACACCTGGTCCGCATAACACTCTAAAGGAACATGTATTCATGTACTAACAAAAATCAATAACATCTCTATATTGTATTAGCTGACCCGCGCAACTTCGTCTGCTTCACATAAGGTCTCTCCAACACTAAAAGAATTCAATCCGATCTAGTAGCTATCCTAGCGCGTTCAACCAAACAAACACACAAACAAACCTTTCAGCTTTATACTATTAGTTTACGAGGTATCTCCTTTAAGCATGCCAGCATGACACACTCAAATTAATGCTGTGTTTAGTATGCTATGATATATAGATGTAGTAACATTTAGACATATTTATAAGCTATAAGTACATAGTCTCATACCAATATCCCTAAAGGTACAGGTAGAAGTGTAATACCCACCCATATTTCGCCAGCTATAGGTTTTAAGCCACGTATAACGAGAGCTCGCCTTTTGCGTTTGCCGGATACAGTTCCAGACTCCGTGCTAATATATTAATTTTCTAGGTAATTAATACGTAAATAATAAGTGTTTACGTTTTGACTATCTTCTTTTGATGGAGCTGACATGGCCGTGTGTGGCTAAAAGCTTCCAAATAAAATAAGAATAAAAAAATTAAAAAACTACTGCTTTGACTATCTTCTTTTGCTTCCAATATTACAAGACTGCGATGCTTTATAGTTTTTTATACAACTAAAGTGGCAAACAAGCATATGAGCCACCTGATGGTAAAAGGTCACCATAGCCTATGGACGCCTGCAACACCAGAGGCATCACTTGCGAGTTGCCGACCCTTTAAAAACCTTTTAACACCCTTTTTGAAGAACCCCACTTGTGGGAAAACCTCGGCAGGGATTTCATTCCACAACCTGAGCGCCCGCAGGAGAAAATTCCTTTGGAACCGCTTGGTGCGGCACTAATTTGCGGCACTAATTAGGTTGCAAGGTGTGAGAATGAAATCCCTGCCGATGGCGATTATAGTTCGTTTTAGGTGCCAGTAAGAAGATAAAGTAGACTTAAACGCAGTCTATTTTTTATAATACTTGGATTATCTTTGGCTAGACTGCGATAATATTAGGTATCATTAAGAAAATGTTATAGATATATCTAAAATCTTAGTGTAAAATTAATTTTGAATTTGATAACATAATGATGATCAGGGCTACACTTTAATTGTATATATGTTTTTGTTACAATAAAAAAAATATTATTATTATTATTCGGATTAACCGAAGTCCGACATATTGTGATAAGATAATCCTATTTATCTTCAGTTACCAAGATCTGTCTGGAAAACTTTAAATCTCTTCGGTAGTTTAATTGTTAAGAAATAACAAACAAACTTATTTGAGAATCTATTTATATTATTATTGGAAAAGTACAGAAGTTTGTTAGATAAGGAGATTATCTTTATGTAATTTCCAAAGTTTATGATTTTCGTAATATTTCGAGCGTGACAGTAGTGAATCTACAGTAAATTAAGAAATCGTTTACTCGTTTCTTAGTTGTAATAGTGTAACTACACTATTACAACTAAGAAACGGTTCTGAGATGTAGGTGTATTTTGTATACGTTAATTGTATATTTGTAAAGACCCCCATAACATAGGGCCTGAACCCTTTTGCGGGAAATGTTGTAAAACAGATATCCTTTACTAAGTAGTATTTTTAAATAAATAAATTAATTGTAATCAACTACTGTGACTCTGAAGAAATAATTACAACCGGTGAAGTGTGAGGCGGGTTTGCACCCTTGCTATGTTGTAAATCACGGCCCTAGAAGTCCTAATCCAACAGTACAGCACTTTCATTTCATTTAAGCTAAATTATTTTGTTACGAACCCACAACTCGATTGCAATTACTTTAACCACTAGTCTACCGCTTACACCGTCACCAAACGGCATGCCGCAGCCGCCATCATCAAGCATATTAACGCAGTTCTCTTACTTAATCTTACTAATATATTGATCTATACGGTTTTCTTTGCATGCTAGGCCGTTATCATAACTATATACTCAATACTTATTCCTTTATTACTATCCACAATGTAGTACAGTTAGTAAACCTAAAGCTATGTATTTATTATGGACCCTGCCAGCCATGTATACTTTGGTCGTACAAATAGTACACTCGTTATTTCTTTTTTAAACATGAAAGGTAACCATTTATTTGACATAAATAAATCTGCCACACTCGTAATCCTTTGAAGGAGGTTGTCGGAAAGGGTAAGCAGGGATTGCATCCGTGTGTGATAAGGGACGAGGTTATCGCTATTTACTGGACACAATTTTTGTATTAAAAATATAAAAGTTTTCTCGAGGCCTGGCGTTTCCTTGGAGAATGTTAAATTGTACGGTGGTGGCCAAATTTTTGTATAATTTAGTTATGTTATTTATAACTTTGAAGACTTATATATACGTTTCTGTAGAAACATTTGTGATATATGAGGTGTACGGTCTTCCACACAAATTCAAGGAATTAAAATCAGTAAAGTGAAATACAAATGTACTGAGCTCTCCTTAGCAATTGGGTCGACGGTGTCCGTATATCTACTTAAACTGGCCAATATTTTTTATATAGAAATCATATTCCCTGTAATTTGAATCTGAATTTCTCCGAAAGAATGTAGAAGTGCAGGCATCCACATTTCACCAGCTATGTTTTAGGACCCATTTAATAGGATATAATACTGTTGACGTATAGCGGGCACATTTTTAGCCCCGAGTTACTATTGAGAGTTTCCTACAAGCTAAATCCAATAACATTTTGCTCGACTCTGGAACTTCACTCTCCAAGACCTCACAATGAAACGCAAACATAAACGGAACACGTCAGTCTATTCTTCTTACTTACTTTTTAATCAATTATTATAATTTATGAGGCGCTTAACTTATTGAGTCGCAGCAGCACACCTGGGGCAACAGACGATAGATTTTCAATTATGTCTAGCATTCCAAGGAATGACAGGTCAGTTTACTGTATATCTTTTTAATGCTAAAAAATGGTTAACGAGCATCCACCTGATAATCAGGGGTTAGGTATCTTAGCCTACACGGGAATCACTCACTCTTTGCCTTTACCACCCTAGCTTTATTATTCCTAATTTCATTAGAGTTGGCTTCACAATTCACCCCAACGCTGTTGTTTATCTGATTTTTGTTCAGAATCAAATCTATATAGTATTCACGTGCTGGGAAAACAGCAATAACAAACGAACTAACATTACGGAACTGAAAATTATATAAATAGAATTTGGCGTTTCGCCAACGACAACATACGGACTGAAAGTCCGGTACCTATCGGTGATTGCACGGCATGTATGGCGAATGAATTGTGCGAAGTTACATGTATAGCCAGCAGAATACCTCGATATATACTTCCGAGATTTCGTATTGTTCTGCCTTTTAAAATTGTAAGAAATTTCAGTAGTAAAATAGTTCAATAACACAATATAGTCATTAGGGTTTTGATGCAAAAAATACTTTGCCAAATGGTTTAATGTTTAGCTACTTTTGTTACTGACTGTGTGAGGATGTTGACGTAGCTCTCAACTAAGATTGTGTTGTAAACTTGTATGATTTTAATAAATGAGCTTAAGTTATAGAAGAAGTGAACCAAGAAAAATATAAACTTTTTTTTTATTCAACTCATGTGGCAAACAAGCTTACCTGATGGTAAGTGCTCACCGTAGCCTATGGACGCCTGCAACACTAGAGGCATCACTTGCGCATTGCGACCCTTTAGGAAAGGAAGTGCGAAGGAGAAGGAGCGGAAAGGGAGAAAGACGGTAATTGGGCCTCCGGCACTCTCACTCACTGGACGAAACATAACAGTAGGAATACTGCTATTTCACGTCGATATTCTGTAAGAGAGTAGTCCTTCCCCGGTCGAGGCGGCCCATTCATGCTGAAATCAGTGAGGCTCTACTACTCTAACATCTGATATTGCGGCGACATCATCTATCCTAGGTCGCCACAATGATTTATCTCACAGAAGTGAATGCAATAACTGCGCATGAGATCTCAGAGTTGGAAATCATATCTTCTCAGGTTTCTTTTCCAAGTCAGCCAAAATGTGTAATTGAGAATATCTGTTAAGAAATTCTTAGCCGTAGGACATCTGGAACTGTGCCCAGTAAATAGCGCAACAATAGTGAGAGCAACTGCTTTGCATGAGGTCTTCGGTTCGTTTTCCGGGTCAGCCAGTGTTACTTTCATTGACATTTTAAGACTTATATTTTTTCATCTAATATTTAACTAAAATAATTAACTTATTATAACATTAAGATTCATAATATTTTTTTGATAAGATCTTTCTGAATTGACACGGAGTGTAGGCGTACACCTTTTAGTCAACTTACGCTTCGGAGTAATTGTTATGTGAGCAACGGCGCGTTTAATATATGACATAAATATACACGAATATACTTAATATTGTCTTCTGTTTACGCGAATGTTATTCATTGAAATTAAACTACTATATACGGATTTTATCGCGTTGTTTATTTGACACTATTACACAATTTTGTAAAACTGTTACACTACTATAATCATTATTAAACTTTACAAATTTTTAAGCTAATTAAATTATTGAAACTATTAAAACTATTTATACTATTACTATACTATTATACTATTTAGATTTATTTTTACACTTTCCGAACACACCGAACACGTTCGGGTACTTTGAAATAACCACACTGGAACATTGAGACAACTACCATCTTAGTCTCCCCGTGACCATGGCTGCTGAAAAGCAACCGAAACGTCGGGGAAAGTGTAAAAATAAATCTAAATAGTATAATAGTATAGTAATAGTATAAATAGTTTTAATAGTTTCAATAATTTAATTAGCTTAAAAATTTGTAAAGTTTAATAGTGATTATAGTAATGTAACAGTTTTTCAAAATTTTGTAATAGTGTCAAATAAACAACGCGATAAAATCCGTATATAGTAGTTTAATTTCAACGACTATACTTGTAACTCCAAGAATAATATTTAATTTAATTTTGGTTTCGATGATAATGTCGACGTTTCTAGCGAACCGTATGTCTTTGTTTTGACGATCGGATAGTATAACACGGTTTTATTTTTGCCTGTGTCTTTCTATATTATGTTTATTAATTGCTGCTCATTTTTTTATGTCAAGAAATTCCCCCGTAACACAGTTCTTAGTAGCAGCCTGGAGTTAGGAATTTGGCTGTCTTACACACCTCGTACCTCGAAAAGCATATAATGCCTTTAGTCCTTGTCCTGATCTCTCTCCTATTGTGTCGGATTGCAGTCTAATCGGATTATAAGATTTAGGGAACAGAGAGTTAACTTGTGTTTGTGCACACACTTGTTCACAATAATATCTCCTGCACATATGGGCAGTCATCGTGTAGATTGGCCGCCGTGACCGAAAATCGGTCTGGAGAACGTTATTATATTATGTTTCTGACGGTTAATGATCAGATACGTTGAATACAGATGGCGTAATGCCTTTAGTGGTCTACTTCATCGCTAGCAATGTTCCGAGCGTAGTGGTTTCGATTCACACGCGACGGAAAATGTTATTGTACGCGCAGACATAGTTGTTCTGAGTTTGTGTCCTGTGATTTCATTGTTTTAATGTTGTCTCCATTACATAAATTATTTCTAGTGTTAAGGTGTTGTCTTTCTTTAAAGTAATTATGAAAACAAAGAAATTTTTGACACGTAAGACTAAAACATAATCTATCTTATTATCATTGCATTATCATCGTGTTTACATGCAGTTAAAAAGTTTTAAGTCAATTAAACAACTCCAAGACCCTAACGTGGATCACCTGAAGGCAGCGTTCAACCAAGCCACAAAGGTCTGCAAGAGGGCATACTTAAGAGCGGATGCCCAGCGCGTCGCACGGTTCGGCCAGGAACTAATGGCGCATCCTACGGGCAGTCGTAGCTATTGGCGCCTGGCCAAAGCCGTGCAGTCCAACTTCTGCCAGACCTTGCTGCCCTCTCTGAGGTATCCGAATGGATCACTGGCTCATTGGCCGCAGGAGAAAGCAGATCTGCTTGCAAATCTCTTTGCGGCCAACTCCCGAATCGATGACTGCGGTTCGCAGCCGCCTAACATTGCCAACTGCGGCTACACCATGCCTGATATATGTATCAGGCAACGAACCGTTCGTGCGATACTGCAGTCTCTCGATGTTCGGAAAGCCAGTGGACCTGACGGCATCCCAGCTGTGGTCCTTAAAAAATGTGCAGCGGAGTTGTCTCCCACACTTACGCGCCTATACCGGACGTCTTACGTCGCAGGCATTGTGCCTGAGGCTTGGAAGGAAGCGAACGTTCAACCGATTCCCAAAAAGGGGGACCGTTCCGAGCCAAGCAACTATCGACCCATAGCTATCACCTCGGTGCTTTCCAAGGTGTTCGAGCGGATTATAAACACCCAAATTGTCCGCTACCTGGAGGATCAATCGTTGATCAATGATAGCCAATACGGCTTTCGGTCTAAACGATCAACGGGTGATCTTCTAGCGTTCGTCACGCACCTCTGGGGTGAGGCTATGGACAAGCACGGCGAGTCTTTGGCTATCAGCCTTGACATAGCCAAAGCTTTCGACAGAGTCTGGCACCGGTCTCTTCTTTCCAAGCTTCCGGCCTATGGCTTGCCCCCTCAACTGTGCACCTGGATTGCAAGTTTCCTGCAGAAGCGTTGTATCCGGGTCCTTTGCGACGGTCGCGCTTTCAAATTTATGCAAGTCAATGCAGGAGTGCCTCAGGGGTCTGTCTTATCCCCTACGCTCTTTCTTCTGCATATCAATGATATGTTGAATCTCGGCAACATACATTGTTATGCGGACGACAGTACCGTGCATGGGCGATATCTCGGACATCCTGGGGCCAAACAGGCCGAGGTTGAGGGGAAAAGGCAGAATCTTGTCGTTGAACTTAACCAGACCTTGGACCGCATCTATGAATGGGGTGCCAAGAACTTGGTGGAGTTCAACGCCAAGAAGACCCAGGCATGCGCGTTCTCAACAAAAAAGTCTCCGTTCCTTCCCCTCCCTTCTCTGAAGAACACTCCACAGGTAATACGTGACAGCCTCTCCATCTTAGGTATGGATCTTTGCCGCTCTCTTAATCCCAAAACCTACATCGAGAGCGTCATTAAGCAAGCTTCGCGAAAACTCGGAGTTCTGAACAGGGTGAGGCGGTTCTTCACGCCTGGGCAACTGTGCCTATTGTATAAGGCACAAGTGCGCCCTTGCGTGGAGAACTGTTCTCATCTTTGGGATGGCTCCGCGCAGGACTTGCTGGACGCTCTCGTCCGGTTACAGCGGCGGTCTGTCCGTATTATCGGAGATCCAGAAGTCACGAATTCACTGGAACCTCTGCAACTCCGTAGGGACATTGCCTCATTGGCATGTTTCTACAGAATATACCACGGGGAGTGCTCTGAAGAGTTATTCCACCTTATCCCGCCCTCCCCTTTCTTATCCAGAACAACGCGTGCTGGGCTCAGATGCCATCCTTACACGGTAGAGTCGATTAGAGCGCGTACCAATAAGTTTGGGTCCTCATACCTCTGCCGAACGACCAAGGCATGGAATTCTCTGCCAAGGCACGTGTTTCCTTCTTCCTTCAATCCTGGGTCCTTTAAGCGGGGCGTAAAAAAGCACCTTCTCAGGCCGTCAAAGTAGAGACCTCAACATCGCCTCGGCTACTATGAGGGCGGTGTGGAGGCCACTGCTCTTAGACCACACGACTGCTTACCATCAGGTGGAGTGTGGTCATTTTGACGAGCACAATAAGAAAAAAAAACAAATAAATTATACATCATAGAAATAAATAATAAGTAAACAGCTTGCTCGTAGCAGATTACCAGACGTTTAACACACATATGACATGACTTCGTACTATTCCCATTAAATTAGCTTTTAGTTTAGAAATCGCCATCGTAATCGACCCATCCTTTCTAGAGTTAGGAACCAACATACAAATATATGCAGCAAACTTCTAACCCCTTTGTTTTCCGTCATCGTTTAACAATGGTTCCTTATTTATTTGCATAAAATTATATGTCAGAATTTAACATGGCATACTTTTACTTATCCTAATAATAGTTACATAACTGTTTAGGCACAATTTTTTAAGCATAGTTAGTATAAGCATAATAATATTTGTTCTAAAGCATAAATTTGAAGTTTTGTAAATTTGTGTTTGCATTTAATAAAATACTTTTCGTATATAAAATAAACGTGTTGGTGGCTTAGTCAACTTGGCCATTTTGGCCGCCGCACCCTAATCTATTGTTACACTATGGTATCCAAGTTTAAGGTACCTATTTACCTTATAACGTTATGCCAATCAAAATTAGCTTAATGATATTTATGTCCATTGAAATAGTATGCCAAAAAACAATTATGTCAATGTATTATTATGACAAAAAAAAAATGTCTAACACGTTATGCCAAATTAAATTAGGACAAAAAAAATTGTCGAAACAAAGGGTTCTCTTTAGTTATTCATTTATTCATAAACAAATTTACATTTGTGTCGAATAGTGGTTTTGACAATATAGTTAAATTTGTGTTATGTATTGACAAAAATATCTCTTTACAAACAAAATCAAATTAATAAATAAATTCACATAAAAAATAAATTTAAAGCAAAGCAAGTCAAATAAAAATCAAAACAAATGAAATAAATTGAATTCAAGTCTAATAAAAATTAAATAAGAATCAACAATATACCAAGCATAATTTTATTATTGTTTGCGTAAGAGTATCAACACTACAATTATGTTCTTCTTTGTTTTATATATCCCATTATTCTTCATTGTAAGACGTTTCATATCGAGATGCTTAATGTTAATGAAGATACCTTCTTAATGGCTACGAAGAACGTTTAAAGTACGTACTTATAATAAAATAAGCCTTATAGCCGAATAAGGTGATCATTAGCTGAAATTGTTTTTGCTAATTGTTTATGCGAAGTTTATGTATATTAAATAAAAGAAGATAACCTTTTGTTTTTATTGTATAATTATTAACTTTTTTATGGCGGTTATTTTGTATTGACTTACCTTGACGTTACCTTACGTTATCCATAAATGCAGAAGAAATGTATACCGAGTATAAACAAACAAATTGATCAAACTCAAAAATCAAGCATGCATTTAGGTCACAAAATAACACTTATGAGCGTCAAATTTTACATTTATGTTACGTTCAGACAAAAGGTTGAGCTTATAAGAAGATACCTGCAAGGAACTCACGACCACTCTTGCAAATCGCCATCAAATCATAATTTCAGTATTTTGGTACTCATTTACATACCAGGTGCAACAGCGATAGCTCAGTGGGGAGACCAACAGACTGCAATGCAGAGGGTGTCCGGTTCGAACCCACGTCGCGCACCTCTGACTTTCGAAAGTTATATAACTTTTCGAAATTATGTGCGTATTGATTGAATTATCGCCTGCTCCGTGCCTCGGAGAGCACGTTAAGCCGTCGGTCCCGGCTGCCATGAACATCTATGGCAGTCGTTATTGGGAAGTCAGTGCCCTATAATATCCTGACACTGGTCTAGCCTTAGAGTATCGTTTGCCTTCGGGTTGCGGAGGTCAGGTGGCAGCCGTTCCGTGTAAAAACTGATATCCAATTAAATCCGGTTAGACCAGAAAAGCCAACCCCAAGTGACTTGGGAATAATAAAGTCTAGGGAGAAGATTTACTTACCAGGTGTTGCAGTCATTATGCCATATATTAGGTACTGTACACATGAAAATAATCTCAAATTAAAAAAATATTGGGGCAGTCTTTGGGGATTGCCAATAGAAGTGAAAACTTTAATCCTTAATCATAAACACTTCTTTATAAACCAAATTATAAACCAAAAATAATTCATCAAAGGAAAGCGTGGAAGCGTGAAGATGACGCGAGTTCTATGATTTTTATTCACCCAAGAAGTGCTCCACGCGCCTATAGAAGATTTTACTTCAAAAATAAAAATGTAATAATATGAATAAAGTATTTCTGGATTGAAGCAATATTTATTAATAGGAATGTATAATAGACAGTAGTATGCATATACTTACACTTTGTGAAAGATAAAAAAGGTAGTTCGTGACTAAATGTAGTTATAACAAAATTTACGGTAATACTTACACATTTTTGTTTAAAAAAACGAGATATTTTAACATCACAATATAATCACTATTAATCATATTATATCATACGTCGAATGCACTTAAACAAAATATTGCTAAACAATATATGCTACGTATAAGTTTATTCTTCGTTTATTAGTAAAAGGGTGAAGTATAACCAGAAATAAATGTAAATGTTATTATTATTATTTGTAACCTTACTGAAATAAACATTATTATTATTAAATATATCATCACTTTTTTTAAATTGAAAGTATAATACAAATGATATCTACCTTATTCTATTCTTTTGTGTTCTTAGCGACATACCTGGGAGCAGCACAGCGATACTGGATGGTACCCACGTAGGCTAAATAAGTTTTATCGTGCTGTAGAGCTCTAGTTCATACGTGTTTCTTTCCAAGTATAATCTTGAGACTACAATGTTTAGGGTTCTTAATCACTATTTATTTATTTTCTTAGGAAAACCAACAGCATTTTATACAACGTAGTCAAAAATAATCTTGAGACGACAATGCTTAGCGTCTTGAATCATTATGAATGTTGTACTAACTAGATGCTGGCCACGACTTCGGCCGCGTAAATCCCACGAGAACGCACAAAACATAAAAAACATCCTATGCGATACTTTTCTTCGAGGATATGATCTGTGTGACAAGGTACATCGAAATCTGTTCAAAGGTTTTCGCGTGAAAGAGTAAAAACATCCTAACATCTATACAACATTTTCCATTTAATATTAGTAAGAAGATAGCATATCTTCTTGACGAATGAATATCTCCGATAGTTTTTACTCTATGCGATAAGTAAGATATGTATGCTCGCGTTTCTACGGATTCCACATTCGAAACTTGCAATTCCATTGATTACCAACCGCTATTCCAAAACGAATATTTTAATGTAATCCACGCTTTAAATTGTGAATGTGAGGATTTTATTTTATTTATAAGATAACGTACCTATGTATGTACATCGCGATTTATTTAGAGCTAGTTAACAGTTTTGATTAGACTTTTAGTTAATATGGACTAACATTTAAAATTATAGTTTTTTTTTTAATACACACTGACTGACCTCCGTGATGCAGCGGTTGTGAAAACGATTAAGGCATGGGGGCTCACGTTAGTTGCCCGTGACGGCATAGTGTTTCTGTCAAGAAATGTTCAGTAGTAGCACGGTCATTAGATGTGGCATATCAGCATATCTGCTTATCGATGGATAGTTTTACCTCTATTACGTGGGATTTACACTTATGGTTTTCAAAAATATAGGTGTAATACACCTCCTAACCTAACCTACGCATTCGGAGATTTAAGCGTGTGACTCCTACCTGTGTCAGGCACAAGGTGAGGGCACCATGCCACATCTCCAGCCACTCCTCAAAAACGGGTCTTACCGCCACGTTCGTGGCGTGCCCGGTACTGGGGTGCACAAGTCGATTTTTCCATTCTTCCACCAGGACCTGGCAGAGTTCGGACCGTGCCGCCTTTAAAGCGGGAAGAGCTGGTCCTTCGCCCCGAGCTAGCGCTTCCTAGCGCCAACGGTAGAGCGACGCTAGAAACGTCGTTTTCGCATCGATCCGGCGAGGAGGCTCGCTGCCTCGAACGAGATCGTGCGGTAGCCTCTACGTAACCTGACGGCCATTGCATGCTGTGGCGCACGAAGCGCCGAAATATTACGGGCCGTTAGGTTATCTCTTCAAACTTGTGCCCCATAAAAGGCCATGGACCGCACGACCCCTTCGTAGAGCCTCCGGTAGGAGGTGCCTAGCTCCCTTAGGTTGGGCAGCAGACGTGTGAGCGCACCTGCAGCGCCCAGAAGCCTGGGGGCGAGACGACGAAAATAGGCTACCAAGTCCCATCGGCTATCGAACAGGAGACTCAGAGACTTAAGGGTTGGCTCGACAGCGATGCGGACACCTCGTACCATGATGTGGGCCCCTGGAGGTGGCCGGTTCTGAGGACCGTGGAAACAGACGGCCAATTTTTTGGCAGCTGTAACGGGACAGCTTATAATGGTTGTCCCCATTCCGGCGCGGCCCTGTTTAATGTCACCGTACCTTATCTGGTCTTCAGGGCACCCTCCAGTCTTGCGGCGAAGACCTCTTCCTTAACTATGGAGTCGTCCAGAGCGGTGATGTGCAGGTCGACAGACTTTTGTGGTCTGGAGACGCGGGCCTCCTTTGATTCTAGAACCTGTTGACCTGGCGAAAGACCTTAAAACAACCTATCATTCTTCCATTTACTATATCAGAACATTCTTCATAGATTTTTAGATATTTGATGAAATATAAAATATCTCTAGATTCTGTTGATGTGTGTAAGTATGTCATAATGGTACCAGATTGGCAGCTAGATTACCTGAGATTCGAGCACTGGGACTAACGGTTCAACCATGTGACATTTATTGGTGTTACTTTATGACCTAAATTAATAAATGATTTTTGATTTCGTGTTTGAACCAGATGTTAAAATTTGCGGTCAATGTCGCCTCATATTGAGCAAATGAACATATATCACGCGCATTTATAACAAACGACATTCATGGCTGTACGTGCTTTGGTGGCACATGTAAATTATGTTATTGCGATATCTGGAAGGGAAAATACCATTTCTCTTTTTAAGACTCCGAAATCGGCGAAGTAGTCAATGTATAAGCTATATATATATATATATATATATATATATATATATATATATATATATATATATATATATATATATATATATATATATATATATATATATATATATATATATATATATATATATATATATTTATATATATATATATATATCTATCTTCCTTGACCAATTTTAGCTACAGCAATCTCTTTGACTCTTTGAAAGTTGACGTTCTTGTGCTTGCTTGTGCCTTTATTACATAATGGACCTTATTTTAAAAATCCGTGCATATTGCGTGCATCTATAACACACCATCGCCATTATTATATAATTATGATTGCACGAGGTGGATGAATTAACAAAGTCATTTAAAAAAATTGGTTGTCTGTACAGTCGGTTTACGGACGATAGTTTAACGTGACAACGTCATAACAAAATTTCTTTCCCGTAACGTTACAATGAGCGTAACGGGACAATGAGTGTAACGGGACAATGAGTCATCCTTTTTCGTGCGTGCAGCCGGCGTTCATCGATTTATTAGACGTTGTCACGTCAAAAGATGTTGTCCCTGTTTTAACTAAGGATTTCTATTTGGTTTGTGACACGGCCTTTTTTCCGTTGCGATGACTTAATAGTGCATTTTCTCATGTGACGCTTTATACCTGAGGATTTGTCCGCCATGTCTATGCTAGCCCTTCTCAAGTTCTAAATAAAATATGTTCTTTTTTACTACTTGTATAACTAACACTAACAAACTCATATGAACACACCCACGTTTACAGGATAGTCGAAATAGTACAAATACCCGCGTTCAAATGGAATTCTTCCATGTTGTAATGCCGCTGCCGAAACTTGAGCAATTGTGGCTCGCCGCAATGAGTTGCGTTCATACCGCAATGCACTGTTACATAGTTCGCGAGATTTATTCCTTCAATCTCCGCTACTTTAGCCGGCGCGGCGCAGTCGCTCACTCTAATGGGGTAATAACTACACTTGAACGTGGCAATTTGTACTACATTTTTTCGCTAAAAACTTTTTCCTGTTAGTGCGCTTTGAGCCGGCAAGGAATGTTGTTATACTGCGACATAATCCAAGAAAAATATTATATACAAGCTTTTCCTCTTTCATTTTATTTTGCGTTCATTATAAAATATGTTCTTTAAATGTTCCTTCGCAAACCTACGCTTACTTTGCGTCTAATTACAGTGTTTGTTTGCTCAAAGCCGTGTAATTAACATCTTTTTCATGAGATAAAATAAGCTAGACGCTTTATTGCGAATAACTGAATAATGTATAAGCGAAATGATTATCAACGTTCCAGGACATGTTTGCTCTGTCTAATTGGAAAATAATTAGCATACCGCTTGTGCATCAACAGGAATTTTCATTAAACTAACTTCCATTAATTTGTAGTGACTAATTAAATTATAAATCTGACGGCGTATAAACGCGGGCATGTGAAATTCCTTGTACATTAGCGCTGAAGGGTGTTAAGAGAAATATTCTAATGAGAATGCAAATGTTAAGCGCACTAGAGCGCGCTGTTTTCGAAACAGTTGCAGTTTAGGCAAATTGAAACTATAATACGACTTAAAAATAAATCTTGCTTGTAATCTGCCTTTATGTATATTAGTGCTCTTCTGGTTTAATTTCGTTATATCGCTATATAAGTAATGGTACCGCAACCTAATATTAATGTTACGTTGTATGTGCAATTGTGCATACCTACTAGCATTGAATATTTGCAGCTGAAATGTGTATTTAATTAATTATATTTATTGAGCAAGGCTCATTAACCTCTAGTCTGCGAGAATCTTAGACAATATGATAAAAGTAGAGTGTCTAGTGTGGCTCTGCGTTTCAGCATACAAAGGCTTTATACAGAATCTGCCGGATTAAAATAAAGTGAACTAACGTAAATATTTCAGTTATTTTAGTTCAAAACGATAGAAATTTACTAAAAGACTCACTTAATGCTGTGGTAACTTTAAGAGCATTTCTTTTCTCTTCTTTAATATTTTTCAATCATCAATATCATAGAATCATAGTAGTCTTGCTACTGATTTATCTGTAAGTATACGGCGCTGGCTATTTGAGCCATTCATGCATAGACTGAAGGTAGCAAGCAGCCTTTCGCAGTAGTGGTGTCTAACTCGATTCCTCTTCGCCTATAAGTAATAGAACTTGGCGAGTTGGTACCACAGCGGCTTGGTTGTGTTTTCATTGCATTGCTGAACTAATACCAAAGGAACACAAATAAGTAAGTGTAGAAATGACGGTTACCGGTTACTCTTACTCTCTTACTCTCTTAGAAGCTAGCTATACAGTAATCTATCAACAATTTTTTGCGTGTATAAATTCATTGTTTAATTTAACGCGTAGTTAATTTAAATGCAAATAAATTATAAAGTTGAATAGCTGATTCATCGTAGCGTTAACATATTGACTAGTGTTCAATTATGCGCAATATTTATTACCAAGTCACAGACTTTTCATTCCGTTTTGTATTATTTATTGTGTTCCTCATTATGTTTGATATTATTCAATCCGATACCGGATGGAATGACCACGTTTGTTGATACTATAGGTGAGCTCTACATTGGGCTGTCGCTGTTATATTTTTAAATGTACTTCGTGTCATCCTAGTGCTAGGCAGGAAACCGAATACTATGATGCATTCAGTTTGCATGTCTTAAACTGTCAATGCTTAGAATGCCAGACATAATTAAAAATCTATTGTGTATAGCCACCGGTGTGCTGCTACGACTCAATAGGTTACCTCATTATTTATCCATTAGCAAAAGATGCAAGACATCCTCAAGTCGTGTTTTATCCGATGCCCTCACAGTTCACACTCGTGACGCAAGTTTCAGTCCTATAATGTTGGTGAACTCGTAACATAAAAGTATTTCATGAACTTTAGTAAAGTATTATTGCTTGCGATCGCCGCTTGGCGACTTTCATAGCTCCACAGTAACGTACAACGTCGTGTTATGACAATAAGTGGGAATAAATAAAGTATGTTATGACTACAACTAGCGTGGTAATATATCTCGTTTATAGTTTATGTGAGTACACTTAAATTTTAATATTGTCTACGTCTTTTAACGAATGTGAATAGCGTATTATAAAGTTATGGCGTAACACTTAAAAATGTGTGAAGTCTTACGTAATTGTGTCACATTTATTTTGATTTGTTTATGTATAGTCTCATGTCTATAGGGTAAGCAGAAGTGTATTATATAAACCCCACGTATTATAGCGAGTCTATTAACGTTTACGGAGCAGTCTCAAATTACTTGCGGCTACTAAGAATTACTATATAAAAAAACCTAATTACAAACTGTTCGATCCGAGAATAGACCCGAAACCTGACTGTCGCCGCTCTCGCAAGCTGAAGAGTCGCTGGTTTGATTCCCATACGTGACAAAAATGTGTATGATCCACAAAATGCCCACATGCACAAATTCAAATAGTGATTATAAGTGAAAACTTGTACCGCAGAACTTACGACAACGACTACAACATTTTTTGATTATCATTTATCAGTTGTACGTTGTTTATTAGTAGGATTGCCTTGTATACTTAGCAATATAAGTCGATACACACTTTTCGATTTCAATTTGCTCTATATCTCAAATGTATTTATTACACATGTTTTTTTTCGATAAAGCAGTATTTGTGAAAATAAAGTTAATTTTTATTTGGGTTTATTCAGGATTGTTAACTAATAAAATAGTTATACAAAGTTCAATGTTCAGCTGATTATGTTGCTGGCTGTACCTACATATCAAGCAATTTCAAAGATAATATTCATATAACCCTGCTGAATATCACATCCATATAAAATTGTATTATCGATACTGATCCAAATAAAATATTTTTCAATTACAACCGACCATTGTGTTGTTACCAACAACCAATATTGCGTCATCAAATTAAATAAACACAAAACATTGATATATTATTATATTGTTTTGTACAACACACGTTGATGTTGTGTTTCAATTTATTGTAGGTCCACCGATGTATCGCAGATTGTATATTATCCCAAAAAGGGTAATCGTATTCAATCAATCACCGGATTAGAGTTATACGTCTGTTATAGGGAAAATTTCCTTGTTTTATATTTACCCTGTGTCGAAATATATCCACGTGGAGATATGTGATGATGTAGGTTACATATGCATAGATATTCATATGACTCCATGTTTTAATATTTTGTAGGCAAATATGAGGATCGTCCCTTCACGTGAAAGTAATTTAAACATATTGATTTGTTATTCTTAATTCTAAGGTGCGAACGAACATACGTTTTGCCTGAAAGAAAGATTTTTCCCACCCATTGCTCCAATAATTAAATATACATTTTTGAAAATAAGTTTAAATAAAAATATACATTTAAAGTATGCTTTAATGATCCCTTTTAAGTCAAAAATAACCACCGATATAAAACGCCATTTTCGCCTTATATTTTCTTGACAACATTTATACTATGAACAGTGTGTTATGATTATCATGGTACATAATTAGAGTAATTTTTATAAAGGTTTACCTTTTAATTACACCGGATTTCGTTGGTTTTCTATAATATTATGTATTTACACATTTTCTATACAATCACGTGGGCCCGTCTAGCTGAATGGTGAGTTTTAAAATTGCTGTGGTTTCCATTTGAATATTGACTATAAATATCAGTAATGTTTATGTCCATAAAGAAGATTAAAAAAACCTACGAGTGCTCGTCATATTGAAATACACTGTATTAGCATGAGTTTCATAGCTCTCAATTGCGAAGATTGTAGTCGTCTTAAAGGACACCTTTGTATTAGTTACATAAATGGTAATCTTAGCGTTATATAAACTCTAAATGTTATTAAAAAAGACGCGCATGGAAACTCGTACCTACTGCGATGTACTCTTGAATACTTTGTCGAGGCAAATTTTATATCAGCTTAAATATATAAAATCAAACACATTTTCTTATTCATAACTTTGAGTGGAATAAGTTATTCACAAAGTAAGTTTAATAATACAAAAAATAATAATATTTTCAAAGTTCAATTATTCAACTGCCCACGTTAAAGTCAGTAATCCGAATAATATGTATTATAAGTAGAAAAATATAATAAAGTGATATTACTTAATAATTCTTCTTGTTGTGCTCTTTTCACACGAAGTTGTTTGCTTTTTTAATCATGTATGTAGTTACTTCGGACTATTGGACCTGAAATCTGACACAAAACGATATAACGATGTCAGGGCTCTTTCAGACGGTACAAGCGACGACGACAGCCGCCGGCTACGGACGGCGAGAGTAGACGACGACGTTTCGACGGCTATTATATAGTCGACACACAGAAAAGTTGACAGCGCGGCGTCTTAATATGTGTAGAATTTTAGGAAATAAATAAAAACTGAAAACTCCACGTAGTATTGCCTATGTAAAGTGTAAAACTAATCTCTTTGTATTTGTCAGGGTGTCAGACGAAAATTGCTTCGTACAAGTAAAAACCTTGTATACTTTAACTTGTAAGAAGCAATTTTTGTCTGGGTCTCCAAGTCATCTTGTTTCAATGCTCTCAGTTACATTGTTGATGATTGAATTTATGCGTCGTAGTACACATATTAAAAATGCAGACTCCATTTATCAGTAAAGTCCTACTAATCAACTTAAATGCCACTAGAAGTTACAATATTCCCCATGTCTAAGTCACATAATAACACCTATAAGAGCATGGCAAAGAACTTAAGACTAGGTCAGACACACATTATGGGTCGATACAATACTAGCATACAGAAAACAAGAAACCCATTCCATAGAAGATGTACTATATAAAATAATAATAATGCTGCCTTTTGCATCGTTTAATTATTTACGGCCAATGTAGGACTCAATATTGCGTCAAAATGCGTTGCGTGTTGTCGGCTGTATACGACGGCTGTCGTCAATACTTATAACGCTTGTCTGAAGAGCCCTTTGTGCGTTATTTTCCACGTCTAACGATGTTTCGGCTGTTACAAGCTTGAAACATAATTTGTAACTTGAAGATTCCGCACTTACTTTTCCCGTAGCGTTATATTGTCAAGCTAAAGGTAAACGCAAGTCTTCTTTTTTAATGGTTATGATGCAAATCTATCAAGGTATGCATACTAATTTAGACTGTATCAGGTGAAGAGTAAATATATCGCTGACGTTTTTTTTTTAAATCTGGCAAACAAGCATACTCTCCGTTTGGTAGTTACCGAAACCTATGATTGCTCTTAATCACTCGCGCGTTACTGAACTAAGGGAAAAGAAAGAAAAGATTGTATAAAAGCAAAAAAAGAGGAAGGGGTATGTAAGCGAGATTTCGACACATTACTGTCATGATTTCTTATTTTTGTTAATAATTCTGTTCGGGAGTTTTTATTTATTCAATTGGCAACACAGCCAACTATAATTTTTAAATAGTGGGGTTATTGTAGAGGGGAAAAATAACTCGTTCTCTCGGCGGAAGATTGCTCGGCAGTAAGGAACTAGCATTCAACTGAGTAAGACGTTCTCAATAGTCCGTGTAATTGCTGTGAGTTTGGTAATATAGTCTCATAATATTTTAAACGATTGAGTTTCATTATACATATTACTAACTAAACGATACGCGCGCGTTGCCCATAAAAGGTAGTACTTCCTCAAGCGAGCAAGCAAATTTGAACCTTTACCAAATAATTCACAATACAGTTCCACTTAATCTAAATATATAATACCTAAGTATCTTTCTATTATGGTCCGTAAGAATGGTATGGTAATCGTACCACTCTCCATCGGGGGAGCGGCATAATTGTATAGCAAACAAGGTACGGTCGTGTAGCTAAGCAGTTATAGTGTATAGTTGATTTCAATGTGAAGAGTATAACTTATACGTGGACGGCGCAACAAAGGATTCGCAAGGGCATCTGCACTCTCACACCAGGAACACAACACAAGGATAACCGTAATTTACTTAAAATGAGGTTGTGAGTCAATAGTAGATATGGCTTGATTGTAACAAGTGGAACTCCGTAGTCTATTAACCTACGGTAAACAGTTTTTCATACATATATATGAATGTATTTTCTCAGTCTGGCTATTCCAGATGTACCCAACCGCTCGTTTATAAAAAAATAGTAAGTGCACACCGGTGAAGTAATCGTTAGCAAATTAACCCGCGCTAAAAATTCGCAAAGTTTAATTTGAATGTGAAACGTTCTCGTTAACTAGACAGATATTGATGTGCATTCTCGCCAAATTTTGGTAACATTTAATTACAGTCATGTTTAATCATGCAAAATTATTTTTACTGATTATTTTTACTACGCTTATTTTACATTAATGTTTTTCTTTCAGTTAATGTTGCGCTTGTGCAATACCATGTATTATGCCGGTCGCAGTGTGCGTCTAAGAATTGTTGCATACTAGTCAATTTTGTAAAACTACACGAAACACGGGTTCATATTTTGTTATTAATCAATCTAGGTATGTGCTTTTCATTGATTTGTTTTCATAATAAGTAGTAATTTGTCTTTTTAAATATATCAATCACACAGATAAATAGTATAATTGTAAAACTAATAGTTTTGTAGGTCTTGCACTTATGTACAGAAGTCACGAAGTCCTTTGGTTCCTTCGATTCCCGTATCATGCAGTGTTATTGGATTTATTGTTGAAATTGTCAGTAGCAAGACGGAGTCTGTAAAAGAGAAAACAATAGATTCGATTCGCGTATTGTCTGGCGGACATGGGACCTGAAACCATGGCTGGTGAAATGTGGCCTGTATACCCCTTCGGCTTATATATATATGAGTCTATGAGTATACCTAATAATATCAGCCCAATATTATACCTACTGTCCCACTGCTGGGCTCAGCCCTCAGGCCTCTTTTCAGTGTGAGAAGGGTTAAGCTATAGTCCACAAAAATGGCCCAAGGCGCGTTAGCAGACTTCACATGTGACTTCAAGATCATTATGGTGAACGCTTAGACATACAGGTTTCCTCACGATGTTTTCCTTCACCGTTAAAGTAAGCGATAATTAACTATTTAATACGCACATCACTTCGAAAAGTCATAGAGGCTGTTCAATGGATGCCCACTGTAAATATGGCTATCATTACTATATTTGTAAAAAATATTAAGTAGTTTGAATTTAATCCTTGGATAATCAAGTAAATGGCACACTCAAAGTTAAATTTAGTTAAATACTCGCTTCATGCCAACTAACAACATTCTAGGTCAACGGAAAGTAGCCTTTATAGGTTTTTAATGTACACTCAGCTCGCTAGTTTGGATGTAAATACTTGTTTGAAAGCCCATATATTTTTATTACATTGCGCTCGTCAACTACTTAAACAGAGATTTTAACAGACCTTATCATTTGAAATGAATTTTAGGTATAATATATAGATAACTGCTTTTTAGAAAAAGCTTATTGTTTTTGAAATAGTTCGTTTTGCTTATTTATTATAAATGTTATCACCGTAACTGACTGCACGGTTGGCGTAGTGTTGTAAGTGGTCATCTCGCCGCTGCCTCTGTATCGAGTGTTGTGAGTTCGAATCCCATACGGGATAAAAATTGGTGTGCTCCACACATGATTGTTCCGAGTCTGGGTGTTCTTTGTGTCCGTTGTTTGAATATTTGTAAAGTCCCCCGCGGCACAGGAATTATTCCTAGTGCGGGCGTTGTCTTGGTTTTCAGATAAGTACTACATAGTTCTTAGAGTTTCGTTATCAACTTTATTGCCGTACATTTATGTATGTACATCGTAGACTCATTTCCATTGTCTGGAGGGGTAGGCAAGTCCTATAGATTTCTACTTGGCATACATCTGTTGCTTCATTGTCTTTCATTATATACTTTACTACATTTTGCCCTCGGCTTCGCACGCGTAAATGTAGGTTAGGTTAACAGTACTTTATATGGTACCCTATGTCCTTTACTGTGCCCCTGACAACATGTATGCGAAATTTCATAATAATCGGCCGAGTAGTTAAGGCGTGAAAGCGTAACAAACAAACGACCTCACATTCACATTTATAATATAAGTTAGGATGCTCGCTTGACGGCTTAGAGTACTCTTAATCTCACACTTATTAAGCAGACACTTGCAGATTTTGTATTCCTTCTATACAATAAAGAAAGATAGTTTTCTCCATCTTCCCTAACCCTATTTTTGTACTTAGTATTTTCTCACTATTTATGAGAATATCAATGATTGTAACCATTTGTGAGGCTTATATTAATGTTACTATCAGAAGGTATCACTGGCTTCTAAGATACAGGTATATACCTAGTTTAGAAGTCAGGGTCTCCAGTTTGTCATGTATTCCTTAAGCCCTAGTTTTGTACTTAGATTAAGTGTATTTCTTATAAAGTAATAAACTTATAAACTTATTATTATATTATGGTCTTTCTTCAGAATGTCTCTGATGTGATTAAAGAACATTTGCTGAGGTTTTTTTCTTTTGCCTCTCCCATTCATACTTTATCAATAGCCGCTATCATTTCTTAAGACGTGGCTTTTAATGTCTTATGAGGTAAATTTGAGCTTATATTTGTGTGCAACTGTGGCGTAGCGTACCTACTTTTCTGATAATTTTCTAGTATCAACACGGATTCTGGAAATGAACCTGGTAAGAGGATGTCAGTAGGTTCTCATTCTATTACGTGCCATCTAAGAATATAGTTGGTGATATATTATTGAACTACACTACAAACAACCACTTTGAAATTAATAGTTGTCAGTTTATGCCTGAAAATGTTCTTAAATCATCAAAATCCGTAATGTAAAATACACTTTAAACTACAGGCTTTGTTCATTATATCTTCTTTAAAGAGTCAAATTCCTTACGAATATGTGGAGGAAATTATTTTCATATTACTTGTGAATGTGATATTGTACCGAGCGGGATTTAATATAAAAGTGTTGGGGGCGTGATCGAAGTCAGGTGCCGAAGCTCGAATAAATTATGTATCTGTATATCTCAAACAAAAGGCGATGGAAGTTTGTGTATGCGGGGTATTAATTTTAGCCGTATTTCATTCATGTTGAATGGTTATTTATGAACCAATGGCAAATTGTTTTAATATTATCTTGGAGAAAGAAATAAATATGCGAAAAAGGCGATGAATTATGTAACCGGAGTAACGGTCTGGAATTGATGTGATTTTATAGTATAATCACAAATCGAATGGAAAGACCGCTTTAGTAGCGCAGCGGTTGTTGGTGTGCCTTAGGTCTCAGATTCGAATTCCGGGTCAGGAAATATGTTACTGACATTTTCTATCAAAGACTTCGCAGTAGCAGCCTAAAACTGTGCCTTGTAAACGGCAAATAGTTTGATCCCTATTACGTGGGATCTTAAACTTAGTCGGCCACATATGGGTGTAATAGTTATACCTCTGCCTATTGCTGTTGTTGCTATGTCTGTTTTCATAGAAATTGATAGTCGGCTCAATAAGATGTGCCAAACTGGACGTATTTATACATATATGCGGAGTAGAGCGATCTCAGAGCAAGTCGGGATATTTGGTTAAACAATTGAAATACATCCAGACTTGATGCAAGATCGGAGTACGCAGAAGTCTATGTGTGTGTAAGGGCGTTTCAGTACGTAATTATGAGCCGACAATCTTCATAAATACACACATAATACTACGCCTATGTAAGGATATAGGCGTGGTATTATTTTGGATAAAATGATAACGTAGTTTAGTATTTATGACTAGTGGCTCTCAAAGGTTTTTTATATTACACTAGATTTTTGTTAAGATAGAGTTTTAGTACCCAATATGTTATTAAGATGTATAAACAATAATACTGTATAGTTTAATCAAAATCCATTTAATGTTTTTTGCGTGAAAAATTAACAGACATCCATTCATTCATCCATTTGTGACATTTGTGACGACGCATCGTCACAAAATTTCACATTTATAATATTAGTAAGACTACAAATGTCAAGCTGCCGTCCTCAGTTTCACTCGCATGCGAATTACCTGGCAAAAGTATCCCTTGTGCTATGGAAAATTCTATAAAACTTTATGAAAAGTATATTTAATATTATTCCAATGCAAACTGCTGGCGCGTATAAACGAAAATCTCAATATTTACTCTTCCAACAAACTTGGTTTGAAATACATACACATCAAAGTCCGCGCAGTTCTCTTTTACTTTGTGAATTTTCCAACCGCCATCGGCGCAACGCTCCAAGTACAAACTCGAACTGCCCTCAAAATCCCTTTTAGTTAACCAACACTTTTTCCCATCCTTTTGCACCCAATCTTCATCTCTTCAGAAATGTACTGTTTCTTTGTGGAAAAATACTTAAAATGATGAATCCCAAAGCTAATTCGACTTCGACTCAAGCCGCTTCAAATTTGTAAGAGTTATCGATAACGGAAACGATTACAGTCTTGATCTTTAGCCGGATGGAAATGATTGGGTCGGTATTAAGAATTATATAAGAAAAAAGGCAATTTTTGCACATAGATATGCTCTCTGTCTTCTCTTCGAAAGTAAGCCGGATATCTTGTTTGAAGATCTTGAGTTGTTGATACAACTTGGTAATTTAACCGAAGTCAGGCGTTCAAAATTTTGTTAAAGACTGTCCATTCCTACACATAAGTAAATATCTGCTATGCATGTTAATCTAAGTATTAGCATAACAAATTTTTCCCTATTTAGTAACACTTAAACACAAACCTGTTATTTGTTTAAATGATCGACATAATTGAAAACCTGTTGTGTCTGGCCGGCGCACGGCGGAGTGGCGCTGCAACTCATAAGTTAATGAAATATCGGTGTAACACACTTTGAAGGGCGTCCTGTGATATCTAAGTATTTCTTTACGCTTTAATGTAATGTAGCTAATGAGTAACTTAGATGTACTACCACATCTCTGCTGTATTGTCGGCCTCGATGGCGTTGTGGCACACAATTGTTTGACTTTCGCGGGTTTGATTCCCGCACAAGTCAAACAATTGTGTGCATGTACATGGATATTTGTCTTGGTCTGGGTGTTTTTATGTATAATATGTATATATTTACAAAAAAAAGTAGCTATGTATGTTTATCCATTATCTAGTACCCATAGTGCTCTGCTTAGTTTGGGCTAGATGGTGTTGTGTGTATGTGATAGAATGGAATATTATTTATGCCATCGTTATAAAATGAAACAGCCGAACAGCTGTTACATGAACATTGGTATGTAGTTCTCAAAAATCCTCGTAATGCTATGATATACTAAGCAAATCAATCGATACAGCGGTTCGAGCATGAATATGTTATGAGCATCCAAGCGGTCACATTTATAACATTAATACCTTTAATAATAATATAAATACACGATAGCCCAATACCAATTATCCAAACATCTAAAGCAATCGTTTTATAAATACGGCTTTCGCGATCAATACGGTCTTCGCGTCGGGTGGAAAACTACGGTCGTGATCATTAAACATTATTTCCGATATTAAAAACACCAAGGATACATTAGCGTTTATTACTGCTGTTTACGATGCGCACGGACGAGAGCCTCGCCCCTAAGGCCTGGATTAATAGCACCCGCCGAATTATTGTTCTGCCACTAAATTATCCATCGGTAGCTTGCCCTTTATGTGTACTCCAACCGATCCCTCCGAAGATTCCCTTCAATTTATATCTTTAAACACAAATTCTTGGGGTATTTTAGTCAACGTGATTTAATACCGTTTGGACGATATTATACGCGACTGGGTCGAGCGACCTAGAGTAGGTCAATTGCTGTTTATTGATATAATAATTTTGATATTGGATGACTAGCCCTGCGAGACGATAAAACTGACAAAGACTTGATTCGTACTAAATCACAGATGTCTTTCTGCGCTAAATGACGATGGATAGAAAAGGAATATGATTAAAATATACCTAAAACGTCTTAAATATACTTAGTAAATCATCTTAAAATATAAAATCAACAGCAGTTCTTATAATTAACCAACTTTGATGTGAGTATCATAAGTTTAAAATCTTTTGTAAACTAGTAATTTAAAAAAAAAGGGAATGTCTAAGTACTATATGTGAATAGAGGTATCTGAAATAAAAAATGTGTTTTAGTATTATTTTCATTTTACATTAATTAAGAAGCCTTGTACATGTACAATTTTAATTCGTTTTATATCCCTACCCACTTTCTCAATAAAAATTATGTGTAGACACGAATTCGGCTGGAATATTTTTTATATTCGTAAGGATAAGCCACGCGCCGAGTTTACATTATGGTAATATACTGCCGGGCACAGTAACTTACTACGTCCGTATAAGGTGATAGATCGAAGGTATTTGACAAGGGTCACATTAAACAACTTCCCAATGTTTGATTAAAGGTGACTCGCACACTTTCACAAGTGTTGTACGCAGAGCACGTAATGTATTTAAGATTGGCTTTTTATTTTTGTCCTAGATTTTGCTTGCGGCTTCACTTGAGTTAATATAGATTTTTTCAATAAATGTATATTCCTGCCTTAGGAACAGTACCTTTTTCTGCATAAAAGATATCCTTCGCCCTTTTCTGTAACCCTGACAACGTGTATGCAAATTTGTATGATGATCGTTTAAGTCGTTAAGGCATGAAAGCGTTACAAACAAACTCACATTTACATTAATTATATTAATTAGGATAAAATCCGTACATACTTCAAGAGTTTTTTGTTTAGTCTCTTGGTCAGCGTTCGAACCTCCGGGCCTCAGACACAATGCTTTTATCATTGTGTTTGAGGCCCGGAGGTTGTCTGCTTAGTGATGAGTAAAGTAAAGTCACTCTAAGCTTAGAGTTTATTTGACTGGGGAAGAACTTCATCCTACAGTCGATTGCAGCCTTGTTTGTTGGAATAGCGTAAGGAGGTACTGTGGTCGCAAAACCTTGTGTGTGTAATTTTTATCCTTTGTGCTAGCAGAACAATTACTCGATTTTAAAGGGGATAGTGCACGAGAGTCGGTTACTCTGGTGTTCAATCAATAATAATGAATTACCGACAAGTGGAGCGTACGCATATTTGCCAGCTTAATACTATAAAATATATATAAGTGTGCGTTTCGTACGAGGTTTGCAAGTGTAAAGTCAGTAGATTAAAACATATATCGGGTTTACTTTATTCTGAAATCCCAGATAGGTCAGCCATAGCTTGAAGTTTTAGTGTCGTCCATACTGATATTATAAATACAAAAAATACAAAAATTCCGTCTTATTGTTAAGGTTTTGACTGCACGGATGGCGTAGTGGTTTATGTGGTCGCCGTGGCACTACCACTGCGCCTGTTGTGCATTCGAGCCTCATACATAATAAAAAATTGTGATAAAAAAATAACGAAAGAAAACTAAAGTGATTGATGAAATAAGGGTATGGATATAATTTGAAAGCTAGACAAGGACAAAGAAATACTTAATAAAGAAACGTGATTAAACTGACTAAAAGCTAGCGAAAGTCTAGTAATAAATATGAGGTCATTAGTTTAACGAAACAAAGTTCAAAAATTATTAATTCTGAGTGGATATTTTTTTTTTCCTAAATATAAATCCAACTAAAGTAACATTTGGAATTCAACGCAGATGAGAGGTGAAACGTTACCGGTCGAAATTCTTGCATAAACATTTTATACAATGAAGAATTTAAAACAATATATTTTACGGTTTTAGAATGGCATTGTTCCCAAAACAAATTACAATTTTGAAGCCGTGTTTTAGAGTACAATGCTTAATGGCGAGATGGCCTGGACAACAAGACGAGGAATATGACATTAGAGTGTGAGAAGTGTTTGATGTGTGATGTCGCAGCCGTGTGTCGCAGGTATTAAGAAACGTCGTTGGTCGTACCGTGTCGTCGCCTGCAGACGTAAAGTCTGCATTGGGCACTGCGGGGTAGGGTTCCTGAAGTAGTTCCAGTTCCAGCAGTCCACGATTCAAGGCAGACACAAGGAAAGCACACAGTGGTAGGTTTAGTCAGTAGGACCCTGGAATTTATATCTTTCCCCGGATGTGCTCGACATACCCTCTCCGCTCCCCTTTCCACGCAGGGATGCGTAAATGGCATTCACCTAGGTAAAAAATATATATTAGAAACTTTGAATTTAATAGGTATTTAACAAAACAAGTACAATTAATATGCAACTATATCATCAACCCCATATGAATTAATGTCTATCAAGGTTAGCCTTGTTGTATTATTTATCTTTGAATAAGGTACGATGCGATTGATGTTGTTATTATTTTGTACCAAAAAATCCCTTATATAAGACGCTTTGCTGTCAATGGAGGTCCAGTATAATCTTAGCTCCATGTACTGGCAGTAATTCTTTTTGTAGGGATGGCAAGCTGCGAACATAACCCCGGTATTACCACGCCAGAATAACGTTACACTTGCCACTTATCACCCGTTCATAAAAGAAAATTTACAAACTTACTTGCATTTCTGTATGCTTTTCTTAAAACTAGGTTATCCATTAGCAGGATTTAAAGTAGTACCGATGCTACGCTATAAGGACTTTAGTACTTTGTTTGTTTTGAACACGTATACTGAACAATTTTACTACCTTAACAAACGGTTACATTATCCCGGAAACCTTTAAACCTTAGAAACTTTGAATGTCAAATGAAAACAATGTAATTACATGACCACTTTATAACAACATTTGGGCATACTAACGCGTGTTTGTATCCAAAAGGGTAGGCAGAGATGTATAATTATACCTAAATTTCACTAGCTGTGCTTTTACGTCCCCCGTAATAGTAGACAAGTATATTGCTCTCTACGTAGCATATTTTAGACTTTGTACTGCTATTGGAAATAAGGGCTATATTTCACCGGGACACCATGGCGGCGCAATCAGTCGCCGCTACCAACAAAATGTATACAGCTCTATAGAGAGTTACTCACCTGGTGGACGTTTGATTGCGCAACCAATTTGGCGGCGCGACCAGCTGGGACCACGTGCACTGAATGTTACTGGTCGCGCCGCCACGCTGGTCGCGCCATCACTAATTACTATAGCGCTGTATGGTGTCTTACTCAGTTGGCCGCCAGTCCGGCCGCCAGTGACACCCCACCTCATTGTATGCAACATGCGTGCACTGGTTTGAGGTCCATTTTGATACTGTCTCAGTGTGGTGTGGCGGCTCTGGTGTCTGTATGGTGTCTAGTTTGGTAGCTTTCGGACACCACGGTGGCGCGACTGGTTGCGCCGCCATGGTGTCCCGGTGAAATATAGCCTTTAGAGTTCGATAAACAATATATGCAAAGGTCCTGTGGTGCCACGTGACCTTGAGGTCAGAGGTTAAAGGTCATCGTAATTTCGGGAGTATATCGACTATGCTGAGTCGAATGGCGTTGACCCCGAGTCTCTAGCTCTTACGGTTCTTGAGTTGAAAGTCGTATCACAGACAGACAGACGGACAAAGCTGTTGTATAACTCTTATGTAAATATACTCTTATGTATATAAATGTGTTTTTCGAACTCTAAAATGCAATAATATTTTGCATGATCCGGGTTTGAACTTGGGATGTGAGGATTGTTGGCAACTACAACCGCAAGATTATGCTACGTACCCTCTACGTATGCTACGTAACCGCAAAATAATGGTACGCGGCCAATGTTTCTGCTCACGGCTTCTTTTATGTGAATTCTATCGAATCGCATTACAAGGAAAAAATAAAAGTAGTAATCCCATGCGTAACCTAAGTCACGGTTTATCCGTGTTTAAAAATTCGTCCAATTCCATTTAGAGGTTTGCACGTAATTAAGTAACAGATATACAAACGTCTTCATAAAAATTTACGTTTGTAATATTAGTGGGATTTTTAACAAAAAAAACAAGTTGAATACCATCTACACTAGCTATACAAATGCGGAGATACCAGTGTTTTCATAACACGCGGCGTAAAGGCGTTAAAATAAAATTATTCTTTTAGAACAACGTAGGAAATTTAATTAAAGCAGGCTATTTAGATAATGGAAAGTGTCATCAGCGAGTCCGGCGTCGCACAGATTATAAAATTATCACTTTACCCTTTCAGTCGTGACAATTGTTTTAAGCCAACCCTATCAATGTAATTTATTTTTATTTCTCAACATTGCGAACGGCGTGCGGATCTCAGTTCACAATTATTTGCGGTACGATGTACAGTCAGCGACATAACTAACTGAAATTTAAACAAATTTGTAATTTGATTATCAATTAAAATTTACTTATTGATGTTCTATTGTAATTAATAGGTTACTTGATAAACATTTTTTTAGTATTTAAGTCATATAGATAAAATCCCAAAACTCTAAAAGAACAAGACTTATATGAAATCTATTTAAAAAATAGATAATTTTTACACGTTTCGAAACTGCTAGTGAAGTGATCCACGTTGTGACGCAACCGTTATTTAAATCCAGATGTTCGACGGGGATAGCCAGTATCAAAATTGTGATTGTAGTAGGGATACTACAATCACAATTTTGATACTGTTTCACATAAAAATTTATGTTGATTGCTATTTGCTCTTATGTGTCAAATGTACAAAATCAATTATAGGCAACCACCCTATTGGGATTAAAATAACTATCCATTAACTGTTACTGCAGTAAAAGATTGCTATTATTGTGTATAAAAACAATTTTACAATCTCATAATTGTTTATCAACTTATCCCGCTGACTGTACAACGTTTTGAAAACGAGTCGGTAACGAGATGAAATGGAATAAAATCGTAATTGCTTTTGTTACTTTATTTTACTCGATTTCGCAAATGATTTATAATTCTTTACGCCTTTACTAATTCGATGTTTGAACCGTTCTCCAAATTATTAAATGGCTTTATCAAGACGGTTAAACGAAGCATTATCTGACACGAAAGCTTAACTTTCGATCGAGGATTGATTGGACGGATAGCATAGTTGTTTAAGTGTTTGATTCGACACAGTGTATAATGTGTATATAAGTCAAATGTACGCCGATACGAGATAAAAATTGTGTGACGGACAAATTGTTGCTCGCAGTTTGTCTATTTTGATTTTAAAAAGGACAGCTCTAGCACCAATGGCAATCCTTGTGCCACGAGAGACTTCACAAACATTGAAACTCGGAACAACAATTTGTGGATCAGGTATATCTTTGTCGCGGTTTCGAACCCGCAATACTCGGCGCAGTGATTACGTCGACGCTACTCACGTTGAGGTTATCATCTTTGTGTCTAGTGTTTCAATGATTGTAACGTAATCTGCAACCCACACAAACTTAGTGCTTAATATGTCTTTTAAAAAACAGAGTTAGGATAGAAGAGGGAAAGGGAAGGGAGGTGATTACTATAATACGACCAGTTTATTGAAGCAAAGTAATGTAAGTATTCTATAAATTTTCATCACGTTTATAAGCAAAGAGCCTTTTGGTTTGCGTGAAGTTTGATGTTCAGTCATGAAATATTAATCTGTGGGTTAGTAGTTATTTTCTAATTAATATTCTTAATGAGTTTGCTTAAGAATCAATCAAGGTTTCCGCCAAACACTTGACGTAATCTTTTATTCTAATTTACAACAAATTTATTCAAAACTTTATGGATCCCCATTACTTGAAATGGACAAGTTCATATTTTATGAAATAGTGAAATGAAAATTTCTCTTAGGCCCGTCATAAGGAAACTTTAAGCTATTAATGTTACAAGGATACTCCTTAGCAGAATTGTGTATATTAAAAATTTATTAAAGACAGCATTTAGATTTACTGTAGCGATATACTGTGTACACATGGCCTCTAGGCCATCAGTTAGACGATGTACTAACTTAGTTGTCGTTTTGAGTTAGCAAACACTTCTTCAAGTAAATAAGTTTAGTGTTAAAACATTTGGGTTTTCTACCACTATACATAATTGTTAATGTAAATGTCAGTAGGAATTTAATGTACGGTCAAAGACAAAAGTCGAATAGCATCATAAAATAAGTAATCGCATACAGTTCCGAGCGAATACCCTTGTGTGTGTGATGTTTCAACACAAACAATGAAACAGTATTCAATGTAAATGATATAGGTGAAGTTCTTCATGCGCATGTGTCCAACGCGAGAAAAAACCGAGTTCGTGTATACCTGTATTACTATAATTACTACTATTCTGTATATTTAATAACAGTGTCCGTATTTCAAATTTATGCTTAAATGTTCCGATAGCGGAACGGATAACGAGTCGAGACGATAGAATAATAAGGGTGGTGCAAATCCTGGGGCCCACTTCCACTTTTGGTTTTTTTATTACTAAAAAGAAACGTTATTTTTGTCTACTTACTACCCAAATTTTGTGTTTTATTAGAAATTCCTAATAATTTGTAGTTCCTAATCATCTATAATAATTTTTAGTTTAATTAAACTAAAAATTATTATAAATTTATCAGAATTAGTTGAAATGAGTAATTACCTAAATCACGTTATGTTTTTATTAAATTAATAAAAAAAGAATGCAAATTATAATTAAAATAAACAAAATTTAATTTAATTTATAACAACATTATTTTACTATAAAAAACAATGTCAAAATATGATTACCGAAAATGTTAAATAAGTCTTGAAGTAAAATAACAAGACATCGATATTTCTAATATTAGAAAAAAAACCCAAAAAGATTATCACTTCTACAGCAATTTGAACCAAAAAGCGTTAAGTTTAAGAATGCACTATTAGGTACCACCGTAGATAACATCACTTGCGTATCTACTTGACATTAACAGTTACAATCATATTTAGAATGATTGCATTGATGTGCAATGATTTTATTGAAAAAGGTCGTAAGTAAAACTTGTTGTGATTCTATCGCTTTTTAAAATTGCTACTGGACTTTTGCACCTGACCGTACACGTACATTAACTTAATGTAGCGATGGTTTAAGTGGTCGACTCGTCTAGGTACAGAGTGTATCGGGGTTAAAATAAATACCTGTGATACTGGCCTCTGTGTTAAATAGATACAAACATTTGTACGATCTATTAATGTTTTTATGTAAGTAAAATTTGTTGTGGCAATTGCTTTGATATTGTTAATATTGCCCGCGATACTCGGATTATTTTTAATGTAAACTTGTTAAGGCCGTTTAAATAAACAACAACTTCAATGGACTGTATTTTTATAAAGTTACAAAATAGTGCATCCCAACATAAGTGCGAGCGAACGTGAAATATGACTTTTCTAGCTTTCTTAAGGCCATTCGGGAACATTGAAATGTATTGATTCCCGTACAACAGGGCTATTAACCTTATCCGATAGTATTAGACAGTAATTTATTATGTGTGTGGATTCCCGCCTGAGTTGCAGTGTGTCTAAACCTACCATGCCTGATACAAACTTAGAAGGATAGAGAAAGGGGTAGTATCCATATTGACGTTTGTATAGGTATCTACTGAATTTACGTTGGATTTTTTCTAACAATGCCTCTTGAGGACTCTAAACTATTGCATTATATTCTAATTTACTACGGACATATGCATTGTATATTTGTTTTATAACTTAAGTGTTCTTAAATTATGATGATATTCTAATAATGAAACCAAGACATTTATTAGCGTCTTAGCAAGTTTTAAGTATATGTTCATGAAAATTTAATTTGCTATCCATTATCACTCCCAAATTATCTTGTAAGGACAACGTTATTATTGGCATTCCACGTGCGTGTCTACTGTCAATAATTTCCGGCAATAAACATTTCATGTAAAATTTAACCAACTTTGACTCCATTTGCATTTTCCAGTAAGTATCGTCCCTTTCCATGCGTTTTGTAAGCAAAAGTTCATTTTCTCCAGACCAGATTGCGAGCAGACAGAATCGTCTTCCAGTGACGTGAATTACTTACCTATGTTCAGGTGTATCTGCAGGTGACGGTTTTATTAGTGCGGCCGTATCTATGTTAGTTTTTTGAGCCTGCTCCATAGACCTACAATAAAAAGTAAATAGAGTACCTAGAATATTGCTTGGAATATTTTGTAGTTTTGCTTTATTTGAACAAAGTAAATATCACGTTGTGAAATAGGCACCAAGAAAGTATGAAGATATGAATTATTATTATGTTTACGGAAAACAAAACCCCACGAAAATATATAATTATTTATATTGTAAGAACGCGACCACGCACGACAGCCTCAAACACTGAGCTGCCTGCGCTGTCGCGTCAGAACGGTTTTGTCAAATTCAAATATGAATTTAAATGTTGACCCTCTGTATTACTTTTTACTCTGTGGTAGTGAAAATATGAATTTATCGAAAATCTTAGTCAGTCTAATCTTCACCACTGATCTTCTTATACTATGGTACGACAACGACTAGAAAGATGTACCAATATAGGTACACAAAATATTAATTATCAAAAATCATAGCGAAAGCACAGTACATAAATATACAGTAACCTATCTTCATACAAACGGTCGGAACTCGAGTCATACCTACACGCCTCGGCGTCGGCATGCGCTCGGCACGCAACCAGTCGCGAATGCGCCGCAGTGACGAACGGACGGTGTGTTGTTTTTTAAACAGTAACCGCGCGATTTTTTTTACCAAAAATAAGTACAAGTATAGCCTATTTAATATGACAAGTAGAATATATTGTGCTGTTTTTGGTTGCATGAATTCCTCAATAACGCACCCAGAGATAACTTTTTTTAGATTAGCTGGAAACTCCGAAAGGTAAGACTATAAAATGATTATACTTACTAGTAGGTAGGTACGTAATTTTTAAGACCGATTTGTTATTAAGTCTTAAATCTAACATAAACATGTTTGTTTAAAATTAAATCTACCTATCAAAAAACAACATTCATTTTTATTGAACACTTCCTATTCCATTTATAAAGTATTTTATTTGTTTAAATAAAATAAAAAATATTTACAATCACAAAAATAGATAGAAACTCAAAGTAGGCAGATTTAATTAAAATGCTGTAGGTGGGCAGCCCTATCGCATGTTTACGTACCGCGCGGCTGTAGGCATTTATTTCAAAGATACGGCCGAGTTACAATACTGTTAGATAGTATTACCGTGGCGAAAGAGACGGAGATAAAATGAGTTCTAGTTTTAATACATTATAGACCAAATTACATTAACAAATGAAAGATGTACTTACTTCTTCACATATCTTTGAAGTGCGTTCTTTTTATCGCCTTACGCGACTGTTTTCGCTTACGTTGTTTATTGCCCATTATGACTTGATAACGAATTTGCAAAAAACTGACTGTATGGTGCACGAAATTGTCGCAGAAAAATCCGACACAGGTCCGCCGTCCGTAAGCGCTAGCGCGCGACTGAACGGGCCCGCCCAAGCGCATTTAGTTGACATTTAAACATAGTAATTCAGACAATTTGTCGGCCTCGATGGCGTAGCGGCTAGTGTAACCGACTGCCACGCCTGAGGTCGCGGGTTCGATTCCCGCACAAGTCAAACATTTGTGTGCATGAACATGGATGTTTGTCTTGGTCTGGGTGTTTCTATGTATAATATGTATGTATTTACAAAAAAAAAGTATATATGTATGTTTATCCATTGTCTAGTACCCATAGTACAAGCTCTGCTTAGTTTGGGCTAGATGGTGTTGTGTGTATGTGATAGAATATTATATTAATTATTTTATCAAGTCAAACTCTGCGAATTTGTCTGTAACTATTTAGTATCTTTACTTGAGTACAAAAATGAAGTGTAAAACATCAGTATTATAGTCATAATATTGAAAAAACATTCCGAAAAAAGGTGACTTTGGGATTTTTTTCTATCGAGTGAAGTTCATTATGTCTTGTGACTGAATGCGATTTTGACTAGACAAGATCCTCAACTAACACATATCTTTTATTTAGAATTTAAAAATGCTATTTTCTATGTCTCAGACAGTTTTAAAAAACTCAAAAGTACCTTGCCTTAAATGGCGTCTGCCCGGCAACGCGCGCGCCGCCAGGCGGCGCGGGCCGCGGGCTGTTTTGATCGACCGGCTCAGCCGGCGACGATGATATGTTGATAGACAATCTGTGTCATAGACATTTTGGCTGTCATAGACAATTTATGTATCACAGACAGACTTAAGTAAAATATAAATGTAAGTACAATTGCATTGAGTGTGTGCTATTAAATTATTAATCTACTAAGTACTTCAATACCTAAGAAATGGTTACTAAACATTTGTATCCACATAATATTTAGTAGATATTTTGAGCTTTTATTGTTTTAGGATATTTGTTTCGTTAGATTCTAAAGGTTGCTGGCCATTGCACCGAACCACACCGTAACCATAATGGCACAAGCGAAGAAACAGCTCTCTATCTAACCAAGACCGTAGCGTGCTACGGCTGGACCGATAGCAATAGACGACGAGTTTATTCGTAGGTAATTGGAGAACCTTAGTTACATTGCCACTCCAGTGAGCGCTATGCAATGGGCATAGCTAATTATTTACAGATTGCAGATTGTTTTTATAGTCATTGTGTATTATAGAATAGATACTATTTAATATTTTCATGTACTCCCAACGCGTTTAGAACAACTGATAAGTATAGTCATATGGGCACCGCAGGTGTGTGGAATAGATATTAAATAGAGTATGATAAGTTATTAAAGAGTTTAGTAATCATAGTAGCCGCCGGCATTTCTTTACCTAACATTTTTATTTATTTAGTACGAGCGAGATATGATGTAGCGCATATCGTCCTTCATGTTATGTTAATGCAAGAGCTAATGTAAATGTAAATGAGGGTGGTTAACTCGACATTGGCTCGCGGTGTGACAGGTGTCATGCGGTTATACTGGACGTCAGTCGCGACACGCCACCGGCGCGCCGTGCGCCGTCTGTCGTCGGCGACGATTTGTCAGTGTCGTCTGACGAAGTTGCTGGCCGACGACCTATGTGTCACATCCACCGGATGCCGGACGCTTTAACATCACATTTCTAAACAAATTTCCCATCCATTCAAAAGCCGGCTGCAAAGAAAACCTGTATTTACGAGTAAAATAGAATTGTTACTATTGATGTTAACACAGCGTTTTTTCCCTTTCTCCCCTATATGATTTTCGATTTTACGTCCCAGAAGAAACGCCAGTTAACAAAGTAACTCGGTAAAATGGAATGGAACAGACTTTGATCAAAGCTGATTGGAAAAATGATTGCGGCTGTTTTACCAGGCGCTATATTTCACGCCGGTGAGAAATTTATGTAAAACTTTTGAGGTAGGTAGTCGTTTATCTAAATAAATCAAAGCTTAAAAGAGGCCATGTAGCTGCCGCTTTTCAATGTGACCTCGATCTCATAAATAAGAATGAGAAGCGGCGAAGGAACAAAGCGCCGGCGAGCTGTGCTCAAAGACGATTTTAAAATCTTATCTAAGTCGGAGGCGTGATTGACAAAAGTCGGGCGGAATTCGATACCGTCGTGGATGTTTGTCGAAGGCTTTTTTGTTAGTGCGGCAGGAGACTCTTTCCAGCACCGCAACGAACAAAGAAATGTGGCTCCGAGCCGATCGTAAAATCAACCGTTACTTTGTGTAATGGCAGCCAGGCTTTCACGTCGAAACACGGTAACTGAAAGTTACCTGCAAATGGAATAGGGATTATTTGTTTGTTTTCCACTTTGATGAGTGAATTTTGCTTCATACAACTCGGGAATGGCTTGAAAAGGGTGCGTAGTGGCTCCACTACGCACCCTTTTCAAGCCATGCCTTTTCATGCTCATGTATAAGGCTTCAAACGTTAAGTACCTATACTGAAAGTTTCTGTACTATTATTATATAACAAATATTCTCAATTTTTATAACCTAAAACATTGATTATTACTTTCACTTATGGCGCCAATTACTACTTTTCTGACTAATGGATAAAGAGCTTAAATCAATTTTCCTCTAATTCAATAGACAATCTTAGTCAGGGAAATTAAAGCGATTAAAGTAGAACTATAATGGAAAAATATATTCGCACCATTAACGATGTTTTACGATTTCATAGAGTCATCGAAAAAAGCTAGCGAAGCAGTCATCAACCAAGGAAGCACTGGAGAGCGACAGAGTGTGTTTTTATTTGTCCACCAGTAGATTTTCCTAAGACCACTAAAATATATTGTGTTCACTAAATAAATTGCTTTAAAGCGTAAGGCAGCTTACGTCTAGCGTAGCTCGTTAAAACTTTAACACCTACTTCCTGTTCTTGTTTAAGATGTCTCGGGAACACAAGAAAATATAAACGACAGCTGGTTATCATGCCGTGCATTTAGAGATATTGCCGTGAGTGTTTTTTTAGTACCTAGTTAGCAGTACACTGCCCTACTGATGATAATGGTGTGTATAAAATCTGTTTATAAACTGTTCCACTGTTGGGTACGGGCTTCCTCTCAGTATGAGAAGGGTTAGCCCATAGTTTACCATACTGGTCCAATGGGGGTTGGCAGACTTCTTTTATACATGTAAGTAGATCCGCGCTTTATAGACATGGCTGGTCCTATTTTATTTGGCGCTGCCGGCTAACGTTACTACATTCTAAGCTTGAGTGTGTCGTGTGTCATGTGTTTTAATATTTGTATCACTTTACCCAATATTGTTAGTTAGTGATTAAATTGTAAGTTAATAGAAAATAAGAATTGTTTAAACATGAGGCCTTGGGTTAGATCGTCGGATAAGTTACATCGGGATTTTCTATCATGAAATTCTCAGTAGTAGGACGGTGTATGGAGATGTGCCCGGGCAACAGCAATAGGCTCGCTCCGCAGGACCTGATACCACGGCTGACAAAACGTGGTTGTGTAAAGCACATCTGCCTACCCCCTTCAGGGATATAGACGTGAGTGTTTGTATAACAGTTAAAAATAAAGTTCTTTTATGTTTTCAGAAACTTACAATTTATTGTGCCAGTGTTCTTATCATAAAAGCTCTATAACTTGTCGACTAACTTCGTGCATGCAACATAATAAACTCTGACTTTGTTTACTAAGTAATTTTGTATTGACCTAAATGAAAGTCCGCGGACGTTAACTGACCAATATCGACGCTGATAATGTAATTAATAATGTGAATAATATATTGGGCAATGTGGGTTGCCTTTAGCATATAATTAATAACGGTGAAGATAAATGATTGAACTTTAAATAAAGTGAAAAATGATTTTGTATTAACTTGCACCACTTGCATCACTCGGTTACATGTGGAGTTATATCCTAAATATATGTAGTATGTGTATATGCATATAAATTATTTTATAGGGATTTTGAAGAAGGTAACTGTCTGCTTGATGATTTAATAATTACTGCTAAAAATGCATCTATTTTGCAATTTTTCATTTGCATCATCATCTTTTTTACAGAGTGTAGCAATATGTTTCTGGTTATTCATTTCAGCGAGTTGATACAGGTGATATACTATAACTAGTTAAATGCGATGCGTGGAAAACCTATGTAAAATGACTGTATGGAGTGTTGAAAATAAGACACAATGCTGCAACGACATTATATTACTCGTAATACTTACAACCTCATGATAACATTTTATCACCCTTAACGAGAATTTACAACTTGTTTATTTTTCCTCTCCTCGTATATTTACTGTGAAACTAAACGTTATAAAAGTAAAATGCTTTGTTGAGATGCAACACGCTTCTCGTTTGGAGGAAAGATCTCAAAATATGAACTACTCGTTTATTTGTGTTTACCAAAATGATAGAGCACATTTACCGGTACTTATGAATTCTAAAGGGGAAGATGTTTCAAAGGCCGTCATATCAGTAAGGGGAACACAACGCGATATTCATGGGTCGGCAATTTTCGTAAATCTCTCAGTAAGTGAGCTCATGTTGCGCTACACGAACTGGATTAGACTGAGCTCTGAGAACTGTTTTTCTCTCCACGATTCATTCGCGAGAGAGTGTGTCGCAAATAAATAAAGTGAAGCTGGAACGCGGGACAAGAATAAACCCTTAGTAGGAGCGAAATAATTTTCTACGAATAGCCTTAAGCTCAGATAATAATATAAAAGTATTGGACAAACTTAAAAAGTTACACACGAGCTCGCAATCATCTTAATATAAGTTTGTGTCGAGAGTGCCCCAGGAAAATGTTGAATTACACATCGGCACAAAGAAAGATGCTTAGACAAGCGAAGTTCTGTTGAAATATTACTTACGGAATTTAAAGGAATACTTTCTTTCTTTTATCAACGTTGAGTACTTTCGCTTTTGCCCAGATAAGTCATCAAATTATGCGAACGCTATGTTGTTTACAAATTGTTTCTGAAACGAGTCACGTTTCCATTTAGAGGTAGGCGCAAAAATTGGACCAATTTAAATAATGTTCAGTATGCTTTACGCCCCCAAGATGCCCCGTTGTTTGCATTTGGTGACAAAATAACATTCAAAAAATATATTTTTAGGCGCTGGCTAATTTTACAGACGGTGTAACATTCCTGCTTATATTTTGCTCAACGTTTTGTACATTTTGCGACTTCAGTTGATGTGACGTCATACTGAGCGCCAACCTGCCTCTAAAATGAGGTCGTCAAACGATACTTGTAGAGTATTGATCACAGTCAAATCACTACAGATTATTATTATAACATAGTATTTACGATTAACTTAAAATAAGACAGCGATGCTTGTTATAATATAAAAACGGCAATAAGTGGCATTTAATAGCAATATAACACATCACACTTTTCTTCCAATTATAGAAAACCAAAAAGAAAAAATATAGATCTGCGCTTGCATGTTCATTTCTAATAGTCTTGTTGGTCCAAAAACAGGTGCCACAGTATTGTTGAGTTTGTTAGTAAAAATAAACACGTACTAATCTGTTTTTCAAACTTGCACAGTACTTCTTTTTTTTTAGTTTAGTCGGTCAAAATGACTAAGCACACCCCGCTTGACACTTACCATTACACAAGTTATTCGCAATAGACTCTATCTGTAATGTATGGCAATTGAATATAACAAAAAACTTGAATATATTTCAGCCAAAGCCGTTTCTTTATCTCCTAGACATCTAGAAAATTTTAAAACTTTTATTGTATTCGTAATTTAAGTTGAATCATGAATACATAGCAACTTTTTTTCACGGATCGTTCTAGTAGGTAGCCGTCCATATTTTAAGATAAGAGCTTTGTTGTTGCACGTCTCTTGTAAATGTGTACACTTCTCAAGTGCTTAAGATTAGACGCGCTATAACTTTGCAAAGTTGTACATATTATCCGCAAGATCCAAAATAAAGTTTTAAGTCGGATGAAAAGTGTCTTAAAATTTAATTACAAGGGAACACTTAAGTTTACACGGTCGGCTCCATACCCATTGTTTTAGAGACAAAGCGGAGCGCCTCCCCGACTGCTTTTACATTAAGTCCCCCGCTTTACTAGCGACGCGAATGGGTATAGCTAATGTATGAAAACATGCGAACTGATATTGACTTCGCGTTTTGATTCATTTCGCTGGAGGTATTTGCGCAGTGGGAGTTTCCTGGTTTTGTATGAGATATTGTGTTTCGGTTGTATTATCTCTCTGTTATTTTAATCAGATACCGTATTTAAGGCGTCAGGCGTCTGTATAAATCGTAAGGGGATTAGATGACATAAATGTATATAGTATACTGTTGTTTAATTATAGGTCATATAAGAAGTTCGTTCATATAAAAACAGTGACTTTTAAGGCAGCGTTTGTATGTTAAACATTATCAAAATAGCCTCAAAAATCATATGTTAATTTCTCTTTGAAATGAATAATACATTTAATTTTTATGAAAAAGCTTGTGATCACCGAAGCAGAATAATACACTTCAGTGAAAATTAATATTTTCGTGAAGTTAACCATTTTGTTGGAATGGGCAAAACATTTATTATATTTGAGAGCTCTTTCCATGTAACCACATCCATTTGATAGAACAACTACGCAGGGAATTCTGTCGGTATGCCAAACAGACCTTCATAAATGTAATATTATATAGCTTACACCATTATCTTTAACGTATATGAGTATGTAGCAATTTATCGTTTAGCTTTATACCTACATATACACAATACATGTATAAGCATAATAATATACATTTTATGTTGTGGTATTATTTAATTTTAGTTATTATAAATAGCAAATAATAGTTTTAGATGATATTTAATTAGGGTTTGAGATTAATACTAATAATATAAAAAAATAAATATAATAAATATACACCTATGTGTATATTCATTTTATTTGGGGTTTTAACCTCAAACTGCCGTGAGTCCTCAACACTCAGTTTCTCAGCGGAGAAGGCAGAGACTACAGTGATTTTCTTTGTTTAGTTTCTTTCATCCTTTTTAAATAAATATTAAATACTGTTAATCAGTAAGCAAGTCAACTAGATTGACAAATGTTTATTTATATTATATGTTCGTCATAGATAGTTAGAATAAGGTTGAATCACGGTACCACGCCGATTCAGGTTAAAAAATAAGTTTTGCTCGGTGAAAGGAATAACGTTGTAACGAAAATTGGAAAATTTGGACCTGAAAGTACTTTTCTAAATTTATTGAAATTTGGACAGGACATATGGACTGTATACAAAACATTTTCCAAACTATTTAAAGGAAGATCTGATATATTACTATTGGCAGTTGTATCGTTCATAATAATGCTCAGAATAATGACTGACTTCAATAAGGTTTTGCAATGAGCAAGTGGCATACATGCTTACACAATGAGCGACAATGTTCAGTAGTCGCCTTTTATAACCTGTTGCAGTTAATTATTACCGGTATTTACACAGCGTTGAGAATACTCATAAGAGTAAAAAGCTTTCTGTGAAATAATACTCATAATTTCGTAATCTAATAAATATTTTATTAAATATCTATCATACATCATTTAAATTTAGATATGTATAAACAACATTGTAGACATTTGTTGTTATAAACTGGCTGTGTTTATTTGAGTTTATCTGTTTATATGTGTTTTTGTTTATATATTATGATATGTTGAGTAAATCGCGCTTTGCATTTAAAGGTTTCGGACGCAACATTATTATTATATATCAATTCTGCAGGCTCCAAAAAATAGAAAATCATTTAAACTTTATTGCGTTTGCGCTTTCAATACAAACTCTTGAGTGATATTTATAATTTTAACTTACTTTCTTTGTTTGGATTTTACCAAAAATAAGAGAGATAAAATTTATATTTATTATCTCATTTTATTTATGCCTACAAAAAGCATTTAGATTCTAGCTGTGATCAAACCCACAACGCTTAGTACTGACTACTATGCAAAAACGGCTACATGTGGCATTGGTATTCATGTAAAGTAGGGTCAGCGCCCCTTAAAAGCATTTTATATCATGACCATGTTCATAAATTTTTATTTAAATCCATAACGCTTAACTGTTTATACTTATGAAAGAAACAATCAAGTGTTGTTTATGACACTAAAAATCTTTATAGAACCATCTAGAAAAGCCGGCCATAATCTTGTCGAACACGTCCGCTAGGTAAAATATAATAAATTGCAAGTTGCTTACAAAACCTTATACCAAAGAATAACTATTAAGCTTTCATAATAGTTATTAGTTTTTGGTATAACATTTCAAAGGGAATTTGCAATATATTTTATTTGACTTATTTATTATGAAATAATAACAGTATACAGATAAAGCAAAAGTTATATAGATACACTATAAACCACATTCTAAGTCCTTACTATAATATTGTAAATGTGAATGTGAGTTTGTTTGTTAGTTACGCTTTCACGCTTTAACTACTCAACCGATTATCATGAAAATTCGCATACACGTTGTAACGGAAACAGAAAATGACATAGGGCACCTTTCATACAGAAAATAGTACTGTTTCCGACGAATAGAAAATTGTCATAATCTACATTTACGCGAGCGGAGACGCGGATAAAAACTAGTGTTATATAATACTTTTTTGTTCTACGTATAGCTTAAAAATAAATTTCATTTTTATTGATTAAGATGATGAGAGCAATTACAACGGGTGAACGGTAATTGTTGTGTATTGTATCATCAAATAAAACTAAAAAATTTTTTTCATATAATGCTAGACTAGGTATTTATTACCTTTTAAATTCTTTATCGCGAGTAAGACCCGTTCTCTAGCATTGTATTAAGTATGTGTACAAATCGCGATAGTCCAAAAAATTTTTACAACACGTTTTGTTTGGTGATATAGTATGTGACGGTTGTTGTTTAACTGTTGTAATTGCTCACATACTGTATAAGTCCTGCGAGAATACCAGCGTTGCAATTTAAACTGCAACAATAGCTGACGCAGGTTCCTAATTTGGTCTCCATTAATAGACTGTTCTGTATCCATACTAATCTATATTTCTATACTAATATTATAAACAGGAAAGATTCGATTTTTTGTTTGTTTGTTTGTAAGGATTTAACAAACTACTCTACCGATTTTAAAAATTCTTTCACCATTAGAAAGCTATATTATTGCTGAGTAACATAGGCTACATTTCATAAAAAAGCCTAACCTACTTTTACGCGAGCGAAGCCGTGGGTAAAAGCTGGTATGTTTATATTTAAAATTGTCTTACGTTTATATATAACGTTTCAGTTGCTTTTCAGCAGTCATGTTCACAGGGAGATTCCCCGTGACCATGAAGTAACGGTAACTATTAAAAGTGTTTAACAAATAGTAGTTACAAATTACAAAATTATGTAATAATTTTGAAATTTAAAAAATAAACATCGCGATAAAATCCGTATAAAGTTGTTTAATTTCAATGTTTTTATTTGTTTTATTGTTTTGTGTTACATATGGAGATACAAATAAAATATGTTTCTTTCTTTCTATTGGTAGACTAATACAAAACTAAATAAAACTATTTGACTAATTTGAGAATGATTGCTCTTGGCTTTCTGCTGTTGCTGGTAAATACATAATTTTTTTTTTAATGCGTGCTGATTGCAGCACTTAAGAAATATATCTACGTAAAGAAGAAATGCTGACCGCGGCAACTGTACGATCGATAGTCCGCATATATGTACATATGTTATGTTTGATGTACATAGGTACTTATATGACTTAATATATTTTAATATGATACAACTATTCTTTTGACGAATTTTACGCTACGCTTACCGATGTTGTGGTGGCTTTACAAACAGTCATAGAATGGACACAAATAACAGTCAGACTAAAGAGAAATCTTTGTGGATCAACACACAACTTTTATCCGTTTAGTATCTATTCATTCTGAAACAATAGTGACGTCACTCTTAATACCATTCTATCCGTCTACACACAACACTGAAGCGTACGATTTCATTTAAACTCCATATTGCATGTCAAAAAGTCCGCTAGTTCTAGGTAAGTTAGGTATCCGGTAAAAGCCGCTTACTAGCATAAATTCTTTATACGTTAGTGCCCTAAAAATTTATCCACAAATACTCTACTACTATTAAAAAGGGAAAGATTTTGTGAAGATGTTTGAATGTTTATTAATTAATCACGCATAAACCGCTGAACGCATTTAAATGAAACTTGGTACCTAGATAGAACATGTCCTGGATTAACACAAAGGACCCAAAAATAAATGCCTGAAACCATCTCATTTCTTATACCTCATATCGGTAATTAGATGCTCTAGGCATGTATATATTTATGAATATACCACATCTTTCAGTTTTATTTAGGTCAAGTAATAAAAAGAACAACTGTTACTCCTATAGTATTTTAGCAATATTATAAACGGAATTCGGTTGCAAATAAATCCAGAAATCTCTATGTGTTTCGTTATTTTTCTTTCATGATAGATTTATCAAGGAAACCAAGTGTTACAAACTGAATATATTTCAACGCGAACGTATCTGCAGTCATTTATCTTTGTATTTATCATTCGTAACACAACGTATGAATAGGGTTATCCCGTAAACTTTAATGATTAGTCCTTGTTACTATTTAGGTATAGACAGCGTAGCAAAATGTAACAATAATATAGGTATGTAGACAAATTGACACGCAAGTTATGGAATACCACTTGTTTTCCGTAAGTTCTATGTCAATACCAAATAAGAAATTGCATGGCTAATTCAGAAGCTGCATAAAACCTTTTCGAGTATATAAATGAGATTTAAAAAAAAGAATCCATGCTACATTAATTTCAAGGAATCCTTAATTAAATGTAATCAATAGTTAAACGAAAATATTTTTTAGTCTGATAAGTACCAGTTTCAATTGTACTATTGCAGTTTACACTATATTTGATCTTGAATATGAACTGTCCCCTAAGTTTGTAAATTGTACATTATAAAAACAGCAGTTCTGCTAAATATTTGCCACCCCTGACCCTTTACACCATTGCACTCGCAGCCCAATACAGAGGTGCTCAGGCTTGTCTAACGAACCGTGTTTAAAGCCTCGTTAGCAATACTTGTCTACTAAAGAGCTACTAAGGCCGCGCCCACCACCACACATATTTGCCTACTGCAAACGTACTAACTGAATACACGTGTTTTAACTCCTGATCTTCAATATTGACTTATGTCGGAATAAAGTTCAGTATTGAAATGTTTTATAACTGGCTGCGGGATTAGCGGTTGACTGTTCGAGTTTACAGTAGTGAGATACCAGCCTTTGTTGTTTGAATCCCGCATTTATCTTTCATCGGCAGAGATTCACTGTTATGGTGGAGTAATTACAAAGCGTACCGGCTTAGCCACTCCTTTCACAATAATAAGAATGAGAATCATTGTTAAGTCATAATATTTAAAAGTAGAAAGATAAATGCCAAATTGTTCTAAGTGAAGATCTTGCTAGTTGAAATGCGCTGGGATCCTCGCACGGGATAAAAAATATCTGTTGATATGTTCAAGACAGAATGTTGTGAAGGTAATTTAGCTAAATTTTGTACGCGTTTCCGAACGCTCCTTTAACTGTCAAAAGTTTAAAGTTTTGTAACGGAACACTTGAGAAGAAAAGTTTTTTTTTGTATTTGAATGTGTCCCCTTACACACACACGCTCCACACTCAAATTAAGCTCAATAAACATATAATTTCGTGTATCTCTTTATAAAAGTGAACAGTAGAGTTGTGTTAACATTTTCGTACGGCCGTATGCAGAACATATTTAGTGTAAACTCACGCTTTTCCGATCCTTGATCCTACAAGTACAAGTTTCAGCTCATTTTGTTGTCCTGTGCAGCATCTACAGAACCGTGAGTATTCGATCTTATTCCATCTGCTCCTATATATGTTTTCTCAGCGTAAATGTTCATGCCTTTGAACCGCCATGACATCGGTGCTGTGTTTCTGTATCTATATTTATTGATTTAATGGCTGTACTGTATTCGCCACGATACAGGAATTATAATTGACCAATATTAAAATTAACATTAACCCTTAAAAATAGAACATTTAAGGGTAAATGTATCATCAAACTATATACTCGTATTAATAATACTGACTTACACCGTATATGAAGTCAATACATAAATACATTTTTAAGTTCCAGGAGCACTGTGAGTAAATAATTGCCCAAGAAACGACGTGGCGGGTTCTTATACTCAAAAATATATTTATTATTGAGCACTAAAACTAAAAAGTTACGAGTGGAAATAATTAGAAAGAAGATGTAATAATGTATTTTCATAAATGTGTGTAAAGTTTACGTTGGTATATTATTTTTATATAAGTATATACGCTCTGCCTTTGATTGAGATACAAAATAAATGAAAACTTCGACAGTATTTTTATTTGTTTATCTTCGTTTGCATAGTGTTCATTTGACATTTTGTTATTACAAGCAGCTAAATAAACAGCAACTACATATTTTCATTAAGTGAACATATTATTATCCGCCTACTGGAGTTACCAACCTACATATTTCGTTGAATATTAAATAAAATTTCCTTTATCTCTACTTGTGTTACTGTTAAGATGTATTAAAATACTTTCTCTTTTTTCAAACAGCATATTTGTTTTGTTTTTGTGTTTGTACTTTGAAATGAAACAAAAACCAACATTGTTTTACCTTTTGCGTCGTGAAATATGAATCTTTTATCAAATAAATTAGTAAAATTTTTAGAAGCAGCATTCGTAATTTTCAAGTTTAAATAAAGAATGCTTTATTTGCTTAAAAAGAGCATTCTTATTCGAATTGTACTTTGTGCCTGTTTCTTCTTTTATATTTCAGGGTGAATAGGAATAGAAAGTTATTTCAATTTGACTTTTAGTGCTGCGCTATGTGGAGGTTTACTTTATCTGCAAAAAGATTTTATAGCCTGACCTATACGATCTAACCTATCCCATATAACTTAACTAATATTATAAATGCAAATGTAAGTTTGTTTGTTTGTTACGCTTATACGCCTTGTTACGCTTACTCGACTGATCATCATGCAGTTTTGCATACAGGTTGTCAGGGGGTACAGAAAAGGACATAGGGTACCTTTCATTCTTAAAAAAGTACTATTCCCGCGGGATAGAAATTTGTTGACAGAATCTATATTAACGCGGCGAAGCCGAGGGCAAAGTCTAGTACAAAACCAAAGTGGTTGGCAGATGTTTAAAAATTTTTACTATGTAATTAATTATACCTACATGAATTTTAAAGCCTCCTTTGTCACTCAAACGTTATAAAATATTTATTTTCTAATAAATTAACGTTCAAAGTGTACAAAGTTCGCCGCTGTCAGAGTAAAACTTTGACAATTATCTTCCGTCTCCATTAAGAACAAAAACACGGGCCTCATTGACGCCCAACACGGCTACTCAAGCTGGTCTATTGAGATTAACCAAGTTCGACAGAAAACAACGTAATTAAGTTTAGCACTGGGCCTCCCTGATGTTTATTGGATTGCCTGCTAGTTATCGATTTGCTGGACCTTAGGCCCTTGTTCTCTTACCTTGTTCTCCTAAACGCTAATCACATAAAAATCTTTTATAGTTGTAGTACAAATTAGTTAATAAATGCGTACTAATTAATTCAAATTACGAACGAGGAATAAGTCAATCCATGAAGCAGAATTTGAAACAGCAGCTTTAACAAACCGAGTCGTCGCGTGACGGTGCTTCGAGCTTATTTATAATTGGTCTTTCATTTGATTTGATTTAACCGCCATATTTAATCGTCTTATAATCTAAATAATATCAAAAGGAGCTTTTTTTAAAATGTAGAAATATTGTCTTTTCTACATCGTTTTAACTACAGGCACGTCCAAAAATTCCCAATATTTTTTATGAAATAAACATCTTTAGTATTTGAGGAAACTTAATATTGCTATTTGATTACGACGCGAACGCCATATTGTATGTCTATTGATGTTGGAAATATTAACATTACGTCGAAATCACCTCTAGGCTTTTATTGCTGAGCAAACAGATTCTTAGTAACGGATTAATACCAATATACCAATATTCCAGCAGCAATACTTGTAATGATTTTAGCTGGAAAAGCGACCTTGTCTGTCAACCAATTAGTAAGTCTAATAATAATATCTAGAATGATATTAAAGGCTACTTCTATAAAGCGAAGTTGCTTTATGTTTGAATTTAATTATTAAATGGGTATAATATAGTTAAGAGGCACTTCAAATGAGTGTTGTATTTATAACATTCTCGGACTTGACTTGTACAAAGCTTTAAGAACGTAAGGAACTAATTCATATTCTACCATGCTGGTCATATGCGATTTCAGACTTGTTCGAAAACTTTACAGATTGTGCCAGGGGACGCAGGTTTTCTCACGATGCTGTGTTTTACCTTAAGTGACTGAATGTACACGACGCAGGTGATATGCCTAAATTAAGGCACTTGCGCAGACTATATGCAGCGTGTAAACGACTGTGGAAGGTAATATGCAAGGACTTGCGATTACCGCATGTACCAACGCGGCCACTCGCACAAGTGCATAATCAGGTCCGCGCGGGGGCTACTCGCATTATGTGTGCAGATGTATGCATTTGGCTCGAGGTGCAGTTTTCGCATGTAATCCGTGCGTTCATCTGCTTCAGTTATTTCTACAGTGTACACGTAAAATTAACAAGTAGCCCGCACATGCAGCCTGTGCAAGTAGATGGCGCACGTAGCCTGCACCAGAGATAGTGTTGTATCATACATGTGTATGTATATTTGTGTCGTAATACATTCAAAGTAATATTATAAATATGTATGTTTGTTTGTTCATTTATTTGTTTGTTACGCTTACACGCCTTAACTACACGACTAATCATTATAAAATTTCGCATATACGTTGTCAGGGGTACAAAAAGGACATACGGTACATTTCAAAACATTATCAACTCATTTGAAAAAAGTATTGTTCCCGAGGGATGGCAAATTTACATAACCTACATTTACGCAAGCGAAGCTGTCGGAAAAATGTAGTATTTAATAATTTTGACTATCATGTTATGACACACCCATTACTCTTTATTATATACTTTTAAAAGTTACGAGTATTTAAATAGTAACTTATTGTTATATTCATATGACATCTGTGTTGTTTCACATATTATTGTCTTACGTTCACGCGAATGTTATACATTGAAATTAAACAAATTGAGTGTTTAATTTTAATTTGATTGTCGTATTTTTTTAAATAATTTTCATTGATAATCTTCCATGGTCAAACTTGTCCAGGTCGGAGTCGGTGTAGGTGAGGTATCAAACCTCACCTACACCGACTCCGACCTGGCCACGTTCAAATGTCACTATACATAACTGGAACAATACGACAGTCAACATAGAATCATAATATCCAATATATTATTTCCTAGAAGGTTTCATACATCGAGGGTGAATCGTGCCATTTCGCTTCCAGTTTCCGTTCCCTTGGGACCTGATTGAGTAACAAACAAACACGGTCTGTTTATAGTGTAGGGATCAGGAACCCGATATAATATTGCCTTACCTATGTGTACACGCTGTGTACACAACCCTTTTTATAAACATAACTTAATTAGACTGAACGCATTTGTTACCTTTATCCTTTTGTATTTGGTTTATAGATTTTTATGAATCTTTTCAGCTGATATATTTTGGTTTGTTGTGGATTTATTCGATGTCAATAATATTGTTTTATTCTAATTAATTTATTTGTATAATAAAATCTACATACTAATATTATAAGCTAAAATTGAGTAGTTTGTATTTTGAACACGCTAATCTTTAGAAGTATCATTCGGATTAGAAAAATGATTTTCCATTAAATAGGTCTTAAGAAAGGTTATAGGCGCGCTATGAGCTACGGGTACAGTGATCATAAACGTTCAAACAGCGGGGAACAGCTAGTGCTACTATGAAACTAGTTTTCCCGCGGCTTCGCTGGCATTTATCTAGATTCTGTTAATAAATTTCTATCCCTCGGGAACAGAACTTTTCTTCTGGATGAAAGGTACCGAATGTACCCTCAGTTCTTTTCTGTTCCCTGACAACGTATACGCAAAATTTCATGACGATCGGTCAAGTAGTTTAAACGTGAAATTGTAAAAAACAAAAATAAACAAACAATCTTACATTCGCATTTATAATATTAGTTCACATACTAAACATTACCATTGTACAATAAAATCTATGTATATCTAAACTAATATAATAAGGTGAAGCTGAAGAGTTTGTTTTTGTTTGAACGCGCTAATCTCTGAAACTATCGGTCGGATTTGAAAAAACCGCATTTGAATTGTGATAACCCAGTGCTCAAGGAAGGGTTCACGTTATGCTATGAACTTCGGCAGCGGAGCAGTAATCATACACACGGGTTAAACCGCGGGGGACAGCTTCTATATGATAAAGCAGCTTTCTGCGGTACGATAGATGGTCAAGTAACAAATAAATACATTTGCCTTATTTTTAAAGGAAATCTTCGCTAGATTTTAGTTAATTGAATAAAACATGAAATCTTTATAACACTTATCCGATTGTCTTTGAACTGGAACCACATTACTGGTGAACGTTAAGGCAACATTGAAGTACATTACTGGAAAAAATCTTGCTGGACAATTCAGGCATGATGTACCTGCATAACCTTAAGTGGGTGAGCAGAGCTAAATCACTGGCATACTTCGCTGGCTATACAAAGGTTCAACATAATATGAAATAACATTACCTTCTGCATTTAAAACTATGCCACAGTAAAGTATGCAATTTTAACCGCACCCTGGGGCCTCGTTCTTGTGAAACTGAGTGTAATGGTCAGTCTTATTAGATTCCTCCGTGTTATGCGAGCGGTAACAGAATAGTGTGGTTAAATATATTAAAGGATTGTATAAATTCCTCGGGGATAGAGTAAACAAAACAATAATTTGCGAAGTATTTATTCAAGCAAATGATATTAATTTTAAAACACAGTAACTTTACTGCTTATAGTTCGACTACGGCCGGTCTGAATAACGTAGATATCTATCTTTAATTATTAGTTTCAATTTATACAGCTACTCGATTTCAATTAATAATACTCGACCCTGCAATTGCATCTACGAGCATTTTACGCTTTAATAAATGAAGATGCAACATTATTTCAACGTTGAACTACCTTTCGCAGGGCTTATCGCCAGAGATAAGTAAAAGTATAGAAAAAAGTACGTTTAATGCAATACAAAACATTTCAGAGTGAACGAATAACCAAAGATAAGAAGTCTATCTATGACTTACCGTAGTTAGACTTGCTGCTATTTCGTTTTTAAGACAGCAATGAAATATAGTATTATGAAAATTTTATATGTATAAGTAATAAGCCCAATAAAATCTGATGAAATGTTTGCATTCTTATTATTTCACATTAGAAAATGTAGCAAGCAAAGCATCCTAACTATAAATACAAATTTGAGTTTGTTTGTTTATTATGCTTTCACGCCTTCACTACAAGACCGATAATCATGAGATAGCATATACGTGCCAGGGGTACGGAAAAGGACATAGGGTTCTTTTCATACAGAAAAAAAGTAGGTACCTACTGTACCTCAGGGATAGCAATTTATTGAATAAATCTCGAATAAAGCGAGTTAAGCCGCGGCCAAAATCTAAGTGCCTAATATTATATTATTATCCTAGACACGTCGTTATAAATCGTCATATTGCAATTTTATTAGATCACAATCACTTCATTATTACTCACAGAATATAGAATAAAGATATTATTAGCATACAAGATTGTTGGCCATTGTGCCGATAGGCATAGCGTTTAATGGCCATATTGCTAAGAGATTCGATCACTACCTTAGATCGATTAATGGTTTGATACAGAAGGCAGTATTTCTAGGTACAGTATATAATTATGGTGAAGCGGTGCCTGTCTCTGGAGTCCTAAACATTATTAGTTTAGAACTTGTTATAAATGCCACTGAGTCATCATATCATCATCATCACAGCCGAAACAAGTACACTGTCCCCAATCTTATATAATATAATATAGTTCTTAAAAAATATAAAATTTTGTAATATTTATTATACATCATAGTGCCAACATGCATTGTCTTAGATTAACCTCATCCTGGATATCATAAAATAATCTCCTAATCTGATGTAATCTGAGTAAAAATCCTTTATAAAATGCACTGAATGCTTGTTATCAACCATACTTGTCCATAACAGTTCACTGTTGAACAAATACTCTTGAAACCGTCGCCGTAGGTCATTAATTAAACTTAGGCACAAGACCGGACCACGTTGAATAAACGGACAGCAACTCCCAACTATTGTATTGAGCAACGTTGAATATTGTTCATAGTTCAGTAGATTTTAGCGTTACATGTAATTGTCCATGAATAGATTGCATCTATGAATAAATCCTGCGTTCATTGGGAAGACCAGACTGGGTAGATAACTAGCTACTTCCTTCAACCTCATACATTCTTTTGTTGACATTGTTACATGACATTATCCGGTTTTCTATGCATTGCAAATGCTCCATTTTCCAACTCTTCCTAACTTCCAATTAACCTATTGAGTGGCACACCGGCACGACGGCCAAACACGATAGGTTTTCAATTATGTTCGGCATTCCAACATTGACAGGCTAAATTCGTTGCGGGTTTCAAGACAGTTTAGCTTTCCCCGGACCTCATGAGGGTCAAAAATCGGAGTTGTTGATGGTCAGCACTGCAGAATCTGGCTACACAGGTGTTAAATAGAACGGCACTGCGGGCCGGACCGCTCCTAAAAAAATCCAGCTATCATTAAAATTCGTGCCGCAGTAAGCGCGTGTTTGATCAACAACTATTCAAACCTTAATATCTATTCTATTATGGAACAAACGAACTACTTACTTACTCCGTTGGCTCAACGACCCAACATGTGTCTTGGCCTCCGACACTAGAGACCGCCACTTTGCCCGATCTTTGGCCACTACTCGCCAATCACCAGCTTGAAGCTCCCTCAGATCCAACTCCACAACATCTTTCCAGCGGTATCTGGAGCGACCGACAGGGCGACGTCCTGTTGGTCGACCCAAATACGCTCTCTTTACACCACGGTCATCTCCCATTCTCTCAACGTGGCTAAGCCATCGGAGTCTGTGAGCTTTTATTTCTCCTATAATGTTAGGATTGGCTACGAGTTTCTCGATTTCGGCATTTTTGCAAATCCGCCAGCTCCCGTCGGGTCTTTGCACAAGGCCCAAGATCTTTCGAAGGACCTTTCTTTCTGCGACCAATAACTTATTCTCTGCCTTTTGTGTCAGTGTCCATGCTTTGCAGCCATACATTAGTATAGGTTTTATTACAGTTTTGTAAATGCGTATTTTAGTATTTCGGCTAAGAAGCCTGGACACTAACACTTTGAAACAAACGAAGCTCAATACATTTAATATTTTTTGAAAATAAATCAGCTTTGATTATTTGATCACAAAACAATAATATTTTTCAAAATATGTGTCTGTTTGATAACAACTCTTCGTAAAGAATTTGGCAGCTTTCGAGTCAAATTTAAATTAAGCCATTTAATTTAATTCCGTTTAGTGGAACCAAAAATATACTGACGTCACTGGCCGACTATAATCTACGTGGACTCGAGCAAAAAATATAAGTCGAATCAGTTTTCATAATCATATTGACCTTTATCAGGATCTACGCAAAGATCGCACGATAGTCGAACACAAACACGTTTCACAATTTGCGAGAACTGATAAAGGTATTTTAAAAACTTCGCACGTCAATTTGTAAAAATATTAGAGTCTTCGTACGTAGGTCCATATAACACAAATTTTTAAATTTTATTTGTATATTTGTGGCAAATAAAATGTATTTTATTGACGTATTATTATAATTTAAGGTTATACAGGAAAACATACATTATATGAATGCCACGGCATACTGCACCTGTTCCGTGTAGCAAGTGGCAACAACATCTTCTCGAAGACCGTTAGAAGCCCTACCTACCAGGAATAGAATAATCGAATATGAGTCAACTGGTTTTTTTAGTTATTTAGCTGCGGCATTCTGTAGGGTGGATTATCTACGTTGTTAAGCTGTGCTCGGGATAATCTATATGGTGTTAATAGGTTTAGGTTTAAATATATTTATTCTCAATAAAAACATAATATATCCCATGATAGATAATACTTATCATGGGATGATCTGGGGTAAAACCGTCATACCCTAACTCAAAAAAATTATAGGTGTTAATAGGTTTAGGTTTAAAGATATTTATTCTCAATAAAAACATAATATATCCCATGATAGATAATACTTATCATGGGATGATCTGGGGTAAAACCGTCATACCCTAACTCTAAAAAATTATATTCCATTTCTCTTTTAGCGTGTATTGATCATTTAGAAATACCAACGTTGTCCAATGGGCTCTGTGTGTACAATCTACGTGATTGTGCAATGCCTTTAGCAAATTAGTTGCGAGCGATGCATATTGTATAAGTCATTTGCGTTGACTTATGTTCATGTTATTGGCTTATTCGTAATGTAGAAGGTACTTTATAGAATCATAGCATCACGTTAGCTTGTCCGCTTTAGCAAAAGGATCGTGTATAATATGTATCACATTGATATGTCGCTAGTGTTGTTTGTAATATAAAGCAAATCTAGACGATTGTTGTGTCCGTTGTTTTAATATTTGTTAAGTCCCCCGCGACACAGGAATTACAAGTATATCTTGAGAAAATGTTGTTTACAAAACCATTATTTACGTTAGTTGTTAGTGAAATAATTAAATATTGCACCTGAGGGCAAATTCTCGTGTTCACACTCTATTTTGAATAGTTTTTATTGCGATAATGGGCCTCTAAACTCTATACTGTTATATCGGATTGCCGTCGCCGTCCTATCGGACTATGAGAGTGAGACAACAGAGAATGCATGTGTTTATGTACAATTTAGGTATAATAATATATTATAGTTAGTGTCTGCGAAGATGGCTAGTCTTCGTTAAAATAGACTGTGATGGCCACAATTTGGTCTGAAGCATATTATTAATTAAACATTACACTGTTTCAAAGTCAAATCAAAGTAAAAATCCTTCATTCATTTAGGTTACAAAAATTTACGTTAAAATCTATTGATAAGTCACTGAAGCTACGTTTAGGTTAAGCCTTTGAAAGGAGTTTTAAAATGACTTTGATATTACATTTAATCTACAGTACATTTTAATCCACATGTTGGTTGCCGTATAATTTTATTTACTACGAGAAATAATAAACCATTTATGGTTTAAATGGTTTATTATTTCTAAATAAAATAAAAATATGTATATAGCAGTTAATGCTTTAACTGCTATATGCTATATAGGTCGGCCTCGGTGGCGTAATGGTTAGTGTAACCGAATGCCACGCCTGAGGTCGCGGGTTTGATTCCCGCACAAGTCAAACATTTGTGTGCATGAACATGGATGTTTGTCTTGGTCTGGGTGTTTCTATGTATAATATGTAGGTATTTACAAAAAAAAAGTATATATGTATGTTTATCCATTGTCTAGTACCCATAGTACAAGCTCTGCTTAGTTTGGGCTAGATGGTGTTGTGTGTATGTGGTAGAATATTATTACTATTCGGAAAAAGAAATAGATTCTATTACTATTTTACAAATTTTATAAATTATATATAAACCATTTATTTGTTTTCGCATATGATTATGTAAGGCTTGATAGATTTTACTTATAGTGCTATACAAAATTAACATTGACATAAAACTTTAAAACAATTATAAAGCTGATGTCAGGAATATAAATTACAATTGAGACGTTTAAGGCACCGATTGAAATCATTGATATGAAGGCGAGTTGATATTTAGATGGTTATGTGTTAAATAAATCAAGTTCAGGGCAGTCAATCAGTGTTGATAAGATTTGCTGATCTTACAAAAAAAATTGTTGTCTCTATAGTTAGTAGTGAGGAAGAGCAGCGATAGCTCAGTGGGGAGACCAACAGACTGCAATGCAGAGGGTCTCGGGTTCGAACCCACGTCGCGCACCTCTGACTTACGGAAGTTATATGACTTTTCGAAATTATGTGCGTATTGATTGACAATTATCGCCTGCTCCGTGCCTCGGAGAGCACGTTAAGCCGTCGGTCCCGGCTGCCATGAACATCTATGGCAGTCGTTATTGGGAGAGTGTCGACACAAAAGATCCCACTGGGTCGAAGTGTCGCCAGTCTGCACTGACTGGCCCCCACATAAGATAAGATAGTAGTGAGGAACATCGAGAAGAATAGGTGTTCTAACCGATCTGGTGGGCACTCTCAGGTATAACATAGAAAGGAGGTAGCGCAAATATATTTTAGATTGGGCAATTTTTACCAATAATGTGACACCTGTAACTTTTCTCTCATAGAGTGATAGTATGTGGTGTCTCTTACACCTCTCCTGATAACTATTGTCATATTCCTGGCATTTGTATTGAGGAAATCTTGTGAATTTGCGCTGTATATATTCTAATCTATTTATATAAACATCATACTGTGGATTCCAAATTTAACACTAAATATATGTATATACTGCTTACATGACACCTCACATATCTCACAAACAAATTATACAATGTTAAGCGAAAATAATAACGTTTTATGAGAACTTTTAGGTACGCCTTCTAAAAAAACTAATTGAAATACTAAACTAACAATCAGTTATTAAAACAAAATCTAATTACAATAGTTTATTTTAAAGGTCTTTGAACGCGTGACATTTCAACTCGTCTACAATTAAAATCGTTAATGAATTTCCAATTAGAAGTTGAGGTTATTGAACTAAACATAGGGTTATATAATAGAGTAATGGTAACCACTTACCATCAGACGAGACGAATACTTATTTGTTAACTTAGGGGTATATAACTGGTCTATATACTTAACTAATCAATGTCTAATACTCGATTTCTGTATTCCAAATTGTATCGTTTATTTTTAAGGCACAAAAGTTAAAGACTAATAATCTATACTTACAGATTTTTGTTAACGTATGTAAATTAAGAATATACACACACACACTCCCACCACTTCGAGAACATTATGGAAAATACCGTAGACATGCACATTCCCTCACGATTCTTTTGTTCACATTTAAAGAGAACGGTAATCAAATTTTATAGGATCATATCTTCGAAAAGTCATTGGTGCAAGCCGTTAGATCGAACACATGATCTCTGCAATGCCAGTTCAACGGTCTGCTCACTGGGCTAGGCCACTATATAACCCAGGCTAGGACACTTGTGATTCTCACTTCCGTTACAAGAAATTCATATGGAATTAGGGCACTTTTTATAACAGATCTTCATCATCCTATAGTTGGTAAAATTTAAATCTCTCTCTTCCATTAAGTGAACATTACTAAGTTCCATCAACGCCAATTGGCATTATTAAGTAGGTATATTATTAGACCACCCTTTTTTCGTCAGATATCCGTTTTAGTCTAAGATAAAATAGACTTCGTAAAACGAAATATACGTATTTAATCAATACATAACAAAATATTGCGCCTTTATTCTTCCGATGGCTTAGGCAGAGGTTTCACGTCCAAATTATTTTCCGTATCATATTATATTGAACGGTATACATGCTGGTCAGCCTAAGTCCAATCATGTGTGGAGCACTAAACTACACCCTAAGGAAAAGTTTTTCCTCGGTAAGAATTCGTAATTTTTTGGACGCCCGGAATGATTTCCCCACTGCATTCATGGATGGGAAGCCAACTAGAAAAGTCACGGTAGCCAAGGTAAATCTACCGGATTTAAATATTTTAGGTTCGATTTTAAATATTTACCTGCACAGGAAGCCGCATTGTGGCTTTTACCTGGTTAAATATATATGTATGTTTTATTTAAATGTAAGACGAATGCTTCTACTACCCGCCTGATAAATAATATATGAAGGGATTCAGTAAACACAAAGTGTTATTGAAAGGAAATAAAGAATCAGTAATAAAAAATGGGCCAGCTCACAAGAACATCCTTTTCCTTACAGTAGAAATAGAAGGATGTTTTCGTGTGGATATTTTTGGCAGGTTAACTGGCGTCGAAATAATTGATTTGAATCGATAATATTGTCAGAAACGGTAAAAACACTTTAAAAAAAAGAGTTTTATAATATTGATATTGTATTTTGTTAACTGTTTCATTGTAATAAGTCACGGGTACTTTTGATACTGATTATAAAATTCCTGCGGCTGCTATTGCTTTGACATAATTATGATAATATGAAATTATATTGCTGCCTGCTTTATATCATCTCTAGTAACCAGTTAGTATACTACTACAATGATAAGTGCGCTTGGTAGCGGCTTAATACATAGATTGCCTCATCACTACGTCGAGTACAGTGGACTCATATCCCACACGCGACAAACATTTTCTGTGATCCATAAATATTTGTCCTAGTCTGTGTTCGAGTACAAGATCCCCCGAAATATAAAGGAAGTATTCATACTGCGGGAGATGCTTTATCATTTAAAAGTAGTGGAGATCACTGAATTAAAAAATACACTACATTAGATATCATAATTCTTACTAAAAGTCATTCTGTATGAATCATCATGAAATTTTGCATACACGTTGTCAGCGGAACAGCAAGGATAATGGTAAATATAGGTAAGGTTAGGTTAAGTTATATAAGAAACAGTATCTTTTTCCTGGACGAAACGTACGCTATGTCCTTTTTATTCCCTTGACAAAGTGTATGCGAAATTTCATGATGATCGGTCGAGTAGTTAAGGCGTGAAAGCGTAACAAACAAATAAATGAACAAACAAACAAACTCACATTCGCATTTATTATGTTAGTTAGGATTATTATTTAATCATTTCTTCTGCATATACTCGTACATATACCCGTGCCTTTTAACCACAGCTTAACCAAACCCAGGCGACTTTGTAACATTAAAACTTCATACATATGACAACCCGCAACACTGTCTTTGTAAGTTCACTCGGATTAGGTTGAACAGAATATGATGTCAGTTTAATGTGGTATCACATAATCTTGTAACGTTATTTTTGCTTTGTAGATAGCGATTGTTCTTGTGATCATCAAGCCACAGGAAAATGTAATCTGTACCCCAACAACGTGTATGAAAAATTTGATGATTTTATTTATCGATCGAGTAGTTGAGCCGTGAAACCGTAACAAACAAATAACCAAACTCACGTTTACAATTTTATAATATCACTAGCTTTTGCACGCGGCTTCGCCCTCGTAGTACCTACATCAATAAAAAGTAGCCTATGTCCTTCCCCAGGTTTTAAACTATATCTGTACCAAATTTCATCTAAATCGGTTGAGTGGTTTAGCCGTGAAAAGGTAACAGACAGACAGATAGACAGACAGAGTTACTTTCGAATTTATAATATTAGTAAGGATAGTAAGGATTAAGTATATTATAAAAAGGGAGTGGCAATTTTGTGAGCAACGTGTGTATGCGGAGGGAAATCTCTTGAAGCATTGAACTATTATTTCTATTTGAAAGGTACATTACCAGATGGACAGAGGCTATATATTATGTTCAACCCTGGTGAGGTCTAGGCGGGCCGCTAGTTTTGGAATAAAGGAGAGATAAAGGGCTCGGAATACGAGAGTCGCTTGCCATCAGGTCAAAAATATATTTGTAACCTTTGACGTATTCGATGTATAAAAAGAAACATGACCTCAAATTGCGCTGTGCATTGTTTTTAGTAAAGGTTGTAAATCTCATAGTTATAATCAGAAAAGCTTTTCGTGACAAGCCAAAATATCCTTTATGCCGTAGTCAAAGTGTTCGCATTCATCTTGATCAAAGCTTTCATTTGCTTCGTAGCCATTTCGTGTCCCAAAAGAAACAAAAGCGGTGTGTATGACATTTGTCAATTCATATGACGGATACGTCGCTATTTCGGGAAATAAAAGACCTTTCTTGGATACGTATTATAGTCCGATACAAGTCGTTATAACCGATCTCTTATACATTGTGTCAAACCTGTCAAATAGAGGATGCTTCTTGCGACGGCAATCTATTTTCGAAATATAAACCGGTTTGAATGTTTTGGATATATATTTATAGTAAAAAAAATGCTCTGTATTAAACTGTCCCACTGCTGGACACGAGCCTCTTCTCAGTGTGAGAAGGATAAGACCATAGTCTACCACGCTGGCCCAGTATGGATTAGCAGACTTCACATATCTACGAGAACATTATGGAGAACTCTCAGACAAGCAGTTTCCTCGCGATGTTTTCCTTCAACAACGTTAATTAGAGAACGTTATGAATAGTTAGAGATGCGCGCCTTAGGATCAAATTCGAGACTTCTGAAATTTAGTCCAGTAGTCTTCCACTAGGCTTTCGCTGCTAGACTGGTTTAGTGTCATTACTCGAACTACGTCTAAAAATAGCTTATTATTAAGTACAGTACCGTGCTTAGCGTTTCAAAATGAGGTAACCATGACATGTTTGTTATAACAGTAATATTTTATACTGAAATCTTGTTATTTGTTTATTGTCAGTTTTACTTGTACGTCGTAGACGAACTCACCAAAGGACACTGAGGTATGCTACTATTGAATTGACTCTAATAACTTATTTTAGAAAGGCAAGCCTGGATCATATGAATATGTCGTTACTGAATACTTATCTACATAGACTCACGTCTATGAATCCTCCAGGGTGGTATACAGAAGATATTACTCCCGCTTTTGACTAATATGACTAATATTACCTCTCCACCCAGAATATTAGTATACTACGTATTGCTAGTGAGAATTGTGCACATACTAGAAAACCAATTAAAAAACTGAATTGGCAATCTGACCCAAGAATTCTTTACCAGTTACAAGTATTAGCGCTAAATGATACTACAGCATGAGCGAGGTAGCTTATTATTTAAATTATTGTTAGTTATGTACTTAGTTAATAATAACTTGTGTTTTTATTTTTACATATCAATCTCAAAATAGAAAAAAATATCAGTGAATACAAGTATTAATTTATTAATATACTTCACATAATTAAAAATAATGTTTCTTGATATTCCTAGTGCGAGTTATTTACTTAAGAAAAGTAAACACTCATTTCTGTCACCCTATTAGCTCTGTTTGTCGTGTGACCTGAGCTTGCTCGTTAGTTTTTTATGCGACAACACGGCTCTAGTTTACTTTGATTAATACTCTAATCTAACTTCTTCCTCTATTCATGTATTGTTTACGTAGGTTCATGTTAGTAAAAAGATCGTAAACATGGTACGATAGTTTAAGTCATCTCGCTATGACCCATGCGAACAGTAAAAAATAAACAACACAAAGCAATTCATGTATGGACTATTGAAATTGTAGATGGATATATTTTAAGCTTCGCTTTTTGAAGGACTAGTGTACTCAATAATCGATTGCTAATCATATTCTGAGCACGCTAGTCGATTTATGGTGTTCTTAGTTTCGCGTAATTAACCAAAGTATGTATATAACGCTATTGTTATCAATGGAAATTCAGTCTGCTACGTCTGGTAAAATGTGTGACTTAATATATGCATACTTTTGCCATCTATTTTTTGCATAATCCCTCTTAGTAGATATGCTAACACAGTATTTGTTAGATAATATTTTATTTTATTTCAATAATATACTTTCTTATTACATTATTCCGCTTGCTATGCTTTAAAGCCATATTATAACGTTTTTAAATGCTTTTATCACAACAATATTGTAAGCCTAGGTTAAGATAATCTATGAGTAATTTTTTCTTATCTACTTTTACATATGTTGTGACAAACAACAGAACAGTTTGTGTCAAACCGCTTATATCATATAACTGAAAAATAATGACTAGGTACAAACATTGTCTCGCTTACGAAGTACTAGTTAATGCGAAAGAGGCCTAAGGTTCGATGCAGGTCGGCCAAAGTGTTATTACGTCTTATGCCTAGAAATTCTTTAGCTTGGAACTGTGCCTGTATAATATTTTTCTGCCTACTTCTTGGGAATAAAGACGTGAGGTATTACATATGTATTTTATCCCTTTATAAATAAATTTCATGATCATTATGATGCAGGATTTTCATATACTGGCATGGTTTATTTCCGGCTTCAGCTAAGCGCATACACGAAACCCTCTTAAATCGTGGCTGTCGTCAATATTTCCGCATTTGAGCTTATGGCTGAAGGATTTATCTGTACGTAGCGGCGAGGACCGAATTTGGGGCCTCGGTGCCCGACAAAACAATCTCTGCTTGACAAATCCCGGCTAATAATCGACGCTCGTTATCCGCACGCGTCCGGCCCAGCTCCGATAGATTTGGACGTATTTGTTACCGGAATTTAATATTGCTAATGTTTTATTGGAAAGCCCATGTCTTGTGTTCGATTAGACCTGTTTATGAGCTGAGTGAAAACGTGTTGTGTTAGGCTGATTAGCTATTTGAACCTATTCGAAGCTTCAATCGTTTGGAACGTACAAGGAAATTATTTAGACCTGGTTTTAGTTTCAATGGAAATAGCTTTAAGCCATTAATTTGTCTATCGGCGTACTATGCTAGCTTTTCGGATACGATGCTTTTATCATTATGATTTGATATGAATACGCTGACTGGTTGAAACCGTCGGCTTATTCATAGTCTTCAGTTGAAATTTAATTATGTTTTGTTAGTTCAAAACTACTATTATTATTTTGCTTTTTAGTTAATTTAGATGATGTATTGAAATATAGTGCACCTGTTTTATTAAAAACAACGTTCGCGATAAAGGTAATCCATATGTCGTGGAGAAGTTTACGAATATTTAAACATCGAACACAAAGAATTGCTTGTGGATCACTTATTTGTTAGTATAAAAAAGAGGCCGATCCAATAGTACTACTCATACTCATGCTCTAGGCATACTAACAGTAGCGTCGACGACTTACGACTGCGACATATACCACTACGTCATTTGTTCAGTCATCTATCTTACGAGCATGAGTCTGAGAGCGCACGGTATGAATGAAAGCGTTTACTCGATTCAACAAAACACTATGAAGGTAGCAAAGGTAATACTAAAATGGCTCGTGCTTTGTGTAAAAGCGACTTATTACGACAAACATCTTACGTACTTACACGTACAGCAACCGGGAGACGTGAGTCCAATTGCTACTTCTACTAGTTTATTTATATAAGTGAAGCTTTTGTTTGTGCCAATTAAGTTTTCTGTGGACGCAGTAAAAGATACGTGGAAGGTAACTTCTGCGGGTCATGACCTAAATGATAACTACTCGCTTAGTTATTTTTACCTGCTTTAAGAGCTGCTAACAATCAAATAAATAAAATAAAATTAATGCGACTGCATGAGGTCTCGGGTTCGATTACCGGGCAAAGTATTTTTGTTTTTCTGTCAAGAAATTTTTAGCACCAACATAGGTTTGCCCTTTATTACGTGAGCTTATTGGCAAAATGTGCGTGTATGTCTGCCTTCTCACATTTGCCTTCCCCTTCGGGGAATTAGGCAGGATGCCATATATGTATCTAATATTCTATCGATCAGTTTACTAGTTTCGTCTGGTCTTGCATTTGAGACTCTTTTTATTTTAAATGTGTCTACGTTGAATTTATTTTAGGATTGCTAGACGACTGTCTTTTGCTATTTTAAAATTCGAACCATCCACGTTCCAGATTTCAAGAATAAATAATTTAAGTAGCATTGTCTTAAGCTGTTTCACGTTGAATAATAAGGGCGGTAGTCAATTGTATAAGGTATCTGACTTGTGATCGGTCGTGGCTTCGAATTCCAACCAATGAATTTTGATGACTCTTAACAAAAGCTTATTAGCTTAGCTGCAAAGGTTAATAAGAATACTACTTATTTGTAATCCAAATTGCTAGTAAACTTAATGAAAAATAATTCATGGCATAACGTCGTACTCCGACTCTGTACAACCATTTGTAGATATGGAGACACAATTTTTTTTCCCGTGTGGTATTCGAATTCACAACACTCCGCATTGTACCAATACACCATCCGCCCAGTCGACTCGCGCTTCCAATTGAAAGAATCGTTATCGGGCCAAAGTGACACGTTTCACTTTGGGACTATCTATTCGGCTGGTTTACGTAAGTTCAAAGAAGGCCTCATTCAATACGGTAACATATGTGTTGACATCTGATTAATGGACGTTTCGAGCTTCCTTCGTTCGACTTCCAAGATTAAAAAGAAAACACGGCAAGATGGCGTGCTTCCCGTTCGCAGACGCAGTTGTTAGTGTTTTATCCGCTAAAAATATCCATTGTTATAGTTTCTAATCTATTTAGCAGTTTCTCTTTATATAAATTACATTTTGTTTATCATTTATCTTTCTCTATCTTCATCCATCTTGGCAATAGTGCTGTTACGCACTTAGCTAAATTGTGATTGGATATACCGTTTTTTCTTTTTTTTTTTATTGATTAAAATTTACAATAATAATACCATGGCTTAGAGCACTCGCTAAACCACGAGGGTTTTTATGCGAGTGGGAGTTCATGTTATATAATTTAAATTTTCAATTTCTACTCTAATAATAATTTCACAATTGCAGTACGAATCTGTCAATGTTATACAACAAATATCTTTTTAGCGTGGTTTTATACGGCTGCTTTTTAACATATTTATTTACTATATCTTCAGGTAAACTATTCAAGATCTTAGGAAGTATGTATCGACATATTTTAGTTCCATACAAGTTATTAAACCTTGGCAAAACATATTTCTTTGAATCTGGCAACTGTCTTAAATAATTGTTACGGCTATGCAAACGAAGTTGGTCCGTGTTTACCAGTTCTTCTTTCATTACGGCCATTTTGATTTTACATTGTATTGGTAATACCTGACAGTATTTAAATAGTTCGTTGTAATTTTCTTTATATTTAATTTTTACATTACGAGGAACAATCGTTTTTAATAACCTAATCTGGATATTAAATATTTTTTTACACAGACCATAACCGATAACAGAACCCACCAGTGCCATATACAATAAGCGCAGAGTTCCATATGTCATCTTGTACTTTAATGTGTACATTTTACTAAGTAAGGCTCTTAACTTCTTACATACATGTTCTATATGGGCACCCCAGTTGAATCTATTATCTATTATAAGACCAACATACATATGCTCATTAACTTTGTCCAGATTGGAACACATGCTATTATGTTTACACATAAAGTTGTTATGCAGACATTCGTGATCGTGTGCTATTATGTTAGGTGTGTAGCTGCTCTTATTATGCGATGATTCTATACACATGAGTTTCGTTTTTTGGGCGTTTATCATCAAGTCAACGTCATGCGCCCGTTGACACATTTTATTAAAGTTTTCTTGCAGATAATATTCAGCATTTTTTAGGTGTCTGTCCGTTACCACCAGGCAGGTATCGTCAGCAAACTGGTACACGGAGCCGTGAGTGAATAAGTTACACATTTGATTAACATATATAATGTATTCATTTGGGCCAATTATTGAGCCTTGTGCGGTTCCTTTATCTGTGAGTATGCTATCGCTGTACTTATTTCCGACTTTTACTCGCGTAAACCTGCTTTGATGGTAATTTTTGAAGAGTTCTAGCAGTGGGCCTCGTATACCAGTCTGCTCTAGCCTCTGATACAATATTTTATACTGTAGCATATCAAATGCTTTACTAAAATCAACAAAAATAACGAGCACGTGACGTTTTTCATTCAGGTGCTCACTAATTTCGTTGGTGAATTGACTCAACAATTGAGATGTACTTCTCCCTCTTTGGAAACCATACTGTTTATTATGGATTATGTTATGCGTTAGTATTTTAGCTTCAACTATTAATTATATGGTAATCTGTCTCATGGAGTCATGGTGCAGCGGTAATGACAATTCCCGGATCGGGCAATGTGTTATTGGTTAGTAGTTAGTAGTAGTACAGAGTCTGGAATTATGTCAGGTAGACAGCAATAGGATGACACCTTATTACGTGCGGCCTAATAACATAGTTGATGAAATGTGGGTGTAATACTCCCTGCCCACCTTTTCGGGATATAGGCATGAGACTATGTTATTATCTAAGAAATGTATCATCTACAAATATTAGACTTTTTTATTTTTGTTTGTAAAAATTAGTCAAAGCTACAAACCAATATGGTTTCTTTTTAACATAAAAAATTAAACATAAGCATCTACCAACTAACTTCTATAGAACTTATACGTTAGTCTGGCCACCAAAAAGAAGTGCCGATTTGAGTTAGCCATTTTGTTTAAACCAAAAAAAAATAGTATATTCTACGCTCAATGCATGGCGCCGCTACAATAGGAACCAACAAATAACTGCCATGTTGTCATCTGTCACGGGATAGCCAGTACAGCGTATTAATATTAGAAGTCAGTGCAACTTCCCTATTGAACTGTATGCCACGACCAACGACGCAGTCAGCCTAATGCAGTACATTAGAGCAAAATACAGTTCTGATAGTTATGGTGACTACACTGAAACCTCAAATGTGTATCGTCTTTTTTCAAAACAATTTGGTAGACATCACATTTCTCTTGTTAATGTTTCTTTTGTCCAAGTAACAGCGTTCATTTGTCCGTGTCGAAAACGTCCGACGTTGGCCAGCTCAAAGAACATACTAGCGCTAACGATGCAATACGTAGCGATGACGTCACAATTATACAGGTGCCGATTCTGCTATTTTATATTGACTGACCGCATTGAAATTACAAATGTGTCACCCTTCAGTACAACAATATCTTTGACATCACATTGCTCTTATTAATGTTTCTTCTGCCTAAGTAACAGCATTCATTTGTTCGTGTCTAATACGTCTGACTTTGTCTAGCTCGATGGACATATTAGCGGTTAAGATGCAATACGTAGCGATGACGTCACAATTATACAGGTGCCGATTCTGCTGTTTCGTATTGACTTACCGCACTGAAACTTCATTGTGTGCCGCCCTTCTATTCAATAATATTGTTGACATTACATAGCTCATGTTAATGTTTCTTTTATCCAAGTAACAGCGTTCATTTGTCCGTGTCGAACGCGTCCAACGTTGTTCAAGTCGATGGATATACCTACTAGCGGTAACCATGCAATATCTAGCGATGACGTCATAATTATACAGGTGCCAATTCTGCTGTTCTGTATTGACTGACCGCACTGAAACTTCAAATGTGTCACCTTTCTGTACAACAATATCATTGACATCACATTGCTCTTGTTAATGTTTCTTGTGTTCAAGTAACAGTAACAGCGACCGTGTCGAACGTATCTGACATTGGCTAAGTTGATGGACTGAGCAGTAACGATGCAATACGCAGCGATGACGTCACAATTAAGCAGGTGCTGATTCTGCTGTCTCGCATTGACGAAACCAATTTTAACTTGAAATTGTTTAATTAATTTGTATTGTTTTAAATTGTTAAAATGGTTAACAGTAATGGTAGAAGATAGTGTTGTGCTTAGCGTGTCTCGGGCCTGAACTCTAGTTAGGTAAACTGTAATTGGTTCTGAAACTGTGTCCGTTAAACGGCAATAGGCTTGTCCCCTATTACATGGGGCCTAAAACATGTTGGCGAAATGTGGATGTAAAACATCTTTGTCTACCCCTTTGTAAGACTATGTTATGTTTATATGATCGTGTTCATACAGGATCATAATAGTCTCCCTCATGGGCGACTATATATATATATATATATATACATATATATATATATATATATATATATATATATATATATATATATACACATATATATATATATATATATATATATATATATATATATATGTGTCGGAGAGTTTGAACGGCCAACTCGCTTTTGTTATGATAAAGCAACAAAATATAGGCGTGAGTCGTGGTATTATACTTCGTACGTATACTAATGATAGGCAAATACAAGAGAAATAAAACAATAAAGGTTTATTGTGATTATCTCTGATTTGATCCGTAACGCAGCGAGTTCGTCACCCGAATGTGTCCGCCAGGGGGGGGACACTGCCTAATACCTTTCCTATATCCAAAGATAGGACTGACATCTGTGTTTTTGGCCCCGTACTTGTGGTGTAAATCAATCGCAGAAGATGGCGCTTAAACAAATTTTAATTTATTATTTAGTGTCAGTTCTTACCTATCTATACTTTTATATTTTTAATTTATCTAGAATCATATTTTATTCTCATTTTAATTGTTTTATCATAAAATACAATTTAGTAAATATGTCGGTTAAAGACTATGATTCAAACATTGGATTTGTAAGTCAGTCACAATATGGCGACTGCATCTTGCCCGTGCGCACGTTTGTAGTTTTTCGTCCTATATTGTATACTTTTCGGCTGTGAAGGTCTTATGTAAGTGCGTTAAGTCGAGCTCTGTGTTCCTCCACCTTGTGTCAATTAATCTTCCCATCGAAAACTGTTGTTATCAGTGTGCGATAGTGACGCTTTTAGTGTTTAGTGTTGTGCGGTTTTTCCAACTACAAAAATGCCGAGACGCTGCGCATTTCACTGTGAACCTAGAGTCCGCTGCACAGTTATATTTTAATAAACATAAACATAATAAAATGTTATTTGTTGTTGTTTTATTCTTATACTACGATATGCACCCTACTTATTGTATTTATATTGTTTGGTTTGGATCTATTTTTGTAACATTCTACTTGTTCTATTTGCAATTTTTATTTGCATATTTTTTATGTTACAAAAATACGATTGATACAAAACAATATAAATACAAATTCTGGATTAGTAATACAAAATATAAATAGCTATAGGCACAGAATACGGAATAGCTATAGCTATGTATAGAAGGATTAGTTCGGGGCCAAAAGTTCAGATGTTGCTGTTTCAAATAGGGTTGGCTGAAATTGACCATCAGAGGGAGCCCTCTATAACTGTCAGTGTCATATTGACGTTATATAAGCGCCGGAGACTCGTGTGCGGACACCAAAGAGTAAAGTAATACATAGGGAAAAGAGAGCTCTTTTCCCTATGTATTACTTTACTCTTTGGTGTCCGCACACGAGTCTCCGGCGCTTATATAACGTCAATATGACACTGACAGTTATAACTGTCACTCCAACTGACACATTGGTTATATGGCGAACTCACTCAAGCTTACGCTTGACGTTCCGAAACAAATCAATAGATGGCGCTTTATTCAACTCCAATTACAGAAATAAATTACATTCCAATGATTATTTTCTTGACGCTCTGACATATATATACTCGTATGTATTCATATAGATATAGATACATGCATACATACATACTCCTACATATATACTTACATACATACGTATTATATGAATGACTAGCTTTCACTCGCGTTAATTTAGAATTTGACAATCAATTCGGGTTGTACTCTGCTTGTAATAATATAATTGAATCATGATTCGTGAATCGAAAGACACGTGGCGCCATCTATTATCATAAGAACGTTATTATTGTTTTCATCGGGAACAGTAATTTTTTCAGGATGAAAGGTAGCCTATGTCCGTTTCTGCACTGCACACCTGTCAACGTATATGCAAAATTTCAGGATGATTGGTTCAGTGGTTTAGGCGTGAAAAGGTAACAAACAAACAAACTCATTTTTGCTTTTATAATATTAGTTGGGATAAGGATGAGAAGAATCTGATAAACGGTCGAGGAGGAGAGCACGTACTTTTACCTCAAAGTGTAACGGTTTGTGGTCATCCTGACTTCACGAGGGAGCGCATTCCACAGTATAACAGACTGGACGAAGAAAGAAGAATGAAGGAAACCATAAGTATGAGAGGGACAAAATAAGAGGACGTTGTTGGAAGAACGAAGATTTCTGTCATGATTAGAACATAGGTATTGGAAAAGGCAGGTTAAATAAGTGGTGAAGTTAGAACAGAAAATAATACTGTAAGGGCACGCAAACTACGGCGTTGACGAATGGGTAACTATTTTAAAGTGGATCTATGAGATGAAATTGTGGTCATATTTATGAAGATTATAAATGAATCGAATGCAGTTATTTAGAAGTCGGACATATTTATTGAGTAGATCTGCATTCAGGTCATAGTAACACACATTTTATGTAAGGCATAAGTTATTTTTTCATAATTAAAATATTACTTTTAACATAATATATAAACAAACAGACAAGGTTCAAAGATATGATATATACGACACTTCCTTAAATATTAACGTAGTGCTATGAAACAAAGGGAAGAATATCTAAAATATTAAATTTTCTTACAGTCACTAAACAAATAATTAACAACGAATTTATGAAAATTGTTTCATCTAAAAAAGCTCGCTAAACTCAACTGTTGCAATTTTCATCTCGTCAAAAGAATGTAATTTGCAAATTAACTTTAAAAAAATGCTGGCCGGCAGATGTTTGGAAATATTTTTAAGCACCACGCCCCAAGATGGCTGATTGCATAAATATTTAAATACAATTAAGTTTTGAAATTCGAATTTATTTATTTACCGAGCCAAGAAACAGTACAGATGTTGCTGAGAAATAAAATTTATAATCTTTTTATACTTATATTCAGCCAGTAATAGAAAGAATACCTATTATGTACCATATCGAGACCAAGTAATGAAAAGATTGTGCTTGGATGGTGGCAGCTTTTACGTATTTAAATTAATTACGTAATTATACTATTCTCTCGCAACTTTTTAAAATTATTTGATTTGATTAGAATTACACCTTGTGACGCCTGCGTAAGAATAACCTATTTATGCCTGGACGTCGGCGTATGATATGCTTACAAGGTGATTCGTGTTATTTATAGCAAGCACTGGTATGTACGGTCCGGGTAACATACGTGAGACACTTGCTTATGATATGGTTTACAGTGTAAACGAGCGACTTGAGCGCGAGCTATCCAAGCAAGACACCCGCATATAGTCCACGCGAGTAGTTCACGCACGTTGCCAACGTCATTTATTTGCGTCGTTCCTAATACTGAGAAGTTATCGCCATGTTACTCCTAAAGAGATGTCGTGATGCACTATTAAAACGAGGATTAATTATGTTTTCATTTTAGATGATTTTGTTATGTTGCAACTAATTTAGTTATATTGTGTTGTGTACTGTCTTATAAGTTATAAGTTATAACATAACGAACTCAAACATGTAATATTTTTGTCTTTTGTATTTTTTTGTGTTTCTGGTAACTGTGATAGTGTTGTTATAATTATATCGAAACACTAAAACGTGACGAATGATACGAGTATAATATTACATTTTATAAAATAAGTTAAATAAAATGTTCTCTAATATATTTGAAAGAATACCTACATTAACGCAAATGAAAGACATATATTTTAAATGCTTTTAATCTGTGTTATTGTAGTTTATCCCAAATAACATTACAATATATCATGGCATCGAGGATTTACTTTGTTTATATTATTATTTATGGCAAATACGCTCTTTCGTTGTTATTTACGATGCGGTGCTATAGACCATCAATTCAAATAGACACGGAGTAAAAGGTCTGCACTTTTTGACAACCATTAGCGCAAGTGCACTTTACGATTTACGCAGACCGCTTTTGTTTTAGTAGCAATTAAAGATTTGAATAATAAAATAGTTTATATTTATGGGTGACCTAAATACTTAATAAATAAAACAATTCCAACTTGTGCTGGGCAACGGTATAGGAATAACAGCAAACAAATTTCAATTACAAAACAATACAATATTTCAAATTAAATACTTTATTAATCGAAATTGTATTAATGAGAAAGTATTTAAACCAATCAATGTCTATCGATAAAGTAATGTACGTATACATGGTTTCAGGCCACACACACTGTTCGCCAGTTATTTTAGATCCCATGTAATACGGGGCGAGCCTATTGTTGTATACCCGACACAGTTCAGATTCCTAAATCCTACAGATAATTTCTTGACAGAAAAGCCTAATAACACTTGGGCCTCATTTAAAGAGACGTAGACGTCGTAGACGGTAGAGAGTAGCGCGGCGTGTCGAGCATTTTTTGCGTTTACGGAGGGGCGGGCGGCGCGTGCAGCGGCACGCATCATCGCACCCGTAAACACAAACATAGAGCAATATACGATGTTGTTTACGGAGACGCTTCTCCGTAAACGCACTCATACAACGCCATATTATGTTTGAATTCAGTGCGGGCCGCGCCGCCGCACGCGATGCGCGACGCACCGCGTCTCCGTAAATGAGGCCTTAGACTGACACGGGTATTGAATCCGAGACGTCGTGTACAACATTTGTATTCACAACCACCGACTTTTTCGAACATATTTATATGTTAGAACTTTCATTTCATAATTATACAACTCTCCCGTATCATCTTACACCTTGTAAGCCCTTGTAGCAACAACATAGTCCGATTATTCATCAAGAAAATTATAGTACTGTCATGTCTATTGAGTTTCAATGGTCTGTGAACAGCGCTCTAGCTTTTGCCGGCAACAACAAACAGAATAGATAACCTCGTTACTGAGAATTTGACCATTCTGGTTTATATGTATGCGTTTCCTAATTGAACTTTATTTGATTCAAATAATAAAAACAAGGACAATGTACACAAGTTATACCTATGACTAGTGTTTGTTATTTCATTCGAATCTATGTAGTCTTAGAAATGTGAGCTAAAACTAGAGTACTTAAGTGTGTGTATAAAATGTCCTCTCTTGACGTCTAAGAAAAACGAGAGTAGACATTTTAGAATTTTAAAAAGTCGCTATGGGTTTCCGTGTAGTATATCATAAAGCTGGTGCATGTTATTATATTTAATGTTGGGTTTTTATAATAATCTAGATTTCTAGGTAAGGCTAGTAACAGAATACACGGGGGTTATCAGGTCAATGGCGTTTTACGGCGCACCGGTGTGAGCGGACTCCCTGAATGCTCAGTGCAGGACTCTCTTGCGGAGACCGCAGAGAGTCATAGCGGCTAGGGCAACTGCCAATCAAATCACTTGACATAAGTTTCATTTTGATGTCGTTAATTAGGCTTTCGGAAACCATTTGTAACTAAGCAATTTTTAAAGTATTATAGTAGACACCTTAAGGTTCAAAATATTATCAAATGATTTATGATAAACATAAACCTCAGTAATGCATTATACTTCCTCGGTGCACGGCTTTTTCGTTTAGCGCTTATTCTATGCTAAAAACAAAAAAAAAAACATCGCAAGGTAAAGTAACTCTAATATAATCAGCACAAAGTTTAAACTTGATTGCAATTCGGGCAGCAGGGAAGGGCAACGTTGTACTCCTCTCTCCAGTCGAGAGATATTTTGATTTTTTGGCGGTAAAACAAATTTTGTTTACCACGTTGGATCTATCCAGAGATCGTAAATTGAAGCTGCAAAATGGCGTTAAAATGCCTTACTTTTTTAAATTACACAACAAAGTATTATTTTCAGATAAGTTTAGGTTTAGAAATCCTAACTAATATTACAATGAATGTGAATGTGTCTTTGTTTGTTTCTTTATTTGTTTATTGCGCATTCACGTCTAAACATCTCTACCGATCATCATGAAATTTCCCACACACGTCTGAAACTTCCGATACAGATAAAAGTACTGTTGCCGAAGGATTTTATAAACAAAATCTAGATTAACGTGAGTAAAGCCGGGGGCACAATATAGTAATAAATATGTGTGAGCTGGAGTACCGATATTACAGCTAACACGTACTTATTTGCTCACAGCTCAAAATTTTACGAACAAGAGCTGCCGAAAATATAGGTTGCCTATGGCTTTACTGCTGCTTTAAATTCTCTTCTGCTTTAATTTTTTATAACTTGACTGATGCAGAAGAAATGAAGGACTACTGTAGTTAGAGTACTCCATCTTACACTTAGTCTTCGTAATCGTAATTCTAGAAGTTTTTAATCGTGATCGCTTCTCTATGTCCGGCTACCGTAACCTAGAGAGGCTACTATACTATCATCGAGAGAGAGAGACGTTACTGTAGTATACTACGCATCCCCAGCTTACTCAAGTCTTAAAGGCAACCTAGAGACGTTGCCTTTATGACTTGAATAAGCTGGGCATGCGTTTCTTTAGCTAGCCGAGTCTGGCTATAAATAGGATTTAGAATTTGGGATGCTACTGTTATGCTTTTATAATTACATGCTTTTTAGTTTTCCTTCCCATAAGGGATATGAGAAGCAGCGTAAAAGTAGCTGATAACTTTCGCACAGCAACCGCATTCTTTACTGCTGCGCCACCGAGCTCATAATTCACCACATAGCCAGTCCTACTTAAATATAAATCAATAAGCATATATGAAAGCACTTTTTTCGTATTAACATTTAAAATATTCCATCATTTGTCACCAAATAAATATACGATAGGTAAGTAAAGAAGTTCGACTGTTATAAGCGATCGCTATACAGGGTGTGTCGTAAATAGTGGTCCAGAGTAAAGGAGTCGATACACTGTATTCTTATGTATCACATACCGAAATTTTAACCATTTTTTTTATGCCCCTAAAGTCATATGATTTGCTGAAGATGAGTATTGAAATTGGAAACAGATTAATTTCTTTAAGTACCTTTGACTTTAAAACATAAAAAAGGGTTTGGATATGATAGTACACATATTCAAGAGTAATAATAAAAAAACAGAATTAAAAAATATTGATATTTGTTGAAATGACAGCCAAATTCGTGAAGCAAGGTGCAGAAATTTTAAAAAAGAACTTTTATTTTTTGTTAGGAGACCCTTAACTGAAAATGCTTAAAATTCGGTATGCGATACATAAGAATACAGTGTATCGACTCCTTTACTCTGGACCACTATTTACGACACACCCTGTATATCATGTAATTCTAAGAAGAGTTTGCGCGGCAAATAAACATAAAATTGCAAATAATGAGAGTACTTCGAATTTGTAGAAGTTTGACAAGAAAGTTATTTTGAAGTATATTGACTGTCAATCGCGATTTATTGACTGGTATCGTTTAGGTTTGTACATATATCAAATAATAATAATTTTATCAGCCTTGTGAATTTTGATATTAATATATCCTGCCCGACAGATGATCCATGACAGATTTCTGACGCTTACGATGTTATAGCGAACTACCCGGTATGCGGGATTGTTTGCTATGTCACTGACACAAAGTGACCAAGACTATACAACTCTTAGATTTATATATAATTATATACCTTTATAAAATCAGCTGCCTGTAAAAACCTAGCAACCCGTGACCACGATCGATGCAAGTACGTCGAAACGTCGGGCAATCAATAGGTATTTATTATCTTTTAAATACTTTAAGATTAAAACCCGTTATCTAGCATTATATTAAGTATGTGTACAAATCGCGATAGTTTAAAAACTTTTAAAACGTAGCATGTTCAAGACAATTCCTTTGCCTATTACATAGATCATGTAACACGAAGCTATAAAAGAGATTGTAGTATTAGTAATTGCGTCTAATTCTTCATTACTTAATTGTATCTACATTGCTTATAAAACTATCTCACAAGTTAAGGCAAGGTCCTAAAGTGAGAATAACTTTACATATATTCGCAAACATTATGGAGAAATAACTGACGCAAAGGTATCCTCGCGGTGTTTTTCTACATAAGTAGTAATTAACTAATAAGTTAATTATTACTTAATTCTGCAAAGTAAGTGATAATTAACTTTTATACACATATTACTTGAAACAGTAATAGGTGAGTGCTATGGGTTCGCATCCGATAGCTCACTTTACAGTCACTCCATTAGCTATTACTTTTGTAATTAAATGATTTTGTGACTTTGCTATAATCATATTACAGGTAAAACGTACATACATATTACACGCAAATATCAACGAAAGGGTAGGCACAGGTATTAACTTAGTCATAAAATTCAGCGAGTCTATTGTCGTCTACCGCACAAGATTTTAGACTCTGTGCTAATTAAAATTTCTTGTGACAAAAACTCAGTAACAGCTTGCTCTACTCGGGAATAGATTCTGAGACCTCATGCACAGCAGTCTCATCAGCTACCTAGGCAGTCACAGTGTATAGGTAGACCATTATAAATTTTAAGTCACATTAATAATTGTAACTTTGACGTTCGCAACCGTGGCTTTGTAACTTAAACGAATAAATTATATTATATTTAACTATAATATATTCTTTTCTAAAATAAAATAACCATAAGATCAATGAATTTGGTTCAATGCCATACGAACATTATCCCAAACGCAGATACAATCATAATAAAGTAGCGCCGAATCCTTTCTTATAGTCAATAAGAGTTGCACTCGTTCGGCTTCTCTATCTCTGCAGTGATATTAGACTAAGAATGGATATATTTAACAAAAAGAACTTCGCAACCGGTACGATGTCGGGATATTTTTCAGATTCCAAATTGGGTATCTCCGCCTCGTACCCATTGGTATGTAAATACATGAATTTATATCGTTCCAAATGTCTGTCGCTACATAAAAAAAAACTTTTCTTACAATTGATGTTGATCCCTTTCATATTTTCCAATCCAAATTGAGTTTTTTTAAGTAGAAAAGTAAAGAAATTCTTTTAGAAGTGTGCTTAAAAAGGCTTACGTAAGAAAAATGTTTACGACTGAAGAGGGTAGGTTCATTATCTTTTGGGATCATGCCTTATGCTGTGTGTATATGTATTTCTTGGTGGTCAATTTCTCTTTTAGTTTGTTAGTTTTAATTTTGTGTACCTACTTAAAGAACACTGGTTGATAGGTTAGCGTAATTTCTGCACGTAGATTTCTTGTTTATAAAAATGTCGGACTTTTGACAACATAATTCCGTTGATATTTTGCTCGATTTCCGTGTTCAATATACGACTCTACGGTTGGTTAAATTTTGATTTTATAATATAATATGCGTCAAAAATTAACTGTCCCTAAGTAAAAGGGATCGTTTTTTGTAAAATGGAACTGGGCTTAAAGTCTTATTCAAGGTCAAGGATTTTTATTAACGAGTCATAAGTTCACTCAGTTATTTCTTAATAAAACAGAACCATTATTAAATTGTTCAAATACTTATTTACGCTGTTTTAATAACATTTATAGTCGACATAAAATTTGAGTTACAGGCAATTAAGTTATATAGATGTTAATTAAAGGTAACTAATTGAATAGTGTAAAGCATGCCTTTAATTTACTTTCAGTAAGCGCTACATTTAAGGCAAAAGTTTAGACTTACTCTCTAAGTATTTCACATTCACAAGACATTTCGATCTTATGCGATGTTTTGTGTATCTTTGTGATGTGTCTGTAAGCGTCTTTCCAATCTATACAAGGCCAAAACGCAGCCATAGGAAACTGGTTGCGTATATAATATAATGTTATTTTTAAATCTGTAATTACAATGTATACACGAATTTTGCGTTCTGCTCGTGTACAGTTCGTAACTTGTATACATGCGTCCTGGTTCCGGACTTATACTACATCAATTACGCCTGACAAGAGATTAAAATATATAGTTTAGTGAAATAATTGATGAATATATCAAATGATATTTGAACTTTATTAGTGTAGGATTAAATAAATAAAAATGGTTGTTAAATTATATTTTTATTTAAAAAGTAATAGTATAAATTAGCGAGCATTATTAATATTTTGCGAAATGTTGAATGCAAGGGCGTGTTTCCTTTTTCTGTTATGTTTTGCTGTATGTAGGTGCTGAAGCTGAGGGTTGGCCTACTTATATCCTATATTTTGTTCTTTAAGCTTCGTCTTGATACAGATGTTGGCTGGACACGTATCCTACGGGACAGTCCATTATTGAAGTTACTGAGTATACAATTTTGGGCCTCTTGGTCTGTAGCGACATTTTTAAGAGAATTATTGAATTGAAATTAAACTACTATCAGTCAGTCAGGTCAGTCTCCCCGTGAACATGGCTGCTGAAAAGCAACCGAAACGTCGGGGAAAGTGTAAACATAACTATAAATAGTATAATAGTATAGTAATAGTATAAATAGTTTTGATAGTTTCAATAATTTAATTAGCTTAAACAGCTTGTTCTTATTGAAAGAAGAGTAAATCTTTTACGAAAAGCTAGTCTTTATATCTGAGGGAATGTTGAACGTACAATCCAATTCGTTTTTGTGAAACTAGAAAAAATTTCAATGAATGCCTTACAAAATCCAGAATAATCTTCATAATGTTCTCCCAATTTGCACTTGACGTTCACATTAAACTTTGCCAAAGATTCAATTTCAAACAGTTCTTGTTTATATTTACTTAGTAAAAACTCTTCGAGACTGTCTTTGGTAATTTTTATAATTAATTATGCATAAAAAATAAAAAGCAACTAATCAAAACAATGGCACGTGCCGAAAGATGATGCAATGTTTAGAATAGAGACGCAGATATAAATTACCAAGCAATAGAAAGAGAGGTCAACAAATCAAAAGGGCGAACATGCAACTGCTCGCGTATAGATTGGAATTTAGAGTTCGGCGCACTTATTCCAAACTATACACGATTAGTCGGTATGCGTACTGACACTGTATATTATGGAACAAGCTAGTTAGTTAGGTCACTACGAAGTATACGCGAGCATTTGCGTACTAGTCTTGTACAGATTGGAAGAATATAGTAAAAAAGTGATTTCCAATCTATTTGCGATTAGATTCACACTCTTGCGTTCTGGCCTGGCAAGACGCTGTCTGTAATATGTATCTGTGTACATTGCATTACCTGAATGTGACTGTTAAGGTATAATATATTGGCTCAGCCTAAAACTATCGATAGCCTACATTCAAGCTTAGTATTTTGAGCTACATTTCTTTTCTTTTAAAAAAAAAACTCTCGCACTAGGAATAATTTCTGTGTCGCGGGAGCCTTTACAAACACAAATAACGGACACAAAGACCTTCCAGATTCAAAAGCATTTGTGGATTGTAATCATTTTTGTCCCGTGTGGGATTCGAACTTACAATACGGCGCAGTGGCAGCGGCGACGCGACATCGCCATCCATGCAGTCTGTGTCAGTCAATTGACCCTAACAACTAGTAGTGGATACTAAATATGTTGTACTAGTACGGCCTATCTGGCTCTTCTTTATAGTTAATTAATAAGGCTGTGTATTAGTACTCTAAACACTCGTATTACAAAGGTTTATAGCTCATAAAATATTTGAGGAAAGAATCATCCGAGCATTAGTGTAATACAAAGTAGCTGTTTTATTAGTGTCTGCTTATACCAAAGGAATGGACTGCAACTTTCTGTACACTTAGTCCAAATTAATAACTCGTATATAATAATTTGGACTAAGTAAGTGTTGGAGATACAAATGCTTTAACGTTTGATACAATGTTGAACTCTACAATATTTCCTCGACCATAATAAAATTCACGCCGTTTTGTTAATTTATTTAGATAATTTTTGTTGAAAGACTTAGTAGTCTTTCAACAAAAATTGTCTAAATTAATTGTTGAGAGATCTCTGAAAGTGGGGGAATAGTATGTAGTAGTCTACATACTATTCCTCCACTTTCAGAGATCCCTATGTTGCTTGTTGTTGGGGAACTTTAGAAACGTTCAAAGAATGAACATAATGAACACCCAAAAGTTCACAAATGTTTGTCCCTTGTACCCACCCATCGAATTCACAATGAAACATGTACAATAGAACCAACAAGCACACTAGCTTTATAATTTTAATCTATCGCATTATTCTATGAACTCAGAGAATTAGCAAGCTGAAGTGGCAGTGGGCTGGCCATATCGCGCGAAGAACAGACAACCGCTGGGGTAAGCGTGTTCTTGAGTGGAGACCGCGACTCGGCAAACGTAGTGTAGGACGCCCTCCGACCAGGTGGGATGACGATTTGCGAAAGACTGCAGGCAGATGCTGGATGCGGCAAGCTGAAGACAGGGCGCTATGGCGCTCTCTGGAGGAGGGCTATGTCCAGCAGTGGACTATTATAGCCTGATGATGATGATGATGATGATGATGATTATTCTATAACTTTTTTACCGTTTATTTCAAATTATCTACTTGCTTTAATGGTGCTTGTATGCATGTATCTGGCGCGTCCAATACTCCACACGCATTTATCATAGGGGTTACTAGCACGAGTGACTCGTATCGGTTGTCGACTCGATGTGAATGACTCGGGCAATTACCTTAACTTGCGCATGTTAAACAACAACAACTCAAGTTTAACCTCGAGTCGTGTACAAGAGCGATTTGATTTAACTTTATCTAGTCTTGTATATACAAGAAAGGATAATGAATGTATCAATATACACAAATGCCAACATTTTAATTAAATAAATAAGGTGACAATTATTATGTCGGATTGACTCCGACAGTGTCATAAGATAGTTAAAGAAAAACGATGGCAAAAGCAACCAATAAACTACAATATATTTTTGCCACAAACCTTACCTAAGTACACCAGTACGAAGGTATATACAAAATATACAAAGACAGACTACCAAGTCTGTCTTTGTATATTCTGTTGCTGGTAGCTGCCAGAGCAAAAAATAAAAGCTAGTTAGACGCAGCGAGTTTACTTTTATTTTTATGTACTCTATTTAGTTTTATTACTATTTGCGAACAGTGTTAGTTCAAACAGCACCATTTATCTTAAATTGCGATCTAAAACCGAATAGATCAAACTCTGCACGGCGGTTTAGATTTAAACTCTGCAATATATACCAATACTGTAAACGTCAATAATGGAAAATATGTTTGCATTTTCGTTTTTTCTTTAATCCTATTTGATCTGTATCGAACTAGCGATCACTGGAGCGTTAGGGATCGGATATTTTGTAGTTTTTAGATATAGCTCAGCTTTGGAACAGTGCCCAGTAAACTGCGTTAGTTTAGGCATGCCCTCGTTCACATTGAGACCTTGGTTGTTGAACTATGTATGACATGCTGTTTTTGCATATTATTATGAAGGTTTGGCGGCAGTTTTATAGTTTATATATTTTAAAGTTCGGGATATAAATGGTAAAACGTCACCCTTGGTTTTTAATCCGTCTGTTGACTGCTGGTTATTATTATTCTAGCAACCACTGATGCTATTTGTTTGAAATTCGGAATATATGGTTATCATTAATGCTTGCACAAACTTATTGGAAATTATACAAAATATTTTTATGTTTATTACAGAAGTGCCTATAGGTGGCACCAAAATTAAACGGTATAAGTATCAAGTAAGATATTGTATAAGGGCTTTGCTTTCATATTACAAATTATGTATATTTTATATTTTGTCTTATTTTCTACTTATGATGATATATCACAAATAAATACAATTGAAATCTGAATTAATTTTCTATTAGGTACATTTTGATGGCAAGAAGCATTCAGAATTCTGAAGCATTATTGTCCAACGTAATTATTATAAAAAAGACACAAATTTTAACCGGTGTCTCAAATTGAAGGACTTCTTAGCGTAATTGTGTAGACTGTTCGTGGAGAAATTAAATATCAAGCAACAGTTTGACGTTCATTAATGGAAGAAAGTATTGGGCAATATGTAATCTAACTACTGATTACTAACTGCGACTACAATTATAGTAGTTAGCAATCATAATTACTGATTACATGAAGTAATCGTAAAAAGTAGTTGAACATTTTGATTATTAACTACAAATTGTAGTTGCAATCACGATTACGTGATTACTTTTTATAACTACACACTTAATAAAATGTTGCTTATTAGAAAACAGCAAACACGCGCGCCGCTATCGACCCGTGGTACAATTGCGATATTCAACTGGTTGTACCACGGGGAAGTAAAGTTACCCATGGTTTAACTGTTGTAACATATCTATTTTTTTGCTATTTATGATTATGACCCGTAGTATAACTGTGGAATTATGTCCAACTAGTTGTACCACGGGGATAGGTACCTAACATAGTACCTAACGTAGTTAACTACTTTTAATCGTAATTAGAAATCTGATTACAAAATAGTAGTAAACTACGCCCTACACTGATGGACGAACAGTTTTCTTAGCGCTAGCGCTAAGACAAGGTATCTTAAAATTAGTTTTATTTCTATGTTTAAATGCTATTAGATTTTGCTCGCGGCTTCACTCGCTTTAATGTACATTTTGTCAATAAATTTCTATCACTCGGGAACATTACTTTTTCCTGAATGAAAGCTACCCTCTGTCCTTTTCTGTACTCCTAACAATGAGTATGCAAAATTTCATCATGATTGGTTGAACATTTAAGGTGTAAAAGCGTAACAAATAAACTCACATTCACATCGTAACTTAAAATTATAAATGTGAATGTGATATTGTTTGTTTGTTTATTACGCTTTCACGCCTTAACTAATAACAGATCATCATGAAACTTTGTATACACGTTTTTAGGGGTGCAGAAAAAGACAGCACCTTCAACTAGAAAAAATAACTGTTACTAACCTAACCTAAATTTACGCGTGCGAAGCGGCGAGAAATGTCTAGTTTATAATATTAGTTAAAATTTTGTTAGATAAGTCTTATTATTGTTATATATATAGCAGCGTTAGCCTAGTGGGAGACCGTCAGACTGCCACGCTGAGTTCTCAAGATCAATCTTAAAGCACGCACCCCTCGGTCTTTCACTTATCACACAGGTTGACCACATTAAAGATTAATATATAGAATACTTTTCCTAGTATGCGTTCCCGAGGGATTGACCCGGACGAAGCTAGCCACAATGTATGCGTTCTGGATGTTTGATATTCAACGGTTGTTATATACTGCAAGTTGCCATAGCGGCAATAGTATTATCCTGTCAATACAAAATACATAGACCGCTGATATACCCTACTAGGTATCACAGCGTTAAGAAATTCGGGCAATTTTACTAATCGCAATACATAGACAATATCACGTAACTAGGCTTCTATCTACTTATATTTTTTATTTTTTTAAAGTGACATATCCTGCGCTAAGCTTAATTCCTGTGACGCGGGGGACTTTACGAACATTCCAACAACCGACACAAGGAACATCCAGTATCGGAACAACTAGTTGTGGATCACTCAAACTTTTGTGTCGTGTGAGATTTGAACCCACAGCACTCAGCGCAGTGGCAGTAGCGAGGCGACTAATACTTAAACCACTACGCCATTCGTGCAGTACTACTTGATTAGTACAGGTTTAAGAGTTGTTCCGTTTTGCCTCCTACGTATAAACTATTCTAGGCAACGCTTAAAGTGTGTGTAGTGGTCATCTATTTACTTTGAATACAGACACTAATACGGGCTAGAGAAGTACGGATGTCTTCCTGCTGTGGTCATGGCATATCTCTCTAGTTTTATGAACTCTCGTTACATTTTTTATGCACGCTCATATATTATATCCAAGGTATATTTCATTTAGCTTTTCACTAGAATTTGTCCAATAACCGGTCAGAGATCATTTAGTATAAGGCATACTAAACGGTCTCTGACCGGACCTAGTTTCAAAATTACTATTATTAACTAGAATGACATGATGATGAAAATTGGTTTTCTACATTTCATTACACATGGGGCAAATTGCAAATTGGCTAATTTAAATGAGTTAAGCCAGGCACGTTTGTGGCATGCCAGACAGGGTAAAATATACGTAAACTGACGTCCCCAAAGCAATAAAAGAAGCCTCAAGGCAAGGCGAGCTAGAGCACCGAGGGTAATCTGAGAGGAATCCCGAGTATATGTGCTTTAGCCCTGTAGTTGACGCAGCGATGCGCACATTAACATTGGAATAAAATTTTATTATTTCAAAATTATTACTAATATTGCGCTTGTCCAGGCAACATGTACTGAATATATTCGGCAATTGTTTATTTATTTTATAACTTTATGCACAAAATATTATAATGGCGGACTTAATGTCAAGGGCATTATATACCAGTCGCCCTTAGGGTGATGCAGAGATAAAAAGAAGTAGGTGCGCATACAGTAGCGCGAAACATAGGTACATGTAAATATACTAAAGAATATCACAATAGTAATTACATATTACATAATATATACATACAAATAAACATATTATATAATCTAAATAAAATATATACAAATATATATACGTATCTATATAATTATATAAAGATATACCTATATACATACGTATCATATTACTGATGAGATGAATCCGATAAACTGTCGTGTTACTTTGTACAGATTTTGGAACTAAAATACATTATAATAATATAATAAGTACTAGTAGTTTCATTTCAATGTATAAACATTCGCGTAAACGTAAAATAATGCAACTTAATATATTTATAGCATTACACAATATGAAACAAGGGTGGTAGGTAAGCAAGCATTATGACAACATTTTATTCCAATATCTTTCAAATGCAATGGTTATATCAAGTTACAGGTCAACTGTCGGATTAAATTACAGTAAATAATAATAAATAAATAAATTTTTTATTCAATAAATAAACAAAAGTCTTTACAAAACACATTACAGGCTACTTATTGTATTAAATTCACATTAAAACTATATTTAATAAAAAGGAAAACATTTTACAATTTAAAAATTGGACACAAAAAGTCTTGTTTATAGTCTGTTTTTACATTTTATTACCTGAACTAGGTCAGAGACCTGTGTTTCAGGCTGTTTCTAATATTACATGGTTATTCTATTGTTAATAAAGTAAGGGTCTACAAAAAACATTTAACATTTATACATGTACTGCAAACATATATAGGTAGTTAAGTATAACTACAATTAAAATATTTATGAACAATAACAATTATAAATAAAAAATTGCTTAAACAAAAATAAATTATTTTACAACTACTAGCAAATTCTCTGTATCTGAATACGTAAGCGTTTTTAGGTACTTTGTTAAAACTATGTGACATTGATTATGATTAATGCTATATATATCTAATAACTTATTTAGTTTATTGTACAGAAAGGGCCCCAAAAATAAGAAAAATTTCTTCATGTAAGCATGCTTAGTTTGGACGCTTTCACAAACTAAGTCTTTCCTTCTTTTGTTCGTAGGTAAGAAAGGTAGTAGCGTATGTTGTTTTAGAATAGTGTGCAGGATAGTAAAAGTAAGGATAACTAAAATTGTAGGTATAAAATTTCACATAGTTATTAGCGTGTACCTGTTCCGAATTTGTCCATTTGTCCTAGTTGAGCAGTGCGGCGTACCGCTCCCATTGTTCAACTCTATTCGTTTTTATTAACTTTTAAATCCAATTAATAAGAGTTTCCAATGAAATACGTCATTGTGCTTTAGCTGAAAACTTTTCATATACATATCTGCTACTACAGTCCATGCTGATTGGTACTTAGAAATGTTATATTAAAAAGTTTATTTAGACAGTAGCTTAAAAAGTTCATTGCATCTCCAGATTAGAGTTTAATTAAATTTAAAATGTTTGTCAGCAAATTTCGTCTGCTTTCATTATTTCGTGTAGCATAGAATCCGAGCGTGGATTGAGCTCATTCGTTGCTAAATTGTCTCGAGGATGCTTTGCGCTGAGGTAAATCACGTATCGAAGCATATCTTGTGTTAGAAGCAGAATACTGCAAGTTGGATTACTCCCGGATCCTACGCCGCGGTTGTCCCCTTAACAGAGGAGTTTGATATTGTCAACCTTTTTCTATTGCAAAAGTTTTGGTGTTGTGGGTTCCTTGCTTCCTTATGACTATACTTCATATAGCAGTTTATTTATAAAATGTGAAATGTGTGAAATCCAAGGTGAATAACACCTAGAGCCCAGAGTGCTTAATTATTTAATGCCATGTATAAATATTTACACTCTCATTATCACAGCTCATTATCATTATACAGAGCTAAGATATTTTAAGAGTAAGATATTTTAGCAGCTGACTATGAAAATTTTCTGTTTATAGTTTAATATTATATTATATTTTAATATCATCATCATCTCAGCTGGTAGGCGTCCACTGCGGGATATAGGCCTCCCTCAAGGGTTTATTTCCACACAGACCTTACTTGGGCCGCCCGCATCTATCGTATATTTTTATACAGTTACAGTTTTATAGTAAACCCATGAATTCGATACCTTATACCTGAAAAGAAATCATGCAAATGAGATGATTCTGTTGGGGCGTTACAAATATTGAAATGACGAACACACGAAGAAAATTACTAAAACTGTACGTTCTGTGTCTATTTATGATCTAAAGATCTATAGGTTTAAAGATGTTGTGACCTACCGTTTATTGTAAGATTTTGTGTAGTGTATAATATTTTGGCAATTGATTGAAACAAATTTCTGACTGAAATTTTTAAGTAAATCCATAAAGCTTATACCTACTTAAATATATACCGAAAATAAATTACACAGATGAGAAAATCCCGTGTCACATCACGATGTAAAGAACAACAAAATATAATGTGCTCTTTCTGTCCATACCCAAGTGTAGGTGTTATTTACATCAGCTTTCGTCGTCGATTCGAAATTCACGTCAATTCGAAAATAAATTTTTGAAGTGAAAACTTCTTTAGCGGCGTTGTGCACTTTTTTATGATGGGTAAAAAATTCTAAACTCGCGTCAGGACACGTGACCTGATCGAAAATTCGTAAGACAGAGGGAGAATTGTCAAACTCGCGTCAGGACATGTGACCTGATCGAAAATTCGTAAGACGGAGGGAGAATTGTCATGTTTGTGTACGATAGCGCAATTTTTTTTAATTTTTTTATTTTGCTCGTCAAAATGACCACACTCCACCTGATGGTAAGCAGTCGTGTGGTCTAAGACCAGTGGCTTCCACATCGCCCCCACAGTAGCCGAGGCGATGTTGAGGTCTCTACTTTGACGGCCTGAGAAGATGCTTTTTCACGCCCCGCTTAAAGAACCCAGGATTGAAGGAAGAATGAAACACGTGCCTTGGCAGAGAATTCCATGCCTTGGTCGTTCGGCAGAGATATGAGGACCCAAACTTTTTGGTACGCGCTCTAATCGACTCTACCGTGTAAGGATGGCATCTGAGCCCAGCACGCGTTGTTCTGGATAGGAAAAGGGAGGGCGGGATAAGGTGGAATAACTCTTCAGAGCACTCCCCGTGGTATATTCTGTAGAAACATGCCAATGAGGCAATGTCTCTACGGAGTTGCAGAGGTTCCAGTGAACTCGTGACCTCTGGATGTCCGATGATACGGATAGCCCGCCGCTGTAACCGGTCGAGAGCGTCCAGCAAGTACTGCGCGGAGCCATCCCAAAGATGAGAACAGTACTCCACGCAAGGGCGCACTTGTGCCTTATACAATAGGCACAGTTGCCCAGGCGCGAAGAACCGCCTCACCCTGTTCAGAATTCCGAGTTTTCGCGAAGCTTGCTTAATGACGCTCTCGATATAGGTTTTCTGATTAAGGGAGCGGCAAAGATCCATACCTAAGATGGAGAGACTGTCACGTATCACCAGTGGAGTGTTCTTCAGAGAAGGGAGGGGAAGGAACGGAGACTTTTTTGTAGAGAACGCGCATGCCTGGGTCTTCTTGGCGTTGAACTCGACCAAGTTCTTGGCACCCCATTCATAGATGCGGTCCAAAGTCCGGTCAAGTTCAACGACAAGATTCTGCCTTTTCCCCTCAACTTCAGCCTGTTTGGCCCCAGGATGTCCGAGATATCGCCCATGCACGGTACTGTCGTCCGCATAACAATGTATGTTGCCGAGATTCAACATATCATTGATATGCAGAAGAAAGAGCGTAGGGGATAAGACAGAACCCTGAGGCACTCCTGCATTGACCTGCATAAATTTGGAAGCGCGACCGTCGCAAAGGACCCGAATATATATCATATAATTAATAATAAATCAATATTGTATTTTACCACATAAATGATTGTACTTTTATACTGATAATTAAAGCAATTCGTGCAAAATTATTCCCTAACCATTCCAAAATATCAAAAATGCACAACGTTAATATTCAAGTTTTCACTTCTGCCGGCACTCCCGGAGTGCAACCCATTGATTTTTTTTTATAGACTTTGAGCACAATTGTAAGTAACTATGACGTAACTAGAGACATTCATTGACAGTAGGTACTAGATAAAAGATTGAACGGGGTCCTTAGCAAACGTGTCGCGCGCCGACCACCATTGTTATGAAACAATTTCCACGGCTTTAATCGCTCCCCTGAACAATTTACCGCTCGGCTGTCGCTCGCACGCGGTTACTTATTGTTTTGTGCAAAATATCCTTTTTGTGCCCTTTGTATCACTACCTTTATGAATAATAACTGTTTAACTATTCGTGTTTCTGCGAAAATTGGTCAAATAATTCTATGAGGTGAAACGAATGGAAGCTATTTTATCGGTTTCACTGAAATTTCGGAATGAAATTGTTGGCGGTCTGCGTTACTATGGCATGGATGGTGTAATGCTATTTTTCTCAATTAGTATAATTGAGGATCATTCATTATTTTAATTTAGCTCGTCGGCTGGCTTTATTTGACAACATATACATAAGATCACGCCTCATCCTTGAAGGGGCAGACAGAGGTGTAGTTAATCTTTTATATTCGGTAGAGCTTTCGGCTCCCAGACTTCGTGCTGGTATTGAGATATTTTTGTCATATAAGCCCATTAATAGTTGCTTTCATTGCATCGTTGTTTTCACTCTGAAATCGTGTAAATATAGTAAGTATAGTTACAAGTGACAATAGGCGCATAGTTTGCCAGCATTGCGGTTGATTAGCTCTCATTGCGGTTTCCTATTGTCACGTCTAATAATATATCTAACTCAATTAATTTAATTAAGTGTGTCTAACTTATACGTGATTTTGGTTTCCTGTTTGTGGGGTTAGCGGTTCGCAGTGTTTCAGCTCCACAAAGGATTGCGTTATTGCCGTCAAAACTGTGACTGATGCTCTTGGGTACCGGATTAAGCTTGCAGTCGTTCTGCTGAAATAGCACTAACTTTATGAGTAGTTCAGCATTACAACACTCAGTTATGATTATGATATCAAGCTTCTCGTGCTTTTTTATGAATATCGTAAATGCGAAAGTTTGTTAAGATGTTTGGATGTTTGTTACTCGCGTAAACTGTTGCATGGATTTTGATGAGACTTAACGTATAGTTACAGCAAATCCTTTTTTTAAAGCGGGAATGGAGAGAGTATTTTGCTCTTACTCCGGGGAAAAATGTCCTTGGTAGTATTGACTAAACCTACCAAGGTATGCCAACTTGCTGCCTACATTAGCGATCAGATTAAACAGGCCCTGGATTAACATAATATATACACTGTTTATTCTAGTATGCGTTCCCTTGGGTCATAAATTAATTAGTAATAATTAATAAGCGAGCTCTGTATTCGATAGGTTGACATAGCACAACCATGTAACATTTAATTAAGTTATTTTTACCGGTATTACGTTTAGGCCAGACACTATGCAGTGCAGCAAGTCTTCTTTAAACTAGTTGTGTTTTAAAATTCTAGCGTAATATTATGAATGCACTTATCAATTTACCATCACAAGACAAAACGCAGTAGGCATAAAACAATAATATAACATTCACATTGCAGAGATAAATAATTTGATCTTTGCGAATGTGAAATCATGTTTCGAATATTATACGATATAACAATTGCTGCCACATACTTATATAATCCAAATAATAATCTAAACATGATAATGAAAAGGTCGATTTTAAAATACGGGCTCGTACATTTGTACTAGAATACAATGTAGAACGAGGGAGTACTATGCGGCATCGCTCTCCTGCTGTGTAGCGAGGCTTAGCTTGGCAACAGCCAAGTCTTCGTGCGTCAAGCAGACATAAGTTCGGATAGCTATATGCCCATATAACAAAAAAGCAGAAGAACGGTGGTAATCCAATAGATAAGGCATTGGAATGGCTACAGAGTCCTACAGAGTACTACGGACTTGAATCCACATCTGACACAAGCATGCTTAAGCTAAGGCGGAGAGTTTAACAAGAACATTAGTAATTTTTAACCGAAATAGCTGGTTTATCTATACTTATAATAAAACTGTAGAGAGGTCAATTCTGTACATTGAATATATATTCAAAATTAATATTGGAGGATGAATGGTGATCGATACTGATGACAAAAATGCAATCAGTAAATTTTTTGTCTGTCTGTCTGTCTGTCTGTATGTGCACGCATGGGTCAAAAACTACTGAAGGGATTTTAACCAAACTTGGTACGATTGTAGTCCATACTCCTGGGCAGGTTATAGGCTATATAACATAACGCTAAGACACATAGGAGCTGAGCAGTGACGATAAATTTGAAGCAAGTCGGACGAAAATGCGCTTTCGAGCTCTTATCCTCGCATACGTTGATCATACACTAAAAGTATGTATTACAAAGATGATGGTCTTCAAAAGATCTACAAAAAAGTCCTTAATAGTATATATCTATCTTTTATAAATTAGCCACAATAACGTGTTTAATCGTTAGGCATTTCTTCAAAGTGTATTAAAATACATAAATATATTGTATTTCACATAGATATATCTTTATCAAACTCCCATATTCAAAAAGTACACTTTAATATTTATATTATAAAAAAAATATAGGAATCGGTTTATAAACACACAAGATATAGATGAAATAAAACTTCCAAATCTCGCCGCGCCAGTATGGGTACGGCTATACGGTTGATTGTTGTTTAACGCGCGAAACGGCCATCCGCTGCATTTATAAAAAGGCGGAGGCGCTCACGCGCCGACTTCACTCACATTTTGTTTGTTTGGTTGAACGCGGTAATCTAAGGAACTACGGGTAAAAATTAGAAAAATATTTCAGTGTTGGATAGCCCATTTATAGAGGAAGGCTATAGGCTATATAACATCACGCTACGACCAATAGGAGGGGAGCATAAATGAAAAATATTGCAAAAACTAGGAAAATTCTCTTATGTGAAGCAGACGAAGTTGCGCGGGTCAGCTAGTTTCTAATAAAACAATTTATTTTACATTTTATAATGCCAACCTTAAACTTTGTTACCAGTCTACTCAACTCTTATAACCAATGTTGTTATAGCAACGATCCGGGAACAAGTCTTTTCAACCGAGGCCAATCACAATTCCTTAAGTACTATACTTGAGCTGGATCCTTACCATTGTTTCTTTAAATAGTCCTACAAAAGAATAGGACACATTTTTTTGTTTTGTTACATTTCCTTTCGAGGCCACTGTTACAAGATTCTTTCAACATTCCGACACAATTGCAAACGTTCCCAACTATTTTCTAGAACAGAATGTTTTTGTAAAAATACTAGTTTCTATGTATATAGAAACGATAGAAAGAAACTATAAATGTCGTTATTAGACTTGCGTCTTCTTTGGTGCTGTAACATAGGTATGAGTGAGCAAATGCAGCCCGAAATATACCCTGGTAACTACAAGGCAATAGGCTCGTTAGTACATAGATGTTTAGTATTATAGCTGGTGAAATATATAATATATGTCATATACATACACACATTTAAATTCAACAAAAGTAGAAGATATACATATTTATTTCTGTTCCATTTAAAGATAAAATCTAAACTTAAATAGTTTTAGGACATAAGATCAAAATATATAACTTTACAATTTGCTCAATACTGAAAATTACTGGATTCTAAGGACTAGCTGTCATGCTTGAATTATAAAAGCAGTATGATATTCAATAGTTTAGCATATCTATAGACAAAGGCGCAACGTGCGGTAAATACCGCATGTGTAAAGAGCTTAAAGCGTTCAATTGTTCATTTAGACGACGGGTCCTGAGGGGGCATTCTTCGGACAAATCCCTTTGATGGAAAATGTATGTTGTGGCTGGGCGCCCGTTACTGTACAATTAATTTCACCTAAATCTGCCACCCCGGTGAATAATACAGACGGACGCCAACGAAAAATTTTAGGAACAAACGATACCGTTTTATAAATGGCCTTCTTTAGTAATATTTTGTGACGTAGGTAATCATTTTTCAACGAAATAATCATCAAAGAGCTGTGTGATTGTTTTTGTTCTATCTTTTCTGAATTGTAATATTTTAGAATTTGAATGGATTGGTGGAACGCATTCAACGTCAAAGATTTAGCTGGCAACTGGCAGAGGCTGAATACGTCAGGCTTAAGAAAACTAAAAAAGTATCTCATGCCGACAAAATAGTCTTTGTGTTGTGAAAAAGGTCGCCTTGCCTTCTATTATACAGATAATTATTATAGAAATAGTTTGCACGGGATTTATTACGTGGATATATGTAATATATACAATATCGCCGGCTTTATCGAACAGTCAGATGAATCGTGGCAACGAATATAAGTTAAATTCTAATCTATTGAACTCTGAAAACCACAGCCAACTTCTAGCAGTCATTTTTGTGTGGTGCTCAAACGAATAAATAGAAAAGACAAATTAGATCCAAACGTTTTCTAGATAGTCTTTTTCAAATAGTTTATAAATAATATCGCCATACATCCTCATCATCTCATCCCCGAAGATGTAGACAGAAGTGTATTACACCCACATTTCGTCAACTATTTTGGTGGCAACAAAGATTTAAAAATATTACCACGTCGTAAAGGAAAAAGTATTGCCGACTCCCAGTATAGGAGTTACGCCCTGACAATCTTGCAATCTTACAATCTTGTTACACTTTGCATGACCCGGGCATTGATTCCAGTCGCCCAAGTTAGTTTTATATAAGTAGATAGAGACATTTTAGGAATAGTTTCTATACACAGATACAAAATCTATGTGTAGCTGGGTGGGTCTGGTACTCGTGGGACGGCTAATAGCTAAAGTGGGGTAACATTCAAACGTTTAGTCGCTGGGGTGCTAATCATTCGCTGAACGTTTAAGCTCACTTTGCGGCGCATTTACAAATGGGACGGGTTGGACAAAACACGGCAACTCGTCTTTAAGCTTGCCTGGAATATGGATTGTAATGTTGTTTTAGAAACTTGGCCGAGTTTACTGCCAAGAAAACACAGGTGTGTTTTCATACAGGGCACCTCCACTTGTCCTCTTTTTCTTCGATGTACTCCATTACTGATACAGAATTCCATCTGTATACCTACTGGACTTATATATTGTAATTTAATTAAGAAAATTTATGTAAATAGTGTCTAAATATGCCTAATGGATATACTGAGTCCTAAATGGGGTATGATGTTCTTAATATTTGGGCAAATGCGACTTTTATCTAAGATCATAGTTCCCTCTTGCGGTTAGAATTGCACTCATTTCTGGTACTGCGAAGCACATACAAACCTACATAGTTTTACGCTTATATAAAGATAGGTAGAGGTTACACACACATTTCCAGGTATGGTTTTAGGTTAGGTTAAATTAGGTTAGGTCGAGTCTACTGGGCGCAGGTCAAGACTGCGTCTTACTGAAAAACCTAATTAACGCACGACCAGGAAATCAAATCCGAAACCTCAATAGCAGTCACATTCACTTCCGCTACGTTAATGAGACTGCAAATTTAATATGAGTGACTCTTTTTCCAGAGAAACTCTTATTCATAACCGTATGAAAGTCTGGAACAGAACACCTAAGACAATGATAATGATAAGTACTTTGCTATCTATCTCCCCTTTTAAGTGAAAACGCAATGGTTTGTGGTCGCAGCAACGGGGCGAGTGTTCTGGGTTCGTTCCTCAAATGGAACAAGTGTGTGATCTTCGAATGGGTCGATAGTTGTACTAAGTTTGTTCTTTGTGTCCATTGTTTCTACAAAGCACTAGTGCGGAAGTTGTCTTTCTTAAAACAAGAAGTAACAAAAAATATAATTATATTTGTTTAGAGGTATCACTCAGGTTCTATTAATATTATTAGATTTTGTTACTTCTTGTTTGCTTCTTGCTTTATTATCCGAGTTATCTACTCGTTGAGGGATAGCCATAACTCGGATAATTACTTCATTCGTCTTTCCATATTATGCTCAATAAAATAAACAGGTTTACAACAGTTAAAATTATTTGCATGTATATAACATATCTGAGACAAATCTGCGAGAGCGGCAGGTGATAAAGACACGTTCGGATTTTATCTGTGCCAATTAAGGTCGGTTGACGATGCATATGAGATGTGTGCGAATGAAATCCCTGTCACGTGACGTATTCACTCGGTCACATTAGAGACACGTGTGTTTAAGTATTACAACTAATCTTTCTTTTGGGTACGTTACCAATTGATAGTGGTGCTGAGAAATTTTACGATGACGAAACCGTAATATATATATATATATATATATATTACGATTTTATTCCCTTTCCTACTGCACATTACAATATTTCTTAATTTTAAATATTATATTTATAACTGTCAAAATATAACAAGTATGGTATCATGGGCAGCGGGAACAGAGTACAAGCTATCACGGATCAGGCTTCAGGGAAAGAATTGTCATGATGCGTGCCGTGTCAAGCAACCATTAGATACCTAATTTTTTAATATGCTGTGTATTGTGACAAAAAATATATTTTTACGTGTAAAGGTGGTAAATAAGCACACGGCAGCATACCGTTATTAGTTACTGTAGCCTATGATCGCTTGCTATACCACGGGTATCTCTAGTATGTCCAACCAATTCACTATGTGTGTTTGACCATGTCTGTCTAACAAATTCACTAGAATTAAATACGTACTAACAAACGGATGAGATGAATCTATACTAATATCATAAAGAGAAAAGATTTAATATTTGGTTTGTTTATTTGTTTGTAATGATTAAAGTCAAAAACGAGACTAGCGATTTAAAGAAATGTTATACCATTAAAAAGCTATATATTATCAACGAGTATCATAGGCTAATATATTTGAATAAACTACTGTTACTAACATAACCTAACCTACTTTTACGCAAGCGAAGCCGCGAGCAAAAACTAGTAGTAAATAATGAGACAAGTAAATATGTAAGCCTCGTACGTAACTCTTACTTATAGTGTTAAGTCAGAATAAAACTCTATTGTCAGTGTTCTGTAAGATTACCAAATATGCCAGACAACAACACTTCTCACCGTGAGATCAGAACCCACAGAGATTATTCAGTTGAAATTACCAGTTTAGCAATTAACATATTTTAATCAACAAGCAATTCGTTAAACAACTAGCGAATAAATTTATACAAATCTTAGGTGACGCAGCCAAGTTTATTAATAACAGAGTTGTATAAAATATTTCCACTTCAGTGGCGTACCTCTTCAATTAACATCCTTCACAAGTTTGTTGATGAACAGGTACCCACTAAATAGATTGTCACACAGCCAGTAGAAATGATTCAAGAGACAATCGTCCCTAACGAAGATTCATTTAAGCGTATTCTGTGCGACAGCGAACTCACGAAATTAAACTGTATTCATAGAAATGTGTGGGATCTCACATACCTCGTACCACTTGTTTAGAAGTCCAGTCACGTCTCACAACGAGTATTATTATTCCATTATAGGATCCGAGGGAATGGCGTGGATAGCTTAACGATAATTATAGCTTTGCACGTGAGTCCGCGGAATTTCTCATATAGATACTCGTACATACCGGCGCGGTTTAATTAGTCAACGTGTCACAATACGATGTCAACTTTATATATAAGTTACGTAATTATTACAATACCAAGAGAGCTGATTATGTAGGTAAGTTTAACTTCAACTTATACGTAGCAACAACTTTGTAAAGTTTCCCTACACGTTTCATCCCCCTCGCTTTTGACCCACGTGCTTCGCCTCTACTAGGGAGATGTCACGTGAATCAATGGTATTACACGAATTTATATTGCTCTTATGAATATTACACGTGTATCTATATTTTGCCTAAAGCTGCTGTGGTATCTAGGAGCCGCTAATTGAATGGTGGTGCATTTTTTTTGTAAAGACTTCTTCGCACTAAAAATAACTCCTGTATCACGAGAGACATTAGAAAACTTTAAAAATCAGACACAAAGAACACATAGACTAGGATCAAATATTTGTGAATGACACACATTCTTTCCCGCGCAGGGATCGTACGCGACTACTTAACACTACACCAATAAAATGATTAGTGCATTTTAGGTTTCTTTTGAGGTAATAAAACGTAACAAGGGAAACATACCACTAAGTGGAAATACAAAGCCTTGCTTGTGTTGTGTGTGTAGGTGCTCTTAACATTATAAGTATGGTTTTTTAAAGGAAATATTTTCTTTGCAACAGAAAAATACTACTTATATTGGCTTTGATGTTTTAAATAAACTTTCTTGTCTCATAAAAAGGACTTCAGTTTGTTTGTCGATTAGTTTGATAATATCCTTTTAGCACTAATATTTTGTTTTTTCATTTTGCTGCTGTGCCGATATTGAACTTCTCAAAACCTTAACGTATTGTATTCTAGATTAAACCTAGGTATTATATTTATGTATCATCCACATTTAGCTACTCAAAGCGCACCAATTCAAATTTAGTGCAACATTTCAATTATTTTGTTGTTTTTTTATTAATGCGCAGTTGTTAATTGTGACGGGCTGTCATGATTCACATTTACGCATGTTTAAAATTCTTTTCCTAGGTCAGATAAAGCATAGTTACTTCTTAAGCTACCCAAAACGCCAATTCGCTTAAAAATATGTATTGTAACCAAAAATACTATTTTCCTAATAAAAAAAAACGTTTCAGTTCACATGTGCGAGACTAGATCGGGACTCTATTTTGAACAGATTTTATTACGGCAGTTGGCTCTTTGATATCGAGCGCAAATGATATATGCTTAACAATGACTAATCAACAATATAAATGAACAAAAAATTTTAAAAATATATCGTAACAATTACGCTACCTTAATAGCACATATTACTCCGTTGAAATATCGGCCTCGTGTAGATACCTACACGTAATACAAATTACAGGCAATACCCAAAATTCCGCTATTATTTCACCCGTAAATGTTTACGCGTGGAATAATATCGTCTATTCCTTATAAGTGAAAATGGCGGCGTTCTGTGAAAGCATTTAATTATAATGAAACCCATTGGACGGGCACCTTTAGATACAAAGGCAATGTGAAAATCCAGTGAGTCAATGGGTTCGGTTTCAATACTACGGGGAGCCATGATCCGTGTTATGCTAAAGTGCGCCTATGCGGAAGGGTTAAACGACCCTTGTGTACTTCTGCGGTTTATGATAAAGAAGGTAAATTAATAATACACACACTTCAATGCTCTATATTGTTTTATTAAAAATTTACGAGTCAAGTATTTCAAACAATGTTTTGACTTGCGAAGATCCTGAGAAAGTTTGTTCTTTGTTTTCATACTGTACCCATACTCCATTCGGGCCTATTTAAAAAATAAAATAACAGACCTTTTGCACATTTGCAACAAAATTGGACACGCATTATTTCTATTATCTATTCCAAAGAAAAAACAATACGCAGACTCGGTTTTATTAAATGTAGGTCCCATAATGTTTTACGTATTTCGACATCGAACTCACAACACATGGCGCAAAGGATGACGCGAAGTGACTCAAACCGAGTGGTTTAAGGTAACTAACAGTCGCTTCGCGCCTTCATATGTGATATTCATCACTGACTATTTGCCGTATCTGCCGAATAGAATACACCCAATATTTGTCTAGATATTTAGCGCAATCTGTATCGATAATTCTAAATAGACAAAATTATAAATTTGGCTATTTGTATAACGTTATGTAAATACACTGTAAGAACTACACACCCAGAATATACAGCAGTTATCAACTAGTGTATGCATGTTAGATTTTCAATAAGCTGTGACTAAATACATACAAGGAATAAATCTGACAGTTATCACCAGGTAGGCCACTGGCTGGTCTGCTATAGGAAGTAATTTAGAAGAAGATTCTCTATAAACTGTCAAGATCGCGCGTAATGTTACTTTAGGTATAACCTAATAGTCCATTGAAATGTTACATGAGCTTTGCATTTTTTAGAGGACGCAATTTTATTTTTGGAACATGTGTGGGGGTTAATAGAAGCTTAACCCCAAGTTTGTGGGGTTGCCGCCCTTGTCCCCCGGCCACCATCTTGGAAAAAAGGGTGCAAACACCTTTTACGCGATATCTCGGCAACAATGCGTCCTACATAAAATTTGTAAAGAGATAATTTGTAGCAAATCACTTTGCCTACAAATATGTTCATATAACTTTTTGTCCTAAATTTAAAATTAAAGAAGTTATAAGCAAAAAAGTGAGAAAATTTCTATAACACGTTTCTTTTTTGCTCTATAAGTTTCTTTTTATACATCATCATCATCATCATCAGGCTATAATACACCACTTTCTTTTTATACATTTTACAAAAAATTATCTTAGACCAATCTTGTAGATGGTCTTTTGAGGAAAATTTTTCTCTATAATTTTTTTAATTTCATTTATTTAAAACGCTGTTACAGCGCTCCAAAGTTGACCGGGTTCGTCAATGCTCATAAGTCATCCGGTCAAATTGTGGATATTATTTTCAGTTTTATCAATTAAACTGCGAGTTTTGTGTGCTGAAATTTTCATTTAGTTATAAACATTGCGACTTTTTTAAAGCGTGAATCATGAGTGATTGTTTTATATGTAGAAAACCTTTTGGGGACATTAAAGTTCGAACTGTGAAAGCTAGAGGAGTGAAAACTTTGCTGGAGCGAGCAAGATTAAAAAACGATGTGGACAATGAATTATTGTTACAAAGTGTTTCTGAAGTAACTGTTCATATTCCCTGTTATCATTATTATAGTGATAGTCGAACAGATAATGTTGTTCGCCGTCTCAGCTGTAGTAGTTCATCATCTTCAGTATCAGAAAATCTAGATACTGATTTTGATTTCTCAAACAATTGCTTTATTTGCGGCGAAGTATTCCAGGATCAGAGTGACTTGCGTCAAAGCCGTCAGAAGAAGATATGTAATGTACGTCATGAAGGTATAAAAAAAGCATTTTGGACCTTGTTCTCAAACGTTCTGATGACATGGCAAAGAGCATTGCTGATCGCATAGCTAATGTTTCTAGCTTAGTCAATGTTGGAGCTAGGTATCACAAGGATTGCAGCAAGCAATTGTACTCCAAAAAATGGGGTGACGAAATAAGACATGATGAGCGCAAACATAACATTGCCAATGCTATGGAGGATGTTTTTGCTTACTTGCATGAGAATAGTGAAGAGTGCCAATTTCGACTTACGGATTTAATGAAATCCATTAAAGGAGACTACATTCCAGAGAAGCGTACGGTCATTGAACGATTAAAGGCAAAAAGATCATAAAACTAAGTTAAACATTTTGTTTTGACCGGATTCTCATGACCATTGACGAACCCGGTCAACTTTGGAGCGCTGTAACAGCGTTTTAACCGAATAAAATTAAAAAAATTATATAGAAACATTTTCTTCAAAAGACCATCTACAAGATTGGTCTGAGGTAATTTTTTGTAAAATGTATAAAAAAAAGTAATAGAGCAAAAAAAAAAATTTTAATAGAAATTTTCTATAATTTTTTTTTTATTTAACTTCTTTAATTTTATATTTAGGGCAAAAAGTTATATGAACATATTTGTAGGCAAAGCGATTGCTACAAATTATGTCTTTACGAATTTTTTGTAGGACGCATAGTTTCCGAGATATTGCGAAAAAGGTGTTTGCACCCCTTTTTCCAAGATGGCCGCCCCCCCGGCCGCCATCTTGGAAAAAGGACAAGGACAAGGGCGGCAACCCCACAAACTTGGGGTTAAGCTTCTATTGACCCCCTACACATGTCCCAAAAATAAAATTGCGTCCTCTAATAAATGCAATATTAGGTCCTTAAATTGTAACATTTCAATGGACTATAAGTATTTAGTTCGTAAGGAGTTACTAATTTAATGGCGTTACCAAAGTCACAAACATAATAAATGAAGCATTCTAACTATTAACAGATAATTGAGCATTTCGGCAGACATGTATCAAAATTTCAGCAAATTCATGTCTACCTCTCACAGCCATAATCTTTTTTCTATCAATCTTAATTATTTTCCACAGTGTGTGTTGGAGTGTTAATTTTGATGTTGCAACCGATCATATGTTTCAGTAACCATTTACCATCAGTAGTAGCTAGTATAAAAATACAGTTACTAATAATAATAAGTAATATTACAAAGTAACTATATTTTTTACTACTAACTATACATTTAACAGCCCCGAGCTATATTTTCTTCTCTTAGTTAAGTTATTAAACTTATCTCTGTTACCTTCTTTAATCTGTTTGAGTAAACCATTGCTTCATTCGCCGTTCAACCATTTTACTCTCGCTCTTTCTGTTATTTTAGTTTTATTTTCAATCCTTTTAGTGCTGTTTCCTCTTCCCACCATGATGTTAGCAGAATTAATAATGAAACCATTGTTTAAAAAGTTGCTTTCGGAATGACTTGTGAATATATTAAGCTAGTGCGGTCGTCAGACATCGCCCGCGCTTCGAACAATTCCTATATTGTGGGGACTTTACAAAAAATCAAACAACAAACGCCTAGTCTCGGGACAACCATTTGTGAAACACACAAGTTTTTGTCTCGTGTGTGGTTTAAACCTGTAACATACGGCGCCGTAGCAGTGCTGAGGCGACCACTTAAAGCACTGAGCCATCCTTGCAATCTTTATAGCATTTCCCTTGCTAAGATATAATGTAAATTATGAACGAGAAAAAGGTAACCTATAAAGCAGCATTAAAATAATATTATGCAATTAGATATTTATAATCATCACACAAATTTTCTACTATACGTTATATAAGCAAGAGTAATAAATAGTATTGTCTTCTATTTACGCGAATGTTATTCATTGAATACTATATACGGATTTTATCGCGTTGTTTATTTGACACTTTATTACAAAAATTTTAAAACTGTTACACTACTACTACTATTAAGCTTTACTAATTTTTAAGCAGCCATGGTCATGACCATGGTTGCTGAAAAGCAACCGAAACATCGGGGAAAGTGTACAAATAAATATAAATAGTATAATAGTATAGTAATACTATAAATAGTTTCAATAATTTAATTAGCCTTAAAATTAGTAAAGTTTAATAGTAATAGTAGTGTAACAGTTTTCAAAATTTTGTAATAAAGTGTCAAATAAACAACGCGATAAAATCCGTATATAGTAGTTTAATTTTAAAGAGTAATAATAAAGATAAAACGTTTAAGTCTATAACAACAAAACGCTAATGGTCCTAAGCGGACAAGTAGAGACATCGTTACTGTTTATTTTTTATTCGTCGAGTTTGAACTGCGAAGCGCCTTTCTAGTTAATCTTGCTTTTTGCTCGGAGAGATCGTCAGGCGCTCAATATACTTATAAAAGGCTTCAATTGGAACTGAGGCACAAAAACAAGTATTTTGGATCTAATGACCGTCTCATCTCGTAATATATTTGTTATTTAAAGGGTGAGATAAATAAATAAATTCTTTATTGAAGAAGTAGAAACTGTAATTCGCACAGTTGGCTCTAATTAGTGTTTATTTACTTACCTCTACATTACTGCTTCGAATAAGACAAATATTTGTAATTGAACAACTTTTTTTGCGGTTGATTTTATACACATAATACGTTAAAGTAGTGTAAAATATAAATCGCAGTAAATGCCGTATAAAGTTGTTTAACAGGTTTCTAGTCCGATGAATCGGCCCTATCTATTAGACCGGAGTAGATACGGTTCAAGGGGTGGGTTACTACGGTCTCCACTTTAGGACAAGGGAACAGCGGTATCAGATTAGCCCATTACCTCTCAAAAGGCGACTTCTATCGGTGTCTGTAATAAAGATTTGAACTAGCATGGTGGCACTATGTGGTTAGCCGTAGAGGAACACATATTTGTTAGCTGTGGTCTTAAGCGGCTTCATGGCTCTGGTACCTATCTGGAGTATAGGTAGTGTCGCTTGTGCATGAGGTCATTCTTTATAATGAGAACCGAATCAATAGATTTGGAGACAAGATATGTTTATAACTGGTCCTTGAAAGGTGCTTTCAGGTATTGGATGTTCTCTTGTATAACCGAAAGGTTAGTTTAAGAGGGGACGCTATATCAAAGACAGGGTTAATTGCGTATAAAGGAAGTGTCCTATGAATCACATATTAGACCTAATAATAGACTTTCAGTGATAGCTAGTGAAAGAACGTTGGAGTGCAACGCAGAAGTCTTGAGTTCAGTTCCGAGGCGCGCATCTCTGACTTTTAGACTTTATGTGCTTACTAAATAGTTAATTATCGCTTGCACCGTTAATGAAGGAAAACATTGTGAGGAAACTTGCATGTCTGAGAGTTTTCCACAATATTCTCGAAGACATATGATTACTGACAATCTGCAGTAGGCCACCGTGGTGGACTATGATTTAACCTTTCTCACATACTGAGAAGAGGCCTGTGCCCAGCAGTGGGACAGTTTAATACAGGGCTGATATTATTATATTATAATAGTTTTTTATTATGTCTATCACGGACAATTAAATAATTATTTTTAATGTGTTACATACTCTTAAATGTTAAACCATATATTATTTTCTATAATATTTCTACCATCCAGTAGCCTTGTGTAATATTTATTGTTAATGACAAATTTTAATGTTAGTAGCAATCGATTGTAAAAGCTCTGTGACATTGGCAATAACCTCAACGCGAGACATGTTTTCCAACATAGAAAATAGACAAAGAATATTTGGATTGTTAAAAAGATAATATTATTAAAATACGTACCACGATATTTTCTTTGTAAGTATAATATTTATTGGGAATATTATTTTATAATCGGATTTTGTTACATAATTTCTTTCTACCAAAAAAATTATCCAACGATATTAAATATATTCTCGTGTTTTTACTCTTTTTATGACTATTTCTTTCTAATGACCTAAAAAAATGTCTTGCCTAAGTTTACTAGCCCGATTTAAGCAATAGTTTACGATTACGGAACAAACTTTACTGTTAAAGATAACAAAGTAGTGCTAGCAATTTTCAATAGTCAGAGCATGGAGTATTTGATAATAAGCTCGACTGACCTCCTACTTTAGCTAGTCTAGTAATAAATAAAATGATCTTAAATGAAGCCGTAAAAATACGTAAATATGTACCCTAAAGTGATTGTTTAGGGTATCAAATATAAGTAGGCACGAATTTGAAAGGAGCAAGGGAAATATGTACTTTAGTGGACGTTCTCTGATCAGATCAAAGACCAGTCCCAGATCGATATAAAAAGCGATCAGTCGGATGCATAAAGAAGCTGATGAAATTGAATATAAAGGGAGAAATACGCGGGTTTTGTAACAAAGAAAAGCCGTATTCTTTGTCTAATCGCCGAAATGTAAAATGCGAGGTGTAGTATGTTGTTTAGAAATGTTAAAATCTGTTTATTTGCTCAACATGGTTTTCAAAACTGTGAACTGCATGATTCATCCTTATACATTAAAAACAAAGAATTCATAATTAAATTGCGTATAAAACATAGTAAAAATAAACACTGCAATACATGGCTATCGGTTATTGTACCGCATCCCTATGCGGTACTTATCTGCAAACAAATCGAACTAAACACTGTACAAGTTCATATCGCTAAAGGGAATTTTTAGCCTCTTTGCTTTATAACTATCGGTTTTCTTTAGAAGTGCACTATAATTTGGTTTATGTGTAACCTAAATCAACCCCTACTAATAAGTTTGTACGCTTGTGCAATGAGTCAGGAATGGAATAGATGAGATTCGAACTAACGACTTCTAGCTATCAAATCTTATCTATTGGACTACCGTCACCTTATTTACATGTATTGTATAATTGACTGTACTTTTTTTTATACTACTACGCTGGCACACAAGCATACGGCCCACCTGATACTAAGTGGTCACCGTAGCCTATGGACGCCTGCGACACCAGAGGCATCACTTGCGCGTTGCCGACTCTTTAGGAAAGGAAGTGGGAAGGAGAAGGAGCGGGATGGGGGAAAGGGGGTGATTGGGCCTCCGGCACTCTCAAACGCCGAACGAAACACAACAGTAGGAATACTGCTATTTCACGTCGTTATTCTGTGAGAGGGTAGTCCTTCCCCGGTCGAGCCTGCCCATTCATGCTGAAATCAGCGAGTCTCTACTACTGTGTGTATGAATGGCGTAGTGGTGTAAGTGGTTGCCTCGCCACTGACACTACGCCGAGTGTTGAAGGTTCGAATCCCACACAGGACACAAAATTGTGTGATTCACAAATGGTTGCTCCGAGTCTGGGTATTCTTTGAGTCCGTTGTTTGAATGTTTGTTACTTCGTCAAGCCCCCCGCGACACAGGAATTATTATTAGAGTAAAGGAGAAGTCGTTAAAAAATACCCTCCTAATTTGTCACCGATATGAACAAAGTTAAGTTAAGGGTATGTTAATCTGGTTTGGACATGTAGAAAGAATGGACGAGGAAAGGCTGACTAAGAAAGCTTATAAGGCTAGTATGAATGGAACAGTCACAAGAGGAAAACCTAGGCGAACGTTTCTCGATCAGATCGGAGGCGTTCTGGACAAAGGCCAGGTTAAGAGATCCTTGAACCGACGGGCGTGTATGAGGAATATGATAAAAGTGAATGAAGCCAGAGAAGTGTGTCAGGATCGTAGCAAATGTAAATCCGTAGTCTCTGCCTACCCCTCTGGGAAACAGGCGTGAATCTATGTATGTATGAACAAAGTTCTATAATAAATCTGCAATGTTATATTTCTATACAGAGCCGCGATAATCTATGTTTAGTTACAAAACATAATTAAGTTATACGATACGAAACGTGTTTGTTATCGGCCTACGTAAACTTCTATTTTGTTTCGGTCCGCAAGGCTTTACCCACATGAACCCCTTTAATTATGCCGGGGTGGGCACATATTTATAACATGCGGTTTCGGAAAACTTGCTTCTTTTCAGTTTCCATTGGAGAATTAAGTGCCTCGGTGATGTAGCAGTAGTAAATGCGATTGCTTTGCAAGAGGTCTCGGGTACCCAGGTCTGAATACTCTGATTGATTGTATTATTCGTCTGTGTGATTCTCATTAGCAGTACGATGTCTGAAACTGTGTCCGACAGCAATAGGCTAGGTCTATATGGTGGGACCTAAAAACATAGTTAATGAAGTGTGGGTCTATGTTAAATAAGAAACTTAGAACTGCAAAAAGAGATTACGAGACTCATACATTCACCGGCTTAGGCTGTGTATTGTCTGTCATTCAGATTATGTCACGCTTTTAAATATTTTTCAGTTGTTTGTGCATGAAACTCGAACAAAAAAAAAGATGCATGTAAAAACATAGTTCCAGAGTCATAAACTCTCAATTTATTGTACTGAGGTTGTTTGTTAATTTATATTTTTATAAAAGTGTCAGGCCATGTGTGTATAACGATATTTTAATAGGACCACCACTTTTGGTTACACGCTATAATAAAGTCAATGTAAGCCCATACACGCGTTGATGGTACATACACCATGTAAAAAAGCCCATTACGCACTACGTTTATGTGTTACCCATCCCTTCATTGTTAGCGTGAATGTACACTGTGGCTTGCAGATTACTCCACGTTGCTTAGAAGCATCCCATTATTAATGTACCCAGTCTAATGGAAAGTGTTACGGCGTCCTCTTTTATTATTCAGTTTCCTTATTATTGTGACGCTGGACGCTCTAGCGATTTTGCTTTGAAGAAACCTTTAAGTAACGGTAGCTACGATCTTTGAAGTAGGTATGCTGTGTAGTTCTTAGGTAAGTAGAATCCTTAAGATGTTCTAAAGAGCTGAAAGGTGAGATATGGTGTTTAGGAGCGCGGGCTTCACACGAGATAATCATATGGGTTACTTGCGCGGGTGGCTTGCGTCGATTGTTTACATGATGCATACAACCTGTACAACTACGGCAATTTGCGTATAGTATACGCGCAAGGACTTCATAAAAATATTGGGGTAGTAGATAAAATATTGGGAGGGTTCGGGCACTCCCAAACCCTATAAAGTCAGCGCCAGTATACGTATAACATCCGTAGCGCGTCGTCCACTAGAGCTTATAAGTGTTCAATAAATAAACATACGTGATTGTTATTAAAATATTCGAACTATTCAGATGTTTTACTGACACTTTTGAATGCGCAGATAGCTTAAATGATCGCTTTGTCACTAACTCTGCGTCGATTGTTGCGGATGTGATTCCCACACAGGACGAAAAATTGTGTTATCCACAAATAGTTGTTACGATTCGGGGTGTTATTTTTGTCGGATATATCTCTTAATAAAAAAAACACAAACTTTTCCGTGGCATAAATTTCTGCCGATGTTTAAAGCGATCGAAAGATTTAAGGTTTTATTTCTAGATTAGCGTTATTGAGTTTATCTGTTATCAAATTTCCAGTAGCAGGACCGAAGTCTGGAACTAGATCAGGTAGATGGCAATAAGTCCGTTCCTTATTACGTGATACGTAAAGCATAGCTGGCAAAATGTGAGCACCTCTGCCTACCCCATCGAAGATATACAAGCATAAGTACATATGTGTAGGTACGAGCGCTGCGAATTCGTAATAAGATACCATACTGAGACCGACGCAATCGAATGTTCAATTAGAATTCAAATGAGATCAAATGAGACTTTCTGTAATTGTCGAATCATTATGTAACAACTCGGTAACAACCACGCATCACTCTTGTCATGATAATAAATTACCCATTTGATGGTACATTGTCCTTTTGACCCCGTTAATCCGGTTGCGTATGCGCAAGTGTGTCTACTGATCGTAATGTTTACATACCCGATTTGAAAAGACTTTACGGAGATATGTTCATGTTCTTTAGTCAAAAGCAAGGCAAATTAACAGAGGTACCTGCTGCTAAGAAAATGCAGTTGCCAATTAAGTTATAACTGTATCATAGCGTCTAATTTTATTTTTACCACTATATGTATCTTTTCTATGTGAGAGAAAATAATAAACTCTTATTATTTAAAGAAATCATTTGCTAATTTATGAATGCCTTTTACATCTATTACGGAGAATGATACACATATGAATGTTATGTATTACATGAGCATAAGTTATGTGTAGGATATAGACAAGAGGCAAGCAAAATTAGGTCAGTCAAAAAGCGTTTTATTAACGAAAGCATTTCACATAATGTTTTATCTAAAACATTTCTTTAGCCTTTATTAAAATATCGCAGACAATTCGTTAAAATATAAAACAAATATTTTAAGGGTTATATTTCAGAGGTTTCAAAGAAAATTTGCTAATGCTCGAGGCACGAATTCGTTATTATTATACAAAAAGCTGATTAAATTAAAATTTATATTATATTATTATATTATAATATTCTATTTCACCGCCAAAATCTCATTATCTACCATTTTTGTTTTTGCTACTTGTTGTTGTACCAGTCTATGTCAGAAAGCAAAAAGATAAGTATTTCTAGGTTATAAAATATCGTCGTTCAATCCTTATATGGCGTACGATTGAATACGATTTGACTAAAAATGTTTAAATTTACTTAAAATTTTGAGCAAAATTTAGTTACATAATATTATAAAGACTGGACTACACGGATGGCGTAGTGGTTATATGGTCGCGTCGCTACTGCCTCTACGCCGAGTGTTGTGGGTTCGAGTCCTAAACGGAACAAAAATTTGTGCGATCCAGAAATGGTTATTCCAAGTCTGGATGTTCTCTGTGTCCGTTGTTTTCTTTCTTAACAATTAAAAAGAAAATAGTATTTGTAGACAATTGATATTCTTCAATTAGATAAAGAACAAATAAACTTAAATTATTCTTGAAATACTATTCAATGTAATGACAATTCCATCCAGAAAAATAATCGAATGCGTATGATGCAAAATAAAACAATTATTATTAAAATTTTAATGGAAAGCAGCTAAGTAGTACTACATGGAAAGTATTTGACGAGAGCTATTCTTGTCAATGAAATCTCGTAGTAATATTTTGTGAAATAGGTGTTCATATCGCTTTCAGAAGCATACACGAAACTTCAAAGGCTTCGCTCTGCCACGCTTCGGAGCTCTAAGAAAAATATTGTATCCATTTTAAAATTAGCTCTTGAGACACTACTAATATAACAATATTTTTTAAATAATAATTTCATATGATATTAAATGTTATTTAATATAGCATTTTGCCTATATAGCACCTAAGGGTATGGGAGAGGTATGTCATACAAACATTTTATTAGCTTTCTTTCGACCACTAGTGGTTTAAGTAATTGCCACACCACGTATGCTAAGTGTAGTGGGTTCGAATCGCACATGGAACAAAAAAAAAATTGTGTTCCATAAATTCATTGTTCTGAGTCTTTGTATCCGTTGTTTCAATTATAATGAGGATGATACCTTTTTTTTAAATTATGTTAAGGTACTAAACGCCGTGCTGCAACTGAAAACGTTCTACCAGAGGGCGCCGAATAACACTTTTTCAGGTCGAAAATGTATCCTAACAATACATACAGAATTGACTGTAGGTCCTGAGTTTGCGTAAACATATGTCAAAACACTAAAACAAGGCAGTCTTGTTCGGCATAACAATTTATTGTGAAATAAATATGTAAGTGAGGCTTTAGATAAATAAAGTGGCTTTTGGCCGCATCCATACTGTATCGATTTACAATACAGTAGGTATACTAACAACAAACTGCTGTGCAGGGTAGTGTGGTGCCTATGCGGTTGCGTGAGCGGCCGTACGGCCGCAGTAATGTTATCTAACAGTATTCCATCTTCATACAAACAGTCGGAAAGCGAGTCATACCTACGCGCCTCGAGGCCGGTATGCACTCGGTTCGCAACCAGTCGCAAATGCGCTGCAGCGATGAATGGACGGTGTGATGGTTTTGTAAGCAGTAAGCGTGCGACTGCGTGTTAATATTTGATTAAAATAAGTACAAGTACTTACATAATAATTATGGCAAAGTACAATTGTAAACCAAAGTATTTTTAATTAAAGTTTAATCCGAATGCGGATAATTTTTATACTATTAAATTTAACAATAAAGCTTTTCGTACGTCTCAGTCGAGGTGCAAATATTTTTCAGCCTCAAATATATATGGTTGTTTTTTTATTAAATCTACTAATAAAAAAATATAACATGATTTTTATTGAACATTTCCTATTTCATTCACAACAAATTACATTTTTTTAATAAAAATATAATATTTACAATCACTAAACTAGAAAGAAACTCAAGTAGGTAGATGAAATTAAAATACTATAGGTGGGGAGCCCTCTCGCGTATTCGCGAACCGCGTGACTGTAGGTAATTATTTCAAGGACAGAGCCGAGTTACAATACTGTTAGATAACATTACCGTGGTACGGCCCATGCGCGCTTTTCATTTGTTTGCCTAATGTTACGGTCTGGCACGCTGATGCGGGTTCGTTTGTGTCAATCAAATGACAATGTGTGGATCAAATGACTATGCGTGGATCAAATGACTATGCGTGAATCAATTCAATATGCACGTACATATTCAGTATATCAAACGACTATGCACGTAACAAATGACCATGTGTATATCAAATGACTATGCGTGGATCAAACGAATTTTTAATTTTTTTTAAATCCCTTTAGTTGCTTTTGAGTTAAATCATTACAAACATACAAACAAAAAATCTAATGTTTCCTCTTTATAATATTAGTATAGATGATTGATGATCACTTAAGTATATTTTTTGTTGTAATTATATTTGACTTTTAAAAAATATTTAATTCTAGAGAAATTTATAAAAATAATGTACATTCTGTGTCATATGAAACAAATTCTGAATATAGTGGTCATTTTTTATACAGTTTATAGCTAAAAGTAACTGAGAGGTAAAAGTCTAAAATACCATAATAAAATACGTTTAACAGACGCAGGAGCGGGAAACAGATTTTTGATAATCCTAAATGCAATAAATGAAAATTCAACAATATTATAATTATTATAACAACATTAATTGAACTTCACCAATCCATTAAAAATCTAAAATAAACTTATTTACTACTGATATCTATGTTTCCAGAATGCAGCAAATACACAGATTTCTAGCGTTTCTTGTAATCCAGCGTTTAGCTAAATTCAGTGATTAAGAATCACTAGCTTGCAGCCAATCCACATAATGCTGCGTTCTGATTGGCCTATTTGAATCGGATCAACACAGTGAAAAGGTTGATTTGTATAAAAATGGTGTTATAATTATTATTTTCTCGTACACCATAATTATTGGTAAAATATGTAGAACAAATCACTTATGTACCATCTTCATGCAATGTAAAATTTGTAATGTATTACTCATGTTTTACGAAATAAACTTATTCTATTCTGTGATTGTTGATCCTTAAGCAGCTACATAAGGATTGCGAGCTCGTAATGGATCAACACATCCTGCCCGGGTCAACAAAATGCTAGTATACGACACGCTTGAACAACATAATGCTACTAAAAACATCCATATTATATACCTATATGTATAAATAATTTATCTGTATAAATACTAAAGGTAATACTAGGTCAGATTTTACAAGGCACTAAAGTTATAAGGTTTCATCTACCTTAATACTTAAAACTGATAACATGCATTGACATGCGTCGAGTCGAAAGAGTAACTATTTCGTGAAACCGAGTCTTTCATAAGAAAGACAGACGGACATCAAAGCGTCCAAAAAGCAAAACAGTTTCCATTTTCCCTTTTCTAAAAAGATTAGAGAGCGTATTACAGCAGCGCCAGTTGTCAACTGTTTTGCTGCTCAGTGAAATGAAAGCACACCGATAGAGAGAACGGGAATTCACATAGTGTATCGTAAAAACCGATGCACCTATTCGCTTCAATACACAACTACTAGCTAGTAATACCGGGTGCATCCCATATGGCGAGCATTACCGCTAAACGTAAGTTCATTTCCTATGATGATTCATTAAACCGCTGGACGATTAGCCTCCTGTCTGTGGCGAGGACAATGGCGTACTAAGCGAGATGAATAGTTTTGCTCTACTCACCATGTGTTGTGCTCCGCTTGAAAATTGTGTGTGATCTATTTGATTGCGTATAGAAGACATACGTTTAATGTTTTGTTAAAAAATAGTTTATTCTTAATGAATTTTGGGTAAATAGGCTTTGTTTTAATGGCACAAGATTTGGGTCAGTAAAGTTTTGCTTTATGGAAACCCGGTCTTGAAATCTGTGTTTCATAGAATTTTCTAAAGCAAAATAAATCGCAATTTTCTATTAAATGTGATTGAAACTAAAAAATATTAGGCACCTATACACATTATATTATCAAACTCTAAGGTAGAATGTTATATTATCAAATTATTATAAAAAACTATATTTACGATAAAGAAACTTTAACAGTACAGTAAAAAATATTATTATCCATCGGTTTACTAGGTATTTTTGGTGAAAATATGTATTGATACGAAAACGAAATAAAAGGCTTACATTTATTTTGTTATCACCTCTAGTCTATAAATTCCAAACTTTATATTGTTAAACCCATTTATGTCTTTAGACTAATATGAAAAAACAAAAAAGTATATTTCTTTGACACCAATAAGTTACAGTGAAAAGCAATATAACACTCTTTAAACTTTAACGCTTAGAAGTTGGTGGTAAAATATATTTCATTCATCTTAATTAATTTCATTGCAAAGTGTGTAGTTAGGGCTATTCAAGTTTCAATGGGCACTTCAAATGCCAACTTCTAAATCTTTCCACAGCCATGACTAATGAGTAATTTACTCACTTTTACTGCACTTTCCGAAGTAATAATGGCACTTGATGAAGTTTCTCGTGCAAAAACAGCTCTGGAGGCAACATGGCTAACTTGCTGACGGCGTGGCGCGGCGCGGCGTAGTGTTGTTCATTCCAAATAGCCCATTACGCTACTACACTCTCTGCTCCATGTTTCATCAGCGAGCATTTTATTTTTATAAGTTTATTGCCTTCTATCCTGTATTATGTGCCGCAAATTCACCAATGACATGGAAGTGAAAGTTGGGTATGGCAAAAGAAGCACGAGAGCAGAATAAATGCTGTAGAAATGAGAGCGCTGAGAAATATATGTGGTGTGACTCTGAAAGATAGATTATGGAATAGTGAGAGTGAAAGTGGATATAGTGACGAGAATAGAAAAGGGTATGTTAAGCTGGTTTGGGCATGTAGAAAGAATGGAAGAGAAAAGACTGACTAAGAAAGTTTATAAGGCTAGTGTGAATGGAACAGTTGCAAAGGGAAGACCTAGGCGAACGTTTCTTGATCAGATCGTAGACATTACGGATAAAGGCCAGATTAAGAGCACCTTAAACCGGTGAGCGTGTATGAGGAATGTTATGAAAGTGAATGAAGCCTGAGAAGTGTGTCAGGATCCTAGCAAATGGAAATCCGTAGTCTCTGCCTACCCCTCTGGGAAACAGGCGTGAATCTATGTATGTATGCAAATTCACCAACAACATGCCGTATACCATCAAGTCTGTCTATACACATAAAATATGAGCCAATATTATACGTCGTCTAAAATTTGCCAGTTAAGCTGCTATCAGATTGTTTGTCGTCCACCTAAGTCTCACCGAATAAACAATACTCAATACTATATTTTGCTCTTATATAGCATTATAACTAAAAGTTGATTGTATTCGAAAACTTACCTAATAAATTAATCTGACACCCCGCTAATGGTAATAGCTTACGTATTTTTTATGTTTTTAAGTTTCTGTCTGCCCTAGGATGCGTGCAACAAATTTTAAGTAATTTTGCCGACAAACTATAACGGTCGAGTTATTAAAAGGAAAGTTTGATGTCTTTGTGATTTCCCGCAGCGTAAAAGTTTATAACAAGGCGCAAACGAAGTTACAACATTTTGCAAGTAATAAGTAGAAAACCATACCGCTGATTTGATGGTGATATATTTTTGGTAAATTCTTTTTTAGTTCAATAAGCAAGCGAAATCGCACCCGCAACTATCGATCGGGAGAAATATTAAGGCAATGTGATTTGAGGTTTACTCTCTACTAATGGTTAATACTAAGTCTTAGTGAAGTCGGTGCTACTGAGCACCGACTTCATAGGGTCTGGAGTGCCCGAGGTCCCCTAATGAGTTATCCTATGCATCTGGATTCAGTGATCAAAAACTGGTAAATATATCCCTTCCGCGTTGTATACACAGTTAATGTCAATACACTACCTGTAGAAACAATGGTGAGAGGATATATGTGCTAGGTTTTGATCACTATTCTATGAAAAATTATGGTTAGGTACCTAAACTATATTCTATATTAAAGCCATCAATATGTTTGGGATGTCGACGCCCCAAGTAGCAGCGCAGAATCACTAACTAGTCAAACTACAATAATGTGCTCCAACCAAATTTTCGATCACGACAGCCAATCTGAACGGAGATTGGCTATCTGCACAAGTATGTGCGCAAACACAAGTGCACTCTCCGTTCCCTAACTCTCATAATCCGATGGGACGGTAATCCGACACGACTGGAGAAAGATCAGGCGCAGGATCAACGACTTTACGTGCTTTCCGAGGCACGGGGTGCCTAACACTGCCAACTTGCTAACTCTAGGCTGCTATTGAGATTTCTCAGAAAAACCCAATAACTTTTAGTTGGCCCGACCCGGGATTCGAACCAGAGACCTCATGCATAGCAGTTGCATTCACTACCGCTGCGCCGCAGAGGAGAGAGAGAGAAACAAAAATAAACACGCTTTATAGAATCTCGCACCAAACTAGCGATAGTTGTATCTATGTGATGATACCAAAGCAATAATAAAAAAAATTAATTATAGATAAAAGCGGAATGTATCATATAAATGAAGATATGTCTATTTATTTTTTGCCGCAGTGATATATAGTGACTAGTTCACTATGGAATTGAATGTATGCGTGTTACATTTTTTTCACATCTGTAGCATACTAGTGATACAAAGATATTTTAATTACTCAGTGTGCTGAATCACTCTTGTGTAACAGTAGCTGACTAATAATATATACTCGTATATTATTAAGTAAGCTAAGCGATAATATGCAGTTTTACCTCTTTCTGAGAGGTAATATATATGTAACGATTATCCTACGTTAATCGTTACATATATTAAAGACTAGTTGTCCACCGCATTTTCACCCACAATTACTGATTACTGCTGCTGCGCTCCTGTGGCATGTAGCGTATAATGTTAAACTTTTTAACATTTAACCTTCCTCAAATCTATCATAGAGTAAAGTACTTATTCATATCCTAGGTCCAGTGATTAGCACGTTGAAACAAACTCTTAAATTATATTATATAAGTGGAGATATACATAGATAAAATGAAATTAGCTATTGACATATTATCACTTAGTCCTCGCTAAAATGCATCTTTCATATCACTCACTCGGAAGCTACACAAAACTCACTGAATCTCTGATATCCTAACTAATATTATAAAAGCGAAAATGAGTTTGTTTGTTTGTTACCTTTTCACGCCTAAACCATTGAAATTCTGTATATACGGAGTCAGGTGTACAGAAACGGACATAAGCTACCTTTCATCCCGAAAAAAATTACTGTTCCCGAGGAAAACAACAATAACGTTCTTATGATACTAGATGGCGCCACGTGTATGAATCATGATTGAATTATTTTATTACAAGCAGAGTACGACCCGAATTGATTGTCAAATTCTAAATTAACGCGAGCAAAGCCGCGGGCAAAAGCTAGTATTCTCATAAAATGCGTACTATTTTTACCATTATACCTGCCATATTTTCAAAATATGACTTTATCGCGGTACATATGTGCATGATCGTGTCAATAAATGAGTAACAAATCAATTTTAAATGATGTGAAATGCAATATATTCCGATAAACTGCAACTTTTACGGCGTACTGAAACTCAGATTTATTGTCAAAAAACAAACAAGTCTTTTCAATATTAACGATTTTATGAATACGCGACGACAATGAAATATTTATGGGCGTATATCGGTATATCATTTTTCGCATGTACCTACGTCCGATTAATGATTCAGTTAAAATATTCAGAAATACTGACATCCTGAATATTTTGTTACGTTGCTGTTATTGAATTATATCATTATGTTCTCTTCTGTGAACTACATTGTCATGTCATGGATCACATGTTGTCAGTTGCACCTGCTGTTTAGTAAAGGCGAAATGCCAGACGAAAATAGGCAACAATGCTTATGACCCAATACGCATTACCTTAAAGGACATTGTCCACTTTTGGCAATACGTGGACACGATGTTAAGAAAAAAAAATCATGAATATTTTATTTATTTTTCGTTTATGTTATTTTAAAAATCTTTGTGTTGTCTCAAAAACAAAAACATCGTTGAAAAAACATACAAACAAAACATAGTGGGCCGTAGAACAGTGGGTTGCTGCGCTCACATAATGACCATAATATGGTTTTTTTTGGCTGGGCAAGGTATCAAGAGCACATTAATCTACCTGCCCAGTTTCTTGATCATAAATATACTACTTACATATGAGTCTGATTAATAAAATATTCATGAAAAATATGCTGTTTTATTTGATTAATAACCCTTTTCAATAACATATAGAAACCTATCTAAATATAAATTCTGATACAAAACTAGGTTTATATTCTACTTTTTACTGATGCGAAGTATTTAATTGATATCATATTATTAGCTAAATGACCTGTCCATGATTGGCCAAAGTGTCTATAGAAAGTGGACAATCCCCTTTTAGAGCTTCTTGACAATAGTGTAGTGTATGCAAGGACACTTGTTGTTTTAGATCACAGGGCGACTTTATGACTTGTATCGCCATCTCTTAAAGCATTATAAATGATGCGCGATAGCGAGACAGAGCTATACTGTCGCATACATTAAAAATGCTTTAATACATAATGATAAGGCCTCGGGTCTTATATTTGGTTGCCAATTCAACAGAATAAAAAATCAGTTAGTGAGTATTTCACGGCATTTATTGGAAAAGTTGAATTTAAAATCTAAAGTTTAATGTATCTCATAAAATAATTTACGTTTCATACAAAACATAATTTTGTTAGTCTTCTAATAAATAAAACGTACAATGTACAACAATGAAATTATGTGTTGTGTTTTAAGAAGAAAAACATATTCAACATAAGCCAGAGAGCGTTATGTAAAACAATCGAGTTGCTTATTATATTATAATTACGTATTGCCCTTAGCGGTTTGAGAACAATTGTGTTCCGAATAACAGGGAAAAATACAAGTCGGAACATTTTCTATGGAAATAAAAACATATGAATAAAACTTGTTGTACATGTAGGCATATAATAATAGGTTTGTGTGTTTAGAGTTTGTATACGTAAACTAAAGAGCGCGTTTATTTTAGTATGATTACCATGAACAGTTGAGCGTCAGTATGGAAATTGTAAAGACTAATTAACACATTTTATTATATTTACTATTTAGTTTTATTAGTGTTTGCCCGGTGGTTAAAATTTGACCCTAATCTGTTATGTAGTTACCTTTATTGTATATAAAAAGTCACTGTTTCCAAAACAAATAATTGATAACACTAAAGCTCGTCTATAGCTTCTAAACAAAACAGAAAAAGAAAATCATATAACAAACAGAGAAGAAACAGGTACTGAACTGTTTCGTCTTGCCTATTTATAAAAAGATTGATAATTTAGGAGGCCTGAAATATTAGTATTATATTCGTATTTTATAACAGTGTATAAAAACATCTTAGATTTTAAAACAAAATTAACAGTAAAACTTAACTGTTTCTTACGTGAACAGAAACAAAAGCAACTCACCTTCAGAATTATGTGACCGCTCTATGTTTAGGTATAGGTACATACAATATGGCCGATAAAAACAAGGCAATATATTGTTTTAAATATGTGATAATTGATCTACAGAAAAAGAAATGAAACACTTATACTACCTATGCCGATTCTTGATTTTGCCACAAATGCCGTGACAACACAACAACGTCAAAGACACGTCGCATAAGCTTTCGTAATTTAATAATAATATAATAACACACTTGCTTATTAAAAATATAATGTCTCTAAAGAATGGTTTAACCTTTAACACAAAATGGAGTATTATGAGAATCAGCCTTTGTTTTGATCTATAGAAATGAAGCTCTTAAATTGACGTATAAAATCTTTCAATTAACACCACTCAGGTACACTCCTAAAATTGCTATTTTATTTTACGATTATTTTGTCTGTATCTGGGGCTTTCAATCTTTGAATTCTAGCTGCTCAATACTTAAAATTTAATTTTAGAAAGTAAATTCTCGTCTATGATTGTATTTGACAAGACCGACAATCGTATTTAAATTTCAAATTTTCTCGTCAACATTTATTTGACCCCTGCTCTCAAGTCAGGCCCCTACCGGCAGAGATGGTAATTTATTGGTTTGCCGAAATTAATAATACATCTAACCTCGATCACTCGACCCATAGAATTGAAACGCTGGGTGTAACCCATTTCTGGTGAGCCACATTTCTTTTTACCTGACTTATTGGATGTCTTAATATAGAACATCAAATTTGCAAGGGGGTAGAATGAAGGGTTAGGTCAAAGTGTATTACACCATACTAGATGTAAGTGTTTTTAGATATTAGTAAGGGTGGCCTTACACTGGATGGTTTAACAGGCAAACCTTAAACAAAACATACGAACCATTTAAGCAAGTTTCTGTCAGTTTTGTAATCCAGCTCAGAAACTGTTACTCAGAAACTAATGACTCAGTAAACTCAGAAACTAACATATTAGTGTGATACATAACATTACATTTATCGTATTGTAGCTTTTTGAGCTTTTTTGTTTCTATTAATCTTATAGTTCAATTAGGATATTTATATATTTCTTACATACAGTCAACAGCTGATATTCTCTTTCTGAGCTAAAAATAAATGCATGTATTATATTTTATATTTATCCTATAGATATTCTGTCGAATATACCAATAATTCGACTGTTGTGTTGTCTCAATCGTACTGTAGGTTTATTTGGAAGCTACCCTATCTATTAAATATAGGACAGAAAATTATTAGAAATCCGCCGAAATCTTCAGGCTTATTTGCATTTATTTATAGATTTTTGTTATATACAATTTCGCTGCTCAATATTGATATAATGACGATTTAGTTATTTCGAAAAAACTACATCTGCTTTCTTATCATCTCGTCTCATCTCGTCTACTGGTGGACCTATGTCTAGCAGTAGACGTCTTTCCTTGGGGAGGCCTATATGACTCCCCTACTAAAAGATGGTATAGATGTCGGTCCACCTTGTGGGGGGAGAGGGGACCTACGCTTACTATCTCTGCCGGTGCATGGCCGCCACTCCAGAACCTTTCTGCCCTAACGGCCATCGGTTCTGCGCGCTATGTGCCCTGCCCACTGCCACTTCAGCTTGGCTATCCGGTGAGCTATGTCGGCAATTCTATTTTTCATCTCCCCTGCCTCTTATTAAAAAGTAAATGTAAATATGACATTATTAAATATAAAAATAAAAACTTAACTGACACAAGTTCACACAACAATATGTCTTACAACTTTCTAAAAAGGGTATACATTAAATATATATTAAGACCAACTCCAAATTTACCTAGCTGGGTCACTACAGTTAAAGAAATACCTCAAACATACCCCTAGCAAACACTTTCTTACTTGCATAATCCATATTTGACTTACTATGTTAAAGTTTACTTAGTAAAGTGCTAGCTCACTGCCTATTATGCACCTTCAGACTCAAAAGCAGCAACATTCTGTATCGAACGTAGAATACAAGGTATCGTTTAGTTTCGATTCTTGGGTTAGGACATACGATATCATTCTATATACATACGAGTACGTGTTATTGTTACATTGTTAGTTTAGCAGCGTATGCGCTATCATGAAAACCAGAGTTTCAAGAGGATCAAGCAAAACGTTATTGATTTTCCTGTCGATAAATTCTCATTTGCAGTATGGGTTTCGGCAACGTGTCTGAAAACCGTCAATAGACTCGTTTCGTACGGGTTTCAAACATAAATGCCAAATATAGAGGTATTTCTTTACTTTTACACAAGTCTACATGAAGTTATAACGGTCATTCATGTAACAATGAAGAATAAAACAATAGCATTGGAGCTAGCCGGGTAACGGCAATTAAACAAGAATTATGTTTTTATTTAGGTTCAATCTTCAATTACTTCGATTTATTGAAACGGGACATAGTATCTGGAAACTAAAGTAGTAATTAAAGGCAAAGGGTCTTAATTGGGTCATAAATGGGCCATTTCGTTTATTGGACCAAAATTAAGTAGTCTCGGATTCAAAATAGGGTACTTTTATTTTGTGACGTTAATCTTTTTCTCGAGGTCACCCGTATTATATTGAAATTAAACGGATATATACGAATCACCTGCTGTTCCGCAGCTATGGTCATGGAGAGAATACGGGAGTCTTTGGTTTGATGTCCTAAACTTTTTGTGTTCAGTCATGTAAATGTAAAGGTAGTTCTGTAAAAAAGAATTAAAACTTCTGTCTTCGTTTACATTATATTTGACTGTTCTTCGCGATTTCACCCGTTCCGCTTCTCTCTATGCAGTGGTAGTGCGACTGCTATTCATGAGGTCTTAGGTTTAGTTCTCAGGTCAGGTTTCTTGTATTTTTATAATTACAATAAAGAATTAATACTTTATTGTAATTATTGAACCTCTGCATATACAAGAAACAATAACATTTATTTATTTATCCTGTAAAAGAACTCAAACTGTACCTACTACGCGAAGGGTTGAGTATATAATATGTATCTAAAGGCAAGTATATAATATGTAGATAATAAAACAAATATAACTACTCGTATTTCCTACAGTATTCATAGAATTATAACAACGTATTTGTTTGCCGTGTTTGTGTTTACTTCATAACTTAATAAATACAATCAAAACATCAAGAGAAAGTTATTCTTTGATTGTATGCTAAGGTTTCATACGAATTTATATGGCTCCGCATTCACAATGAAATTTTCGCTTAGATCTGGCCGTTTAAACTCCTGCTAAATTACCTTTAGAACGAAGTATTTTATAAGTTAAGCCAGCGATAAACTAAGTTTGTTATACTTTACTAGTGTTACTAGTTAGTAAAACCCAAGGTGCTTTAAGAGATTCGAGCACATATAGTTTTCATTTCTAAAGATGAATACACACTTTATATTTTTATGTTATGTGACATTTATGGTTCTTGTACCTATGTCATGCGTATAACATGCACCAGTTCAGGCAGTTGATTGGGTTACAGTGAGCACCATGTTGGCCAGCGACAGGTGCTGGCAAGCTGTTGCCGAATTCAGTGAGGCAGTAATGCTCCTGAAGGAGGCTGCGGAGCGGGAACGGGAGGCCGACGCCAGTGCGGATCCGCTCCGCCGAGCAAGGCCGGGGAGGAGGCGACGCCGCTACGCTCAACTCCTCCCCCCGCCTTAGATGGTTGTGTCTTAGGTCGTAGCCCTGCCAGGCTAAGCTGAGCGCCGGAGAGAGTTCGGAACGGAGACCCTCCGGCGCTCCATGATAGACGGGAAGAGCGCCGCAGTTAGGTTTAGTCGGTATTCCGTGGCCCACTATTGTAAGGGCCCCGGCGAGTCCGACACTACTCGCTGTCGCCGGCGCGGCTTTTCAACAGCATTGACAAGAGCGGGTGTGCGTAAAGGAATTCCCATGCGAAACCAAAAAAAAAAAAAAAAGCATTTGATTTGGTTGCATGCATCGTGTATGACAAGCCATTTGGTCAAGTAACCTGCATAATTAGCTCATGCATGTAACTCGCGCGAGTGACTTGCCCATCTTGCTTGCGTCAGCTACTTTAATGTGTAGATACACCATAATTGTTGCTGTTTTAACAGGATAGAAAATTATACTGTGCTTTACTACTACTTAAAATCTTTAATATTTTTTAAGTGTTTTAATCTTCCTTTTGAGTATTAATTAGAAATCATGAATGACAAATTCAAACGCAAAAAGTAAACATTATCTTTATCGCTATTAACTAAACTAATATTTTCATTACCAATATTTACAATACTATATCTACTGTAATAATATGCTTGCTGTTTAAGCATGAATATTGGTCCGATAATTCTGTGTTATTGTGTTTATTGAATGTCGTTTAACTAAATCAAGTGATTTAGTTAAACAACATAATCTGACAGAATGATAAAGACCAGTCAATAATGTAATGTAGTGGTAACTCAATAACGAAAAAGTTGAACTGCTTTTCCAAAGACTGTTCGAAAATACATCCTAAAGGATATGATGATTATTTTTTCGTTTGTCCCTCCAAAGATTATTTTCCTAGTCTTATTAGAGATTCCTTAAGCGATAAAACTAACCCTTGCATATTCTTACATGATGCGTTTATGTTAACTAAGTTCAATTGGTGGTAACGACAATAAAGTTTAATATATTTTATTCTCTTCTGTTATATTCTCGTGCTGGAATCCACGACGAGTATCTTTCGGTTTTGGAAGTTATGCACTTACGTCATTTAATGAATATATGCCCGTATAAATGTCATGTATCTTGTGAGGACATCTGCTCGTCTAAGACTTTTCTAAGCTGTCTAAAATATATACGATACTGAGCCATATAATTTTTTTAATTCTGATATTGAGATATTGCCTGATGGTAAAAATCTTGGCTTCGAAACGATCGGAAATGAACTGGAGTCACGAGCGCCATGACACTATTTCTCTTCGTTATTGGACAATAAGGAATTTTGACAAGAGGGAGGAGAAAAGCTGATGTCAAATCTCCAGCGATAAGAGAGGAACAGAATATAAGTTGCTTACTTACGAAAGGAACCTAGAACCTTTCATTTAGCCGTAACTTATAACCATAGAACAAACGGAGCAGTAACTCAATATAATTTACATATTAATGAACTGCGTTATGTTATGCATATTCATCACCTGCAACAATTATGTTTACTCATCCACCTGTGTTCATCACCTTATACTACTATACATTATTATATAGTATAATATATTCTCTCGGTTAATATCCATATAAGATGGGTGTGTAGCTTTTAAATTTAAACACCTTTGGTGAGGGTAAGATTATACGGCGGAGTAATTTAGGCGTGCGTCACTGTAGATTTCATTCTATGTTTTAATATTTATAAAATTTTAGACAGACTAGCGGTCGGTGCTCGAAATTTGACCAAAGTTTGCCTGTAAGATATTGCCGATATATGTCATTATGTATTGATATATGTAACCATAGTTACGCGCTTCGACTGCGTGTGTCAAATGCATGGTTGTGTTCGTGTAGTGTTTTTTCACTAATTTAATGTATTTCTAATGCATATTTTATAAAAATATTAGGATTCGCCCCTCCTTCTCCATATAAACTTTATCTGTGCCAAATTTCATACTCCTCCGTCCGCGCAATTTTCGTAAAAAGAGGTACAAAGTTTTTGCTTCACGTATTAATATATAGATAATCCTTGGCACATGCGTGTATCTATAAGAGCTATGCTTTGGTTTCCATAGTGTTGTCGTTTTACTTATGTAGAATAAAATAAAATTATATACGAGAAAGTAATAGTGACATCTATAAAGAGCTTTCAATCTAGGTGTTCCCTGTGTCTGTTGATGCTTTGCTCATTCTTGTTTGGTTTGTAAAATCATCTTGCGCGATGTATAGATAATAATAATAATATAATATTCTACCACATACACCCAACACCATCTAGCTTAAACTAAGCAGAGTTTGTACTATGGGTCCTACACAATACTTTTTTTTTGTAAATATATATACATATTATACATAGAAACACCCAGACCAAGACAAACATCCATGTCTGTGCACATAAATATTTGACTTATGCGGGAATCGAACCTGCGACCTCAGGCGCGGCAGTCGGTTACACTAACTACTACGCCAACGAGGCCGCAATAAATTATGACTAGTGATGCTAATCCTCGAAATTTCGGAACAAATAATCTTACGTTGTTGAAAAAACGTGTAATCTATTTATTCATTTCTTGCAAGTTTCAAAACGCTTGCCCGGTGATACCTACACTTTTAAACAGGAAACCGACGTAAGAGTAATAACACCGCTACTGTGTTTCGCCTGGTGTGTTAGAGTTTCGGAGGTACTCATACTTACCAATTCTACCATTCCTGTCGGTCGGGTCGGCAACGCGCAATGGACACCGCCAGTAACCATCTAGGGGGTACGGTAACAAATCTTAGTTAAATAAGTGGGCAGAAGCAAAAATATTACCGTTATTTGTAAAATAGCATGATCTCTTTGATTTACGTAACATTGTCTTACGTTTACGCGAATGTTATTCATTCAAATTAAACTACTACGGATTTTATCGCGTTGTTTATTTAAAACTTTAAGGTGTTAAATAAACAACGCAATAATATCCGTATAAAGAAGTTTAATGTCAATGATCTCTCTGATCACAATTACCATAATTATAAGTAACCATTGTAATTTCACTACTTTTTATCTTAATCTCTTTGTAATAATATTAGGTTATATTTTTCAAACACACTGTTAAAGCGCGTGAAGCCATGTACGGCTTTGTGCACTTTCTCATTTCTTTAAGGTAAAATATATTTTAAGTATTTTCTTGTATTTCGTTACTCGGTATAGAATTTAAACTTGTAAGATTCTTAAAAGTCTTCAGCACTTGTATTTAAGCTTTTGTTCTGAAATGAATTCGAAGAGGTTTCGTCTCACGATCTGGGTGTCGTAATACAGGGCTTTTAGGATAATCCAGAGGAGAGAACTAGGAATTGTACTGTTAAGCGACATGATGAATAAATAAAAATGAAACAACCTTATACATTATATAATGATCTATATTCAGGATCTTAATGGTTTACTTTGTCACTAACTAATAATAATTAAATTAAAATCTACATGTACAAAAATTGTTTTATATACACGAATTCATGCAATTACTATACTTAATCTAATTGGTAGGTACATAATGACCGTGTCGCACGTTGCGCGAGGAATTTACAAATACAATCAATATATTATATTTTTATGACGAATTCACATCATTTTTGACACATCCAAGTAAATCCAAGTTTTAAAAACTCCCACACTAATAACGATGTTATTTATTTTAAGTAGCTAATCGCTAAGTATTATATTAAAATTACAATTTAACGTCTTTGTGAACCTGCTTGACGGTTATTTCAGTAATTAAAAATTGACGATCATCAATTACATTCTTAAGATTATGAAATCCATACATGAAGATCGTACAACTAATGCATTTCGAGTGACACAGAGTAAAAAATTGTTGAATGTTAGTTATTCTTCAAAAATGGGACACAACATTTCATGATTTCATCTCAACCACGCACTCCCTTGGTATGTGGGAAGAGGACGCCAATGCAACGGTGGTCCGACATCTATAGGTACCCATACTATACGTTAATGTTTCTATATGAAAGGAATATTATGATTATATTTACACGCACACACAGACGAACATTTGGCACAAAGAGGCGTTTCACGCTCACACACGGGCCACTGCACGATCTACTACAGGTTCTGAGCAAATATAGGTATGCAGAGAGTTATCTACACAAGTACTTCGTAGTGTCCACCTCACCTACTAGTATCCACTTACAATATTGGTGAGTTCTTATTCTACTTATTTACATCTCACAATCAGTCGTAAATAGTTAATATTTTGGCAGATAATTTCCATTTAATAACTATTTTTAATTACAGAAACTTTGTTGTTACAAAATAAATATCATACGCGATGTAATCATCTGGGTTGGCACTGATAAGTCCTAAATAGGCCGGACTAAAAGCTGCTAAAAATATCATGCAAAATGTAAAGTCGTATCATATAAATTCTGAAATACGAATCTAATTTTCCTCTAACAACGTTCGGTTCCATAATGATAAAATTATTTCACAACCTGTTACAGTATGTTCGGAAGTTAGTGACTATTCTACACAGAGTGGATGAAACGTCTATCGAGTATTATAAATTAGGTTTTCGAGATTAAAAAGAAGATATTGTCAAGAGTGTCTCAAGTCTCAGTAGGCGAATATATTTCTAGAAGGGTCTAGAAGTTGCTGTCGTAGTCGGAGCGGCGCCGCGAGTAGTGCGAGCGCGGGGCCGGGTACTCGCCCGTGTAACCGTACACTTGGGACCCGCCTCCTGTCTGCCCGTACAGCTGCGAGCCGCCGTATCTGTCGACACCACATTTATTTTAGTATTTATACGCCGAGTTTTAAAAACTATGCAGGATATTCTCAGCAAGAATAAAATTAGCAGAGACATTAGCAAGTTAATGAAAATACAAGTTTTCAGTTCAATTTACAAGAAATTTCATACGTTGTTGCTAAAGATGTCCCCACCGTATGCGTTACTACTGTACAAAACTTTCAAACCCCATTTTATCGAACAAATGTAATTGCTTAGCACTAATTTAAATTCACCGATTTCCCCTATACTACGCCGATTTTAACGATAATGAAAATGGCATCGTTTAGACTTATTTGTCCGTAGCTTCATAGCTCATCGATTTGTGTCAAAGCCAAAGAGTAAAATTGTTAAGCTTAGCAACGCGAGTTCTTTTGATGTATGATTTAAAAATAAAATAAAAATGGCCTACCCATAAGCATTTCCTACAGGCCCGTAAATCTGCGAGCCCCGTCCGGAGTCGGGCGTGTAATGTTGCATGTATTTCTGAAGCTGCGGCGTCCACTCTGACCGCCACGAGTCACCCGGGTTCGGGTAAGCCAGCTGCTCAATGAATGCAGTTGACATACGCTATAAAATATAAAAATTACATAAAATTATATTGAGCAGAAAATAACTTACTGTTTGATACAGGTTTCTAAGGATTATTCTCTTTGTACTTAGAATGCGATCGATTGCACCTAATCTATGCTGAGGGGTAATCACGTGATTCAATTAATTGAGTATTAAGTCAATGTAGACTTCGTTTCTGAGCTTTTATTTTTTGTTTACGTACTTTTAATCTAATATTTAAATTGTGTATCGACACTCTGGTAAAATATACAAATATTCAGATGAGCAGTTATATCGTTTTTCAAAGCCTGAAGTTTAATGATGAGTAGCTACATGCAACACAGAGGTAATTTTTGAAAAGTTGCCTGGTAAAGGAATATTGATATGAATATAAATATATAGGTAGACACATATTCTTGTCAGCAAAAAGAATAATATGTATAAGTATTTTATGTGTACGTATCCGATAGTTACCTTGCCCGACGGCAGGTATGGTAGTTCTCGTTCCTTCAATTGATGCACGTCATCGAAGCCTCCCATATGGCTCTTGTCCAGTTCTCTAAGCATATCTTCACTCAGCGGGATTGGCTGTTTCGCTTTTGCACTCTTCTGTCGATTAACCAACTGCAAGAGAAGGTATTAGGTTAATTCTAATTATTAGTTACTCCACATGGTCGTTACTAATATCAAATTATTTTCTTTACCACTGTGACACCAAATATAACTACGAAGAGAAGAGAAGCCATCGCAATAACAATTACGGCAATGCCCCATTGAGGTAAGAAAGATTCTTCTTCAGGCGCTACAGGCGTAGGTTCCTCACGTTTTGGCAAAACTGTGAAATAAATAATAGTGTTATAGACAATAGTGAATAAAAAACTTAAATAATTTTAAATATAATATATATTTTTACCTATAAATTCAGTATACGCAGGATCCATCACAAATTTTCCAATTTCTAATTTGCCTGCAGATTTGTCAATTGTCTTAGTCATTTTTTCATTACTCTTCTTCATCCTTTCTTCGTCAGGTTGATCGCCTAACATCACATCAGGATCAAACTCATCTTTAGGTTCTTCCGTTATTGTCTCAACGACTGAACCAGGTCTAGCGTCGTGCAAAGATTTGTGGAACATTTTTTTCAAATCCTGTGTATCCACTCTCTCTTCGACTTCTTTCAGTTCAATAAAGTAGTCGACAAGAACAGAACCTTGGGTGAAACCGTCAATTCGTATGCCCTTATACCATTTACGAAGGTAATCAGACTTAGAATAGACAGAATTCAACTGAAAAAGCAAAACATTAATTAATTTTAAATTTTACAATGCAGATACAAATATAATAAATAATGAGATAATAAATAAATATTTACCTCTTCTTTTACATCTTCAGCAAGTCGTTTCCATTCATCAGTATGATGGTCCAATAATTCTGGTACCCACTTGACTCCTAAAACAAATGAAAAAAGTATGTATATTAAATCATCCTTGAGTTTGTTGTTTTAGTTTAAGTTTAGAAAGCAACACAGATTCTTCTATGTAGCTGGGTGAAAGAGATATTGCTATTTCTAAAATAAATATAAGTTACCTGATACAATTTTGATAGTAGCAGCAATATCGCACTCCCTTCGGCATACACCGGGAGTGGTCGGCGGTGGCGGAACTGGTGTGGTCGTGGTCGTTGTCGTAACGCGTCGTGTCGTTGCCTCAGTACTAAAATCTGGCATAGGACTAGTAGCGGTAGCATTTCTTTGAGCTTCTAGAAGCTTTTCAATTGAAAATGGTGTTGTAGATGGCGATGGCCAACCAGTAAATTCAGTTGTAGGCCTAAAATAATAAAAAATATATGTAGTTATTGGTAATAAAAAATATATAGAACTATGTGTAAATCATAGAGCCTATTTACCTTGTAGCCCAACCCTTTTGAATTTTTGGTGTAATCATACTCGGTCCTATTGGTTTCGGAGATGTCGTCTTTCTATTTGCTTTACCACCTGGTCGTGAGGGGAATACTAATTTTATACCGCCTGGTGCTTTGGTTGTACTGGTACTACTTGAAGGTTTAGAAGGTTCTTCAGTTTGATTTAATTTGAATCCAGGCGGCAATAAGCTTGAAATATCAGCAATTTTAATTGGTTTAATTGGTTCGATAGTTTCCTTTTCTGTAACGTTTAACTTAAATCCTGGTGGCAATAAAGCTGTTAAGTCGACTGGTACTGCATTCGCCGGTATTTTAATATCAATTTTTGGTTTTTCTGTTGAATTAACAGGTAATTTGATATCTTTTGGCAGGAATGCTGATATATCAATATGTTCAACTTTATCTAATGTATCTGTTTTTGAAGTTTGTTTGACTTCAGGTGCTTCTGTACTAGGTGGTTTGTAATTAGCCGGCAAAAGTTTACTAATATCTTCTTTTTGTAATTTCTTAACGAGATCTTCTTGAGGTTTATTTTCTTTAGGTTTGTATTCCTTAGGGAGCAGAGATTTATAGTCCAATACTATAACCTTGTTTTTCGTGCTTATTCCAGATGAGCGGCCTTGAGTACCATTGATAATAGGTAGTTCACTAGACGTTAATGGTGCATTAGTAGTTGTCGTTGTGGTAGTGGTCGTAGTTGAAGTTGTACTAGTTCTTTTATCTTTGTATGATAATCTTGACTTGTACCCTGAAGGCAACAGTCCAGCTAAATCATCCATGACAGTCACTAACGATGGCTTTTTCCTTGGCTTCGGTGTAGTAGATGTCGTTACTCTTGGAGCAAATTTCTTTATTTGCACTGGTAATGGATCCGGTGATGATCGTTCCGTTACGGTAGATGATGTAGTGCTCTTCAATGTGAAGAGCTTCACAGGAGCAGGAGTAGTTGTGGTAGTAGTAGTAGTGGTGGTGGTTGTAGTAGTCGTACTTTGTTCTGTGGTTGATTCAGTTATCAGCTCAATATTTTTATTTTCGTTATTTAAAGAGCCGGACAAAACTGCACTTGATAACTCAGACTGAATACTGTCTAATTTGTCGTTAATATTTTCTGTTGAAGAAGGATTGCCTACTAGGCCACTCTCTTGTTCAGATCTTGGATCTTTCGTTACAGATTCTTCATCTTCTTCCTCTTTATCATCCGTCAGAACTTGTTTCTTTTCTTCTTGTTCTACCGTCGGGAAAGGTAAAAATCGAGCACCAGATACACTCCTACTTGTCTGAACTGAAGCAACGACGATCCAATTCTCAGTTGTTACTGGTATTGAACCATCATTGGATTGATTATTTGTATTATCTGGAGTTGGACTTAGTTTTGTTGTACTAGGTGCATAAGTGACATCAGGTATGGATATGGTGCCATTAACTACACTTTTTGTCGTAACTACTGAAACAACTTCTTGTCCTAATATTGATGGTATTTCTATTGATGTTATATCATCATCTACATCAGAAGTATTTTTATCAGAAATCGATGTCTGCTGATATTCTTTGCGCTTGTGCTCGGTTTGATCTATCACTGTTGTATCCACGAAATGTTTGAAATTATCGTCTTTTACCATAGTTTTTTGTGGTTTCATTACAAGAACATCGAATTCAGTGGTATTTGTTTTAGTTTCATCTGTAGATTTTTCTGGTTCTTCAGTAGTGTCGTACTCGTCATATATGTCACTTACATGTTCCGTAGAGTGTGATTTAGCTGTTGTATGTTTTACTTCAGAGCTTTCAGTGTCATCATAATATTCTACGTATTCTCCTTCATCATCTATTTGTTCACTGTCTTGGTCATCATCCACATGTTTATTACTCTCTGTAGTTGTAGTAGTAGTTGATGATGTTGTTGTAGTTGCCTCTAGGTGTTCGTGTTTTGGATAATTATCTGCATTCATAGAACTAGCATCAGGCTTGCTGTCATCAGTTGCTTCAGATTCTGAGTTATTTGACTTGATAACTTCCACATCGAATGAGCCCTGCGTATTTTTCATTAGCTCTCTAAAAGAGCTGATGTCACTTATATCATCTTCTAGCAAAGGTTCTATATCTAGGAGCCCTTTATATTCAGTGGACGAACTTTGATATGAATTAGCGGTTGATTTTGGTGTATTCAAGTTATTGTTTCTATTAAATGCATTGTTTGGTAAACCTTGTGCATTACGAGAATTTGTGTTTATATTAAGAGATGGTGAAAACCGAGGTACATTAGGCTTATTATTCAGTCTTTGTTTACTTGCAAGTTTGTGAGGATTATAAGTGGTCACCCTGTGATGGTCGAATAAGTCTTGGTTATCGTTCTCAATATCCTCATCATGTGAAATATGTCCGCTCTGCCCGTTGCTTTTTAAGCTATTGCCATCGAATGGCATATTTTTAAATCTGTTGTTTTGTAAATAGTCAATATCAGGATTGTTCAAAGTTATTTGACCGAGAAACGTTTCTGGTTTCGATGGATCATTTTGATACGCTACAGAGTGTATTTGAGATACGTCGGGCCTTTTCGTTGAGGCCGGGTGAACCAATTGGAAATTATAAGGTAGTGCCGGCCTGAATCTTTGCCGTTGTGGTGTAAATTCGGGTTGGTTTACGTAATACTGAGTTCCAGATTGACTCCTGCCTGTAGGTAATTGAAAAGGCGATGGATTTTGATTATAGTTAGGACTTGGGAATCTGGTTTGACCCTCATTATAGATTAGTTGCTGCGCCGTTTGCGTAGCTCTGTAGTTATCTCCATGTTCGTAGAATGAAGATGGGCGAGTGTTTGGAAACAAAGGCGGTTGAACTTGAGCAAAACTTTTTTCTACCGGTGAAAAGTAAAAGTGGTTTTCATCTGAAACAAGGAAAATTGTAAATTATAAAAAATGTTTTCTTAATATTAAAGGAATCTTGTAACTTATACTAAATTATTGTAATATGTGCGTTACTGTGAAGATATATAACAAAATTAGTTAAGACTTATACCGATGACAAATTTTGCATTGTCAGTCAGTAATCGTAAAACAATGTGAGGAATGTATTGAGTAATTCCGTTGAATGCTGATGCGGAGAAGTGCAATTGAAGGAATGCAAATCACACGAATATACAACATTCATGGACATTTTATTACAGTATAAATTATTGCATAATGACGTGATAAAACTGCAGTACTTATTCCATAAAAGCTTCTTTATAAAACAAATGATCGAAATAATGTTAGCAAGAATTAATTTGAATTACTTTTGATGTCATGACACCGTTTAACATCTCGTTATTTTGATGTTATACTGCCAAATGTAGGGTTTAAATTCAAATATATTCGTATATATTCAAATTAATTAATTGCATTAAAACGTGCAATTAATTCAAGTCGCGCGTTAGTTGTGGCGTAAAATACATTCGCACGTATTTCACATGTTACGTCACTTATACGTTACATGTGTACGAAATTTTTTTTACTACTCATAACCTAACAATTTTATGTAAATGGACGTTTTGTCAAGAGCCGTTCCATCCTAGTTTGTATTCATGATGAAATAGAGAGGGTAATCGTATTTCAAACTGTAATTATATAGACTTGTGATTATAGACTATCTTAGCGCATACTTAGGTAATTAAATATTTCACATTGTATGTAACTAAGCTAGAGACTAGTTGCAACACAAACACAAATAGAAAGATAATAAATAAATTTATTAATATACGTTAGTGAAAAGTAATCCTATTATATGTTCATAAGCTAAGTTATAATACAAAACAACTCTTCACTTGCGCGCAAAACAATATCGTAATGGCTTCCGAAGTTTGTTTTGTTTGAGTTTTTGTATTATTCGGCTCTTTAATACAATTTTGTGGAGAATATTTTGTATCAGCTACTGTGTACGGGCGTTTTACTCCATTCATCATGTTACGTATCGGTCGTGACGATCTCGGTAAACAATGGTTTACAATACACAGGTATATTCATGAATGGATACACATAAATAAAAGTGAAGTCTTCATTTTCCTACGGCATTTTTATAGCAGAGTTCATTTATGATTATCTGTATGTTTTATATTTTATAGTATGCATTCTTTAATTCACGTCTTAAATGATATTTACATGTGTTGTTTTGCCATGGAGACCAACAATGCTTCGGTTAAAGATCTTTACGGCTGAGCACAGGGTCTTCGACTCAAGCACCGAACCGCTTTCAGCATATTTTTAAGCATGGTTTTAAAACACACAATAACAGAAAAAGTCGCAATCTAAAGTTCTGCGTCATAAGTTTAATGCTATCAAATCTGATACAAATGAAGCGTAGATGATATCAATGTAAGGTTTGAAAACCTCATTAAAAAAATACATTTAGGTAAATAATATAGATACGTAGCCCAAGTACTTCAGTCCAATTTTACTTACTATAGATATGTAGATAAATTTGATATTCAATAATTACAAAACGGAAAGAATATTTATTAGGTATATGTTACAAGTAGATAATAAGTATATCCACGCTTTTCTCTTATACATACAACCTGTAATACAGGTTGTTTAAGAGTTATTGTCAACAATAGCTTAGAATAGTCTACGACGCAAAGCCTATGATAGATGGTTGCCAACACAACTGGACGTTGTAATATATTGATAGAAAATCTTTGGTATTCGGTTCTATACTTTGAAACAATATACCTGAATAACGGTTATTGGGGTAACATCACCAACGAAAAGGTCAATCATATCATCGTTTATCATATTATAATAGAAAACCGCCTTTGCAAAGAAGTACAGTACCACTATATACTAAACTATAATTCTGAAGAAACGTTATTCGTCATCAAGACTCTATCTTACTGCTGTATCGAAACTCGTGTTGCTACTAATTATTACGTCACAGAAGAGTCATCTAGTGTAAAAAGCTGCATTGTACCTAGAACCCTTTCTTCTGTTAGGCACTACGACGTTATCTGCCACTTAATGTAAAACACGAACTATACACCGAAGCTATATTCATGTTACCATCGTATAAACTAACAAATTACGATGTGCAAGTTGAGATAAAATCATATTTCAGCAATCTAATCATATTTTACGCATTCTTGTTTATTATTATGTTCTCGGTTTGGGCTGTATATCGTTCGTAAGATAATCTTGAGAAAATTACTTTCTTGCGGATCATATCCCTAATTAAGAATGGCGTCGGTGTTCATCAGGTCTCGAGTGAGTAGCGTTGGGCTTAATAGGAAATCGATCAGCTGACTAACTCATAAACTACAAGGACTCTTGAGCCGAGAAAAGTTTGGGTCTGTTTATCGGTACTTAGTATATATTTATACAACATTAACCGCCGTAGAATTATCTAGTTGTATAGGTATTTGGAAATATATAGGTAAATAAAGATTCATGTCACTCATTAGATAAAGCACAAGAAAATTTAGACAGATATGTTTTTACTTTTTAGGCCCTACGTTTTAAACGTTTTCAAGTGTGAGGCTAAAGTCGTCGGGGATGTTTTTAGTCCTAATATTAAAATATCCTTATATTAGTTACCACAACTACTGCATTACCAAGTGGTGGTAGTGCTAGATAAAGTTCAAATTATATAAGTATATAATTTGAACTTTATCTAGCAATACAACTAGTATTTATACGATCGCTACCTATACAAACGTAAACCTATGCCATTGAACTAACATGACAGCTATTATAATTATGTTGTTCTTAATGTATTTTATCTATCTTGATACTATTTCGACACGTCATTTTATAATAATTATTATTTTAATAAAATGTAAACGGGACGAGTTTTTAGCGAATAGTATTTCAAGGCAAACGTAGATAATATATTGTAATTTACTTAGTGAATACGGTAACTTACCGAAATCAACAGAAACTCGAAAGCAAACGAAACCCACTTCTTGTTTGTTCATTCATTCGAGATACCGCAATGTTTCAAACAATTTTCAGCGTTCATTCAATCAATCAAATACATTATCTTAAATCAATCATTACATTAGAGAATGAACGCAATGTCCATAGCAATTTGTCTGTTAATTTTAAAGATTCATCGTTTATCAAGGCGGGAGAAAATTTAAAGCAAATTAAAGAGATTTATGTTTCGATTACGTTTTAGGTACGCCTCCAAACTCAGCGTTTTTAAATTTAATATTATGGGAGCCAAGAGTGCCATTGAGAAGTAAGGTAAATATGGACGAAAAGCGTTTTTATGTTCCACATAAAAGCGTTGAATCGTTTTACATGAGCTCTCCCATGGTATATATTTAATGGTATAATGGTATAAAATGTAATTTTTGTATAAAAATAGCAACATTTAAGTAACAAATATTCTTGATGGATCGCAAGATTAAATGTTGCGAAAATTCCACAAAAGGAATTTCTATTATAGAAAAATGTATTTTGCTTTGAAGTTAACGGACTGTTTTTACTCTACTCCTGTTATGCGAGGATTTGGCAATGGGGCGGATTATAATAACTGATTGCCGCCTGACTTCGCGATATTCCGGAATTTCCCTGTATTTTTATCAGTACAAATTACCAACCCCAAATAACCCTCAAGGCAAACCGATGAATTTGAATAAATTTTATTATGTTTACGCTTTTTCTTTTGCTTTATAAACTCTTATTTTGTAGTATACAATAAAAATATATGGCATGTTCTGGGGAAAGGCCAGATTAGCGATATCCTGAACTGACAAGTAAAAAGAACGAAGCCAAGGAGACATGTCGAGATCTTGCCAAATATAAATTCTAAGTCCCTCATTGTGAAATAGGACTATGCACTCATGAACTCATGAAGCTTGACAGTGAATAATAATAATAATTAATATGTAAGCTTACCCCTAAATCCTTGATAATCTATTCTCATATGGCATTAATTTCATTATAATTGAGTTTCGATTAACCAGAGTTATCGTTTCGGTATTAGTAGTAGGTATTATAATCCTTACAAACACAACAGACACGTACGCTTAAGATATGACACTCACAAATCCAACTCTATATATTATATTATCGACAGATATGTTACGGCGAGATCCTATTGCTGTACATTGACTTAATTTCAGATCGGCAATCGAATCTATCTAGGTTCAATTGTCGGCTTAGAAAAGAAGTTATTAAAAGCAATTATCAAAAAACAAATAATTGCGTCAAAAAAAAGTAAATAAAAGAAATGTAACACATGAGTATTCTACATGTATTGAAATGAAGATATATTGAACTCCAAATAAGAAGAATGACAGTTCAATCGCATTTATCAAAAGCAACTCTGAAACCCCAATTTTAACTTTATCCTTTATAAACATGACCCGTATCGAGAAAGTGCGTATAGAATTGACAGCCAAAGTTTACCTGATGAAAGAAATGCTGTTAAGTCCCTCATGCCTTCAATATATTTTCTGATTAACTTGGAGGTCACAAGAAACTGGAATTTCCCCCGAGACTGGCCGAGTTTCGTGGCTTTATCGCTCATGTCAATGTTTATACACCACAGTTGATTATTATGAGCACAGAATGGCAATAGGCGTGTGTGCTTCCGTTAAACTTTCTTCGTGAATATAGGATGAAAAGACAAGTCTCTTGTGTTTTAATATTTGTTACAGATGAAACACGACACATTGTTTTAATTCCTCGAGCGCGAACAGTATAAAAGTTTTGAATTTGAAATTGATGATTGTAATAAGGTAAAACAAAACGCTATTTTACTCATGACAAAGCCAGTCGTAATTATTTGAAGGTTAAAATATCCTACTATTATAATAATATTATACACTTTTTATTCACGATTCGAACGCTAAAGTCAGCGCGAGTGTCTAATTGAATTTGAATTCAGGTGTTATATCAATATTGTATGTATACGTATAATCTACTACAGCCTTAACACGCCCCGGTCTACGTTCAATAAGATTTCTTCTAAAAGAGCTTCATTACCGTGCATATCAATACGTGATCCTGATTGAATGAAAAATTTGATTACGTTGTCGCAAAAAGATCAGGCAATCAATTCAATTTTGATTAAATTATAATCTCCTTTGCACACCGTTTGGTAAGAACTCAGAGATTTTAATAATTAAATTTTCTATCTAAAGATGTGCGATTATCATGTAAATTAAAAATTAAAAATGTAGTACGTTTTCATAGCAGGCATATCCATGAAAGATAAGCGCTGACAAATTTCTAGTACAATGACGTCAAGTTAAACATAAATGAACAAAAAATACGGCAGGCTTTTTACGAACATTGCGAACTTTCATTGGGGATCCTGGGTCCCAAAAAACAACATTAATTAGAACAATAAGTTGTAATTAATATTAGGGGTGTGGCACATGCCGTAAATCGCAGGTAATTAGGCAGGCACACGCGTTAGCTAAGGCCGGGTCTGCACGTGACGTGTGCGGAAAGGGCTTAAAAGCTCTTTGTAATATACCGGGCCGCCCTGATATGTACCTCGTTTAAGGTAAAGATTTCACTTTTTTATTTCCAACGTAAAATGTTTACTCAAAAAAATTTACGACTTATAATAAAAAAGATATACACTTTGTTTCTCTACGTAAAACTTTATCATAGAAGCTGGGGAGATTATTATTAGCAGCAGTGAAGTGGCAATGGTATTTTATTATCGCAAGTACGAACTTTTGCTACATTTGCTATACATATCTTAATTTTTATGTTCTGAAATACGTACTGTATTCCGGATATATTGTTTTATTAGTGGTTAGCGGAATTACAAGTAAAGCACATGCTATTGAAGATGTCGGCAAAATAACGTAACTTGCGTGCTTTCGGTGAATAGAACATACAGCGCGTAACAGAAAGATGTGGTCATACTTAAGCGTCATGTTATACTTATATGACCACAACTTTCTGTTACACGCAATATAGATCTCCTTGAGGAGGTTATGCTATCAGCAAATAGTCACGTGGTTATAATCCTTAACGCTTGAAACACAGCGCGAAAATCCGACTTTTAAACCTCTACATAACTGCTTTAATTGGTTATCAGATGTTTGCGTTTTATATCATTGAGGTAGCAATATAATAAAAGTGAGTACATGACTTGGATGCAATTGCTTGTAAAACTCAGATTTTTATCTTTAGAGCAATTCCCCAACAAACAAAGGAACAATTTCAGCCAGGTGTAATTTTACCCAGGTTTTTTTTTTAAAAAAACGTTAGCAAAATAGTGCCTTTAACAAAGTCGTAATGTAGTAACCGGATTAGTTCTTCCTCTAGTACAACGTCGGCACTCTGGGGCTTTGGAAGTGGATCATTGTGAGACAAAGTGTAATCCCTGGAGCACACAGCTAGAGACACGCTCCACGATCACAACTTTACTACTAGATCCTATCATCTCTTAATACAATTTAACTTAGCTTCATGGCCTTCAAGTAATTTGGTAGGTATTTCAAAAAACCCTTTTGCCCTTTCCGAGCCTCATTATAGGAAATTTATCCAATTTGCTTACGTCACTGGGTCTTATTTCTTTCCCCTTAAAGGATGAAGACTGATTATTCAAATGGTGCAAGAAAGGTTTATGAAATCGACTCGCTATGTTATTTTTAAGATGCCTACAAATAAGCACACAGAATATGTTAACTATATTTATTGAGTTATAAGTACTACGTACTAGAAGTGATATCACTACATATGTTAAAACAAAGTTCCCTGCCGGACGCGGCAGACAGACAGACGTGTCTGTCTGTCTGTTCGCGACGAACTTAGAAACTACTGAACGGATTTTCATGCGGTTATTACCAATAGACAGAATGATTCATTAGGAAGGCTTAGGTGTATAATTTGTTCAGGTTTTGTACTGTCCGTGCGAAGCCGGGACGGGTCGCTAATGTCAACTAAATTATTTGTTACACGTTAAAGTGCATGCTCTCTAACTCATTAAGTCGTCTCTACTAGACCATTATTCGAACGACACATTTCAGTGTTGATTAAGCGGTTTGTTTTAAATCCTAACTAATATTATAAATGCTAATGTGAGTTATTCGGTTTGTTACGCTTTCACGCCTTAACTACTCGACCGATCATCATGCAATTTTGCATTTATGTTGTCAGGGGTACAGAAAAGGACATGTGGTACCTTTTGACCAAAAATAGCACTGGTACTAACCTTACCTAGCCTACATTTACGCGAGCGAAGTCGCGGACAAAATCTAGTATGAAATATTTGCTTTTAGTTGTCGTTGGAATTATTGCCTAAGTTAGAGAGCAGTATGACACCTGTTACAAACCATCTAATAGAGATGTCTCCTGTAGCGCGTAGTACCTACATAATAAGTCAATGTTAATATTACATTACCCCGTACAACTCTCAAACAATATATGCGATAACATATTACACTCGCAATTATAATCACATAAAGCTTTAAAGGTAGACCAATTTTAGATCTTAATTATAGATATTAAGTAGTTTCGGGCTACCATAACATTGACAGCAAAATGTATCTATATTAAAAGTAACTTTGGCACGGCCATGTAATGAATGGTCTACTACCAATTGATGTTGAGATTGACCTCGTTGGCAGTAGTTAATTTAGACCGATATGCATTCTTTCAAGGTTGATTTAACGAATGCTCCAAATGAAATGTTTTTACAACGACCATTAGCTAAAATTGTGTGTCCGGGGTACTTTACAAACATTCAAACACCGGACAAAACATACCTACACCCGGAACAACTAATTGTGGATCACAAAAACCTTTGACTCGTATGGAGACCAAGAAAACTTTGCGGAGTGGCAGTGGCGAGGTAAAATCTCTTTGCCATTCGTGCAGTCGAATAATCAATCTATCACGCCAAACAGATATAGAGCTTCGCTATGCGGTTTTCAGTCACCGAGCTACTTAGTATGCAAACTGAGCAATCTGCGAAGACTATGAACCGTTATTAGTACTTGCAAATAGATCGTATGCATCTCGCGTTTTATATAAAACCTAGCGGCTTACGCGGTATACCGTCCTACTTTAACGTAATAAAAATTCTGCCTCTGTATAAATGACGTTTTTTTGTTAAAATAGGCAATTATTTTTACTTGGAATTGGACGTGCTTGTACATAAGTTTCTGTTTATTATGTGAACAAGCGATGTTAAAAAAGGTACATTGTACTGTCACCTAGAAAATTCATTCAAAATCGTAGATCTTCAATGTCTAATTAGAGAATTACATCTCATTAACTTAAATGATGATAATAGACTAAAACCCTTATTATATCATGTATTTGAATAAAATAGAATATGTATTTAATTATCTATATGCAATTTATATTTTATCGAAAACTGCAAAGATTAAACTGGGTGAATTAAACCTTTACACGATAAAGTCTGTGGCAAAGTTTCTCCAATGTTAATGTAAAAACGTTTACCTACCTATGATGCGGTGAAGTTTTAAACAATTTGCAATTAGTTACTTAGCCGATCAAATTAGCGTCGGTAGCTGTAACGCTCCCCTAATGACGGGAAAAAGGAGTATCTTATACGAAAAGGTTTAATAGCCCGACCGTTCATCTGAGGAATCTTCAAAAAGGAAAAGTAACTATCATTAGCGGCAGCTCCCGGTGGGAGGGTTCCGTATAATTATTAGCGACATTTAACGCGAATGGTCCGCTTTTCTATTTTCCCTCGCCTTCTTTTAATGTAAAAGGGGATTTTTAATATCTTAGGAAATACTTTGCTGATCCCGGAAAGAGTAAATTAGGGCAATTGGTTTCATTTAGTGGGAATATAATGGTGTTGCTGACCAATGCGTTTGTGTGTGAGCTTAACGTGATTTAACGCGAATGGTGCCATATATTTTTTCTTTACAATTATAGCTTTCAAAATGTTGCGTAAAATTAATCAAAAGTTGTATTATCAAAAATAACTAGACTGATTCTAGGAAAAAAGTCATCACGCTGGCATGATTGTATTGAAATTGTAGTTTCGTTACTTCTATAAAACAAAGGTAGACAACAAGACACGACCTTTTACTTCTACTTGAGGGTCAGCGGTTACTATAGCTATACTTATATATGATCAGTTACAATACCAGGGGAATTACTTGCATGTTGCAGACCCAAGGGAAAGGGGATAAAAGATGATAGGAAGGAAATGGAAGCGGGAGGTATATATGTTTTTATAATAACAAAATCAAATTAACTTTTTATTTAATTATTGATATGTGGCCTCGATACCGTAGTGGTAGTGTATGTGATCTGCACAGGTCATGGCTTTAATTTTTTGAATCAGCCAAAGTGAAATTTGCGGCAGCAATTATTCTTAATAGCAGTTTAGCGTCTAGAACCGTTTTTGGTTAATAGCAATAAATTCCAATTACTTGGGACTTAAATCATAGTTGGTGTAATACCCCTCTATCTACCTGTTTGGGGATGTAGACGTGAGACTATGTATAAATTACTTCTCTTTTTTTATACGACTAAGGTGGCAAACAAGCATACGGCCCACCTGATGGCAAGTGGTCACCGTAGCCTATGGACGCCTGCACACTTGCGCGTTGCCGACCCTTTAGGAAAGGAAGAAGACAAAAAGGGAGTGGGAAAAAGAAGGAGCGGGAAGTGGGAAAGACGGTGATTGGGCCTCCGGCACTCTCACTCACCGAAAGTCTTCAGTAATAATACTGTTATTTCACGTCGATATTCTGTGAGAGGGTAGTCCTTCCCCGGACGAGCCGGCCCATTCATGCTGAAATCAGCGAGGCTCTACTACTCTTACTCTTTATAAAAGACTACTCCCACATTAGGTATAATTCCTGTGTCGCGAGGGACTCTACAAATGTTCAAACAAAGGGAACAAAGAACACCCAGACTAGGAAAATTAATTTATGGATCACAGAAATTATTGTCTCGTTGGGGATCCAACCCACAACACTCAGTACAATGGCTGTGACGATACAACCACTTAAACCACTAAGCTTCCGTGCAGTCATATATGTGATTCACACGTGGAAAGGTTAATATCAACCATTTAATTACGTAGGTATATTTTATTGTAACGACATTTATTAATGCTGGCTTAATTTTGAAGAAATATGGTGATGCGATCTTGTGACTTGGGAGAAGATATTGGGTTCTTTCAAAAAGGCGATCGCAACAGCAGTAAACAACTAGTACTAGATACATACATTTCTCAAAACTTAATTACGTTTTGGCATTTATATCTTAGTCATATATTTTCAGAGGCAACACGGTTCAACTAACAAAGTGAAACTATAGCAAAACTACATATAAGTTTACAAGTTTGTTTGTTCGGCGCAAAGATAGTAAATATTGCTTTAGGTAATGTAAATTATTTTCAACTATGAAAAGACTGCTTTGACAAGTTGTTCATAACATTTCTGCCAGATGCCTTCAAGTAATATGTTATGTTCAGTAGTGCCTTGGTGGTCCCGTAACATAAGTATGCACTTATCTGTGTGAGTGTCTTGCTGATTTACTTATGTGTTTTTGAGTGCAATCTCGCGGTCTCGGTTCGATTCCCGAGCAAACTGTTATTGGATATTTCTGTAGTTGTAAGGATATACCCAGTAGCCTATGGCTGACGCTTGTATACCATTGATTGGGTAGGCATAGATGTATGACACCAACATCTATTCAACTTTATATTTTAGGTCATATATACATACCTTTAGGTTACGTTAACTTTATGCTCAACGTTTGGCGCTACGAGCATATTTTTATAACACTGAACGGATGCGAGCATTTACTAAATATTGTGATACTCCAGTATAAAATAAGACAAAAATAAGGACACTAACGCATTCATAATATCATTTGAGGTCAAAGTAACTTAGAATATACTACTAATTTAGAATATGTATATGGAAATTAAATTCGACGCAAAACAAAGTTATCTTGATTACTATTTCATTAGTTTTAACACTAGCGTTCTAAGTAATATTGCGCGTCTAATTAGTAAAGGGTGAAGCAGAGGTACACCAACTTATATTTAGGTAGATCGGGCTCATTGGTTCCTAGGCTCAAGTATGTTATTATGTTTGCGTATGGCTGAGTGAGTCTGAAAATGTGTTCGATAGACGGCAATAGGCTCGACTTCTATTTCATAGGACATAAAACATAATCGGCTAAATGTACGTGCAGTACACTTCTCCCAGTCCTTTTGGAGATGTAAAGGCATTTACCCTATTATTTTCTATCATACGCAGTTCAAGTTGTATTGCTAAAGTAAATAGCCAGCAAAACCCTTTTATCGTCACGATAATCGAATACAAAACCACAATTGATAGTTATCTTTACATTCACGTCACTCGAAAACTGTAAGTAAAACTCATTAAGCTAGTTTTAGTTTTCTTTGCATAGTACGTTTAAGTTATTCTAATCCTTCGCTCACCGTCTCTCGCACCTATTTCATTTATTGACAGGTAACAAAGTGAAAAATAAATAATAAGCCTGTCAAAAGTTGATATAGGTTCAATCGTTTGAGAATTAGCTCAGACAGACACAATGTAATATGTTCTTTTTGTATCCAATATGTTGGGTGAAAACGGCTTTCGTGATTTGTGTGGGATTTATTAGACTAAACGCAAATGATATGGTGCTAAGGTGGTTATTGTTGGATGAAATACTAAATCCTTATCTTGACTAAATATTAAAAATGCGAATGTGAGTTTGTTTGTTACGCTTTCACGCCTAACTACTTGACCGATCAGCATGAAATTTCGCATACACGTTGTCAGGGGAACAGTAAAGGATAAGGGTTACCTTTCATCCAGAGAAAGTACAGTTACTCACCTAACCTACATTAACGCGAGCGCAGTCGCGAGCAAAATTTAGAATTAAATTTTTGATTACAATCATGGCGAATATGAAGTGGAACTAACTCTAGTAACGAGGAAACTTTTTTTAACGATATTTTCACATCTACAATTTCTTTGCCACGATTTGGCAAAATGTGAAGTAGTCGCTACTGCACAGTTTGTCAAAGTGAGGCAAAATTGCCGATTTTGAAAACTAAAAGTGACTCTTACATACTTGAATCTCTCTGTCAATACTAAGTTCTAGTCGCGAAAAGTTACATCTTTATTAAACCGCAAGTGCACAAAGTCAGCACATTTGCGCTTTGTTGATTTCATGACATAAGTTTGCGCGTATGTTTGACGATCAAGTCTCGGGTAGCACTTTGTCTATATTGGATGGTGGACTGGTGTTAGGAAATTTTCAGTAGTAGTACGGAGCCCATAGAATCGCCCTTTATCATATTTTAGGTGCCAGTATGGTCGATAGTAGACCATTGTCAGGCTTTCTATCACGTAACACTTAAAACGTGATTTGCGAAATGTGGATTTATTACAATTCTACCTAACATTTTCAGAGCTTTATCGGTTGATAAAGTTCTCAAAATGTTAATTATATATAATATCTGCTCAAATAAATGTGTATATTTTCAGTTTAATATTCTACACACATGTTCATATTCAGATATAATACAAGTAAATACGTAAAATATTTTTATCAACGTCCAGAATGTCTAGAGGTTCTCTGCTTTGAGGCACTTGATCCCTAATTAAGGACGGTCCTCACGTACGCACCTCTTCAAACGTTTGAACAGGAGCTACTCGAGCCTACGGGTATAGTTTTACACAACGGTGTCATATACATTGGCTTTCAAATGTCAATTAGGCCGTATCGTTGATTAATACGAGACACGGTCCTTTCAAGATTAGTTCACATTGTTGTAGAGATAAAAATGTCGAGTTGGTAACATCACTGACATGTGCGTTTATTTATTTATTTTATTTTATTTATTCAGGACAACAAACAATGGTACACTATGCTAAACCAAATGACTTATTACCAAAGTACTTAAATATATGCACAACCAACATCGTTGTCCGCAAAATTAATATTAGTACAAAAAAGATAGTGTTACATGTATTAGTTCTGGCATGACAAAGCAATAATTAATTTATTACTTTATTACAAATAAAATGAAATTCAACATCAACTATGATCATTAGCCATTTCGTTGAGTCTCTCAACCACGCACTTCTTGAATTGCCCAGGAGATAGTATAAACAAATCAATATCTGTGAAATATTTATTATAAAATTTCATAATGCGGCAAAGTGGTGCTCGCTCGCCCGCATTCGTTCTGCACATCCTTGGTGCAAAAAGGCCCCAGTTATGTGCAGCGCGTATACGATGGGAGCTGCTAGGGATTCTTATTTATATTTGATTCATTAGGTTATTGCAGTCATACTTACGTATATATATAGTCATATTACGTTGGTTATATTACAAAAATCTTCTTTGCAGTGTTTTCATTAATGCCGTATTAGTTCAAAAATAATTAAATAGAATAAACTGATACTTGGCATATTGCAATAAAAAAGGTAGACAATACGGAATTCTCTGATGATAGAAGATCGCGTAGAAATCGGGCCTATTCCAACTTATGATCCCCGCTTTTTTTTTCATTTCATTTATTTGGGTAACAAACAATATCACAATGTGTTTTATTTTTATATATCAGTTCATACAATATTTATAATTGTGACATCTACATCGTTTACCACTAATAAACAGATATATTGAAATTAGTACAGCGTTAAAGGATTTAATATGCAAGGCCAGCTATATTAACATTTAAACAAATAAATTCAAACAAATAGCTTAAAAAAAAATGCGTTAAACCACTTTAGCGCGCTATGCTTGGATCATTTAATTTCTTACAAATTATGTGTTAAGACACGCGCCTAATTATATTTTGTGCTAAACGAAGATTATTGTATTAGTTAAAATTCGTAAATAGTAGTTTAATTTCAATGAATAACATTCGCGTAAACAGAAGACAATATTGGTTAATCTAATTAAATTGTATTGATAAAATGAATCGTGGTTTGGTCACTTTGAATACCTTACCAAAATACCAAAGCGCCTTGTTCCATTTAGTTTATCAAAACAGCAGAATGTAGTTTATGAATTACACTGGCCTACTGTACGGATGACGTAGTAGTTTAAGTGGTCGCCTTTGCACTACTACTGCACCGAGTGTTGTAGGTGCGATCCCCACATGGGACAAAAAATTTTGAGATTCATCTAATAATCAGGTATCAAGTTTAGGTGCGTTCTTTGTCTCCGTTGTTTAAATGTTTGTAAAGTCCAAACAGCATAGGATCGATGTTTGTTTTTAAAAAAAACATCGATCCGTAGATCTTGAAAAGGAACAGACACAAAAGCTTCAAAACTTACAACACTCTCTTTTATCATAGGGGTTAAAAAGATCGACAGCAACTCAATAATATTGTAGTAGATAACAACATTACGTCTATCACAAAGATCTGACAGTGGATCTCATTTCCACACTTTATTACGTAAGACATATAAATATAAACTGGGTACATAAAAACCATTTTTGTTTTATGGTACATTTAACAAAGGTAGTTTTTCTCTCAGGGTATTTAATTTTATGTTATTGCAGTAAGTTTAAATGAACTAGGAATTTCCGTTTCATTGTCTCTCGTATTTTTGTATTGTGTTGCTTCCTCATGTTAAATGATGAGCTGCCGTTGGAGTACGAAGAGTTATGGCGATGTGGACTGGTTTGGTATTTTTAATCACTAGTGATTTAAGTCGTAGATGCGTAAGATGCGTATTTTTTCATTATTGATTAGGCGTAATGTTGTCTTGTTGGGAATAAAGTTATTTACACAAGTTATTTTATTTAATCGTTCCTATTCATTTTATCTCTGTAGCTTCTAAATAATCCGTGATATAAAAACTATGTTTCACGTATCCCTTAGCTATAGTTGGTAAGTGTCTAAAATATCTAATACCGGTATCATTTACCTTCTATGTAATCATGTGAGTCATGAATGTCACAATTATCTAAATAATTTATTTTTGTTTAATTGTTTTACAAATCTAGGCTTCATTTCAGCTGCTCTATGTATTGCTGTTCTGTTGAATTATATTTCATTCTTATATGACCGAATTAATTTAAAGATGCTTGCTAATTATACCTATATTAAATAATGAATGACAAATATTTTTTGTTTTCATCCGTTTTACTTAGGCTGTTGTCCAAAGTTTCATCCACTTTCGGACGAGGCCTTATCGCCGCAAATCTCTGACCCAAATAGAAGATATGAGTACTTTTACCTCAAGTACCATTGTGCCGAGGCCTCTACATCAGTTTTACAATTCTTCAACATCACTATGCTTTTTAAAATGAAAACATTCAGTATATTTTCTTTAACCGTACTGCGCTTTATGGATTGTTTCAGCGCTATGTACATACAAAGACTCCATTCCGTGTGTTCTAGACCATAGACCAGAGGTGTAATATACCCACATTACACTCGCTATATTTCAGTTTTCACATAAGAAAGACCTTTTGAGATCTACAGAGTACTTACAATTTTGAGCTGTCATGTATCTACAAAAAACTAGATGAAGCTTTATTAGTTCGGAAATACAACACGAAACACAACGCGATTGATCGTTAGCATAATGTCAATAAGTCATAAGTCAAAGCTATTCATGTTGCTTAGGCAGCAGGTTCAGAACGTTTGATATAATTATAGAAAATTCTGAAATTAACCGTGATTTATTTTATCACTTCGTCCCAGCGGAATCCACAAAAACCAAATAACGGGCATATTGTGTATATTCTGTATCTCTATTTTTATCACACATTCCCGTTAATTAAGATTCATATAACTAAACTTCATAATAAAGGACTAATGATAAAATTTATTTCAATTATAGATCACAGTAAAATAAAGTACAAAGTAGAAATTTAATTAAAATAAACGGCAGCATTGATTGACAAACACTCGATACAGTATTGCACGAGTTCTAACCAAATTCAATGATGAAATAGTTCCATTACGCTTAAACATAATGTGTAACACAATTAAACCTATTGCAATTACTATTAATAGCTCAATGGCTCTGTGACTGACATTACTAACAACTAATTTTAATTTTCGCCTTTATCAATCAACGATTTAAATGGCATTCGTGTTCGTGTGTAATTGTAATATAATTTCTGTTGTGATTAAAACAGCGAAAGGTTGGACACGATGGCAATTACAAATAATATTTTCCGTGCATTTGCGTGTCGTTTTAAGTGGAAACGGAGTGATATTAATAACATGTGTAAATATACAATTCATAGTCTTACGGGTATATACTCGAAGGAAATTGAGGTAGTATAATTTTATTGTAGAGGTATATTATACCCACATTGCAACAGCAATGATTAAGGTCGCACGTAATAGGAGGCCAGCCTATTGGTATCGACCGGGCCCTGAGTATGTCTTCCATGTGAAAAATTTATTGCTATGTCAAATAAATGAAGAGCAAGATTCTATTCTTGTCTAATGTTTATAAAGCTAAGGTTTGCACATTTGAACGCGCTAATCTCAGGAACTAATAGGACTTATTCGAAATCATATCTTGGCTACGTCCTATAACTCATAGTAATAAAAGTATATCATATATTGTAAATAATTGATTATTGAAGAGAGTGACCGTGAATTGCCTACCTATTTCTTTTCATGAGTGCTCTATGCTTCAAACTAATCTTTTTCATAATTTAAGTTATATTTTTAACGCGTTTGAAATTGTGAGAAATGTTATCTGAAGTTTACTTAATAGCATTGAAATGCCTATCATCGAATACCACCTACCTCTATATAAGCATATTATATTATAAGTCTGTTTGTGTCGGCTGTCTAAAACATGTAGACAACCGAATCTAGAATACCTTTACATCAAAAAGCAATTGATCTTATACTCCCTAAGTAGAAAATATGTAATCCCAATTCTATATATTTAGAACTGGCACAATTTAGCTCTGCTTTCAGCAAGTCGGCGTGGATTAAAAATATTTAAGTAATATTGCAGATATATTTAAAAAACATACATTATTACTAAAATTCATCACTCGAGGCCGAACCTCACTATGTGCGAATCGGTGATCCACTACGTTCTAAGCTGGTCTATATGGACCTAAATATTAACTGGATAAATCAATAATAGTGATAACTAAATAAGCGACTAGCCCACATTTCAATGTCTACCGAATATTTCAGTTGTTTTTATGACAGGTATAGAACCTATTTGCGAGAATTTGTAGCGAATTGCCTTGCTGCTAAGGGAATTGATATTGATAATTCTAAACTAAACCTCTATTAAACAAACTATGAATATTTTCACACTTTTAATGAATTAATAAGGAGCTTTTACCTATCATAGTCCTGTAAATATTAATATATAAAAATTAATAGTATTTTTTTTGTTCGTCAGAATGACCACACTTTTCCTGATGGTAAGCGATCATGTGGTCCAAGAGCAGTGGCCTCCACACCATCCTCATAGCAGCTGAGGCGATGTTGAGGTCCCTACTTTGATGGCCTAAGAAGGTGCTTTTTCACGCTTCGCTTAAAGGACCCAAGATTATGTTCGATACGCTAAATAATCGATAGACCAAGATGATTGAAAATCAGCTACATAGAAACGTTTAAATTACAGGTAAAAAGGTAAGCGAGCCTTTTGACGTCATCTGTTACTAAAAGTTTCCTCACAAGAAACACTGCTGACGTCAAAAAAAGACGTCGTGCAAATTGGAGATACATGTAAGTACAAACTTATGCCAATTTGGTACCTGTCAAATTAGCTCAGTTTGATTCACGATTCGATTTGTAAAAGTTAATAAAGTTTTATTATTGATTTGATTTTATGATGAACTTCAATATAATTATCTAACTATAATATAATAGAGCGATGTTCAAACAATAGATTGTGTATAAAAACTCGACACTCTCAAACACATTAACATCAGCTAAGTTGTAATTAGACCAGCTCGGTCAGAATTTCAGACAACGTCTGCCCTACTTACACTAGCTCATCGGTTCTGTGCTAAGTAATAACTTTCATTTTTTGTACTCAGTTTTGTTACTTCATATTTTTTACATAGAATGATTTGCGATTTTGATCATCTGCGATATGCATTAAGCTCTGTTTCATAACGGTTATATCGCAATGTGCAATTTTATTGCTCACGTGAACATTGATGATGAAACTGCATATGTTTCAGTCACACCATTGGGTATAAAATTTAAATATAATAAAACATTTCTTCTGCTTATTATTTATGCAATGTCACTTTTTTTTTACTTTGGGGAATGCTTTGACGCATACCTCTCCGCAGGGCGACGGAGAGGTTATGTCGGACTCACCGGGGAAAGATGGTAAGCGACATCCCGGTAATACCAGCTGGCCTACCACGGTGTTCCTCGACATAACTGCAATCGGCGGGGCCGCGCGAATCGCTTTCACATGCAATCGCAACCCCGCCAAAGTTTCGGCCCGCCGTACGAAACGGCAGGCCACTACACAAATAGACCTGCCATTTGGGCACCACAAATTTTATCCCTACTGTCCCCCTGAGGGGGGACGGACACACGATACAGAGGCGCGCGTGGGACCATGCACGCCGCCTCTCGGACATGGTGCTGATCGAGTGGCGGGCAGGTCCACGAAGCCCACCACCCGTAGGTCAAACCTCAGGGTGGCTGGAGGTCGTCTCGCGCCCTTCGGCACCCGGCTCTACGGTTAAGAGAGGGTTTAAGCGTTCCTGCTACCGCTCCGCCACCTCCTTGATGGAAATTTCCTCACAGAAGGAGGCGACGGGCGTTCCACGACCTCTTACTCCGGACCATAGACTGAACTACGGCCGGGAGCGAAAGGGCAACCAATCCGACTGCCGCGATCAACTCACGGCGCTGCGATGCCCAGGCGGGGTAACCGCAAAAGTGTGCAGCGCGGTGTCCACAACAACGTCGCGGCATTCGCTGCAGTGGTGACAACCGCGCGTCTCTTGCCGGTCTATGCGACACAGGAACTGGCCAAAACAACCATGGCCAGTCATTACCTATATCAGGTGAAGGCGCCATGCCGCCTCTCCAGCCACTTCTCAAACAGGGTACTTATCGCCACAATTGTGGCGTGCCCGGCACTGGGGTGCACAAGTCGCTCTTTTCACTTCTCCACTAGGACCTGGCAGAGCTCGGACCTTGCCGCCTCGACAGTGGGAAGAACAGGTCCTTCGCCCCGAGCTAGCGCCACCTGGCACCAATGATAGAGCAACGCCAGGAGCGCCGCTTCCAGGTACCTTGGCATCGATTCGACGAGCAAGCTCGCAGCCTCAAATGAGATCGTGCGGTAACCTCTAATCAACCTGACGGCCATGGCGCGCTGTGGCGCACGAAGTGCCGAAATGTTTTGGGCCGTCAGGTTGTCCGCCCAAACTGGGGCCCCGTAGAGGGCCATGGACCGCACGACCCTCTCGTAGAGCCTCCGGCGGCAGGTGTTTGGCCCCCCAAGGTGTGGCAGCGCCCCAAAGAATGGGGGCCAAACGACGAAAATGGGCTGTAAAGTCCCATCGGCTGTCGAGCAACAGACCTAAATACTTTAGGGTTGACTCGACGCCGATGCGGACACCTCCTACCATGATATGGGCCTCTGGAAGTAGCCGGTTCCGAGGACCGTGAAAACAAACGACCTCGGATTTAGACAGGGCTACCTCGAGGCCCAATCGCCGGATACGATTAACGACTTGTGCGACCGCAGCGGTCGCCAGTATGGCCGCCGGCCGGTGCGACTTACCCCTAGCCGTGACAAGTGTATCATCGGCATATCAAATGATGCCGACGCCACGGAGGAGTGCACCTCGCAGCATCCAGTCGTAACCGATGTTACCCAGAACCAATCCCTGTGGAATACCGCACGACATCTTTTACCGACTCCAACCGTCGTGACCCGGTTAGACTACTACCCTCTCGGATAAAAAGGTATGCCCCGACAATGCGGCGGAGGTAGGTCGGCACTCAATGGAAAATGAATACAACTCCAGGGCAAGGTGTTAAAGGCATTCGCGATGTCCAAAGACACCGCGAAGACGACCTCGCCTCGGGATACCGCATACTCCGCCAGGCTCCTCACACGCAGGATAGCGTCAATAGTGAAGCACCCGCGGCGGCAACCATACTGGTTCTCCGCCAGACCCGGACCCACTGAAGAAAGACGCTGGACGAGGCGCTCCGCGATGATAAATTCGAACAATTTAGCGACCTCGTCCAGCAACACGATGGGCCGGTAGGCGGACGTAAATTCCGCCGGGCACCATTACTTCGTGATCAGGACCAGTTGCCCCACCTTCCACTGGCGCGGCAACTGGCCCTGCTCCATACATTCGCTGAGGAGCCCCCTGAGTCGGGGCACGAGCTCTTCGAGGGCCAGGGCCAATGCACGGCTTGGAATGCCGTCAGGCCCTGGGGCGGTGTTTTTCGGGCGAAGTCTCGACACCGCCGCTCGCAACTCTACCTGGGTCACTTCGGGAATCACGTCATCGTCAAAGTCCGCGCTGGACGCCATGGAAGGCGGAACCATTGGCGGAGGAGTGTGTTGCGTCCGTGAGGGAAACAGAGCGGCCACCACCTCCTCTACCAACTGTGGCCGGAGACTGGGATAAGGGGGGCGCCAAAGGGCGAAGCTTGCCCCTGACCATTAGATATGGACACCTCCAGGGATTATGGTCCAGAGTCCCCAGCAGCTCTTGGCGGGCCTGATCTTAGGCTCGCTTGATGGCATCTTTTATACACTTTTTGGCCGCTCTGTAGACATCGTATAATTCCGCCTCCCTGACGTCAAAATCAGGAAGGCGACGACGCGTCTTACGAAGTCGGATGTACTGGCGCTGGGCCGCCACGTAAGAATAGCGCAGCTCGGCAATATAATCTGACCACCAGTACACCCGACGCCTAGCTGGACGATTACAAGAGACTCTAAGCATCGCCACGTCACAAATCTGAGTCATGGCCTCCCGGAACCATTCGGCCTCCATCTCGACATTGTCAGGCCTGGCCGGTGCTGGCACCCAGGTCTGAACGATGGAGGCTTCCAGGAGGTCCCACCATTAACCCGATTTAGCTTCATGCAATGTCACTTAAGTTTGGGCATTGAAAGCCTTTTCAAGGCTACTCAAGCCGTAGGAAAAATTATATGAACACAATCTTTATATATAAATTACGTGTCACGTTGTTTGTCCGCTATGGACTCCTAAACTACTAAACCGATTTTGATCAAACTTTGTAACCATCTGTAATTTGGTCCAACTTAAAACATAGAATAGTTTTTTTTAACGGTCAAAAATTATCTAATGTGAAGCAGACGAAGTTGCGCGGGACAGCTAGTAATATTATAAAATATTGACAATGAAAACGGTATAAGTCTTTATAAGCGTATAAGTCTTTATAGTTTGATTTTTTTAAGCTTGAGACTTTTTCAGCAATGTAAAAAATTGCGGACACGAATAATTAACCCAAAGGAAGTTGGTAAAACGTTTTCTTTTTGCTATTGTCATTAAAAATAAAAATAATTACTCAAATTCGCACACGCAGTTGATTAGGTATAAAAATACAAAACTAAAATCAAAGAGTTCTTAAACGTAACAACAATAAACAACAGGTCAAGGATAAATATACTTGAAAATCAGATCATCCCTTTTTGTTACAAGGTTGTCCTTTCACAAACAAGTGATTAACATACAAAATGATAGACTACATCGATACCTATAGAAAATATTGACAAATCAACATCCTTAATATGTTAAAAGATAGACAAGACTAAGGAGTGTTTAATCTATTGAAACTTAGACACAAAACTAAGGCGTTATTCATCTTAACCTCTATGCAATAAAACAAAACACTCACATTCTATTTTCAAAATGCAGTAAAACGTGAAACTTGACGATCGGAGGCTGTTGCTATTCGCAGCCGTGCTCTTGAATAATAAATATATGGAGCGGCAGTTAGTGGGCGCACGTGGGTGACGAGACCTGCATTGTGCACATTGTCCACCCACACAACGAGCACACCCATTTTTATATCACTTTACGCCACCTCTGACTTTATTGTCTCCATGTTTATCTGGGTTATAAGTATTGACTCCGCGTCTTTATGCGCACCATGTTTTTCAAATGACCTTATTTTGTTCGGAGAAACAATATTAGTTTTGTACGTAAAATTTTCTTCACGAAGTTTAGTTGTGGAGTTCGATATTGGTGTACTTAGTAAAAGTAAGGGGCGTGTTTGAACCACGAACCGCGTCCATTATTAAACCGTTTGCATAATATCTGGAGCATATTACGTTACCAGTATGTAGAGGTACAGGGTAGGTTAATATTTGACTAGATTATAAATTAATTTGTTTGATGGATTAATCAAAAGGCGCTGTGTTTAGAAGTTACTCCGGTTGAATGTGAATTTATTGTTGAAGTAGCTACCAACATCGAGAAGGATTAGTCTACATAAAACATTATTGACAATGAATACCAAATGAGCCAACTTTAATCATGCCTCGATGTGTAACTACTTGTGTATAATATGTACGGTTACTTAATCTAAACATGAGAATATATTGTTTGTTGTAGCACTTACCTTGACACTGCGTGTCTTTTATAACGAACAGCAAGAACGCCGTGATTGTGACAAATCTCCAACGTCGCCTCCCCATTGTTGTGATTAATTTTCACCGTGTCATTGATATTATGTCACACGTCACTAGAAGGTGTTTATAGTTCATAAGAAGTCCCCTGAGTTTTGGAGATTGCCATCCTTGGCAGTGGAAATCGGAATAACGGCGGCTACGCCATACCGTTGGTTCTGTCACATCTGGAACAAAAAACGATCTGATTAAATATGACGTCATTGTTTATTTTCTTTTTTATATCAACTTAATGGTAGTTTTCACATATTAATAACTATATTAAGAGAATTATGTACACAAGAAAAGAAAACTAAATTCTTGGATATTTTATCACAGTGTTAACAGACTAAACACGTCGTGCGAAAAGTAGGTTAACAGATTCATAAAAACATCATAATCGTGTAAATATTTTTTTATGATAAATCACTGGATATGTCTTTTGTTGAAATAAATGATTAAATATATATTACCATGACATAAATGGCGAAGTACTTTTAATAAAAAATATCATCTCGGTTTTGTCAAACAATTTATCAGGCAATTTGCTTGCTCAAGAACGGTTGAAGAGTTAGGCTGTTCAACCACAAAATTAGTTAGCGTAAATAATCGCAATAGGCTATCTTACCGACGCTAAGCTGAGCGCAATCAATAAATCCCAAAATTGAGTGGTACCCAATCAACGGGAACCCCAAGCCGAAGTGTCAGGTAGCGATGAAACTTTACCGATAGGTTTGTTGAACGCCTTTGAAAACCGATACTGTTCAAGATTATTACAACATTGTCCAGAGGCGGACTCTGACACGTTAGTACGAAGTTTAGTGACAGCATTCGAAACTTGAACGAGACCGAACGTGACCACAAAGATGGCTGGCATCAGCTGTCATTATACCGGCTTAGATTGTTTGATGTGTGTTTGTATAAAAGTTTTAACGGCGTGTTTCAGATGACTTTAATTAGATATCCTTCTCGGATGTCCGAAATTCTCTTTCAGTTGAAGGTATGGGCTGCTTAAACATTTTATTATATCGCGCCGCAGTAAATTTTCCCTTCAAAATATACAGAATCGATAAGCAAGTAGGTCTTTTGTGTAGAAACGTGAATAAGCTTATATTTCTGCTACTATTCCTTTCAGTAGACAAATAAATATTAGAGTGAAGATGACAGAACGAATAAGGAGCTACAGAACGGAAAACATTCCTGCGGAGCACTCGCTTTAACGACCTGATACCAACATTAAGAACCGGAAAATACCTATTTCCGTCTCTGAGAAGAGTTGCTAGTGACATTGTAAATATTGTTTAATAAATTATATTCATCTGTTCATTCACTTGTCTTTGTTGAATTGTACCTGGGACTACGTATATTCTCACGTTATTTTATTGTAATATTTCTGTTTGAACTTGACTTGTTGCATACCAAGTATTAATTTTAGTTTTCTATATGTTATTTTATAAAAAAACGAAACCAGGTTTCATACATTTCTTCAAGACGTTTCTTGGGATAATGATTCGATATCTTCACCATTAAGCTGAGCAAACAAAACCGTAAGACTTATCTATGGGGAGGCCCAAATTGCCAATCGTCAAAGTTAATCCTGTAGCCTACCTGGCTTTGCTTATCTTCGTTTGCCAATTAATTGGATCTATCGCCAATCCTGATAGACAGACGCTGTCGCCTAGCTTTTACTTATTCGTTACTAAAACAAACTTTGTTTTTGCTGAGGTGATTTCAGATTCGTAAATTCGGACACTATAAATATTGTATTGTATATTTATATGTAGAATAAAAGTAATAGTTATTTTAGGGTTTCAGTTTTATTTGAAATTATTCCTTATGAGACGATCCAGTTAGTAACTTGGATGTTTAACACTGTAGTTACATACGAATAAGACGTACCACAGACAGCCACAGTTCTTAAACTCAAGTAGTTAAAATTCCTAAGTAATGTGAGTTTAGAACATCACACAACAAAGCAACAGAATTCCTTTGTTACATTATAGAAACAGTAAAGAGGATATGTGTTATTATAAAATACAAGCAATAACGCAAACTGTTAATTACGTGTCAAGTATTAAACATCGTAACTTAATTCAGATAAGATGACTTTGTTGAAATATATTAATTTATATCATTGACGGTTTTGAACATAATAATAGATATATAAATTCATAATTTAAGAATAATGAACTGGAAAAGGCACTATATATGATTCTCGATGCAATAAAAGAAGTTCCAATCCCAGTAATTATAAGTAACGATGTATATAACTAGCAATTTTATCAAGTGTCACTTCTGGTGATAGTACATCCACGGGTCTATTACCGGAGGTAGTGAAACGTGAAGTGACGTCAGAGCGCGTCACGTACCCGGGCCGCGGCTCGGTCGCCTCACTCGCCTCGTGAAAGCGTCTCGTTCCGGCTCGACGGACCGTTTCTACAACACATCGCCACACCAATACACACTCATGCGTTCATGTTTTTCTAATCATTCACGTAACACCCCAACAAGACAATATAACAATAGAAAGTAACAAAATTGAAATTTTCTTGTTTGACACTTAGTGTGCCATCTGTATGTTATAATAACTCGTTACAATAAGTGATGCTTTCAATCTCATTACTGGTGAAATATCATGTCATATATCATATCAAATCTTTGGTATACCCGTTAATTCAAGGTTTATTTGACCTCCACGTAATAGGGAGTAATGCCAATGTAAGAGCGTAAATCTTCTTTTCTTATCCATAATAAGAAAACAAAAGTTTGTTCGCCACAATAAACAAGATCTTGATCATTAACTTATAATGAGATTCCACTAGACAGGTGCAAAATTGGTTTTCTAGAAAAGAAAATTAAAGCTTTTGTACGAAAAGTAATCAAAAAATTCTAAATAAGTAATCTTTTTACTTTATGGTGAGTACGAATAGAGGATTATTATTTCATTTCGGGATTGGTAAATTAATTCAGAAGGCATTACTTTATTATGGCCACGTAAACGTCTGAAACAAATGGACTGTTTGAAACGTTGACAAGTCGTATACTTTAGGTGGAGTTTCAATATTTTTGTGTATAACCGCCATATGTTTGTATATTTATCGAGAACACAAAAATAATAAATACGCAATCTCTAAAATAAGAAGAAGCGGCTGTTCAAAAAACTATTATTGGTTGTAATTGCTAATTAAATCTGTAAAACTGTAAAATATACAAGTTTTAATTAGCGTTATGCAATTAATTTCAAAGACGAGGTGCTACAACTACGCGTATTACTAACAAGTCTATTCGTTTTTAGATAAATGCTTTGTACTTAGATGTACTTACTTACATATATAAAAATTATCCATAGATATTAAGGAAATAATGTTGCCCTGCTGTTTATTCCGAATTAGTATAGCAAGTGACTATCAAAACCACAACTTTTAAAATACCTCATTGTGTATAAAATATACCTATGAGTCATTTTAGTACATAAATACATTTACAGAATTTGCAGCTCCAATGTGTTTTTTTTAATGTCAAAAGAACATTGCTCTTATACGCACAAAATTGAACTTGCAAAGTTTTCATACATTTCCTATCTAATAGGTATTATAAATGCAAATGTGAATTTTTTTGTTTGTTTGTTATACTTTCACGCTTCAACTACTTGACCTTTCATCACAAAATTTCGCATACAAATTGTCAGGGGAACAGAACATGACATAGGGTATCTTTCATCTAATAAAATGTAGTGCTACTAACCTAACCTACGTTTACGTGAGCGAAGCCGCGGGCAAAATCTAGTAATCTATAAATGTACGATTAACTTTTATAAAAGACTGATTTTAATCTAACACTTAATTAGCTTTAGTTTAATTGCATATAAATGGACATAAAATAATTACTTTTGAGGTAACTTCCATCAATTTTAATGTTATATGTCATTTATTACATAAAAATAGTCAATTTAATTTAATGTGTCCTAAACACAAGGTCATATTAACTAAATTTGCGTATCGTCCTTAAGTATTTCAAAGTTACATAGTAATGATTGTCAAATCAACGACATACTTCATCAACTCTCATTGCCACCACTGATCTATGTCAGGGTTATTGTAATTATATATTTTTAATATAAACCTACTTAGCTATCCATGTGTTTTGTTGTGTTGTAAAAATTCGCATAATAAATTCAAGTTTCATAATGTTTGTTTGGCTTATCAAATCTCGTTATTTATAAGCGAGGCATAAATTATTATGCTGTCTGTAATCGTTGGTGAATATGACATACATACATAACTTTATTTATTTGATTCTACTGTACGTGTGTTTGTTTTTCAACACCTCCTAAAGGGCAGGACTGATCTTGATAAAATTTTTGTGTTTGAGTGAGTCTTAGGATGATTTAGATTTACAATTTAAACTGGTAGGTGGCGATGCGATCGAGTTCTAGGATTTATTAGTAGTAGCTATACCGCTAGTATTTCAATAAGTTGTGAAATTTCCACATTTCCAGTTACAAATATGAAGTCCTATTCCTTGATAAAAATAAAACAGAACATAGCATCGCCGCAGCTTCACTTAAGGATTACAATAAATAAATGGCTTGTTGAGTCCCAACGACCCATATTTCGCTAGCTATACAAAATAGAATTGAATCCAAGTCTTCAAAGGTAAACAGCATTAGAAGTGCCCTTTACAGTTGGGATTACGAATAATTCGATTAAAAATCCATGAATATCTGAGCGTTTCATGAATTTTCAACCAAGTCGATCTGTTATGGTAATACCGATAATAAGAGAATGACGGTCGCCATGCCGAAGGCAACGAAAACTGATTATACTCTATCTCTCCTATAACAAGCGGACTGTCTATCACTTGAATTTAATTGGAAAGTTACGATTAGAGATCAAATTCTCAACCAAAATGGAAATTACAAATAAGATTCTCATTCATCATCTCATTTTCATTGTCAATAAACTTTATTTGAAACTGAAAGTATCTTGATAATTCAATTAAGTATCTTGTATTTGTTCTGTTCTATTGACTATCTGTCTACTGTGAAGTGAGAGAAGTGAAGAAAAGGATTTTGTGAACAAGCCTTCGCTGTAAGAATCACTAAGTAGAACTAGAAGAAAGTCTTATGTGTGTAGACGTAAGACCTGATGTATTATAAATTATAATCATGTTTTATCTGATATGCTGTGATGTAGGGGCGAGCCTGTAGCCGTCTATCAGGACTATTACCAGACACCATGTTGCTGAGAATTTCCTAAATGAAAAAGACGGCCACACTTGTCTGACTAAGGAACTCGGGGTTCACCGTCACATGCAAGCGGAATCTTATGTCACGGGACCAATGAGCCATTTTATGTCTTTATATATGTATATAAATCTTCTGTGCGTGTGTTTGTAATTAAACTCCTCCTAAACGGCTGGACCGATTTTGATGAAATTTTTTGTGTGTTCAAGTGGATTCGAGAATGGTTTAGATTTTGTTTCTATTTTTTTTTGTGTACAGGATGACGTGTGTCCGGACAGATAGTCTTTTATATTATTATGTATCACTACTACATAGTATAAAACAAAATCGCTTCCCGCTGTCTGTCTGTACCTATGTATGCTTAGATCTATAAAACTGCGCAACTGATTTTGATGCGGTTTTTTTAAATAGATAGAATGATTCAAGAGGAAGGTTTATATGTATAATACATGCATAATATAGTAGAGAAACACTGATAATTTTAGAGGTTTCTAATGTGATGTCGTAAATAAACACATTTTTTTCCGCTTACATTGCAAACGCTGCCTGAACCCTACGAGATAGATCTAAATAATGTACTACAGTATTGTATGTACATCTTAAAAAGGTCTACAAAAAAGTCCGCGATGGTATATGTCTATCTCCTAGAGATAACCCACGATAACCATTTTTTATCCATTACTTTTTATGAGAAATAATGGCTTATTTACGAAGCGATTTAAGCAATACAGCATTAATCCTTATCCAATTAAGTAACTTAAATACATTGTGAATTTAATATAGATCAATATGGCCCTTTACAGTATGTAATTTAAATGAATATTTTCGAAGATATTACAGATTTAAAATGCAATGACATAGCGGTTGCGGCGGTACCGGCCGGGGGGCCAGCGGCGTATGCCTAAGAAAACATGTTTGTATTGTCTAATGATGACAAAAAATTATAAAGCTGAGAGTTTGCTTGAACGCGCTAATCTCAGGAACTACTAGTACGATTTGAAAAATTATTTCAGTGTTAGATAGCCCATTTATCGAGGAAGGCTATAGGTTATATATCATCACGCTAAGATCAATAGGAGCGGAGCACCAATGAAGAATGTTTCAAAATCGGAGAGTTTTTTTCCTTTTGGGAGCTTCCGCTTCGTGCGCTGCGTAAACAGTTAAAGTTTCGCAAAAATCATGTATGACAGAATTGTTCCCCTTTAAAAGTTCTAAAAAAAATTCCGCGACAGCATATGTTTATCTTTTAAGGTTGGCTCACTATAACCTTTATTATGCTAACCAAATTTGTTCTAAAATAATGCATTATTTGCCAAGGTGTTTTAATAAACATGATATTAATCCTTATACAAATAAATACGTTATTCATCACAAGTATTTAATTTAAAACAAAATTGCCCTTTACATCATTCGATTTCAATGAATATCTTAGGAGATATCGCAGTTTTAAAATAACATCGCAGCAAAATAATTACCCATTACAGACATACAAACGATGTTTCTCCTGGTTTATTCTGCGTGATTTTAAATTAGCACTGTAGGTAAATTTATAAAATTTTGTTCAATGGTTCTTATGTGGTTCGTGGATAAGTTTTAGCTCCTTTAAATAAATATTATAGGTGCCTACGACCCACTCTCTCTCTCTTATGTGACGCAGACGAAGTTGCGCGGGTCAGCTAGTATAGAATAAACATAAAGTTCAATCACAAAGAAACTTTGTTATTTATGTAAATGATGAGGAATTAACGTCAATAAATTAATTAACTACATCGAGGGTATAACCGGTACGGAAAAGATGTAATTAAGTCGTGATTGCACAAAAACTCATAAATAAAATAATCTAATAAAATAATAAATATTGAGTATTGAAATGTTTCTTATAAATTGTCCTTCCCGCTCTAGGTTTAAGGTGCCACGGGAGACTTTACAAACAACGGACACAAAGAACACCTAGACTTAGAATAAATATTTATTTTCCCCTCCCCCCCCTCCGTATCAAGCCCACAACACTCGGCGCAGTGGCAGCGGCGAGCCGATCACTTAAACCACTGCGTCATCCATGCAGTCTAACTTTTTCCCACATAAGAATATGGCAAGGTAACTACTACGCTGTCTAAGAAAGATGACTTATTATATCTCTCTTTTTTTTAGACTTTACCTTTAAAACGGTGATAGGCTAATAGTTACAACATTTGACACATTCTGATTTGGGAAAGAGATACTGTGGGTTTCACCCCAGCCATTGCACTACCAATAAAGATACTTTACACAGAACAAGAAGACTACCGTTATGGAACCCAGAAAGCTATACATTTAACTTTTTAAGCAATAATAAAGGAATATTATTATGTTTTAGCTGAAGCTAAACCCATTTATTAGATAATTTAGCGTTTGCACAAAAGAACTTGACATCAATAAAATATAATATATAATATAAAAAAGTTAGTACGTCATAGAGTCGAATTACTTATATGTGTTGCCTATATCATTTCGGCTGGAATGGCAGGCCGTATCAGTCCCCTTGGGTGTTGTAAGAAGCAGCTAAGGGGTTATACCAAGAAAGCAATAAATAATATCAAATTGCGGTCACGAAATAGCCTTCAGAGCTTGGCTATGACAATATCTCCTTAGGCTTACTTGCACAATTTTATTAGATTACATTTGAGTGCTAAACTCTGCTGCCAAATAAGCAATATCGCTATAATTTTACGATTCATTTGTTAAAACAATTATTATTCATCGATTTAATCCCTATATGGACGTTTTATTTGCATTTACTTCACCGATGGTACGATTGACAAGTAATTTGTCATTTATAAAAAGTCGCAAATTAAGCTTCTCTTTTAATTAATTGCTATCGAAAGCATCAAGTACCGAAAGCTACCCATTTCTAAAGTGAAAAGGAAAAAGTAAAATTAGTTTAGAAAATTTCAATGACGGCCCCAGTTGGCTGTAGAACAAATTAATATTTTTCGACTTGATCAAAGTCAAACGTCAAATGAAAGATGTCCGAAACGACGTCTAGTTTCACCCCCGCTTTAATCAGGGACAATTTTACGCAAGAATGTGGCAGTTGGACAATTTGCGATGACAAAATTCCCATCTTACAACACCATTATACTATTTGACATCATCTCCGAATTCCGTGGGCGCTTCGTTTAGCAATTTGCAATTAATAAAGCGGATCTGTCTGCTTCGGAACACTTCGATGAGCCATCAGTACTTGTATCAAGGTCAAAAAGGAATCCAATTCTTTGTTTGCTCGTTTCAATTTGCATTCGCGCATAATACCTTTTTGTTCTTCCGCTAATCCAAGTCGATATGATTTATTATAACAATTATATGTTTATAGTTTTATATGTTTTTACGAAGATTGCCTGCATAAAAGAAGGAAAAGTTTAAATCGTAAACTGGTTTGTAAAAACAGATTTTACCAACATAATTGGCTGTTTTAAAAAGTAAAATTAAATGATAAATTACACCTGCGACCTTTAAACGGCCGCTCAAAGTTATAATGTTGAATTTCACAAGTTCGTACGTGGCTGGTGAAATTTTATCCACATGGCTATTATGTAGAATATCGGGACGTGAACATGATAATACGCGAGTTAATTTCATGGGTGTTGTTGTAAAGTGTTCTCGCATGCAAATGAAGAGTCCAAGCGTGTCTGAGGCAGACTTAAATTACCCCTATTGTGTGGGTTACAACACTTACAACAGAGTCTCACGGTCGACGCATTGTACCCGCGTGTATGGAGCCCGTACACATTCGGGTCATACTTGTTAATAGATAACTAGAAACGCCATTAAGGCCTATTCAAACCTGAGCGGTATTCGCTGCTGCTATGGGTAGAGGTATATACCGCGCGGGTTTCGCTCAGGTATTTAGTATCAAGTTCCGCGGCTAGAGCGACCTGAATGGTATTCGCTGCCGCTGTGGGTAGAAGTGCCTGCCGCGCGGGTTTCGCTTAGGTATTTAGTATTAACTTTACCCACAAGGATATCGAAATCCGGTTTGGTGTGAACAGTAATATTACCGCATATCCACTCGATTTTCTCTACCGCAGACGGTGGCGAATACTGCTTAGGTTTGAACAGGCCTTTATATGGAACGATTTGTACAAAAACTTTGAACGAAGGTCAGCTATGTATATAATAAATATGCGGTCAATATGACTGTGAGGTTTCGTTCACTTTAATGATGTTGTTGCCAAACATTGTATTGTATTACATAGTTATGTACGCAAGTTGTCAGTGATTTACGCAAACAGTACTCTTAGGTTATTAAAAGTATAGTAGCTTTAAGTATTCCTTGATTTGAAATTTAAATTAAAAAATATATATTATTAATATTAAATTCGGAGCACGTGTCGTGACATTCCACTCCCGAAGGTATCAATCAAACTTTAATCATTAATTTCTATAAATAGACCTATGTTCTATATTTCCGATGGCTACACGTACCCAATTAAATTTAAATCAGTAGGTGAGCTAACGTATACGTTGAGGTCGTTCTGAACCTTCATTAAAACAAATAAGCTCTTACATGAGGCTTGACGAACATATTATTTATCCAAGAAAAGTTATACTATATTGACAAGTACTAACTAACTGTGACACGGTCACAAAGGACACGTATTTGGAGTCGATCACCTAATGTTTCAAGGCGTGCTAACAGCTCTATGAAGGTCTATTTGACACTTAATACACAAACTTGTAAATAAATCACGACTCTACAATAAAGCGTACACCCAAAAGTGATAAATATTTAACACCGAACGACCTTTGCGTTTTATGATGATAAAAACTCGACTTATTAATGACATTTCATATCAAGACGGCTTTAAACTTGTTCCAAAATGTTGTACCAAGTTAGATATAACATTGTCAATATATTTTGAACTAGAATTAGTTATAGTAAATAAAAATTGTATTTTTAATAAAACAATAATTACTACTTTTGTTTATTATCATGTTTAGTTGTAAATGGATTATTATAATAAAGACAAGTTAGTATTTTTCACTAGACCGTAAAATAGGCATGTTTTAAATAGAATTCAGGTTATCTATCTTTACAGAGGTTCGTCAAATCATAGATTTAGCGAAATGGAATTTTATCAAGCAAATTTAAATATGGTGCGTCGATCACGAATATTTTATTCAATAATGTGATAAAATAAATTAATCAGTTTTATTGCCCCGATGATACTAAAAAGATAAATTCTAAGGCATAAAATCAAAGGCCATTTACACACTTAGTAAGTTTTTATAATAAATGGTTTATGGAGGTTTTCGCGGTCGGATTTATCAGGGAATTGCCCCACGTTCGAGGGTCTTTACTTCGAGTGGCCTATTTCACAAAAGTTGCCTACTTCCTCAAACGTCAATAGCCAATCGTCAAATGTGAGTTTAGCGCAATGTACAAACAATCTATGTACAAAATATCTTAAATTAAGTTTCGAAGTATTGCTACATATATTGAATTTGCAACCAGCAAAAATATGTTAGTGACCGACAGTTGACGTTCATTTTTAACCGACTTCAAAAAAAGGAGGAGGTACTCAATTCGTCTGTATCTTTTTTTTAATGTTAGTTACCTCATAACTTTCGACTGGGTGAACCGATTTTGATGATTATTTTTTTATTTGAAAGCTGGTGCTTCCCGTGTGGTACCATTTAATTTTGATCAAGATTTAGACATTCGTTTTTGAGTTATCCTTAATAATGCGTATTTGGCTACATTGATGATGTTCTCTAAGATAAAGGAATCGATTATTTTCATACAGATTTGAATCGGGAAAGGGATTTGCAACATAGGGCATCAAAAATATTATTTATATTGCTTATTCTTATAGATTTTTGATTATTATTGTTATACTTACAAAGAGTCTTCTTTAAGAGGTTGTGCATTTATGACCTAAATATATTTAAAAAAAGTTTATTTCGGGTATTTAAATTTACATATATCTTTAAAATAGTATGCATTTTTTATTATTTGTATAATAAAAGACTACTTCACACAAGTTTAAATAAACAAAATTTTAACAAAAAAGAAAACCGACTTCAAATAAGAATATTCTAAAACTTAAAATGCACTAAAAAGTTAATAAATAATTGCATATTCTTCTGAATAATTAAATTATTGTTATTTTTTGGAGTCGGTGTCAGCCGCCCGCGCCGCGTGCTGCGTCTATGTGTGTAATTGTGCATGCCAATGTTATGTTATGATTATAGTAAGACATCTCATGTTTAATTAGTTACAAACCTACCTTGGCTGACACCGACTCCAATAATAACAATAATTTAATTATTCACAAGAATATGCAATTATTTATTAACTTTTTAGTGCATTTTAAGTTTTAGAATATTCGCTTTTGAAGTCGGTTTTCTTTTTTGTTAAAATTTTGTTTTAGTTTAAAATAAGTTATACTTAAGGAAAGCTTTTTCTTTTTTTTGCACGTCAATATCGCCACACTCTCCCTGATGGTAAGCGATCATGTGGTCCAAGAGCAGTGGCCTATACACAATCCTCATAGCAGCTGATGCAATATTGAGGTCCCTACTTTGATGGCCCTGAAAAGGTATTTTTTCACGCCCCTTAAGGAGAAATTATAGGGTTCAACAAATATATTGAGGTACATAATGAGAATTTTAATCCCGGGCACAAGTCACATACGTATTACAATTTTTGGTATTGTCTTAATATTTTGTTCAAGCCAAATGCGCTCCTCTAGATCACCAGGTAAGTATGTGAATCCATGCAGAACCAACTTAACCACTTTTTTATATAGCACTATTTAATATGGTTAAGCAACATTAATACCATGTTTAATTATTTTTATGATAATGACATGATAATTCAACACTTCAATTGGCATTTGTTACAATAATAAACGCAGTATACAAAACCAAACTACTTATTATATTTTAGGCATGTAAATTAATGGTAATGTAATTGTTCAAAATGTCATCAACGGCGGATACATTTAAACATTCTCAGCAGCCATATTATCTTGCAGTGGTGATACGTGAACGCTGTGATAAATGCGAATGTGAATAAAGTATAAATCAGATTAATCCCTCGACGGGTTCGTTACCTCGCGACCGCTCTCTAGATATATTAGTATTCCTTCATCGTACCACCACTAATGCAAGTCAACCCACACAGACGCACAAAAATAATAAAATTATTCCTGCTGTTATTGTTAGTCTAGACCTATATTAGTTTGCGCGACTTATGTTTCTGCTTCAATGAATCTGAAGTCTAATTCGATATACAAAAATAATTTATATTACTTTAACGTATCAATTGTTGGAATGCCAGACAAAATTGAAAGCCTATTCTGTCTGGCCGCTGGTGTGCCTCTGGGTTGATTCTTTGTTCGTATTAAAAAGAATAACTACACGAATTTTACCTAAAATATCTGATTCTGAAAGATTTGGTGATTAAGAAGTCAACTCTGTTACTTCGAGATTATCCTACAAGAAACGAATTTGATACTTTACAGCTTTTGTATAGGAAATCTGGCAAATTTATTTATAGTAGTATAATTTAAATATACATAGATGTTACACTGATTATAGTGAAGTCTAAAAGATGCAAACATGTTTTCACCCAGAAATCTAAGCTTACCTATTTATTATAATTTTTACTTCGCGCAAAAATCTAATATAAAACAACAAAAATTTTGTTAAAATGACTCTGTGTTTAAATAAACTGTTCTATATAACATCCGACCGCAGCCGCAGGCGGCAGGTAGTACAAGGATAAAAGTCAACCTTCGTGAGGTCATCGAAGCTCTGTCGTAATGAAAAATGTGATTTATGGTTCGGAGAAAATACACTTATCTTGATGGACGGTCTCAGTGTGCGCAAGGGGCTATGTAATTTAAGATAAGCGACGACGCCTTATCTGTTGTGTTTTTCTGTTTATCTAATTATCACATTTATTTTAACTCTTGCAGTGCTTATCTGGAGATTAGTCTCTTTGATTTATTTTTTTAAGCCGGCACTGAAATTTTTGTGGTGTGTTTCTTTTAAATGTACTTTGTGACTTAACTATCACGCATAGTTTTAATTCGACTGTAAAAGTCACTAAGCCTTATAATGTTAAAATAACAAGTTATGTAGGGGCTAAAGATTATAACTAAACTCCAGCCAGTTATGATGTGTCATGTAATAAAATATGACCTTATTTCTATCTATTGATACACATTCAAGCTCGGTGCGGCTAATGGGTATTCTTTCATAGTAAATCGTTTTGCGTGATTACGGATGCAAATCTAAAACATCCCATCCAAATAGGTTTCAAGATTATCGCATACTCAGCACAAATTCAAAACCCATACTACGTCGTATTTTCACAGGAAATTTAATTTATACGAATTCACTGATATACCACAATGACGCACTATAATGCCCCGACGCATACCTACTTTGAATATTGATTTCATTTGTATTTTTAACAAAATGCATTGAACATGCGTAAATCCTTTAGTATGCAAGTTCCACGAGAGATTTCATACTTGAACGAGCAATTGAAGGATAAATCCCACAGTGGTTTTTATTATTGAATTATAATATTTGGTAACTGCACAGTAAAAATAACGCAACATGCCACGTTTGAACGCACACGGACACACATAACTGGAGCGTAATAAATTCTCGGTTCGTTTCAACTAACGCCAATCATATTATTTCACAGGCCAACACAACTGGTACAAGTCGATAATGTTCGTTACCCAATGAGATTACTCTGTGTGATCATGCTGATTGAACGACATCAGCTTAACCACAATCACATTTTGTACTCTAACCCTTCAGTAATTAAGTCTAAAATGAATTGGCAGTGAACAAAAATTGGCCAGTTCATTTGGCAAGCGCGTGCTTTCAAATTCGAGTATTGACATGAACGCCTGCCAAGTTTGGAGTGGTCAAGTACCCGGCCAAGTTTTATTAACGCAAACTGTATTTAGTTAAAGCGCATTTATTATGAAAATAGCAACACTTTGATATTTATCGTTGAACGTATAATCTGATATAATTCGTCCATTACTGAGCGGATTTTACCTGTCAGATTATGGAAATTCAAAATTATTTACACGCCCAGATTATAATATTTGTACCAAACAGTTTAAAGCATCATAAATTTATATAAATAATATAATAAAAGGGAATTTGTTCGTACATACTTAATTCGAATTAAACTACATTTCTTTATATCGATCCTTATGGCAACGTTTCGAATATTTGCAGTCATCGTATAAATGTAAAATAATACCCTTTTTAATCGCCTTTGCAATGGCGCCGTTTCCAATTCACTATGTTACGTAGTAGTTTATCTGTTTCTTCATCTAAATAGGGATCTTCCGGTTAGCTAGACATAAATTCGATCAACATCAAATATTGAATAATGATACAAAATTAAACCTTTCTACATATATTACAATCAGGTCAAAATCAAACGACGTTATAAAGATTCCTTATTCTTTTTATCATTTTCTTCGTTACTAATTTTACATTAGCATAGTATGGTTTATTCATACTGCAAAAATTACATACAAATTTTTAATAAGTAATAGAGCGCGAAAGTGGCAATGTATGTTTGTTTCTGAAAACTGAATGATTTTGTTTAAATTTGGTTTGAAGAAATCTTAAGCTATGGAGAAAAAATATGTGCTTCTTAGAAACGTAAATTCAATGGCAGGATATAACCTTATAGGTCGTTTTGTAAAAAATCAATTCTATTATATTAGATAGTCTAAATAAAGTAATAAAGTTGTGTATATTGATCGTTTCATTTAGTCTTAGACTTATAAAACTCGTTTCGTGCTGTTTAATAAACTAACAACGTAAAATATTTAAAACTTATTTAACTGAACTCGAAAACCACTACCTCAATTAAGGCTCCGATTGACATTCTGCTAAGCCTACAAAAGACCAACTGAGATGATATTTTATTGCAATTTTAAAAGTGTTTTATCTATGGAATAGAGAAATGTAGGCATTTTAAAGAAACGTACTGTTACTGTTCTTACATAAAAAAAATCTGTTTTAAAAAAAGAGTATTGAAAACTTTCTGTTTATTTTCACGATTATATTTTCAATACAAATATATATTGTGAAGAAAACTCATGATACGAGTCATGGGTATGTTGTGGAATAAACGCTTACTTGTCGGAGTTTGAACTGAACTTACGTGAAGAAGTATAATCTATCGAACCAATGATCCAAATTTGGATACATTTACAGGCGAATACAAGCGCTATTCGGTGTTATATAACGTAAAGCCTGCATTAATAAATCATAATTGCGTTAGATATGCCAAAAGCGATATTTATTAATGGGACTTTTGAAATTAGAAATGTCAAACGGTTGACCTCTAGAGTCGCGTTCAATTTATCTATAGACGCTTGAAAGCAGAGCCGCAGGCATCAGCTAGTTCATAATAACCTTGTTACGTACGTTATCTGAGTAGGAAACCCGAGTGTCTCAACACAATAGCACTATACATCACCAAATCATTAAGCCAGCTAACGCAACGTTTATTACTTATTACTCAATGCGTTGTTTGGCATGTCTGGAGCCGGTGCAGCCGGTTCGCAACCTTGTGCCCCCCTCTTACACCTCTCCTCCCGCCCTCGATTCACTTTCACTAGATCGGTTCGGATCGGGCCACTGCTTCGGCCTTCCTCGGCCGTCTTCGGTATTCGTAGAGAATTTGAATAACAAAAATGTTTCCTTGTGGCAGCTTTGTGGTTTCGCAAGAATTTGTTTTGCGTTTTCAATGGAACGAAATTCGAGATTTCTGGTTGCAAGGTTACTGGTATATGTGTATGCGTAAGTATGTGGTGTTAAAAAACTTTAGATGGATAGATTTGTAAGGCAATGACATCTGTTAAAGAAAGTAAATTCTCGTTCCTTAACCCTAAGCAAGTACGTGGTCGTACGTAGAACTGTTGGAGTTACGTAACTTGTCCGCGCGAATGGCGACGTGAAGTTATTTTGATGGTCATCTCGCTTTTACCAAAGCATTGAATGTATAATATGATCCCTATGAGGCTAAACATCGATCGTTCTAAGGAAAATTGGGCCGGGTGTAGCCGATTTCTATATCCGGTGCGCGAATGTTACATAGCTTAACATGTTAGGGGTAACTCATTAAAGACCTAGATCTTCGTAAGAAGTATTTTTATCCCGTATTATGTTAGCCGTTGTTTCATATGATAATCATAGTATTAACCTTTGTAGAAGTATTATTGCAAAATATAAGAGAGAAGAGAAGATGTAGCTATTATTTAACACACAGCGAACTAGCGTTGAATATCATTGAAAAGCTTTTATAAAGTATCTGCTAGAACTTAATATTTACAAAGCCAAAGGCTATGCAATCAAACTGCATTGTATCTAGAAGCTTGACATTTTAGCACCATGATTATAGTAGAAATAGATATATTTTTATAGCTACATAATTCGTCAAAAAAGGTTTTAACAAACCTATATGTATTCATATTTTATATACTTACAAGAAATTCCTAAATCCTGTTATTCTTAGTACAACACAACTTCAACTATGCAATAATTAGCAAGAAAGTTATTTTCCATTCGTTATTCAGTTATTGAAAGGGTTTAATCAATAGTCGGTTATTATATTTGGCCGTTTTTAAGTCCTTTTCAAGGTATCCTCTAGTAAAATTGATTTTTAACAAATTATTTAGAATCAGGGCTTTGCCGTTTGTTCGCCATTTCAAATAAGGCATTCTTGTAAATCACGTCAAGTCAAGCTAATTCATCGACCTTCCTTGCAACATTTTAAACAATATAAAAGATATTAAATTTTACTGACAGGTTTTGATATTCTAGTCGTTTATGTAATGTTAAATAATTGCGGCCTCAACGCACGACTACGATTACCACACTGTGGCGACCTAAAGGTTAATCTAATTATAGTGAAACGGAAGTTCTACTACAAAATAATAAGACAAAGAAAAACTTACGACTGTTTATATAAAACTACATTTCCAAAAGCGAACGCGTCGATGTCTTTTGTATGATTATAAGTTGCAGCTTTTACGTTGTACCAGGTTGTTTGTTTTTGCGTTGCTCATAGCTAAATGCCAGTACCTATCAAGCCTCTTGAAAATTTATAACTTACCATAAAATGTGTGCATTAGGCGTAGTGATTTCTTTGATTATTTATTCTTTATTGATTATTTTATTGAAGGAAAGCACGACAAGGACAATGGACTACGTGTCAAGAGAATTTGTGATAGCCAGAATTACGGCCTACTGTGCCACTCTGTACTGTAAGCACAGATAGCAGTAACTCTTTGCTCCAAATCCAAGCTCCTCGGTCCGGTTTAAGTAAATCTTCGAACAATGATTTGTGTGATCCGCCACTAGATAATTAAATCTAGATATCTTTGTGTCTATTATTTCAATATTTTGAAAGTCCTCCGCGGCGCAAGTTACAACCCTAGTGCCTATCTATTCAAAGAAATGATCTTTGCCCTGAGACTCATAGCCTCAGTTACGCAAGATCACAAATAAATGCCATTCGACCAACGATGCAGTCTGTGTGAGCAACGCACACCGACCAAGCAAATCTAGGTATGTCTCTTCACAGCAATGCATAATTGAAATGTCACAAGTCTTCTATTAATAAATGTTCGTGGTAGTTGCAAATATTACAATATACTTTAATTAACCTTGTATTTTGCAATACTAGCTAACAAATAAATTATTATTGTAATATGTGTATGCAACGTAATTGTAAATCGAGGTTACTTATAATCTGAAATTATTTTTGCCATACGTTTCCTTAGGCATACGTTTAAGGTTGATGCGCTATTTTGGTTTTTAGTGTATTTATGTGAAAGGACTAATTTGCCAAGATATAACCACCACATAATACCCAGACATGGCATCTGCTACTATTTGTATTTTCAAAGGTCGAGTCGAGTCTACCCGTAGTATTAACCGTGGATTGCAACGCATTAAAAAAATAAAAACAAAGAAAATGTATAGTTGGGCCAACTTTTGTGATCACGAGATCTGTTGAGAGGTTTAAAACCACATTTTGCCGATTGGTTTGGAATGGACCATTAAAACTACTGTGCCACCCGTGCAATCTAGTATGTTAAGTCTAAATTTAGCAGATGAAATGATAATAATACGAGTCTTCCAAATGTAACTGGCTACCCAACCTTGTAAGGATCCATCAAAGTGATGATTACCAATACGCAACTCCGGATATTGCCAAAGGAATTTCGACTAGGTGTTACAAAAAACCAAGATGTCTGTTTGGACCGGTTCATGCAAATATCGTCCGATGCGTATAAAATGTGCGCGGAAGACGTTAAATGTCACTTGATCACCTTCTCATAAGCGGACAGATAGAACGTCGTCATACGCTATTTAAATCATTTCTGGCTTTAAGCCACGTTTTCTCTACGTGTTCGTGTATAACTAATATTTACATAAAATTAAGTTTATACTAATTTCCATCCGCGAGTTTCGGATATGTGGGTAATACATTTGCTACATGCTGTTCCTTCATCTATCACTAATCAAGATACTACTTTGCCTGACTTTGTTTTCGTAAGCTATCTACCTAATGTTCATCCGCGATCTCTATTTGCCTGAATCACGCACCATACCTCCATTTGTACGGAACAGAAATAGGTGAAACTCGCTTAGTTAGGATTAGCTTTTTAATTGTACAATAGTTGAAAATTTTGTAGTACACACTAAATAGGCACTAAGTAGGCACTAAATCTTGGGTAACAAACCAACATCCATTTAATGGTATTTTCGTGATAGTGAAACAAACAGACAGGCGGTAAGACAAAAATCTAGAAGTCATTGTTTTACGTTTAGATGCCTATATATAATAAATCCCAATTAATTTTCACAAATATGTTCAATGTACACTTCTTACAGTTTTATAAAATGTACGTTTTAACGAGACGTTTATTTTATATTACTAACGTTGCTACACAATTTCTGTGCATAATCACTATTTATTCTCATATGAATTTAATCAAAATTATTCTAATTCATATTACTTGAGAATATTTGTATTAAGAGAAACCGATATTATAGGCGTATTTTTGCTGAACGTTGAAGCGAAAATAGACGTGCCAGACGAGGCTTAAAATAGCTGTTGGCTTAGTAACTATTGCATATATTATTTGATCTACATAATATATTATGTAGCAAAGCCGTTTGAGACCAGGCTATAAAGGTTGCGCACAACCTTTTCATCTGACCTCAAAGGGCTATTTATAAATCGAGACCACAAGCATATATTTAGAATACTATAAATAAAACATAATTTATGGTTTCCTGAAATTACAAGCGTAAGCTCTCTGTTAAAAATGTTTAAATATAGTCACGTATGCAATCAAAACATACAGAACAAATTGAAATATAACTAAATAATTATAATTAGACCGAATATCCTGTGGCTAATTGGATATTTTTTGTTAAAGTACATCAAAAACTACTTAATATTTTTATAAAAGTGTTTATTTATTTATTTATTTATTTAGCACAACCACATCATATGTATTTATACATTTATAGGAAACATTACATAGTATTGCATCTGATACAAATAAAAAACAGACTACACGTGAATTAAAGATTGATTTTAATTTTGTTTGTGTGTTTTTATATTGAAACGATTAAATAATACTAAATATGACGTACCTAAATTGTTTATTGCCTTCTACACGTCCCGCCATCTTCGATATGAACAAAACACATTCCATGTTTATTTTTGAGTTTAGCTTCACTTGATCTCGGCCACGAAACAATAAAATTACACAGAATTAAACATTAATTAAGTAATTTATATGCAATAATCTACGACATTGCCTCATTGGCATGTTTCTACAGAATATACCACGGGGAGTGCTCTGAAGAGTTATTCCACCTTATCCCGCCCTCCCCTTTCCTATCCAGAACAACGCGTGCTGGGCTCAGATGCCATCCTTACACGGTAGAGTCGATTAGAGCGCGTACCAAAAAGTTTGGGTCCTCATATCTCTGCCGAACGACCAAGGCATGGAATTCTCTGCCAAGGCACGTGTTTCCTTCTTCCTTCAATCCTGGGTTCTTTAAGCGGGGCGTGAAAAAGCATCTTCTCAGGCCGTCAAAGTAGAGACCTCAACATCGCCTCGGCTACTGTGGGGGCGATGTGGAGGCCACTGCTCTTAAACCACACGACTGCTTACCATCAGGTGGAGTGTGGTCATTTTGACAAGCAAAATAAAAATAAAAAAAAATAAAATACTAATATTATAAAGCTGAAGAGTCTGTTTGTTTGTTTGGTTGAACACGCTAATCTCAGGAACTACTGGTTCGAATTGAAAAATTATTTTAGTGTTGGATAGCCTATTTGTCGAGGAAGGCTATAGGCTATATAACATCACGCTGCGACCGACGGCGCAGTAACGATAAACGGGGATGAAACTGTGGGAACATCTAGTATTATAATAAAAAGTATTCACGACTCAAATTCTGTATTAATAATTAACATATTTTATATGCGCTTACTAACATTGCATCTCACATGTGGTAACTTTTAATATCATACCGTACTCTAGTTTATAAATCTAGACTAGCAATTACAACACGTTGTTACAAAAGTCTGTCTAGCAGTTTGCGAATAAAAATCCAACGATGTTTAAAGCACACAGTCAATAAACAAAAACCGGGATTAAGTAAAGCCTGTTACTCCATCTTTTTACACAAAAAGGCGCAGGTTAAATGTGTCATAACTTGGGCGTACAAAAAATAAAAAATACTTCTCGGTGCTGTTGGAATTCGGGTATGACGTCAGCGTCAGGTGCGGACCTGTTCTGCAACGTCCTTGTGAAACGGACTCTCGGTGTTAAATATTAATAACGTACCTTATACCATGTAGGTGTTATATAGAGGCTGGCTTTTATATGCTCCGTATAAAGACTATAGTCGTATTGGGAAACAAAAAGCTGCAGTCACATTTAACTATAATAGATGACCATTAAATTTTAGAACATTTTCTATTGTATATATCACGGGACGGTGAACGTAACTCTTTTGCTGTCCCGTGATAGATACAATAGAAAATCTATTGTTTTGTATCATGTGTGATTCATCGGATATGAAATCTGTTGAAATGTAATGAGGCATTTAATATCCGATTTATAAATGATAATTTTTAGTTTACTCCTATGTGCGTAATAGCTAATCACGAATTATAACGCAAAATAAGTTATTTAGGTACAAAGTTTGAACTTTTTTTATGCTATAACTTACCTAATATAAAAATTCTGAAGCAATCCAAAGCCCTATTCACCTCAGAATCTTCTTCAAATATATAACCAGGAATAAAACAGTAAACTATAAGTGAATGAATGGGTACAATGTCGTCATCATTCTAAGAACCAGGCTATTTGTACCCTCATTATAGCAGGTCATCTAGGACATGGCGTCAACATTTTCAAGCTTGTTATTTGGATCTTTGTAGGAGTTGTTGTTGTGGTATTTTAGATGATGGAGGTCTATACTGCGCTTCTTTTTATAAAAGTAAACGTGTTCTTCTATTTGAACAAAGTAACTAAAACAAAGGATAGTATGTATGCCAAATTGTCTCGAAAAATATGAAAGCATTAATTATATACAGACACATATAGGCACATGTAAATCGTCTACATTAGGTATGTTCTAAGTTGTCACTTAATAAGGGTCTAGCATAATTCGTGTGCTACTACGGATAATTTACTAGGGAAAAATCACAAAGTTTGCCCGACCCGAGATTTTACGATCAACCACGGGATCCTTTGAACTCATGCTGTATCGCACGCTTCAATTAATGTTTCTTACGGGTGAAGCCACGACTCACAGCTATATAAAGAACAAATGCCTTTTAAACAAACGATTGCCTTAATTAACATTCCATAGTTTGTTTTACCCGAACTAACTTCATAACTATAAAACGCTACACAGTATTAAACGACAAATCTCAAATTTTATTATTATTCAATACAAAGATATCACGATACCCCGCAGAGTTACTAATACACGCTAATATCACCTTTATATAAAAGTAAATAGACTCTAGAATCGTACGTACATTATGCTGGCAGATCACTTTGGTGTTGGCAACTGAACGTGATTTTGGCGTATCTCGTTTGTTTGACGGAATCACGCCCCAATAGCAAACTATCGACCACAGAGAGTTGTTCCTATTACCGCATATTATGTAAATGATACGTGTGGTTATCAAATTAACGTTTGCCTACTCCAATTAGTGAAATAGCCCTGCAGTACTGGCACCTGGCACCCATTCACTCGATTCACACCGATATGAAAGGTGAGACCTATTCAGCCTCGCTCTGTCTTCTAGGCTTTAGATCGAGCTAGCCCACCCAAGGGTTCGGCTCAGCTATTATAAACAGACTAATTAATTTCCACAATAGTCTCAAAAAGATTATTAAAACAGGCTCGGTTAAAAAATGGGCAAAGTTTTTAATATGTTATTGTTTGTCTATGATGCTATGCTATAGCGGAAGATGATTATTTTGGTTGATGATCCGACCTGCTACGAAAAAGTTATGTCAGAGGTTATTTTAAGGCCCTATAGTAATTATCAGTCCTACAAAAAATTTTTTGTTATATTATCTACGTGTAACTACCTAGCCTAGCACAATATTATACTTATTAAAATACGATAACTATTTTAAATAATTATAATATTTAACGATTGACATGGTATAAAATGTTAGGGTTGTTTTTTTTATAAAGCAATGCTCACAAAAAATCGTCTTCTCCGTGCCTCGGAGAGCACGTTAAGCCGTCGGTCCCGGCTGCCATGAACATCTATGGCAGTCGTTATTGGAAAGTCCTCCCTCTAATATCCTGACACTAATTTAGCCTTAGGGTATCGTTAGCCTTCGGGTTGCGGAGGTCAGATGGCAGTCGCTCCGTGTAAAAACTGATATCCAGTCAAATCTGGTTAGACTGGAAAGCCGATCCTAAGTGACGTGGGAATAATAAAGGCTAGGGAGAAGAGCTCACAAAAAAGCATACGGCTCGCCTGATTGTAAGCAGTTGCCATAGCCTACGTTCGCGTGCAATACCGCAAGTTGCCTAAAGACAAGGAATCAAAATGGAGAGTTGCGGAGACTTGCATATGTATCTACTACCGTACGTGAGCCTCTACAAATCATCCTAACCACACGAAACACAGTAACAGCATTACATCTTAGTTTACCAACATTATTACATTAGTTTGACACCGATTGTCTGTACTACTCCTCCGTGTATTATCGCAATTAAATACTGACGTCACAATAACAACATCTCGATAATCCGCAAGCTGTATATTCATTATTATTAATCTTTATCCTACTCTGAATAGGTTGAAACGTAGTCAAATCTATAATACAGATATATGAAGAGTCCCAACAATAATCGTTTCCAATTACGAGGCTATGCATTCAAATAAAATCAGTGTTATTCTTAATGAGTTTCATTGAAACCGTTACGATTTCAGAGGCTTCATGAGCCTCGTCTAATGAAATCTATAAAGAACATTATCTCGGCAATTTATTACGACTTGAATATTAGCTAAGTTTTAGAGTTATAGCACGGCATAAGAAACTTTTATATCCGCCTCGGCAAGTTGCTGTCGTCGACGAAAATCGTTATAAATCTTTTACCATTTCTCCTACAACGTCGAAAATATTTCTGGGGAAATTCGTCGGGTAGCTCGTGCGAAAACCGTTTAACTTGTTAACTTTTGTATAAAATAGGTAACCGTGGGTTTACTAACAACCAAATTAAATAGGTGCTTTCAATTGTTGCGAAGCCGGCAAGTTTGTAAATCAATTACCTAGTAAATATAATATTACTTCATAATAAAATGGCAACTGATTTATACTGTGTCCGATGTCGATTTGAAAGTTTTCATGCCATTTCCTTATTATTTAATAACATTGCTATGTAGTTTCTTTGCTTAAGAAACCTCACTGTAAACTCTATTTCTACTTGAATTGTTACGACATTCATATTTTTTACACCTTCTTTAATGCTCTACTCCACAGCTCAAAATAGATTCGTGACATTCTGACGATTGATCTCTAAATATAAAATCCTTTGTTTTCATTATTGATATTAACCATATGCTCCTTGAGACTAAATAGTTATTTAAGTCATTAGAAGTCGATTTATTTTATATAGAGGCGATAAAAAACAATTCGATATATGTCATAACAAGTGAGGTCACGTATACATATCACATAGTCGTGTCATGACCTTGTTAAGTCGTGGCTTATTAATGCAAGAATTTTTTTCAACAAAGAGTAAATGTGTCACTCACGGTTGCCTTTTTCTACGTGAGCGTAGTTAAAATTCAAAAGTAGCGTACGTACGGGAGAGCGAATTAAGTTTGAAACGTGTGTAAATACTGCATATTTTTTTAATGCCATTTTATTTCGCAGTTTCATTTTTCAAGTGGTCTGTTACTAGGTTTTTCTATTTTATATCGTGAAGGTAGCAAATAAACATATATTATAAGCCCGCCTGATACTAAGCGGTTGTCATAGACTATGGGTGCTTGTAATGTCAGGGTTATAAACCGCGCGACTTAGCACAAGTCTTTTATGCCCTTTTTATTCGTGCAATATGGGTTCAGAGGTAATCACGGCAAGGAGGATAGATCTTATCCTTTATTTTAAAGTTTTCTTAGGTATATATTACAACATATTAATTGGCTTAATGAATACATCCACATATTGAGGTCAAAATATGTAAAGCTATACTTCCTAGACGTCGGATCGTCGGCTCCCGACAAAAATTGGCTCTTATATCTAACGTCATAATTCATAAATATGCTTCAATAAACAAGAGAGGACAGAAAGAGAACAAAAGATTTATTTGAATATTCGTTTCATCCTGATCTGCATGGAAGAAAACAACAAACAAATACAAAGTGCTCTGGTATAACGCGTCACATAAATAGCTAACATGTGTTTTATATTCAGCCGTTTTGCGAGTGCAATCGATCTCATACGTGAATATCGAATCTCTCTCTTTATATATTTTTACTGCTTATAAACTATAAAAATCTATAAACGCTGAATGTAATTGAAAGATTATATTGCCAATAAATATCTTAGATTCATAATTTTCTACTATGTAATACGTTCGCCATTAAGTTCTAGAACGAGTTATTTTTGTGTTTAAATAATAAACTATATTTTTTTTAAGAACTCGTTTGATATAATAGGATCTTTATTCAATTTGAACAATGCGCACTATATAGGTATTTTTGTAAAAAATAAATAGTATTTATTGAAATGAGGTTTCTATTGAATTAACAGCAACGTGAGTGAACAGGCATTTTAGGGAAAATAACTTTTTGTACCCTAAAGCTTTTGTTCCAAAGGTTGTTAAACAGTTCTGTATACAAAAAGTTTCAGGTTATTCTGTAAATATTTAAGTCTCTTTACAGTGAGCTAGATTTTAGAACGCTTAAAACATAAAAGCTTTTTGGTCGTACTAAATCAAACACGACATTTTATTCGTGCCTTGTATCAACCTCGGACTTTGATGTAGCGGTAACAAATGTTATAGGAAACAGACGGGAATAAATGTTATACCTACTGCATAATTTTTATGTTAATAAAATTTGATCACTATCCCAACTATTAAAATATTATCACGGTCATGTCTTGAATTCAATTCTCAGGTGAACCAGTATTATCAAAATTTGCTGCTAGGAATTTCTTAGTACCAACATTAAGGGATTTAGGCGTACCCTCCATTATGTAGGACGTAGGCCCTAGAGGTGTCGGTTTCTACCTGACCCTTCGATGATATATTGACATAATACTAAGTTACCGTACGCGTTATTTCAATTTTTACGGTAAAACGCAAGGGTCATATTTTACTGCTTATATGTATTACTTTATGTGGTGACCTAGCATCTATGCATCGCAAACAGTTACAGAAACTCTGACTGAACCCACACCCCGTGGGTCAGTGATTTATATACCTAGCTGTAATGTTCCCGTGGACACCTTTAGTATTGATTCGTTTAGCAACGAAAAAGAAAAATACGATGGCTATAAAGCTTATGACCCATGATAAAATTATTTTTTGATGTCGCGAATGGTTTATTAGTTTATACATGTTGTATTATAATACTTACACATGTAGTATTATTCTGCTATGCGTATAAGTACCTTCGTAATATTAATCTATGTCGCATAGCGAAGCTTGGTTTAATGACTTAAAGATACAGACCCTTTTTATATCGTTGGAGCGATAGGCAGAAGTGTATTATACCCAAATTTCACACATACTTTTAATGCCCATATTGTCAAATTTTCTGAATATTTGTTCGATTTGATGATAGAGAATCACGATTTTATTTGCTCGGATTTTAATTATTTGCACATTATTATTTGCTCGGAAAATATTGAAAATCCGGCCATTAGTCGAAACTCACCATAACATGTTCTTTCTCCGTTTGCGATTCTTAGTAGAAAATCATAGTGATATAGCCAACAGTGTTTTGTACAAATAGTAATACTTATAGTGTTTCCACGTATATTTGAATAACATATTATTGACAGCAATTTCTATTCACCACTACAGGTTTATCAACCTTTCTTTATACTCAGAACATATTATTATTCCTTCTGGGAAACACGCTAAGAGGTGCCAACAAAACGCTTTCTAGTAAAACGTAAGTATCTACATAAGTGCGTAAGTTATAGAAAATTCTTAGAAGCTAAACATAAGTTTAAGAAGTCCTTACTAATATTATAAATGTGGAGGTGAGTTTGTTTGTTTGTTACGCTGTCACGCCTAAACTACTCGAGCAATCTTCATGAAATTTTGCTTAGACGTTGTCAGGGGTACAGAAAAGGTCAAAGGGGATAATTCATCCAGATAAAAGTACTGTTCCCGGGTAACAGTATTTAAAAAAATTTATTGACATGATCTAGATTGACGCGAGCGGAGTCGCGGGAAAAATCTGGTAGTAATATAATTGGAGGTGTTATAGTCCGGCTGGTTCGCCAGTGACCGGCACGTTCGGTTCGGTCACACTTGACGACCTCGGCACACCACACCTCGTCGCCGTTCACATACCATATCTGCTCAGCCCAGTCGTGATCTAAACTTGTTTATCAACAATTTTGTTCAATATTAAGCATTCGCTTTGCCAATATTAGAAATCTAAAAACTTGTTCCAGCGTATGTTTTGCATATCTAGATATGTTTTTTGGAGTTCGAACCGTTTATCTAAAGTTTTAATGGATATCCGTCCAATGTGGTTGTATTTTTTAGTTTCGTTTTTTATTTGTTGCACGAATATGTAAATCTATGAGATATCGAATAAAATTTATTACTATTATAAAAATATAATATTATTTAACAAAGTATATGCGTAGCGGAGTGGATAAAGCAGCCTTCTCGCGACTGCCATTCTGTGTATGGGTTCAATCCCAAGATTCAAATTTTGTGGATTACATAAACTAAGGTAACGTACCTTAAAACCTACGTCAATTTTAGCTGCTTTGTAATTTTTTTTATTCACGTCCCTGCTCAAAAAAGCCTGTGGTCTGTCACAACAGCATTTTTAAAGTAGATATAAATTATTTCATAGTATTGGGCTTTAAGCTGGTGTAAAAGTTTTTAGACTATCGCGATTTGTACACATACTTAATATAATGCTAGACAACGGGTCTTACTCGCGATAAAGTATTTAAAAAGTATTTTTTTCACTATTCATTAATGTTCCCATTGAAGAATGCCTTGTGATCATCGAGAGGAAGTTAAGGGAAAACGATCTGCCCAACGAATACACTGTTTTACTAAAAAGCTGCTTAGAAGGCAATTACTATCACTAATTACACCGGTAATGGCTAATATCTGGATGGAATACTTCGAGGAATCCATAGACATGCAGACCTCAAAAGTAAAACTATGGAAGAGGTATGTGGACGATATATTTTGTATCATTAAGGACAACAAGCACGAAGTAGAACAATTCGCAATGCGGTTGAACTCCATACACCCTAACATCCGCTTTACTTACGAAATGGAGGTAGACAGATCGTTACCCTTTCTCGATGTAAAAATAACAGTTCGAGAAAATGGCACCCTGGGAAACACTGTATACCGCAAACCAACACACACTGACAGGTATCTTAACGCCTACTCGCATCACCATCCACGACAATTACAATGCGTTGTAGCATCACTGACGAACAGAGCGTATGACCTCTGTGACCCTGAACACCTAGAAAGTGAGCTCACACATGTTCAGGAGGTACTTAGGCGCAGCTGATATAAGGGTAAGATACATACATCGTCCGAGGAGAAGGGATAGCCAACCTGGGGTCAGCAGAACGCCAGCATACATACCGTATAGGGTGAGTCATAAATTTTTGCACTTTCGAATTTACAACTAAAAAAACTATAAAGTGTATTCAAATAAATGTTTATTTAAAATTAAGAATATTGAAGAAAAATTATTTCTTGAAAATAATATCGTACAGGTGGCCACCATCTCGCCGCTGGCATTCCTGGAACCTGGCCGTTAAATTTTCGAAAACTCTCCGACACAGTGCGCTGGATATGTTACACATTTCTTGACGAATATTATCCTTTAATTGGTAAATTGTTCTTGTTTTATTCACGTAGACTCGACTTTTAAGATAGCCCCATCGGAAGAAATTAGCTGGAGTGAGGTCGGGGCTGTGTTGGAGAGTTTCCTTTCTTTCTACCATAAAGTGTTCTTATGACTTTACGTTTTTTTATCGCCATCTAATTCCTCGGTTCTAAGTTATGAAACGTTAATTCCGTCGTGTCTGAGTTCAATTTATTTCGGAAAGCGAAAACGAATGAACAATAAACTTTATTAAGGGTCCCGCGACAAAGAGGGATGAAAACAAAATGTATCATTTCTGGTGAATACATCACATGAATGGGCTTTACGAAAGGTCAGTATGTTGTACTGTCGCCTCCACTTATTTGCAACTTCATTCTTCCTGGATGAATACAAAAGTTTGATAAGTGTGTGAATACTTTTGTACGGTCAAAAAATATGTCGAAATTGGTTTTCTTACTATATGTTCAAATAACAATAGAATTTTGCATAATAAAGTAGGTATCGTGTCCTAACTATAAAGTCGAATTTGTTCATAATTGGCCTAATGGGACGCAACCTTTTCTATGCATAAAAACATCCTGAAACTGTAGCTAGATGAAACAAATATTTGGAACACACACTACCTTTAGGTTAAAGGATACTAAATAAATACGTATGAAATAGGCAACTAATCTCAGGTAATACCAAACTATCGAAAACAATCTTTCGGGACCAAGGTTTATAATAGCTGTGCCATGAAGGCGTCGCGTAATTTGATAACGATATCTGATCTTTAAAAACCAATTCACCGATACTTTCATTTGAGACAAAATCACCAGAGCGAGAAAACAATTTTTCTGCCAGAAAAATAATTATTTTCCAGCGGAGATGTTTGAAACGTTCCAGTAAATTAAAGGCACCGAAAAATCGTACAGTCACTCGGTCGATTTCCAATGTCATTAACAGAAGTGAAGAGCGCCTGTAGACGAGCTGAGGGCATTCGGCCGGCGGACTCGGCTCTTTGTGAATTTCTCGATTCGTCATGGGGACGCTACACCAGCTTTAATCGGAAACGCTTGACAATGAACAAGGAAATTCCGGTATGCACCAGCTGTGTGCTATCCAATTATTTTCGCGAATCACAGCTCGTTTCGTTCTACAGTTAATTTGTTTTTTTACTTGTCTACACAAAGTCACGTCGCGCTATATTAATGATTACATAAACATAATTTATTTCGGTACAGATTATTTTACACTGAGCTTTGTCTGACCCTGAGATCAACTACTTAGCAAAAGGTGCGGTGATTACGTCATCGATATCTAAGCTAATACCAATTCGATGTCTTTGCCATTAGTCACACACTATATTCTCCTATATGTCCAAGTTTATTCAGGCTATGACCAAATCTGTGAGTAGTTTTTATAGTAAGTCCCTTTATATAGTTATTGAATTACGGTATCTTATATGTTTTTACGTCGTGAGAAACTCAAAGATTCGCACGAACGGAGTACATTATTGTTTAGTATATCTAATACACGTATCTATTTGATAAATCTAGCAAGAATGGTTTATATAAAAAGAAAATAGGGCATTACTTTTTACGAGTGGCAATGTTGGCTTAAGTTATCTCATCTTTCATAAAGATGGTGGTTTGCGGAATCAAAGTAGTTATTTCAAAACTCAATTAGGTACAGAATAACAATCTAAGTCAGGGCTTAGGCACCCTCAAGTTGAGCCTGTAGCTGCCAACTTTAATTGACTTTTGAATTAAATTACCTGTTTTCGTCAGTTAAAATGCTTGAGATATGAAGTTCATAATCAAAATTTGTAGTAAAGCTGGTCCTGCTTGAAATATAAATTCTATACTTATGTAATACAATTGTGATTACAGCAAGGACGAGTTGCACTATGGTTGTCGTCATGTCACATGTTGAACATATGAACTGATGACAAGGACTTAATCGCATTAAAAGTTGAAAAACGTTATTCTAAAATGATTATATGTAGGCATTCATAATTTATATGTACTTTTAAATATACAGACATTATTATTATCGTTACGAATTGAAAATATCGCATATAATAAACTTCTGTAAAAGCAAAGCTAGTTTACATCAATAAAATATCAATTACGTACTTTATTTATAACACAACATTTGCATTGGATTTATCTATGAATAGTAATAAATTATTTCAGCACTAAGCAAAAATATTAGGAAAATTGAAAATACCCTGAGAAATGGTTTTAAGTTATTAAAATGCGACACAAGAAAATTATCCGGTCAATATATTCATTTTAAATAGAAAGTTGTTTTGTGACTTTCTTCTAACTGACATTTTTAGACTGGTGGCATTTATTGATATATATATGTTCAAATATTTGGATGGATCATAATTATCGTGGTTGAAAATATAAAAGAACATCAATCTTGAAATGACATTCCCAAGAAAGTTATAAAATCTTTCTATTGCGGAATATGTGGACATAATCCAAACTAATCTTATAAATGCGAATGTGCGTCTATTTGTTTGATTTTAACGCTTTCACGCCTTAACTACTCGACCAATCATCATCAAATTTTATACACGTTATCAAGGGTAGAGAAAAGGACATATAATTTCATCCGCAAAAAAGACTGCCCTCAAGCGAGCGACGCTGCTGGCAAATATGTCGAACGAATGCCTTTCTGGGATTCATTTTAAACACAGAAAATTTCGCACTCTAGTTTTTTAAATCTTCGTAATTATTATTAATACTTCGTACTTATATAAATACGTTTTAATTACAATTAAGCAATTTACATATTATTTGAAATTCGGTTATTGTGTTACTATTACGGAATTGTCAGCATTAGCTGGGAGTCTGATAAACAGCAATAGTCTCGTCCCAATAATGTTGTAAGTAAAACAAAGCTGACAATATTTATAAAGACAATACATACGCCTATAAGCCTACATTAAATATTATAGGTTATCATAATTACGCGTATTCTATCGCAACGATGAAGGGTTAAGTAGAGGAGTATCAAGCCGTTCACCAGCTCTGTAAAAGGAGTGCAAATATTGCAATAACGTTAAGTCGGCTTGTTCGCGACAGCTCGGCGGCGGGTCCGCGCCAATATTGCGTCCCTCAACTGCAGCATTCAATATAAATAAATAAACTTTGTGACGGAGTTTTATTAAATTGTATTATATCAAAAATTCCAACTGCACTGTTATTGAAATTAGTTTTTTTTAGTAGTAGCACTATGAAAGGTGTACACCTTTCATAGTGCTACTTGATTGCCTACGACCAGTATGGTTGTAGGCATTCAAGCTTGACTTTAAAACGAATAGTACCCGCAATTTCAATTATCTATGTATTCTAACGTACTTTACAATTGACATTAATGTTTTATTAAATTAAAACATAATAATATATTCCAAAGTCAATCCAAGCTTATTTTAAAACCACATTTAAATTCCATTAGCTGTCGCCAACAAAAAGATGTATTTACGATGTAATTATATACGTGGTTTATAATAGTACTAATAGTAATCCTCGATTAGACATCATGTCAAAAATGCGAGTCGCAAACTCACTCATGTTGTAACGCGTTTCGCGGTTTGCGACGCTTCTGCATTTGATCGCGATTTCCAAAACGCGCGTTTTGACTATTGCAAATGCAGCTGCTTTGTATTTAAGTCACACTATATAGTTGCAGATTTGTTACACAGTTTGGCCGCTGCGTCAACCAATGCGAACTGCCGGTACTTGCCTTAAACCAGAAAAATTACCATACTGATAGTACCTGTGGGCCCTTACCGAAAGTATCTTTCTGTTTCGGCCCTTAGAAGTAATATTACGCGTCGTGTCAGTCAGCTTAAAAATTCAACAACGTTTTACTTCAGGCGGCGAACGATGCACACTTAAAGAATCTCAATCTCCCCTTTAATACTTTTTATTACTCATTTATACTCCAGGAATACAAGATCGTGTGTCACTTGCTGTTTTATAGCTACTTGTTCTATGCAGAATGACCGGTTTTCTAGTTAAAGTACAAGTATCTCAAAATCTAAATGTGCACTATGCAGTATAGTGATTTAATCAGCTTGAGAACAAACTGCGGTTCCATGAAATGGATTAAAATCTTACCTAAATGTACGGGGAGAAAGTTTGTTTTGTTTTGACTTTTTTTAATATTTAAAAGATCAATTTTATTTATTTTTACTTTTGATGTGTACATCATTTCTGTATATTTACACTTCTGTGATATTTTAAATCTTTCTCAATAAATAGACTATCTAACGCAAAATCAAATCAGACTGGTAGATTATTATTATATTACTATTATAATTTTATTTTGGTTTACAAGTTTAGTAAAGTAAAATCAAATTTTAATAGTAGGTATCTGTTATTTATATAAGAAACCAAGCGATATTCAAATTGATAATGCCAACTGTCTGAAGTCATATTTCCTCTTGATAAGTTCTTTTCTATACTAGGAAAAGCGTCTGTAGCTCAGGCGACATTACAAACATTAAACAATGGACACAAAGAACACCCATACCCAGCACAACTACATATTTGTCGACCACAGAAATTTTACACTAAAACTGGAGTACTCACACCGTGAATTTGACTTTTTTAATCAGCCTTTCCAAGTTAATACCTTTATTAAATTACTATATATTACTGCTATCACTTGAATTCGGTACTCACGGTAAATGAAACGTGATCCCATTACACAGAAATTGTTGTACAACTCGTCAGACTTACTTCACCAAAACCTTTGAAGAAATACAAATGTGGTGACGACGTTATTGTCTACGATTCTCAGAACTTGTCTAGTTAGTACATAATCTTGCTTATTGGAAATATGTATTATAATATGTACCTACTAGCTTTGTGCGATATTATACTGTATATAGTCTTTTTGGCGAAATATTCATGACACGAATAACTGTTCACGTAAGGTCTCAAATGACTTAAAATTTAAGTGCCTTATGTTTTATTACTAACAATTTAATGGCTGCTTCGTAGTACTTGTAGCATAAGTTGATGTTTCCTTGGTATTACAAGGTCTCTACTTTGATCTATATGTAGCTGTTAGTATCGCATCATTTCTTTCTGAAAGAAAAGTAATATTAATAACAAAGAATTTTCAATATTACATATTGAGAAAGATTGAACACCGCCTTCAGTGAATCAAGTTCTTAGTATTCCTTTATCAAGCGAAAAGATAACAATTTGACATCACGATATTTTTTCAAAGGATATCGATATTTGTTCGATGTATACATTATTCCGCATTGCTTATTTTAAAGTTAGAATGTTGCGAGTGCTCGATATTTATCGACAGAGCCGTGGAGAGAATTTCAATATAGAGCCGATCCTGCCTCTCTGGCGCGGATTGACGCAAAAAGTACAAGTAAGATATTTTCATATATGGCCGCGCCAAGCGGGCAAGGAAGTAATATGTAGCTGAAAATATAACATCATTTTTCTTGCCAGTTCTTGAAATTTATATTATGTAAGTTTTAAAATTGAAAATTTCGCGTGGCATACGAGGAAATGGCGTAATACGGAAGATGAATGGTGTGATACGTAATAGTTTCAACGCTGACAAAACCCCTTTACAGCCGCTGCTGACGTTGAAACGAATAATTTATTTTTAAAGTCACCTCTAATTCTGGGCAGCTTTCTCAGTCGTACGAGGATCTGCCAGACATATGAATTGCTGGCTCTCAGAACTGAATCGTTTCGATAGGTTCTGAGAAATGCCCGCATGAAAGAATATTAGTATTGTGTGCTAGCATATAGATCGTTTGTGCAAAAATCGTACTATTCGACGCATTCGTGGCATTGCTATATTTCGCCAGCTATGTTTTAAGTTCCACGTATAAAACGAGTCTATATTCGTCTACTTGCAATATTTCTAGACTCCGTGTTGCAGGCTTGTAGCTGAGAATTTATTTTCAGAAACACCCAATAAAACTGCCTAAGCCGAATATTGACCACGAAACCTCATTCACGGCATTCGCATTCACTACCGCTGTGAAACAGACGCGCTTTAAATACCATCTTATATAATTTATTCTGCAGGATGTTACACTACATTTTTGTGAAAGTTACCATTAGCTATGATAGCATATCTCAGTATTTATAACAGATCCGGACTATGATCTAAACGTGTGCTGTTAATTGCCAATTCCAAATGGTAATAAGCGACTTCCTTCCAATTTCCACTTATCTAGGTACTAATAAATATTAGACTTGTCTACTTTTAAGACAAGCCTCGTACTTACCATAATTCCTATATATTAGGAAAATTTACGTGATTTATGCAGGTCGTGGAATATTTTCTGATTTTAGTAATGACGATAAAGTCACTTGAACCATTGCGGCGGATAATTATATATGTATCTTCTCTGTAGGCAAAGGTTTTTATTACTCCCACGTTTCGCTAACTACGTTTTAGGTCCCACTCAATAGAAAGCAGAGCCTATTGTCGTCTGCCGAACACAATTCTTGACTCCTAGCTGCTAACCAAGAAAGTCTTACCAGAAAAACATAAATCAAAAACATAAAATCATATATAGATACAGTAGTCGCATTCACCATCACTGCGCCAACGAGGCAGTCTTAATATTACGCTATAGCTACATAATGTAGTTATATGTACAACCAAACTTTTTGTACTCAAGTTTTCTTTTTGTTGTACCGATAGTGCAAAAACTGCACTAGTATGATATAAACTCACGTTTTATAAGTTATAGCAATCGATTATATTACAGAGTCTATAGAAACCGTATTAAGCTCTATACTACATTAAAAATAATATTATATAGACCAGTGGATACATTGAAGTAATTAAATTAAATGCAGTCAGAAAATTTTATTGCGATAGCGAGATATCCACTTATAATTTTATGAATGCCTGGTACTTGTCTCGCGATGTTGAAATTCATACCGTTAAGAAATCAAGCGTGAACACTGAGGAATTCTAGAGCGCGATGTATGGCAAATACGTAATTGACCGAATGTTTTTATAGATTTACTTGTAATGTTTTAGCAATTATATCTCGGCTTAGTGACACTTAGATTGATGATGATTTAGTAGTTTGAGCTGAATGGCGCAACTGACAAGCAAGCTTCGTCTAATCATATGCAAGTGTTGGTTGGAAAATCCTGTAGGTTTTTTTTGAGTATTTCGAGGAACTAAGTGGCAGCTCAGTGACTAAGGTTGGAGGAGTAAGGCGAATCTATTACCTGAATCTAAGCATGGCTTCAGGCAATTTAGCTGCGATATATTTCAGCTGTAATAAAGAAGACAAGATTACGTTTTAATAATATAGAAAAATAATGCTGCGTTTATAAAGAAATTGCTAAAGGTCCTGACGGAAAAGTTTAAAAAAAAAATCGTATAATAAATCGTTTTATTGGGTCAAAGATACCCTATTTGAATTTTCAATACACGACCACGTCACTCCCGAATTTATGGTTCACCGGCTGACGATTAAAAACGAATAAAAACAACAAAAATCGCGAAATGGATTTACGGATAGCAACAAAAGAAGAAAAACGTTTTATCCATGGATGCGTAAATGATTCATGGGTTTTGTTCTGCAGTGTTGGCGGTGCGTGGGTGGCTCGCAGATTGTAAGTTCGTCGCACTTCGCCGCACTCCGTAGAGTCTCGGCAACGTCAGCGTAAAGTCGCGGTCACATTCCACGCATAACGACGTCCTGCCCGCGAGTAGGGTTACCCACCCGTACCGGAAATGTTTGTATACCTGACAGATCAAGTTTAGCATAATATATACGTATGTTACTCGTAGAATGTTCACAAGTGAAAATTCTAAGTACTACTGGTGACTGCAGTGATAGCGCATTCTAAGTGGTAATCTTGCTATCTTGTATGTCAAGCGTTTAATTTGTATGCTACGATATAAGCATGGTTTCCATGCTATTTCGTGGGATATATGGTGCTACTTTGGAGGTTATGAGCTTCTTACATGTCCATTGCCTTGGTGACGCAGCGTTAGTGAATGCGACTGCTGTGCTGGACATCTCGGGTTCGTTTCCCCGGATATGGCAACATTTCAAAGCAGTGAAGTGTTTGTATTTGTGCCCAGTGATAGAGAATAGGTTGTTATGTGTCACCTACCACCATCAAGTATGGTGGTAGGCGAAACGTGGGTTTACACCTCTTCCTACTCGGTGATATATATATAGGCTTGGCAATGAATGCGAAACGATTTAAATACTTTTTGTAATTACCAACCAAAAAAATTTGCGCTATGATTGAAAATTTTTATACAGACCCTTACCAAAGAAAGATAATCTTAATTAAAATAGAGCTTATGACCTATAATTATTTTAATCAAAGATAAAATTGCGTTTGTTTCTTTTATTGTTTTTGATTTCCGAACACAATTCTGGATAATAATTTCTAAGCGATCATGTTGAATGATTTATGTCACAGAAATTATCGCCGCGTCTACTTGTGACCTACGGATAACTTAGTCAAAACGTCAAACGTTTACGTCAACAAAACCTTGCACGATCGCATTAATTTCCGTTTTCATTAACATAAAACAAGCTCAGGATACTGTAAACCCTGCAAAGCCTTAAACAGTATGTAATAATAGTTACTTATTGTACCTTAGGAATGTACATTTGAAGGCGCCGAAGCAATCGACTGCGATCGCAAACAACTAAGGTCTCAAAGCCGGTTTTTCTAGTTCGACTCAAAGGACAATGCAAATCGCAAAGGATTGAAAGTCGCCTAACATTACGTGCGATAGCAATGCGTTAGTCATGGCTGTGGTATTCTTTACTTAAACTTTATTGCAAGGATTTTATTCCAGTTGAATTGCTTGAATCGTATTAAAGTAATATCACGGTTTAATAATAAATTAATGTATATTAAATACATAGATTCATATGTGTACGTCACCGGAGAAAAGGGGTGAGTTGGTTTATATCCGCATTTCGGCGGCTAGATATGTTTTAGTTTACACGTCTATAATCGTTTTTGTCAGTAATGATAAACAATATAAGAAAAATTTATCAAATCAAGGTTTTCTCATTGAAGCTTTAATAATTGTTGTATCATAAATGTCTTACCTTAAAACTTCTTTCGGATTTAGTTATTTTATCTTATTGTGACAGACTTTAAAACACCATAGCTAGAGTCATCAACCTCAAAGTGTCCTTAAAATCATTTGGAGTCTTAGTTTAAATAGAGAAAATAAAACTACGTTCATAGCTGAAACAGTACATATTTATTATTTTTTATCCCTGCAATATAATAATATCGTTGTAGGTGTAACATATTAAAAATGTACGTATTCGATTTAAAATGAACCTTTATTAAAAGCCATATAAGAAGAATTTAACCAATTACACTAGACGTAATTGCAACCCAATTCGCTTCTGGTCGCCGTACAGTTATAAAAAAATACAAAAGTGCATGGATTTAATTGCTTCATTCTGTTATTTACATAATTGTTATTACATGTGGTGTCGGTGCGGTGCGGCGTGCGACGGCGGCGTGTGCAATGCTCAATGTTTACACGTTTATGAAAATTGTATTTTTACAGAACGACTCTTACGCAATTACAGGGGCATGCCAAGACGCCATAGTAATTCGGGTCCACAGTACACACTTATAAAGGCTAATGATAATAATAGTAAGCAATGCCAATAATTAATTAGCATAAAAAGTGATTAACAAAAAACTTGGCATTTTAAAGTTATCAAAACTTTTGTATATCTTATCAATCAAATTTATATTAAATATGTGCTATATTAAATTACACATTATTTAAATTTATTTATGAGTACAATCTATTAGGAATGAAATAAAGTCGTCGATATTAACCGCAATAAATAAACACTAACCGTCACAATGAAGTTGCAAACCAAGCAATTATATTGATATTTACGTTTTCCGGCGTCATACAAGTTAGAGATGGTGTTTCCATAATAAACACAAAACCTCGATACATCGATAATAGTACAATATATATAATACTTTAAGTTAATCAAAGCAGTCTTGCAAAGATAAAACTAATAATTAATTATTATTAGTTTTTGTATTGCTTTTGTATAAAAAATGAAATGAACGAATAATTATATAATATAGCAATGGTAAATTACTATTTCGATTGAGATGGCAACATTTTCACGTTAATGTACTTGCTTCCAAGTTCTATTACATGGTTTAATCGTTTTCTTGTTTAATATTTTAGAAAATATTACCGACTTGTACGGAATAATAAATACAAAGAAAAACTAGGATAAATATTAATATATTTTTTTAGTATAGCCAATTTCTTGTGCACCTCTGGGCCTAAAACTGGCATTCCCCAAATACGAAACAACGACAGCGTACATATTTAATTTAAGTTCAAAAGATATAAGTATACGGTGTATTTATTTTACAAAATTAAGGAAACGATTTCGGCGTTCTTTTTAAACAACTTTTTCTCATTCCGTTATCATAATATTAGATAATGCTCTCATCTATTTCAGAAGAACTAAATAATATTAAAGGTTGGCTCCTTTCACCCCTATCATTCAAGTCTAGATCTCTCTTTAATGTAGACTACTGAGCTCTCTAGGTTCTATTAAACTACTAAGAAATACAAATTCAGACAAAAATTCAACAACACTTTCCGAATGTACAAACCATACCTGGGACATCAAGTGTGTCAGTCGCAGGCTCACGCTTACGTAACCGAACTAACGAGGCAGCAATGATACATTGACAACAGAAATATATAATCAAGTTTCTTTGTCCCAAGGGCTAGGCAGAAGAATCACGCCCACTCACCACTTAATCAAAAAGAAACGCTTTAGTTATGAAATTTTCGTTTCATTAGGTATGCATAACAGCTTACGATGATCATGCAAAATATTTTAGGGCTTCTGATTCTATAATTAGCGGTGAAAGTAAACAGACGAGTTAGAAAGTATTTGTTCACCAACTATTGATAAGTATTTGCATTAGAAATCTGTGAAACACCTGTGTTACTTTCTCACGCGGAGATTCAACGCATCGCTTAACAGAGGACTTTTTGTCACACAATTAATTGTATGTACTGGCTCGTCGGGTATAGTGAACGCATGAGCAATAGCCGTCGTAGGTTGTGTTCTCGACTCGGTAAACTTATGTGCCATCGTGCCCTAGGTTGGATAAAGTTTTATTGACATTATCTGCAAATGCACGCATTGTGACTTTTTTTAAATGTTGTTATGTTTTTCTGTCATGAGGATGCGTGTCTTTTAAACTCATGTCCGGTAAATGATAACAGCCTCACTTGTTATTACATGGGGGCTTGAATATAACAGGCTATATTTTAACGTGATACATGCAGCAGAGACTACTGCATATGGGTCAAACTAAATCTAATTCTCGCTTCATCACTATTGCTAGGCACTAACATGTTACATATTATATCATCACTCGGTTTTCATGGATTGCATACAACTGAATAACGATATCGAATATTAATATTTTCTCGATATAAGAATCCTTACTACTATTACCGATTATCAATGCTTAATATGAGTTTGTTTGGTTATTTGTTACATTTTATGTCTTAACTATTATACCGATGATTACGAAATTTCGCATACATGTTGCCAGGGGTACAGAAAAAGACATAGGGTACCTTTTATCCAGAAATAAAAACTGTTTACGAGTGGTAGAAAATTTACATAACCTAACCAAAATCTAGTATTGCATAAATTTCAATGGCAATTGTCTACCCCAACTAAACTTTTTTGATACTAAATATTTATACCAATTCAGTATTTCATCATTGTGTACATAAGAAACTTTCTTTTTTGACAACATTTTGATTTTGTCGTCAAACAAATAAGTAATATTATTGTGCAACTTTGTCGACATTCCATATTAGGATCATCGATTTCTATCTTATTGTTACGAAAGAGTTATAGAGTAACCGAATATTAGTTGACTTCACACCGATTGCATAGAGGTTTAGTGCGTCGCACTGGCATTGCACCGAGTATTGTCCGTTCAACACGAGAGAAAGATGTTATGTAATCCACTAATAGTTATTTCGATACTAAGTATTCTTTGTGTCCAGTGTTTTATTATGAAGAAGAAGACTTTATTAAAAAAGGCCTATTACTGTATTACTCTTTATATAGTAATAATGTTCAATGGCTTTTGGGAAACTGTATTTCCAGCAGCGCGGGCGGTACAACCGTACGCAAAACACTAAAAATACACTTAAGGCAAACTTTTATTATTAAGCACGACGGCCTCGAAAACACGCCTGCTGAGTATGTACGGTCAGGAGCAAAAGTCGAGTAGCAATTTTAAATAGCGATAGAATCACAACAAGTTCTACTTACGACCTTTTTCAATAAAATCATTGCACACATACACATAAACCCGCCTCACTTATACTGTCGCCTGTTCTAATTATGATTGTGAGTATTCATTTCAAATAAACAAGTAACTGATGTTGTAGATACGTTGGCAATAGTGCGATCTAAAATGTAACGCTTGTAGGATCGATCCCCAGGAAGAGATAATCTGTTTGTATTTTTTTCTTAAATTATAAACATAGATGACTTGTTGAAGTGAAACTTCTTTATCGACGTATGGGAGAAATTTTGTAGCAGTGTAAAAAAAAAAACGTCACGTTTTTCGGTTACGCGCTATGTTGCTTTTTTATCAAAGTTTAGTATAGTGACGTAAAGAATATAATGTAATATATTATAATGATAACAACAATATATTAGTTTTGAAGTTTGGTTTGAAATAAGAATAACAATATATTAATTTGAAAGTGATAAAATAAAAAGACTTATTCAAATTTAAGTGAATTTACAAGAAAAGTGAGAGTGATTATATATTTCGTTTTATAAATTCAACACGTATGAGCATGATTTTAATATTTATTTGAAGTTAACCTCACTTTTTGATTGTAAGTATCAGTGAATGTATATAAATCTGTTAAAATTAGCAAGTATTAATAAATATGACTGTAAATCTAGTGAACATTATTAATTCTAAAAACAATAAAAAATATAAATTAAATAATAATTTAAAAATAAAACAAAACACGATTAGAAAATAAAAATATGTATACGTACATCTTTTTTAATTATTCGTTTTTAATTATTTATTTATTCAGTTTTTACAAGACTACTAGAATCCGTAGAATGTAAAACATATATTTCATATTTTAGCTACCACAAGCCATTAATTACAAAAATATTTAATAATGACAACAATAGTAATAATGATGCTATCATTATTGATGAAATACAACAATAGCAATGATATTATAATAAGAACAATGATAAAATAAATTACTCATTAATTGTATGCATGTCTATAATAATAAAATAGCTTTAATTTAATACGGAAAAAATTGTTTTTCATAAGACTTAAGCCTTATCTACCCCATTTTCGTGAAGTTGCAAATAGTAGAAAAATTATATGTCGTAAAGAAGTTTCACTTCTTACCTGTGTACTCTGGTACACACACACATTTTTACTTTACTTTAATACTTATTTAAACCGCATTTATTCAAAGATGAGGGTGGATTTAAAAAATATAATAATTTCTCACTTGAATATAATTATGTGATGTTGTTGGTTGTTGATCTTTGTTACGAGCGTTTGTGTCATAATTATTGCAATCATTATTTTTATATTTTGATTGAAAGTCTACAGTCTAAAGTTTAAAATGCAAACTAATATAAATATTGAATCCAGGGTAAATATATGGCATAATTATGGGCATTAAGCTCATAATTATGCCCTGCCAAATATCTTAAATTGCCGATGAAACTGGACTAAATTCTAAGAATAGGTAAGTTATTTTTTAAATATTATGTTAAGGTACTGTGATTTACGATTTCGCTGTTATGGAATCGCTATCTACGATTACGTCATAAGATTATGATTTTAATTTAGAAAAATACTGTAAGTTGTTGGGTGAAACGATTTGAAGAAGAAGCGGACGGGAAGTGGAAGACTGCTTCTTATTAACCAAACTCAGCGAAGATGAATGGTGAATGCTTATGAATCATAGGGTATCATACCGACGAGACCGTTGCGAAATATGTGTGCTAATATTGTGACCTCCATGCATAAACGTCTCTTGAGCTGTATTAAGAACAATGGAGGTTACACTAAATATTAAACAAAGTTGTTTCAAATAGGGTACGTGCTGGTTGACGAAGTTAGAATTATCTAAGGTTAAGTTTCAATCCTCTTTTGCTTGTGAAAAAGAATAATTAAGCTATAACCTCAATTGTCATTATAATTGTAAAATATTATTTGTAAGTAAAATGAATCTAAATAGTAAAGACTATATATATGCTGCCAGTCTTCTGGGCACACTACCAGTCGACTGTGATGCGGAGGAATTTTATGACGCCTATTAGAGGGTTTTAGTTTCTTTTTTTTCTGTTTTATAATATTTTAGGTATAAGTTAGTTTTAAAGAATTGTGGTTATATGTACATAGTTAAATACTCCAAATATAAAGTTGTTCACGTAAAGACTAAAGATGTTTTTTTATTATTAGTATTGAAACATTTACGGAAAATTTAATAAAATTTCATTTTCGGTAATCATATTTTGACATTGTTTTTATAATGAAATATTATTGTTATAAATTGAATCAAATGTTGTTTTTCTTAATTATAATTTGCATTATTTATTTATTAAAGTTAAAAACAAAATGTGATTTATTAGTAATTAAACTAATTCGGATAAATAATAATTGTTATAATAATAAAATACTTTAAGTTTTAGTTTCAAAACACTTTTTGTGTTTTTATCACTAGCGTAATAATTAGACAAAAATAACGTTTATCTTTATTATAAAGTGAGAAGACTCGTTAACCGCTACGCTATCGCAACCTGCGATACAATAGGCAAATTTAAGCATTAATTGTAAATGCGGACTAACAGAGACACTGTTGTTGAATAAAAGGGATAGTACTTATTATAGTTATATATACAGAACTCATTTTTGTCTAGCCTTGCACACATGCATGACGAACTTTACCTACTATCATTACATTAAATATTGTTTCAATGTTTGCATTAAAACATCACACACATAAATATATTCGGTCCGATCAATATGCGAATGTGTACCTTACGATGCTACTCAACTTTTGTCTTTGACCGTACACCGTTATTCCAAAAGAAAATTTAGTTAATGTTTAGACTGAGCCAAGTTTTACCCCGAACACGACGGATTGATGTCCTCGGGGGACTCGCCAATGTCGCAAACAAAACAAAAAGATTCAAGACGTTGTCAAGGGAGGAAGTGTTCTTACGTACAACCGGTTTTAACATTTTCCGACGCTATGGCACGAGCTTCAACTTATTATAAATAATGGAAATTCTTGATGCGTTACAATTGTTTTTAATTTATGGAGAAAGCCTTCGACGAAAAAATGTTTATATTTCCAACTCGCTTTTGGAGATACGCTCGCGAATTCCGCCTTTAAAAAAAACAATAAGATAATGTTATTACAAGCTACAAAGACTGCCAATTTTTACGTAAAACGAAGTGTGAAGATTCCTCTTGAGTCGCGGAGTTGTTGTGAGCCTACTTGCGTCTTATAAAACATTAAAATATTTTTCTCTCCTAGCGAATCGTATAAGCATTGTTTATTTTTCCATGTTCATGAATATAAAATTTCACAAATTTATGTAAGGGGAAAATTTATATAAAATTTCACAAATTTATGTAAGGGGAAAATTTATAATTCAAATATAGAACATAAGAAAAAATTGTTTAATTTGGCAGTAAATCAAAGAACCATTATATGATAAAACTCATATAGCCTCTTTTTCAATTGAAAGAATCCTTAAATAAGCATCATAAAGGATTCCGCCCCAATTCTAACAAGTCGTCTTAGGGAACTAGCCTCAATTATTCCGGAATAAGGCTTAATAATAATTGAATGAGGCAAAATCTGGTGAGGGGGAAATTAAAAAGAGTCCACTGCAGTGTCTTCCGCAAATAAATGAGCTTTGCTTTCAAGTGGCGTTTATTGTCTTATCTCAAGGAGAATGATAGCATTATACCACAGACAAAAAATACTTGTACCATGTCTTTGAACCTTGGCGAGACATCTTGGATTCGAGCCAATGTCATTGCGCGTAGCCCGAGCTACTCTAAAAAGGCGAAAACATAAAATTAATGTGAACTTTTTTTAGTTTAGTTTAATTAACGAGATAATATAAAATATTATTTAAGAAAACGATTCGATAACTTGAAAACATTTTACTACACATTTTTGTTTTATAACTTGATCGTTTTACATTCATTAACAGGAATAATTATAATATTATCTTACGTTTGGGTGAATGTTATACATTGAAATTAAAATACTTTATACGGATTTTATCGCGTTGTTTATTTAAAATCACTTTTATTACATCATTTTAAAACTATTAAACCACTACTGTTAAGCTTTATTATTATTTATGCTATTTAAATGATTTAAACCTTTTAGATTTAAGTTTAGACTTAAGAAAGGCGGGTAAAGTGTACACTAACGCGATAAAATCCTTATAAAGTAGTTTAACTACAAAGGAATAATTATATAAACCAAATCATAAGACCAGTGGTAGCCCAATTGTTTAGGCCGTGGCCTTTTTTGATTTCCCTGTATAGTTTGATTGACGTGAGCCCTCTCATTCTAAAGCAATTATGTATTTATATATAAATAATTTGCATTTCAAATTGCTAGTTAAAAATTTTAAAAGACTATTTTGCAAACGCACATTAATTTTATATATATTATTCCACTTTATAATAATTAATCTTGGCCTTATTTATACTCTAAATGATTGCGTTAATCCCTCGAAACTATGATAAGGTCATCTAAATACACAATTTGTGTTTTAATGAATTCGCTAAAAATCTATTCATTTTACACGAAATGGTTTAATGCCTTTGTGTTAAATTTAAAAAGCCAGCTCGCAGTAAAATATTGTTCAAATAAATATAACCATGAAAACAGCTTTTCTCATATTTATGTCGTATTTTTTAGTTTTCCATTTTTATTATGTCATACTAATGAACATCCTGGTTGATAAAAACTATCAAATCTGATTTGAAATCACCTAAGGTAAAATGACATATTATAACCTCTTTTTCCAACGGTTAAAACAATTATTTTTGAAAACCATTTAAAAGCGAGCTATTCGAATTTATGCAACATTTAGTCCTCTCTGTGGAAATCTGAGCGGAGTGACATTTCGGGCTGTAATTCAATTGTACAGAAACGTTAGAACCAATTACTCGTAGTATGAATTCGAGTTTAATAAGTGCTCTCGCTAACTTACTTAGAGGGGGAACAATTGTAAGTTAAGTGACATGTGATAACATTATATGTCCACGATACAAATGTTTTTAATAAAGTTTTATAATTATGAAAAAAATCTCGTAACAAAATGGACAATATATGAAACTAATGTTTAAACTACGTGCTCACAAACTATTACAAAAGCAACTAAAGTACGGTGCAAACTTGATTCCCAATGGTCTGAAATGTTTGTGGCAATATATTGCTCTAGAGCTACAGAAGACGTATTTCCAAAACTAGCCAATACATGGCTGTGTGAGCAGATATGCTCATAGAAATATGCACTTTAATGTTCACTGATTAAAGTAAAAATATTTGAATGGGTAAGTGTTAGTAAATTTTTTATATTATAATGTTTTCTAAGCAATTCAGTGTCTTATGTCATTTTTATAACTTATCTGTCCACACGTTACTTAAATGCAACTAATACTGGTATATATAATGGCCAGTAATTTTATCTAACATTGAAGCAAATTCTTATTTTTAGTTTTGGCAAAGTATCTAAGAAAAATGGTGTATTTTGGACGAGTACATCTTATAATTACCCTACAATGTATATTTAAATCCGTTCCATGCAAGTAGACCATTAAAGTATTTAAGCATAGCTGTCCTATTGTTGGTGTTATACACTCCTACTCAGTCTTTAGGGACATATAGGCATGATACTATGTATTTTGTGCTGATGGACCACTAGAACCACTATGATTTAACATCGACGAGCCACCCGGCGGCAGTTAGCAAACAAACTAGCCCTAATCTAAACCAACTAATGCAATCGACTAAATTAAGTTAAGTCAACTAAATTTACATATAGCCGCACTTCGATTATTACACATACGTACATCATAGCATAATGAACCGAAAGACTAGGTAGAGGGGTATTACACCCAGATTTGCCCAACATACTTTAAGGTCCCACGTAATAAAAATCTATCATGTAATTGTCTATCGAGCACACTTACTCTTCCCTGTGCTACTACTAAGAATTAATAAAAGAAAATCTCAATAACAAACCTCATGCAAAGCAATTGCACTTAGTACCAATACGTCATCGAGGCACTATGTCGTACTTTTACTTCTACTATCAGCTATAAAATATACCGAATATTTATAGAAAACATGTTCTTAAGACATATTTTGCCAGTTGCCAGTTCAATGCCAGTTCAATATGCTAACCAAAAGCGACTAAGCATACTTATTTAATAACATAAATCATGTGCTTAGTATATGTCCTCCATAATTCAGAAGCCGTCTGCGTTTGTTCTAGCTAAAGCTGCTAAGTGCACTTGTACTGTTTTAATTATGAGTCCCGACGTTTCTCGCCTAAAAGCTGAGGACTTTTCAACAAACAGGTGCTTTTTATCTTGCTTAAAAACAAGCAACGGTCCCAAAACTCTGCGAGTACGTCACTCGACTATTACAAAAGAGTAAAGGCTAACAGGAGTGGAAGTGATAAGAATGGAAACTGCACTGGCTTTTTATTTACTATCTTTAGGTTCCTCGTAAATAATTTGGTAAAGTTTAAATCTTTTAAATTGCGATTTTATTATGTGACAAATAATATACGCCAGGCACAAAATCTTGGCTTTAATGTGTAAGTATACTTATATAATCTCACGTCAATATTGCTTGATGGAAGGCAAAGGTGTTTCACATTCACATTTCGGCAGCTAGGATTTTATGTTCCATATAGTGGGCAAGACAATTGCCGTTTACTAGTTACAGTTTTAAACTTCGTTCTATTAACGTTTTTGAAGTGAAAACTTCTTTAGGCGCGTTGAGCACTTCTTGGGTGAACAAAAATCATAGAACTCGCGTCATCGTCACGCTTCCACGCTTCCCATTTTTGAATTATTTTAGAATATTAACAATATCTCAGAAATGGTGCGTCCTACGCAAAAATAACCCCCTTAATAACTCCCAAGAGAGTATCAGGAACTAGCATCCGACCCGCCCCGATTTGAAAACTTCCTTAGGCTCCTCAAGCACTTCTTGGGTATCATGGAACTCGCGTCATCGTCACCGAACGCATTCCATTTTTGAATTATTTTTGGTTTATAAAGAAGTGTTTATGATCAAGGATTAAAGCTTTTACTTCAATCGGCAGTCCCCAAAGACTGCCCCAATATTTATTTTTTAAAGAAAAGACTCATAGGGCTTTTCCCGACACAGGTAAGGAACCCCATGGACAGTCGCGCATACACTATCTCTGTGCCACTTAGGCAGTCTCCAGACAATAATACGAGCTGTGAACAGATAGTTATAGTAAATATAATTCCTCGACGCCTCAAGCTTTTAAATGTGGCCGCGGCAACGTAACTTAACCTCACCATGGAGGAATCTGTAACGTGCCTTCTATACTCCGCATACTAACAAAATTACAGTATTATATATTGAGTATAAGATACGCTATATATTCGTGTTAGCTTTGATGTTCTTAGTTACACTACGTAAGGGCTGTGAGCTCTCAAAGGCATGTTTGCCTTAAACACTGTCTCGGAGTTAGATTAGACAGATTGAATAAACGGTATCAAAGACGGTGTTTGGTGTCAACTGATCGCAAGATTTTATTAATATCACTATATATCACTAAGATTTTATCGAGGGATATTTTAATATTGCATATTTAATTTTAACTGGATTAAAATCGATTTATTTCTATTAGTATATTCAATTCTTTAAATGGATATAGTATTCATGTTTCTATACTCTAAATTACAATTATGATACTTCAAACAATAATAATTGGCTATCGCGTATGAAATAAAATTACTACCGCCGGTTTTAAGGTTGCCTATGTCTTTTTAAACCTTTAAAGCTTTGTACATACCCAGTTTTAGAAAATCTATGTTCCGTCGAAACGTTATAGAGCGAAAATTGTAATAATGTAGTAAGTATGTTATATTGTGTGTTTTAAGTGTAAATGTTTTTGTTGTATATTGAAGGTAAAACACAAACTACAACTACATGTACGAGAACTTTGGGTAAAAGAGCAACTCTAATCTAATTCACGCCGGGTAAAGTGTTATGGTGTGTTTCTTCTTACGAAGTAAACTAATAATGTGGTAACTGAAAACATCTTTGGCGTCGTTCACAAAAATAGTTCTTACTTTGGTAAATAAGATTCGATAAAAAAACCTCTAAAATGAAGCCTGTTACCGAAGCCCAAATGTCTTGTGAAATGCTCCATTGCCTTTGGATTTAGAGCAAAAAGAAAGTAAAACGCGAATAAAGATTTTCGCTTCTGGTATTATGTATTTGAGATAATTTTTTGGTATTTGGTGAGGCTGATAAGTTACATTTTTTGTTCAATAGAATTAACGTCAAACAAGATAAGTAAATAAAATGCAAAGTTTTTAATTAGAATTGAAATTTGATTGATACGGTAATATTAAGAAAATAATGAAGAATACGATAACACTGTACATAGACCAGTATAAAACATTCAATTCTACGAAGGATAATAGTAATAATATAAAGCATAATTTTGCGACTTAAAAAAATAACGAAATTTATATAACTTTGATGATACCAATTTTTACTTATATTATAAATACGAAAATGTGATTGTTTCTTCCTCCTTTTACGGAGCCACAGCAGGTTTTGATTTTTAGATTATAGGTGGTTTATGGTCCAGTGATATGGTGTTAGGCTATGAATTAAAAATGCATAATTTCTGTGGAATAGTTATTTTTCCTTAGGACTAGGGAAGCGAAAGCGCGATAAAAACCTACATACAAAGTAATTTAATAATTAGATCGACATTGCAATAGTTGCAAATATTTATGAATATTTACTTCTTGTTTTAATAGTACTAGCAATGAAATAAAGGCCGCGTTTCACGTAATTATATTAAAGTAACTGACCAGAACGTGTAGTACATATTTTTTATGTTGTATTTGTATAAATTACGCAGTCTGATTGTTATTTAGGCAACTATTTGAATAAACTTGAACGTTTTGTAACGCACTTTTATTTTTACCATTCGAATGTTAATTTATACATAAGTATACACACGAATTGTGCATATATAGTTAGTTGCACCTGCAGCTTTGTCTATAAAGTATATAGATTATGATCATCTCATTTTTACATTCTTTAAAACATATTCTTTAAAAGAAATCTACCTCTTAACCTATTACAATATAATTTTAAGTGGATAATTAATGTATTTTTATATATGGCTGACTTCATAAGCGAATGTGCTTGAAGACCTTGGTAAACGTTTGATCAAATCGCGTTGTGTAGAAAGGCTATCAGTACATTAAACCAACGAGGATGTATAAGGAATAGACTATGGAATAATAGCATATGTAGGCAAAAAATCTCTGAATTAGGTATATACCTATTTTCTGAAGTTTGTTTTTGCCTGAGATAAAATAGCGTACGTTGACCACTATGAGTGCTATGACTTTGACTGTTGTATTAAAAATCATGTGGCCAGCGTCCGTTTTCGTCACGATCAATAAAAAATTACACATTCTAACACTCAAATTATTAGTTTTTAATCTATATTTTTGATTTGATTTACCTAAAGTAATAATAAAAAATAAGCGTACCTTTGGATATGTAATCAGATTTTCTATGAGATTTTTAGTACCAAAATATAATATATATATTATACTTAACGCACGCGACATTTACTTCAAAAGAACTCTCAGGCACTTTGGCTGAATCAAGTTTGCTTAAAAGGAGCCTTACTCAGAATGTTTATTAAGAAACGTCTTTAAGACAATATTTCTTATTGAAAACGATATTGCCAAATGATATATACTCTATTAAATGCAAATTTATTTCAGCGACGTCTTTGCAATGGGAAATTAGAAGTTCGAGATAAGATCACACCGTTCGCATGCCTTAAGCAGTATTTCAAATGACTAGGGTTCTATTTTATTTGACGTTTTGTTATGCAATGGCATTGAGGTTAACTTTCTTAAGGTTAAGCGACAATAATATCTATTTTTCGCTTTAATTAAAATGGTGTTACTAATTTTTGCCAGGTTGTTTACAACGATGTTGTTTAAAAATAGCGCTGCTATAACTTTTTTTTGCCCGGATTTCTATGATGTTGGATAGTACTTATTGATAGAAGTTGTACCTTTTTTGGGTGTTGATATTCACGATATCGAAATGTGTACTGACAAAATTTTACATTTGTAAGCTTAGTTCTGTTTATTACGTGGTGAATCAGACGCTCTGATATAAACTGTACTGCACTAGTACTGCATGATTACGATTCAGTCATTAACATACTTTTATAGTAAGGCTCTATAACTCAAAGTGAACAACTTTTACTATTGGACCTTTAAATCTAAAAAAATACATTTTCATATAAACCTGTGATACATCGGCTAGGCTTAAAGTATAATGTTTTTTTTTTTTTTTTTTTTATTTTTTTTTTTTTTTTTTATTTTGCTCGTCAAAATGACCACACTCCACCTGATGGTAAGCAGTCGTGTGGTCTAAGAGCAGTGGCCTCCACATCGCCCCCACAGTAGCCGAGGCGATGTTGAGGTCTCTACTTTGACGGCCTGAGAAGATGCTTTTTCACGCCCCGCTTAAAGAACCCAGGATTGAAGGAAGAAGGAAACACGTGCCTTGGCAGAGAATTCCATGCCTTGGTCGTTCGGCAGAGATATGAGGACCCAAACTTTTTGGTACGCGCTCTAATCGACTCTACCGTGTAAGGATGGCATCTGAGCCCAGCACGCGTTGTTCTGGATAGGAAAGGGGAGGGCGGGATACGGTGGAATAACTCTTCAGAGCACTCCCCGTGGTATATTCTGTAGAAACATGCCAATGAGGCAATGTCTCTACGGAGTACTTTACTAGTATAATGTACCTTTACTAGCCATAAATCGTTGAATAAATATAACTTTACCAATTTAATAATGAACCTTAGTTGACTGCATAGATGGCGCAATCGTTTAAATAGTCATCTTAGAACACCTAATACAACCCGGATACACGGGACAAAAATTATGTGTACATAAATTTGGGAGTAGGTATATGTGCATTGTAACCGTACGCATGCATAGGAGAGACTAATTTACAATTGCTACACTGTACGTACGGTACAAAAACCGTTGTTTCTATATGTGGTAAAGTACCATGGAAGTGATGGAACACAGGCATTACCCTAAAGCATAAGACTTCTTATAAAATAGAAGCATGTGAAAACAAATTTAAAAGTATACTTAGCATATTAGATTAATAGGTCATGATTTATCGTGGTAGATAAAAGTACTGTAATGTTTTAAATATTACCTGTAGCTACTCATTAAATTATTTTAAGTATTCAAGCATAGTTATAGTTTATACGTATAAGTATGTTTACCGCTCAAGGCAAAGAAAACATAAAGATATGAGTAAATAAATATGTTGTCGGCATTCGTGGTTACCGTATCTACATACCAATTTACGTACGTTATTGAGGCTGTGTTGGGCACAGTAAGTAGCTCGGTCACCGTAATGCGACTGCCAATAACTCATTGTCAACATAGAGCGATGAACGCAACGCGACAAGTCACGTAAATATAAGCGTTACAGAGGATTTACCATGAGTTCTCACAGTTGACAGCTACTGTCACTATTCAATGCATTTGATCGTCGGTGTGACTTTACATACTAATTTAGTGGTGACGTATTTGAACTTATCGAAACCATAAGACAAATAAGCCGCCAAGACGATCATAGGTTTCGAGTTGACTCAGGAGCTATGACAACTCATAAGTCATAATAGATTCTTTATCCTGGCTTTCTATGACTCGAAGCTTATTTGTTTGCCCTGCTTTATACCTCAGTGATCGGCATTACCTCCAAATCATAACGGTAGCGAATGCGACTGCTGTTTATGAGGACTCAGATTGGATTCCTGGGTCATGCAAAGTATTATTAAGTTTCTCCATATAGAAATTCTTAATAGCACAAAGTCTAGATCTGTCCCTAGAAGACGACAATCGGTTTGCCAACTATTACGAGGAATGTAAAACCATAACTAGCGAAATGTAGGTTAGTACACATCTGCCTGTTCCTTCGGGAATACAGGCGTGGAAGTATGACGCTGCTTTTTGTTATGGTTTGCATAAATCACACGTCGCGTGTCGTAAGTACATCATATTTATTGCCGCGTACACCATCGCGTGTACTACATCGCTCACCTAAGACGGTGCGCAAGTGTGTATCGCGTCCTATATAACACAGACATTGAGTAACATTCCAACAGAAGTATTCCAATCAAATCATTCACAGTTAATATTTATGCGTAAGTTATTATTAATCATATTCAACTCACATCCCGGTCCTTCGGTTCTATTCACTGGCTGGAAGTGGCTCACGTAACAAAGAAACGGTAACCTAATACGTGACAAGAAATATGACGTATTAGTCGCGTTGTATTATTCTATTGTGGTAGACCCATTTACCGACTAATTGGTTCCGACTGTTCCAGACTTCTTTGTGACTTTCGCATGTTGCGTGCGTAGTGAAATCGCGGATCCGCTCAGTTAACGCCGAGCGCCCAGGTTTCCAACCGAATTCCTTCTAGTTAAACCGAGAAGTCAGCGGTATTTGATATTTTCACACATATTAATAACAGTCATCTTGGCTGTATAATTATATAAGCCATCGAAATATTGAAATATATTTTTGCTACAATAATTTATTTAAGGTATAATTTCTCGGTAAAATGTCCAAAAAATATTTTACCTCGTATTTTATTTAATTTTTCCCTTTTTTATGTGAAGAAGCTATATGAAATACAATACATTACGATTACGTGTAACAAGATAACTATGTAGTAATATAAAAAAAATTACACGTTCATCATTCATATCACGTAATTTGTCCCTGATTTTAAACTGTCCATCAGAAAGAGTAACCAGCTCATGATCATGACGAATAATCACGAGCGAGTCATGCTACAGACACGACTCAAAACCCTAACAAAGTAACGCTCTGTGAAATAGTTCCCGATATTTTCCATAAATATAAACCAATTTTATGAACGTGATTTGAGGATTTGTTCGCAATAAATAGTCAATAGATATCGCGTATTTACTCCGGGTAAATAAATAGCTTTGCCCTATTAAACGTGATGACTTTTAGGCAATTCGGTGAAATACTTTTGCGGAAACAACACGACCACGTAAAATAACGGTTAAAAAACGGCATATAGGTACAAAAAGTCTCCTTTTAAGACAAGTGATCAATCCATAAGTTTTTATTATCCTTAAGTTTACTTCTTTTTTTTGTGCTTTTGAATGCGGTACGCGAGCTTTATTAATATTATGCCTCTCCGACTCGCTCTCGACCGGTAGGTATTTGTGATGTATAATCGAAAGCATTCGATAATTTACACAATGTATCTATAGGTCTATCTAACACAAAGTTGTGTCACCGAACGTCCTTATGCAATAGCGTCGGAGGCTTGGAGTTGCGTCACATTATTGTGGCATATCTTCCAAGGGAATAAGTGTCTATTACATACTAATTACAGCTGACAAGGTCGCGCGTTTATCTTTTGTTAAACACAGATGAATTTATCCTTCTAAGGTGACTCCACCCGTGTGAAGTACTCGACGTATCGATTAAAATTACTATTTAATTACATCATTGCGCAGGTACTCGTAAGACTTGTTAATAAATGCGTTATGAAGGGACAATCACCAACGCTGTCACTCAGAGTCCTTCAGCTTCACATTCAATGGCATTAGACTATGTAATTAATATACGGAGACGTGAATCTTATATTATTATATATTAAGAATTTATTTTAGTTATAGTATGTATTGGTTGTCGTACTCGAGTTAGTCTTTCCAATCTGGAAGTTTAAGCAGCATGGTGTCGGTTACGGAAAGCTTAAATACTGTCTAACATATACAATATAACCTATATTTGTTTACTCACAACTAAGAGTCTTGCGGGAACAAATACGAGAAACTTTTATGCGCAGTGTACTGAGACTACGGTGTACCTACACACAACTTTAGCGACGGAATAAAAACCACATGGCCGTGTAACTATGTTTAGCATTTACTACTAATTATTACGTTTTTATCTTTTGTACGATTGTACATTTAACTAAATTACCTTTTGTAATTCTTGATTAAAATCTCAAAATTCTTTAACCTTTTGACCGCCACGGACGTTCATTCACGTCAAATTAAACCGTGCTCACGACGCCCCCGACGGCATGGCACGTCGAAAATACGACTATTTTACAGTTCAAAATAAACATAAAAAATATGTTTGTTGTGTTCCTTTTACCTATTATTTAAAACTACATTAATCATCGCCTGGCGTAGGGGGCACGACGCTACTTTTATGCTGTGGCGGTCAATAGGTTAATTAAATCACGTTTTTCTAAACAGTGTCTTGTTGATGGAATTACATACGGGCGGATTTATGTAAAAGTTTAAAAAGTAGGTCGTCGCAGACACGGCCACTTTTTGTCCCGAGAGCGACGTGTAATTTACTATAGATAGACATAACATAAGTTGTCAGGTAGAGCGTCACACTCGTAATTAATCTGCTTAAAACTGGATCAATGTCTCGGTACACTGACACGATTTGTCTTTTAAAGGTCGTATGTGAGCAGGTGTTGTAGTCTCGAATATCGACACGAAAATTGCAAGTTTAACGTGCCTCAAGTAAAGTTATCCCGTCGAGGGAGCTATTCGCGTCAACTTCCAAATTAGCTGTAATTCAACTAAATAGAAGAGAATTGATGTTAGTTTCTCAACTAATTTGCAATTAAGACGGTCGCTATTGGAATTCTACGCCATGGTTTTTGATTTACATACTAATAAACGTACATTATTATGAGTACATTGCGTACCTGGATTGACGTAACTGAAAGCACACTTTCAACTAAATTAATTAAGATTTGAATTGGAGAATCTTGCATTAAAGAAAAGAAACATACATTTATACTTAATAACAATGATGGCTAATGTAATTTTTTCGGAATTAACTGTGACGTGAACATGTAATAGTGTAAGATTTAATATAAAGATACTACTATCTTATATCCACGAGTGTAAGATAATATCTATACGTATTTTAAGCATTCTTTTTTATTTCTATAAACCGTATCACCATATCTTATAGCATATTATTGCATGAGACAAAACTATATAATACTACGTTTACAGTATTGTTATTGCATACGGGAAAACAAGACAGCGCTTGATGGTAAAAGCTAAGTAACGGTCTATCAAGCTATGGTACCCACTTGTCGTCAGGCTGTCCGTGACATTTTTTACGCAAATATGGCAAAAGCCCACTTTGCCATATTTGCGATTAATTTAAAAGTGTCACATGATAGTTACTAGAATTATGCAAAGCAAGTTTTTTCAAAGAACGTAAGCAAACATTCAAGGTCACTTTTTTAATATATGGATAGAACATGTTGAATTTTCTTTACTTTTTATGGTTCCGTAGCCAAATGGCAAAAAACGGAACCCTTATGGATTCGTCATGTCTGTCTGTCTGTCTGTCCGTCCGTATGTCACAGCCACTTTTTTCTGAAACTATAAGAACTATTCTGTTGAAACTTGGTAAGTAGACGTATTCTGTGAACCGCATTAAGATTTTCACACAAAAATAGAAAAACAATAAATTTTGGGGGTTCGCCATACTTAGACCTGAAACTCAACAATTTTTTTCATCAAACCCATACTTGTGAGGATAGGTATCTATGGATAGGTCTTCAAAAATGATATTAAGGTTTCTAATATCATTTTTTTCTAAACTGAATAGTTTGCGCGAGAGACATTTCCAAAGTGGTAAAATGTGTGCCCCCTGTAACTTCTAAAATAAGAGAATGGTAAAACTAAAAAAAATATATGATGTACATTACCATGTAAACTTCCACCGAAAATTGGTTGAACGAGATCTAGTAAGTAGTTCTTTATAAAACGTCATAAATCGTAAACATCTATATACACTATTATTAAAGAACTATAAGAACTTTTATATTATGTTACTTGCTGCTATGGGACCCTTCATGGGCGAGTCCGACTCGAACTTGCCCGCTATTTTTTTTCATGGGGCCTTTGACGCCTGCCACTCCGCGGGGCGACGGAGAGGTTATGTCGGGCTCACCGGTGGAAAGATACCCCGGCGATACCGACTAAACCTACCACGGTGTTCCTCGACATAATCATAGACGGCGAGGCCGCGCGAATCGCTTTCACATACAATCGCGACCTCGCCGTGGTTTCGGCCGGCCCGCCCGTGTGAAACGGCAGGCCACTACACAAAAATACTTCCTCCATCGGGACAAAGACACGACACAGAGGCACACGTGGGAATACGCACGCCGCCTCTCGGACATGGTGCTGATCGGGAACATGCTGAAATATTGCAACATTTTGTGACACCTATTGTATGAATACATTTATATGTGAATCTTACTGATCTTAGTTTAATTATTGTTTTTTCTTTTGTTTTTCTGCACATAGAAAGAAAGTTTACATTTTATCGATAGAAAAACATCGCCATTTTCTACGCAAAAAGAAAGGTTCTCATACAAAACTCGAAACTGTGAAAAACTTTCACGTTAGGTAGGTACTTCTCAAGAAGTATTCGTACCTTTAAATATACAGAAAAGTAATTCGCAAAGCTCGGCACGTTTGTGTGTAGTCACCGCATTTATCTTACACCTCACTTTTTTTCAAAGGCCTCAGTTTAGTGCGTGATGTCTTTACGTGATTAGTTGATACGTAAACTTGTACCTTAGTTGCGTAATCGAAGAAACCCGCGATAGTGCATGGAAGGCGGATACAGACGTCGACCTCGGATCAGTTTCCAATCCTGAGTCATCTGTATAGAGAATACTCCAAACATATCCACCCACAGCTGTGTTTCAATGTCGCCTATTTACATCCAACACTTAAAGTATACTCGAGTGTAGAATAAGCACATTAGTCATGTTCACTTGGCTAGTAAGAAGTCTAGCAAGTACGCTGTTTGCTGAAGGAGTTACTGCACAAACAATTTCCAGTAGTTCCAAGGCTAGGTGAGTCTGTACATAACGAGCGTTTCTTGTGGTGCTACTTAGAATTCCACTTCTTGCAGTCATCAATATAGACAACGTGAGAACGATCGCAAGTACGTATCTTAACAAAATACAAATGTTTCACATGCAATAACGAAATGAAGAACAACAATTGAGTGTTTTTATTTCTTTCTCGTGTTTCACGGAGAACAAAATGTGAATAAACATCCATTTAAAATACAATATGTTTATTTTAAAGCTATCTTACAATTAGTGCCTTAAATAATCGGTACAAAATAATAAACGATTATTAGGAACAAGCATTTATATTAGTTAAAAGTTAATCGATAATAGCAAGATATGACATCTGACTATAAAAATCGATATAAATGTGACACTTAACTTTGGTAAGTCGTATAATATTAATATATTTTATAGTTATTTAACCTATATGATAATACAGAATATATTATTTTCAAACTTCTGGGCAAGATTCTCACTGGAGAGAAACCGCGTGTCGTAGAAAGCTTTACTAATTCGAAACAACAGACACGTAGAACTCACACCAAGCACCGGAGTATAATACCTTCTATGGCAATAATAAAACATAACTCTTGGTAAACGGTAGTAATGTCGAGACCGCTATATTAACCAATGCGCTATTCTTACCCGAAACTGTTTTCCATCTTCAGGATAACTAGTTATTTACCAGAAACAGAAACTAGAGTTAACTTGTTTATCAGTAGAATCAGAATGCTGCGATGCTCTCAAAATCCTTACAATTGGTCGGGCGGTAGGTTACCAGTGCCCAACTAAACGAGTTACAAAAGTTAAATGGCAGTCGTTCCGAGTCGTAGACAAACACTGGTAGTCATTTGCATTAAGCAGAACTGAAATTGTACCTCGGATTTCTTGAAGAAAGGAGTACGTCATCCGAATCTTAATTTATGAATTCTGAATTATGTTGGTCTGTTTTAAAAAAGACTGCTCCCGCACTAGGTTTCTCAAGTATCTCTTGTGCTGCAAACATTTTTACAAATATGAAAACAATGGACACAAAGAGCACCCATACTCGGAACAACTATTTGTGTATCAGACATTTTTTGTGCTGTGTGGGGATCCAGCACTCGGCGCACTAATCATCCGTGCAGTCATAAATTGTAATTATAACAGTAAGCAATTTTGGTATATCAGACAAGGAAGGGGGTAAGTGCGCTTGTTTACGCACGATCATGCAATTTCGGATTCGTTTCCAGACGAATGTATTTGGGTTCTTCTATTAAGATATTTTTCCTAGTATCCCGAAATGTAAAAATGTGTGCAAATAAACATGTCGGGCAATAAATAACTTCGTAGCGAAGATATCCCTACGTTTAAATATGATTACATACATAGATAGATATAAATACGTTTTCGGTTTTAGCTGTAATTAAACGGATAAGTGGACCCAGGCATAAGCTGTGATTAATAATCGCTAGGAAGAAGAAGATTTACTCCTCCGTGGACATACAGATAATGAATTTATATCTCCCTTTACAACCTTCTTTTCTATTTCGAACGTATTATAAAAAAACGTCCACAGAGATAGAACTTGAATGTATTTTTGAATTTAGAAGCAAGCCAAGATTTAATCTAAAAGTACGAGTAGAATCCACTTGAGCAAGATAAAGATAGTTGGGCAAAGAATGCATTGCTTTACAATAGTTGAGCAGAAATGTGCAAGGTTCGCTCTTGAAGAAACCGGCTAAGTGACCAACAAAGCTTTGACTTAGCTTTTCTAGTACCAGAACTTTGAAGTTTATTGATGAAATACTCTTTAAATACTTTACTACTTTCGAGTGTCAGTTCTATAAAGTTTAAGTCGATCAACTCTTAAAAAGGTAATTTTTAGTTCATTTGAGTAGAAAAGCCTATTATTGCGAGTTATCGAGTGACGATACAAATAAGCTAGCTCGTCAGGGATAATAATAATAATAATAAGAACCTAGCGAAAGAGTAGACTGTTGTTCTGATTCGCCGTGCAATCATTAATGATGGAATAATACGCATAATTAGACAAAGTCACATGTCTGTGTGTCCGAAGGGGTAGGCAGGTAGACGAGTATTACAGCTTCATTTCGCCGATTATGGTTTTACGTGCTTCATAGCATGAGGCGGGACTATTGCCCGCAGGACTCAGTTCCAGATTTCATGATGTTACTGATAATTTCTAAACAGAATACCTAATACCATTTTGCGTGATCCGGGCATCGAAGCTGAGAAATCCACATCATTCGCATTCACTACCGTTGCGACACTAAGGCCGCATTAAACGAATAATCATAGATGAAAATACCTGGACTAGCAAACGACGAGCTTAATTTTTTTACCTAAAGCAAGATACTGAAAGTTGGTTATAATTATCGCTCCAAACACTAATACCGGGGCGTGGTACGATTCTGTATACAGCCTAAATACAGCAACCGAGGCTGAAAAACATTAAGAGAAATAATACATACTAATACGAGTAAAATGAAGATATATAAGGCACAAATTAAGACAAATTTACTCTCAGTAAATTCCTTACCTTCAAAATTCTATCCAACAAGCCCTTTTGAACGAGCTTAAAATAGAACTCGGAACTGTATACACGTTCATTATATGAAAGGTGGCCTCACAAAACCTAGGCAGTACATATGTATTATGTATCTCATTAATAGGCATACGAGCTAGGGATCTTGTTACTACTGATGCTATAATGTTATCCACAATGGAGCCTATTCTGTTGTTACAAACTAATCTTAATAGACTACATCACGTTCTAGTAACGTACACAAGAAAAAGATAAGACATTTTGAGATACTAATTTTTATGACAGTTGCATGTATAGTTCTACACTTTATAAAAATAGTAGATTCATAGTCTATATAACTCTATACTAACTAGTCGGCTATAACCCTGAGAGATTATGGATAATTGGATTAGACCCCCAGGTGGAGAAGACCTATACTGCGCCAGATGTAGTTACAGAGTTTACAAAATGGTAGGCAAGCCTGTTCGCATCTATTGGATGCAGATCTAGACTCCGTACCGCTAATGAGATTTTTTTGCCAAAAGACGCAATAACACGTTGCCTGACTGGGGATTCATACACTGTCTGCACTGTCCATGAGATTTCGTGTGTGACTTTAGTGTCTTTGCGCCTACGCAATCCTTATACCTACCTTATATACCTATACTGCTTAGCACCGGCTTCCCAACATAAGGAGAGCTAGGCCATCTTAAAAGCCCGCAAATCTTAATACAAATATGCCATAGACCAACTAGGGTCGGATCCCGTCCGGATTTCAAAATCTCAATTCTCAACGAATGTCTAATAACGGGATCGTAAGATAAATCGCTGCGCAATCAGTAGAGTGATTCCATATATCGTTATTTAATATACTACTATTACTAGTAATAGTGTGGCATGTAGTTGAACAAAAACAAGATTTCCCTTGAAACCGACACCAATAGCTATAAAAAGCGAACGCGACAATGACAAACCGAATGGCCATTCGTACCCGGATCTTGTTAACGCTAGCAATATAAAACGAACTCGTTATAAGCTATATCATTAGAGAATAAAATAACTCCGAATGATTACGTTGCAAAACATTTCGTTGGAATGTACGTTATAGCAGTTAAAAAAAAACGTGTTACTCACAGCTTAAATATTGTGTTTTCACGCATGCGTAATGACATCACGCTTACGACATATTAGTACGTTAATAGGTGTGTTTACAAATATACAAATAAGCGTAAAGCTTTTTTATTAGTTCTTTTTTCAACAACATTTATCATTAATAATAATAAATCCATTTAATAAAAAACTAAATATTATTTTTTATTACGAATGGATGCGCAATAGTTTAGGCATTGTATTACGATAAAAGATGTCGTAGGTTCAATTGCCACTCAGACATTTTGTTAATTGATTCTTAACACAAGCATTGCAGCTTACCTACCTAGTTATTGACGTGAAAACTTCTTTAGGCGCGTTGAGCACTTCTTGAGTGAACAAAAATCATCGTCACGCTTCGTCATCGTCACGCTTCGTCATCGTCACGCTTCCACACTTTCCATTTTTTTATTATTTTAGAATATTAACAAAATCTCAGAAATGGTGCGCCCTAAGCAAAAAATAAAGAAATTTTGACCCCTTTAATAACCCATAAGAGAGTATCAAGAATGTTTATGATCAAGGATTAAAGTTTTCACTTCTATCGGCAGTCCCCAAAGACTGCCCCAATTTTGGAACCTAAATCGTTAGTAATCATTCAATCAATCCAGACTCGATACAACTATCGATCTATCAAATTGATGTAAGCCTATACACTAGGATTGACAACAAATTGCTACAATTTGCATTATAATTTGTTGTCAAACCAAAACAGCACCCAACCTTTTATGAGATATACATACATTATGCTCGCCTGCTGCCGACCGTAGGAATAAGGAATTAGAGGTGGGATGAGGGGCATGAGAAAGGTCAGCATGTGACGACACTGTCATACACCGGGCGAAACACAGTGACAGAGTTACTCTCTTGCTGCCTATAAAAGAGTAGTGCTAGCTCATTCGTACTGAATTCCTTATACCGTCAGAATAATTAACTGCACGACTCCCATCGTAGTTAAAGTGGTCGCCTAGCTATTACCACCGTTGTGGATCTGATGGGACACTGGACATAAATAATCTAATCCACAAATAGTTGTTCTTCGACTGCGTAACTTTTGTGTCCATAGTTAGAATGTAAACATAGTAGACATAAACACACTCTTAGCATAAGTTTTAAGAGTTAACAAAATTACAAGTAGTGTACATATAACAAAGCTGGCGTTATTTGTATCAAAACATCAGAAGGTTTAAATAATAAAACTTTTTCTATGAAGTGCCAGGTTTTCACCCTCTTAAGGGAACCCTTCTAGCCAATGACCCTCTCCCTCCGTCGCCTTTTACGAGTTACGCCGGAGAATAAGCAGCTGATACTTCCTATTTTCGGGTGATCAAAGATCAAATTCAAAGCGGATGAGAAAATATGTAATTTTAAATAACGCCTTAGTTTTTGCTTTGTTTTCATAAGAGTTTCGCTTCATAAAATATGAAATATATCCAAATATGTGTTGCAGTGAATGTAGGTTTTCATTGAAGCATTAATTTTCTACATGATAGGCTATTTGTTGTAAAATCTTCTATATGTATAAGTAAACTTTCATATTTTCTCATTATAAAATGCCTTTTTGTAAACTTGAGTCGTCTCTAACATAAAACGTGAATGTGATCACATCACGAAATAGACAATGAAATTACTAAATATCTTTTATACAAAATAAACATTACTTTTTTGGTCAAGTAACGTTAGTCTATATTCGGTTGTTGGTCCCGAAGACACAAATCGCTGACCGGATCAGATAAACAGTTTTTAATTAGACAATTCCCAGTAACAACACGTGGATTCTGAAGTTGTGCACACAACTGCCTTACCTTTCGGCAAGATAGGGTCCTAACACTCGAACGCATTTCACATCGATATTTACGAATTACGCATAACTTTTTATTTAAATATAAACGTCACCACAAAGAACCTACTACTTTCGCATAATAAATAAAAATTGATTATTTTGCTTAGTCTTTGAGCGTATTCATTCTATTGTTTATTATCTTGAAGCTTTGAATGCATAAAAGCTTTTTATTTAAACAATAAACTAAGATGGAAACATTGATAACATTTATCTGATCTTTTATTTAAAATTGCCTAAAAAACGTGTGAAATAGTTACAGTAATAAGTGTATCAAACAAATAAACTCTCTTGATTGTGTAAGCTCCTCCATTGAATGAAATTCGAGGCAGCCATTTAGCAACTGAGTAAAATTAAAATGTATTTATACACGGGTTTTAATCGTTGTCAGAATAAATTCTACTTATTTACAGTTAATTATATGTAAACAACTATTTGATAGGCTTGCGATTATTTTGTATTTTCTGTAAACATTATTTTGGGCTTTAGAATTAATCATATACTTTGTATTTTATTTACATATTTACTGAACTTATTATACGGGAATTTCCAAATCATCTTAAATATATTATGCACGAATGACATTGGCAATACCTATAGGACAAGATGATTGTATCTGTTTATTGGCAACATTAAAAATCGTGGCAAAAAAGCTTTTAAACGAGTTTATTAAATCGTATAAAAATAAATGGGTAAGTTAAATGTTTTTGTTTGAATGATGCAATGGTTGGTCACTTTGCTTTTAGCGATGCAACGAGTGTTGTGGCTTTGTTCCTTGTAAATTTTAATAATCTGTGTGTTCCATAGAGTGCTGCTCCGAATTTGAGTGTCCCTTGCGTTCGTTATTTAAATCTTTGTACCGGCAATATGGATTAACACATTCAACGCCGCATCGGTCACAAATTACCACGAACAATACATTTTATATTGGATCTGCTACAGCCATTCAATGTGTTAATATATTTTACCTGTGACTTTGTCTCCGTGACGTATAAGCGTATAAAGACCAAGAACAGAATATTTCTTCGTGAGTAGTTAATCGATGTCAATCTCGCACATATAAATTATTTCTATATAAACAATCATATCGATCCCATTATCTCGTTGCTGTGCAAAAGATATACAAACCAAGAAACACACTTTCGTACTTATCATATTAGTAGGTATAGATAAGGATATGTAAAAATTATATGTAAAATGATTTTTGTGAAACAATGTAAGCATAATTAATACATATAAGCAGCAATCATTGATAGGCATGCAATAGCACCAAAAACTAAATAAAAAGGTGCATATAATATAATAATAAACTGTACTTATATATAATTAATATTATATATGTTGCATGAGAATAATAAAATTAATATCATATATTTAAAGTAGCGATATTTTAATGGCTTAAAAGATGTGATTGAGACTCAGTTCGATCGCCACTCTTACTCTACTGACGTGAACTTGCCAACAAAAATACAATTGCAGAAATTAGACTATTAGTAATTCTTTATAAAAAAAGACGACACCCTCGCTAGGAATAATTCCTGTATTACGGGGGATGTTTCAAATATTCAAACAACGGTCACAAAGAACATCCAGACTGGGAGCAACCATTTGTGGATCACACAAATTTTAGTCCTTTGCTGGATTCGAACTCACAACACTCGGCGCAGTGGCAGTGGCGCATGGCGTGGCGATCACATTAACCATTACGCCATCCGTGCAGTAAATTACATTCATATATAGATTCACGCCTGAATACTCTTAAATAGTGTTACGCCTTTATTTTGCTATCCATGCCCTAAGGTCCTACGTCCGACCAGATAAAGAGCCTTTTGCCATTTACCAGCTACACTAACAGATATGGTAATCTAGACCTACAAAACATAAAGCCTAATAACACTGCCTGATCGTAGATCAGAGCACCGTACCTCTTATTTACCCGCAAGTAAGCCACGAGGCCAATGAGGCATACCAGAAAATATTTTCACCCATGTGACTTGCCAGCCACATATAAATTTTTAAATATGTAGATGGTTTTAAAAAAATACTTTTCGCTGGTTTAGAAATCGAAAATATCTTTAGAATCTACACACTGCTACCATTGGTAGCATTAGTACATTGAATTGCAATGCTGGTTCTTAAAAATTAGTGCAGCTCCTTGGTCACGTGAAGCGTGTATATCTACTCTATATCTATAAATAATATTAGTTTTCAGATCCAACCAAGCTAGTATCTTATATCACAGCTCAAGAACAAGTTACTGTAGCGTGCACGTAGATGATTGATAGACACCCGGGGTTTATAGCGGGATCAACCTAAAACCAGTGTCTAATAAACCTCCGTGGCCTAATAAATATTGAACTGGGTACTACATATCTGCTACAAACACACATGTAGTAATTTCTTTGTTTCTACTCTTTTATGTATTTTTATTATAAGCGTATGTAGTTTATAGTAACAGATTCAATATCAAATGTGCTTTTTTCGTTATTTGCCCTTATCATATTTCTCATTTACTGCCACCAGGTTCATGAAAGAAAATGTGTTAATCTCAACCAAATCTTAATGGCCATTGGTTACTATAGCCCTGCCACAAACATCTAGGTACCAAACACACATACAAATCTCCCATAAGAAATGTTAATGATATTATCATGCTTTTGATGTAAAAGTAAATTTGAGACGTCTTCAAGAATAGTTTTATCGAGGCGTCTAGTTAATATTAAGGGTTTTACTAGGTTAGGCGTATGGCTACTCTAAAATAAGGAACTATATCAGCAGAAGAATGGTTTGGCTCCTACGACACCCATGGGAAATGGTCTAGCTTGTATGTAGTCGTAAAAAGATCATATTATATTTTACCATTTATTCAAATTAAATGAATAGTCATAAAATAAATCATATTAATTTTAGTAAGCTGAAAAAGCTGCAGTAGACAGCGTTAAGCTCGTATTGAATGGTAACAGTTAACAGTTGGACCATGCAGTAGTCTTTACATTTGTTATGTTTGCCAAGTAAGTCAAATTGGTGCAATGAAATGTAGCTTTCTAGATTTATGAATGAAACTAAACGTGTACACATGTAACAAAATGAAAATGAAGGCAACATTCATTCATATAAAATCATAAGATGGTTAAAGATTAACTTAAAGAGCATAAGAATATTTTTCGTACTTACCAACGACTGCAGTGACAATCCAATGAGACAGAAATAAATCACAACAGAAACACAGAAATGGACGATACAAAGAACACCACGGGAGAGGATTACAAAACAATATAATAAAATAAAATCACCAGGGTCAAACAGGATCGCACAATCAAACTAAACGCGGTCGCACCATGCACACAGATACGTGGACAAGTCCAGGACTCGGCCTAACAGTTACAGACGTTTCATAATCAATGCGTGAATGTTGTAATATTTACGTAATTTTTTTTTCAGCTTGTCAGACGGTCGACGCGATGTAGTGTAGCCGCAACCAAATGTACCGCTCCCGGTGAACGCACGGGCCGCACTGCTTGCCCGTAACGGCAAAAGGTCGTTCGTTACCCACATTCTCTTTCCGCGCAAGCCTTCCCAAGTTAGAACGAGACGGAGAATTTACAGACTCGCCGAGCTAGCCGCGCGAGCGAGACGACAACAACACAGCCTCACAGGAAAACCCGAACTCGAGTCTTGATAGTTCTAACTTAAGACCGTGCTTTGCCTTTGTGAATTATTTGAAAGGTATATTTTCATTGCACAAGCATTTATTATGTGTAAACGGAAATAACAAAAACGTTATAATTGTCAAATGAATGAGTAGGCTTGCAAGGTAAAATGTCTATTACCACACAAGTTCGCACCGCGTTCTGTGCGTCGCATTCCCATAACGCTTTATTATATGCGTACGCCTAATGTTGTTGGAAATAATAACGTTACTAACGTTAATTTAGCTTGCCAAAAGCTAATATTAATAGAACAAGTACCTACCTAGTCAGTAGTCATTATTGTTTAATTAAACGTGGATAGCTGTTATCCCTGTTATCTTCGTTGTAACAGTACAATTTAGTCACATATCCAAATCCCTAATTTGATATTTAGAGTAAACAGAAGATTCATTAATTTTAACTAACATAGTTTATGAGGATATAATCCATGACGCGTTACTATGCTTTCTCGAATAAACCTCGAAATAAATTTTCCACAGACAATTTCGTTGAGTTTCATATAAAAACCGATAGCTAACAATAAGTGCGAATGGTCGGATCAGTTAGCGGATTTCACTATTCAATTTATATTTAACAATGTTTCCGCAAATGGATTTTCACAATGCTCAAATGAATTTTTACTGTTTTATTATATTTTCCGAGCAACGTGTGGCTTTAATTTGTTACAATTATTTTTTCGACAACAATTACTATGAAATGGTGTTTCCCAGCCACCTCCGACTTTTTTAATATACGCGCATATTGTAAAGTTATTAATCATATTATGAAGTAAACATTGGGACTAAACCTACGTTTATAAAGTTACTCATGCTTTTTTAAGGCTTTTGAGGACTATTGTCTTGACTAATATGGCCTCGCAAAGTGCCTTCTATTTCCAAAGACATTTTAGGAACACAGGCCAAAACCAGCTCTTATATGTAGTTACCGAGCTTTAATCAAAAATGATTACATAGGCAAACTAGAGACATGTTTAAAATTAAAATCTGAACGCGCCGTGACGCGATATTAGTATATGCGACTGCTGTGCATGAGGAACCTTTGATTCTTTAATCGGGCAAAGTGTTAGATTTATTGGTCAATTAATTTTTAATTGCAGCACTTACGGCCAGTCCCGCAACTAACAAGTAAAAGTTAATCGAAAGATAAAATATAGTATGCTGTTTCACTCTTGTTAGGTTAAAGAAGAGAGATGGCGAGACTTTTATCTTATAGATTAATGATAAATGGAGGTGGTGGGACAAGCCCTTAGTCTGGAATCCTTGCCTATAAATAGGCTCGCCCTCTAATTAGATGTGATCTACATTTACCATAGGTGGCTAAATGTTCGTACTTCGGAGATATAGTCGTGAGACTATTAATGTATGTATGCAAAAACCTAAATGTACTAATGATACCAATTTAAAGAAAGGTAAAATACTCAAAATTTGGTTAGAGTCTCTTAGGACTAAACATGAGCAAATAAAAATAAATACAACAACATCATATCATATGGATAACAAAAAACTTTATAATGAGGTTTATGACATCAAAGCCTGTATGTACGTCACTATCCCCCGAGGGCGTAGTCGTAGGGATACGTTACGGTTTCAGTAAATAAAACTACTTTCGGTTGTTTAACTCTTTTTTGCGTAACGTAGAGGGCAAGTTACGCATAACGTACATGTATACATTACAAGCATGTAATGTAAGAATACTTAGATTTGATACATACTTCGAAACAAACGATGAACGTACACTCGATACTCTTACCGTAAACCTACGCGCTTTGATATATCATAAGTCTCGGATTTTAAAGACGGAAGAGATAATCCTGACTTCTTAATCCAAATAACTGCGTATTTGCAAGCGTGTTTTGTTTTTGTGCTTTATGCATATGAAAAGAGAGTAATAGAGGTGTGTTTTATAGATATAAATAAAGCTGCACGTAAAATTGCGTCTTTTTATCTCATAATAAAAATATTGATGAAAAATTATATTAATGAAATGCAGTTCATTTTTTAATAAAAAGTCTATATGACACGTTCCATTAGCTTGTTTCTTAACTTAAACAAAAGATGATCATTAATTGCTTTTTTAGCATAATTTTAACATTGCGTGGATATCGGTCCATCTGTCAGCAAATTGCAATGCCATAGATAAAGGCATATTTACAATAAGCAATCTTTGGTCGCCCATAACTTCAATGTCGATACTCCGTATCTCAGGTACTGCTTGGTCTACAATTAAATTATGTTTACTGTCTGTAAGCCAACTATTTATCAAAACGATGCACGATGAATGAGCGCAAATACGATCTCTACCTACCAATGAACCGATTTTCCTCAAACAATTCCGATTTTACCAGCTTTTCAGTAAAAATGCCTGCGCCAATGATTTTGGAGACTAGTTTATACAAAAAAAACCTTCAAACTTTATAACACTCCTTTTCTTGCATAGAAGGTTAAGAAAAATGCGCAGCAATTCAATTCATGACTTTATGGTTACTCCTAGAAGTAGTGTTGCATCGCGCCATTAAAACTCAATTGAAATTAAACTACTTTACTTTACTTACTAGCAGTAATGGCTACTGAAAAGCAACCCAAATGCCGGGTAAAGTGTAAATCTAAAACTAAATAGTTCAATAATTTAAACAGTAGTAAAGTTTTACAGTAGTAGTTTATTAATATCAAAATTATTAAATAACTGTGTTTTTAAAATAAACAATGCGATAAAATCCGTGTAAAGTAGTTTATTTTCAATGTATATTATGACCGTAAACTTAAGAAAATATTACTAAAAACCAATGCTTAAAGCATTACACTAGCGATTAGAAGAGTTCTAAGTTTGAATCTTACCAATAAGATCGTTAGAGCTACTAAACATTGCACCGGTAAATAAGCCAAACAATTAGACACAGCTGTCAATTGCAGACACTAGTCAATAGTAATACCTATGCACACTTTCGTCTATCACCCTCGGTATTAGATAGGCGTGAGACGTATTTATTTGTGACAGGGCTTCGATCAAATAAATTATTAGATATCGGGTCAGCGTTTCAAAATCATCCCGGGCGGCGCCCTCACTCGCGGTGTAGAGCGGTCCGGGTGCAGGTGAGATTTTATGTTAGTGCAAGCAATATTGAACATTACGTTTTAAAATGTAGAGTTTAAAATACATTGTTGATATCCTTAATAATGTCTAGAAATGTGTATGTCAAAAGGAGACTTTTGCTCTAAAATTTGTACTAGAGCCAATGTGTATTTGTTAGGGCGAAATCGGCGACTGTGGTCAAGTATGTGCAGACAGCGGAGGACAAAATGCTGACATATACAAGTAGCAAGCTAGAATATTCCCGTAGCTTGTGGTTTAGAAGTAGCTACTCGAACGCTCAATTTGCACCGATAGTAAATAAAATTTATGAAAAAGATGACTTGGTAGCGCAGCGGTAATGTATGCGAGTGCTGTGTATGAGATCTCGGGTTCAATTGCCGCGCAAAGGTTTATTCAGATTTTTCTGTCAAGAAATTCTTATTAGCAGCATGTTGTATAAAAACTGTATCCGGTAAACGGCAATAAGCTCACCACCTATTAGTCGGACCTAAAAACATAGTAAGCGAAATGTGGAAATATAGACGTGAGACTATACAACATCTCACAGATGTGCGTTAGCACAACCTCAAACACCCCAATTAAATTATTAAATCGTAATAATAATATAATAATTAAAATGTTACTTTTATGTACTTAAATATTTTAATTTAACGAATTAGTTCTCCTTATTGTGCGCGGATAGTATGGGTATATTACAATAAATCTAAGATCATTGCCTTTATTGCATCATAAAACTTATTGCCTTGAATTATGATACATTTTCATTTATTTCAGCTGTCCAATAAATGGATGACTATAATTTAATTCGTTTTAAATATTTTAGGGATAAAAAATTACCTATATTAAAAATTTCTGGAATTGATTCAGTAGCCGATTTTGAACAAACTACTTTCAGGATGTGCGTTTATTATGTTATATGTTGTATAATATACTTATATATGTATGTAAAATATCGTCGGTACCAGTCGATGACTAGAGCAGCAACGTTTAACGCGAACTCTACGCATGTAAAAATGTATTTACTTAGTGCAATACAATGATCTATTAATATAAATAAATTAAAGATACCTTACCCATCAAATGAGCTGAAATAATAATTCTGACCAATAATAAAAATACAAAAGTGTGCTTGTTTGTTCTTTCTCCACTTCAAAAAGTAGCAAAGAATTCACGTGATTTTTGAGCAGAAATTGAAACGTAGACTTGTATTTGATATGAATTTCACTTTGATATTTCGGCCGCTCTTGAAAAAGGGTCTCGATAGACAGCAAGATGGACAACAAAGCAATCCTAATAAGGCTTTTATTTTCTTTTTACCTTTAGACATTTGGGACTTTAAGTAATACATAAATATACGTTTTTATAACTGCGAAACCTACTATCAATATAACTTACATAGTAATTCTAAATATAATATTATATTATAAATGCGAATGGGAGTTTGTTTGTTACACTTTCACGTTTTAACTAAACTGACTTATCATCATAAAATTTCGCATACACATTATCAAGGATATGGAATGAGATAAAAAGTACCATTTATCCAAAAAAAAAAAGTTTCCGAGCGTTCGAAATCGGGCAAAAGCTAGTTAAAGACAAAAGGAAGACATTTTATTCTGGTAGAAAAATCATAGACTTACGTCCACGAGTCCTACTATTTTTTACCTACTATACTACACCCTTATATCCTCGAAAGGGTAGGCATACATACACATATCTAATACATCCACATTTCCCCAACTAAGTTTTTAGGGTACCACGTTAAAGGCGTCGGGTCTATATCTATTACTGAACACATTTTCAAATTTAGTGATGCTACTGAAGAACGAACACAGTATTGATCCGGCGATCGAACCCGAGACCTCACGATTGCTGAACTTTTGCCACGCGACCAAAGAGAAAATACAGACATAAAAATGAAAACCATAATACCGCAAGTTCGTTAAATTATGTGAAACTTAGCGTGACACGTTTTTGTATGTACAATTACGTTCTTAGAGCAATTATCTTTACTAAAAAGTGAAATAAACATTTAACGACTTTTTTATGTTTTGTCAATTATCAACCATCCTTAAACAAGAATAGCTCAAGAATAGAAAATACTAAATGCCTCTCGAGGCATCTGGTCGTCGCTATCTATTATAGTATAGTTTAAAAATACCAGCAATTCATATGCATAATAAATGAACTTAGTAGTTTGATTTGGTAGAAGATTTGTTATCAATGTGAAATGAATTGGGACGAAGAACAAAATCTTATACAAAATGTAATACAGGTTACACTTGGTAAGATGATAAACTTATATCCAGAAAAGGCTAATATATATAATTGACATAAAACCTTTTGCCTAAACCTAGCAACTAACATAAATGAGAATCCAGCAACTTCAGTAATCTCACTAACCAATAACACTTAAGATTCATAAGTTTTACACAGTGATAAATTAGAAAACACTTAGAATTTGTATACACAGACATAAAACAATACCCAAACCTACATAATTTATATATGTTTGGATATTATTTATATCCGTCGCTTGAATGATTGTGAAGTCCACCGCGATAGAAAGCTTATCCCATATGCAAATGCTGTGTATTTAGAAAGAAAATGCCAACAGTAAGACTTGCTTACGTCAGCTACAAGGTAAAGCAAAATAATATCGCAGAAATAGCTCCAGAAATGGTATGATTATTTATCAGAAACAGTATCAGTTACGTAATTTGGTTCGCAACAAAGGACCTGTTTACAAATTTTCAATAATTAGTTCGGACGGCATAGCATTACTGCATCATTGATTATTCAACAACACCAGGTACTACAGCGATGTTACAACAAATAATTGACGCAGCGGGTGCTAGTTTTAATTAATACTTATTACAATATGACGTCATTTTCAATGTTGCTCTTTTTGCGATTAGTTTATTCTTTGTTCTGTTTTTATTTATCTTTTTTAAATGACAACACCCGCACTAGAAATAATTCCTGTGTCGCGTGGCACTTTACAAACATACAGACAATGGACACAAAGAACATCCAGACTCGAAACAACAATTTGTGGACCACACAAATTCTTGTCCCGTGTGGGGATCGAACCTGCAACACTCGGCGCGGTGGCGGTAGCGTGGCGACCACTTAAGACCTTGTCCAGAAGGGGCGAATTCGCCGCGAAACGTTACGCGCGAATTCGTTCGCGCGTTAGCGAGATACTAGACGCCAATACATCGCGTCTACAAGCATCGCGCGAATTCAAAATACGCGCGTAAATCGCGTGCACTTCGCCAGACTCTCGACTCGCGCTTGATTCGCGCGTATTGCGCGCGAGTCGAGATACTAGAGATGCCTTGTTGCGTCCAGTTAACGCGCGAGCTCCAGAGCGAGTGCACGTATTGAGGGAAATGGATGTCTAAATTCGTCCTCAAATGCTCGCGCGTTGGTACGCTTCTTCTGGACGCAATGACCGCGCGTGATACGCGCAAGAGAATCGCGGCGAATTTGCCCCTTCTGGACAAGCCCTAAACCACTACGCCTTCTGTGCAGTCAAATAAGAATATTGACAAATACCTCCAACACAATAAAGGTTTAGGAAATTTACTACCAAAATAATTTTCCATTTTGGTTTTCTTGGAAGCCAAAAAACCACTTTCACTGCAACTTTCTTTCATCAACGATATGTTCTTTATAGGTTTTGGTCATCAATAAGTGTAACAGTTTAATTGAAAATGTTAATGTGAAAAGCTATATATTTTTATTGCATTGGATTAATGCAACCAAAAGCTATGATTCAATATAATAAATATATTCAGACATCGTAATAGAAATTAAATCGGCTATTTTGTTTATGAAATTTAACGACTTCTGGGCAAAAAGTATATTAACTAGTGAGTAAGGCAGACATGAACTACTTTCATACAAAGCACGCAAGCTTGGGCTAGCTTCTAATATGAAATTTAACGACTTCTGGGCGATAGTATATTACCTAACTCTAGTTAATATACTATTTAAACTAACTACTTAACGGCCTACAGTTAGACAGACAATGTTGCCAATTCTGTTGTCACAAAATTCTCTAAACTTAACTAAAAATCATAAAATTTTTTTTTAGTCCTGTCACTTTTAACGATTTCAGAATACGTAATGTCATTTGAGAGGACTAAACTAAATTTTAGTGAAGTTTAGTTAAGCTTAGAGAATTTTGTGACAACAGAATTGGCACCATTAACTACTTTAATAGCAAATAGATAGACAAAGCTTGACTAGTGATAGCCGGTTACTGTAGCATATAGCCTGTAGGCTGCTTGCACTACATGTAATACGATATAGACATTTAGCCCTTAGGTGCTAACAGACAGCACATCGTCTCCTTACGGCGCTCTGAAAACTGATGTAAGATACACGACGCGAAAATATAAATGGTATAAGCAACTTACAAATATTCGAATAAACATCAGTCGCAGCAGCAGAGAATACTACTGATACGAGATCGCATCTTCCTGGGTAAGTTTTAAGTATTATTAGATTTTCTGTTAGTAATTACGTAGTAGTAAGTACGTAATCTGGAACTGTGTCTAACAGACGGCAATACCCTCGTATAGCGTGGGACTTAAAATCATAGTCAGCGAAATGTCTTACCACTATAGGTAGAGGTGGAACATAGTCTCACTTTTATAAAGACCCCGAAAGGTATGCCATTCGGGGGCCCACGCTTCGTAGTGGCAGAGCCCTATGTATATATAAATAGACAGCTTGATCGTAAATCTTATCCTAGGATTTTCTTATAATTATTATTTATAATCTGCAACGTGTATAAATACTTCCACATCTAGTAGTTTCGGTTGCAACTCGTTGTAATGTGTGTCCATTGTGTTGTATTCGCACGGTTCGCTGTGAGCTGAGACATATCCTCATGCCTATCGTATGAAATCTATTTCCTTTTCATTTGTTTCGTTGTGCTCCATGCTTCTGATGTTGTGCTACGGTTCGTTGTTTTATGTTCATATTAAATTAGGCCAGTTTTTTTATTTGTCAGACTAACGATCATAAAAATTGCAACCACATATATTTTTATTATTTTACAAGTGTTCTACGGTATACGAGATAGTTAATTTAAATTACTGCATCGATGCCGCAGCGTTAGTTACAGGATCAAGAGAAGTGTTATAAGGTTTCGCTATCCAGAAATTCTCGGTAGCGGCACGGTGTCAGAATTAAACGCTGGCGAAATGTGGGTGTAATTTACTTCTGCGGAGTTGTAGGCGTTAGACTTTATAACGTAGGTGGATTAATTAATTTAAACAATTACTAAGAGCTATATTCAATTTTTAATAACTTATGACAGTGATCGTTTGTACCACTATTTAATTAGACTACAAGGATAGCGTAGTTGGCGTAGCGGTCTAAATGACTGCCGAACCACAGTCACTGCGCCAAGTGTTGTCATTTCGAATCCCACACAGGACAAAAATTTGTGTGATCCGCTAGTGGTTGTTCCGAAAATGATCTATCTCTCCTTTGTTAAGAAAAAACTAATCTATTTAATTAACAATAATTTTATTGAAGATCAAGTTTTAAATGTTTTGGTGTTGCAGATTTGTCTAAACATGTGTCTGCAAAAACACAACCCACACAATTAAAGTCTGCTAATTTACAATGGCATTGTACAAATTCGTTTTAATGCAGAGATTTGAATCTGAAGTTTAAAATACAACGCAGATTGTATTTTACTATCATATATAGCATAGTATATACACTTGAACTAAACTATTATGATTTCAGTCTTTCATACCATTATCTTTTCATAATATTATATGTAACCTATAATTCATATTATTATATATTTCTTTAAGTATTTCAGTCACATTATTCATAATAAAATATATTTCCTACTAAGATAGATTACTAGCGTAATCGGTGTGCTGCCACTGATTTCTAACTGCTTTGCTGAAATACGACTCCTGCGGGCTTTCCTATTTAAAATATCCGAGCAGCCTTATAAGAAGTAGTGACCGTAGTTGTAACGAATAGAAACTTACAACCTTCTAGGTATCAACCTGATACCATCATTGTATAATCGACACTACGAAAATCAAAGTACATATATGTATAATATATACTTTGCAACGTCTTATTCTCACGGATGCAATAAAGATTTATACTCGTAAAAGGATGGTACCCTGGCTTATTTAAATAGCTTCCTGCTTGGAGATTGTTATAATTTACCCAATAATATATATAATACAATACTTAATATGTCAAAATTTTCTATTGGAACTTCTTACACAGATTCAACAACAGTTTATTTTATTGTCAAGACGGCAAAAGTGTTCAACAGTCAAAAATCGCTTAATGAGTTTAGTATCCATATTATGAAGTTTAAGTATATTGACATATTCCGGATACAAGCCATAGTTCATATTATACATTTAATAGGACATAGTATTACAGAAACGCCCATAAAAGCTTGATCTATGTATCTATCTTTGTTTTTGGACCCAGCGCGTGAATGTATACACAAGTTGTAAACCAAATAAACTGCGATACAATCCGCATAAGTAGTTAAAGTTCAATGTAACATGCGCGAGAACGCAAGGAAATGCTATTAACTCGCTAACTACAAGGGTTAAGTACACCGGTTTTTCTAAGTATTTCCTTGTGCCGGTTGTTATCACTTAGAGAAACTGCGAGTAGAGATCGGTAGTGCACGACTTTCAACTAGTATCAAGGACTTTGTACTGCGGAATATGAGAATCATATACCGTATTCACACACCGGAATAGTGCGAAATAATGGAGATAATATTTATTTACCAAAAACCAAGAATAGACAATCATACTGCAGTGTTGCTATATAAAACAACATAGGCAAGGTTAGAATTCTGGTATTAAATAATTGTAAAAATCAAAATTATTGATAGATAATACTTTATTGTACACAAAACCTTTGCTACATAGGTACTCCTACCTAGAGGTACAAAGAAAATATAAAACACTAGTTTCTGCCCACAGTTCCGTCCGCGTGTATCGGCAAACTAATTAAAACGTGTATGACTTTCTCCAAGATACAATCTCCTTCCTTGTCAAATATCAGCTCTTTAATCGTAAAAAGTAACAAACAAACAGCGTTACTTGTATTATAATATTTGTATAGATTTTAATTGAATTCTATTCTATTCTATCACATACACACAACACCATCTAGCCCAAACTAAGCAGAGCTTGTACTATGGGTACTAGACAATGGATAAACATACATATATACTTTTTTGTTGTAAATACATACATATTATACATAGAAACACCCAGACCAAGACAAACATCCAAGTTCATACACACAAATGTTTGACTTGTGCGGGAATCGAACCCGCGACCTCAGGCGTGGCAGTCGGTTACACTAACCACTACGCCATCGAGTGTACAGGGTGGTGACACCTATAAAATTACTTTACCTACCTACTTTTATCTGCTTTACTTTTACCTATTTTAGTAAACCACAGAAAGGAAAGATAGGTTTATCAATCAATTAATCGTGGCTTTAAAATGTCTTATTATGCTACAGTAGTAGCAAAATTTATGAAGATTCAGATACAAAACTTATCAACAAACGTCACTCATTCAAAACGGTCACATATTTGCCTAACATATTCGTATACTTACAATAACATTACGAAATGCATTGCATCAAATAAAAAAACACTACACCGTGTCAACAATATAAAATACAGTCAAGTTTACGTCTCACTAAAAATTTAAAAGCCATTTTCTGAGCATAAAAAGGCCACGTACTTGCACTACAATGTCGAAGTGGACGCGGAACTAGTATTGAATGCTAAAGCGACCTTGCAGAGAGCCATGATGCAGCTCAAAAATAACGATAATGTGAGGTTAATGTACACTATACCATCCCCACACGTTTTCACAACATCATTGTGAGCCTGTGGCAACCAAAATACATTCTTTGTTCTACGAAATGCGCTTGGCTACGTTGCTAAGCAGTAATTAAACCTCGGCTAGGCGTGAAATAATACGATGTTCAAACAATTACTATATGATACAATGAGGCAATGCTCGTGATCTATTGAAATTACACCGCATGTATACCACTCGTATATATTACATTTTTAAAGTTTGCTAATTAGATATTTGTACATCTTTTTTAGCTAATTACTCGCGCAATATTTCAAATACTAAAAGTAAGAGCCGTGCGTGTGGTAATCGACTTAAATGAGCGTTAAAAATGAACTACTTTATTGCCCATGCATAATTATTATAGAGTACTAAAAATTTGTGACGGCAACTTGTTAAACCACCGCTTTGCCTTGGTATTCGGAAGTAAACACGACAACCTTCAAAGGAATTTAATTTTGTGTAATAAAATCGTTGTTATTAATCTTGATAAAACGATTTCATTCATTGACGCAGGTGCCGGCCGTCGCCAAGCGAAAGTGAATCGAGGGCATGCCAAGGTCCCGGTTTTTTGCGATGATCCAATAGTACACGAGTTCTGAAAGCGTAGCTACCTTCATAAAGTCACGTATAGTAAGGGTTGATCCGTGACATGAAAATATAAAATAGTTCTGTACACAACCGTCCCTCCGTAGCGAATATATACGTCCTAAACATTTTAGTAAATACAAATTCATTTTATGGAACGGGATTTTAGTTTTTACACACCGTACAGCTTGTATACTGATTAAATTAAACGTTGCAAATTAATTCTACGAGTGTTCTGGAATAAATTATAATTAATTTATACACATGCATTCATGTTCCCGGAAACTAGTTGGCATTAAGCAAACATCTCCCTGAGTAGTCTCTCTGTACTGTGCACAAACAGTACTAGATTACGGTCATAATAAATGTATTATTATAAATTATAAAGGCACAATTAAACAGAAGTAAATCCTAACTAATATTATGAATCGTTTGTTTGTGTGTTACGTTTTCACGCCTTAACTACTCAGGGGTACAGAAAAGGACATAGGGTACCTTTTATCCAGAAAAAGTACTGTTCCCGAGGAATTGATGATAGACATAGCCTACGTTTACGTGAGCAGAGCCGCGGCCAAAATTTAGTATATCATAAACGAAATCGTTTCCTGCATGTCTTAAACGTGAAGTTCTCGTCTATCTGTCAGTTTGTCTTTTAAGGTTAAAATGAATAAACCAATGTGCATTGGTTTATTCATTTTCGTCGATTACCAAACGCGAAGCGGTAGTAAATGCGATTGGTGTGTATGAGGTGTTTAATACCTAAACCTGGCAAGATATTATAGGGTTTTACTGTCAAGAAATTCTCAGTAGTACCTTAGAGTCTAGATCTGATCCCGGGCAACGGCAATAGACTCGCCCTCTATGACGAAGGACTTAAAACGCAGTTAATGAAATAATAATAATAATAAAATATTCTATCCCATACACACAGTACCATCTAGCCCAAACTAAGCAGAGCTTGTACTATGGGTACTAGACAATAGATAAAGATACATATATACTTCTTTTTGTAAATACATATATTGCAAAGTGCGTATTTCCAATTGTAAACAATTGGAACTTTATTTTTTATATCTCTACATATACATATATATAAAAACCTCGTGTCACGGCACGGTGTTTGTGGTCGCACTCCTCCGAAACGGCTTGACCGATTTTTATGAAATTTTTATGTGTATTTGGTAAGTATGAGGTATATATAGGTCGTATATTATATTTCATACCGCTAAGACATTATATATATGGCAGAACAATGTTTGTCAGGTCAGCTAGTTATCACTATAAAATACATTTGAAAGGATTTAGTACTTTATTAATACTAACCATTATACCGGTAAAGCAATAACCAACTAAACCGATGCTGGTTAGGCTTATTAGTAACCGCATGATTAGTGACATTGCACCATTAATGACACTGTACATAACTAAATAGTCAATGGTGTGCATATAAAAATAAATTTTCTTTCTAGAAATAAATGTTCTGGCTTATATAGCCCTAATAAAGAAATCGCACATATTTTTCTTTAAATATCTTCTATGTACAGACATCGACCAGATGTAAAGAAAATATCTCTATATGTGCAGCTTTTGTTTACACAAACATGTCACAGTGGCCAGTAACAACATAACCGAAGGGAATTGCAGGCCAGCAGTCAGAGCAAACAACATCCATAAATTATTTAAACAGATGTAGGACAAAGTACATTCGAACAACAACGTCCACTTGTTCACCACACGAACAAAACTGAGCTGTAAATAAACTTCAACTAACATTTACGAGCATCCACAGACTGTACTACAAACAGGAAACCTTTTAAAAATGGCGATGAGCCCGGGATTCTGTTTTTTATTTAATCTTGCCGTAATCTGGTCGTAAAAAGGACAACAGGCCGCAGCGCCACCTAGCGGCGTTCGCCCGAGCCGAGTGGTTCCGCACCGCCCGTAAACTTTTTTATAGTTTCCGGGTCACGGCGCGTCGACAATTCGGTTTTCCAATCAACATCTTTATAGTGATCGAGAGAACGATACCAACTATAAACCTTTATCTATTTGAATAGTGCTAAGTGTACCTTTATCTGTTTTACACTACGTTTGCTTTGAACCTTAGATATGAATTATTCGTATGATAAAACCTATTCATATCGGTTGAGTGATCGGGTGGCAGCTTCTTAAGTTGATATGTCAATTGTATTGACATTGATCACGGAAAAATGTGACCCACTTTTAAGAAATGCGTCATTGTAGAGAGATCGATCAGTGGAAAAATATGTGAGCCTTGGATACTTGTTTCAAGGCTGGATAATCTCAGTAAGCGAGTGGAATAATCCACAGTTGTCAATTGTTAAGTGATGCTATGAATGAGATGCGACTGCCTTGGTAGCGCAGCAGTAGATACTAAATACAACTGCAGTACGTGCGATCTTAGAATTCATAACCAAGTCGGGCAAGTTTTATTGGGTTTTTGTATCAATATTTAAGAAACGAGTCCATAATCTGACTATCGATTAATCATCTACTAATTACTGTCCTATTTAGACATAGATACTATATTATAACTTACATAAAATTTGTTTCCTTGCTATTTGTATAACTTTTATAAATAGTTCATCAATAATTCAATCAAGAGTTCTTCTTTCACGGAAGGCAGCGGCTTTGCTGTGTCCTGACATTGCTGAAGTTCATGAGCAGCGGATAGCACTTTCCATTAGGTGGGCCACTTGCTCGTCTGCCACCAATGGCAATAAAAAAAAACGGGTTGTACTCCGGGAGTGCCGGCAGAAGCGAAAACTTGAATATTAACGTTGTGCATTTTTGATATTTTCGAAGGGTTAGGGAATAATTTCGTATTATTGTTATTGCGCTATTGTACAAAAACATGACAATTCTCCCTCAGTCTTACGAATTTTCGATCAGGTCACGTGTCCTGACGCGAGTTTAACATTTTTTACCCATCACAAAAAAGTGCACAACTCCGCTAAAGAAGTTTCCACTTCAAATAGTTATTTCCTTAATTATAAGCATGTGGTGTTTACCTACATAAGTTGTGCACTTAGATTAAATATAATACTATGTTCTGCTTTGTATTGAGGGCTTTATAGTGTAATAACTGCTGGTAAACTAATAAATAAATAAATAAATTCTCAGTCTCAGTATGAAGTCTAGAAATGTACCCGGTGGACGGCAATAGGTGCGCCTGGGGCTTAATACTTGGCGAAATCTGGACAGAACATACCTCTGCCTGCTTCTTCAAGGATATAGCTGTGAGACTATGTATCCAAACTAATCCTAACTAATATTATAAAAGCGAAAATGAGTTTGTTTGTTTGTTTGTTTGTTACCTTTTCACGCCTAAACCACTGAACCGATCATCCTGAAATTTTGCATATACGTTGACAGGTGTACAGAAACGGACATACGCTACCTTTAATCCCGAAAAAAATTACTGTTCCCGAGGAAAGCAATAATAACGTTCTTATGATAATAGATGGCGCCACGTGTCTTTCGAATCATGATTGAATTATATTATTACAAGCAGCAGAGTACAACCCGAATTGATTGTCAAATTCGAAATTAATGCGAGCGAAGCCGCGGGCAAAAACTAGTTATATTATAAATGCAAATGTGATATTATCTTACGTTTACGCGAATGTCATGCATTGAAATTAAACTACTTTATATGGTTGTTAAACACCAACGCTCGTTGAAGTCAGCTGTGTGTGAATATGTGCAACAGGGGACCAACCACTACCTAACATTTGACAAACCACAGGTACTCGCTAATCAACACCGATTCATAGCAAGGTTGCTTCACGATGCTATTGAAATAAAAAACATCCTAATTTCATATGAGAAGATGGTTGGAATGTACCACCAGCTTGGGATCCAGTAATTCAAATAGTCAAACCCAAGAAGAAGCAAAACACGAAAAGACTTCATGATACATTGAAGTCATTCTGCGTGAATAGGAACACAGATAATTAAATTATGTTTGGGTACTTTGAAATTACTACACTTCAGAACATTGAGACAATTTCCATTATAGTCAACCCGTGACCATGGCTACTGTAAAGCAACCGAAACGTGCGTCAGGGAAAGTGTAAACTGAAATATAAATACATAGTTGTAATTATTGTAAATAGAGTAAAATTCAATAATATATTAATATATGTTATAGTTCAACATTATGTTATAAAAGTTTTTTAAAATAAACGTGACAAAATCCGTATAAAGTAGTTTAATTTCAATGCGTATGTCAGTTCAGAGATACACAAAAGGACATAGGGTACCTTTCATCCAGAAAACAGTACTTTACCTGGGGGATAGAAAATTGTCATAACCGACGTTTAGGTACGCGAGCGAAGCCGCAGACAAAATTTAGTATACGATAAAAATTACTGGCTTGCTCAAAAAACTCTGCCCTCTACAGCAAAGCGGGCGATGAAATTGTTAAAATACTGTTACGGCATTTCGCCCAATGAGTAAATTAAGAAATAAATCATTATTCTTATTAATTGAATATTACGAAAATTGTATTAAACATAACGTATATTATTCCAAAATCTGTATCAATATATAATAAATCATTCGCTAATTTGATATTCCTTTATTCATTCAATTAATTATAATTGCGTAGCAGCTAAATGGTATGAATCAAAATATATTAATACTATAGCTATTGAAAATGGCACACAAGCGAAAATTAGCTTATAAGCTCCATTATAGCAAAACGAATGAATTAATTTCATGCTTACGTTTGGTACCGGTCTCTTTAACAAGTGGAAAATACACGGCTCGCTACACAGATAATTTAATTCCTTTGAACCACCATATTATACTTACGGTTTGTGCTACCGAACGTTTACCAATTAGGATACAGCGAGTATCATTTACAGTGTCTCTAACAAGAAATACATATCTAGTTCGATTAAACGGATCATGTAGTGGTTTTAGTGGTCGCTCCGCCTCTGTTAGTTTTCCGAGTGTTGTACGTTCGATCCCAGAAGAGACAAAACTGTGTATGATCCATAAATAGTTCTTCCGAATCTAGATGTTCTTTGTGTCCGTTGTTTCAATGTTTCTAAAGTCACCCGAAACATAAGAAACACACATAGTAAAGGGGTCGCCTTTAAAAAAGTTATTTCCATGTAATAAGGACGAGTCTTCTACTGTATCCTTGTTTCTATCAAGTATTTCCGGTGTAGACTGGCTCGATAGTCAAGTGGCATACGCTTACGTCTTCGAGCGGTTGTGAGCTCTCAGGCTTAATATCCGGGTTGTTATAGCACCATCCCTTAAATACAGGTAGCGAAATGTGGATGTAAAGAACCACTGCCTTCATTTTTGTATCACAGCCACATATCGGTTACTACCGCCCCGGCTTCGCACGGGTAGTACAAAACCCTAACAAATTATAAACTTAAACCTTCCTCATGAATTGCTCTATCTATCGGTGAAAACCGCATGAAAATCCGTGCAGTAGTTTTTGAGTTTATCGAAAACAGACAGACAGGCGCGGCGGGGGACTTTGTTTTATAATATGTAGTGATGTTTAAATTGGACGTTATATAGAATGATGTGTGAGCTATTATGCCATTTAGCAAGCTCATTTTTGCAACGACACGTTCATATTGAGAGCCAGAAAATAATATCACCACTTAGTTTAACTCGCAAAAATCTAGTATTATGTTTGTGAGTAGTACTAAGTGGGCCACACACCAAACGATGCATTCCGTCATCTTAAATAATAATCCGTACTAATATTATAAACGCAGAAATGTATTAAATTATAAGTATTGTTGAGTTGAATAAGGGGACAACATGAATTTATGGATAGATATAGTGCGGCAGAGCGGTAATGACTGCGACTGCTGTGTATGAGGTCTCGATTCAAGAGTCGAGTATAGTACTATTGGGTCTTTCTGTCTAGAAGTTCTCAGTAGCAGTACGGAGTCTGGAACATGAGGGGTATAGTTAGCAAAGTATAGGTGCAATACATATCTGCCTTTCTCTTCGAGGATAAAAGTGTAAGATTATGTAAGTATGTATATAATTTAGGAGTCGATCGGTCGGATTTTTAAGGATTTAAAGCCTTAACCAACATATACATATATAATAATATTAATATAATATTCTACCACATACACATAACACCATCTAGTCCAAACTAAGCAGAGCTTGTACTATGGGTACTAGACAATGGATAAACATACAGCTATACTTCTTTTTTTTAAATACATACATATTATACATAGAGACCCAGACCAAGACAAACATCCATGTTCATGCACACAAATATTTGACTTGTGCGGGAATCGTACCCGCGACCTCAGGCGTGGCAGTCGGTTACACTGTCCACTACGCCATCGAGTAATAATATAAAATTGTAATGCATAGGTTGATGTTTGTACTTAGGAGATATTTAAGATTGATAGCGATATATAATTTATGTAAGGGGCTTTGTAAAAGCTATACAGCTTAAGAATTATTTCGTTCATTTTTGTCTACATATTAAAAACTATTGCACAAAATTAAATGCATTTTGCACATTTGTATTACTGAAACTCTAGTTTCATAACTGGTGCGTGTTTCATCTTAATACGACGCTTATAAGTCAAATACTATAATTATATGTAGATTAGCTTCTTCTTACATGCAAAGAAAAATATAGATAGGTATCTACATCCAAATGCTACGCAAAACGAAGTTGCGAGCTAAATCTAGTTATTAACAAAGCTGAAATTAAAGCCACATTGATCGTAATTGTTCGTGTATTAAACCCGCTGAAGGAATCCACCTTTAAGTAAAGGCTTTCCTTTGTGTTCTCTGTGTCTATTTGTGGCGTCATCCACCATTTTAAGAAGTGCCAAAAACATTTCCCAACGCTTCCCACCGAATAGAACTCGCCGATGGAGTTTAAAACCGTCGGTCGGTAGAAAACTCTCGAGTAAAGTTTGTTCGCTTCGTTTAAAGAGTAAAAGTAGGTAAGTATATTGTTGAAAGTAATTGAAAAAGAAATAGGTATAATTATTATTTATATCTAAATTTTCTTCTCTTTTACACTGACGAGTTATACATGTGTTGTGTTTATCTGGGCCTTGTTAATTGAATTAGGATATTGTAATGCTGATCAAATGCTTGTTAAAATGTATTTGATATATTTATGGCTGGCTACACACGACAAGTATGTTACGGTTCGGTGTCCAAATAAAACAAATAATTAAATGATGCACGGATATATTTGTCAGATCTTCGTAAATTAAATAGTTGTTATTGTTTGCTGTTAAAACGAAAATTAGAAAAACAAAAAAAATATTTTCTGTTGATATGCCGCTTTAAAAACGTAATAAAAATACTCCAAATTGTTATCTAGAAAAATGAATCACAATATTCAAGCAGATATTTGTATTAATTTCAATAATAAACAAAGTTCTTTTTACAAATTGAAGATATACTTTATAACCGTTTAAAATCCATGATGCTATTCTCAATTAAAATGTTTGCTTCATATCAGTTTTATTATTACATTCGTAATAATAAGCATCAATCGAGCAAGTTCTCGTTAGCTGAGGGCATTCTAAATATTCTCACAAGTTGTACGAACAAAAGCTTTTACACCGTACTAAATTACATTAAATTTTTTCAGCCTATTTATTTTCGAGGTTTAATTATCAGAAAACGTTTTACAACATTTTTTAAAGACAACTTGCACTATTAATTATACTTTTATTATGGCATCCAAAAAATGACTATGCTTTAGGTTCGTATGGTTTGTCTGACAATAAATTATAAACTAATAAGAATATAAAATAAAATTATTGTAGATCGTACAGGCTTTACAATAATTTTATTTTCAATTCTGATTAGTTTACAATTTATTCTGAGGCATACCATACGATCCTACTGGTATTCGATACTGTACAAAATTTGCGTATATAATCATATATTTTTATTTGAATGATGACTAATAGTCATACTAAGTATAATATTGCGGGCATTTAGCTTAATTGTAACTACTCGCAGAAATCACGCAGAATCCAGGCCTATCTGTAGATCATACAAAATCTAGTCCCTTGTAAATATCTAATACACAACTTCCATCTCGTTGGTAGAGCTAAAGTAACCAGTGAAACTTTTGCGCTATCCATGCAATCTCATAATTTTCGTCGAATGCAGTCGAGGACACGACGCTCCCTTGTAATTATACCAGTTAGCATATTATATCATCATCTCCCAGTCAACATTTTGTTACTACCATCACCTAAAATTTCCATATGTACGTCTCACGGCTATGTCCCTGAAGGGATAGGCACGGATGTACTACACCAGCATTTAGCCGGTTATGTAAAACATAACAGGCTAAATGTTGTTGTAGTATCGTATGTTCAAATATCCATTCGTAATTCGTAAAAATTCGTAAAAATCCATTCGTAGCTGATAAACAATCAGTTTTATGCATTAAGGTTAGTAAAATATGGTTTAATGTGGCGTGGCAATTCGTGGCTTCTAAATAGGGGTACACAATGTAGCGGCACGTATGCGACCCGCTGGCAAAGAACAGGTTAAGATCCCACGTTCTAGAGGGACGAGCCTATTTCCCATTACCTTGACTGCAGGAACGGCGTATTGGTTTAAGTGATTGTCTCGCCACTAACACTACGCTGAATGTGGAGGGTTCGATCCCACACAGGACAAACATTTGTGTGATCCACAAATAATTGTTCCGACACTGGGTGTTATTTGTGTACATTGTTTAAATGTTTGTACTATCTCCCGCGTCACTGGGTTTATTCCTAGTGCAGGAGTTGTATTTTTAAATAAAAATATAAAAAGGCTACCGCCCAAAGTTACAGTCCTCATGCTGCCACTGAGAGATTTTTGCCAGAAAATCTCAAAAGAACTTTGGTCGACCTAAAAGTCACATCACATCAATCACCGTAGACGACATGCGCAGTAGTCGCATACACTCCCGCTGCAATACCAAATCAGCCCTGAGACTTGAAGGGAATTTTAGATATGGGTTTTATGTGTATATCCCTTTCATAAAGATGAAACGTGAATGAAACTATTCACAAACCTTCAATGTTGGTGTAATTAAAATAGTTTTGTCTTGTTTTAGTACAAAAAGGTTTAAAATTGATGAGGTTGATATAATTGATGACGCTCTAGATGAAGCACTAAGGCTTTGCTCGCGTAAATGTAGGTCAGATTAGTAACAGTACGTTTTTCTGCATGAAACTACCCTATGTCCTTTTCTGCACCCCTGACATCATGTATGCGATATTTCATGACGATCAGTCAAGTAGTTAAGGCGAGAAAGCGTAACAAACAAACTAAATCACATTCGCATTTATAATATTAGTTACAATAATACATCGCTAGGCGCGAAAATTACACTGAGGCCCGTCGTATCGTAATCACTAGTAAATTTAAATAACATACTTTTAAGCCCGATAAATATGTATTGTTTGAATAATATAAATAAATAGCTGTGTGGTTAACGTAGTCTTTCAGTTATTGCCAAAGTGCCGAGAGAGAGTGCTGATTTTCAATTCCCATACGAGGGGAAAAACGTGTGTGTTACAAATATTGAATTGGAGTATGGTTTATCGTTTTTATATGTAGAGGAAAGTCCATCAATAAAAAACTTACAAATGATGTCAAGCAATATGGTCTAAACGTGATCATTTGGTGCCAAAATCAAGCAATTTATCGATAGCTGTGGAAAAGGCCTTAGCGTCGAGCTAGAATTGGGCTAGTCACGTTTGACGGCTCTCAAAGGTATCCACAGCCGAAACAATTGTATCCACGGCACACACGTCGACATCACGGATCAAAGGGGAACGCTTTTCACGTTCAAACTTTGCTATGAAGTGAAAAGTTACGCAGAAATGATCGTGTATTTTTAGCAGTAAGTTTACAAATTAGGTCACTAGTTTTGTGTTAGTTTTTTCTATGTAAGACTGCTTCGTTAATATTCTGATGTAAAATTTGAACCACTACTGATTTTAATTACCCGGAATTATACGACCTGGAATTTAGGGCCATGCATGACATTCCATCATCATCATCATAAAAAAATCTTTCACCATTTGAAAGCTATATTATCAGCGAGTAACAGGCTATATTTTATTTAAATATACTATTACTAACATAACCTACTTTTACGCGACCAAAGCCAAAAGCTAGTCTGTAATAATTTTTTTGCAGCTGTAAGCAGTTGTGTGCTGTCCCCAGTAGGCGTCAATAATAAGGTTTATTAATTTTTCTTTTTCATTTTTTTAATAAATAAAGACTACTCCCCGCACTAGGATTAATTATTGTATCGTGGGGGACTTTATGAACATATAAAAAGCGGACACATAGAACACTTAGACTCAGCATAACAATTAGAGGATCACACAAAGTTTTGTCACCTCTGTGGATGGAACCCTCACCACTCGGCGCAGTGGCAGTGGTAGGGCGACCACATGAACCACTACACCATACGTGCAGTAAGTACTAATTTGAAGTACTTACAAGAATGTTAAGCAATAGGTGACAGACTTCTGAGCTCTAATACCTGGAATCTAAGTTGTCTTTAACCACAATTGCTTAGAGCACGGAATAGTTCTACGCGCGTTTCTTTTATTGGCAGAGACTGCTTTTAGATGCCGAAAGAAACTAATAAGGATATTATTATATTGTCTAGCGCCGAGCTTAGACAGCACTGTAATTTAACAATTGTCTATGTGATTGTCATTGTCATGTTTGGGTTGCATAAAATATGGATCTCTCCTCTCGTCCTTTTCACGACAAAGTTATTCGTTACAGTATTCGTTATTCTTACTTAACTTTACGTACTGACTGTCTTAAGTAAAATTTTATATTAAATAATAATATAGGTATAATAATATTTTTTTTATTCAGGCAACGTAAACCAATACAAAAATGTTAGTTACATGACTTCTTTAAACTAATGTTAGTATACATAAAACTAAAAAAAAACAGTAAATTTGATGTTAGTTAGATCCGGGAGCAATGGATTCATGTAAAGTGAATCAAGCCTTTTAGCCATTATTGCCAAGACGCGATTTGGGCTGACTCGTACTCTACAGAGCACGGATGCGTATCTTTTATGGATGCTGGTGTAAAAGCAATCCACTCTATTGTCAAAAAACATACCTGATGCGTTGCCGAAACGAATTAAAAAGCTTAATTAAATTATTATTATTTCGAGGTCATGGCGGTACACTGCAATGCGTAGTCTTTGCCACATACAGGCGCAATTTAAGCTATAAATACGTTTGAGTTGGAATGTTCTAAGTATAAAGTGAGGACCCATTTGCTTTTTATCAACCTCATCTATTTTAAACCTTTTTGTACTAAAACAAGACAAAACTATTTTAATTACACCAACATTGAAGGTTTGTGAATAGTTTCATTCACCTTTCATCTTTATGACAGGGAAGCAGCGGTGGGGTTACGGCGATTGGCTGCTGTTAAACGACAATGCTTTGTTCGTACTGCCATAGAGTGAAAGTGTGTAAATATGTGATTCACACAATTTTTCTTCACGTGTGTCATTCAAACCTATAACACTTAGCATAACGGCATAACGAGACGAGCAATTACCTCACTACGCTATCCATATGCCTACTAAGTACTGCGATATTCAGGCATGACTAATGTAAGTAGCAAATTAAACAATCCAGTTTGTTTTATCTAACTGTGAAGGAAAATTGTTGGGAAACTCACGCGTTAATAACGAATTCTAATCATGTGTTGTGGTTTGAGAAAGAGTTACATTAATGTGCCCATGTCGACACATTAAGCATCGATCACGTCATATGTATGCACACGATGCAGCCGTCCGTTTGGGTAAGACCTAGTTGAATGCATTATATGTACACCACTCAAGTTCATTAGACTATTTCTTGACTACACTGGTGGCTTACTGGTTTAAGTGTTCGCGTCGCCATTGCCACAATACTGACTGTTGTGGGCTCGAATCCCATACGTGGCCAGAAAATGTGTGAGATCTACAAATGATTGTTTCGAGTCTGAGTGTTCTTTGTATTTATTTGAATGTTTGTTATTTTTTCCACGATACAGGCATTACGATCAGATGGGGAGATATACTTTTTAAAAACAAAAGTGTATTACTTCCATGGCAATAGCCTGCGATTACATCGTAAGGCTCGATTGCCGACTACAGCGAAGTTTTGTTATGATTTTCTGTTAGGCTATTGATAGCAACACGTAATCCAGATATGTGTCCTATAAAATGTATCACACCCATCTTATGTTAAGAAGAAGTCAAAACATCCATCCTAATCCTAATTCCTAACTAATATTATAAAAGCGAAAATGAGTTTGTTTGTTTGTTTGTTAACTTTCACGTCTAAACCACTGAACCGATCATCATGAAATTTTGCATATACGTTGTCAAGTGTACAGAAACGGACATAGGCTACCTTTCATCCCGAAAAAAATTACTGTTCCCGAGGAAAACAACAAAAACGTTCCTATTATAATAGATGGCGCCACGTGTCTTTCGAATCATGATTGAATTATATTATTACAAGCAGAGTACAACCCGAATTGATTGTCAAATTCTACATTAAGGCGAGTGAAGCCGCGGGCAAAAGCTAGTATAATATATTCAGTGGTATAAGTACAGGTGGGCGCATTTTATGTAATAATATTGTTTATTTCTCTCAAAAAGGCAAGTACATTGATATGTTACAATTACCTTAGTGAGAGCTGGAGTTTGTACTAGGTACGAAACATGTGTGACAAATCTCCAGGCTCTCTCCATTAGTTATACAGAAATATGCAGCTAGAGATTGTAGAACGTGTCAGAAACAATATGTATGTACTTCAAAGATACAAGAAAATGTAAGGCAATCGATAAGGTAAATTAGTTATGTAGGTATATGATATGTATATATAAAAATGCATGCCATAGACACAGCGATCAATGAAAGACTTACTTTCAAAGTTTACGCGATTTGCGACTTGACGTTTATCTTGGCAGCGAAAAAAGGGAAAGATAAACATCTTGTTATAAGTAGAAGCTTTTATTGAAACTTCTCCATTGAGAACTGCAGATTCTTGGAATTATTAAACTAAAGACTCGATTTATTCTCAAAGGTTATGTAAAGATTTTCTACGTAGATACAAAAAAGTTATTTCACCTGTCAAATAGAGAACAATAGACAACGGAATAAGGTGCTAATATAATTCCGTATACGTCAGATAAAGTTACTGAGACTATTGCCCTTAAATATTAAATTTGAGAGGGATTTTTATTATTGAATAATCAAAAATAGGCGTCTAACCAACTTTTGTTTTTAAGGCACAATGTAATTATTTTTAAGAATATTTACGTTGATTTAAAAGAAAACAACTAAAAGTAATGAGATTTGGACTTTTACTTCATTATAAGCACCAAGATGGCTTAGTTGGCAATGACCATTAGTTCAAATTTTGTTCCGTAGTGAGAATTTATGCTCCTGTATTTTTTTATTATTTGTAGTATTTTATCCTACTTTTCTTGTCCCATCTTTTATATAAATGAATAAAATTATATCTGCTAAATGAACTAGAATGCCATTATGAAACATATAAATATTTCATACCTTTTTTTTTCAATTCAGTTATCTCCTCTTGGTTTACTTCATACAAATAATAAAATTGCTTTTCTTTGTGTAGCTGCGCAACTATGCGGATTTATTTATTGCAGCTCAGGCGTGGGGTATTTGGATAGTTTAATGCTGTTCAAATATCAAGGAGCCACGATCTCAACGAATCCGTGCCTCGGAAAATACTGGGAACCAATATTTCACAGTAAGATGAACCGAGAGAAATAGATATACACTTTTTGCTGCAGAATACAAGGACAATTAATTAATCTACATTCCACATTCAAAATTAAACAAAGGCAATACACGTAACAATTTATTACTCTCATATACCTCTCCACATCAAGAGAACAATAGAGCAACTTCCAAGAGCAAAATAAAACCCAAAATTTTATTACTGGTAAATACGAACGAACGAACTTCACTAACATAAAACTTGAATGTACACAACATTAACATACATTTGTTAATTTTTAAATTCTGTTTATTATTGCTATACTATCAATAAACATTAAGTAACTTAAATTTTGAATAATTTACTGTATTTCTTTTTACACAACAAATGTGGCAAACTAACATAAGGCCGATGGTAAGCGTTTACCAAAGCATATGATTGCTTGCAATGCAGCCCTATTAAACAGAAATTAAAGAAATTAAAGATGGCTGAAAGGACAGGAATGCAAATGGTGAAGTATGGGACTGTGGTATACTTTTACTTTTCGAAAGAAACACTGTAACACAGTTGTTTTTCCTACGCCGGTTGGTTGTAAAGGAAGGGTAACAAAATAATTGCCCCCGGCTGCTGCAAACTCTTACACTCAAATTGTTATTCCCCGTGGCGGCGTTTTGATTATTTATGTTATTGTTAGCAGATGAGCCAGCGGTCCACCTAATGGAACACACACAACACACGGCGTAATACCAAAGTAGAAATGATCACTGAAACCAATGCGCATAGATTCAAATGGATTGGTAAGTATTTTTTGCTAAATTTATATTAAATATGCTGATTTAAATATTTTTAAGAATTATAATAAATGGATGTCAGTTTTAAAAACCTGCGTTGTGAACAAGACCCATTAAATATACTAAAAATGTACCACCGCACAAAAATCCAGTAATTAATTAACTTAACTCCGTCCTAATCAAACAGCAACATCATACAAAAATGCTTTGTAATTAAAAGTATCCAAAAAGTTGCTAAACGTGTAAATATACTAGGAACAACAACAAAATCTTTTTCTTTGAAGAAATTGAAAATGTACATCACAAATTTTAAATAATCGCGCCTCATATTTTTTAACCTTTAATGGGACATTTTATGGAAATCAGGTCTTACTATAAAACGAATATGACAACAATAGAAAGCCTCGTTGATTTAGTAGCCATTGGCGTATATTAGGAAGAGATCATGTAGGTTTTGCCCATCCCAGAATTGTCTGATTTAATGGCTTACCCCAGGATTTTAGGTTTTAAGCCGAAATTCTAGGATTGTATGCACACAGGTGATCCCTGCTTAGTGACCAGACCCTCTGTTAATAATAACCCTAGATACGCCAATGAGAGTAGCGTGAGCATAAGCTATCATTGCAAAAGAGCCCCGTTTAAATCCACGGTCGGCTAATTTGTAACAAGTAGTAAAAGAGTTTATCTTTAGAAAAAAAATATCGTTTAACCTGTAACAATAAGCCATGGCCATATGTTAGTATCGTATGAAAAGCTTTTTGTTCTCGATTCTATATATCACTTATCTACCTTAAAGTATGACATACATATAACGTTATGTCATCAATCTTTGAATTCAAATAACTTTCGGTTATTTGAATCAAAGACTATCGATTAAAAAGTCTAATCATTAAAATTTTCGAACAGATCGAAATATCAAATCTTTGTCGAATATTTGAGTGCATTAAACTTTTATATTTATTGATCATTTAATAGCATTACGCTAACTAATACCGCTACGTGATTATTAATAAATAAAAAAGGTTTTCTGTCATCCGAGGTAATAAAATCAGAGTAACTCGATCGATCTATCCAGCATGTAATCCAGTTTCGAATATACGAATATAACCAATTACATCGAATTAATCAACTTTAGTCAGGTTGAATTTGTGGCATATAATTTTCGAAATCCTTTTTTCGCTGCATTTGCTCTGTGCCATTTGAAATAACAGACAAATACTTTAATAAGGTATGAAACCTTTTCCGTCACATCATTTCCAGTCTATCCACAAGACTATCAAACGAAATTACCACCACGTTATATCAGGGTAATATATCTAAGAGTACGTACCTACCTACATATACTTAGACGGGTGTTGGTTGGCAGGCAATAAGCAATTTCGCTCGCTACTACCAATAGCCACTTGCGTCACGTCACTGTTCAGACCGCAAGATATTAGTATGGATGCTTGGCGATAAAGGCGGCGTGCGCCAGTTAATTTAGTATTACGTCCCTCAAAGACGCATTTTGACCTATTTAATAGAAATTTCGGGCGTGCTTTCAGCGTGCAAATTAATAGGCGACACATTTTCCTCGTATATTAGCCTTGACTCTCAAAACAATGTGAGATGTGTACGGCATATAGGGAAGGACATATTTTAAGAACCGAAATTTTGCACATCTTGGATTTGATTCTAGAGTTGATAAAAATTTTGTCGGGATGGTTCCTATTAGGAAATTCTCAGTAACTAGCTGCGGTGAAAATTTTAATGTACTCAGTATATAGCAAGATGCTTATCAACATTGATTCTATATGTATAGACAATACAGTTTTAAAACATATTGCCCAGACGTCAGACCATACACATCAGATACCTATACGAAACCTAGCTAGCATTCAAAAATATGAAAAGATTACAAACTATTCTGGATCACTGATCCGGCAGCTACGGCCATTTTTCCATTGTTTTGCATATGAATTCGTCAATGGTTACTAACAGCGACAAACACGGTAACAACATGCCACGTCGTTCGGATTGGAATATGTCTCCGTTTGTTTAGTTGCCATCGGGATGTATTCAAATTGAATAACGAAGTGTGACAGCCGACCATTAGTTCGGTTGCAGCTCCACCAAACGTGTCCCTAAATTATGGACGAACAAACCGCATAATGGATGGCATGATGCTGATATTTGATCCGTACTCATGTTTCGCGATCAATCTATAGCAATTAGTCCAACGTGAATGGTTTATGGTTATTGAATTTGTGTTAAACCATTATACGATTCGGAATACTGAACAGTCGATCTCGTGATGCCGCTTAACTAACCGTATATCCAACAATGTTGTACTGAAATCGGTTTTAAATTGCTTTCGGATAAATAATAAATACCTTTTGAAATGTCGTCTTTGTTTTAAATATCGAAATTTCCATTTAACTGACACTGATGAAAATGAATGAAGCCAGAGAAGTGTGTCAGGATCGTAGCAAATGGAAATCCGTAGTCTCTGCCTACCCCTCTGGGAAACAGGCGTGAATCTATGTATGTATGTATGTATGTAATTACGTATATAATTAAATAAAACGTTGAATATGACTCTCACAGCCATTGTTATTACTTAATTATCTTGGATCAATCGAAATGTCCCCTTTGGTTAAAAGTACACTCTGAGACAGAGTCCACAAAGTGCACATGCCTGGCTTATACAACGAAAAACGTCTCAGTTTGCTGTGAAACCAATAACAGTTTATCAGTCAAAACAAAACAGCGGTGTGGTCGGCGCGATCCTGACGGCACAATCAAGTTGCGAGTTTACACTGCGGGATCATTCCACGCGCCGCGCGCCGGGGCAGGGGAATAATGTGAGAAAGTTCCTTATTGCTTCCCACCGTATTCGTCTCACCTGCCGATATTGTAATCTGGGAGTCTTTCATTCGATTGCTTCCGGAATCCCGGGCCAATTTTATCGTTTCACATAAAAAAGAACAAAAAAGACATTACCCAACGTTAATATATTAGGTTATTGTAGAACATTTGATTACTTATTACTTTATTCAATACGTGCCTGTAATATCGCTCGTAATTATTGGGAATTTGCTTTCAGAGCATTATTATTGGATCGCATGACACTGAATGACAACATCGAAATTGCTGGCTCAAATAGCTGGTTAATTGACTTTCAATTAATTCTAGTGAAATCTGATGAGAGCCAAATTCTTCTCATGTTAGATGTACCTCTACATTACACAGACTGACATAGTGCACTCAAATTAGCGATATTTATTGATACAATTATGCCTATCTTAAACTCCACAATTTTCTTTAGAAAATTTTATATACTTATGTACTATATAAATATATCTCAACATAAATGTTGCGATATATTTTAAGATATTTCTTGAAGAAAATACTTATTAGTGTGAATGTTTCTCAAAACGCTTGAATGATTATTTGGATATTTTTTTAACGGATTTGGATACAATTTAGCAATTCCAGATTGGCATATAAGATACTTTCTGACCTAGTATGCGTTTCTGTAATATTAACACGTCTAAATTTAATTTACCATTATATATACCTTTGTACTTTTCTCTTTGGCGTAAAGCTTAAAATACATAAATTACAAACAAATCTTAATTTTGACTGGTCGGATGGCGTAGCAGTTTAAGTGGTCGCCTCTCCATTGACGCCGCTTTAAGTACTGTGGTTTCGATCCCCACAAGGGACCAACATTTTTGTGATCCACTAATAATTGTGCACTCACAGTATCCGTTCTTTGAATGTTTTTAAAATCCTGTGATACGGGAATTAATACTAGCGCATTGCGTTTTTAAAATAGAAATATATAAAATAAATAAAATAGAAAACAACCATACTTCATTATTGTTATTCATTTCATGATTGAAAATCATCAAATATTAGCAATATGGGTAAACTAAATGCTATAAGAAATCGACTCTATAAACCCCATTTACCGTTACAAAGCGAAGCAATATAAACAAAATCAACTTCAACAAATTATTATTGAAGTTCTCAAGTAAATACATGTTTGTTTGTAACGTGTGAGCGGCTTACTTCACAGTGGTGACTAGAGTATTGTTCCCTCATCGTATCCTAGTCCTTAGAGATCACGAGTTCACAGTGTCGACTAGGGCTGTTGTCGCACTGAGGGAGAGTAAGCGGCATAAGATCCGGTGCTATTACACTTTATCGATTAAATTTTCTTTACATATATAACAGCAATAAGAATAATTAATTATTTGTAGGTATAAAGAAGTGGAAGGAAATTTATTTAAAAGAGATAAAGAAATGGTTTATAAAAGAAATCCTACGTATTATTTTGCTAAAATGTTTTGTTTTGTGCTAGCAATGTTTTATTGTGACTAGTTAGCTTTATTAACACATTGCCGATTGGGTAGACAGTTAAAAAAAATTATATGATATCTATACATTTAAGTAATAAATGTCTTCATATTTTTCTAGGCTTGGTTAAAAGTATCTTGTACCGCAGATCGAACATAAGTACATAGTGATAGTAAATGAAAGAAAAGGAATATTTAGTAGAAATCTGCAGACTCTACCCACCCCAGCGACACAAATGTGAATTTACATAATATATATGTATTTACTTACATGAATGTCTAATAACATATTGTCTTAAACCAACCCCGCAGGTTTTCATGTTAAAACTACATATATTGGCACCACACTTTGCACAAGATAAATTAAACATACTTTTATATAAGCCATAACGCGACTTATATAAAAGCTATATTATATAATTACATACGCCTGCCTCGGTCACGCAGTAGTAATGATGTATCGTTATGCATAAGATCTCGGATTTGATTCCTGAGTAGATAAGTTTTATTTTTTTAGGAAATTTTCGGTATCAACACCAATGCCGGCAATTTAACCGGCAGTTTTAACTTATAGTTTAGTACTCGTAGTTTAATTAGTCGTAAAGTTTTATTCCTTCTTTATAAACGAGGCAGGAATACCGTAGTACACGTCGCTTATCGCTATCCGCCACCAATGAGGCAAACACGCATGCGTAAAGAATAGCTCCGTGCATTAAGCATCTCTTACCAAACGTGACATCAATCATACCTTTTTATAGCACACATGTTTACTAAGCATCGGTGTGTGTCGTTATCATATTATCTATATGTATACGTTCTATAGCCGTGGATCATACACGGCTATAGAACGAATATGTAATATACAATACATTGTGAAATTTGTGAGATACGAATTTATTATTGTTATTGTAGACTCGTAATATCCAACTGCAGGGTAGCCTTCCATCTTTTTTATAACAGCTAACGACTAGTCGTTATTAAGGCAGATCAGCGATGCAAAAGCATATAACAGATAGAATCCAATCTTTATTTCTTTGAACGGCAGCAGATATGTATTTTAACTACTCACATCTTATCAAACAATAAAAAACAAGTCTATTGCTATCTATGGAGCATATTTAGCAGTCTACGAGATCTTTTGACCGGGAATCGAACACAAGATCTCATGCTCGCACAGATATATTTTTCTGAAATAATGATGAAATCAGTTTACCGGCACTATAACTCGAGCATGTAACCCGAGTCTGTGTAAATACACGGTTTGTATATAACGTGTTTTAATGATGTTTGTATACAAAGCAAGTAGGCGAGGACTACATACACAAGCTACATGCGCGAGTATATGCTTGTAGGTTCTACGGTCTACTTGCTAAACAACCAACGTAAATGTCTAAGCTTGCGCATATTTCGTACGGTACAAAAGTCATTAACTACCGACGCAAGTACGCTGCAATATTAAATCGTGCATGAAGCCCAAACAAGTAGCTTCAGCACTTATCCCACGCTAGCTACTTTTATCGACGCATGCCATGTTGCACAACAGTTTTCAACGCACCGGTACTAAGCGCACCAAGAGTATTCCACGCAGCGCACCCGCTTGGTTCGCAAACATTATTATAGTTTGCGCTATTTATATACGATATATAAACAGAGGCACTAAAACCTCTTATAAGAAGTATTAGTATAGATCCTTATTTACGAGAAATCGACACAGCAATATCTTGTGTATAGCGCAAGCTCATTCTGTCGTAAGGAGTGAGTGATACTTTATACGAGACGATGGCACGACTCCAGCCGCGTTTAATAAAATTTTCGCAAATTTCTATCGATATTTTTATTAGCTAGTACCCCTCATTACATAGTCCATGACCCCTGGTGCGCAAAATCAAATAGAGAATTAATAAATGTTTTATGTAATGTTTGCGCACCAAGTGTGTGCGTTGCGTTGAATACTTTTGGTGCTCTTCAAACCGGTGAGTTTCAAACTGGTGGGCAGCATGGCATGCCTTCTTTTATCGCCTACGAGAACCACTATAGAAAATGCAAATTGACGAGGTAAGTGTAGATATAGATAATACTAAAAACTGTAAACAAAATAAACGGCGTTACAATCCATTTAAAGTAGTTTAATATGAACGTTTTAACGTTCCTTAATCTCACGGATCGATCAAACTACAAAGCTTCTTAAGAAGGCTTTGAGCCGTCGACGAGGTCTTAATTCTTACCCTTTTTGCATTTGTTGCGCTAGCAATGAAGTGATTTCTTTTTTACGAGGTTAGCATCGACTGTACCGCTAGTGTCATAAGCGTCCTTAAGCTATAGGTATACTACACTTGTCATCAATAGGGTCCTAAGAGCCTATACAGTCATTCATACTGAAACAGCACAACTAAGGAATGCTTGCAAATATCGTAACCTTGGTAACCTTATGTCCTTGGGTCAGTAGATTTTCTAATTTTCTTAGGGAATACGCGCTGAACGGAGATTCGGTGGCATTATGATATCAGCAGGAGACTAGTGTTTCAGTATTTTTGAATTGGCAGCATGAACACTCCTTTATTGAAAGGACTGCAGCAACGCTTAAATGATAGACAATATGTTACAAGCTGTCATAGACTACTGTGACCGATTACCAATAAAAGGGTCGTATACGTGTTTGTAACCTTGGTACCATACAAAATAAATCAGCATAGTTGCATAAAAAATATCTCACGCTCTTCATAAAATATGTACTCGTAAAATAATTGTACACACAACATCATTATGTAGTACTTTAATACACTCGTTCGGAGTTCGGTTAACAAGCAGAGCGTACATATAATGAGCGAAATCAATCAAAGGTGAACAGAGCACGGCTTGCGATTGATTGATGATTTTGTGCTGAACTTAATTGAGCAATCAGTCGCGAACGCTCCGCTAAGCGGGGGAGTATTTGCGCCCACGTGTATTGTGCACATACTGTACATACCCCTAATAATGTCCTCGTTAGCTAAACTTATGTTCGCCCGGAAATACAACTTCCTTATTACGTCGTACGTTGCGTACTTCCTAAGGTAATTATTTTATTTTCGGAACGAAGACGTTGCTGAAATAAATATATTTATAACTAAATCTACAAAGATCTACAGCTGCGAAACCCGTGTAAGGACATAAACCACCAATTCACTGCAAACATATCTAACAGGCCTGGTGGTCTTATCTTTAAGAAACGAGTCGTTTGCTTATTGTCACTTAATTTATGATATAATATTCAATGAAAAATATGTCAAAATTTAACTGTCTGTAGCTAAAACGACTCGTTGCTTGAATATCGGAACCGGGCCTTATAGAGCTTAAGAACGCTTATTCACAATAGTACACAGCACAAGGTTATTATACTCGCTAGTGGAGCCTGCCAGTGCAAGTGGCGGGTTGGTGCCTTGATGGCAAATCAAAACAACAATCTGTGGATTAGCCAACTTTAATCCAATCAACATCCTTGGACCTGTACATTTTTGTCCTGATCCCAATACCGATCCCGGAAGCCGCAATTACTGTTCGCACCATCTGTCCGATAATGCTGATTTTATTGAAATCAGTATTATTGGATATAGGGGCCATGTTCAACTCAATAAAAAAATCCTGACCTAATTACCAACTCGAATGTGTCCGGGTTTCGAGTATAATTTTCCAATGAATCAGTTTACGTTCTCGTATATATTTTAATTGTATTTCCCAAAGCGAATGTTATTTTTATCTGAATCATTATATATTCAGCAAGACTATACGGATTGCGTACTGGTTTAAGATGTCGATTCGCCATTGCCAACTACACCTTGTGGGTACGATCCCCACAGGGAACAAAAATTTGTGTTATCCCCAAATAGTTGATCCAAATCTAGGTGTTCTATATGTCCATTGTTTGAATGTGTGTTAAGATCCCCAGGACATAAGATTTATCCCTAGTGAGGAAATTGTCTTTTTCCGAAAACATTTTTTATTTTTTGGAAAAAGACGATTTCCTTTGTACCACTGAATAATGTGCCTTCTCTCATGGACTCGTTCTATATCTCTCTTTTTTTGTTAAGAACGGTCAGTTTTTGAAAGGACATCGAGGATGATAAGGCATCTTCACCTCTTAAAGCATAGTCATTACGTGCAAGCGAATGCGATAGCACGTTTCATAATCTATAGTTATGTTACAGCGTCTATAGTTTTGTTCTTGCTCTCGCATCATATTTTTTAAATTAAATCGCACAGCTGCCTTGCTGGCAATGAATGGGTTAAATATGTGGTAGTAAAATCCAAATTCTTTATAGCAGTGCTACTATACTACTTCTAGGCGACGCAGAAATTATTAATTATATTAGATTGTTAGATAAGTCTGTCAATATCCAGGTCGCATACATTTTGACAACATACTGGTAATGAACGAAGTTGAAAGCTTTCCCAATTGTATGAAATGCTACCACATCCATAAAGATATTTTCTTAAATAAATAGGCAATAAAATTGAATTTAAACGTACGTAGATTTATTACATTTCAAAGTGCTTTTCTGATCAATTTCCATTCAGAATGAATGAAACATGATTCTACACAAGATACCTCCCGTAAACTTCAAGCTTAAACGAATTACTCGATATAATATATATTCCAATAAAAATTCCAAAACATGTTATTGAATCGCTAAGTACGAACTAAGAAGATTTCAACGAAATCAAATGAAATATGAATACCATACTATAAAGCATGTTTACCACGTAACCATAATATAAAGAAATATATATTCTAAAGGAACTTCTAAAAGGAAATTATTTTTAACGTCAACATTTTGCATAAAGCTATCCAAAGACTTACTATTAAAAGGGCCGATACATTCAAATATTTTAGAGCTGGGCAGGTTATAGTCGAATAAAGCAAAGCAACGTATTACGGTAAAATATTGCCTGGCTAGGCTTTTTAGTAATCTATTTATATACGCTTACATCCGATTACGGGAGGGTATGCAAGTAGAGTCTTCGGTTAGCTGGATCCGCTCGCTACTGGACCACTTGACCACATAATTTGTTTTCTGTAATTTTAATGGTTAACTGGATTCACACTCACACTTTAAAAATCATCTATTGTTTATAGCTACAGTCGTGCGCAAAATTGGTAAGTTAAAATATAATGAAACACAATTCAATAATTACATAGGTCTAAACGTTTATTCTTAATCAAAATAAATTAATGAAAAATATATATAAAATCTTTTTCTTTGTTTAGGTATTTAGCCTTAACAAATTTGTTTAATGTTTAGCTACTAATTTTGGTGTTCATGTACAACGCAAGTAGCTAGCGCAAGATACGTGCGTAAGCTATTTGAGAGGATTTCATGCGCAAGTAAATTGTATGTACACACATACATGTTAGATGTAAGACTAGCTGGCGTTAAAAGAAAGAAAGTAAATTAATTTATTTGACAAAAAACAACATTAACAGGGTAAAAACAATATACATATTTATCGCCGGGTACTGTAAGTTGGTCTTTGACACGACCGACGCACACAACCCATAGTAGTAGTACTAAACCAGGGGGGGACACTGCCCAATATCTTTCCTATAGCCAAAGATAGGACTGACATCTGTGTTTTTGGCCCCGTACTTGTGCTGTATATCAATCGCAGAAGATGGCGCTTAAACAAATTTTTAATTTATTAAAAAAAAATTAAATTTTTAACCTATCTATACTTTTATATTCTTTATTTATCTAGAATCATATTTTATTCTCATTTTAATTGTTTTATCATAAAAATGTCATAAAATACAAATTAAATATGTCGGTTAAAGACTATGATTCAAACATTGGATTTGTAAGTCAGTCACAATATGGCGACTGCACGTTTGTAGTTTTTCGTCCTATATTGTATATTTTTCGGCTGTGAAGGTCTTATGTAAGTGCGTTGAGTCGAGCTCTGTGTTCCTCCACCTTGTGTCAATTAATCTTCCCATCGAAAACTGTTGTTATCAGTGTGCGATAGTGACGCTTTTAGTGTTTAGTGTTGTGCGGTTTTTCCAACTACAAAAATGCCGAGACGCTGCGCATTTCACTGGGAACTTAGAGTCCGCTGCACAGTTATATTTTAATAAACTTAACATAATAAAATGTTATTTGTTGTTGTTTTATTCTTATACTACGATATGCACGCTATACTTATTGTATTTAAATTGTTTTGTTTGGATCTATTTTTGTAACATTCTACTTGTTCTATTTGCAATTTTTATTTGCATATTTTTTATGTTACAAAAATACGATTGATACAAAACAATTTAAATACGAATTCTGGATTAGTAATACATAATATAAATAGGTATAGGCACAGAATACGGAATAGCTATAGCTATGTATAGAAGGATTAGTTCGGGGCCAAAAGTTCAGATGTCGCTGTTTCAAATAGGGTTGGCTGAAATTGACCATAAGAGGGCTCTCTTTTCCCTATGTGTTACTTTACTCTTTGTACTAAGCTCGCGCACGTTTCTCGCATCAAGTATATGACTCATTAGCGTTATCTACTCTGTACATGCTATGATCCTAAAATATCTATGTTGTTTCATTCACTCTCATCATCATGTCATTATATTTTTCATGCACTTCTTCCGTTAACGTTATCTAAAACGACGTGCACAAGACACACAAATTAGGTTGGAGCTAAAATATTTTTGTTTATAAATATAAACTGAGGCTTAATTTTACGGTATGATTTTATGAGACTAAAATTGCTAACATTAGACTAAATTTGCTAACATTAACTTCAATATACATATTTGAAATCGGAGTATTTGTTAAAAAGCATTCATACATTTTTCAAAAAGTAAGTGGACCTAAAAAATATTTCATACCAGTAAACTACAGTATAACATGACGTCAACTACTCTGCACAAAAGAAATAGCAGTTGTATGAGTATACAAGTATTTAACAAAATACCAAAAAGTATACGAGAATTGCCTCTGACACAATTTATACATAAATTAAAGCAATGGCTCAAAAATAAATGCTTTTACCCACTTGCTGATTTTATGTTATGTAAAGATAAATAAGTATGTGACATTGTCAAAAACCCACACTTATGTAGAACCTATTATAATTCTAGTTCATATGTGAAATGAAACTGAATTATTTTGGGTCCGTTTGAATATTTGTGAAGTGTGACAGTAATTATTCTTAGTGCAGAAGATGTATTTTTAAATTAAAATAGTAATAACATTAAAAAACGATAAATAACGATAGCTCTGATACTTTATGTGTAAGTACCTAGTATTTGATAAACATCGCGGATGGCACTATGGATAGAAGTAAATAAGTATACATTTAGTAACTATACAAGCTAGTGTATAATAGTAGTAACACTTAGCATTAAAATACCCGATCTTACTATCTCATGATCCATTGTGTATATTATAGCTGCGTGTGTGACTTCAGCATATAAATGTATAATAATATAGGTAGGTGTACGACGATCTTTATTCAACGCCAGTGCGAGTTATTATGAATTTGATATGCGGGAATATAATTGAGTTAATTAATGAAATCTTGACTTCGTTGACGTGCGTGGATCGAGCCGTGCGTGAAGTATTCCCTAATTGAATGCGTCTTTATCTATAATATTTACATAATGCGAGGGTTTGTATGTCACCCTCATCTCACGTGACATAAGCTACAATACCACCAAAATGAGTCCCGTATTTTATCACTCCAGAGGTATTTTTTAAAAGGGAACCCGGCTCGCTTTTGTCCTGAATGGGGAACTTTATCTTAATAAATTCGCCGAAATTGTTTGGGAAATTTGATCAGCTTTATAAATATTTCGAATGAAGCTTCCAGAATTTTATATATTCAATTATAATAATTTACATCGACTATGATATGTACAAATATTCTAGATATAATAATACATGTTTAAATCTGCCTTAAAAATAAAACATCCCATCTAACATGGCATTAATACTTGCCGCAACAATAATAAATAATACTTTTTTATATTTAAACTATATTTAACTAGATCTCTATCATGAAATTCAGTTTCAGATATATCACAAGAAATATTTATATAAGTCATTGGCGGTGATTTTATAACGCATTTAAATGCTTTAGATATGATTTCTGCCGTTAAATTTATACAGTTAAATAATATTAAGTAAATATTAACGAATCTTTACAGATGGTCTGAGTTGATATTAAGAATCTGACTACATTTTCAATACAAACGCAGCACCGGGAAAGCTTAGTCGTTTAACCAATCGCAAGGGTTGTCGCTACCGTATCTACAAGCTTTGTTCTGATTGACAATTTTAGCTGACAATGTAACAATTTTGTAAAATTACAAATATAAAAGTGAGATGAACATCTAGTAATAAGTTTATAGATAAAAAGTTATTTCATATCAAAACATAGAGAAGAACCGGTTAGATAAAAATGATAACGATAGCTTTTCTGACAAGAGCACTTAATTACAAGTAACAACTACATCAACGCATTTAGAATAAATTAGTGACAAGTTTTTAAAACGTATTTTAATCACGATCGTAAGTCTGTGACAAAACGGTTCACCCTCATTAACATGGAAACGAAGAATAATTAAAACTCACGAAAAAGTCGTTTCACGTCTTTGAAACTCAAATTACAGCTGCCTGGAGAAGTTAAAAGATTCTCATACGTGTCGAAACGATGTAACATTTATTGAGAGTAGGGTTGCCATGAACCGCTCTTTAGCTGACCATTTACAAGGAGTTGCTAGATGACAATCAATTTTGTTGTTTTTTAAATACACCACTATCCTATCTAATTTATAATGCGAATGTGAGTTTGTTAGTTCCATTTTTACTCGACTGATTAAATTATCATAACATTTCGCATACACGTTGTGGGGGGTACAAAAAATGACATAGAATACCTTTTATTAAAAAATAACTGTTCTTGAGCGAGCAAAGCCACGGGCAAACGCTAGTAAAAGTATAAAGTGTTACAGTTGCAGTTTACATGAAGGTAATTCAACATGAGAAACGCTGTAATAACATTTTCTAATAGTTTATTTATTGAAAAACTTAAATTATCTGTATGATACTTTCAACAAGTTACATCAAAAGATAGAGCTATTTAAAGTTCGGATGACAGCGGCAGCTTAGTAATGGGATCTCGTTATCACTCTGAATGGGTAAAAAATGGGTAGGTACTGATCAAAAATTTTTATAGTGAATAATAAACTATCTGATAACACATTTTCAGCTGTATGTGTACTAGCATTATAAGTAAAACTCTTGGAGCAAGTGGTTAGGCGCAGTTCAAAATTGAATAATTCCAGACCGACGGCGACTGCGAAAATAAACAGAACTCAATTTTAACACCGACTGCCATCTATAATAATTATATTTAAAGAAATTATTCTAAAAGGCAATCCTTCAGTCGAAGTTCAAAATAATCCGGATTTGATGTTGTTCCGCATGGCGACAGTAGCTAAGCGAGTTACGCAGTAAGGTTTACGCAGGCGTGTTGTGCCCCATGCCTGAAGCTACCGTCCGAAGTGCACGAAACTCGTGAAATCTTTTAATATAGGAAAGTGCTTCGACCCACCCGCTGTTTAACGTGAACTAGTTTCAAATTTCCGCTATTAGATATTCCACGCTAAACGTACATAGGATAGCCACCTTTAAGCAAAGAGGTTGATGGGATTAAAGTTTCCTGCTCGTGTTCAACCCGCATAGTTTCGCTAAAATATATTTTAAGGAAAATTTAGTAATGAAATTGTACATCGACGTACGTTAGAAATGCAGTTTTTACTTTACTTAAACTGTTATGTAACGATGCTACTTAAAGGAAAACCCCTCAAAACTTAAAAGGGAAATGTTGCTTATTACTATGAATATTGAATTTATAATACAAGTTGATTTTCTTTTATTGGCATAGGGCCCTCAAATATTAAATGGAAATGCTAATAAAAAATACCTTTTAAACCTATAGAAGAGAAGAGTTTTACAATTATTATTATTGTAGTAACACCATAATATTATGAATAGCTTAAGGTATTAGCTACATGACACGTATCTTTTTATTATCAATAAATTAAATTTATAACAAAAAGAAGTAGCAGAAGACCATTTTAAAAGCAGGGTTCTATTGTAATGAGTCTACAGAAAATAAAAATATAATAAGACACACCAATGCCAACTGATAGAAAATACTTTTTAATAATGCAAATGACTGCACGGATGGCGTAGTAGTTTAAGTGGTCGTCTTGCCGCTGCCACTGCGCCGAATGTTGTGGGTTCGAATCCCACACGGAACAAAAAATTGTGCGATCCACAAATGGTTGTTCCGAATCCGGCTGTTCTTTGTGTCCGTTGTTTGAATGTTTGTAAAGTTGCCCGCGGCACAGGAAATATACCTATTGCGGGAGTTATCTTTAAAAAAAATAAAGACATGTTACCTAAACCTGTATCGTACTATGTAAGCATAATCAAATTCATTGAAATTAAACTACTATTTACGGATTTTATCGCGTTGTTTATTTGACACTTTATTACAACATTTTGGAAAACTGTTACGCTACTATTACTATTAAACTTTACTAATTTTTAAGCTAATTAAATTATTGAAACTATTAAAACTATTTATACTATTACTATACTAATATACTATTTATATTTATGTTTACACTTTCCCCAACGTTTCGGTTGCTTTTCAGCAGCCATGGTCACGGAGAGACTAAGATAGTAGCTGTCTCAATGTTCCAGTTTAGTTATTTCAAAGTACCCGAACATAATTTAATCATGGGTGTTTCTATTTACGCAGAATGAGCTCAAAGTATCATGAAGTCTAGCTGTGGTTTGTTTCTTCTTGGATTTGACTATTTGAATTACTGGATCCTAAGCTGGTGGTTCTCTATTGAAATTAGGATGTTTCTTGATTTCAATAGCCTCGCGAAGCATCCTTGTTAGGAATCGGTGTTCTTTAGCGAGCATCTGTGGTTTGTCAAATCTCAGGTAGTGGTTGGTTCCCTATTGCACATGTTCACACACAGCAGACTTCAACGAGCGTTGGTGTTTTACATCAGCTATGTGTTCTTTTATGCGGGTGCCTATGCTTCTCTTGGTTTGACCAATGTATAATGTCACAATCTATTTTATAGACCCCTGCAACTTGTAAAGGTTGGCACTTGACGGATGGTAAAAATTGACTTATCTTCGTTGGCGGTTTGAAGTATGTGTTGATTGAAGCTCGCTTCAAGATGTAGCCAATCTTGTCAGTGACACCCTTTACATAAGGTAGTATAGCAGGCTGGCGCTCGACTGTGGCTGGCTTTTCTCGGGGTCTGTGACAGCGGCGCGGCTGTTGGAGCTTGTTGTCTTGGAGTACTTGCTTGACATGTTGAAGCTCGGCGTCCAGGTGTTTCTTGTCACAGATCCCGTGGGCTCTCTGAAACAAAGACAATCCCACGGTAGCTAACCGTTTAGGATGGTGGTGTAAAAAGAAAGTGTAAACATAAATATAAATAGTATATTAGTATAGTAATAGTATAAATAGTTTTAATAGTTCCAATAATTTAATTAGCTTAAAAATTAGTAAATAGTAATAGTAGTGTAACAGTTTTCAAAGTTTTGTAATAAAGTGTCAAATAAACAACGCGATAAAATCCGTATATAGTAGTTTAATTTCAATGAATAACATTCGCGTAAACAGAAGACAATATTACATAATCAAATTGTTTCACAAATTTATAATTATATTACAAATAACCGACCTACATTTGTTAAATATTTTCTTTGATAAACCAAAGCATGCATAAATAGGGATGTAGTAATAACTCGAGCCGGGACCAAAGTGTATTATACAACATAATTACTACACAAAAGGGACTAAACAGGACACTGTACATCATTACACAAATGAATAGCCGTTCAGCTTAATCAACCAATTAGTTGTGACAAAGGAGACTATGCTCGGATTTACCAAATTACCGAACACACGAACCGAAGAAAACCGTTCTAATAACATCAAAGGCAAATAAATATATGTAGTTTGGGCAAATACACGTCACTAATTCAACTTCTTTTTCTTTGTATCGCTTCGTAAACTAGATTTATTTTACATTAATAAGTGTAACTGTGTCATTTACTAGTAGCGAAAATATTGTAAGTTTATGTTTACAAGCATTAATTTGCGACTAATTTTTTATTTGGTTTTTATTTTATTTTTCGCACTACAAATAGATATTGTAGCGCTTGGAACTTTACAAAAAATTTGACAACTTACACAAAGAACACCCAAACCTGAAACAATTATTTTTGTGGTATTTTTAATTTTTATCTTTATCTTGATCGATTTCAATTTTTATCTCGTAAAGGAATCGAAGTTACACTACAGTGGCATTGGTGAAGGGACCTTTTTAATCACTACGCTATCCGTGAAGCTTAAATGAATAAATGACGTGTTTAATTCTGATTTTGATATACGCCTATGGTATTGAGGTTATAACACAATTATAACTTTAAGGCGTTTGCCAGTGTTTGTTACGTAGACTCTAGCCTGTTCAAACTTGCCGGTAACTTTCTTGATTGCGTAGTATAGTGCTGTAGATAAATCGGTCACCGCGACTCATGAATAGTTGACCGGTCCAGGCCTGTGCTTGTATATCTTATAAGACACACAGACACCGGCCTGGACCTGAATAATACCAGTTAGCATAAATCTATTATCTATACAAGATTTAGGCTAGGTATTATTTCTCTATGCAGGAGTAATGTGCCGAAAATATCAGTTAATTGTAGCGAATAATGGCGACTGCACAGATAGCGTAGGGATGAACCATAGATATAATAAACAAGTAACAACTCTTTTTTATATTTATATGGGATGAACTGTTAGCCGTGCCACTGCCAGTACTTTGTGGATTTAAAATGTATGTAAGCCACAAATAATTGTATGAGGTTTGAGGATTCTTTGTGTCCGTAGTTTAAATTTTACTAAAGTTCTACGCGACACAGGCGTTATCCTTAGTGCAGGAGTTTTCTTTGTTACAATAACAACACCTGTGATTAATATTTAGGAACACGTGTTAAGTATTTTTGTATATATTATATTAATATACGCAACAAGTGGAGCCGCATCGCAGGGGCTGCTTTAGCCAATGAAAATGCAACGTCATCAACCACAAGCTCTCTGTCAAGAGTGAACAACTAAGGAGGATTAATATACAATCTACAACACACAGCAAAGCTGAGTCTTGAAAAACTGCTGTATCTATTTTATTCTCCTCCTATAAAGAAATTACATAGGTTTTTACAAGACGCGGCTAACATCGCATTTTAAAGTACTTACGCGAGTCAGCCACGCATGTAATCTATGTGAGAAACTCACGCATATAGCATGCGCATATAGACCGCGCCATTAGACGAAGTTTCCAGCAACTATACAACCGTTACTCTAAATATGTTTCTATATACATAAACATTAAGCTATTATATGTTTATAATACCACACATATTTAGCCACAAGGTCCTCAATATCGTATAATCCACGCTTAATAGTTAGAGGAAGGGCGTAATGCGCCGGCAAATGTGCCTTAAGAGAAGATTTATACCATTCGTAATAATTACTAGGGATGGCCTGAATATTGGTTTCATATTCGATGTTCGGCATATTCAGCAGGCTTAAGGTCCTCCAGACTCAATCAAAACGTAGTCTAGCCATCTGTGCAGGAGATATTAAGCACACAAGTGTGTGTGCAAGCAAAGGTGTTCTTTCTATTCCCTTACTCTCATAGTGCGATGGGACTATAATCTGGCACGACCAGCGAGAGATCAAGCGCAGAACCAAGGGCATTACATACTTTTTAAGACTTGGGATGTGGAACTCCACCAACTTCCTAACTCTGAACTACTATTCAGAAATTTTTGTTAGAAAACCAAGGATTTAAAAGCTAACACACAACAGTTATATTTAGTACCGCTGCACCGTTGGTCACCGATTGTTTGTCAAAGTCATACCCAAAGTCTTTACTGTATAAATTTGTATATTACTAAGTATGATCAATTATATTGCAATGTCTTCCATAGTTTTAAGTGCGTTGTTTATCCTTACGAATATTATAAATGCGAATAAGAGTTTGTTTGTTTGTTACGGTTTCACGCCTTAACTACTCATCCGATCAACATGAAATTTTGCATACACGTTGTCAAGGGTACAGAATAGGACATAGGGTACCTTTCATCCAAAATACCTTACAACCTAACCTAACCTACATTTACGCGAGCGAAGCCGCGGGTGAAAACTAGTAATATTATAAAAGCGAAAATGAGTTTGTTTGTCTCTTTGTTTGTTACCTTTTCACGCCTAAACCACTGAACTGATCATTCTGAAATTTTGCATATACGTTGTCAGGTGTACAGAAAGGGACATAGGCTACTTTTCATCCCGAAAAAATTACTGTTCCCGAGGAAAACAACAATAACGTTCTTATGATAATAGATAGTGCCACGTTTCTTTCGAATCATGATTGAATTATATTATTACAAGCAGAGTACAACCCGAATTGATTGTCAAATTCTAAATTAACGCGAGCGAAGCCGCGGGCAATAGCTAGTATGAGATAATTACTTCGTAGCTACGTGACACTGTAGCTTTATTTCTAACTAGCTGTTACCTGCGACTTCGTCCGCGTAGATTTTAACTAAAAAGTGTTGGTCTCCGCGGAACCCTATTTTTTTTCTAAAATCAAAGTAGCCTATGTTACTCCTTATATCATTAACTATCTGCCAGTGAAAGTCCCGTCAAAATCGGTTCAGCCGTTTCGGAGATTAGCCGGAACAAACAGACAGACAGACAAAAATTTAAAAAAATAAATGTTTTCATATAGGTTCCTTATATACTGTCATATGCATTAGATAAAAAGCTGTTATTTTGAGATTACAAACAGACATTTTAATTTTATATAGATATAGATAACGATAGATAAAACAGATGGTTACCAAACATATGTAGCTGATTTTATATTTCAGTCCCAGCGCACTCTTTATAAATCGTTCGGATTTTTATAGCACACGAAGATATTAAATATTGATACATTACCGTAAAAAAAACTTAATTAATTTACAACATGTCAATGGATTTTGATTATATATTTAGTTTCAACTTAATGTAGTGTAAAATGATCAAGATTATGCATTGCACACTATAATCGGTTTATAATATACTAGCTTCTGCTCGCGGCTTCGCTCGCGTAAAAGTCGGTAACGGCACTATTTATTAAATAAAATATAGCTATGTTACTCGGTGATACCTACCAAATTTTATATTGCTAAGTCCAGAAATGAGAAAATTTCGTTACAAACTTTACCCCCCCATTTTACCTTTTTAGGGGGAGTTTTGTCTATTTTACATACACAGGTCATTTTCAATTATAATCAATAACTCGTATACCTATTTTTATACTTATAAGTCCAGAAATGAGCAAATTCCATATAAACTTCACCCCCTATTTCAACCCCTTAGGGGCGGAATTTCAAAAAATTCTTTCTTAGTACACCCCTACAAATTAAAACACATATGCTTTCCAAATTTCAAGTTCCTACGACCAGCGGTTTAGGCTGTGCGTTGTCTCTAAGTCAGTCAGTCAGGACATCTTCCTTTATATACATAGATAGATTAGTAATTAAATGTTCATTAAATCAATCCGACGCCAATGCGCTTTGCGTAAATGAGTGCTGTAGGTCAACCATGAAAATGTCTCTCCGAAACTTCGGGCTAACGAAATATTAAGATTTGCCTACTGTAAAGTTTATTTGGATTAATTTAGTAAAGTGACAATACTCCCTGCTTCGGATCACTTCGCTGTAGAATTTAGGACGATCTAAGCGTTACTTCATGTGTTTCATGGTATAAATACCAATAATAGGCCCGAAACTACCGCATTTACGTGTCATAGTAGTCCTTCTGACTTGTAGTGCTAAATATTAAATTCGGTAAAAGTTTTGCCGAATATTCGTATTCGCACAATTCCACGTTCGGCCCATCCCTAAGTAAATACCCTCGCGACTAAAGATGCTGCTATATATTTTTAATTATCCGAGATTTAATTTAAATTAAATTGGAAATTAAAGTCAATGGTATTAATAATAAAAGTGGTCTAATTTGAATCCAATTCGACTTTATTGACTTTATATTGGACTAGTTAGTCTCGTGATATAACTTTGCAGTAGTTGTAGTAAACTTTACAGTAGGAGCGCATTTGATGCCCATATACCCATTGCAGTATTGTATCTAAATACGTACATAGTCTTACGTATGTATCGTTGAAGGAGTAAACAGAGACGTATTAGTTACGCCCACATTTTTCCTTAAGATCCCTTATTTTAGGTCTTAAGAAATAGATGTCAAGTCTATTGCAGTCTACCAGGGCACTATCCTAGGCTGCTACTGAAGATTTCTTGGTAGTAAACTCAAAAAAGACTTCGCGATCCAGGGAATGAACCCGACTCCTCATGCATGCAGTTCCTTCACTACTGCTAAGTCACTGAGAAAGTTTAAACTAATAATATAAATGCAAATGTGAGTTTATTTATTTATTTGTTGTGCTTGCACGCCTAAACTAATCGACAAAGCGCATTGGCGTAGGTACACCAATACCTACTTATATGAACAGCTGATTGATTGTCTGACTGATGTATGATACAACATACACAACATAATCTAATAACATGAAATACTGCAAACAGATTCCTTACAACGAGACCATTTAATAGGGTAATGCTGTTAAAACCATTGCTTAACCCTTGGAATGTCCCATGACTCATAAAAAAAAACAAAAATGCTAAGTACCGTTGCGCGTCCGTGATCCCTACGGGGGAGTCAAGAAAACTCGTTGTGATTGGTCGCGAAAAAAATTACCAAATATTTTTGACGCCCCCGTAGGGGTCACGGACGCGCAACGACGTCAACGTTTCAGAAGTTAATATTATAAATACGAATGTGAGTTTGTTTACACTATATTAAGGGAACAAAAAAGGACATGACACAGTTTTTCCGGGATGAAGGCTTTTCTACTCTAGAAAAAAGTGTTGTTCTCGAATGAGCAAAGTTGCAGGCAAAAGCTGGTAGGTATACACTACCTTTAAAACGAAACTGATTGATTGACTGACGTTCATACGTCAGTATTCAGGTCATACAACACAAATAGCAGGCTCTAGTAACTTGAATTTCTGCTTACAGGTTCCTTACAATGAGACCATTTACTGGTGTAATGCTGTTCAAACGTTTAATAACTTTTATAACCACCTACGGGCCTCCGATTCTGATAGTGTCGGCCCACTTGCTATACAGGTGAGTCGATCAGGTCTATGCTTCACTTGACTTAGATGTTTTATCGTCCGGCTGCACGCAACGTCTAATGGCAACACGTAACGGCAACTGTGACTGCACACTCTGATTGTTCAAAGAGTCAACATTATGGTTTGTAAAGACTCACTTCCTTCAAAATTATATTTAGTTGAAATTAACTGCAGTAATGGTCGAATCGACATAACCCGGCTTTTTACTGCTATACGATATTAAATCCTAACTAATTATAAATGCATGCATACGCAGCGGTAAGTTGCATAAGTTTGTTTGTTCATTATCAGGGGGACAGAATACAATATAGGCTACCTTTCATCCAGCCAAAAATTACTGTCCTCGACAGATAGATATTTATTAACAAAATTTTGATTAACACAAGCGAAGCCACGGACAAAATCTAGTGCTTTTATAGAAAATAAAACCACAAAGAGCAGAACTGTCAATAATAACTACCAATACAAAGGATTTTCTGAGATACATTTGATTTTTTTATACAACAACACAGCATTTACAAATATTCACCTAACGCACAGAATAAACGGTTCGAGGAGCTACCATACAACCTTTTACAAACATACACTACTGCCCCGGTAAGATTGACCCCGACTTCTGTGCATGAGGTCTAGGGTTCAATACCCGGGCCAGACACAGTGCTATTGCGATTTCCTGTCAAGATACTCTCAATAACAGAGTCTGGAATTGTGCCCGGTAAACTGCAATTATGTAATAAAAGTTTGTTAAAATAAGCAACGCGACAAAATCTGTATAAAGTAGTTTAACTTCAATGTATAACATTCGCAACTTAAGACAATATTATATGAATCAGGTGGGACTTAAAACCATGGCTATGAAATGTATGTATGATAATAATATACCTTTGCCTATCCATCTTGGGAATATAACCGTGGGACAATGACTATGCGTTTACAATACTCAATATTGCACCAATTTTGCATTAGTTATTATATAACACAGAAGAAGTCATTACACGGTTGATAATACTCATTTCGATTCACTATGTTTGTGTATTCCATTACAGTTATCAAAAGAGCCCTTAGGGTACTAATTTGTGCGAATGTCCGTAATCTCGAAACAGATAAAGTTATTTGTACCATCTCTGGCTGGCATTGACAAGCGAATAATTGCTTAGACGGTTGACAAACAATCGAAATGTAATAAATATAGGCTGTTAATAATAATCACGATTGCATTGTCTTCCCAGCTTTTGTGCTGACTAAAGATTTGTCTAACAAGGGACGAATTAGTATTATAGGCTACGTTTATTATCTTTGTAACGATTACCAAAACTACTATCTGTATTAGACTTTACAATTGTATATTGTACTAGTGACCCGCCCCGCCTTCGCACGGGCAGTACAAAATCTTAATCCTTCCCGCATGAATCAATCCGTTCAGTAGTTTTTGTGTTTATCGAGAACAAATAGACAGACGCGGCGAGGGACTTTATTTTATAATATGTAGCGGTTGTTACAGTCAAGACTCCTTACCGGTTATTTTTAACTAAAGAGAAGAAAAAGAAAAAAGAAGAAATATACCTCCATAACACAATATAATAAAATATAAATATATACAGAACAGCCATATACGGATTTTATCGCGTTGTTTTTTTTATAGAACACTATCTATACATCTATACAAATAAATAAAATTGAAGTGTCTGTTTGTAATGTCAAAATAACAGCTTTTTATCTAATGCATATGAAAGTATATAAGGAACCTACACAAAAATATCTATTTTTGAAATTTTTGTCTGTCTATCTGTTTGTTCCGGCTAATCTCCGAAACGGCTGAACCGATTTTGACGGGCCTTTTACTGGCAGATAGCTGATGTTATAAGGAGTAACTTAGGCTACTTCGATTTTAGAAAAAAAATAGGGTTCCGCGGAGGCACATTTTAGTTAAAATCTACCCGGACGAAGTCGCAGGTAACAGCTAGTTATTACATAATTTTGAAACTTTACACTGTCCTCGATGTTTTAGTTGCTTTTTTGTAATTTAAGTAGCTTAAATAAGAAGTAAACAATAACTAGTACGTGAAATAGCAGTATTGCTACTTTTGTGTTTCGTTCGGTGAGTGAGAGTGCCGGAGGCCCAATCACCCTCTTTCCCCCTTCCCGTTCCTTCTCCTTCTCACTTCCTTTTTCTCTTCTTCCTTTCCTAAAGGGTCGGCAACGCACAAGTGATGCCTCTGCTGTTGCAGGCGTCCATAGGCTACGGTAACCACTTACCATCAGGTAGGCCGTATGCTTGTTTGCCAATGTCTATTTTTAAAACAACATTGTCAACCATGTTTCTAGCAAATAAATATATTTGAAATTTGAATTTAATATGCAGTTGTGGATGATACAATAATTAATTTACTTTATAGTTATACCATCTACCTTCTAGTTTTACATACATACACAACAGCGATAGCCTAGTGGGAAATCGTTGGACTGCCACGCAGAGGTCTCGAGTTCGAACCCAAGGCGCGCATCTCTGACTTTTCGAAGTTATATGCGTATTAAATAGTTAATTATCGCTTACTTTAACGGTGAAGGAAAACATCGTGAGGAAACCTGCATGTCTTCTCAGACATGCAACTCTCGTTCTCCATAATGTTCTCGAAGATATGTGAAGTCTGCCAACCAGCACTAGGCCAGCGTGGTGGACTATGGCCTAACCCTTCTCATAGTGAGAAGAGGCCCATGCCCAGCAGTGGGACAGTTTAAGACAGGGCTGATATTATTATATACAATATCATGACTATATCCCCGAAAAGATAGGTATTACAACACCCACATTTCGCCAAATAAGGCTTTAAGGGCACGGTTGGATGCGGGTGGCCCAAGACCGTTCTGTGTGGAAGACCTTGGGGGAGGCCTATGTCCAGCAGTGGATATCTTTCGGCTGAGATGATGAAGGCTTAAGGTCTCACGTATTAAAGAACGGCATAAAGGCATGCAATGCTTTTGAAGATGACCTCAAGGACAGGGCGAAAATAAAGAAGACTGACCCCACCATTATGTGAGATAAGTAGCCAGGAAGAGAGAGATATAGAAAGAGAGACAGAGAGAGAGAATTAAATAGTAGTCAATTGCCGTTTATCGGGCATAGTTCCAGACTTCGTGTTGCTAATGCAAATTTTTTGACAAAAGTATCCAATGACACTTTGCTCGATCCGGGAATTAAACCCGAGATGCCCTCATGCCATTAGTCACATACACTACCACTGCGCCTCCGTGGCAGTCGTATTAAAGCCCTTCAAACTTATAGTTAAACTTCAACATTGCGCTGTCTATAAAAACTGAACAAGCGTGCCTTTTTTAACACAAATGTTTAAACGTTTCTCAGTTCAGCAGTGCACAGTATTTTAAAGTAATACTACCCGCTCTAAAGTTCGTCCAGTATTAATCCACTTATTTGCATCAACTCCGAACTCATTTAGCAAAACGAAATGAATCCTTGTAATCTACATTTCTTTAAAATTAACTGTGTCTAATTAACGTGGTATACTTTGTTAGCTTCAGTTCTAGATTAGGAATAAAAAATATAAAACAAGGTTATTTTAGGAGTCTAAAGAGCAATTATCTGTTCAATGCAAATTATATATGGGAAAAATTCAGCTATTAAACAGGAGCTTGGTTACGTCGCCGCTTTACTAATTAAGCTACACGCAGTCCATTGTTCAAGCATTTTCTAACTAAACTTCTTATGATGATGCTACCATCAGCACTAAGTACTAAGCTTGACAACTAACTTAACTAACTTACCTTTAACTTGACGTTTTTTTTATACAACTAAGGTGGCAAACAAGCATACGGCTCGGCCCACCTGATGGTAAGTGGTCACCGTAGCCTATGGACGCCTGCAACACCAGAGACGTCACTAGCGCTTTGCCAACCCTTTAGGAAAGGAAGTGGGAAGGAGGAGCGTGCAGGGGATGATTGTGCCTCCAGTACTCTCACTCACCGAACGAAACACAACAGTAGGAATACTGCTATTTCACGTCGATGCTATCACCATCATTTAATCCTTTGTATTAACCAGCGATACTGATTGCCGAGATTACGGATCGAAGCTCTGCGCGCAGTTGTATTTTTACCATCAATAATTGAAACATTTTTGTTTTTTTTATTTTTGTACTGGCCATGACTACTCAAATATATGGCTCAACGTAATTACTTGCCAAGCTTGTTATTGCAAATAAGCCACAGAATACAATCAAGAGGATTGATTAATCGAGACAAATACACGCAGTTTTCGTTTCGGCACAACCCATACCCGTGTATATTGTAACGAAACCAATTTTCGTGGGCATTCATTCGTTAAAAAACGTTCATGCATGCCTTCTGTAGAGCACTTCGCGTCCAATTCGTCAATTATTTTCCTATTTTTACTTGTTTGGCATGACAGCAATACGAACATGTCCGACAGAACAACCATGCTATAGACATGCGCCTCTCTATGTAATTGGAGCGTCAATATTCGTTCGCGGTACGGTTCGCATATTTCATAGCTTGTGTAGCCTTTTGAATCTGTGCTACGTATTTGTAAGGTAGATTCACTTACATAGCTACAGTTTAAATGTCAAGGTCAACAAATTGTACGAGCGTGAACGCATTTCATCATTATGTTTGGATACCATTATGACTATCAGTTTATGCGACAGATGCGATTTATCATCTGATGCGCATGTAAGAGATTGCAGTGGGCAGGCATAATAATGCATTGTAATATGTGATCGACTTGTGATCTGTCAATGATTGCCTATTGTTCAAAAGTCAGCCCGTGACAAGCAAGATAGTGCAATTTGCAACCCACTTCGTAGCCGCTCTAACGAGGTTGCAAGTTGGCTTAGTGGCATTTATGCATAAATAATTATTCGCCAATGCTTGGATAAAGGTGGGTTAGACCAGTACTACGATGACTACGTTCAATATAGCTTATGACCAATGCAAAATGCAAAGAGTAATTAATATTTGACCGAGATATTAAACTTCAAGTAGAAGGAGAACAACGTGAGTTAATCTGCATATTTAAGAGTCCTCCATGTTTTAGTTTTGCCTTATCCCAGATGCCACAGGTTGGATCTGATATTAAAAAAGTCCTGATTATGCCGCCCTTGCTTTTTGGGTCTGCATAGCCATTTTTGGCATTTGCTACCAACTGAGTGGAGATTGTTTACTATTTGCCTTTTGGAACAAAGTCTGGACTCTGTATCAGGAACTCTTTTGTGAACATTCTCCATAATGTTCTCGAAATATTTACCAACGTGCAGTGCTGTCTAGCGTAGAAGACAATAACCCTGTCATCTCTCATTCTGAGAAATGACTCTTTTCCATTACTATGACTAGTCTATAATACACTAAATACATAAAATATACACTTTATTTCGACAACCGACAGTCCATAAATAGAGAAAAGATACAATTTATATCAACTGTGTGCATGTGACACTAAAATAAAATACTGAAAATCTCCGATATATTTTCTGTTGACGCTATTGGTGCATTATGCCCTGAAGTAGGACGTTAAATTCTGTTAAGTTTGAAAGCAGCTTGTTGGCGAGTCCCCTGCCGTGCAAATAGTGGCTGCGTCTGACGCATCGCGCACTTAAGTCACTTTGTCAAGATAGAAGACGCCGTATGTTCAGTTATAACAATGAAGTAAAGAGTAAACTTACATAGTATACCTATAACACTAGATATATTCCATATAATATTAATTTTATCATTCACTACGTTTTGCCCACTTGCGACTTCGCTCGCTCGGGCAAGAACTTTTTCATGGATCAAGGGCATCCTTTTTCTTTTCCTGTACCTCTGAAAACGAGTATGCGAAAGTTCATGATGATCAGTCGAGTAGCCGTGAAAGCGTAAAAACAAACTGCCATTCGTATTTACAGTATTAGTTAGGATTTCAATAACCTAATTACCTACATTTTTTTATCAAGTTAATTTTGGTATTACTTACGAATACTAATAACTAGTATTAGACTAGAAGGAAAGGGCTGTTTATCTGATGCTGTGTAAAATAACAGAACTAAGTATAACAAAAATGGTGATTCCACTTTAGCGAGACACATTATAATTTAGCTTATTTTAGTAAGTGGTATAATTGATCACCTCACCCAACCAAAATATGAACGAGAATAATATTGCAGGTTTTTACTCCTTACCTGCCGAATGTTTTGTAAGCTCTAGTTCCGTTGCTAACTGTCTACAAGAAACACAATTATTATTTCTAGCACAGAAACACTCTTGATTTTTTATTAAAGTCAATAAATAATATGAAACGAATCAACATTATTTTATCAGTTATATAGTCATCCCTTAAAGTTATGCTTATTTTGAGCCCGCTTGGTACTGCCACAAACCAAATAAAAGAAGACGGATTTTAAGTGAACTGTATTGATAAAATCTATAAACGAATTAAGGAATACCGTGGCCTCCACAATAAAGAACGCTAATACGTTTTGTACGATCGGCTCGCAGAAAGCCGCTTTGATCATTCACCATAGCCAAACGGCATTGCGCGAATACAATACTCCATCTGTAAAAGGTCATCGTGAAATAAGAAACAGAACCTTTCAATTAAGCCAACATTTTTATGTGGCCGACCTCAATCAATATTTAAATTTTCCCCTCTGTTGGATTTCCAAAAATAAAATAATATAAAAGCTGAAACGATTCATTGTTCGTTGTCTTTGGCTTTAATGATTCTATTAGGGGTAAGAATTCGATTTAGCTAGCAGCGCTGATCGAGTAAGTCAATATTGCCCGAAAATTGTTTCGCGATCGTCGGCCTATAATTAAATTATTTCGGGGCCCAATTTAACAGGGCTCTTGTTTGGGCCGCTTACATTGGACGCCACAGATGTGATTACGCGCCCTGGACTGTACGCCGCTGTTTGAGTTAATCTCGAATATTGTTGTTCGTCAGTTACGCTCTTGACCCGGCCATGTGTACCACATTGTAATTAATATTTATGTTGACTAGCCCTATCTGAGGATATTATCGGTATTCGATATATGAGCGGAGATTGGTTGGATCATAATGAAGAAATAACTTACGCTAAGCTGTTTATTCGCTTCTATATATTGTGGCTGACGGCAGCTGCTGACCTACTTACTGTATCTTTATACAACATAAAACAACAGGGTGTGATATTATCTAAGGATAATATTGTGTTGCGTACGATGAGTGAATTTAGAAAATCAATTAAAGATACACCTGGTGATAAAAATTTCATCACGAATAGTTAATCTGAGAATACTTATTCGTATTTGTTTGCCGAATAGAGATTTCTACGGACATGTCTACGTAAAAGTATAAATATCGTCTTCGGGTATTTCGATGATCTATCAACCTGATGCCTAAGTAAATAATTTGTTTAGGTTGCAAAATAAATATTTGTAAGTGAATACACATTTATTCGTAACTTTGGGTGAGCCGCTGTACAATTAAATGACACGTGGGTTTAAAAAAATTTTTAATTGAGGCCATGTCCATATTTAGCAATCACGGTATACTGTTACATAACTTAAATTTACCTGAAGGAAAATGCAATTTTAAACAATACATTAGCGCAAATATCCTTAAACTTAAGAAACACATTAGATTATTGTGCCATTATTTTGTCTATAATAATGTTATCAGTGGCAGCATCCACTATATAAAAGATAATCATCAAACACCCAACCAGGTTATACCCTTATGAAATTAAGTAATAAAAAACTATTCATACAATTGTACAGTCGCTCTTGATATCAGAATTATACAGTCTACTTGTACAAACATTTACATAAAAAAATTGTCTATAACTTTCGAAGTACAATTTGCCGCATGAAATAATTCAAATCCTATCGCGGGCCCATTACCTGATGTGGAACAAGGAAAAAGCAACGTAACCGCAATGTCATTACATACCTCTCCAGCCATCCGACCTAACAATATTTTTCCCAAAGCACAAAGGTAGTAAAGATAAAGGCTAACAAACGTACGGAGGAAAAATCTGCCAAGTTCGGGTGCACCATAAACAGTTACCCGCGTACCACTTAATGTTGTTTATTATCTCTGGATCTCATTGTCTATTCCTCTGTCGCAGTGAAAGTAGATGAAATCCAAACACAACTTTTTAATTAACTTCGTTCTGTGCACAAACTTTTCCGGAAAGCCTAAAGTATACCATTAAACACGACAGCTGATCTCTGTTCAATCGATTTTGAGATTAAAGGACGCCAGGGTAAAATTGGGGTGTATTTTTTCTTTATGCTTTATCAAATATCATTACTTGCATAATCTGAGTTCAGTGTGATGTCATTTTAACGAAGGTGATTGGTACCGTGCTTTATGTGATAAAATCCCGGAAGAATCCCGTAGAAAAGCCTTTGCTACTGACACAGCTTTTGTAGTTAGCATATTGAAGTGATAGTGGATAGGGTGTATATATGTATGTAGGTTGGCATGTGGTAGTATGTAGGTTCTCGGAAGCTGAATGTAGAAGAAAACTGTAGCACGTGGACGTAAACAATATAGTCAAATAGCGACTTGGTGCCTTACCACCATCTCTTAAAACATTGTCATTACATGCGCGTGAGTGAAACATTGCGTTACAGTTTTATGGGTTTGTCCCGTTCTCGCGCATGCAGGGACATTGGCTGGCGCTGCCTATATGCCCCGTAAGCATACAACATGCGTGAGTTTATCATGTGGATTGCTTGAGTTGCCTCAGTTGTTTACCATATAGATACCACCCGCGTCAGTACCTTAACTTGCTCATGATACCTGAGTCGTATACCATAGATATGAAGATTAATTAATTAGTGCCCACACTTATAAGAACATTATGAAATTCTCTCGGCCCCTAATATTATAACTTTATAAAATGCTTAACCTATTCAAATATCAAACGTACGTTTTTAGTTTAGAAAAATGGGATTGCTACCAACCGTAAACTTAGAGTGCTCTCCTAAATGGAGAGTGGCACCTCTGCTAACTATACAGGTAAATTGGTTCACTGTAACCAATTGTAGAGACACTAATACATTTAACGTATCAAGCTTGCACCCTCACGTTAATTAGATCAATGATGACATATCATTGACCTTGTAGAATAAGTTTACTTTTCTTACGCTTGCGGCTGATGAATACGTCCTGGATACGATCAGCAACTCGGATACTGTTATTGAGATTTTCTATAAGAAAATTCTTAGTAGAAGAATGGAGCAAGTACCGCGCTGCGACTAAGAATTTATTACCATTAGAGGTTATTACCATTTACGGGCATATTACCCTGGCAATATGCCCGATAAATGGTAATAAGTTCGCATTACATGGAACCTAAAAGATAGCTAGCAAACGAGTCTAATACCTTTGTCTACTCGCTCGACGTAGACATGAGTCTGCATGTGAAAGTGCATATAAATAAGTCAGACTTACCATCGGCAGCCGGCAATTCAGAAATATCACCAGCGCATTGGCAACTTTATGGATGATTGCAGACGCAATAATGCCACTGTCCATCAGTTACTTATCGGTTAACGTTCAGCGAATATAAACAATACGCCTTCTATACACGATGTTTAACAGAAAAGCTACGCAGATAGTTTTCAATGACTGTAAATAACTCAAACAATGAAGAATTTTCGTAATATTGTCTTATTAAACTATTTATTACGGATTTTGTTGCATTGTTTATTTTAAAACTCTTTTATTACATAATTTTGAAACTCTAACACTACTATTATTGAACTTTACTAAATTTAAGCTATTTAAATTAATTAAAACTATTTATATTTAAGTTTACACTTTGCTACGAGGTTTCGGTTGCTGTTACAGACAGAGTTTCAAAATGATGTAATAAACGTGTTTTAAAATAAACAACGCAACAAAATCCGTATAAAGTAGTTTAATTTCAATGTATAACATTCGCGTAAACATAAGGCAATATTATATTTATTACGGATTTCACTGCGGTTTTTTTAAATTATTGTTAATTTTAACCGTTTCTATTGACACATTCGCCGACATTTTGACTGCTTTTAGTAGTTATGGTCACTGGGATACTTAGGTTATGTGCTTCTCTATCTTGAAGTATGAATTTATTTTAAAGCACCCGAATATTATTTCATTATTGATATTCTATATACGCAGAATGAGCTCAAAGCATCAAGAAGTGTTATCTTGCTATGTTTTTGGTTCATCCAAGGTTTTAATTAATGTATTACTGGATCACAAACTAGTACATTCTCTATTGAAATTAGGATATTTCTTAATTTGAATTGCCTCACGATCGACGATCGCTTTGATCGTTATGATGGCTGATTAAAAGTAGCCGAAATATCGGGAAAGTCTTAAATAAATTGTACAGAATTTGTAATAATAAACTTAAAACATCTTGTAGTACCTGAACAGAACAGCTGGTTGTTTAAGTTGTACTTATATTAACAAGGCAGTCTCATAGCAACTGGAAATACGACACCGAAGTCACGTGTTCATTTTAAACTAGTTACGTGGCAATGTGTAGGTACACATATTAAATATGTAGATTATTTTGAAGTTGTTCGTAGCACCTACATCACATTGTCCATAACTAAACAGTCACTTAAACTTCGAAACTTCAACTATTATTTTCGTGACGTACATGAATAATATAACGCTTTGAGAGTAGGCTATACTGTGAAGCACATATTCCAAGCCTTGGAGAGTCGTACAAAGTATAAAATGCAAAAACGCAAGTCTATTTGGTGATTCAGTATTCTTCTCTGTATAGTCGTCTCTGGGTCCTTATCGTATCGCAATTTCTTAAAGCATTCTCATTGCATGCGAAAATAAAGCACATTTGCAAAGTATGTAGCTTTCTATCGTTCTAGCGCATGCAGATAGTGTTTTAAAATGGTGGTAAGTCCCCTGTTCTCCCTTTCATTTTCTTTACAGTAGGGTTGTGTACTGCTGATCTTTGGTTGTATTTCCTTTACACTGCTTCGGCAATGCTATGAGCGCACAACCACTTCTATGAGCAGCGGGAACTACCATTAGATAGGTAACTTGCTTCTCTAGAACTAATTGTAATAAAATATGGGCCGCTGATCTTTAAGTCGCATTAAAACTGCCTTGCCGGTTACATGGTATATTTTGCCGTTATTCTATGATTCTAAATCACGAATTTAAGTCCCGAGTTGTGTTAAATGCTTTTGGGTTTTTTGTTAGGTGACTCTCAGTCGGAGCATATAATCAGGCAATGTGTCTGATAAACAACTTTACCTTTAAAGTTACTTTAAAGACATAAATAAGTTACAGGCGCTGAAAGTAAAAACCTAATTTTAGCACGTTTCAATCAATTCGCCTATATCAGGGCACCAAGAACAAAAAATTAAAGTGTTATAAATAATACATAGCTATAATTTTTTCTTTTGTAACATTGTATATTATTTATTACACCTTAGGTATAGGTACACCAGAGAAATATATAACTGTAGTGTAGTATTATGGTTAATGCGACAAAACTGCATTTTGCGCACCATTTAATATAGACGTAGCACATCTATGGTATTTCTTTTTCCTTTAAAAGGAAATCTCCTGCACTAGGAATAATTCCTGTGCAGAGAGGGTATTTAAGAACAGTCAAACAACGTATACAAAGAATCGCAGACTCGGAAAACGAACGAATGTGGATCACACAACTTTTTGTCTCGTGTAGAAATCGAACTCACAATAGGTACTCGGCGCCGAGGCAGTTGAGTAGCGGCCAATTTTTGAAATGAAAACTTCTTTAGCGGCGTTGTGCACTTTTTTTGTGATGGTTAAAAATTGTTAAACTCGCGTCAGGACACGTGACCTGATCAAAAATTCGTAGGACGGAGGGAGACTTGTCAAACTCGCGTCAGGACACGTGACCTGATCGAAAATTCGTAAGACGGAGGGAGAATTGTCATGTTTGTGTACCATAGCGCAATAAATGCATATTGTATTTTACCACATAAATGATAGCACTTTTATACTGATAATTAAAGCAATTCGTGCAAAATTATTCCCTAACCATTCCAAAATATCAAAAATGCACAACGTTAATATTCAAGTTTTCACTTCTGCCGGCACTCCCAGAGTGCAACCCGTTGATGTTTTTTATTTTTATTGTATAGGTAGCAAACGAGCAGACGGGTCGCCTGAAGGTAAGCGATTACCGCCGCCCATGGACATCCGCAACACCTGAGGAATCACAAGCGCGTTGCCAGCCTTTTAAATTTGCCCCCTCCCCTCAGGAGGGAGGAGGGGCTGGCCCTCCGGTACCCTCACTCACTCGACGAAACACAACGCAAGCGCTATTTCACGCCGGTTTTCTGTGAGGCCGTGGTATCACTCCGATCGAGCTGGCCCATTCATGCTGAAGCGAGTGTCCTACGGTGAAAACTTCAACCACTACACCGTCATTATTGTAATATCATTGCGTGGAACCTACTATTTTTACTCATATGTACGCAACACATGAATAAAAGTAGTAAGTTGGTATTATTATCCTGTAATTTTTTACAAAAATAACCACAAGACTATATATTCGACCCCAATTTAAATGTCATGTGTGGGTGGACCTATTTTGAGAATCTAATAAAGCGTTATCTAAGGTTTAGTAATTATGGATGGATAACGTGATTTTAATTATAATTTTCTGCCAGACATATTTGTACAATCTAAATAAATAAAATATACAATATTATCTTTAGAATACGACTCGTGGAACGGTGGAAATGTATATACAGGGTTTTAAGAGCGCTCGAACTTTGAAATTAAATAAAACAAACACAAAACAGTTTAAGTCATATCACCACAGTTGTTTTTTTATTTTAATATGCATGCAATGACATAATGTGTGAAATATAATTTCGGCCAAATGACTTTGCTGTAGGTGGCGCAACGTAGTGGACCAATTTTGGATAGGTAACATCTTCGTGTAAAGAGGACTCAATTTCTCAAAAACGCGAGTTATGTTGGCGTTCAGGGCGGCAACCATTTGTAGTTTGTGTGCATAGACCAGAGAATTCACATAGCCCCACAGAAATGATCAAGCGCCGTCTCGCGATATCGAGCCCTCTAACTTCCATCCAATAAATTCAATGTTTTCCGTACAGTATTGCAAGTGGCGCCATCCTGTTGGCACCACATGTTTATAAGATCCATACCATCCATCTTAGGCCGCAAAACGTTTCTTATCATCATGCGATATCGGTCGCCATAGACAGTGAGTGCGGCTCCTTGTGCATCTTCGAAAAAGTAAGGACCCGAGATAGTCTCGCATACTGTCCTGAACGGTAACAATATTCTCAGATGGTCTTGCGTTTCTTTGATGTTAAGAAACTGCTTCATCGGCCACCGACCCGATTATCTGATATATAAATAAAGCTATAAAGCTTAAATGATGAATTGTAGACCCTGCAAGACGTCAAAAATACCATAAATTAGGCGCCGCGCACGGAACGTTACGCGAACAGGGCACTGATTTTGATAATATTTTTATACAATTGCAACGCGTTTTCGTGTCGAGTTTCATGGCTAAATGTCAATATTAAATAAATATGCCCGCCAAATTTGACATCTGTAGCTAAACCGGAATAGCTGCTATGAGCTGCTATACACTTTCAAAGATGGAGCGTACTTATTGGAAAGCCCTTTATATAATAACTAGCTTTTGCCCGCGGCTTCGCTCGCGTTAATTTAGTATTTGACAATCAATTCGGGTTGTACTCTGCTTGTAATAATATAATTTAATCATGATTCGAAAGACACGTGGCGCCATCTGTTATCATAAGAACGTTATTATTGTTTTCCTCGGGAACAGTAATTTTTTTCGGGATGAAAAGTAGCCTATGTCCGTTTCTGTACACCTGACAACGTATATGCAAAATTTCAGGATGATCGGTTCAGTGGTTTAGGCGTGAAAAGGTAACAAACAAACAAACTCATTTTCGCTTTTATAATACTAGCTTTTGCGCGCGGCTCCACCCGCGTGGTACCTACATCAATAAAAAGTAGCCTATGTCCTTCCCCAAGTTGTAAACTACATCTGTACCAAATTTCATCGAAATCGGTTGAGTGGTTTAACCGTGAAAATGTAACAGACAGACAGACAGATAGACAGAGATACTTTCGAATTTATAATATTAGTAAGGATTAATTAGGATTAGGATAGGATTAGGATATCAACAACAAATGAGAAGGTTTAGGCCAATGTCTACCGCTCTGACCCAGTACGGGTTGGCAGTCTTCACATACCTTAAAGAACATAATGGTGAACTCCCAGACATGCAGGTTTTCTCAAGACGTTTTCCTTCAACGTTAAAGCGAGCGATAATTAAATTTTAAAACTTACATTACTTCGCAAAGTCGGCGTTGCGTGTCTTGGGGTCAAACTCGAGAGCTCTGTGTGGCAGTCCAATAGTCTCCTATTGGGCTATCCTAACTATATTATAAATGCGAATGTGAGTTTGTTTGTTTGTTTGTTACACTTTCACACCTTAACTGCTCAGCCGATCATCATGAACTTTCACATACACGTTGTCAGGGGAACATTAAAAGTACATAGAGTGGCTTTCATTTAGAAAAAAGTACAGTTTCCGAGGGATAGCTAGTAATATGTAAATGTAATAATAATGTCCTCGAGATTAAATTTCGGTCACGGCACATCTTAACGGAGACTGGCCATCTGCGCAGGAGATATTATAGTGCACAAGTATGTGCGCAAACACAAGTGCTCTCTCTGTTCCCTTACCCTCATGATCCGATGGAACGGATAATCCAACACGACCAGAGAGAGATCAGGCGCAGGACCAACGACTTTACGTGCTTTCCGAGGCACGGGGGTGTCTAACACCAGCAACTTCCTAACTCCGGGCTCGTATTGATCTTTCTTAACAGAAAAACCCAATAACATTTTGTTGGCCCGACCCGGGATTCAAACCCGAAACCTCATGCACAGCAGTCGCATCCACTACCGCTGCGCCACGGAGGCATATGTAAATGTATACAGTAGCTTTAATCCCTAAAGAGTGCATGAGTACGACTGCAAACGGAAACCTCTGTAGGGACAAAGTACAAATATATTTATCCTCACAAACATTGTTTACCACTTAAGTTAGGTGGAAACCAATATGTACCTATAAAATGAAGAGTAAACGTAACAGTCTGTATTGGATTAGTAGTTTAAAGTCTTTTGACATCACGTATAGCAGCACCATGATGTTTTCATACCTTTACAATTTTATGAAATTAATAAGCTATTTAACAGTATGTAAAATAATGATCTATTCATTGCACTGGAGCAAGGGTTTTGGCATTTTAAATACCTAATCAGTGTATGTAGTAACGACATTTTATTAAATACTTCAAATAATTAAAAATAATCATTAGTTTTAGGGTCCTTAGACACCAATAAATAACGTACGATAATTTCTAGAATTTAGTCAAATAGACTAAAATTAATAGATACATTGGCATGTGATAACATACGACATTCATAATTCTCGTATCTCAAAAAAAGCAACCTCCCCTATATAAGCGACGGTGTTTTTAAAACATTTCATAAAATCTCAAAAATCTCATTGAAACAACGGACAGAAAACTAACACCCAAACCAAACAACTGTTTAAAAGTCACAAAAATGTTTGTCCCGTATATAAATCAAACTCACAAACACTAAACGTAGTAGTAGGGGCGTGGTGATCACTAAACCGCTACGATATTGCAGACAAATTCACACCACTTAGCAAAGAGATCGATTTAGTTCACACTTCTACTTGAAAATTTAATGCGCTTTTTTTTACAAGCTTTGATTTAACTTGCCGTGTTTGTATATATTATGTTCGTTGAGGTCAGAATTATCAACTGAATTTTAAACCAGTTCTCGTTCCCTGAATAGGTTGAAGTTCGGTATTTATGTATAAACCTGGTGATAATGCAATATTATGATGAGCTTTCCCTGTTGCTGCTGCCAGAGTCATCTCCAGACTACCAAACTCCTCAATAGCTTACAAAAGTCATATCGTGTTTAGGCTTGTTTTGTCAGATTTGTTTTGACAAATACAGGATCTGATGAAGGAGCCGGAATTTTTTAGAAGCTTGTTTTTTTACAGACATTCAAACAACGGGCAAAAAGATCACCGAGACACAATAACAATTTATAGATTACACAAATGTTTGTTCCGTGAGGGATTCAAACTCACAGCACTTGGCGTAGAGGTAGTGGTGAGACCCATATTTGTATCGTTCAGATAAACCCTGTTTATTCCAAGTGCAAACAAGAATCTGACTGTAGATGAATAATAATAACCAATTAAATTAATTCATTGTAATTAGTAAAATTAATAGTATTATAGTATTAATTTTACTAATTACAATGAATGAATTATAGTAATTAGGGTAACCACAGCAAGAAGGCACCGCTGAGCTCACACCAGTGAAACCGTGACCACGATCGATGCAACTACTACGGGAGGCCGCCAATAAATAGGTATTTAATTAACTTTAAATATTTACTAATGCGATTAAGACCCGTTGTCTAATATGATAGTAAGTAAATTCATATTCATAAAGTATCACATTTGATTGGAAATAAACTTATAAATTATTATTATTAAATGTTGAGATAGTATTACAATGTATACTAAAACAACTCTAGATTGAAGAGACAACGAGAGCAAACTAACAAAACTACATTTGGGGCATGTTTTGTTATAAACTAAAACTATTCTATCAACTTTTGCTTTACAATTAAACAAAGCAAAAAATATACTAATACTTCTCACTAAATTATAGCTAGTTACTATTCAAATCTGAGAACCAATTTAGAAACAAACAATAAGATAACAACTCGGAGATAATATTAATGGAGGAATTATATCATTGCTACCGGCGCAACGCGTCTCGGCGTGTCGCGCGGTGGAGCAGCGGCGCGGCATAGCACGAAACTGAGTTTAAACTAAGTTTGCAAACATATTAGGTGCTTAAATCGCTAAGTTTATAATACCATTAATAAACAGGGTGCTGCTCTGAACACGCTGTGAACTTGCTGCCCCGGTGTAAAGTACAGAAACAAGGGTCCAATACCTACCGATACAAAATATAAGTGTAACAAATGCCGTGTATAGATATCTATTTATGAAAACAGCCAGAGGTCAATATCTATATTGTATTAATTTATAAATAAAATTACAACTTGTAATATTAGTCTAATTATTGTATGGGGACTGGCAAGTGATCAAGATTCAAGTGGATAAAATACGAAATACATTGTAGACCTTTAGCTGTTCCTGTTTCTAGCTAAATGAAAAAATATTTATTTATAAAATGCTTTATATAATAACCATAACATATAGACACTCTATACACATACTTAGAAATAGTACATGAAAAGGGGCACCGGTTTCTTTGCGTCGGTACCCCTTTTCATGTGTGATACGGACTGTCGCGCTCTGATTTAATCCAGTCAACCTACAACAAGTCTACGGCAATTGTATTATCAATAGCTTTCAGATGATCATTCTCGGTGCAGCTGTTCTGGCTCCTTGGAAACAGATGAAATGCAACTTTAGGTCAAAGAAAATGGGTAAATAACATCGTTTGCTAGAGCATAGAATACGTACATAATCATACACGTCATGTATCCTATAGTAGTAGGCAGAGACTACTACTATTTACCAAGACTTTTTCAAATAGCTTTTCACACGAATAAACCAAGCACATAACGAACAAAGCACACAAATTATTAACATTCTCAACAAAATACTTTAAACAGTTGACTGCAGTAAAATGTAAAAACAGTATTGTTCAGAAAGGTGCCATCACCAAATTGGAGTTTAAATTGCCTGCAAAATGGCAATATTAAAGTCTTTTTATTGCATAATGACGGCGACGACGCTCACGAGCTCCCGGCCCTCAAGCCAAGTATCTGAACGACGGTAATCTGAAATGACAATATTATCCTTCTCACGTACAAACTCCTCATCCTCTCCTAACATAAATGCCTATATTATAATACCGCTACAATGCTTTTTAGTATTTTATTCTAAAATATTAAGATATGCAAACGAGGCTGCATTTTAATTAGACTTTTTAAAGCGAAAACATTTGATCACGTTCTTTTGTTTAATAACTTTTACACAAATTATGGGGAATTTTCGCGACGAAACCTTTTTATGAAATACCTTCATGCTTATGAAATGGCATCTATAACAGCAGCCTGGCCATCCAGCCAGTTGAAATACGTAAGTAAGAAAAATATCTCAATACTTGAAAATGTAAAAAAATATTCTTATTAAAAGAGATTATAACATATTTTAATTAATGAGTATGATTGCTGGGCTAAGTGCTGAGTTATCGATATAAGTATATATGCATGTAAAACTAACTTTGACCTACATTGTTATTATTCTACGAAACAAAATAACTTTCACACAGCCTGTGTGCGTGTGTATGAACTAAAGTATACAAAAGTATCGTTGTCAATTGCCAATTCATTTACTATCCGTCCACAAAATATCATATTGATTCGATATTTCCTTGACGCTCGAAAGAAGGACAAGTTAACAAACATACTTACTCAATTATAATATTAAGGAAGCAATCTAGGTATTTGTAAATATAGTCGCTGGATGCATTTTTACCATTTTTTATACTCTTTGTGTACCATTTAACTTCTCAAGCTAAGCTAAATATTTGTGTTAGGAGTGGGTTATCCACAACCTGTCTATCGCAAGGCCGTAGCTGCTAGACTACTGCCTACATATTATTATTCACTAAACAACGCGCTTTATTATATTATATGTACTTTAAAAACAATTTTACCTACAGTCCTTTGCAACCTCCAAGCTCAAAGTACATAAAAAAATAAACTAACGAAAAAATGTGACGCAATAACCGTGGCTTGGAGATACAGCTATAAACAACACATTAGGGAAAGCATATACCTTTGTAGCAATTCAAGTTTCATTTGGTATATGTTCTCACATTAAGTTGGGACGCGTTTATTTTATTGCGGTGTCCATGCCGCGGCACAAACTGCCAGTTAACTGGAGCTGGGCAGTCCAACACACCACCACATATTATACTAGCAATAGAATTTACTCGCTACAATTTATCTTTAGAACTGCTAGCTCGAACAACCCGGCTAATGGCTCCGCAACCCACGCTAGCGCAGTCTGGTTTCCTGCATACCTTGAAACATGTTTTGTACTGGATAATTTTTAAGTCATTGGCACCGAATTAAAAGCTACTAAAGAATTTTTTTTAAAAATTGTGATCACATATATAGGTATACTAAACTTATACCATATTTCAAAGATATAAGTAGATGCAATAATTTACTCGAAGGTATCTAGTTTAATTATACAATAGCTTGAAATTCTTTCAATTCATATTTACATATATTAGTATACAATTATCCTAAAATACATTTAGCAATTTTTTATAAATTGTCTACTATTAAACTTTCCCTTTTTTATGTTACCCTTCTTTATGCTAAACGAATGTGTTGGTTTTGCCTGCAGTCACTAACAAAAATTACTTTAGTAAAACTATCTGTTAATATTTAGGTCGATAGCATTAGACTCCAGTATACATTCATCATCTAACCCTATTCCTGTTCTTGCATGAGTGAATAGTACACCAATAACTTCCATAATCAGAGCGAAATCATAATAGGGTTTATTTTATTTCCTTTTGTATCTTTCAAGATTATCGTAGCGAATAAAAGTGGGCGAAATTGAATTCGACCCGTGATTGAGCTCCGAACAAATGGGTCAACGATACCTCTTTGCTGAAAGCTAACGAATTAGGTATTCACCTGCCTTCGTGGTTGATTACACGATTCATTTAAAGTACCGAACGAGATGTAACTGTATCGTCCCAACCCTATTCATGGTATGCCATTGTGCGCACAGCCCTCCTGAATAAATAACTGATCCATTTTGGTTTTTTGTTCATTGCCTCTAGTAGCAGAGGAGCTAGTGGACCACTCGATAATAAGGAACCACCACATGAACTTCAGCAATGTATACAGCCAAATCACTACTTATCGTGAAAGTGTCCTTTTTAAACATCGTTTGTAAAAAGAACAAATCCTGACGTACGTAAAAGCTCACCGTACTAAAATAGGTATTCAAGTTGAATGCACTGATGACTGATTTAAGTGATCGCCTCATCACTTTTACTGCGCCAAGCATTGTCAATTCTTGGCACGGGACAAAAATTTGTGTGATCCACAAATAATTGTGAAGGGTCTGGGTTTTCTTTGTGTCTGTTGTTTGATTGTTTGTAAAGTCATTCGTGAAACCGGAAGTATCTTAGTGCAGGCGAAGTCATTTTCAAACATAAATAATTAAAATCATTTTGAATCTTACTGCAGTGTCAAATAGTACGACGATAGAGCTGTCAAAGGCAACAACTCACACAGTTCCCTAGAGTACTCATTGCAAATGGACGGTGGAACACGCAGAAGCCCCAGAGCCCCTCGCTCCAACGTCTCAGTCTGTCCGATTTAAGCAATTGCTTTTATTTAGAAAGTATTTAAGAAAAGTAGGATTGCATCGGGAGAAGAAAGTGTCATTAATAGCATGGAATCTAGAACTGCACTGAACGGACGGCAGTAGTATACTGCCGTCCATCGGGAGTGCAGTTGTAATACTTGGGACTAAATATAGTAGGGAAACGTGTACGCGTGTGTGCGCATTTACACACACACACCTACACAGGTGTGTATGTAATACACCTCAGCCAAAGGCTTTGATATATTTATTTTATATTATTGGCTCACCTACAACTGCTGGCAGAGATTACAAAAAAAAACTTATAATAAATACACTTAAACTTAGTCAGCGTCACAATTTCTCACAGGTAAGCGTAGTGCTATGAGCTATTTATTGCTATGTGTGCAAAATAAAGTTAAAATATATAATTACTTAATTAGAAGTGGGCAATGTGAACAGGATCTAAAATAAATTTAAATTTAAATGGACCAAAGATTAATACTAACTTAAGTGGGACTTAATTATTGTATAGTGAGACTTAACTATGTAGATAATTATATTGTTTAAATATAAACATATTTGTATACGAACTGCAATTATTTATAAGAATGGTTGAATGTAACACAATTACTAAGATGCCCGCCCCACCGTACGATCATTCGGTGCTTTTCTACCTGGTGCGGTGAGGAAGGACAAACCAAATTATAAAGCTATGTGTCTATTTCAGTCAGAGCTAAGAGATTTTGTGGACCGGGTAAGATGTATTTACATCACTCGGTTCAGCGAGTTTGTAAAAAACTTCGGTTCAGTGAAATGCCCCCGGACATAACTTGAGCTATGGGAATTAATCGATCTTGTTAGTAAGTATAGCACATATTGCTAGGTATCTTCACACATTCTTAGTGGGATTGCCTCCTAATGTTTCTAATATCATATAGCTTTGACCACGTAAAGTTAAAAGTTCAACTACCTACCTAAACAAATTAAGCCTAGAGTGAATTTTATTATAGCCTAAAGTCACTCTGTGGTTGAAACTATAATTCATTTTGGAAGCATTAGATAAAACCTTACATAACTCGTCCCCGATACTAAGGGAATGAAAATCTCGTGAATATTTATTATAAGAAAATATGCTAAAATTTTATTAACCCAACATCAGGCTGGGTAAAAATATTAAATTAACGCCAACCTGCCAGTGGGTTTAAATTAGATTTTTATTTTACCTACCAATAGAAGACATTAGCATTTCATACGAGGTGCGGTGGTGCAACCCGGTTTGATGTGACGTCGAAACTATATAAAACGTTATGTACTATATTTTAGGCTTCTTTCATATTAGACGTGACTTTGCTTAGCAAGAAACGAAAGTAGATGGCCTCAAAAGTAAGTAGGTCAACTGCAGCAATTCGTCAATACAAATGTCATTTTATTAGTATTAACATTGTTTTTGTAGTACTAAGTATACACACGCGATACATATTGACGCGCTTTGGTTGAATAGAATATGATAAGCGGAGCGTCGTTAGTATAAAGCTTATAACGCGTTCCGTGCTCTGTTAAAGTAAATACACTGCAAAATGGTTCATGTTGTCACATCGCAGGAACTCGATACGTTATTAGTGTCTGTTGAAGTGGAAATGTTCTTTGTATCTCTTATTTGTATTTCTTTGTATTGCCTAAAATAAATGGCTGAGCTGCTAGCACAAGGAATAAAGTCCTCCACTGACACACATGCTCGGATATGTATATGAAAATATTTACCGGGCTTGTGCTGCATTTTGTCCCTGCTTCTTCGCAGTTTATATCACAATACTCCTATATACTTACTCTGCAGATACAGTATGGTTTCAGCAAAATACCCGTAGGTCTACCATGAAAATAACTACCCGAAACTTTGGACCGAACAAAATATGTACAATGCAGTTTCTTTGGATTTCTTTCTCTCAAAATGATATTGATCTGTTGTTCGGATTACAACATGAAACAGTTCTGGATAATCAGCCTTACTTACCGAAATTCAAGAGGCATTTCAGCATAAATATGTATTAAAGATACAAACAGTCGACCCGAAATTTCGCTATTTACGTTTCATGGTAGGCCATCCATGGTATCACACTATACCTATCATTAAACTTAACATAGTAACAACATATAAGCTACACAATAAAATAACTGCAGACTTGTATCACCAAATGGTGATACAACATAAGCGTGTGGTGTATATACACCACACGCTTATGTCCATTATCATATACAGGGTGACCGTATAAGAAAATCCATAGAGGGTATAACAAAGAGACAGACTGTCTTGACATGACAAAGATTTTAATCGCACTCAATTTGGCATTTACGTATTCTCTTGTCATATAACTTAACATGCTGTAAGCTCGATAAAGGTGGTGTCAGGACCATTTATAAAGCTCATCCGGCTAATTACTTTGTGTAACATTAATTTCGAGAATTGTACTTAAGTCATTTAAATTAGGGGAATGCTCTGAAATTATTATGTCATAATACTTGTATCACTTGGTCGGTTTAAAGGGTTTGGTAAATATTTGTATCGAAGTGTAAACAAACTTAGAGCGGTCGGTTTGTTATGTTCACGCCGAATATGTATGTATTTGGTAGGTAAGCAGTGGTAGTAAAAATACTACTACTACTAGTTATGCAGTGAGATTTAAGAGCGAGAATCATTTGAAAGAAATATAGTTGTGATATTAGGTGATTTCTCAATTTCAATTATAGAATGATGAGCCGACTTTAATACATAGAAATTTAATTCATATAAAATACATGACATCACATCATTGCACGGACAACGTAGCGGGCAAGTGGTACGTACTGCTGACGCACTGAGTATTGTGGGTTCAAATCTTACACGGGACTATTATATTATGGCTATACTCTGTGTCTGTAATTAAGCTTGTTAAGATTGCTGTAACATAGGACTAGAACCCTAGTGTGAGGGTGGTTCTTCAGAAGGGTTAGTCCATTGTCCACCACGCTGGCCCAGTAGCCCAGTGGAAGTTAACAGACTTCACATATTATCTTCAAGAACATTATGTAGAACTCTCAGACATGTAGATTTCCTCGCGATGCTTTCTTTTACTATTAAAGCCAACGATAATAAATTCACTATTTGTTGCGCACATAACCAACTATGAGTGGCCGTCCAATGGTTTCCCACAAAGATTGAAATAAATAGAATTATAAATTTAATTTAATTTAAATGATGTTGTCATGACAATGATAATCTAACACACATACCAGTTTTCTTTTACGTCTTAGTGTTTAGTTATAATAACTGCTATTCGCTCATCAGCTGTTACAGTTCTTAAATGCCTACAGATTTTCTCCATGCGAAAATATTAATCGCGACTTTACGAGTGACAGATGCGCTTAAGCCGCTCGAGCTACAAAGCAATTACATGTACCGATTATTAAACGATATTAATTAAAGTGAAATATTTCGCCCATCTTCTGCTTGAAAGATGGACAAAATGTTTCATTTTGATTAATATTGGTTAATAACTTCTACTGTTTAAAGCTTAACGTTTTGGTCGTTACCGAACTAATTTTCATTGACATTTTTAAAACACAAGCAACAGTTTTTATTTCCACGATCAAACACGAATTTTATTCTCACAGATCATTCGTTTTTGTATGTTTAAATATAATAAAGATCCGAAATGACAACACAATAGTCGCAAATAATTTAGCTTATGGCTTTTATTTCTGTATTAACAACAAAAAGCCTTTGAGGCCACTAAATTGTCCTTGAATTGTCTTTTGATTTATTGGCTTATTAGCTACCGCCCGCAGCTACGCCCGAGGGGCAATGCGAAAAAGACCCTGTTTTGAAATAAGCTGAGCGCCATCTAGCGAATGCTTATAACAATAATATTTGCAATAAATTTTCTGTTTTTAACGTTTGTGGCGAAAAGTATCGTAAGCAAGTAATTTTCTTTATTTAAAACTGGCTTTTTGATGTGTCTTCGACAGCATGCAGTTCGAAAAATCTCATTATGCTCAACTCAAGTTTTATTAAAACGAGTGATTTCGAAAACAAACATAGTTACATTGCCTAAATTTTAGTCTGACTTTCTATTACAGACAGAATATGGACCTTTCTCTGGATAGTCCAGACGAACTATATGAGTCTTTACTTAACATAATTACTTTAGAATATAATAATATTTTTAAATGTAAGACTTTTAGTCAGAATAATAGGATTAAATTTTGTGACTGGGCAACATCTGGGATATATAGAAGTAGAGCAAAGCTATATGAATTATATGGTATGAAACAATACAAGTTCGATCCAAATTTTATTCAATATGTTAAAAAGTATTTAAAAAGACTTGTGCCACTGCCAAGTCCCTTTACCTAAAAACTAAAATTCAAAAATCTAATAATAAAATTAAAACTACATGGAACATTATTAACAATGAAACAGGTCGCAGCAATGTGCGAGATAATAAATTTGAACTGAATATAAATAATAGCGTAATTTCAAATAATTTGGAAGTAGCCGATACATTCAATAACTACTTCGCAAAAATACTTTAGACATAACTACATAGTACCCTTAGGTCTTGCCCAGCTCGAGCAGAATGCTTGGTTAGGGGCAACGTGGAAGAGTGCAAGATACTATTTAGTTTTGAGCGTGTACATCCGTATGATATAATAAAAGTATTTAAGTCGCTTAATTCAAAAAAATCAGCTGACTTCTGGGGTATTTCGGTAAAATTAGTTGAAAGTATTATTGTTAATATAGTGCCACACCTAGCCGCAATATTCAACGGATGCATTGATGTGGGCATTTTTCCAAACTTAATGAAATGTAGTAAAATAATACCTTTATTTAAAAATGGTTGCAAAAGTGACCCCAGTAATTTTAGGCCGATTTCAATATTACCTGCTATTAGTAAAATATTTGAGAAGATTATATTACAGCAATTAGAGAGCCACTTCAGTGTAAACAATTTATTTCACGCAGATCAATATGGGTTTAGGAAGGGCCGTTCTACGATAGATGCGAGTGTTACGCTTTTAAAACATATATTCAGTGCCTGGGAGAATTCGCAAGATGTCATTGGCGTATTCTGTGATCTCTCTAAAGCCTTTGACTGCGTTGACCATCAAACGCTGTTGCGAAAACTCAGGCATTATGGCATCCGAGATACTGCACTTGACTTAGTTGATTCCTACCTAAGCGATAGACTACAACACGTTGATATCAACGGAAGTAGATCTTCTGGATTACTAGTCACAATAGGCGTGCCACAGGGCTCGATTTTGGGACCCTTTCTGTTTTTAGTGTACGTAAATGATTTGCCGTTCTTTGTTCAGGATTTGTGTGACATTGTTTTATTCGCGGATGACACATCCCTTATTTTTAAAGTAGACCGAAATGCACCAAATTTACGTGCTGTTAATAATTCACTCGCGGAAGTCCTGGACTGGTTTACGATGAATAATTTACTACTTAACTCTACAAAAACTAAATGTATCAAGTTTACATTGCCAAACGTAAAGAGTCCTAACGTGAATATAATTTTAAATGATGAAATTATTACTTTTGTTCAATCTACAGTCTTTTTAGGATTAACTTTAGATCATAAAGTTCAGTGGGGCGCTCAAATATCGTGTCTTGCAGGGAAACTTAGCTCAGCCGCATACGCAATTCGGAAAGTAAGACAGCTTACTGATATAGATACTGCAAGACTAGTATATTACAGTTACTTTCATAGTGTCATGTCCTACGGTATATTATTGTGGGGCAAGGCAGCTGATATTGAGACAATTTTTATTCTTCAAAAGCGTGCAGTACGTAGCATTTATAATTTAGGACCACGAGTTTCCCTGAAAGATCGATTTAAAGAAATAGTATTTAAAGTAATAGACTTACTGTTGCATAGCAATATATATTTGCTAACATTATGTTTCTTAAACATAACATTTACTTATATAATAAGAATAGTGATATCCATAACGTAAACACTAGAAATAAGCATAAGTTAGTAGGCCCATATCATCGTTTACATAAAGTTCACAATACATTTGCGGGACTCGGTATACGTTTTTTTAATAAATTACCTATTAACATAATTAATTTACCATTGTTTAAATTTAAAAACGCTGTTAAAAAACAACTTATTTGGAAGGGTTATTATTCAGTCAACGACTACTTAAATGACTAAAACTCATGGAGCTAGTTGCTTGTTGCATACAGGATTCAAAGATCTGTATTACTTATAAGTCAATTTAAGCCTTTGCATAGTCACAAAGTGTAAGTGTATGCGCCATCATGCCATCCTACTGTCTATTTAAGATTTATATTAAATAATATATTTTAGCTCAAATTATTACCTCCCTATAATATTATTAAGTTATTATTGTTATTATCTTTAGTTTTTATAGTCAGTAGTATATGGCATAATGGCTGTAACACCTTGTTAATCTGAGTTGTAAAATACTGAAATTATATTTACCTGACGATTTAAAAGAGTGGCCGTGAGTTTCTTGCAGGTTTCTTCTCATAGGCTCTACCCTTTGCCTGAACCTAGCAACTAACCTAAATGTAGCTTCAGTAACTTAGTAAACTCACTAACCTATTAGTTTGACGTTCATAAGTGTTACTTTGTGACCTAAATGAATAAATGATTTTTGACTTTGACTTGACAGATAATTTTTTGTTATGACGGTACGCCAAGATCTAGGTACATATTGTATTTAGTAAATACTAGCTAACCCGGCAAAATTCGTACCGCCTCAGAATCAATAAATAAAAAAGCTGAATGATAAATGCAGAATGTTTCAAGTGTAGTAAAAAGTGTGGTCAAACCTTAACCGGAACAAAAATAATTCGTAATAAAAAAAAAAACAATGCTCGATATGAATTAGGTTTTATTATTTTTTTTAATTACACATGATGTTGCTTAAAAAATTGTTATGTCACAAAGGTTAGGAGCTTACAAAATAAAGTTTGTAGTGTACGGTCCTATATTTCACCCACAAATCTTTTGGGTTCGAGAGGAAACATGTCGATATGATAATCGAAAACAATGTACGAATTTGATGCGGTGATAAAGATATGACGGAAGCCTTGAGCGTATTATCCCAATGCGAATCATTCTCGAGTAACTGTAATGGTTGACACCCCTCACGGTAAGTCGTACACAGATGTCCATTAATTGTTCTGAGTTGTTGAAACGGTGTCGGACCACGAACATTCACCAACAACAATTGAAGATAATAACATTCGTCGTTATTTGGATGTACTGTGTAGATGCGACCTAGAGCGTCTGAAGCAAATACATTTGGATGTCCTTCAACTGATGTTTCTTTTTTTCGACGCTGAAACGTTTTCAATGATGCGTTCCATGTGTAATAGCGTGGCATATCAGCATACAACAAAGTGCGAGCTGTTTGACAAACTGAGAAGAAACTTGTTAATGTGGTCGACGGTGGACGTGCCGCTCTATCCGCCGCGTTCCCTTGATTGAAATACACTCGTTGTCCATTGTCTAGATGAACTGCCAAATACAATACCAATTTTGGAGCAATCTGAACTTAGGACAGTGGTTTACCCGCTTGAATTCTTCAATTGCTGCACACGAACACACTAATTTACTGCATGATACACTATCACATCATACATTAAACCGCATTATGCACATCAAAATAAAATTCAACCGCGACAACGCGACCTTTACGCCCAGATTCCCGCTAAAGTCCGTAAAATATTATAGTTGCGATCAGAAATTCTGAACGACGGGACGAACATCAAATGTTTGACAGGTAGGAATAGTTTCTAAGGGAAAGCGAAATTGTTGTTTTTACTATAGTCCAAGCATTTTTTTCATATGTACTCACCTTTTAAACCTTCCCTGGACTTCTACAAACATTTCAAAACCAAAATCAGCTAAATCGGCCCAGCCGTTCTTGAATTTTAGCGAGACTAACGAACAGCAATTGATTTTTATATATATAGATGTGTAGCCAAATAGTTCGTGGTCGGTATTTCGTGTGCGCACAAAGAATTTTACATTATTACTCCATACGCGTCACGGTCGCAGGTATTATTTTATCATCATCTTTTGACGTGAACATAAGGATCCTGTGACGTAATGTTGACAGCGATCGATTCTTAAGGGTTAAATAACATCACTACCATTTGGAAGCGTACAGTGCAATCTCTTTTTAACGTCGATTTCAAAGACGGCGTAAATTTCTTAATATGTGTCGTTGCATAGGCTCAACTTTTTACCTGAACTTAGTAAAAGACTCAAATTTAAATCCAGTAACTTCAAGAAACTCAGTAACTAATAAACATTGACGTTTAAAAGTGTTACTTTGTGATCTAAATTAGTTAATGATTTTTGACTTTGACTTCACTAAGCCAAACGTACCTACGCAAACTGGGGCAGTTTGCTGTTGCGGAGACCTTCGCCATACAGAAACTCGCAACCATACAACCATGATTAGTTTTTGTATGGTGCTCAGAGATCCCGAGAGATGCCTCTAATGTTACAAACATCCACAGCTTACGGTAAAAAAAGAATGGGTGTTTACTTTGCCCAATGGCTTGCCGTTTTTGACCACTAAGCCATCGGTATTCAGTACAGACATTCTGACTTCTGGTCTAATCAGACTTGATGTTAGAAAGTCAGCACTGACTTCACTAAACACGGAGTATGTGGCATTCTTATAATGCTTTGTATTAGTATAAAAAAGCTATGTGCATTGTTGTCCATTAGGTAGTCCTGATGGACAATAAAATATACGGCCCAATCGATGGTAAATACTGGCTTGCGATCTTAAAATATCGATAGGCCTTAGGGTTGCAGTGATCAGATGACATTAGCTCAATGCAGATAAATCATTATCTGCCGAATTTGGTACGAATAAAACGCCGATCCCAATACACGTGGAAGAAATTTAAGAAAGGTTAATGATCACCTTTCATAAATAAAGCAAAACAGATAAACTATGTCTTACATTAACAATTTAATGCATACCACAAACTTACTTATTGACGGAGTTTTATTTTCCAATCAACATATTGTTGGCTTTTCCCAGAATTGATTAGCTTCGGAAATATTCGGCCGCGGCCGGGGCGAAATCGTATCCTTGGAGGTTGTTTGTTCGTCACGTGTGGGTAGGCACGTGTAAAGCCTGCGAGCACGTGCCCTCGGCAACATACGTCGCGTGCCTCACTACTTGCGTCAAAGTTTCTCAAACTTTACACAAACATTAATATTACGCAATTAAGGTCTATCCACACATATCAGGGCCGTGCCCGGGATGTGGACGGACCGTGCCTCGTCACGAGCTCAAAAAAATATCAGTGTGTACATTTTATATAAACTCGTTCACACACGTCCGTGCCCGGGCCGGCGACGGAGCTTCAGTGCCTGGGCCGACGCCGCACAGTGGATCGTCCCCATACAAGAGGTTGGACAGAGAATCAAAAATTTTAAAAGTATTTAATTTCAAAAAAATAAATGTACAGTTACATTCCTCTATTGAAGAACAACAAAAATTGTTACTACGCTTTTTTTATTTGATCAGCACTTTAGGAGCAAATCGATGAAAACTGTTATTTTTGTATGGAAACGAACACAAAAATATCTGTATTTCATGATTCCCTCTTTGTTTAGATTTGCGGTTTTATTATTGTTATTTACCTATTTTATGCCACATTTTCTTCAAGGATACGTGGTGCCCCTACAGCGCCCCTGCCGAGATATTTTGCCTATAGTAACTATCTTTGTTATTGTATTAATGATGGAATATAATATACTTATTAATGATAACTAGTCATCACTAAGCAGTTCTTTAAATAACAGGTGTATTATTGAGTACTTATTAGACTTATTAACGCTTTTGTTGCAATATAACGAAAGCGTTAATAAGTCATCAAGTAACGACTACCAGTATTTGCTTAATCTAATTAGTTATTGTAATTACTGAGAATTACAAATAATTAAGAAGTTAACTTCATTTACAAATGGTTTGTAATTTAGAATAATAAAACTCTCAGTTCTTCCAAATTATTCATCTCGCTTGGGCGAGCTTTGCACAAATCATACACTGCTGCCGAAGTTTCAGATATGATTGAATACACCTTGCCATCAATCATGGTTAACTGCAGATTGTGTGTAATAGTAACATTACCGCAATCAGTTGGGATCAGTCCACGAATCTCGGTCTCAAATATATCCATTTCAAATATTTCTTTCATAAACGTAAATGAAATCGGGCGACAATATGTGGTTGAAGATGGCTGATCATTCTGCCACACTGTGTTTCCACTAGAAGTCACTAACTTAAGAGGTACAAGACTTGCTATAAATACACTGCTAAACGAATTTACATTCTCAGCAAAATAATAAGATAAGGGTGGACTTACATTTAATATACATTACACCTAAATCCAGGCCCTGCGTTTGTCAAAAAGATCTAAAAGCTCATTACCCGACCCAAGGATCTAATTTGGGACCTCAAGATCAACAGTTGCGCAATTGCTACACTTATGAAACGACGAGGTTTTTACGCCAAATGTAACACGATGGTTACCTACACAAAATCAATAGCAACATCTCTTATTGTATGATTGTGAAACTCCCACGCTCGCGATGTCGTCCGTGAATACTTTCTTTTCCTAATTAAAAACTGACTTACTATAAATACCCGAACTAGTGAAAACTAAGGTGATGGAATACAGGTGTGCATATTGTGGTCATCTGATCACTATTAAATTGAACAAAAGCAATGCCATGCAAATAATATTTCTATCTAGAACAAAATAAAGTCCAGTTTGGAATACTAGCCTAAATAGTACTCTATTACTACGTAGCTGCCAAGATTTGGTAGATTACTTGAATTTTACCACGGTTTATTCAAATAAAGCTACTATTTAACTATTTTTATATGTTATTTTTTCTATAAATGATATGACTGCTTCGGTGCTGCAGCGGGAGCGACTGCTGCGCTTGAAGTCCTAGGTTCAAATCCCGGGTCAAGCAAAGTGTTATTGGATTTTCTGTCGTTTTCGTTTTTGGTAGAAAGCACGACAAGGCCCTCTGTTACTTGGGATTCAAAAAATCTAAGCTTGCGAGGCAAGGTTATTTCAGCAGTTTTATTTTTTTTAAATTGTTTTATAGCAATCCTTACTAATATTATAAATGCGAATATGAGTTTATTTGTTTGTTACGCTTTCACGCCTTACGCCACGCCGACAATTATGAAATTTCGCATCCACTTGAGATAGATACACTTTGACATGGGGTACCATTCATCCAGCAAAAAAAAAATACTGTTCTCCAATGACGCCGAGGACAAAAGTTAGGCCTCGATAAAATCTGTATAAAGTACACGTTTTGTACGTTGCACGTTTGCCGTCGCTTGTAACGTCCTCGGTTCGATTTGAGATTTGGTTAAAGTGTAATTGATATTACCTTTGAATAAATTCTTGGTACCAATACGGAGTCTGGAAATGTGCCTAATAGATGGTAATGTACTTTCTCCCTATTATGTAACTGGTACTGTTATGATTACGCTTTCGGTAATATCAACGTAACTTAAAATGTACTACGTATTTTTGACGACCCTGCCGCCATCTAGTGTCAGCAAAACTATATAATAATATCAGCCCTGTACTAAACTGTACCATTGCTGGGCACGGGCCACTACTCGGTGTTAGGCCATAAGTCCACCGCGCTGGCCTAGTGCAAGTTGGCTGAGTTCACATATCTTTGAGAACTTTCATACAAGCAGGTTTTTTTTATACAAATAAGGTGGCAAACGTGCATACGGTCCACCTGATGGTAAGCTCACCGTAGCCTATAGACGCCTGCAACACCAGAGGCATCACTTGCGCGTTGCCGACCCTTTAAGAAAGGAAAACATGACATTGCCTTCACGATTAAAACGAGCGATAATTAACTATTTAATACGCGCATAATTTCGGAAAGTCAGAAGTGCGTGTCTTGGCATCGAACTCGAGACCTCTGCGTGGCAGTCCACCGATCTTTCACTAGGCTATAGCAGAACTACATAGCATATTTTAAAATACACGCGCAAGCGCAATTCGATGCCATTTCCATTACATTATTTTCTCACTACTCTATGTATGAACACAAAAAGACATGAAAGTGTTGCCAATTGCGAGACAATGTCAAGAACATATCCATTGTAAGTCGCAACCTTCGTCGAACTATCCGAACGAAAGGAGTATTTTATTGCCAAATAATTATATAGAGGCTAAGTCAATTACCCAATATGTCTATTCTGTGATGCCCTGTTATTTGTCTGAGAATCCCGCGAAGTTGCACTACGTTGCTTCATCTCGTACAAGGCTCAAGTGCAAATATTTACCTACATGGCTATTGAAATTAATCACATACAATTTCATTTAATTAAATATAATCCTGTATTTTTACAAGGACATTTATTTCTTAAATTGTCTCAGAATAACTGCTTGATGTTTGGTCATAGTGGGGTCATTAGACTGACTCATGACTCAGTAGTTTTATATCTAATTGCCGGTATAAACGAGTATTGCGAGTACGATATGAGCACCGAGCTCTTTATGTGTTCTACTGGTAGTTGTTCCGAGTCTGGTTGAGTAGATATAAATTAAACATATTATATTCAACCACCCTCGGACTGACTAACTTATATACCCTTTACTGTCAATTCATTAAAGGACATTATAATTTATTTCTTTTATGCTAACTGGCTAACAAAAATACGGCCCACCTGATGGTAAGCGATATATAGAGATATAGCATAGTCTATGATTGCATGCAACGCCTGCGGTATGACCCGATACCAACCCTAATAACCGACACTAGGAAAAGGTATTAAAGATAGAGATTCTAAAAAAGAAGAAAGTAAAGAAATAGAAGCAAAGATATGGGCGAAACGCCGTAACAATATTATTTCTCTCACACCGTGTTTCTGTGTGTGGGTGGTATCTACTTATACAGGCGGGCAAACTATTTTGTCATCAGATAATTGTTCGGGTCTTCCACTTGACTTCTTCTATTGTATTCGACTACTAATTAATAGTTACGTTCGTTAGACACTACACGAATAAATAATTATAGCATAATCTAAGATCAAACAATAAACACGCTACAAAATTGCAGCTTTCATTCTACAGTCTCCTGTTTACACAATCAACGTCAAATAATTGGAAATAAGGCTGAAATGTAAAAGGCACGTCGACAGATCAGAACTGACAGCCACGAGCTTACTTTTCTTTATTTGCAGACTTTTCTCAAGGATAATCATTTTCAACAAGCGACGTGTCCTATTGTAAACTTTATAATTACGAAGGAAGGAAGGAAACTGTTCGACACTTCAAAACTAAAGTCAAGTTTGTTGAATAAGCTAATTTGTACTCGTATTTGCGTGTGATAAAGCATTATTATTTTCAAGCCTGGGCGTTCTTTGTGGCCGTTGTTTGTATGTTTGTAAAGTTCTCTGCGACACAGGAATTCACCCAAGGCACGCATATCTAACTTTGTAAAGTCCGTATTAATTAGTTAATTACCGCTCGCTTTAACAGCGAAGGTAAACATCATGAGGAAACCTGCATGTCTGAGAGTTCTCCGTAATGTTCTAGTAGATATGTGAAGTCTGCCAATTCGCACTGGGCCAGCGTGGTGGACTATGGCCTATCCCTTCTTACACAGAGAAACAGGCCCGTGCCCAGCAGAGGGACATTTTATATAGAGGGCTGATGTTATATTTTATGCTTCCGTATCAGGAAGAATCTAAACTTAATTAGGCATATCTGAATGTGGTAGTAATGATATATCGTTATAATGGATGGTAATGAACAGTCTGTAGGTATAAGAAATTTCATTCTGTTTAATTAATGCGTTGAAAAGTTGAAAAGTCTTCTGTGCCCCATTAGCCCGTTTAGAAGTTGTCTTTTAACTTCGTAAATTGGAGTTCGCTGGCATTAAGGTGGGAATTTGGTAGGATGAAATGTTTATACTGAACATTGAAGTTGGTATCGTTATGACTAACAAATAGTGCTGTTCTGTTAGTTTATATTAATAAATACTTATGAATAAAAGTCGTTGTTTCCTCATACGAAAGACATTTGATAAAAATTGTTGGAGCTTTTATGTATATACAACTAGATTTTGGCCCCAGCTTCGCTTGCGTCCATTTAGGTTATGTAAATAAATGATGATCATCAAGTAGTTAAGACATGAAAGCGAAACAAACAAATTAATAAACAAACTCAAATTCGCATTCATAATATTAGGATGCTTGGTAACGAAACCATAGCGCGATGTAGTCGTACTGCACAGCGCCATCTAGTTACCAATGTTTGAACTAAAATCACTATGATTTCTATTTAATGCGAGATTATACACTTATGTTCTTAATTCTAAATAAATAACTTAATTGATATATATTACTATTACATGCTATATTTATTTGTAACCACCACAAGTCAGCTTGAATCTAAGGGTCTAGGACACGGCACTGGTGTCCTGGTTTGATGCGACGGACATTAGCAAATACAATTTTAGAACTTCTTACATCACATCACAATCACAGGCAAACGTACCTTTGCAATAATTAAATTGTAATTTATTTATTTATTTTCTAAAAGAGAGCTCACGTACTAAGAATAGTTCCAGTGTTGGGGCATCTTTATATACATTCAAACAACGAACATTAAGAACATCCAAAATCGGAGGAACCATTTATGGACCACACAATTTTTTAACCCGTGTTGGATTAGAATCCACAACACTCAGCACAGTGGCTGGGCGAGGTGACTATTCAAACCACTGCGCCATCTGTGCAGTCCTTTAATAAAATGGGTTTTGCTTTTTGTATTTCAGACCTTTAACTTGCCAGTCCAACGATCTGTCCTCTAAGCTACCACAATAAATCATTTAATTTAAACATATACAGTTCGAGGTGCTTAAAACTCTAATAAACTTTGTATGAATTCACCTTTACATTGACAAGGACGACCCTTGTCCCAGTAAAGAACCTAAATACTTTGAAAGTAATGTTTGGTAGCATTTATTTTATTCAAATGTTAGATTATTTATCAATAGAATAATTAATAATTTCAAAGAAAAGATTTGCTCGTAACGAAATCAATTTGCAAGACTATATTGGTGTGCGCCTATTGCCAATAATATATAAAAATAATATAATACATTTTTATTCAATAAATAAAAGTCTTTACAAAACACATTACAGATGGCAGAGCTACAGATAAAATCTTAACATTACACTCAATTGTCACGTTAACGTTGTTTTTTTATCGTAATTTGCCAGAGTATTTACGAGTACTTACACAAAATATTTGATGGTTTATTTTGCTACGTAAAAAGAAGAATTGACCAGCCCTTTTACTATGTGTTGCTTTGTTCAATGACTTACCAAAGTTTCTTTAATTATAATATATGTACTCAAAACCCATGAACATCACAGCTCCAATGAATCCAGAAAAATATTTCATTAACTGCCATACACGACTACCTGTAAATGAAACCACTTCAATAGGTATATCGATCACACACAGCTAGTCCTCTTGTAAAACCTTTGTTGAAATATACAACAAACGGTATTTTGAGCATTGTGGCGAAGGCAGAAAATACCTTCTCAATTCGCTGTACAGTTTATCCACACCCACCCTACTCAATTTACTCTACACTTTATCTGTCAATCCACCTGTCAAAGGAACACAAGTGCCTAATCTTTTCTCGAACCGTTTTTATATTTATAAAGCACAATAGCTATTTATCATCAGGATTCTTCCAATAAAGGATGAACACGAGTATCGAGAGAACGAGAAGTAGATCAAACACTTGTAGACGCTAGACGTGTGTTATTACTTGGGTTTATATTACACACAATCAAATATGTGCCTAATACGAAATACAGTTTACTGATTTGAGGTTGATAATACGTATATGAAGACATGTTATTAAAGAATATATAGGTAGGATCCGTCTTGAGACTACTTTAGGTTGTTTATTAATTGCTTTTTTATACAATGCATATATAAATATAGTATCGAGCCTATTTCCCCGAAAGCTAGATACAGACGTATTATTACCCATAATTTCGCCAGCTACGATTTTTCCAAAAGGATTGGAGCTAAATGTCGTCAATCGAGCACAGGCATAAACTCCGTGCTTTTACTGAACCTCAAATTTGTTGACAGAAAAACACAACAACGATGTGCTCGACCAAAGAATCGAATCCAAGCAATTGCGTTGACTACCGCTAAACCGCCGAGGCAGTTATGAGAGCAATCAAGGCAGAAGCAACAAGTCAAACTAAGTAAGTTTTTAACCCATTCAATGCGGCAACAAACTTTGCTTTCACTAGCCAGAATCAGCTCATATTTAACGTAAACGCCGATCGGCGTCAGCCGCACTTGATGAAATAAAAAAACCAAAATATCTAAAAACTACTCATATCAGGCATTTCATTAGTAAATTCCAAACACATTTGTTGTTTTATTAATATAATATCTTAAAATTTGGGTAAAATATAAAACAACTATACATGACGCCGATCGGCGTCCTCCGAATCTGAGTATGAAAAAATAAGACGCCGATCGGCGTTCACCGCATTGCAATATTTTAGCTTTATTATAATAATAATAATAATAACTTTATTTACACAAAAAAAAAATATTGTAGGGTTTTTACAATAGTATGTTACATCGATCGAATCATTTTGATCTACAATTTCGTGGGAGGAGTACTGTTCTCCTAGATAGGCTACAGGATAGCCTGTGTTTAGGAGACACAGTTTCGATCCCCTAGTGGTAGATATTAAATTAAAATATAACGTTTACATATATAAGTGCGTTAGTTTGTGTAAATAGGTACAAATTAGGACATACAATAAAATTCGAAAGTAAATAAAAATTTTTGAGCATGTAGTGTTTTATGGTACTGTGTTCGTTCGTGCGTGTATGTGAATCTGTTTGAGTGAGGGTTTGTGCGTGTGTGTGTGCGTGTGTATATGAGTGTGAGTGTGGATGTGTGTGTGCATGTGTGTGTGAGTGGGCGCGTGTCTGTGTACGCGTGTGTGTCTGTTTGTGCGGCGCGTGTGTGTATGTGCGTGTGTGTGTGTGTGTGTATGTGCCATAGATAATTATGATATAAGTGTGCAGAATGTGATTATATTGTGAGGAATTTCTCGGTGTCATCGTAATTTAATTGCAGGAGAAAAGTTCTAACAGTATTTTTGCAGATGAAGTACGAAAGGCCAAAGATTTTGCAAGTTGCGTTAATTTTGTTATAAAGGGAGGGAGCACGATATACAGAGAATCTTTTTATGAAAGATGTACGAGGATGGGGTACTGTGCAGGCTCTATCTTTCCTACGCTTATTAATTTGCCGATAAGGTATTCTACGGTGTTGTCGTAGAACAATGTGTAAGATATATTGTTGTCTTACATTAAGCACGTTACAGGCCTTATACAATTCTGTAGTTGGAAACAAGATTGGTCGAAATGTTGCGACTTTAAGTATTGCTCTGTGCGCGATCTCTAGAGGTTTTAAAGTTGTTTTCGCAGCTCCTCCCCAGCAAGAAATACAATAAATTAGGAGCGATTGGCACAGTGCAAAGTACACATTTCGAATAATTGTATTGTTTGCTACATGTCGTAACGTTTTAAAGATGAAAATCAATTTGCGAATGCGCCCGGATAGGATGTTAATGTGGAATTTAAAGTTTAAGTGGTTATCAAGAAAAACGCCAAGATATTTAGTCTGCATAACAGATGTTACAGGTGGGCACTGGCAGTTTTGTAGAGGAAGAGAAGAACAAGAGTGAGCTTTTATGGTCAAGGGGATTTTGGGTTGGGATATTGAGGTGAGTGAAAAAGTTATAAAATTTGTTTTGTTGATGTTTAGGGTTAGGCTGTGACTGAAAAGCCATCTTAGAGCAGAATTGAAACCATCCTGAGCGGTGGCTTGAAGTTCTGGCCATGAATTGCAGCAAAATGTAAGGGCGGTATCATCAGCAAAAGAAACGATTCTAGCATTTGGTATATTGAGGTTGCAAAGGTCGTTGATAAACACAAGAAATAAAGTTGGGCCTAGTATACTACCTTGGGGCACGCCGTATTGGATGGGAAGCACGTCGCTGTGGTAGTTATCTATGGTAACAAATTGAGAACGATTTGTGAGATAACTTTTAAATAAATTGAGTGTTTCTCCCCTAACACCTACACCTTCTAACTTGATCAACAGGGTTGAAATGGGAACTGTGTCGAATGCTTTTGCCAAATCTAGGAATATAGTTAGAACTTTCTTATGTTTATCTAGATTGTCCACTATATGGTCGACCAAGTCATGGACTGCGTCACAAGTAGATTTGTTTCGACGAAAACCAAATTGGTGTGGTGATAACAGTTTGAAATGTTCTAAGTAATTGATCAGTCTTTTGTTTATTAAGCGTTCGAGAATTTTTGATAGAGCACTGAGAACTGCTATGGGTCGGTAGTTGTTCGCTAGGTTCCCATCGCCGCCCTTAAAGATAGGATAAATCATTGCCTTTTTAAGAGAAGTCGGGAATGTAGCCGTTTCAAAGCAAAGGTTGAAAATGTGGCATAATATTGGTGCAAGTGTGCGGGCGTATCTTTTTAAAAACATAGGAGAGATATCATCGGAGCCGGTCGCAGCGTTGGATCTCAGCGAACCTATAGTGAGTAAAATCTCGTCAGGGTCTGTATGTTCAAGAACAAAGGATTGGACAAAGGGTCTGGGGGTATGGAGTGTTGGTAAGTGTGGGAGTGTTAGGTTGGCGTCTAAATCATCTGCAAGTTTCTTAGCAATATTTACAAAGAACTTATTTGTCTCGTTGCAGGACTGAATTGGTGTTGTCGATTGAGATAACAATTGAGTAGAGTGTTGTTTAATCTTTGTAGTGTTTGTTATTGTTCTGATTTTTACCCAGAGCTTTTTAGGGTTCTTTATAGCCTTGTTTAATTCTTGACTGTCGAATTGTCTTTTTGCCTTCTTTAATAAAGCTGAGCAAAAATTTCTGTATCGTTTATATGTCGTCGTGATAATGATATTGTCTGGTGATATTTTTATTTTTTTGTGCAATGAGTCGCGGTGCCTTATACATCTAAGCAACCCTGGAGTAATCCACGGTTTTAAGGTCCTTTTATTTGCGGGGACTTTTATTGTTTTTGTACAGTCCGTTATGGCTGATTTGGATAGAGAAATAAAGGTGTCTGTCGCTTTGTTTGGGTCGGTCATTGAGAGGATGGAGGTAAAGTTTATTTGCTTTATAACAGTATCGAGGGCATCATAATCCAGTTTAATAGCTGTTTTTAAGGTGGTTGATTTAGGACTATTATCGTTCTTATTGTTCAGACACAGGAGAGAGGATCGGTGATCAGTCACCGTTGTTTCATAGACAAGGGTAAGGGCTTTGATCTTGGTACGTAAGAAAACGTGATCGAGGCAATTATCTCCTCTAGTAGGTCTAGTGTGTGCAGGAAGGAATCCGTTAAAAGCAAGGGAGCTTAGGTATTCATGAGACCGAATGTCTGAAGAATTAGGTTTGATATCGATGTTAATATCTCCGGTGATAATAACCGTTTTGTATGACGTAAGCGAAGCAAGTATGTTATTGAGTGCAGAGAGGAACGTTTGAGTGTTATCATTAGACGGCGAACGATATATGCAAAGTATTGCCATGCCCGTTTTTATTTTAACGATTATACCAGATGCTGATTGATCAAAATCGGGTTCTTCATAGGACGACTCAAGACTAGATTTTGCATAGACTACTACACCGTCGCTCTTGTTTAGATGTTTGGAAGTTTTGTATGTCGTGTAGTTTGGTAAAATGGGGGTATAGTTATTACTGGAACATGCTAACCAGCATTCAGTTAAGACCAGTAGTTCACAGTCGACATTAATACGGTGAAGTAGAATTTCTAGGTCTAAAAAATTAGAATTTATAGAACGGATATTCTGAGTGAGGACTTTAAAATATGTATCTGGATGCTTTACGTACAATTGGGTCTGTTCAGGCATACATTCATATGTTTCCGATACAGAAAATTGATCGATGTCTTGAATAAAATCGGTAACATTATTGGCCATTAGTAATATTCAAAGTTTGAGGGAATATGGGTGAAATATGGCTATTAAAATGTTTAAATAGATGGGTATAGTTGTAAGCAATATGTAGGTAATTTCTGAGATTAAGGGTGTTTGGTTTATGTTCGAGTAAGTTGTGGTTGCAGTAATTGTGTAAATGTGTTGTGTTAGATTTGTGATAGTGTGTGTTAACAGTAGCATTTAGAATAACACAAAATAGAACAATAAAAATAATCAAAAAACATAATAAATTAATAAACATGAAACCGGTGTGAGAACTTATGGGATAACATACTATTAGTCATGCCTTATTTGTTTCTGACAGTTGTTTGAGTTGCAGTTCATTTTTTATAATTATAGACTGTGCATCTGGGCCTTTTTTAACATTATACGACCATTAGACGTCCAACAATACAAGTACTGGTTAGTCCTGGCGAAGCTTCTTGCAAAATAGAACAGCCGTTTGGAGTAGGTGGTCAACTGTTCTGTGATGTAAACAGGAGTCTTCGAACCGTCCATACCCAAGTTTGTAGAAGACAGTTTGTTGGTAGGGTTACACTTATTATGCTCCTTTACCGCCGAAAGAAAGTTACTTTTGATAAGAGTATTCGTAAACTCCACTGAAAGTGTCGAGTTGGGGTTTTCTCTCTTTGATGGCTGTCGAGATACATCGCGTATGTCGGATACTTCAATTTTGAGTTGTAGGTGGTTTGATAATTCCAACAGTGTATCATAAAGCATTCGTTTGGACTCATTTGGCCTCTTAGGGACATTGCGAAGCTCAACGCTGGTTTTAACGAAAGATCGATCAAAAGACTCCAACTTTTCCTCTAACGTGTTGATGTTTGTAGCCATTAAGTTGCGCTCTTTTTCAAGACTAGTAATTTTTAACTCAAGAGAGGCTAATTGGTCAGTAACACATGTCATAGACTTTTCTATTTCCAAGCTCATTGACTCAATTTTTGTATTTATTGTTTTGATTTCTAATATGTGGTTCTCCAATCTGTCCATTCGCGAGTTTTGCTGCGACATCATATTGTGGATCATCTCTATAATTTCGCTCCGAAAGCCCGAATTATTGATCAGATCTTCACTAGACGGACAACGCCGTTTAGACCGCTGAGTAATGTTTGCAGCACTGTTTGAGCACACTTCTTCTGCGCATAGTTTCTGTATGTCCGATTCGGAACGAGATGGTGTATGTTGATTTGGCGGTGTTCTAGCTAGTTTAGACATCCCTTACAACTTAGTTGTTATGAATCAATTAAAAAATAAAAACAAATACTATAGTTCAGGAAATGTAATGCTTCAACTCGGTCGCGAAACTTCACCACATCAAAGCTTGTTGCATGTATTTAAATCCACAAAAAGTGATATTCCGGCTCGGACTCGAACCTCAACCACGTCGTAACTTGTTGCGTATAGCGCAGCGCTTTAACCAGTGGGCTACACGGGGCACACTGGCTGTTTTTAAAATTGTCGACCTTATGCTTGTTAAAAGAAGTAGGTACAGTTGTAAATGCTCCGCTCACCGGTGTCAAGGTCATGTGTGTCATGTATACACAACAATTTTAACGACTTGTTTAAAACTTTGGATTATAAAATATTAAATGTTCACTGTTTCACTTACTTAGTTGATTGTTCAGTGGTTGGAATCGTTCAGTGATGATGTTATTACACTTTTAGCACAAATTTGTTGAGGATAACTTATTATTTAAACTTGAAATTAATTTATAACACGGAGAGCACAGATACACGTCTTTTCGCTAGCGCGCAGAGCGGGGGGAGCTTATTCAGAAACTATTCTCAAGTATTTGTATACTTTCCATAAAATAGCAATAAAAAACTACGGTCCATTACGGCAGTCAACGCACAGAGAGAATTTGATTTGATTATTTCTCTTATCTGAGTGATATTTCCTCCAATCTAACGTCTAAAAGCACCTGTATAATGTAACGAAATGATTCCTTTGAGCAATCGTGATTCCAATTCGGAGTTGGACGTAGAAATCCTTCCGTCGAAGCGAAATATGAAATTCCCGGCGGCAATGCTTACAAAATAAAAGGCAGCCTCTGCCATCTGGAGACGGCAAATGGAACTATTTGTCACAACTATGTATCAGGTAATCGATTGACCTGCGCCGCTGTGTATCTAGAACAATAAATGGCCTTTTGTTTCGAAATATACGTTCAATTTATTTATGCCTTGCCGGATGTACAGGTGTCGCAGTAAAGTGTGGTCATATCGTCTTATAGTGACTATTATACAAACACATAATCTAATATAGTAAACACAAAAATAAGATGTTAAATCCATTGAGTTTCATATTTTCATACTAACTATTTCATCAATATTTTAGAACGGCGAATTCTAATTCGAATTTTTTATCATGTATAGCTGCTTGTATTTAAGCCACTATGGTTTGTCTTAAAGTAACAAATACATAAACACTTTTTTTTTCGTATGGGAATGCATTGACGCATACCCCTCCGCGGGGACGGACGGAGGGGGTATGTCGGAATCGCCGAGGTAAAAGAAAGGCATGTTGAAATGATAATGGACCTCCCGGAATACCGACTAAACCTACCACGGTGTTCCTCGACAAAATCTCTATCCGCGGGGCCGCGCGAATCACTTGCACATGCGGTCGCGACCCCGCCGAGGTTTCGGCCTGCCGCGCCGCGCCGTATGCAACGGCAAGCCACTACACGAAGAAACCTACCCAAAGGCATTTACTCACTATAAACCCTACTGTCTTCCCCCCTAGAAGGGAGACGGACTCGACACAGAGGCGCGCATGGCACGCACGCTGCCTTTCGGACCTGGTGCTGAACGGATGGCGGGCAGGCCCACAAAGCCCCCACCCCCAGGTCAAACCTCAGGGTGGCTGGAGGTTGTCTCGCGCCCTCCGGCGCCCGGCTCTGCGGTTGGGGAGAGGGTTTAAATGCTCCCACTCCCGCTCCACCGCCTCCTTGATGGAAATCACTTCCTCACAGAAGGAGGCGACGGCGATCCACAACCTCTCACTCCGGACCATAGACAACAAATACATCAACCATCACATAATTGAATCAATGAATACGGACAGATACTAAGCGATATAACTTTAAAAAAACACCATAAAATTATTTTATTAATAAAACATGTTATTAATAATATATTGTCTATTCGCGAAATATAAATAAATTTTAAAAATAACCATTTTATTTTGTCCTGTACAAAATAAAATGGTTATTTTTAAAATTTATTTGTTCTCTCTCCTCTATCTCCTGATGAAAGAAATTAGATGTAGGACATTACGACCTTAAAGCATGATCAGTTTTTTAGACCATAATGTAGTCTATCAAACGTTTAATTATATACAATCGGTCATGCTCATGAATAAGAGCCTCCTGTGATCTGGTTTAAAACAGTCGGACAAAACCAAATAATAAGTACCTACTTGTTGTACAGTAACCGTTCTATAGACAACATTATTATTACTGCTCACAAAAGATCGTACATTATTTTAAGACAATAGTTATTTTCTAACAAACAAAATTAATATAATACTCGGCTAAAGAAAAACGCTGAAAAGAAATTCTATTAAATAAACATCAAAGATTACTTACAAACGAAAAAATCAACCCGATTTTCAATATTTAATGTTGATATCTAATCCGAGAAAATTATATTTCGTTGTTTTCATCGTTAACTTGTATAAAACAAGAAAAGATATTGTGGAATAAAGGAATATTTTCAGTTAAGTTATAAATGTTTCTGTGTACAAGCGAAATATCTCATTGTTTAATCATTTTCTGAAAGACAACACTCAACAGTGAAGCACTGTTGAGTGTTGTATAGAGTAGTATACCTACACAATTTAAGTTTCTTATTGATGTTAGGTAGATTTTCTCATTCTTTATAACAGAGGACGATGACCAAATTTGTATGAGACCCTCTCACCTCTCCCTCCAACAGATGACGCCGTGTGACGCCCAACATTGTAAACAAACTTGCAGGGATCAGTCTAAGTCAAACAAGCTGAAATGGCACAGAAAAACAATGACGATTTACTTACAACGTTTTAGTGTACCTTTTCAATGACGATGCTGGTACTTGTTTAACTGGTTTATTGCTAAACAGGGTGCAATGTTAGGGTAACACCCTTATAAACAACAAATATATAAATAACAAAGATAAGATAATCACTTTGAAACACAAACTGTTATTTTGTGTCAAAAAATAATAATATTAAAACATGATTTTCTCGTCATATCCCGCAATTTTGAGAAATGTCGCCATAGTAAAAAAATATCACCTTACTAAGATTATTTGACTTGGTCGATGTAAGAGTTGAGGGGAAGTTTCCACGCATTGTCCTTTCACTTCAAAAATTTGTAATATTCACAAATACTTGTCACCAGGCCTTGGTGATGTTTATCTCTGTTTTTTTATACAGGAATTATGGAGCTATCTCAAATAATAGTGCTTGAATGTTTGTGTCAATAATACATAGGTAAATATCAAGTTAACATTGCAATAGTTGTAAAAATGAGTTAAAGTAAATTAGTCTCCTTTCAAATAAAAGAAGTATTTCTCTCATATCTAATAGAAGTATCTACTTATTAAATATGAAATAATCTTTTATCTAATAAAAGTAAATCTCACGTAGTAGAGGCTAAAATCTATCAACAATATAAATTTGAGGACTCCGTGCTAATTCTGAGAATTTCGTAATGAAACACTACAGAGCTCAAAATAGTGCATGGCGCACTTCTACAGATCTACTAGCCTCTAGTGGGCCAGCGGCTCGCATGCGTGTCGGCACATTTGTACCCGTCGTCGGCCAGCGGCTCGCATGCGAGCCAGCAAAAGCGCGCAAAAACGTCGCCCGACGCCAGCGCTCAATATCACATTTCAACAAACTTCTCGTTCGAAACTGATTGCCTATTGGCTACGGATGGATTAGGCATGAATGACGCTACGCCACGAACCAATAAGAACGCCTCTAGACAGAAAAATGATATTAAAATATTCTAGAATGTTTTTAGTTGACGCGGAACGCCCGTAATGGCGGCTGTGCGAGTTTTTATGTCGTGAGTGTTGTGAATAAGTGTCTGTGTAATGGATTTCAGTGCTTGGAAGTACATTAAAACGTAAGTAATTGTTATTCTATTTACTATTGTAATGATTCTAGTAGCAATAGCAATGTTTTAATAATGTTAACATTGTATAAAACTTAATACAAGATGGGAGGCGGCGTCTGCTTTTGTTTTTTTCTCCGTGTCATATTTATGCTATATTTATGCTAAACTAATAAGATTATTATGTATTCTTATTGCAATTCTAATAAGATTAAGATATTTGTAAGTAATAATTTGTAAGTAATATTATAAAATATATCAAGAAATATGAATAATTTGACTCTAAAAAAAACGGACCCTCTCTAAACAAAAAACGGACCCTTGACCCGCAGTTTGACACGCTTTTTTCATTTTATTTTGCCTAAGGATGATATATGTGCTATACATTGTTAGAAAGGAATATTTTTCTACTTTTAGAAACAATATAACTAATAGTAAATTGTATTCTTTCTAGATATATAAAACGAAGAGAATAATACCATTGATTTTATCATAATTATTTGCCTATTTTCATAAAATGCCTTTTTAGATAGAATAATAAGTTGTATTTCTTTATTTATTTATTTGATTATCATAGTTGAGTAGATTTCATACAATAAAAACGTAAAATTAACTATATCCACGCTTTAATTAGCTTAGGATGATTTTTTTAAAACATAAACGCAACGCAGCATTTTTTTAAATAATGGCGGTTGTACTGTAATTTTCAAACGCTAAAATTATAACATTTTTTTAGGCAAGTCTACTCACTATTTTGTGTTTTTGTAAAGGAAATATCATAAAGTATTACGAAAATATAAATACGATAGGTTAAATATCATAATTTTATTGATATCAAGCACACAATGCACACGTATCATATGAGTCGTCATTTGTTTACATTATCTCATTTCAACCGGTCTAATAATATAAACAATTGAACACAAATGCTCTTGTTTATATTTTACTACGTAGCTGACATCATAACGAATTCTGTAGTACCATTTTTTTTATTCTACGAGCTATAAGTGGGTCGTAATTAACAATAACAAAATCTCAAGTGGCACGCGGCGATAACGGGCGATAATGTAAACATCCGGCCCGGCCGACCGATGTTTATAGGCTGACGTAAGCGCGGCACAGGTCAGGCTAGAGACGAAATTAATATTCTTTCAGAGTTAAGGATAGTGCCGACTGCAGGCAGCAACGTCAGTTCAACTGTAAGTGTCATATCTGTATCGCTATCGCGTATGTACGGGTACCTAGTTATCACTGAGACGCTTGGATTGTATAGAATACAAGCTTTTGATCGCAGCTTCGCCCGCGTAGAAGTAGGTTAGGTTATGCCAGTAAAAGTACTTTCAAAAAAATATATAGCCTATTTTACTCTATGATAACATAGGGAGCTTTCTAATAGTGAAGATTTTTTTAAATCGATTTAGTAGTTTTTGAGATAAATCATTACAAACAAAATATCAAATCTTTCCTCTTTATAATATGTGTATGCTAGTTTATACAAATATTATAAAGAGGCAAGATTTGATATTTTATCGTCCGCAATTTCACCCACGTTTATGATTACTGCGCCGCGCCCGTGGACCGTAGCGTGATGTTATATAGACTATGTTACTTTTGGATAAAGTAGCTTTCTAACGGGAACATAATTATTTAAATCGGTGTGTAGTAGTAATTTTGTTCCACGGACTCTCAGATTATGGAATGAACTCTTTGCCGAGGTTTTCCCACAAGACTACAGTATGGGGTTCTTCAAAAAGGGTGTTAAACGGTTTTTACATGGTCGGCAACGCGCAAGTGATGCCTCTGGTGTTGCAGGCGTCCATAGGCTACGGTGACCATATACCATCAGGTGCGCCGTATGCTTGTTTGTCACTTTGGTAGTATAAAAATAAAGTATTTGGATTACGAACGAACAAACAAATCTTTCCTTTTTATAGTACATATTAGTATAGATAGGTACATATAATTAACAAGCGAGGCGTATTCGGGTTATAAGCTAGCGAGTTTCATTCTCTATAGAAAACCACTTTTAAGGCAATATTTTTTTAAATTAAGGGTAACAGATATTCTACATAAGGCATACTTTTTCTACAATGTGGTTGCAAAATATTGGCCAGCAACAACAACTAAATTATATGTATAATACACGCCAACATTATGCATATGGCTACCCAAAGATTTGAGCGGACCGTTGTATAGTTGGAAAGATTGCAGCCATGTATTACAGTAAAAATATTGCCCGTTTAGTAGCCCCATCAGTATGTGGTTCAGGCACCACACAGATATAAATACAACATACATACATATATGAGTCATAAAACCACAACGAGCACTCACAGGCCCCCTAGGAATCGCGATACCCTTGGCGACCAGCGTGTCATGCCAATTGCGCCATTTTTCATTCACAGCCCATTAAATACACCGTACCCGAGCCTTATGCGACTGTTATTACAACACTCATAAACATACATACAGCACTCCATACAGACATTTAATCCCTACTAACTTTACCATTCGTTGTAAAATTAATACAATAATAGGATTACACTAGCTTTGTTGAAATCCTAACTAATGTTATAAATACGAATGTTAGTTCGTTCATTTGTTTGTTACGCTTTCACACCTTAACTACTCCACCGATCATTATGAAATTTCGCACAGACTTTGTCAGTATTACAGAAAAGATCATGGGGTTCTTTTCTTTCAGAAAAAAATACTGTTCTTGAGCGAGTGAAGCCGCGGGCAATATCTAGCTTAGAATAGTTTCAATTACGCGCTATCGTTGACCTTGGACTTTTTCATGCATGATATTCCAATCATAACCTTATGATTGGAATATCATGCATAAAAAAGCACGAAATGTCATGCCCGAAAAAGTTCCGAGAAACGAAATCCGTAGAGAACCTAGGTGAACAACATAATTTAAAGACAATATGATAAAATACTCTTTGATAGATAAGAAGTGTGTTACGCGAGCGAAACTGCGGGCGAAATCGATTGCTCGTATAAAATAACAATGTTTGTGGAGAATATAACCTTAGACGGTCTGGTTCTGTTTGCGGGTGACGACTCGTAATTTTCACTCACCTATTGCGGTTGAATTTATAGATACGCGCCCGGTCAAAGCTCTCCGAAGTGTTGCTAAGAGCAGTTAACAGAAACCCTAGACGTTACATTTATAGTTATAGTCCGTTGTGCAGTTAATGTTTAATACCTAATATCATTTTACAAGCGATAACAGCTCAACTCTGAAGTATTATTTCATGGAGTAAATAAACAGACGGAATTTGAGTGCACAATTTTGCTCGTGCCTCTTGCCTACAGACTAGTGATACAAAATTGATATAATAAGTGTACGTTGAATAAAAAATAATATACATACATGCTCTCGCGTTTATATCGCTGAAACAGAAAGAGAGGTGCTCAACACCAACATTTCACCAACTATCATATTAGATCCTACATAATTAAGGGCCTATTGACATCTGTCGGATTCAGTTCCAGGTTCCGTGCTGCTTATGAGAATTTATTGACAGAAAAATTAAATTACACTTTGTCTGATCAGACAGTCGGAGCCGAGACTTTATGGCCAGTCTCATTAACTACAGCTACGCCTCTGAGGCAGTTTTGTAAAATAAATGAAACTAGATTATCATACTTATATCATTTTTCATTTTTACTCGGGTGTCTGAGCCGTAGTGATTGCGACTATTGTGCATGAGGTCTTGGTCTAAATTAGCATAAATATAAGGACATTAGATACTAATATAAGGCTTCAAAATCGGATATTCTCTAATTGTCCACTTATTCAAATTTAGTGTACAGACAAATTTTATTATAGGATTTCAAATATGTACATATAACCACAATTCATTAAAAATATCTTATACCTAAAATATTATAAAACAGAAAAGAAAAAGAAAACTAAAACCCTCTAAAAGACGTCATAAAATTCCTCCGCATTACAGTCGACCGGTAGTGTGCCCAGAAGACTGGCAGCATTGCCACGTTGAATGACAATGCTTATTCTTTCTGCAAAATAAAGGCCAGCCCTCTGGTCATGGGAAGCGTCGATTAACCTTTTTGCTATGTCTCTATAGAGCGCACGAGCACTGGGTCCCCATGACCCTAGCGTTTCGACCCCAAACGGCTCAAAAACATAATCCCCTACCAGGTTTTTGAGTAAAGTTAGTGTAAAGTCGTCATAACTTAGTTATAATGTATTAACCTATATATTGTGCTAAATTGATATTATCGAATACTTAATATAGCACATACGCCATAGCACTTTGAGCACAAATAATGTAATAATCCAAATTTGAGATTCGTAATCACAATTTAAATTAATTAATTGTAAACTGCCACCATTAAAGTGGATCAATCTAAAGTGTAAATACTTTGTGTAATCAGCGCGTGTGTCAAATAAAAGCGCTGTTTATTTTAACACGTGAATTTTCTCGTTAAGCTGCCGCACGACGCATCTGAACTGTTAATTACTCTTTGATCTCACGTATCACAGAATTCCTCTGTGCGTGAGATGACCGTACTATATTATGTAGAGCAATACCAGTTTGGAGCCACAAGGCATAATGGCACCGGACGGAAAATTTTAATACACGTATATTTTCGAATTTATATTTTTCTAAAAAAAGATATCTTGCATTAAGGACAATATCCCTGAGTCATTAAGGACTTTACAAAGGGAGATTTAATCACCTTGGGTCGTGGAACAACTATTTGTGGATCACACAAATTTACCCATGTGGAAAATGAGTACCCTTACTGGCGCACGAACAGACGCAAAGCGAGATCTTGCTTCTAGTATTCGTACCGAAATATGATATCATAATCAACTATTGTTAACTGCTAAACTTTTAGTAGGACACAACACGCATCTATGCAATTTGCAATAAATTGCAATTTACAATAACTTCGTTCGAAAAATTGCAATTTAAAGAAATACTCTATTATTATACTGTAATATTTTTATTTCAATAAAAATATTACAGTATAATAATAGAGTAATTAAGTAGTTTAAGTTTTTTTTATAAGTCCGTAGTGTAAGCAACATACTAATAATTATAACCATAATATACGAATATTAATTTACACAGCACATCAAACAATACTTAGATTATATTATAAACGAATGTTTATCAACTTCCGTTGGCAATAAATATGTAGTCAGTATATTGATAATAGCCATTGTAGTGGATCGGGATTGCAACTCGGGCATTCGTTCGTGAACAGTGGATTGTGAAGGTGTTACTGTAGACAGTGTGAAGTGTGAAATATTATAATAACTAGATGTTCCCGCGATTTCACCCGCGTTTATCGTTACTGCGACGCCCCCGTGGGTCGTAGCGTGATGTTATATAGCCTATAGCCTTCCTCGATAAATAGGCTATCCAACACTAAAAGAATTTTTCAAATCGAACCAGTAGTCGAAATCAAATCGAACCAGAATAAACCAGGAGAAACATCGTTTGTACTATGTCTGTAATGGGTAATTATTTTGCTGCAATGTTATTTTAAAACTGCGATATCTCCTAAGATATTCATTGAAATCGAATGATGTAAAGGGCAATTTTGTTTTAAATTAAATACTTGTGATGAATAACGTATTTATTTGGATAAGGATTAATATCATGTTTATAAAAATACCTTCGCAAATAATGCATTATTTTAGAACAAATTTCGTTATCATAAAAATGGTTATAGTGAGCCAACCTTAAAAGATAGACATATGCTGTCGCGAACTTTTTTTTAGAACTTTTAAAGGGGAACAATTCTGTCATACATTATTTTTGCGAAACTTTAACTGTTTACGCAGCGCACGCAGCGGAAGCTCTCAAAAGGAAAAAATAACCTCCGATTTTGAAACATTCTTCATTGGTGCTCCGCTCGTATTGATCTTAGCGTGATGATATATAGCCTATAGCCTTCCTCAATTAATGAGCTATTTAACACTGAAAGAATTTTTCAAATCGGACTAGTAGTTCCTAAGATTAGCGCGTTCAAGTAAACAAACAAACAAACAAACTCTTCAGCTTTATAATATTAGTATAGATTTACAATATAAACTATAACAAGTTGCTAAACGTGTGTTGAACAGTTAATTTAATAAAAATAAACTGATAAAGTGTTATAAGGCTTTTATTTCCGAGGTGTGTTTTATATCTCAGAAGTGGAATAAGGACTGAACGCGAAGCCAAGTTACAAACCGCGATGCCGAAACGTAGGCATAGCTCCAGAAAAGGCGATGATACGCCACGGAGTCGAAGTACTTCTAGTGATTCGGAGCCTTCGCAAAGCTCACAGCGGCGGCGGCGCCGTGAACAGGTGAACAGTGCTAGGCAGAGGAGCAGTTACCGTCACAGAGATAACCATCGTTCAGGACAGCGAGCCTCGAAGAGCAGCCGACGCAGTCGCCGCCGTAGCTCCTCTACGTCATCAAGTGAGGGTCAGCAAGGGCGGCGCAGCTCAACCCCTAGAGTTGAACCGAGGTATGCCCAACCACAAATAAAAAATTTTGAGAAATTTTTCGACGTTATAAAGAACCTTAATGACAAAAGTATCTGTGGACGCGAAAAATTTCCTGTTCTTAACAATGTAGTTCCCAAATTTGACCCATTATGTAAGGAGCAATCAATGGATTCTTGGTTAACTAAAGTAGAGGAATGCGCGCAGATATACAGTTGGGACGAAAAACATATAATTCATTACGCTTTGCCAAAACTAACCGGGGTAGCCAAAACCTGGTATCAGGGATTGCCTTTGCTATTGCATACTTGGGAAGAGTGGAAAATTAAGCTAAGGGAGTCTTTCCCTTCTCGTCATAATTATGCTGAATTGTTAACAGAAATGTTACATAAACGTGCCCGGTTTGGCGATTCGCTTGAACTTTACTATTATTTGAAAATTAACCTCCTTAACAGGTGCAAAATAAGCGGTAAAAGAGCTGTTGATTGTATTATATTCGGTATAGACGATAGGGGCGTTAGATTGGGAGCTTAAGCAGCTGAGTTTAATGAGCCCGAACAAGTATTAAATTTTTTAAAGTCCATTAGGGTCGACCAAGATAAGACATTGACTGATGGGACTTCTAATATAAGGATAACAAAAACAGAGTCGGATCTCATATTCGCAAAGCTACATATTGTGAACAGTACAAAACTTCCGTTGGTTTGCGTAGGCGACATAATAATTAATTCTAATACAATTAAATCTATTCCCGTCTCATGCGATACGAAGTATACAGGTCACGTTTATGTACATGGCAGTCTAAGGGGACGTGGGGGTAATAAATACTACTTACTACCAGGGGAATACGCTATTACTGATGGATTAGGGAACTTACTTATTCAAAACGTTAGTGCAAAGGTTATTAACTTCGATAGGGGCGCTTTAATAACTCGTAGTTATGTGGTCAATAATGCTGTAAATTTTAACATAAATAAAATTGATAATTGCGACCAAAATATGGATAACCCACTATTAAATGTGGCAGTAGTTTAAATACAGAGCAGAAAGCATATTTAAAAACGCTAATAAATAAGTATCCTATGTGTTTTTCTTCTGGCCTAAGTGATCTAGGATATTCAAGAGAGTCTGAAATGGTTATCCACCTTAGTGATTCTGCTCCAGTTGTGTATCAACTATACAGACTATCATATGGCGAGAGACAATTAGTTAAAGGAATGGTCGATGATATGCTAGATAGCGCCATAATTAGAAAAAGTAATTCCCCTTACGCTAGCCCGATTGTACTAGTGAATAAGAAGTCTGGAGAGAAAAGACTTTGCGTAGATTATCGAGCGCTTAATCGTAAGACTATACGAGAGCACTATCCAATGCCTCGTATTGAGGATCAACTTGACATGCTTACTGGCACTTCTCTCTTCATCACACTAGATTTAGTCTCGGGCTATTATCAAATCCCTGTAGCTGAAGAGTCCCGTGGCAAAACTGCTTTTGTGACACCCGACGGGCAGTTTGAATATTGTAGAATGCCATTTGGTCTTGTTAACGCTCCTTCGGTATTCCAAAGGACTATGAATAAAATTGTCCAGAAATCACCTGTTCGATCATATGTCCTGGTATATATGGACGATATTCTTATACCAGCTAATTCGTTTGAGCAGTCCATGTTGAGATTAGAAGAAGTGTTGTACCTTTTGCGAGATAACGGTCTGACCCTTAAATTAAGCAAGTGTAATTTTTGTTTCGATAAAATTGACTACCTTGGTTATGAGTTTAGCGCTGATGGTATAAGACCGGGTTCTCTGAAGACCGATGCCATTTCGAAATACCCCTCCACCTAGTAATCTAGGTGGAGGGTATTTTGAAATGGCATTAGTTCACGAGGTCAGAAGATTTTTAGGCCTTGCTAGTTTTTTTAGGATGTTTGTCAGAGGTTTTGCTTTGATCGCGAGACCTTTGATAAATCTATTGAGAAAAGACTCTGTTTAGAAGTGGAGCCAAGAGGAATCTAATGCGTTTAAGGCGTTGCAATCATGTCTGATGGAAAGACTAGTTCTTGCTATTTATAATCCTAAGGCGGAGACTCAGCTATATACCGATGCTAGCAAGTTCGGTGTGGCTGGCATTCTCTTACAAAAGGATCAGTCCGAACTATTTAAACCAATAACTTATTACAGCCGTCAAACTAAAATTGATGAACAGAAGTTACATTCGTTTGAGCTTGAGACTCTAGCAGTAATAGCTTCATTAAGTAAATTTAGGGTATATTTGCTAGGCATTAAATTTTAAATAGTAACAGATTGCAATGTTTTACGTACCACGCTGACCAAGCGCGACCTGGTTCCTCGAATAGCTCGCTGGTGAATACAGTTCCTAGAGTTTGATTGTGATATAGCATACCGAAAAGGTGAGAGAATGGCGCACGTAGACGCCTTGAGTAGAGGAGCTATCCAAGATGACCAGTCAGAGTCTCACGTGCTGGACATTTTGTATATTAATTCTGCTGATTGGCTCATTACAATCCAACAATCTGATGACGAAATTAAAAGACGGTCGTGTTTATCGCGTAATTGATGATAGTACTGAACGATGGGTGGTCCCAAAAAGCGCACGTTGGCAAATTTTAAAAAGTAACCATGATGATGTAGGTCATTTCGGATACGATAAAACATTAACTAGAATAAAATCATTATATTGGTTTCCGAAGATGCGGCGCTTTGTGAAAAAGTATGTCTCTGCGTGCTTGGGATGCGCACATCACAAAGTTCCTAGCGGCACACTAACCGGTGAACTTTATCCCATACCAAAAGTAGGCATACCTTTTCACACGATTCATGCAGACCTTTTGGGCCCATTCATTAGAACCAAACGCGGTAATGTATATATATATTGGTTATTATCGACGCATTTACAAAATTTATAAATATCGCGCCTGTTCGGAATACAAATCAACCACCAGTATACGTGTTTTCCGTGACCACATGAGTTATTTTGGTGCACCGACTAGGTTAATCACGGACCAGGGTACAAGTTTTACGAGCAATGCCTTTAAGTCATTTATTCGATCAATAGGTATAAAACATGTTTATAACGCAGTTGCTACCCCGCGTGCAAATGGCCAAGTTGAAAGATATAATCGAACAATCCTGGCCGCACTCAGGGCAATGAATCATGAGAAATCAAATGGTTCCTGGGACGACCATTTGCCTCAAATCTAGTTAGGCATAAACACTACCATACACGCAATTACTAAAAAGACACCTGCAGAATTGTTATTTGGGCGCACGATAACTAATCCCTCTCAAGGTCTATTAAACGAGGTAATTAGGGATATAGAGACAGGACAAGAACAGGATAAATTAGAGGATATAAGGGCCGAGGCGTGCGAACGCATTAGGGAACAGCAGGAAAAAGACAGGAAAAGAATTAACAGGCACAGGTTAAGGCAGGTCCAGTTTAAGGAAGGCGATTTAGTTAGGGTTATCAAAGCGGGGGTAGGTATTGAAGGGCAATCAAAGAAGCTTGAACCAAAATGTCAAGGTCCATATAGGATCAAAAAAATTTTGCCGAATGATCGCTTTGTAATCGAGGACACACCCATAACTCGAAAAGGCAAACGCTACGAAGCAGTTGTGGCAATTGACAAGATATTTCCTTGGATGGTTTTCCAAAAACCGTCATCATCGGAATCTGAAATGTCTGATGAAACTAATGGCAATGATTGATTGCTCTAAATAAAGTTTTTGATTTAATCTACTTAAAATAATAACAATAATTTTGCTTGTAATATTGTTAGATACTCAATGATTGATTATTATTCATGTGCTGTAAATTAATTTGTTTGCTAAAGTTTTACGGCTGTTGATGTGCGTGCTACCTCATGCGTTGGGGTTGGCTAGTGACTCAGTTGCCGGAGCCATGATGGCTAGGTAACGAACAGCTGGGTCATGGGCTGGATTGACATTGTGGGGCGTACATTAACCAGTTGTTAGAAGTTTCGTTAAGCCCAGACACAGGCTGTTACCCATGTAATAGTGCCAGGTTACGGGCTCTGCCAGGTCACGGGCATATATATATAAATATTGGCATACAGTGCCAGGTCACGGGCTCAGCAAGGTCACGGACTGCTGTATGTCTCTAATGCCAGGTTACGGGCTTAGCCAGGTCACGGGCTACTAGTTTGGTCGCATGTAGTGCCAGGTTACGGGCTGCTATATGTGTACCTACTACCAGATTGCGGGTTCAGCCAGGTTACGGGCTGCCGTACATATTAAGTCTATTTATATTAAGTATTAAGTTAAAATTTGTACATTGTAGTATAACGATGATAATTGGTTTTACTAGTAGTTAAACAATCTATGAAGTATGTGTGTTTATGATGTAAATAATTGTAGGTACTATTGTAACTAGAAACATATTAACGAGGGGACTCGTTTTGGGGCGGATGGCCGAGTTGTAACAACATACTAATAATTATAACCATAATATACGAATATTAATTTGCACAGCACATCAAACAATACTTAGATTATATTATAAACGAATGTTTATCAATTTCTGTCATAGAATATTTAGTTAGTATTATATTGAATATTAAGCGGAAGTTTATCAACTTCCGTCATTTAATATTTTATTGTTTAGCAATATTTCTATTAATTTTAGTAAATATTGCTGAACGGAGATTTATCAACTCTAGGAATATTTAATCAGTGAAAAGTATTTCTATCGACCAATATCAGTCAAATATTTTTATTTAATATTGAACGGAAGTTTATCAACTTCCGTTGGCAATAAATATGTAGTCATTATACTGATAATAGCTATTGTGGTGGATCGGGATTGCAACTCGGGCATTCGTTCGTGAACAGTGGATTGTGAAGGTGTTACTGTAGACAGTGTGAAATGTGAAATATTATAATAATTTACAATATAAACTATAATAAGTTGCTAAACGTGTGTTGAACAATTAATTTAATAAAAATAAACTGATAAAGTGTTATAAGGCTTTTATTTCCGAGGTGTGTTTTATAGTAGCATCTCAATGGGCAAATGCCCAGAGTAGTCTAAGTTACTAACAAAAAAACCAACACTGGTCGATTGGTATATATTGTGACACTGGTCGATACGTATCTTTACTTTATCAGCGTAGGTAATCGCCCAATTCTTTTCGTCAACACTGAAATATTATATGAAAAGGGAGGTCGCCCTTTGAAATAAACATCAAAGTAATGGTTTCGTATAGACGTCACACGATTTTATTCTCTCCAATGTGGGTACTTTCATTGAGTGGGTATTATTTATGCAATTTATTATTTATATGTTTTTATGTTTCCGCAAGGGTATTCCTCTTGAGTGAAGATACACAATAAAAGAAAATAAAAATTACGTCACTGATCCAAGAGATTTTCGCAATAAAAACAAAATGGAATAGAAGAAAAACAGACCATATCACCTGTTTATCGTCTTTGCTGCTTGTAGCAGAGGGGAGCGTAATAGCTTTGAACAAACAAGATGATTCAATTGAATTCCATATCCTGTTGAGTAATATTTTATTGAGTCGTAAAGAGTCGCAAAGTGAACAGCAACCAAATTAGGCATCCTATCCTAATCCTATCCTAATCCTAACTATCCTAACTATCCTAATCCTAATCCTAACTAATATAGACGGCCTCGATGGCGTAGTGGTTAGTGTAACCGACTGCTGCGCCTGAGGTCGCGGGTTCGATTCCCGCACAAGTCAAACATTTGTGTGCATGAACATGGATGTTTATTTGGTCTGGGTGTTTCTATGTATAATATGTATGTATTTACAAAAAAAAAAGATATATGTATGTTTATCCATTTTCTAGTACTCTTAGTACAAGCTCTGCTTAGTTTGGGCTAGATGGTGTTAGGAGATATTGCAAAATCAAAATTATTGCGCAACGAAATTAATTTCGAGTAATGAAGGTAAAATGTTTCTTTTAGGTGCTCCTGGAGGCACAGGTAAAACATTTTTAATAAATTTATTATTAGCAAAAGTACGATCGGACAGAAAAATTGTCCTAGCTGTGGTATCGTCCAGCATAGCAGCCACTCTTTTGGAAGGTGGGTGAACCGCCCATTCCACATTTAGCTACTACTACTACTGCCATTAAAAATATGTAGTGATGACGTCACTAGCATTTGCAATATTTCTAAACAAAGTAATGCCGAAAGAGAGATTGCAGTTTGATTATTTGGGATGAGGCTTCTATGTCTCACAAAGCTTCAGTTGAGACATTAGACAGGACAATGCGAGATCTGCGCAACAGTAACTGTCCAATGGGTGGTGTACTGTTTTATTCTCTGGAGATTGCCCTCAAATTTTGCCAGTTATAACTAGGGAAACAAGAGCAGATGAAGTCAATGCATCGCTCAAAAGATCGCATCTTTGGCCACATATAATGAAATGTGAACTTAAAACCAATATGAGGATTTTATCGTCTAGCGAAGATAATAGGCAATTTTCTAACAACTCCAAATAAGAAATGGTGAATTTCAAGCAGGAAATGTCTGTATAAATCTTAACAATATTTGTGTTTTGGTACAAAATGTGGTGTGAAATTATTGAAAAAGTTTATCCCGATATTAGTAACATATACACTAAGACACTAAATTGCTTTCAAGAAAGAGCTATACTATCACCCACTAATGAGCCAGTGGACAAAATAAATGAATTTATTATTTCCAAGTTCGAAGCATCATCGCAAACCTACTACTCAGTTGACACAGTTGTGGATAGAGAAGAGGCAATACATTATCCAACAGAATTTTTGAATTCTTTGACTCCTGGAATCCCGCTATACAAATTAATATTAAAAGTAGGTGCCCCTATTATATTACTAAGAAATTTGAGTCCACCGAAACTGCGCAACGGTACAAGAGTCAAAGAAGTCAATTTAAATTTTTTTTGATCGAATGTATCATATTAACTGGCAACGCAACTGGTGAAACTGTTTTTATACCAAGAATTCCCATGATACCCTCAGAATTGCCTTTCCAATTTAAACGGCTACAATTTCCCGTAAAAATAGCATTTGGAATGACAATTATTAATAAAGCGCAGGGTCAAACAATAAAAGTTGCGGGAGTAGACTTAAGCACACAGTGCTTTTCGCACGGGCAATTGTATGTTTGCCCTATCACGTGTTACTTCTAAACAAAATTAGTTCGTTTTTACACGTGATCAGGTTATTAATGTCGTATACAAAGAAATATTTTAATTTCTTTTCATTTTTAAATAATATACTTGGAAACTAATCTAAATGTTATCTGTTTTGTTTGCCTCATAAATAATTGCCACTCAAAAAATAATCTAAATTTAAGATGATTGATTTTTTGTTTGTTACGATTTAATTCAAAAACTACTCTACCAATTTTACCGAAAGCTACGTCATCTCCTCGGAGTAACATAGGCTATTTTATATTTTCTGTAAAGAACCCGTGCGAAGCCGGGGCGGGTTGCTAGTATTATATATAGTTTAAGACCCCATGTAATAAAGCCAAGCCTATTGCCGTCTGCCAGGCACAGTCCCAGACTCCGTGCAATATTGAAAATATCTCAACAGTAAAGCCGAATAATACTGTTTGAACAACCTGTTCGTACTGTACTGGCAATCAAACACGAGACGGTAACGCACAAGATAAATATTTAAATTGTTTGGCTATACTTAATAATAAGAAAAGATAAATATAATTACGTTACTGAACCTAAACCAGCCCAACAGCTTTTAACATAAGTCGCCGTCTACCTAAAGGCGAAGTGTCTTAGTCTTTCCTGTTCGTGATCCTAACTCGAGAACACTTCTTATTTATGAACGAGTATATATTTTAACTTAATATTTGCAGATTATGCCGTTCACCTAGGTTCTTTACGGATTTCCTTGTACGGTACTCTTTCATGCATGAGATTCCAAACATAACCACTTCGAAAGTTCGATTATTTACTAGTTTTTGCCCGCGGCTTCGCTCGCTCGACAATAGTACTTTTATGGATGAAAGATCTACCCTATGTAATTTTTTATACCCCTGACAACGTGTATGCGAAATTTCATGATGATCGGTTGAGCAGTTAAAGCGTAAAAGCGTAACAAACAAACTCACTTCCGCATTTATAATATCAGTTAGGATATAATAAAATCTGGTTTTTATATGTTAGCCTCACCGCCCTTTAAAGATTGTGTATGCGTATGGCGAGTAATCAGGGATCATCTAATGAGACGGCGAGCATCCGCCTGCTAATCTAGCTTGACGCGATTAGAGTATTGAGGGCAGATGCTGTTCAGCCTTACATTTCGTTATACCGGTCCACTGAGCACTCATCTTCATAGCCCAGACTTATTAGATTAATCTTGAGGTGTCCAGTACCTTTATACGCCATACCACTGTATATTAAATCTCTCAAAAAGTCTCTGCACTTTGGTGTCATGACCCCATGTAAGCGTACCAAAGGTCAGAGTATTTATCTAATGTATCATGATGATGTCCATGACCAAGAGACAAAAAAGAATTATATTAAAAATAACATTTTTTCATTATGGTCACAAAGTGCCAATCATAAATGCCAAAGTATAATGGTTAGTATGTTAATGTTAGTAAAATTTTTGTTAGTTGCTAGATTGGGGATGGTGGGCTTCGTGGGCGTGCCCGATCAGTTCCAGGTGAGGCGGCGCAGCGGAGTGCGTTTTCAAACGCGCGCCTCTCAGTCGTGTTGCCTTCGACCCCACCCGAGGGGGCAGTAAAGCACAATCTACTTTTACTTTGGGTAGGTTAGTTTCGTGTAGAGGCCCGTCCTTTCACACGGGTGGTCGAAACCTCGACCTCGACCTTGGGATCGCGATTCGCATGTGAGAACAATTCGCGCCACCCCGCTTACTCTGGTGACGTCGATAAACATCGTCGTAAGTTTAATTGAAGGTATGTTTGTTGCTAGCTTCAAACGCAATATTGAGCCTTTGAGAAGATACCTGCAAGAAACTCACGGCCGTTACTTTTCAAACAGTATTGAATTTTTGTATTTGACAGTTATTTGTATCTCTCTCTCTCTCTCTCTGTGTGTGTGTTCATAATTTTTAATTTATATAATAGGTAGGTCGTACTTTCATACTTAGTGCTGCGCACACATCAGCTCTACCCGATTGATTCGGCTCTCGTCGTACAGTGTAGAGTCGAAGTCACATCTTTAAGAAACATTAATGGCTAGATTTTCCCCGCGGCTTCGCTCGCGTAAATGTAGGTTATTTTTAGGTTATGTCAATTTTCTATCTCTCGGAAACAGTACTTTTTAGATGAATATACCCTATGTCCCTTTCTAGACCCCTGACAACGTGTATGCGGTATTTCATAATAATTCGTCGATTAGTTAAAGCGTGAAGACGTAACGAATAAACAAACAAACTCACATTCACATTTATAATGTAAGTTAGGATAGATGATTTGATTTATAATATTAGGATGATATTATGTTTGTGCGTTTAACATTGCAGATATATGTAGATAGGGTAGGGTTTACTTATGGTAGATGCAGCTTTACCTATATATAGTACCTACTAGAACAGTACTACCTGTAAGAATGGAGAAAAGAAAATAAATTCTGTCAGATGCTCGACGGGCTTCGAAGTCTCGTTTAAGGTATCCGTGTTCACGCATATATTTTAGTGCGGGATTACAAGTGAAATACTTCCTTTATGAGTCCAAAAAATGCTGATTTAAAGAATATCTCACATTGTTAACTTAGTTGTTACGTATATGGCCTGCTAGAGAGACGTATCCTATCTACCAATCTGTTATTTTTTTTTAATTTAAGAATCTCCACCTTCATCTTGACCTTCTGATACATGTTGTCCTTAGCCTTATACTTGATTGTTGGTATTAAACTCCTTTTGAGTGCAAAATTATTATAAAGACAACTTTTACTAACAAACTAGCAATCGATATAACTATACACTCCAGAAATAGGCAATAGCAAGGTCAAATGAACTAAGGCCTCAACAGTCGACATGGCTATTATACTATTTAATCTATTTAAATTGGTCAATGTTCTTGTCAAACTTACCGCAGATGAAACCACTGGCAGCTAGAAACTAGGTTAAGCCAAAAATTTACGGACACTGGAAATATCAGCTATACAGTTATTCTACATTGTAACTAAAAAAGTAAGGCTATTAAGAGTCAATAAGCCAATGTCGTGCGTGCATGAACATTAATATAATCTTGAAACACGCCAACCAAAGCCAACATGGCTTAAGTTAGACGTAAATGAAAAAAGTTATGTCAGGATCATAGCAAATGGAACCTGACCATTTACACATGCAAGAAACTGACATGAGAATAAGCAATAGGAATAATTTCTGAGACGCGGAGGACTAACTAAAAACTCGGACACAAAGAACTCGGAACTACTATTTGTGGTTTGCACAAATGTTTGTCCTGTATCACATCACCAACACTCGGCACACAGTGGCAGCGAGGCGAGGCGACTACTTAAAACACTATGCCGAATATGCACATATTTTCTATCGCACATCGAATAGCAAAAGTGCAGATTAAAAACTGTCGCAATTTAAAGCTCCGCTCATACTGGGCGCCTCCGCCGCGAAACCGGACAATTGCTATTTCGCTAACGTTAGAAACTGGACACTTTAAAAACCTTACAATAAAACAGGAAATGGATCCCTTACTAATGTTTGAGTGAATTTGCAAATTGGGGTTATTACTGAACGTTATTTCGGACATGTTTTTACGGAAAACGTACTCTTTGAGCGAGGCAAAACAAACAAGTGAAAGGAATAAGCAAATTTAAAATTTTCCTTTTGTATATCGTGAAATAACAAGTTACTTTTTATGAATACGTCAGTGATTGCGAATCATTGGAGCGTATACTGATACAAAAACTCTGGCTTATTTGGTTCAATAAATAAATTGGCATCCCGTGATATTGTATTTCTGCTACAGATTGAGTATAAATTAAATCGTACCACTGAAGACGATAAATACAATAAAGTACAATTAATAAAAAATACCGTTTTTTTTATCGTAGCTTTTTGTTCTTCGTCTCCAATTAATTTTAACTACCGAATCTAATAACCTCCGTGCGCGCAATATGTTTAACCTGTCAATTCTCGTAATGCCAGAAATAATGATAATCTATTGTGCCTGGCCGTAGGAATGTCGCTGCGATTAGGTCAAAAAAAGGAATACATTGTTTTCTTTTCGAGTATTAATATAATATGCATTTATAGGTTATTAAATATTGATTATTAAAATTCGTTAATCTCGTAACACAACGTCAACTTCTAATTGCATAATAATTTTAATTATATCGCATTATTCATCACGAATTAACAGGCATACATATTTACGCTGTATAATTTGAATTTAATTACAAAGTGCAAATATAAACTTTGATTAAATTCTGTCTATTAATCAACACATGTGCGAATTCAAAATATTAATATGCATGTAGTTTTTCCGAGGTACATTATATTACGATTGTATATATTTTGTGTTATACTAGATTTTGCCCGCGGCTTCGTTCGCGTAAATAACGGATGTCCCAATAAGAGTGCACTTTTTAAATTCTGTGTATTTTCCTTTCGTGTATGTGGTAACTCTGAAATTTGACAGCTGTTACCTGTGATTGTTCCGATTAATAAAAATGGAGCGTTACACAAAAGAAGAACGTGTTATCATTGTAAAAACTCATTACAAATATAGAGAAACGTACGCTGAGACCGCTCGCAAACATCGCGGTATGTTTGGTCGAGAAAGTGCACCTAATGTGTCCACAATTCGAACAGTAGTCAAAAAATTTGAAGAAACTCGGTCGGTTGTGGATAGTAAGTCTCCTCTGCGTCGACGTACTGGTAGATCTTTTGAAAACATTGCTGTTGTAAGCGAGAGTGTGGTCGAAAACCCGAAAACATCAATTCAGCATCGTGCTCAACAATTTCAAATTTAACGCAGCACTACGCAGTGAATTTTGACGAAAGACTTCCTCCTTCACCCTTACAAAATTCAGCTTATTCAGGAGCTCAAACCAGCAGACCATGCAAAGCGTCGGCAATTCGTTTAATGGGCAATAGAGCAAAATGAAATTCAGATGTCATCTGGCCACCAAGATCATGCACTCTTATTGGGACACCCATTACAAATTACGTTAGATTAATAATAGTATGTACCCTATGTCCTTTTCTGTTCCCCTGAAAATGTGTAGGTATGCAGAATGCCATGATGATCGGTCGAGTAGTTAAGACATGAAAGTGTAACAAGCAAACAAATAACCAAACTCACATTCGCATTTATTATATTACTAGCTTTTGCGCGCGGCGCCGCCCGCGTGGTACCTACATCAATAAAAAGTAGCCTATGTCCTTCCCCAGGTTTTAAACTATATCTGTACCAAATTTCATCAAAATCGGTTGAGTGGTTTAGCCGTGATAAGGTAACAGACAGACAGCCAGACAGATAGACAGACAGAGTTACTTTCGAATTTATAATATTAAGTAAGGATAGTAAGGATAAGCAACATTGGTTTAAGTGATTGCCTCACCACTGCCACTGTACCGAGTGCTGTGGGTTCGATCCCCACACGGGACCGGGACATAAAAATTGTGACTCAGAAATTTAATAGTTATGCCGAGTCTGGGTTCTGCCTGTTCTTTGTGTCCGTTGTTTGAATATTTGTAAAAATATTTGCGACTCAGGAGGTATCCCTTGTACGGGGGCTATTTTAAAAGAAATCTATATACCTATATAATTATGACGATGCCCTAAGAAAATAATAATTGAAATGCAATTTATTACTGTGATTGAAATTTAATAAAGCGCTATCTATTGGTTTGATTCGGAACATAAAATGTTAGCTTAAGTGACGTCGCCACAGAGCCGATGTGTTGGCTCGAGTGACATTTACGCCTGTCACTGTCATATTGACACAATATAATCGTCGAAAACAGGGGTTGGGAGCCTTCTGCGACGGGTTGGGAGCCTTCTGCGCTCACCCATAGTCCGCGTAAAGTTGTGAAGACCATCTCAGGCCAACAACTCAAACACATAAAAAAAAATGCGCGGACGCATTCAGTGCGACGAACTCGTTACGTTTCCGACCAAGCCCCTTTGCTACTTACTTTGTTCTTGTTTTATCTCGCTCAAAGAGTACGTATTCCGTAAAAAACTTGTCCGAAATAACGTTCAGCAATAATTTCAATTTGCAAATACCTCAAACATTAGTAAGGGATCTATTTCCTTTTTATGGTAAGGTTTAGGTATTTATTTTCTATCGTTAGCGAAAAGTAATTGTCAGGTTTCGCCAAGTATAAGCGGAACTTGAAATTACGACAGTTTTTGATTTGCACATTTACTATGTGCGTTAGAAAATATAGGTAATATATGCATATTTAAAATGAAAATATTTCCACTACGCTAGTGTTTTAAGTGATCACCTCACCGCTGTTACTGTGTGCCGGGTGTTGTTGATGTGATCCCATATGGGACACGCATTTGTATGAACCACAGATATGTAGTTTGAATTTTAGTAAGTCCTTCGCGTCTCAGGAATTGTTCCTAGTGCGAGAACTGTCTTATTAAATGATTACCTCGCTCATATCTCAAAAAGATCGTTGGGAAATCTTGAAGTTTGATTATAACAAAAAATATACACAATATACTACAAGGTCATTAAAAACAATTTGTATTAATTGATTAAAATATTTAAAATAAACGGCGTCGTAAACAGATTTTTTGCAAATTTAATTGTAACATATTTGTTATACATAAATTTTACACTGAAAGAAATGCAATGCAGTCCAATACAATTTTTATTCTTTGTTTTGTAATTTAAGTGACTTTTTTTACATAATCCGGCACCTATAAAACTCCTTGTATTCCTCACCAGAATGTCTGTGTGCACATGCTCGGACTGGAAGTGTAATATTATCAGTGTTTTCGGACACTCGTGACGGATAGCCTGTACTTGCGTTATTTTCTGTCAAAAATTACTAATATAACAAAACAATTATGATCAGTTTTGGATTCAATATTTAGATTGACGGCCTCGGTGGCGTAGGTAGTGATTAGTGTAACCGACTGCCACGCCTGAGGTCGCGGGTTCGATTCCCGCACAAGTCAAACATTTGTGTGCACGAACATTGATGTTTGTCTTGGTCTGGGTGTTTTTATGTATAATATGTATGTATTTATTTACAAAAAAAAAAGTATATATGTATGTTTATCCATTGTCTAGTACCCATAGTACAAGCTCTGCTTAGTTTGGGCTAGATGGTGTTGTGTGTATGTGGTAGAATATTATTAATATACTGTAAATAGTATAAATAAGAATATTATGTGTAGGGGGTAATCATAAGTGTTGTTGTGGTTGGTCAAATTAAATGCTTCATTGTAGACATGTATCAGTAAATATACATTTACTAGTACCAGTCACAAGTACCTAATATAAATACATATTGAGCTACGACCTAACTGAGTGGTTACTGCATATTTGCGCCTGACTATATAAAAACGTCAGCAGTGTCGCTACAATATTCCCCATTTAACAAAAAAATCGTTATCTCAATCTCTAAAGTCAATAGATACAAGAATTATATCCTAATACAGAAATAATTTAAAGCAAAAGGATACTCATGCGTATTACGCAATAATAATAAATAACAATTTATAGTTATGTTACTACGTCTATTCTATCAATAACGATTTCTTTTATGCCTTTTCCTCTCATATTTATTCCATCAGACCTTTGAACGCACCTTTTCAAATGAGATAGACATTATTCGAAAGCAAATTCAGCTCATTCTGTAATGTTATCATATAATTATAAATTGTTATCGCTGCTTCACAAAAGATAAAATAAAAATCACGGCTTGTGAAAACAATGTGTAAATATAAAGTTACATAATAATGGAGGGCTTTCATAACAACACGGCCATTTAATTTCACCAAATGTTTCAGTGGCTTAATTAAAAACATTTCAAGCGAATTTTTGTGGCTTACAACGCTTTTAATAAAACCTTCGTAATGATCTCTGGCAGAAACCTTACGAAAGTTATTAGGGTAGTCTTTTGTTATTTCGAATACCCCGCGGGGTTTATTATTTTAGCAACGTTTTTACGCTTACATGTCTTATTACACACGCAAAGTAATGTTGGCGTACTATTCTAACCAATTAATGTATTTGTCTGCGGTTCGTGTACAATATAATTAATGTATAAAATACGATAATGTAAAATGTTACCAGGTTTTAATATGTGGACTGTATTATGGTATGGTCAATTTTAACGTCAATGGCGCTCGTGCAACTATTCGGACAAAGGAAAACCACACAAGTGGATTGATCTACATTTCACATAATGACACATGAATATTGATTAGCTACGGCGTATCCGCGGACTGCACGGATAATGCAATGTGTTGGTGGCTATTGTATGTCCTGTATCAGTTCGCCAAGAGTTGTGAGTTGAATCCCCGTAAGCGATAAGAAATAATGCATGCTTCCTGTCATACCACTACGATAGCAAATGTGGACGACAATCCGCCGGGTGCACCGGTGACCATAGCCTGTGAAAGCTATCTACATAAGATAAAATTCACCATACACCAATAAAGAAAAAAATAAATACTGCCTAACCAAGTACTGCCTTCAAACGCTGACTTGTGTAAAGACCACTGATAAGACTTCTAATTCAAATCACACTACTCATACTATCATAGTTACTATTCTGCAGGCTACTCCAGTTAATGCGAAATCCTCATCCCTGACGTTGCAAGCGTCACCCACTTACCACAACTTATTGGATCGTAAACTTTTTATTATGTGCTGAGGCACATGTTTCCCTTGTTCTTCGATCCTGGATCCTTCAAGCGAGGCGCGAAAAAGCACCTGGTGAGGACGACGTGGTTTAGAAGATTCTGCTCATGGACTACACGCTGCTTACAATCAGGGAGAGGTTAGTCTTTTTGACAGGCAATAATAAAATAAAATTGTTAGTATAAATTTCATTTTATTATTCTAATATTCTAATTCTATTCTAATATTCTATCACATACACACAACACCATCTAGCCCAAACTAAGCAGAGCTTGTAGTATGGGTACTAGACAATGGATAAACATACATATATACTTTTTTTTTTGTAAATACACACATATTATGCATAGACACACACAGACCAAGACAAACAACCATGTCACAAATGTTTGACTTGTGCGGGAATCGAACCCGCGACCTCAGGCGTGGCAGTCGGTTACACTAACTACTACGCCATCGAGGCCGTCTTAAGTCACTTTATTGCGTACGTATCGCGATTCTTAATATTTTTTACAATTCTAATTCTAACATCCTTACTTCCTTACTGATATTATAAACTCGAAAGTAACTCTGTCTGTCTATCTGTCTGTCTGTCTGTTACCTTTTCACGAATAAACTACTCAACCGATTTGGATGAAATTTTGTACATATATAGTTTAAAACCTGAGGAAGGACATAGGCTACTTTTTATTAATGTAGGTACCATGCGGGCGGACCCGCGCGCAATAGCTAGTATTATTAATGTGGATGTGAGTTTATTTGTTTGTTACATTATTTGTAAAATTTATACCGATTTCTTTAATTTTAAGGCAGTCACTAAATTATATATTCGCAGTAAATATAAATATAATATTAACTTCCCTATTATAAACAATGATATTTATTATAAAAGCGCTCATATTACTGCTATACGTGTGTTTAATCATATCCCTGTATACATAAAACAATTAAATGGCAATATGTTTAAAATGCCTTAAAGAAGTGGCTTATTATTAATGCCTTCTATACTCTAAGGGAATTTTTTGATAATAAATGATATGTATAGTCTTTAAGTAGTTCTTGATGTTTACTAAAGTTACTGTTTACTGTAAAGTTGCAATACCCGAATGGGTAACTGTTGATTCGAAAATTATGTAACACCATAGTACACACAGTTTTATGCAATAAATATATGTCTATGTCTATGTCTATGTCTACACTTTCACGCCTTAACTACTTGACCAATTATCATGAAATTTTTCATACACGCTTTCAGGGGAACAAAAAGGACATAGGGTACCTTTTACCCAGAAAAAGTACTGTTAGTAATCTAGCCTAACCTAACCTACAATATGCGAGCAAAGCCGCGGGCAATATCTAGTATACTATAAACGAGTGTAAATTAACTTCTTAGTTTCGCTAAGTAGGTACTGTTCAAGTCGACTACAGCGCCGTATTTTATTAAAAGACGCAATAATTGCTAGCACTCCGGTTACGGACTAATCTCTGCTTTCTCGTCTCTCCCTATTTAACGTAAATTATGTTAAATAGCTGCACTGATTATTATTATATTTAATCCAGAAGCTTATTTACCGTATTAGATATTATGTTCCATAGTAATTGGAACCATTTAAAATTTATATTATTATTAGACCAAGCTTTAAATGTCAAAAACAAATTCAGCGGTGGTAATTGAGCTATTGTTGAGCAGGATATTTCATAAGGTGTGGTGATAACAAGTGAAGCTAAAGGCTGTGACGAGTAGGTCCCATGGAAAGGATGAAGGAGTTCCGGGCATAAGATGGGTGGACGACCCACGTTTATAACTAAGCATGGGTCGAACCTATGTAATATTAGCACAGGAGCGAGGAGATACCACAAACAAAGACAGACCTATGTTCAGCGGAGCATTAAGTCAGGATATGTATGATTATAATAATATATATCTATACAAATAATATATATCTATACAAATAAATAAAATTAAAGTGTCTGTTTGTAATGTCAAAATAACAGCTTTTTACTAAATGCATATGAAAGTATACACGGCACTTACATAAAAAATATTTTTATTATTTTTGTCTCTCTGTCTGTTTGCTCCGGCTAATCTCTGAAAAGGCTGGACCAATTTTGACGGGACTTTCACTAGCAGATAGCTGATGTTATAAGAAGTAACTTAGGCTACTTTTATTTTAGAAAATAATTAGTGTTTCGCGAAAAAGAAATTGAAACATTTTTGCTAAATTCCACGCGAATGAAGACGCAACAGCTAGTTCAGAATAAATATGTGACGTTGGTCCTTTAGTATATGATTGCGCTAAATCTAGGATCCGGTGCTGAGGTCCCAGTTCGATTCTTGGGATGGGCAATAGGTTATTTGATTTTTCTTTACAAAATTCATAATCACAGAGTTTGACAGAATCCGACTCGTAATAACTGTGATCATATTTGGCGAAACGTGGTTGAAGACTTTCTGGCGATATGTTAGAACAATGAATGTATATACAGGATTATTATTAAACTATTTACTAAATTTTTACGCCAGTAGTAACAAGTACGGTAAAACGTACTTAAGTATTAGATGTTGCCCGTTGCCCTCAAAAACGCATACCGAGTTACAAGTATCGTATCATATGTAATGTTTTGTGTTAATCTACAACACAGTTTATCTGTGTGCCAAATTGCATCTTAATCTGTACAACATTTTACGCGTGATAATCAAAACACCTTCATAAACTTTTACATTCATAAGTAAAATAAGATTAAAACCAAGATATATGTCTGTGTACTTGTTTGTTGTTTTACTTTTCAATGTAATTTTTACCGTATTATGTATTCCATTGAAAACATTATATGTTTTATATTATAATGTCTACCCAGTTATAATATGTCGTATTACTTGCTACTAAAACGAAGCTGAGTGTCTTGAACCTTTTCCTCCACTTGGATGGAAAACATCTAAGGCAACCCCGAGCCACTTTGAGCCGCTGACCCAAAAAGTATAACACTATAAGCAAATATAACTATAGTGCCCCGAAAAAGGGTTAAAAGCATCTTGATATAGCAAACTATTATTACACAACAATTTATTTTCGTCACACCATCTATAGCTAAGCTGAAGCCTGTGTCTTGTATTTCTCCATTACTTGAGATCCCCAGATAATACCTATCGAAGGTATCTAAGTCATAAACAAATAAAAATATCGACACTCGAATAGCAAGACGACAAGACAACCGAATTAGGTAGTACTTACTGAATAAATCGAATGTTTTAGCATTTCGAAAAGTTGGTAAAGCCCTAACTTTAAGTTATTCGGTTATCATAGCGGTATCGATGATAGATTGAATCGATTATAGGATAACCGCATAATAATATCAGGAGACATTTGGGTTTCACGAAGTCATTCCCCATCATTATGTGCACATGACGCCATTATTGTTCCTAATATTATGGTAACACGTGTGACGTATGAGGGTCGACGCTTATGCATACAACCTTTAGTTTATTGCACAGAATATTACATGTGTATCAAACTACATATGGTCCTTAGGGGTTACAAGGGTTCTGGTTAATTAGAAAAAGCTGACGTAATCAATCAAATGAATCTTTTCTTGTTTCATATATACACGAAATTTTTGTTTGTTGATTTGACCTTGTCTCATACAGATAACAGATAAGCGTACCTACATTTTGCACTTATAGTACGTTTGACCGCGGAATTAAATAGACAATTAATAATAATACACGACACCTCTTGAATGGATATTTTACCTCAGAACCACGACACCGAAGCTATGGACAAACGATGTATTTTATGTTATATTTGTTCTTTATACAGATTAAGAATGTAATAATAATAATAATAAGCCTCCCAAATCCAACCATACGTCCGAGTTGAACATCTGCCTCACGTGGGGGGCGGACACGCGATGCATACTATTTATTACCGGCGCGGCTAACATGGCACTGGACACTTATACAAAATAGAGAATTCAGTTAGGAATACACGTATAGGACCGCTGCCTGGAGACCGCCAGGGCACGTCTGGAGCTGGCGCTGGAAGTGGCAGCATGCGAACCGTCAGTACTCGTAGATTGAGCAGGCGGGTCACCACCATCCAATCTACTACAGCCGAAACAAGAAACACACCCGCAATAGACACTCCACATGAATCAGCAAGAAGTGTTTTGCAGGACATGCTACCTGCAACCACCCTTGCTGGCAGAGACTGGCAGCGAATTAAATAGACTGATGAAGTTAATCGACAATTACTTCGCTGTTACAAATTGCGAAACAAACCTTACAGGATATCGCCCAACACTTTAAATCCGTTATCATCGACACTTGCTCTATAGTCCGACGATTCCTACCATCCACTTCACAGACACCTACAACAATATTCAATGAACCGACCCACTTGGCATAAGCCCGTGATAATTTCACACCCACCAGCATCGAAGCTGAGATTTGAAATATTTTATAACCTACAATAATAATAATAAAACCAGCCCTGAGCTGAGAAAAATAAAAGTACACAAAATAATAATAATTTTATTTATTTCTCTCTCACACAAAATATGGTTAAAAAAAATCAGGTCTTAAACTAAGTTTTACATGATCGAGTAGGTGAGTCTGTTTGAGAGACTGGTATCTGCACTAGGAGAACATGTATGACAGATTACCAGCCTCTCCTCCTAACTCTAGATAAGCCGGTGTTGAACTCATAACTCTAGATAATTTGGTGTTTATGTTAATATAACAGTATAAAAAAGTATCTATAAAGGCAGCAAAATATTTTATAATAATTAACTTAGTAGAGGTAACGTTTAATTATCAAAATTCATAAACTCCAATCGAAAAATTTTCATGGTAAATTCGAGGCAAAATCCCTTAAAACGTTTATCTATAGCGGTAACGTTTAGGGGCTGGCATTATTATACCGTTTGAAATTGATACCTTCTATAAATACCTACAATCATTTTAGGTGTAAGTAGTAGAAACCTTAGTAAAAACTATTTAACACCTGCAAATTGAGCACCCGGAATAAACTTTAATTATGAACTGAATCCAAACGCCAAACATTTGGTAAATTATCTTAAAAGAATATTTAGTGTTTTTAAATCTATCCATTTAGTTTTAACGTATTCCAAAGACGAAAATGTCTTTATTATCGACGTTTAAAAATAGGTAGGTACTTGCGTGCAGATATAGATACTTTTTAATACCATAAAGTAATATCAACTATTGTCTATAACTTTCGTGTATATACTTATTTATTCCCTGGCTCGCGGTATGGAATCTGGTTCAGGCTCACCCTATCACCTAACGGTTGTATTATCGAGTCGAACAACGTGTAATTGGGATTTCTGTTATTATAATACATATAAATATATAGTGCCAGCATGGAGTCTACTCACTAGCCCAGTAAACAGCAATAGGATCATAATAACATCTCTGTCTACTCTTTTCAGAATGTACAAGCGTGTGTGTCTATAAATAATGACATAAAAATATTGACGCTACAGTACAGTTTTAATTCTGGGAAGGTTTTCATTATTATATGGCGTAATTAATGGCTGTAAAACTTTTGGATTTATTTGTATCGCATGCAATAAAACAAGTTTTAAACTGCATTTTATGTCATGAAATTTTCAGCAGCAGCGCGAAGTCTGAAAATATTTCTGGTAGACGACAATACCTATTAAGTGGGACCACCTCCTATTAAGTGGGACCTAAACCATTATTGACAAAATGTGATTTTTTGGTCCCACGTAATTATTCACTGACGAGTAGGATAGGCGTAAACATATGCCTCTCTATTCTCTCTTACTAAATATTTAATTTATTTTCTGTTTATCTATCTCTCACTAAATACCTTTCTTGTACCTTATAATTTCTACCCGAATATTTCGAACCATAAAGTTTATATAGAACGTGTAGGCTACGCTCACGAGATCAACTCGGAATTCGTCGTTCATTCGTGAAACATGTTCAATATTCATTCATGCAGTGCCATGAACGAGCTACATATCTAACATGACGCGCAATGTTCCATCGCCATTTTGCAAACATGTTTTCTAAAAATATATCTAGGTAGTATGTAACGCGTTGGATATAAAAAACTGAACACAAAAATACAAAACTGCAATAAATAGAAAGGTAGAAATAAAATGTTCACGGGAAATTGTTTCTAAAATTATATTTTCGAACTGCTTTGTGGTGAAAGTGCGATCTGTGCGACTGATGTGCATGGGTTTTAGGGTTGGATTATTGGGTCGAGCAAAGTATTATTGAGTTTTGTTGTCAAGGAATTCTGAGTACCAGCGCAAGAACAGGAATTATGTCTGGTATACCGCAACAGGCTCAACTGCTATTGGACTGATAGTATATACGTGGGACCTTAATTCATATTGGCGACATATACATAACTCATATAATACCTCTGCCTTCCCCTACGGGGATTAAGGCGTGAGACTACGTATATATGATGTATTTATAAACAACAGCAATGATGTGACTGCTTCGTGGGCCCTGTGATACATCACAGATATACTAAACTTTTAAATTCGCGCTTACCTATGTTTGCCGTCCATCAGATCGGATGCAATAGTGCACCTATGGGCGATGGCTAAAGTGGTCACCTCGGTGCTATGCCATTCCGAGTTCGATTGCTAAACGGAACAAAAATGTATGCGGGCCTCAAATATTTGTGTCAAGTCAGCATGTGCTTGTGCTGCGTATACAATGCGATTTTTGTATGTAACAGCAAGGATATTACCATAACAGCAAACACTTACAGTGCGCCTGTTTTGTCTGTGTATAGATTCAATTTGTCAAAGATATAAACTATACAACTAACAAAGTAAAATAGTTACGTATAAATTTGTCTCAAAGAACATTCCCACAGGATGCAACGAGCGGAAAGTTCATAACTTCATACACAGAATTAGACGAGAATTGTCTCATACACGAGTCAACAAGCTCCAAAGTTCTGGTCCTTGTAACAATGGCGGCGAGATAAGTTATTTGCAGATAAATATTATTATAAAGGCTGCACGGATAGCGTAACGGATAAGCGGTTGCTTGGCTGCTGCCGCTGTGCTAAGCGTTATAGGTTTGAATCCCACACAAGAACAGTTCACAAATCTTGATTGAGCCTAATTTGTGAGTTGTTATAATTTGTGAGTTGTTATAATTATACTAAATCCCAAATTAGGCTCAATCAAGCTATATCACCGTTCACGAGATTGTCGATATGTAGGATGTTGATTCAGCAATAATTATACCGATAGTTATAACGGTCAATGGCCTAATAGCCAAAAGCCACAATAATCACCTTAAAAAGCTCTCGTTAGGTGTCTGACACGGCATCTTTTGTTGGGAGGTTACTGTATCGGGAGTTATTTACTTAGACCGTGTTTTAGATGCAAATAGGTCCTCATTCATTTTTGATTTGTATATTTTAAATGTATTTTATTTTATTAAACCATATTTAAGAATGACAATAATATTGTAAAGATTTTAATAGATAGTAATAAAGTTCAAATTTACTGTTCAATTAATTTTCATATATCATAATAAACGAATTATCAATATCCTAACAACATATTACTTTGTTTATAAGGCTAGTGACAATGGAACAGTCGCAACAGGCAGACCTAGGCGAACGTTTCTTGATCAGATCGGAGACGTTCTGGACAAAGGCCAGGTTAAGAGCACCTTAAAGCGACGAGCGTGTATGAGGAATGTGATGAAAGTGAAGGAAGCCAGAGAAGTGTGTCAGGATCGTAGCAAATGGAAATCCGTAGTCTCTGCCTACCCCTCTGGGAAACAGACGTGAATCTATGTATGTATGTATATTACTTTGAAAACTCGCATCCCGCCTATCTTATGTTTGCAAAGTGAATTGTAGATTCCGAACATTAATCTTAAACAGCTTTAACATATGAACAGCCAAACCTCTTAAAAATGCGACTACTACCCAAACATCCAGTCGTTTCGTTTTTTATATCTTTCAGAGTTCCAACGACGCCATTTTTCTCTTCAAACATAAACATTAAGAAGAAATATACGCAGAACCTCGCTCTTATATTATAATGCATGGTACTTTAAATAATTCATTGAAACAATTAGCTCCGTCGAAATTACACAGTACAAACTTGTAACATTGGTATAATACAAATATACGAGTACATCTACGTCTGCCTTCAGGACGTCAATTTGAATAACTCAAACACGCATATTGGGTACGTACTCGTAATACCGACGCGCTGCGTTGATACTTACCAAACATTCACAACTTACTCAATTATGAACCTTCGTAGCTCTACAAAGAACATAGACATGGTTATACAAGAGTATAGGCAGTTCATGTTTACGGTAGTATATAATACCAATCAACGTTCCAGGCTGCGAACCCTTTGACAACGCCCGCTAAGTAATTCATTCCATGCAAATTGTAGCAATATGTAGCACCTATGAATAGGGTATTCAATTTCCACAATATGCTATACAATTTATTCTTTGATGTTGTATATTTGCGAGTGAATACGTCATGAGTTGGGGCGAAGTTCAGATTATATTCGTGTGCCAATACATTCCCGATGAGTTTATATATGAATAATTGGTAATTGGAACGTATCAACAGCTCTGTAATGTATAACAATAGAGACTGTTATGTGGCGTTTATAGTATTGGAAAGAACGGAACATCGTATTTTATAGCGGAACCTATCGCCTCATATAAAGGAGTTATGCTCTATAAAGTTTACATTGTGTTATCTTTCATAAGGCTTATGCAACAGAGAAAGGGCGAGCAGTGTAACAATTCAATTTGCATTGACCAAATTTGTTTTAAATATACAAGATACCGATTTTGAGTAAGAATTCAGGGAAAGGTGTTTTATTTAATATAGGTTTCTGACAATTGTTGACGTATTTCTGACATCATGAAGGCAGATTATTTATAGTCTTCCAAACAAATTCGGGGAATACGCTTTCACCGTTTATATAAGGCATTTTCAAAGCTTCGAAATGTTTTCCTTTTTATATCTGAAAAATTAGTTATTATTTATTTAGTAACCAGATTTTGCTCGCGGCTTCGCTCGCGTTGAACTAGGTTTTGACAATAAGTTACCATCCCTCGAAAACAGTTGTTTTCCTGGATAAAAATAGTATTATGCGAAATTTCATGATGTTCGGTCGAATAGTCAAGGCGTGAAAGAAAACAAACAAACTCACATCCGCATTTATAACATTAGTTAGGATATTTTCTTGCTCCAGAGAGCGGGGACGGGTCATTTTGCTAGTTATATTTATTATCTTAAAAGTTAATTTAAATTCCTTGCCTATAAAAATAGTCATATTGTTTGACCAAACATTTTCAAAGTGCGCAAAAGCCTTGTCAAGTATGTGTGGCAGCGAATTTTAGTTTGGGCAACTCAAGCAAATAATTATGTTTATCTATCCCGTGGATTCAAATACTCAATGCAAATTATAACCGAAATTCTACTGAGCTTGACTTAGAAATCAAACCCTGGACTAAAGAACCTTAGAGGCTGTCAAGCCTCAAATAATACTAAGATCAGCCTAAAAAATGTTTTATGAAAGAGGATTCTCGCACTCGGAATAAATCTATCGTCACGGAACACTTATCAAATATTCAAACAAGGAACATAGAAAACACTCAGATTCGAAACAAAAATTTTTGGATCACAGCTTTTTTAATCCCGTGTAGGATTAGAACGCACAACACTTGACCTTGCCACTACGGCAATAGCAAGGCGACTATTCAAACCACTACTTCATCCATGTGAATACAAGACTATGTAGTTTTATAAATAGTTTATTTCACTTGACATCGATACGATCCCACTATTTTACGCGTACAGTTATGGTCGTTAATCAGTGTCTAGCCTTGCATGTTATTTATTTTATTGGATAAAATTTATATCACGGAAATGTATAAACCAAATAAATACTGGGCGTTCGTTAGACATTCTACAACCAGTATTGATATTGCGAATGCACCGCTTCTTTTTGGACCATTGAGCCCTATTAAAAAATATACTGAGATTTATATAAGAATTGAGTTCGCTGAGACGTGACATATTCTTGTTTTAACGCCCTCAGGTACTAGGATGGGTCGAAGCTTAATCAGATGTTAATTATTATACTTTATATTAATAAAGGCGTGGAGTACGATTACTGACATGGATTTTGTACTTTAGACATATAATAGCGATTACATCGTTCGTGTGATTTATCTGCGTTAATTTTTCTCAGAAGGTTAACAATAATGAATATATATATATACATATATTTTTTTTTCTTTTATCGTGCTCGTCAAAATGACCACACTCCACCTGATGGTAAGCAGTCGTGTGGTCTAAGAGCAGTGGCCTTCACACCGCCCTCATAGTAGCCGAGGCGATGTTGAGGTCTCTACTTTAACGGCCTGAGAAGGTGCTTTTTCACGCCCCGCTTAAAGGACCCAGGATTGAAGGAAGAAGAAAACACGTGCCTTGGCAGAGAATTCCATGCCTTGGTCGTTCGGCAGAGGTATGAGGACCCAAACTTGTTGGTACGCGCTCTAATCGACTCTATCGTGTAAGGATGGCATCTGAGCCCAGCACGCGTTGTTCTGGATAGGAAAGGGGAGGGCGGGATAAGGTGGAATAACTCTTCAGAGCACTCCCCGTGGTATATTCTGTAGAAACATGCCAATGAGGCAATGTCCCTACGGAGTTGCAGAGGTTCCAGTGAACTCGTGACCTCTGGATCTCCGATAATACGGACAGCCCGCCGCTGTAACCGTTCGAGAGCGTCCAGCAAGTACTGCGCGGAGCCATCCCAAAGATGAGAACAGTACTCCACGCAAGGGCGCACTTGTGCCTTATACAATAGGCACAGTTGCCCAGGCGCGAAGAACCGCCTCACCCTGTTCAGAACTCCGAGTTTTCGCGAAGCTTGCTTAGTGACGCTCTCGATGTAGGTTTTGGGATTAAGGGAGTGGCAAAGGTCCATACCTAAGATGGAGAGGCTGTCACGTATTACCAGTGGAGTGTTCTTCAGAGAAGGGAGGGGAAGGAACGGAGACTTTTTTGTTGAGAACGCGCATGCCTGGGTCTTCTTGGCGTTGAACTCCACCAAGTTCATGGCACCCCATTCATAGATGCAGTCCAAGGTCTGGTTAAGTTCAACGACAAGATTCTGCCTTTTCCCCTCAACCTCAGCCTGTTTGGCCTCAGGATGTCCGAGATATCGCCCATGCACGGTACTGTCGTCCGCATAACAATGTATGTTGCCGAGATTCAACATATCATTGATATGCAGAAGAAAGAGCGTAGGGGACAAGACAGACCCCTGAGGCACTCCTGCATTGACCTGCATAAATTTGGAAGCGCGACCGTCGCAAAGGACCCGAATACGACGCTTCTGCAGGAAACTTGCAATCCAGATGCACAGTTGAGGGGGCAAGCCATAGGCCGGAAGCTTGGAAAGAAGAGACCGGTGCCAGACTCTGTCGAAAGCTTTGGCTATGTCAAGGCTGATAGCCAAAGACTCGCCGTGCTTGTCCATAGCCTCACCCCAGAGGTGCGTGACGAACGCTAGAAGATCACCCGTTGATCGTTTAGACCGAAAGCCGTATTGGCGATCATTGATCAACGATTGATCCACCAGGTAGCGGACAATTTGGGTGTTTATAATCCGCTGGAACACCTTGGAAAGCACCGAGGTGATAGCTATGGGTCGATAGTTGCTTGGCTCGGAACGGTCCCCCTTTTTGGGAATCGGTTGAACGTTCGCTTCCTTCCAAGCCTCAGGCACAATGCCTGCGGCGTAAGACGTCCGGTATAGGCGCGTAAGTGTGGGAGACAACTCCGCTGCACATTTTTTAAGAACCACAGCTGGGATGCCGTCAGGTCCACTGGCTTTCCGAACATCGAGAGATATATCAGGCATGGTGTAGCCGCAGTTGGCAATGTTAGGCGGCTGCGAACCGCAGTCATCGATTCGGGAGTTGGCCGCAAAGAGATTTGCAAGCAGATTTGCTTTCTCCTGCGGCCGATGAGCCAGTGATCCATTCGGATACCTCAGAGGGGGCAGCAAGGTCTGGCAGAAGTTGGACTGCACGGCTTTGGCCAGGCGCCAATAGCTACGACTGCCCGTAGGATGCGCCATTAGTTCCTGGCCGAACCGTGCGACGCGCTGGGCATCCGCTCTTAAGTATGCCTTCTTGCAGACCTTTGTGGCTTGGTTGAACGCTGCCTTCAGGTGATCCACGTTAGGGTCGTGGAGAGTGCGAGCCCTGGTCCAAGCGCGATACGCTGTCTGTTTGCGTTCAACAGCATCAGCGCATTCACGCCCGAACCAGGGCCTTTTCCTGCCGCCGCTCGTGACATCACTGTATGGAATATAATATTCCATACCCAGGATGATTTCACCAGCGACAGCAGTAGCGCTCTCTGATGGATCCCTGTTCTCAAAGCAGCGTTGAGCCCAAGGGATGGATGCGAAGTATTGCCGCATTCCATCCCAGTCTGCTGACGAGTAGTGCCACAGTCGTCGTCTTGCCTCCTCGGGTCGTGGGGGCGTAACAACAACAGCTGTGGCACAAACCAGACAGTGGTCTGAGGTGCCCAGAGGAGCACGAATCGACACACTGTACCGGTTTGGGTTACTCGTCAGCAGCAGATCGAGCAGAGAGGGCGCCTGACCTGCAATGTCTGGTATCCGGGTGGGCTGGAGTACCAGTTGAGACAGGTCATGCGTGAGAGCGAACGCATGGGCATAACTATTAAGCTTAGTAATTAATTAACCAATATAATAAAGGAAGAGCATCTGTGTTTTGTTAATTATACTCACTTGATAGATTCCGGGTAGTGTATGAAACTACTTTGCGTGAAGACTCGGAATCAAACGTCACGTCAAGCAACGTGTTAAGAAGAGATTCAGAAAAAATCTTTGGTCTACCCTTTCGGGGATATAGACATGAGATTTAACTGTATGTATATATTTTCAATTACGTTTGTCGCCTCCTATAGGTATCCGGAACTTTTTAGCCGATTCGAATAACTTCTTATATTGCGGTCAATGACAAATAGACACACGCTTTATAGATAACAAGCTAACCGCCCCGGTTTCGCTTCGGCTTCTTCGGCTGGTTCTACAAAACCTTACCAATTATACACCAAAACCTTCCTCATGAATCACTCTGTCTATTGGTGAAAGCCGCATGAACATCCGTTTGGTAGTTTTTGAGTTTATCGCGAACAGACAGACGCGGCGCGGGACTTTATTTTATAATACATAGATGTGCCCGCGGTTTCACCCGCGTTTATGATTACTGCGCCTCCCTCATGGGTCGTAGCGTGATATTATATAACCTTCCTCGACCAATAAAATTATTTTTCGAATCCAACCAGTAGTTCCTGAGATTAATGCGTTCAACCAAAGAAACAAACAAACAGCTTTATAATATTAGTATAGATAATATATGTAGTGACAATGATTTTGCCCGAAGCTTCGCTCGCATAACTGTAAGTTAGTTTAATGACAGTCGGGCTCGCCACGATCGCAGCGGTAAGTCCCGTGTTAGAGGAGTGGCTCGAGAGGCGGCATGGCGCCCTCACCTTCCAGCAGTCATAGGTCACGGCCACGATTATTTCGGTCACATAGGCCGACAGGAAACGCCCAGATGTCATCACTGCAGCGACTGCTGCGACTAGCGCTGCACACTTTAGCAAATAGCCCCGCCTGGGGATCGCAGCGCCGTGAGTTGGTCGCAGCAGTCGGCATGGTTACCCTATCGCTCTCGGCCGTGGTTCAATGTATGGTCCAGAGCGAGGAGCAAAATTTCATGATGATCGGTCGAATAATTAAGGCGTGAAAGCGTAACAAACAAACAAACTCATGTGAGTTTGTTTGTTTGTTTGTAACGCATTCGCATTTATAATATTAGTTAGAACTTACGGTTTTAAAAATGAATACAGTTCTAAGATTTACCTATAACAAGCCTGTACTGAAGTAAACCGGTGTCTATAAATTAAAGGTATCTCATGCATCTCCTTATTGGTACTTATTCCCCTTCACTAGAAATATATATCAATATCCATCCAGCGATGTAGAGATATCCATGTTTGCACTGATGTATTTTACACGTAGCAAAACGCATTAGTGCTGAGAAATATAGACAATTTCCACATAGTCGTCAGTAGCTAGCTGACGCATTGCGCTAGCCGACTGGGCATAGAGAAATACTCACATTATTAGATTAATTCAATGGATATGAATCTTTTACGACATTGTAATAATTTTCCAAAAAGAAACGATTTGCACTGTGTACAAGAGTATTCTACGTAAACAAAAACAATATTGAATACACTTATACTAAAATAAATAATAGAATCTACTGCAAAAAGTAATGCATAGTACCTAATAGCAATTTTAAAACTAGAGAAAGAGTAAGCATGTGTGCATATTTGGCCTGTTGTAAACTATACTTGTAGAGTTGTAGATTATAGTTCCCACATAATAAAATCTACTACTTTATTGTCGTCTACCTGACAAAGTGCAAGTCTAATATAAAAACGCATTAACATTTGCTCGATCGAGGAATCGAACCCAAAAACTCATGTACAGCAGTCGCATTCTCTACAACTGCGCCGCCGCGCCGAGGCAGTCGTTATGTATAACTTTAGTACATCCACTCAAACCGTGGGCGTGTTGTCGCTCTCGAAATTCTTGGCCTCATTGTTTAAATTACTGTAACTTTCGTACTATTATTGAGGTCTCGCATAAATTTTTCATGGAATCCTATTTATAGCTGTGAATAAACGAGGTGTGGTGTTCTGTCTACACAAAGAGAGGAATTTTTATCTAGGTGTAATTGTGCCTGATAACTCTTAAGGCAAATATTATTAGCACGATACAAGCTCTATGGACGCCACCTCTTGTTGCTATCTGTAAATTAAATTGGCAATATGCCTTATATTTATCAAGTATTCATCTACGTTTTATTCAACGCCACCTATTAGTAGTTATTTCAATTGTTCTCTATTGAACTTCTTATTATTCGGCAATACCAAAAGCAGCAATTAAGAAAAGTCTCAGATAAAAGGCAAAGGGCCTTGGTATTTTTATAATCCTAACTAATATTATTAGTGCGAATGTGAGTTTGTTTGTTGGTTACGCTTGCACGCCTTTACTACTCGACCAATCATCATGAAATTCGCATACACGTTGTCAGGGGAATAGAAAAGAATATAGGGTACCTTTCATCCAGAAAGTACTGTTACTGACCTAACGTACTATATTCATGCGAAAGTGAAGCCTTGGGCAAAATCTAATAATATACAATATCGTCAGCCCTGATTATAAGCTGTCCCACTGCTTGGCACAGGCCTCTTTTCAGTAGGCTAGTGAGACCATAAGCCATCACCTACCTCAGTACAGGATAGGACATTGTACTTAAACATTTATATATTGCAAACGAATTCTTTTATTAAGGGCTCCATATACGGTACGATTCGTCTGTACGATTTATCGCTTCAGACCGATCGAAACGACGAATCGGTAGGGTACCTATGTCAAGATCGTTAACGATTTACTTAATCGACGACGATGTCGGAAATCGCAACGAAAACCCATGCAATCATGAATATCGTAACGATGAGTCGACAGTGTTCAAACAAGTTTCAAACAAGTAAATGATGGATCATTACGACCAATCGTTTCGTGTATGGGCGTCATTTTTGATGCGATCAATCGTCACGATTTTCATCAGATCGATCGTACAGACGAATCGTACCGTATATGAGGCTCTTTACAAACTTTAGCATTCAATGTAACTGCGGTTACCATTTGGTAATAATTAGGTTGGCCTCTGTTCCATAGCGGAGCTAGCGGATTTTACCAGTAATGCCTAATTGGGTGTCAATCATGTCATTCGCATCGCCTCGTTAATTACGCTTACTTGACATATTTAGACTAGATACGTTCTAGAGGAAGCGGGACTCATCAAATCAACAGATTCGAACTATAAACAGCTACATAATTATGTGGTGTAGTGGTTTAAGTGGTCGCCTCGGCATCGCCAGCGGTTCCTATATGACACAAAAGATTTTTTGTGAAAGACAAATAGTTGTTCCGATTCCGGTATTTTTTGTATCCAATGGATAAATAATTGTAGACCCTCCTCTACACAGGAATAACCACAAGTTAGGGAGTTGTATTTAAAAAATATCTTCACTTATATACTTAATTACCTTGTCGACTGGGTTAAAACAAAATAAATGTTATCTTTTCAATACAAGAGCTGCTGTTATTTGTATGATGATGGTATGTAATACTGTTATTGTACTTTACATGGCAGGAAAAGGTTTCTTGGCTCACATTGCTACCGGATAGGTAAAATAAAATGAAACGAAAAGATTTTTATTTTTGTATTATCATGACATGCATCATCAATTATTATAGAATGCGGGTATAATAGTCTAAGAGCCGTGGGAAATCGACCTTCACCGATCTGATAACCCGATGAGACATATTTTTTATCAAATATAATTTATAAACCAATATGTCCATAATAACTTGCCTATCGAAAAGTGTTCATAGCTATTTTTAATTTAATTAATTTTAATCTATTTTATTTCATCACCTTCACTCTTTTAGTAACCGAATGAGTTTCATCTCAACTGATAGAGTTTGGATAGGTGAAGGTCGATCTTCCACGTCTCCTCTACTATAACAAAAAGTAAATAAAAATATGGAAGTATAAAGAAATTTTAAAAACAAATAAAATGTTTATGTGCAGATGCACGTCCCATCCGACGGCACAAAAACAACGGTGATGCGCTCAGCATAATGCTGTGGCACATGCATTGCTGCAAGCACTACACAGCGCTGATTTTCAGCGAACACCACAAGTATTGACGTTTATTTATTTATTTATTTTATTTATTTATTTGGGAAAACAAACAGATACATACAATCCTTAAATCAAATAACTTACAAAAAAACATGATGGTATGTACCTCACAAGGTTATCCACGTGTTAGTAAAATATTTGTTTTGAAACTAATTGCATGCGAGCAGAACTTTAACAATGTAAATATTGTAAGTCAAATACAGTAGGAACATATAACTAATAGAAATTACAAAAAATCAATGTCAGTATAAAATAAAATAATAGAAATGGTATAAAATAAAGATAATGAATTTAAAAAAAAACAAATTAATGAATTGTTACATTTAAATAAACACAGAAATCTAAATAATTAAAAACTAACAAATAAAGTATAATTATTAAGTATTATAAGCAACATTCAATAATAATGACAAGAAAATAAAGAAACTAAAAAGTAAAACTGTAAAATTTCAAGTAGGTAATAATAATATTTAATATAAAAATAATAATAATAATATTTCAATTACTGATCAAAATAATGTGTGTGAAAATTAATGATAGATTTAGTATAGGATAAAATAATTAATAACTTTTATTAATATTTTTTTATTTTCTATCATTTTTAATGCTGCGTTTCTAAACGAGTTCCACGATAGTGCAAACAGATCCAGATCTAGGAACACATCGTTATAATTTTGCGTTAAGCGACGTAAAGGTGCGCGCAGGCCTGCATTCGTACGACAAGTCGTATTCGCAAAAAGTGGTCTAACGCGCGCCTCTCGTCTAATTACAGTTCGTGGAACAATATAACATAATTTATATATCTACCAGAACACAGATCATAGAGAAGAGTGCCTTCTAGAAAGAGACGTCTAGACCTCAGATCCACCAGCACATTCATTGGCTCACGATCATTAGTATTGGCGACAGAACCATGGCGGCAACGATATTGCAGTGATCGTATAAATTTACGTTGAACCCTCTCCAATCTGAGTATTTTTGGTAAAAATGATTCCATATATCCACGGCGTATTCAAGCTGAGACCGTACCAAGGCTTTATACAAATGAATGTATGTATAGGGGCGTCTAAAATCAACAGAGGCTCTCATAATAAATCCATACATACGAAAGGCCTTATTCACAATATTATCGATATGTTGCTCCAGGTGAAGTTTACTATCAAGTAGCACTCCAAGATCTCGTATAGCACTAACTTTTGAAAAGGCAGTATTGGCTAGTAAATAGGTGTTAACTAATGGGTTTTTGTTTTTCGTGAAGGTAATGGATATGCATTTGAGTATGCTTAGCTGTAGTTTATTAGCTTTACAGTAGTCAGTGAATCTATTTAAGTCTTCTTGTTGTTGGTTGCAATCATTCTGAGAACGAACAGTCTTGTAAACTTTAAGGTCGTCGGGATAGAGTAAGAATTTAGAGTGCATGAAGCAACTAGCGACGTCATTTATAAAAATGATAAATAGCAGGGGACCTAAAATAGAACCCTGAGGTACGCCGGATGTAACAACGACCGGGTCAGAATAGAAGCCCTTGATGACAACCCTCTGTGCTCTATTAGTTACGTATGATGCAAACCAGCGCAACAAGTCACCGCGTATACCATTGTATGCTAGCTTGTTAAGAAGGAGCTCATGATCCACCCTGTCAAATGCCTTTCGTATATCTGTATATATAGCATCCACTTGTAGCTGTTGATCCATACTATTGAATAGGTAGTCAGTAAAACAAAGTAGGTTGGTGAGAGTCGATCGTCTTTGACCAAATCCATGCTGTTGGTTAATTATGCTGCCGTGTATTATGGGGTAAATCACACTGTGTACCAATTTCTCAAAAACTTTGAACATTGTAGAAAGTATGGAGATGGGTCGATAGTTTTCAGCATCGTGCTTAGATCCTGTCTTATAGACCGGAGTACTTTGGTCCGCCACTAGTGCACTTAAAATAAAGAAATAAATAATACATAAATAGATAGCCACGAGAGAAAATATGGCATAATATATACTATTTTATTAAAAGAATACATTGAAAAAGTAGGTAATAGATAAGTAAGTATAAAGTATATAAATACTAGTTATGAATATATACTTATATGTAATTGTGTAAAAAAAATAAAATAAGAACGACGCTCATGACGTAAACGGTACGCCGTCCCTTGCTTTTCATCCCATCTTTAATACCTTTTCCCGCGGGTTGAATGCTTATTTGCCACCTTTGTTACATAAAAAATAAGCTTGATAATTTCAAAATATGATGTTTCTAAATGATAATTTCGAAATTAAAACCAGCATGGATTAACGTATCGAAGATTAAGATTTATTTATTTGGATAACTCACAGCATATATATGATACAATTAAGTGAAAATTTAGATGACAGAGTTCTAATATATATGCCACTTATGACTTACGAGCTAACACAGCATTCATAGTTGAGACAACAACATTATGTTAAGAGTTACAATTTTCATAAAATGTAAACCTAAAATATGAATACATTAACATAAAAGAAAAACAGGAAAAATAAACAAAACATAACATTTAGCCATTATTGTGTCACGAAGGATTTGTCTATAAACATAATATGTACTTACATAGAGGAGTGACAACCTATTACTATACCTAGCGGTATGTGTATCCCAACTTAAAAAATTGGTTGTGTCTAAGTCGGTTTACGGACGATAGTTTAACGTGACAACGTCATAACAAAAATGTATTTCCCGTAACGTTACAATGAGCGTAACGGGACAATGAGCGTAACGGGACAATGAGCGTAACGGGACAATGAGCGTAACGGGACAATGAGTCCTCCTTTTTCGTGCGTGCAGCCGGCGTTCATCGATTTATTAGACGTTGTCACGTCAAAGTTTACTATCTTTTGAACGGTGACTACGTATTGTTATACACAAAACAAACGGTTAAAAGGCTGTTTCGCTCTATCATATGTGCGTTAGCTTCAAATGAAGAGAGTTTGTAGTAACCATTTTAAAGTAAAACAACAAATTATAAAATCCAGCCTAGTAAGTAGTCGAGGTAGCACCATTATGATGATAACTAAGGAATACAGATACACAGTACAAGGTGTTATATATACATAGAATCACACTCACATATCCCCAAAGAGTAGGCAGAGATATATGATACTCACACTTTGCTGGCTATGTTTTTGGACTTTCTGGTCCCAATAATTCAGAGCGAGCTTACTGTAATAATACTACTTAAAACAAGAGCCTGGTTTTAATTAGCAAGTTATATTTAATAGTATTTCTTGAGTAGTAGAGCCTCGCTGATTTCAACATGAATGGGCCAGCTCGACCGGGGAAGGACTACCCCTCACAGAATATCAGCGTGAAATAGCAGTATTCCTACTGTTGTCTTTCATTCGGTGAGTGAGAGTGCCGGAGGCCCAATCACCCTCTTCCCCCTTCCCGCTCCTTCTCCTTCCCACTTCCTCTCCTAAAGGGTCGACAACGCGCAAGTGATGCCTTTGGTGTTGCAGGCGTCCATAGGCTACGATGACCACTTACCATCAGGTGAGCCGTATGCTTGTTTGTCACTTGATGGGCAAAAAAAAAAGAAACAATATGTTTTTAAATTTTTCTGACAGTAAACACTGAAAATGAACTGACTGAGTCTAAAAGTCCGAACAACTCCCGGTGAACAGCAATAGACTGATATAAATTATGTATGTGATAACTTAAATGCAAATATTTGTTTATAACAATATTAATATGTAAATAAATTCCGTGACTTGGTCGTTTCCCATCATCAAATTCATAACACGGCTTTGAATGATATTTAGAATAACAACACTCCACCTGATTTAAATTTTATTTGGTTCGCTACTTATTCTAAACCGTTAATCCATTTAAACTCAATATATCCTATTAAATTAATTTCCAAGCCTTAGCTGTCTGCAGAAGAGATGTAGGCCATATTTAAGGCATTCATAAAGATGAAAGATGTTATGTGGAGTCTTATAAAGAGCTACACAAAATGGTACAAAGTACTAATTAAAATTCGCCATGAGAAACATCATCGTATAATTTTGATATTCGTCAAGAATTCTATAAAATCCTAACTAAGTGCGAATGTGAGTTTGTTTGTTACGCTTTCACGCCTCGACTACTCGACTGAACATCATGCAATTTTGAATACCCGTTGTCAGAAGTAAAAAAAAGGACATAGGGCTTTTTTCATTCAAGAAAAAGGTCCTATCCCGAGGGATAGAAATTTATTGAAAGTCTATATTGTGTAGTTCATGAATAAAATTAAAGTTCTAAGTGCCTATGTTTGATGGACGCCTGTTGGCTATGACTTCTTAAACAGGCGCTACTGCCCGTCCCACGGGAAAGTTTCAAACTGCCTCCGACAACTTCCTTGAGAACTGAAAGGGTGGAGATTATTTTTGAATAAATTGTAAGTTATCATCGCGTCTATTAAGGTGTGTCACTTGAAAATTTATAGCCGGGTACATAAACATATACAATCATACCAATATAGTAGTATGAATTGTTATTTGTTAATTTACTGAGCTATTGTATCGGGTAGTGTCCTGCAATGTAAGGAACATTTGTTAACTTAGTCCTTGTAAAATGGTCCTAATTTATGATTGCATTTCATGCTATTATTTTTATTTCAAAATTAAGTGTTTGTTTATATCATGTAAGTCCTGAAATTTATTTAAATCATCAGAATGGGAAGGGTAAGCAAAAAGATAAAGATATCGGTTCTGCTACTCTTAAGATGCTAAGTAATGGAAAATATATATATCGAAAATTATTTTCGATGTGTCATTATTGACTTTCTATATGCGTATGTAAAGTCAAAAAAGACACATATCGAAAAAAATAAAAGAGCATTATTTTTATAAAACGATGATAACAAAGAACTACCACCGCGTTGAGCAGATATATAGTTATAACTTAGATCATTTATTTAAACGATCACCTTACTTTCTTATCAAAGAATTTCACTAGATACACGCTGCATAATTAACAGAGACCCTGCGTAAACTGAGAGGTCGCTTCTCCGTAGTTGAGATCCTTTTATCCTAAGGATTAAGCCACTAAATCCTTTTTCCATAAAGATTTCGCAAACGACGTTGAACTTTCCTTGCCGTAGCCTGACAGCCAATAAATGTTCAAAGTACGGACGTTTTATACAAGTGTTGAAACATTTAGCTTTCGACACAAAATATTTCATCGCGAAATATTGCGCGGTATTTAAATTTTCGAGCTTCGCAGCCTGTTTGACGGCGACACACGTTTGCTGCATGCCGCTCGACTGCCCTGTCGTGTCATACGTATTCACAATGAACACAGAATGCGCCGTATAACTACCGTGGGATGCGAACAAGTCTATTGAAAAATAAACACAACGTCACTATCAAAATAAAGTTTATTTGTTGCGTTTATTTACAATATCCACAGAAGAGTTTACAAAACGAGAAATTTACATACACTGAAAAACCGTGAACTACTCACCCAATTTTTTTCGGATAAGTTTTGGTCGAATGCTCAACACTCGACACATTGATAGTAACGAAGCAACTTAAACTACCATATCATAGATGTAGGCTGACCAACGACGCCATTTTAAGATAGTTATGGAACTATAATTATAAAGTAGGAAGTGTTATGCAAGACCTAGAGGAAGTACATTACATCACTGCTAGAATAACTGGAGTGATTGTCTTTGATTATGTAGGTAATTAAAAAGATTAGTGTCCACAGATAATCTTAAAAGCAGAACACACTAAACTACGAACCTAATTACTTTAATAAACTGAAGTAAATAATTACCTTTATTTTAAATAGATACGTCTATTTTATTTATCTTAAAGCCTTCCCTAATTAATATTATAAATGCAAATATGAGTTTATTTATTTGTTTGTTACGCTTTCACGTCTCAGCTACTCGACCGATCATCATTAAATTTGCATACACTTTGTCAGGAGAACAGAAAAGGATAATAATGAGTTCATTTCATCCCGAAAAAGTACTGTTACTAATCTAACCTAACCTACATTTACGCGAGTGAAGCCGTGGGCAAAATCTAGTATAGCATATATTATGTATATCATATTCAAAACACGCGTTCGGAATATATGCTAAGATTATTTATACAACCTAAACAAACGAATACATCATAAAGCCCTAATTATACACTTCAGAGGAAAACATGTTTATTTTCCAAACAAAATCATACGATGGTATTCCATTTTCGATTCCCAGTTCTAATTACAAATTTTACATACCATATCGGGCAGCAACGGATGCAGTTTATTTTATATATAACTTTATTTTATTCCTCTGTATCTAGATCTGAAAACAATTCCAATGTCGATGTCCCCAGAAAACGAAATACAAGAAAGTACTTCGAACACATAAAAGCTTTTAAAATATGCGCTGGCAGACATTATTCTACGTTTGCGAATGCACTACAAGACTGCATGCTGTTCATCTGGGACATTCTACGACTCAAAGAATTTGATATTTCTCCTGGCTTTGAGCGAAGCACACACGTACAAGAACAAATAGAAAATAAGATTTCCAATGATAAAATATAAAGAAAATTGAATAGCAATCCTTTGCTTATTTTACATTTTCTATGAAACTACGTACGTTTGTGTAATAAGTGATCGTTCGGTAACGTTTTCTTTTCCTTGTAGAATGGTTGGGAGCTACGATTGTGTTTACGTTTGCATGGAGCGTAGGTAACAACGCTCCCTTTTCGGACAAAATGAACAGAACTTAGTCTGATTTATTTGGCTGGGTAAACTTCCTTCCATCACGTTGGAACCTCTTTACGTCATTAGGGAACTCGAGCTATAAGGAGAGATTACACGTATTTGGGAATTTGCGATACGGAGCGCTGTGCTGGCATGACGATTTCGTTAGGTCAATCAATCCCAATACTGTGTGCGTCAACATTTCTATAGAAACACGGCAGTATGTTGAACTAACAGATTATAATTGCTTGTACGGTGAGCTGTTCCGGCGTGCGTAATCCCTTTGAGCATCACCACAATCTCTGTTAGTGTAATTAGTTTTGGTTATACCATAGAGACGGCTATAATAAAACAGTACGCATTAAAAGTCAACTTTGCTATACAAAGCTGCAATGGGTGCTCGGATAAAATGAACAGAATACGTGTCTAAAATAATAAAGTGGCGGAATCATTGCGATGTAATAAATCAGTTTGAATATTAGTGAGAGGTTTCGCATTAGAATGCTTAAATGTCGCAAAACAGTTGGACCGTGGTTCGTAAATGTTTTTCCGGTTGCACGCCCTTTACACTCACACACCATTATTAGTAAATGTTTGCGTAAACGACTCATACTTAGCATTGTTGGCAAGTGTGTGTGTAAGTCAATGTAGAGTAAGTATATGTATGACTACATTCTATATCGTTACTTGGTTATACCGAAGGTTATAAATTGGTACATATGTGTGTTTTATTACGTAGACGTTTTCATGTTTTAAAAGTAATAGATATATATTTCTGTTGTGCCGAATTTGTTTTATTTCAATAGTGAGATTAAATAATTAATATTAAATGTATTAAGTTTAAGCTTAAAATTTAATAGTAGGTATATTATAATATTACTTGCTAATATGACTACTTAAAGGATTTTGGACCCTAAATACCCATGTTACGTATTACCCTAGGTTAGAGTGACCTACGTTATATCTCGCGAGATGACCTCCAGCCACCCTGAGGATTGACCTGGGGGTGGCAGGCTTCGTGGGCCTGCCCGCCATCCTATCAGCACCAGGTCCGAGTGCTTTGTGACACAGATGTTAGCCGATATCTTTTAAAAAAGAACGCTTTGCTGTAAATGGTAATTCGCAATTCTTTATATTATTTATAATATCTTTTTATATATAGCTCCTGCAATAAGAATTAAAAAAATGAACTAAAACAATCATCATTAACTAAAAGCAAAAGCTTAAACGTGGCGACTATTAGTTGGAATACAATATGGCCTACTTGAACAAAGGCTAATAGAAACTTAATACGCACTTACATATATATATGGTAGCTTCTAAGCCCCTGAGGAAGCCCTTGTCACGTCACCGCCGAGTAAAAGTCATCCTTTATTATTACGTGGTATATTAATTGTGTGTCGAGCACTCATATCGTCCGCTATTGTACGCCTAATGACAAAAAGATGAGTCCCGAAATATGATACATTAAGTATTTAAGAGTGGAACATTATGTTCGGATTCATTATTATTAGATAGGATTCCTTTGTGCCAATATACTAGTGGTTATGTGTAAGTGTATGTGCAGGATTCCCTTCAGCTGTGTGAACGGCGAACCTATTGTGAATAGAATTGGGTGCTGTATAGATACTTATATTGTCTTACGTCTACGCCAGTTTTATACATCATTTTCATCAAGAATTATAAAGTTCAGTACACAATAGGAGTAGGTATATACCTACGTAAATGCCTGCTATAATGCTGCAGTCGTCAACTTGCTAACACTAACGCGACTGAGTGAACGATGGAAAGAGAAAAAATAAGTTAGTATGCAAATAATTTAATCACTCAATATGGTTTAGTATCTTACACAATACGCATTATAAGGAATTGGGTTGGTAATATTTCTGACACTGGCACGACGTTCTATAGTACTCTAAATCCCCACAGGCAACCCTCGATGTATGCAACCATGTGCATTATTACCGATGCTCGTTGTTAGCGTAGCAATCGCTCGTCTCCCAATACATTGCGTGATAATCCTTTACCCTAGCGAATTGAATACGTACAGTTTAAGCAATGAATATTTTATCGCAATATCTACGATGGTCAGCTTTTGTTTTTATGTTAAAGGATTACATCTTGTGTTACCTTTTTGGTGGCTTCTACTAATACTTCTATGTGATACTGGAAAGTACGTCCCTTATTGACAATTGGTGAGAGATTTTTTGAATAACTTCTCAATGGAAATTTTAATTTCTTAATACAAAATCCGAATTTGTATTTTTATATGATAAGCGTACAGCGCGGCGTTATTTAAACGTGGCTAAGAATAGTAATACTATATTATTATCATCAAATCGAATCATATTTCGGTTGAAATATGATTGTGCACACATGCTTGTTATGCATACTATGATTGTACTATCCTTTCATTTGTTCTTTCGAGGAGGTTGCCGGTAATGTTAAGTCAATATAATTGTTTTATATCATGATGTTGTTTTCTATGTATTTTTCTAATACACTAAATTAAAGAATATTTTAATGCGCTTAAATGAAAATAAAAAAAATTAATTCAAGCTTTTTATATTTAATAAATGTAAAATAAATAAAAAATGCTTAGTTTTCCCAGTATTTTCGTAAATGTAGATTGGTTACAGATGTGCCTTTTTCACGCATTTTAGTACTTTGTGTTGCCTCCGTAATTTAGTCTTTATTTCATAAAACTAGGTCAGGTACTTTTGAAGATATTGAAGATTTTCTAACCGAACCTTTTTCTTTGCGGTCCAGTGTATTTGTCAAATTGACCAAAACGACAACATGAGGAATAATCCCGTCCCACGAACTTTTTAGTCCATATTTATTTAAATATACAATCATGATAGCATTTTCACTGAATAAGTATCATATAACAGCAATAAGTTCACAAATGAAATGTTTGATATAGAAAACATGATACAAATAACTTCACAAAGCTTTTACTTATACTAGATTAAACTTTTAAGCCTCGCAACTACCAGTTTGAAGAGTATTCTAAATATTCAGAACGAAATATTAACTGTAACGTAAAAACTGCTCATAAATCTTAATGAACATGATCACGACCATATAACACGTAACAATAACCTTAGGCCGCCTTATTAGGGTCATATTTTGAAGATTCTCGGCGTAGGCGTCGAACAACATGTCACCATAGTAACACTTCCGCAAGGAAATTGCCACTCCCCGCCTCGTCTGCCATAAATCAACACTCAGGTAAAATTTAATATCCAATGCACGAATCAGGTTCGTCTTGCTATTTGACATTCTGTTTTTAAAAATGGCAACACTCCAATTTCCTGAAAGGCATTGTTCGGTTGTATAAAAAGTTGTATTAATTTTGTGATATAATGCTATTCCGTTTTATTCTGTATTTGTCCTTTGTCCCTTATTTCCTCGGTCGTTTGTTTGCCGCTGGCGATATTATCTCGCTAACTATGTAACTTGATTTTGCTCATTACAGCTGTGCTCTTATGTAACATTATCCTCTGTGAACTGGCCAATGTTATTGTATAAGTGACAATTTATTAACATCAACTTCTTCGGATTATCTACTTATTAATACACAACGAAAATATTACATAGACTTGTGGTCACTTCGTTAGTAATAACTGATTGTACAGTCACGACATAAGTCGCAAAACATTTGCAATTTTTTTATTATTGTAGCTTTTGTAGTAATAACCATTAAGGGAATACTTAATTTAACGGCAACTTTTAAATGCTGAACAATAATTAAAATATTTAAATTTATAAAAATGGTGTTGAAAATCGATTCATTGATCAGCTGATCAATGAATCAATTTTCAACACCAGTTTTATGTACATATTTGATAGCATTGTAAATAAGGAATTCAAATGTTCTTTCTCAAGAGAAGTTCAGTGCCAACAAATAAAACCTTCGCAAGCAATATCGCGTAACTAAATAGTCTGCATGCAACCTCGAAGCACTCGAAAACTATTCGCTTGTTTGTAGAAATCTCGAAAGTTTTAAACGTTCATAACCGAAGCTTCAAACAAAAGAAGTAACTGTTTCCGTGTAGGGCTCGAGACATGGAGTGCAACTCGAAACGTCGAGAACTATTCCAGTTTGGAGACAGAGTCTGAGTTAAACAACTCGGCGAACGTTTCTCGCACGATAGTACTCGAGCTGATGTCGACTTATCTGCAGGGAGCGCCGTCGCCGCGCCGCCGCGTGCCGCCCGCTAACTACACACAGAAGAGTCGTTCAAACAACCTAGGCTGCTAGCTACAACTTTCAAGTGCCTCGCCAACTAGGAGCAAGTAATTTGTTAAATTAATCTGAGTTATGTCAAGAGCTGCATACAAACAACTACGTATGAACAGACAAGATATTATACATATTTAAGACGTTGCTTAAGTTAAGTTATTAGTTTTGCTGCTTAACAAATTGTACTATTGTTTGTAGTTAAATTATTATATTTATTTACTTAGATCACGAAAATGGTAATAATAATGAACTATGTAAGTTTAATAGTCTCAAGTTCGATTCTCGGATCGGTGTTATATAGTTGTACTGTCAAGAAATTCTTAATAACAACACGGGATCAGGTACTGTGCCCGGTAAGCGGCAATAGGCTCGCCCCTTATTACTTGGACCTAAAAATATATATACCTAAATGTGGGTAAAAAAATATACTTTATTTTATTTACATTTAGGTGCCTGGCGCGGCGTGAGATACTCTATCTGTGTAATATGGCGTTGTGCTTTTGCCAATATTCGTCATCATTATTAGTCAATCATCTAAACACCGTTTAGCCTCTTATGTCTAAAAGAAATCCAAATAGAAATGGCATTGCCGTTTCATAAAAATATTGACGTCAAAATCATCGAAGAGGACCGAGAAGAAGGACAGGAATGCATTCGCCAAGACCACTAAACAATACGAACGTCATAATGGCAGCAAACTAGTACCAGATTTGAAAAGATAAATAATATAATATATCGAATCGGATGCTTATGTAAGTACACATAAACAGCCCCCTTAATAACGCTACGTGCTGCTATCTCACCTTAAGTCAACGACGCGAAGCGCGGCGCACCCTCCATCTGTTAAAGCTCGCTCAGTTCACGACATTACTCACTTTATGCATTACCACATTGCGTGTATTAATACCAGATTCTATGAAACTACATATGTTCAACGATTCAGCTATTCTGTGGTATGGAGTCTAACATTACGTCGTTAGTTCAGTGGCATAGTTGCAGAATCTCATAATCAGCCGTAAATGTACATTTGCTACGATCGCTTGCTGCTGCGATCTTAATATTCTGAGGATCGATTTCTGATTCAGACAATGTTATTCGATCTTTCTATCCTTTTTTCTCAATAGCAACAAGAGAATAAGCAAAATGCCTGGTAATCAGCAATATGCTAGCCTACTATTACGTGCGACCTAAAAACTTACAAAAGTGTGTATAATACAATAATACACCTTTACTAGTACGCGCGATCAAATGTTTCTTTCTAAATCGAATGATATGTACAAATATTGTAAGTATAACATATATGTAATGATACTAGCGGTCGCCTAGTGGTCAAAATTCGACCACAATTCCTAAGCTTGCTACTTTGTTTTCTTTTTTCCTTTATTATATATAAATAAGGTATACTTTATTTATTGTAATAAAGAAAATGTGTAACTTTGGTTACCTATAGGTAATTAAGTAATGAATTGTACGACGTCAGACGAACAATGCCGAAATACTACGAACGCGATTCGACTGCGTGTGTCAAATCCATGGTTGTGTGCGTGAAGTGTTTTTTCATTGATTTAATGTATTTCTAATGCATATTTTACAAAAATATTAGGATTCGCCTCTCCTTCTTTAACCTTAACTGTGCCAAATTTCATACTGCTCCGTCCGCGCAATTTTCTTAAAAAGGGGTACAAAGTTTTTGCTTAGACAATATATAGATTTGGCAATCTATGGGTTTCGGGCATAAACGATCGGAAGTGTACGAATACGACATGCACACGGATGGTGTAGAGGTTTAAGTGGCCCGCAGCCTCGCCACTGCCGCCGCGGCGAGTGTTGTGGGTTCAATCGAAACAACTATGTGAGGATCACAAATAGTTGTTGCGAGTCTCGGTGATCTTTGTGTTCGTTATTTAAATGTTTGCAATGATCCCCGCAATGCAGGATTTATTCCTAGTGACGAAATAGCATATTTTTTTTTTTCCAAAATAAAATTATATTTAGGTAAGTATATTGTACAAGAATTTTACTTTTAAAAACCGCTCAATACGCGAGTTGTAAATAACAGTAATATGACATTAGGCTTGCGTAAACATAAAATATTAATTGGCATAAAACCGTAATCGCCACCATTGGACATTTCTATTGCGAGTATAATAGATTCTGGGTCAGCACTTACAAACTAGGCACTTTTAAATTAACTTGTATCGGATATAGCGTCGACTTTGTAGAGTTTGTAGCGAATGTATGGAATTGAATTCAACAGTGCAGTCTCGCAATTACTTTATCTGCAGAACAAAATTGTGGATTAAACCTTTTATGAAATGCGACTTTGTTGAGATAAGGTTTGTTTCATACAGCATCTCCATCAAAAATACTCGTATTTTTGGTGGAGATGCTGTAATATTTATTTATAGATATTGTATCTCCCGCACTAGTTATAATGCCCACATCGCAGTAAACTTTACAAACAATAGACAGCAAGAACACCCAGACTCAGACCAACCATTAAAATTTGTAGATCACAGAAATTGCCTCGTGAGTGTTGAACTCTCAACACTCGGCGTAATAGAAGTGGCTATGCGACCGCTTAAACCAATACGCCATCCATGCAAAAGCAAAAATAAATCATTTTTCCCTTAAAATGAAACATGTCTTTTTTTTCAAATTTAATGCAACCAATATGTATGTAATACTACTAAAACCCTGATGTTGTAGAAGAACTACGTATTGTAACTGAAATCCAATTAGGGCTGATGTTTCTCGGTGAAGTTATATGTACACCCGATCCTAAATTAAAAGATTACCAGTTATATGGGTCTTAACACACAAGATAAGATAAGATATATGGGTTACAAATTGCTAAGGTTAACAATAATATTAGTAATTTGTAACCCAAATTAAAAGATTATGTTAGGTAAGAACATGTTTTAAAATAATTCAATATAAAACATGATTATGTTTTTTTCCTGCTGATTGTAAACGATCTAGCGGCCTAGTTTATGGTAAGTGGTAACAACCGCTTATGGACATAGTTATCTTTCGTTTCCATCATAGAAGCAACTTTTAGGAAATACATCCAAGCTCTCTGCTGTAAACCAGATAGCACAAAGCACGCGATTGCATCACTACCTGCTAGTAAGCAATTTCCTTAGCCAATGTGATAGGACTGGGAGGGAAAAAGTAGGAGAAGGAAGGGAAAGAATGGATCGAGGAATGAATACATTGGATGTTTTGTTTGTTTGTAAGGCCATTGGTTCTGCGCGCTATATGCCCTGCGCACATAGGGGGCAGAACCAATGGCCGTTGGGGCAGAAAGGTTCTGGTGTGTTGGCCACGCACCGGTAGACGCAGTAGAGGTAGACTCCCTACAAGGTGAAACGACGACCTGGTAAGAGTCGCGGCAACCGAGTAGATGCGGGTGGCCCAAGACCGGAATGTATGAAAAACCTTGGAGGAGGCCTATGTCTAGCAGTGTACGTCCTTCGGCTGAGATGATGATGATGATGTAAGTGTTAACTACAAAAACTAATCAACCGATTTAAAAAAAATTTCACCATTAGAAAGCTATATTATCACCGAGTAAAATAGGTTATCTTTAATTAAAAAGTGCTGATACTAACATAACCTAACCTAGTTTTACGCGAGCAAAGCCGCGAGCAAAAGCTAGTAATACATAAAAAACTGCCGAATACACAGCTCTTTAGAAGATAATTCATCATTAAACATTAAAATCGCCGCAGATATAAATGCTAGCATAATCCTAAACGAGAATTCACTTAGTAACGCGATTATATCGTGATTTATATCCATCCATTACACATTAAACCGCCAAATCTTAAAATGAAGCGGCTCATAAAACAAGGGGAACGAGCCGACCACACCCCAATGGCTTTATTTTGTCGATTCGGCAAATGACATTGATAAATGAACCACTCTATCAATCAAAGCAAATTGTACGGTAAGCCCTTAACAGGTAGCTCCTAGTGTATGTCATAATACGAATGGTAAATAGCACAAGTAGTTCGGAGTAAAAGAAAATTACGACGCGGTGGTTGTGACATCATAAAATAAACTTAAATCTGGCTATCATTGACTGTACGGATAGCTTATGCTTTAAGTAGTCGCCTCACCACCGCCACGCCACTACGCCAAGTGATGTGAAAATTTGCGTAATCCACAAATGGTTGTTCTTAATGTCCGTTATTTGAATGCTTGTAAAGTGCCCCGCAATTCAGGAATTAATCCTAGAGCCGGAAAGGGCATTTTAAATAAAAATAATAATAATAATAATTCTTTATTGACACAAATTAATCTACAAAAATTTAGAACTCTCTGACCTCTGCACTAGTAAAAACTGTGTTGCAGTGTCTTCCCCCTATTAAAAGTTACAAATTATTTTATGTCATTAAATTAACACATTTCATGAAAAGGAATTTGCACAAAGAAAATAAAAACAATAAAAAGAATAAAAAGGATTAGTAATTAAGTTACACTTCAATTCAGTATTACACTGGTAAGCGATTGCTTATGTTTGCGATTGCGATTAAAATTAATAAGGTAAATATTTTTGTTAGCTGAATATTGTTGGAAATCGAACCCAATATTTTGTAAACCAACGAACACCGCGCGACGGCACTCAAAAGAGAGCATAAATGCACGATATTTTGTCTTTAACGCGTTGCGGCGGACGACGTAACAAGGGAATACAACATTGGCAATCTCGTACTGGTCAGGAGAGTGAATTATTATTTGTAATTATCGGCAGAACCAGTGCCTTTTATACAGTCAATTTAATGTAACCCTTTTCTAAACAGATATTTCAAACACAATAACACTCAACTTCTGATTACGAATACAGCCAATATTTAGCGCTTGCAGAAATGCGCTTTTGTTTGTTTGATCCAAGGATAATATCCATGTTTGAGCACCTAAAGAGCAAACGAAATAACTTTAAAATTTCTTTTCCCTCAAATAAAACTGCACAATTTAATAACAGTGTATTTTGTATGGCTCCACGCATTTATAACCATTTACCAACAAATATATTAAAATGCTCTAATAAAGAAAAGCTAAAATTTGAACTAAAGCAATTTCTACTTAGTAAAGCGTACTATAGTGTAAAGGAATACATTGACGACAAATTTTGATTTTATAGACTAAATATTGACATATGTATTTATTTAATGTATTATTTTTTAATCCTCAGACATTTGTTATTTCTCTAACCTATTTTATTATTAATTTACTTATAAAATAAAGTTTTCCAATGCAGTAGCGAATCTTGAATTGATAGTTTGACTTTAAGAAAATTTAATTTCAATTGTCTCGATTAAATGTTAGTAACTCATTATTGCATGCTAATAAGCGGAATGTAGTAGATCTAAATATTTGTTTGTAACAAATATATATGTAAACACCTTTTGTACCTATGTTCGCAATAAAGAATTTTGATTTGATTTTGATTTGATAAGTTCCTCACGCCGTGCTGCTACTAAAAATAAAGACAAACTATTCGAAAAAACCTTTACCCGAACTGGTATCGAATCCGGGACCTTATGCGCAACAGTCGCATTCGCTATAGCTAAGCCACGACAGTATTTTAATACGATCTGAACAACTGAGCTATGCGTATTCAAAAATGATCCTTATATATTTGGCATAGATATAATATTTGCATGTCATCCGGTTGTTTTAGTTTCGCGAATTACACGTCTTATTTGCACATCATTAGGGCACCTACATCGCTCCTTCGTTATTACTAATCTATAGTAGGTAACCACTCGTATTGACTTTTACTTGACAATGAACTGTGGTTCAATCGCTTTAGTTATTGTTTTAAGGATTAAATGTTAGAGAATCCATACCAAATGTATAAAAATCTTTACTATTGCACTACTAGTGACGTCGCGTAATCACGTCGGAGTCACCAATTTGCCCATAGATTGGCAAGGAGTGTAATGAGAATTAGGATGGCTTTTAGTCTGATTAATTTTGGATAAAAATAAAATTTATATACTAAACTAGCACGTGCGTATTCCTATCTAAACTTTATCTAAAGTGACGTATGTAAGTGCATTAATTCTACGTGAAATTTTGTACATTGTCGCTACAATACGCATGATTTCAATCGAATGATATTCGAATACAGTACAAAACGCGAGACCTTTATTGCATGGTCAACTGCTTATGTCGCTAAAACAGACTTTAACATAGTGGCAGCGGCACATCGGCGGAGATACAATAGGTTTTCAATGATGTGTGGCATTCCAACAATTGACAAGTTCATTCGAATGCACTTTTGCGTATCTTTAACATACTTTAACCGCTCAAACCCCGCTGAAATCATTGTTATGAAATTTAGTATAGAAATATTATGTACCAAGATATAGACTATATTTAAAAGAAAATATAATAATAATAGATGATAGAAATCACATACACACGACACCATCTAGCCCAAACTAAGCAGTGCTTGTACTATGGGTACTAGACAATGGATAAACATATATACTTTTTTTGTAAATACACACATATAAACACCCAGACCAAGACAAACATCCATGTCCATGCACACAAATGTTTGACTTGTGCGGAAATCGAACCCGTCACCTCAGGCGTGTCAATCGGTTACACTAACTACTACGCCATCGAGGCCGCCTAATCGATCAAACCGATGACAGTCGTCGGTAAGATTTAGTGAATAATATCGTAGACGTATCTGCTATAAATGAATTAAGTAACATATAGCAGGCATATCGATTTGAGGTCGATCAACATATTAATCGAATATTTAACGATAAAGAATTATTTTGTAAAACGTTCCACAACACGATGAGTTTACATTGGCACATTGCATAGTGGTGGATAAAAAAATAGTACAATTTATAATATACTTTGTTACTAGTAGTAGTAAATATTCGCTCTTTATGCAGCAAGCAAAATCAATCTTCCTTAGACTGATATACCTACTTAATCGATCAGTGTTGAGCTACAAATAAATTCACATTGCCGCGCAGCGTAGATTCAAATCGTAAAATACTTAAAGTAGGATTCATAGTCCACAAAAGTGTTTCGTAAATTAGTTTAAATTGAAAACAAATAAAGTTTTATTCTGAGACATACAACATTAATCATAACTACGGTTGAATTGTAACTAAATTTATCATTTGATAAAGTCTTCAATCAATGTACGAGTATGTATGTATATAAAATGCCTGTTAAAATTGACAACAAAAATATGCAGATACAATAATTTTAGCTCGGTAATAAGTAAATTCTGATTATAATAATTATAATTTAAAACAGCTTTCAAAATCATTTTTGTCATTTGACATATTTTGTCCCTACTCCCTATTTGAAATTCAATGTATATTTTTTACATATAAATGAAATCCAAAAATTATTTGAATTTTATGTTAGAGTAACGTAACTATTTGACATAAGTTATAAAAAAGCAGGAGGCAACTACCCTATTTAATGATTTTCCGACAGTCACACTACATATAATGGCTTTGTTCCTTAAACTAGCCTTAAAACCCAAACCCACTAAACAGTCGTTTCTTTCAAATTCAAACATGAATGTCTAGAAATGTTCACGACTAACAACACCGCAGAATAATATTTATTGCACCAATATGTTTACTTGCGTGCCGAAACAAAAATATTGATTATATCAATAAACAACGTGCCGTTTCAATTGGTTTTCTTTGTTTTGCAATATTTTATCCCGCACAACGATACCATTGGCAGATTTTATGTCAGTAAAAAGTTTTGTTTCTATATCAGTCTTATTTCTATTGCAATTTAGCGTAGCAGAATTAACATCCCGAAAAGACTTGTATAATATCCATATTATATTAGACTAGATGTGCCCGCGGTTTCACCCGCGTTTATAGTTACTGCGCTGCACCCGTGGGTCGTAGCCTGATGTTATACAGCCTATAGCGTTCCTCGACAAATAGGCTATCCAACACCAAAAGAATTTTTCAATTCGAACCAGTATTTCCTGAGATTAGCGCGTTCAACCAAACAAACAAACAAACTCTTCAGCTTTATAATATTAGTATAGATGTATTCAAATCTCACGTTTAATTACCTCGGTGGAGCAACGGTATTGTATGCGATTGCTGTGCATGAAGTCTTGGATGCGAATCGCGAGATGGGTAAAGAAAAATTAGTTGCGTTTTCTAACAAGAGTTTTTCAATAGCAGCCTGAAGCCTCTTAAGATATAGGCAGTGTTACCCCCGTGCCTCGAGAAACATACACATTTCATAGACATACGTATCTATAGTCGTTGGTCCTGCGCCTTATTTTTGTCCGGTCATGTCGGATTGCAGATGGAAATCTGATTATGAGAGTGAGGGAATATTGAGTGCACTACTGTTTGCACACACACTTGTGCACTATAGTATATCCTGCCCAGATGGCCAGTCTCAATTAAAATTGGCCATCGTAATCGAAAATTTGGTCTGGAGTTTAAATCTCAGGTAATGGGGTGACCAATCTGAGATTCAAACTTACGTATACCTATCGTAACAGGTTTGAATCCCAGATTCCCAGATCTGCAAGCGCTCATGACGTTTTTACTGACTTACTTAGCTCTAACTTCTTTTGATCCTACTTTGATATTTTTCTACTAACTACGTTAGTCATTCTATAATTCTTAAAGAGGTTACTCTAGACATACTTTGTGCCACCAAGGACCGATTTTATGCAGTATAAATAACTTCTAATCAATTTCCTTGATTGGTCAGTATTGGAGCGATCGCTGATATAAAGGTTTCTGTATCTCCTAAGTCCACCATCAATAGATCATCATCACGCAATTTATGCACCGTCAACACAGCATCGATTGTTTTATCAAAGGTGGATGATGATGATCGATAAGTCAAAGAGAATGTTTATGCAAAATGCAGTACATCATCATATAAAATAATAAACTCAGATAAAATTAAATAAAGTGACGTGAAAGTAAGTCTTGTTCAGAAAGAACGCAACATTTTGACGACAATTATGGACAGAAGAGGAAAGATGTTTGGCCACCTTTGACCAGTCATGGTGATAAAAAACACCAAAACAGGAAAAGTGGAAAAATAGAAATGAAGGGGCAGACGTAGAAGATCTTGCACTGACCAAATACAAGAAAAGGCGATGGTCATGTCTTATAAGGAGATCAAAGTCTTGAAAATAGAGAAAGATGAACTCCACCGACAAGAATTAAGCTCCTGATTATGATATTTTCTGCCCGATAAAACTCATTATAACTTACACAATACAATTTTAATCATAACCATATTTTTCTATTAGACGCTCTATATCGTTTCCATTTTATTACCTACTTCATCATCATAAAAAATAAATTACAGCAAGAATGATCACATTTATAATTTCATCAACGTTATGTCAGTCTAATTTCACCGTCTGCTAAGCTCATATCATTTCTTGCCACGCTTTACGACCTACGCTTCGTACTCTAAATATTACCCGCCATATAATCACATTAGTTTTAAATAGACCGTCATGTCGAGGCACTCACCTCTGTAATATTCCTTATAAAGGATATTTTTATTAACTGGTTTTGAAAATTGTCCTCGATTACTTTAGTGTGAAAATCTACTTTAAAATATGATCGATTCATGTAACGAATGTTAATCACTTCTTTAGATATGGTATTTTAATTTATTTAAGTTTACCTATCATGAAACCACATAACACAGCACGCACCTGTGCCCATCATGTGCATGATGTAATCAAAAATAAATTTAAAACAAGGCTGCTTATAATGAATGTAGAATACACTATTTTAAAATTTGGTTGCTTTTACAGTTTAAAACAATCCAAATTTTAAAATTTTTAAAGTCAAAAACGATTTTGTCGTATTGACAAACAGTTATTAGTGTTTTAAACTTACACCCATTATGCATCCAAAATGTAATAAGACCAACAAAATCTTTTGTTCACTCTCTGATAAGCCTTATTTTCTGAGTTACGATGTTATTCGATACAATTCAAACATTTATTTGCTTGCGCACATTTATTGTGCCTATCTAACATTAAATCTGTTTACCTATTCCAAACAGCAAAACTCTAATCTCGTGTCGCAATTACATTTAAATTACAAAATAATTTCTATCCAGGTTAATAGCAAAGCAAACACGAATAGGTATATCGATAGCAATTTGTATTGGTAATAAGTACGTGCCAAGTTCAACAAACCGTGATCACAAAGTGTATAATCAGACTTTCTTGGAACAGCTGCCATCTTAACCTTAAAATTGAAAATCCGATTCGACGTTACAACTAATTTAATTTTACAAGCTTTTCAGGACAGCCCTGACGTAATAAAATTTGCGCCGATCGAAGGGAAACTTCTTAATTAGCAAGGGCCTGTAACGAAGGCCGGCCCACGTGACACCGCACCGATCCAACCACTAGGCATTTTCCATTCGTAACTAATTCGCAAAGCGATAAACTCGTCCTCAGATACGAACTTGGCGTAAATTAAGCAATATTCAATATGTATCTCACGCCGACTGCTTTACATTGGTTAAATAATAATTGAAGTCTGCGAACGAGAATTGAATTCAAATTCGTCAATTCGACAGAAATATCTGTATTAAAATGATAGGATTAAATTGAGTTTACTGAGTTTCAAAAGAAAATACTATCGATGAATCCATCGCAGAAAGTGTAAATAAATAAAAGCAAGAGCATTATTCCATGCACAGATGTGGTAGTCGTAGCCTCACTGTCCAATTCAGCATTTCCGTTAAAGAGACGCAGTCGGTGCGGTGGCGGTAAGGCGCAGGCCACGGCGCGGGCGCGCTCCTCACTAATCAAATGACTGACACGTCCCGTCCCCACTCAAGCAAATTACAACTGTAACAACTAGAATAGGTGTCCGACACAGATTGCCGTTTTACTACTACCTACTGCTACCTGAAATTCTCTAAACCTTTTATAAAATTGACTTTTGTTCGAATTTTGTTCGCCCAGTCCCTGCAAACGCAGCGATTTCTTTGCGATCTTCCTTAGTCTTATTTAACTTTTATATTCAAGGTTCCTTGAGAATTACGTGAAACATGAAGAAAATGCTATCAAAGAAAATTTCAGTATGGTTTGCTTTGAAAGAAAAATTGTTAATTCCGTTTGGTTTCTTTGTTGTGTTACAAATGAAACCCACAAAAAGTTTTTAAAAAGTCCACGTTTTCTTTGTAGATACTGAAAACAAATTGAATAGGTATGTATTTCAACAATAACCTTTTTGGCTTGCCATCCTATAAGTAGGAACTAGTACAAGTTTTTAACGAAGCTTTTATTTAAAAGGTTATTTCTATAACGAAACTCCATAAAATGGCGAATGACAATAGCAGTTCATCACCCATGTACATTAAATATTTCAAGCAGTTAATATTGAACATTTAAAAGTCAACGAACGTAAATTTTGAATTTCAAACAGTGTAAATGATTTATGACCCGCAAGCGCTTTTCATATTTGGAGAGCTGGTTCGGTAAAAAAGTTCTATATTAAAAAACTTCGGTGGCCTGTCGATGTCATTATTTCTGCAAGTTGCCCCTCAGTTTACGTAATTCGTTTCCAGAAATTTTCTCATAAGTCTTCCCTCAGACCCTTTAATTTGTGTCCAATGCAATATTCGCAATTTATCTGAAATTGTAACGCGCCATGAAAATACGATGTATCTGCCAATGTACATACCACATTTGAGCATATAAATGATTTCATTTGGCGGATACGATTATAAAACATATGTAAATATTACAGCATAATGTTTTAATTTCTCTAAAACAGCTTTTACTTTACTACTTTTTGTCCTTAACAAAAGCATGGTGGAATGACAGATTTTTGACGATCAGTACATAAATACCTAGTGAGATACAAATAAGAGCGAGAACTAATGAGAAAAACCAGTGAACTTATTTGACAGTAGTTAATATGTGCTTTTCTCTCGTTTACAGTCATTATTAGGAAACAGTGGACTAGTTCCAATAAACACAGTGTTAGATTGAAATGAGTCGAGCTTGTGTTAACAATTTTCTACAATACACATGTATTGATATATGTACAATCTTTAGTAGAATCGACTGACTAAACTTCATAAGAAGATTATAATGAGTCTTTCATTAGCACGTATGGCGTATTGGTTAAAGTGGTCATTTTGCTTCTATGTAGTACTGAGTGGATGCATTAAATCACAACATTCTTTGTTTTAAAGTGCAGGAAATCACTACAGGAATCTGTATCAGGGGTCTAATGGAAACAATTGCTACCTTAGAAGAATGCATTTGTGGTGAAAAAATTATTAGTATCTCATGTCAACCTGAAACGTATCTCGGTAATCCAGTCAAGAGAGTACTGGTTCGATTTTGCTACTTGTGTTAATCTTGATACTCGTTTGAGCTTTTTTTTATTACCCATAGAGTCACCATGTCCCGGCAATAGGATGACGAGATGTATTAACAGAACCAGCCAGTCGGGATTAGTTGGGACTAATCCCGACTGGCTGGTTCCGTTATCAACATGTAATGGGTCCCATGTTGATAAGTTCCGGTTCCACTTACTTTAGAACCTTAAGTCTAAAGATGTAACTCGTGATCGCCGACCGATAGCCACTGCAGACTATCGGTCGCGAGCAGATTTACCATAAGAGCTTTTCTTTTGTGGTGAAACCTTTACTTTAAAAATATATAAGAGATTGGCTGCTTTATAACCAAAAAGTTTTCTTAATCTGAGAAAGTAGTACTCAACTATTGTCATCCGAAGAACTCTCAATCGCATGTAAAAAGCAAAGCGTGTACAATAAAATATTTCAGTTGGAAATAATCCACGTGTTCACTACATCAGCCTACCCTAAGGCCAATAATACAAAGAGCTTTTGCAATTATAATTGCCTGTTTTTGGGTATTTGCTTTCAAATACTCGGACCCTGGACCTGTTTCATTTTGTGGTTTAATTTATTCATTTACGGGTTAATTAAGCGCGTACTTATTTAGCCGGGACGGATATTGGTCTAAGGGAAGGTAACTTATTTCATCTCATATATATTTATTTGCGGTCTGATTAATAATGTTTTTATGAACTTTTTGATTGAACATTTTACTTAATCCAAACAAACAATTTTGAGGATAAAGGGTTTTGTTTCAGCTTTAAGTTTAATTTGGTAATCCTATAAGGGATCATTAAGGTTAATCAGCAGCAAAATATACTGTTTAATGTACAATTTAATATTATATTGCCGCGGCATTTAATTTCTTAGGATGGAATTTCTAAGCTATTATGGCTTGTATCGATCACTAGACTAAAGACCTTAAGGAATCTTCAGTCAATAGAGAAGAAGATTATCTCTCACTATACTTATCTATATGCGTGGCATCTACTCAAAAATAATTTTGACCAAACGACTGTTAATGCAACGGATTGTACAGACAGCCTGGTATCCAATATTGCTTCGACAAGACGCCTTCTCGTCTAGACTATTGCATATGAAAACTTCAGCATATGAAACTTTCGTAAATTTTAAAGGTATATTATAAAATAAAGATGTAATTTTCTCTAGCATGTAACACTTTAGAAACCTACGGACTAGCAATTCTGGTAATAAGACCTATTCAATATATTGTTTCCATCTAGTCTTAGTTAAATAAATATCAGAATTAACCAAACATGAAATCCTTATCCTTACTAGTCCTAATCCTGAATATTATATGGGCGAATGTGAATTTGTTTGTTTATTTATTTGTTACGCTTTCACGCCGTAACTACTCAACCAATCATCATGCAATTTCGCATATACGTTGTCGGGAAACAGACACATATGTAGGTGCTTTCATCTAGAAAAAAGTACTGTTACTAATCTAACCTAACCTACATTTACGCGAACGAAGTCGCGAACAGAATCTAGTAATATTGTAAATGCGATAGTGAGTTTGTTTGTTTATTACGCTTTGACGCCTTAACTACTGACAAATCGTAATGAAATTTCGCATACCCGTAGTCTGGGGCACAGAAAAGGACATACGTTACCTTTCATCCAGGAAAAATACTGTTTCCGAGAGATTGAACATGACATAACTTTAACATAACATTTACGCGAGCAAAGCCGCGGGCAAAATCTAGTGTGAATATAAATAGCATTTCAGTTCATATTTGACGTTTATTAAACTAGATCGAAATTCTATTTTGCACATATTTTATATCGAGAATTGATCTTCTGACCTCTATTTTATCGATTAGAAGATGTGATAACCGTATTAAGTAGTATAGAATAGTAGGTCAGTATAGCGGATAGCTGAGGCAATATAACAGTATATGCCTCCACCATGTACCACAGAACACCCTCGGGACTTTCGGATATTGCGGTTAAAGTGCGGCGAATGCCATATTGCGGTTCCTCTGTCTTGTCAATGAAGTTGTCAACAATGTGGTTTCATCGGCAGCGAGAAATATCCCTCTTATAGAGGCAGAAACTATTTGGATTAAAGTTTGACCTGAAGTCTATTATTAGTATTTATTTGTGACGTATATTGTGTTACGTTTACGTGTATATTACATATTGTATTGAAACGGATTTTATAGCGGTTTAATTTAAAAATACTAATGACAAACTTTTATGAAATTGTTTATATTTACACTTTCTACTTCGTTTCGGAGAGACTAAGGTGATGGTCATACAGTTTACGATTGAGACGAATACCACCTTAGTAATAAAATGCGATCAAGTTAAAAGGTCCATTAATGTTATAAATGTAAAATTGTATTTTAACTTATCTTTCTTTTGCGCAGAAAAATTACGAATCTCTTCATTTTCTAGAGAAACAGCTTATGATCCGGAAAGTGTCATACGCCATTAATTTTATACAAGAAAAATCATATTTTATATGTAATAGATCATTCGATCTAAAGTAGTGAAGTCATGAGTAAAGATTAATAATAAAATATTTACACAGAACAAATTCAAAATATATTATGGACACTATATATTTCTCGGAAAATGTAACAATATCTGTACTGCTTCAAAGGAAAGAGTCAGACAGACAACACTGAGAACTGTTCGTTTCGATCTATACTTAGGGTGTTATGAATGAAGCTCAAGGGTCTAAACTAAAACTGGACATACATACATCAACGCTAACGAATAAACACTAAACTATTGTAGCGTGTATAATGGTCCCTAAACAGTAGGTACATAGTCCATAGTTATGCCTCATTGGTCCTGTAAAATATGTTTGCATGCGACTGTGGGATCTCAGGTTCGATTCCCGGACTCAACAATCTATTATTAGGCTTTCATATTTCATTTTCATATTCAGTATCTGGAAACGTGCACGGTAAACAACAATAGGCTCGCATTCTATTTCGTGGAAAAAGCGTATTGAACTCAGTCGCGTATTGAGTTCAATACGCTCTTACTTACCCCTTCGGGCTTATAAAGGATTAGTCTAAAATATGTTGTCAACAATAACAACCTGTCATTAAGTTTTATTAAAGCCTAAAATCCTATCAATCATCCCAAAGTGTCAGCACACCCACCGTATTTCATAAATAAAGTAGACGAAAATTCATTATTTCCTTTATTGTTTGTTGGTCTTATATTCCGTGGACATTGTTTCTGTGTCCGCACATTATTAATGTGTGACGCGTGACGTTCAGGAACACGATCACTATCTAGCATTGTGCCGGAATAGCCGCACACACACATACATACATACATATACACACATACATACACACATAGACAGACAGATGCGACACTCGGTTTATATTAATTGTATCCTACTTTACTGTATTGCGTAGCTGAGGAATAATGGGTTGTTTGACAACACACTTAATACATCCTTCAACAGAATCTAGGGATACCTTAATCCTAAATTATATACGACTTTATAGTTCAAAATCTTTTTAGTTGCCATAATAAGTTTATATACAGATTAAAACCTATTATATTCTATTTTCAAAATTTATAATGTTAACAAAAAAAACAAAAGAAAACTAAATACGCCGGCAAAATTGTTAGTAATTCGTTACGACACGGAAAATTAAAATAATATAATAATATAATATTCTACCACATACACACAACACCATCTAGCCCAAACTAAGCAGAGCTTGTACTATGGGTACTAGACAATGGATAAACATACATATATACTTTTTTTTGTAAATATATACATATTATACATAGAAACAAAAAAATACATAGAAAATTGTTTTATTGATATCCTAATCCTAACTTCTTAACTAATATTATAAAAGCGAAAATTTGTTTGTTTGTTACCTTTTCACGCCTAAGGCACTGAACCGATCATTCTGAAATTTTGTATATACATTGTCAGGTGTACAAAAACGGACACAGTAATTTTTTCGGGATGAAAGGTATTTCATCCCGAAAAAATTACTGTTCCCGAGGAAAACAACAATAACGTTCTTATGATAATAGATGACACCACGGTTCTTTCGAATCATGATTGAATTATATTATTACAAGCAGTGTACAACCCGAATTGATTGTCAAATTCTAAATTAACGCGCGCGAAGCCGTGGGCAAAAGCTAGTATATTATAAATGTGAAGATGTTTGGATTTTGGAAGACTTTGTAAGGCGCTTTTTGGTTAACTTGCAGCGACCATGGTCACGAGTTATCTAATGTCTCAGTACCTCAAAGTGTAAACTAGGCATCAAGACATCGTGACGATCTTAGTCTTCTTGAGACATTGGCTATAATTAAAAGAACATTAAACTTGTTTCATTTAATTTATTATACATGACCAAAACCCACAAGTTAATTTACATTTACGTCAGAGGCACATTTCATAGCATTAGTCATTAAGATAGCATCAGTGCATCCTAGTGCGATACGAACGAACCATAATTTTAACTAAAATTTATAGTTACCCACATAGTAATAATTTGGCTTTCTATTATTGACATTACAATATAGAGTTTTATTAGCGGGGTATTGTATATATAATCCTAATCCTAGCTAATATTATAAATGCGAATGTGAGTTTGTTCATTTGATTTTTTGTTTGTTTGATTTTTCATTTACACGCCTTAAATACTCAACCGATTATCATGAAATTATGCATATATGTTTTCAGGGGTACAAAAAACGACGACGAACAACATACCTTTAATCCAGAAAAAGGTACTGTTCCCGAGGGTTAGATATTTACTAACAAAATTTACATTAACGTGAGTGAAGCCACGGGCAAAATCTAACCTATACTAATATTATAAAGCTAAAGAGTTTGTTTGTTTGAACGCGCTAATCTCAGGAACTACTGGTTCGAATTGAAAAATTCTTAGTGTGTTTAGACTGTTTAGTGTTGGATAGCCCATTTATCGAGAAAGCCTATAGGCTATATAATATCACGCTACGACCAATAGGAGCGGAGCAGCAATGAAAAATGTTGCAAAAACGAGAAAAATTCTCTTATATGAAGCAGATGAAGTTGATCGGGTCAGCTAGTAATATAATAAAGCTGAAGTGGTTGTTTGTTTGAATGCGCTAACCACCGCAACTAAAAGTCAGGAAAAAAATATTTTTATAAGCTACTGGAGCGGAACAGTTATCATAAACGTGGGTAAAACCGCGGCGAACTATTAGTAATTTATATTATTTGACTGTATCACGTGAAAAAGCCGCGGGTATTACAACAAAATATAAATATAGAAAGATACATGGAAAAACTTTCATCATAAATAACTACCATACTGTGAGCCTGTAGCGCTAATTCCAATCAAAAGCAATATTTTACTTTGTACAATAAAATCATGACATTAGACAGGTATAGAAAAATAAAAAAGGATATAGGTACATAGAATAAATCAAACCCATAGAGATGTTGCAGTCAATACTCAAAAGTATATTTGACTAAAAAAAATCAAATGAAAGGTTTTTTGCAGCACAGGAGGTACTTTAATAGACATTTGCAGTCATTTTACAGTGATTTTTTAACAAAAGCTAGAAATTACGTATTTATTAACAAACAACAGTTTAAGTATGAAGCTTAAGCTAGTATTTTTGGTATACCTACAGTTTTCTAAACGGAATCAATTAATTATTAATGTAACGTATAACTTAATTACTTATTTTGATCATGGACGCGATATTAAAATAATATCATTCCTATAGTGAGCACGGGATAAATTTCAAATGCCTATAAAATAAGCTTTCATTTATGAACTAATTAGAGCTCTTACAGATCCATTGTTGTTTTGAAAGAATAACCAATGAATACGAGTACGATACATGCTCGTCTGTTGTTTGCTTTGATAATAGTACAATGAGCTACTCATACTTAAAAAGAGAGAGTCATTTTGTACCATAATATAATAGTTTTCAGTAAATTAGTAGAAACTACAGCCTACAACCTTTTCATCTTGAATATATCTTTTCGGGCAACTTTATATTTATATCGTTTTTGCGGCCGATCACCCACAAGATGGACGGAGCTCATTAAAACATCTACTAAATGTTTCCTTACTAAATGTACACGCAGTGCCACGAATAGAGAGATGGAGAAATCTAGTAATAGCCACAACTAACATATATTAGACAATCCATGACCGCCGTTCACTCCATCAGGAGTATACGACTAAGAAGTAGAATTGGCTGCATGGGTACCATAGTGGTTTTAGTGGTCGCCTCATCGCTGACACTGCGCCGCGTGTTGTGACTTCGAATACCACACGAGACAACAATTTGTGTGATTCACAAATGTTTGTTCCGAGTCTAGGTGTTCTTTGTGTCCATTGTTTGAATGTTTTGTAAAATTCCTCGCGACACAGGAATTATTCCTTAGTTGTCGTTTTTTAAAAACAATTTTACCAATTCTTCTTTGCTTTATTCATTAGTTAAGCCCTTGGACCTTGACATCCAGACACAATGTTTTATATGACAGACTGGCATATATAAGATAGCTAGTTCATCCATACCTATAATCCATGGCAATCTCTGAAGTATACTGCTATAAACATAATTATTACTTTTAAAAAGTATATTCCAATCTCACAAATAATGCGCATACCAAAAAATTCAGTCAAATTACAATGATATTACTGATAGATACGGCAATCTATGAAAATGATTTAGAAAATATTCATAAAATTGTTGCCATGAATCCCGACCGATCCGTTTTAAATAAACTGAATAGTTTTCAAATAAAACAAATTCAATCTGGGGTCACAGTTGCAGTTATAAAAGACTTTAATCTAATCCTATTTCCGATACTCAATTTCGTTCGAGTCGTACAGTCGAGGTCGAACGTGAACTAAAGTGCTTTCACGCCAGCTAAGCTATTAATTTTGCTTCAGACTTAGTCCATCGAACATTCAATTACTTTACTTACAATTAATCGTTTATTCTTGTAATAACTAGTTACGAGATTAATTTAAGATAAAGCATTGGTGATAACTGATAATTCTTTAAAAATATATTTTTGCCATCGTGATTTCAAATCAAATTACTACATTTTTAAATTAATTTGCATGTTTTGTATATATTCTTCCAATATTCCACTTTTATCAGCGGATTGAATGTCAGTCTGTTAGAATTATATGAACTAGCGGTCGCCTAGTGGTCAAAAATCGACAATAATTGATTTAAATTTTAAGTTTGATCGTTATTAAGGTTTTATTGTATACAATTTTACCCTCATAATCACATTTCATTTAGATTTCGCCATGGCTATACAGGTTAATTTACCTATCTTTTTCAAACAAATTATTAACTATACTCTTTCATTAACGATATTCCTAAACTTGCTACTTTGTTTTCTTTTTCTCTTTATTACATATAACCATGGTTACAAAGAATTGTACGACGTCAGACGAACAATGCCGAAATACTACGAACGCAATTCGACTGCGTATGTCAAATGCTTGGTTGTGTGCGTGTAGTCATTTTTGATTAATTTAATGTATTTCTAATGCATATTTTATAAAAATATTAGGATTCGCCACTCCTTTTCCATATAAACTTTAACTATGCCAAATTTCAAACTCCTCCGTCCGCGCAATTTTCGTAAAAAGGGTACAAAGTTTTTGCTTCACGTATTAATATATAGATTTAAAATATCGATCGAAAGAAATGGTTGTAAAAATTAAATATTTAAGAATTACAGCATTACGAGTATGGATTTACTACGACAATAATACATCTAAATCGAGGATTTAGACAGATTTCTAAGACTCCGAGACCCACATAAGCATAGTAGGCAAATTTGGGCTTTCATTTTCTATTTCCGCCCTCATTTCGCCTTATTTGTTTAGGTATTTATTTTAATTTATTAGGTTTGCCAGCTTCAAATATATAATATAGTGGATAATATATTTGCATGTCAAAAATTAATTTCTGATATATTTACCAATTATAGGGTAACCAGATCTTATATGTACTAATATGACCTTATTATAATCATCTAATCTATAAAGAGATTTCCGTGCGATAAATATATTAGTTCTCTAACCCAGTCTCCGCTACTTTAATTAGCACTGTCAATGTAGAAGAGAGACGTCTCACGCTACGCATTCTTATCTGTAGTCGCCACTCGAGTCCAATAAGGCCTAACGCGCACTGCCTTGCGGTGGAACCCGGTGCGTTTATTCTACCGTGCGGTAGAAAAAACGCATTCACGGGGCGCGCACTGCAGCGAAAAAAACGCACGTTTTATCATTCGAACTCCAACTGTGGTGCATACACGTTATCGTTATGGACTATGATACAAGAGTTGCTATCTGTATATATTTAGGTATTATTGCGTAAAAAAGGGTACCCAAACGGTATTAGTTTCGTCCCTTGACGGCCTTAAAGCCTACGAAGGACTTTTTTTCGTAAGATATAACGATCTACGTTCGTATCCAAAACATTTTATCGCCGTCACCGGAGAAACGCCAGGTAACGATATATCTGTGTCGCGTCCCAACAACAACTGAATGAGTGTCTCAACCCTCAGTGCGTTTTTTCACCGTAGTGCGCGACACATCTTGAGATCTCTATGCGATACAAAAATATGTGCGGTAGATTTTACGCAAATTTGCAGCGGGAGGCCAACGATGACTTTACCCATTACGTTTATTTCACCGCAATGCGCGCACTTCTATGACACTACATACTTCACAGATTATGCGTTAAAAAAACGCAAGGCAGTGCGCGCTAGGTCTAAATGCTCCACAATGATTACCGCCTTGCCGGACTGTAGCACCTGCCTATTACCAATTTCCCGTGCTCACTACAAAGGCCTTGTCAATCACTTCAATTCTTGTTGTATAGTCTAGTAATTTCCTTGTTTCACATCTTATCTCTAATTAACTATCTTAACTATCTGTGGATTAAAAGGTTCGAACTTCCAACATTAGTGTCAAGTTAGAGATAAGATGACCATTAAAACAAATGCGCCATCCATGCAAATTAATTTAACAGTTATGAAATTTTTGTGCGCTAATGTTTTCTTTGGTACCTATAGCTTTTTAACAAGATCTAAACAGAGGAACGCTTTTAACTTATTGCGATTTATACACTTTATTACATACATGTATATTACCTTTTGCCCGTGACCTCCCTCGAAACACTCCTTTTCTTCAGGACTATGTACCCTAGTACCCTATGTCCTTTTCTGTACCCCTGACAATGTGTATGCGAAATTTCACGATGATCGGTCTAGTAGAGTTAAGGCGTGAAAGCGTAACAGACAAACTCACATTCGTATTTATAATATTAGTCAGTATTAGACTTAATCGCGTAAGTCGCTGCTAACCAGGAAGCTCAACGCGATCGTTGGAGAGGACTTCCAAACGATAAAATTCGATCCAATAATGAGTATGTTGCGTACGTTTCCAGTTTATGTTCTGCAATTAGTGATTTAAAGATAGTGTGAGGCATTGAAATGGGATTAAATATAATGACCACCAAAAATAGTAATTGCACGCCAAAATATGCTTACTAAAATATATCATAATGCGCTAAAATGCTTACTAAAATATTCATATGCCTTTTTATACGGATTATGTTTATTTATTTATTTATGATCTGCTATCAAATGTAACAATAATACAATCACACGATAAATACATAGCGTAACAGACTTTGTAGAAAACTTACATACGATTAAAAGCAAACACTGCATGCACTTAATAATTATGGTTACCTATATCGCGTTGTTTATTTGGCAAATCGTTTTTACACTATTTTAAACTATTAAACTTGTACTACTACTACTGTTAAACTTTACTACTATTTAAATGATTAAACTATTTAGGTTTACACTTTGCCCGACGTTTCGGTTGCTTTTAGCACCCTTTTCTCTCCGTGACCAACATGGTCACGGAGATGGAGATACGATAAAATCCGTATAAAGTAGTTTAATTTAAATCTTAGAGAACATCACTAAGTACAGAGAATTGCCAGACGATCGAGAATGAAAATTACTTGTTCGCTGTGCAAAAATGGCTACGTCTTAGGTATATATCTACAAAAGTCAACTCGAGATTTCTCGAGAAACCGAAACTGTACGTGAGGAAAGCCGCGCGAAAACACAAGTAAATATTAGATTTCATTGTCTCGTCTGCGTAGCTTGGTACGTATGTGTCTGTGAGAACTCGGTCGGGTGACAAACAAATTGAAATTCCGAAAACTGACTTAAGGAATTCGAAGATCAACACAAAAATGTTTTAATTAATTGTCATACGATTAGATTTGAAGTATATAAGTATATATATATATATATATATATATATATATGTCAATTACTTTTAAAATTCTTAATTTAATTTAATTTGATTTGTTAAATTATTCTATAGCTCATAAACATTATTAATCTAATAAAAGTTATGAATATTGTAATTCACGTAACGACCAATCAGAGCAGAGCGCGTGCTTGAGTGGGGTCGAGGCGCCATCTTTACTTTAGGAGGGCCGACAGTTGTTGAGACACATTTGAGCGATAGCGACTGATCGAGTCGGAACGTTGAGTTGTGAGTTGTGTAAAAAGAAGTAAGATCAGTGCCCTGAACCCTCTGCTCGGGCTTAACTGTTATTTTTCATTCGATATTATTGTGAAGTGAAAATACTGTTTATTCTAAATACAAATAGTGTAAAACCGGCATCGTTGTGTTTTGTGCTCGCATATTACCCAGATAACGCCCACTAAACCCGCAACCGCTACTGACGTTGCCATAGAGAACAATACATCTCCGACGTCAGAAGTGGGATCTGAACTCCATTCTCACTGGTATACTACGTTTGAGATGCAGCAAAGGAATATGATGCAATTGATCGAGCTCAACAAGCGAGCGCCGTGTGGACAGCTGCGAGATGGTCTCTGTGCTGTTAGTTACAAAAATCCGGTGAGTCGTTTTCATTTTATTTCGATTCCGGGGCCGAATGTTCTCTTGTGTAATTATTAATTAATTGTAGCAGACATATTTAAACGCACTCGTTATGATAATTCTGTTCAAATAACTGGTATTGATAATTCCGCTATTTGTTGTACCGAGGAACTCTGATTGAGGTTATTTTTAATAAGAATAAGCTTGTAATTTTGTTCCATATTCTACCCGAATATGTTATAATAAGGATTTACAATTACAATAACTTAGTTACTATTTGTGAAGTACCTTCAGTAGGTAATTATTTTTCATAATGTTGATTTCGAGGTCTACTCGGACAACATGCGAATGTTAATGTTGTTTTAGCTTAAATTTCATTTTAAATGGTTAATGGAAAATGCGTGTGATTATTCGGCTAATCAATCCAGATCTTATCGCTCAACATCGTCCATGCCAATTAAGCTTAAATAACAGGCAGGTTGTACGTAAGACTTTCGCGAGTCCCGTTCTATTAGTCAAAAAGCGCAACGGTAGTGATCGTATAAGCGTGGACTATTGCGTACTTAATAGAAATACTGTGCCAGATGGTTTTCCTTTGCCTTTAATTTCGAATTTGATTGTGAGTCTGTTTGGTGCTTAGTTTCTTTAGCTGACTGACTAACAGTGGCAAAAATGACGGCAAAGATTACATAATCGTTATTATTGACGCTTTTAATAAATTGTTTTATTGTTTCACTAGATTTTGCCTGCGTCTTCGTTCGCATAGATGTTGGTTATGTTGAGTTAGGTTATATTAGTTACAGTCCTGGATAAAGTCTTACAAGTTACAAGTCCCTTTGTACTTTTCTGTTCCCCTGACATCATGTATGTTTTGTAATGATCGGTTGAGTTATTGAGGAGTGAAACTATAACAAACAAATTCACATCCGCGTTTGTAATACGTTGCGTATGGACATACCTAGCGTAATTAATGCACTTAACTTTAGCATTTTTTTTTCAGTGTACCTTATCGCATAATAACTTAATTGTTTCTTTTTATAACGGAGGTAGTAAATGGTACAGAACAAATTTTATGTGATTTACAGATTAAGGCACTCTTATATTGTTTCAAACTTGACCGGACGATTATCTAAAATATTACGAGGAAATAATTGAACGCGACAATTTAAAAATTGTAGTGGGCTTCCAGTTTATACAGTTCATTCGATAAATAGCATTTTGCTTTTTTTTCACAAAACCAATGAACGTTGGTACGTGTAATGTATTTTCGTCGTATAATTTTAACAGTAATGCAATATTGCTATTGATAGTTTTTAGTTGCGATACTGAGTGATTCTCAAATTATTATATCAAGGCCTTACGCCGCACTCTGGTAACAGGGTGATTTAAAAAGAAAATAGGCTATAAGACTCGAACCGTACTGTCTACCGTCCATCTAATAGGCTCAGCCTTAATGCAAATCGTACAAAGTATACTAAAGGAATTTCTAGTTTCAGATATTAACAGTTCCAGTCAATCCTGGTAAAAAAAAATCTTATGGTATTATCTTATGTACTATCTTATATAGAAACGGCGTGATAAATAGTAGCAGGATGCGTCTAGAGCTACAGCAGGCGAAGTTTAGAGCTAGCATAAGCTGGACGTGTACCGCATGACAAGTGATAGTCATCTTGAACTTTTTATCTTATCTTACGTGGGAGCCAGTCTGTGCAGACCGGCGACACTTCGACCCAGTGGGATCTTTTATGTCGACTCTCTCCCAATAACGACTGCCATAGATGTTCATGGCAGCCGGGACCGACGGCTTAACGTGCTCTCCGAGGCACGGAGCAGGCGATAATTGTCAATCAATACGCACATAATTTCGAAAAGTTATATAACTTCCGAGAGTCAGAGGTGCGCGACGTGGGTTCGAACCAGAGACCCTCTGCATTGCAGTCTGTTGGTCTCCCCACTGAGCTATCGCAGCTCATCTTGAACTTTTAATAAGACATGTAGCGCGACCTCTGGACCTTTCAGTAATTAACGATATTAAAGTAGCAGTAGTTATTTAGAAAACGAGAGAACAAGCGGCAAGGAACTTGGTTTGACTGTAATATAGCTAAACTAATAAAATGCCCGAATGGTGATCTAGTTCTGACTCAAAATGAAAAAAAAAACCGACTCAAACTCTGTTGAATCCTGAGTATGCCATTTAACATTGTGAAATTGCTTGATGGAGGCCGTTATATTTTGAAGTCCCTTACTGGCAACTGAACTTACAAGTACGCTCGCGTTCATATAAGAAATATGGCTTGAAGTGAAGTTCCTTCGAAATTAAACTGCTGTGATTGGGCATCCGATGTTGAGAACATTGGCGAAGGTACCATTGGGAGTACGTAGACACATACCATGGCTACTTGGTGGCACTGTACGCACTTGTCTGTAGTTGTAACTGCAACTCAGATGTGAGTTGTTCAGGGGGCGATGTGCAGCTGGTGGTGCAGCGATGACGTGGGTCTCGGAGGAGACTTTTGTTGGTGGTCGTATCGCGGGAGGCGATAGCGGTATGGGTGACTGCGGTCACTAGCTGTTGAAAAGGCCATGTTATGTCATTGTATGTGATCGAGATAGGTTAACTTTTGATCGTTGGTTCATTTGATTTTGCGAATGATCTTCACTGAGAGGATAAGACATTTAACTGTTGCAAATAAATAAATAAAAGTTTCCTTAACACAATTTGATCAGGTAGGCTGAGGTTAACAGTTTACTCCAAGATTATTTCTTGTTCACAGATGCACAATGGGACGTTGCAGATCAATGTGCGATTTGATGGCATCAAGGCTCAATTAGTTCAGCTTTCTAACAAAAACAAGGAAGCCGCGAATTGGCTAAGCGAGACAGTGCTACAATTGTGTTAACAATGCGCCGCAACAACCTAAGGATGTCGGACTCCAGAAGAAGCCACTATTGAATAATAATACTGCAACAAAAAGAAATGCCGCATCGCGACGCACTGCCCGAAAAAGGAAGTCTATGCAAGTTTGGAGCATGAGTATTTCCCTTTCCGTCACAGATAATATAATGCTACACTAGTACCTACTCTTCGTACTCATTCGGGGATATAGGCGTGAGAGTGAGACTATGTACTAAGTGTAGTACAAAAAATATGTATATTTGTTAATACTATGACACACTTTAGTTAAACTTCAAACAAATATACACATACGTCAATATCTCGACATTTTTGAAGTGAAAACTTCTTTAGGCGCGTTGAGCACTTCTTGGGAGAACAAAAATCATAGAACTCGCGTCATCGTCACACTTCCACGCTTTCCATTGTTGAATTATTTTAGAATTTTAACAGTATCTCAGAAATGGTGCGTCCTACGCAAAAAATAAAGATTTTTTTTGTTTATAAGGAAGTGTTTATGATCAAGGATTAAAGTTTTCACTTCTATCGGCAGCTACCAAAGACTGCCCCAATTTTATTTTTGGATCGTGTTGCCACCACTAAAAACTAAACTATTAGTTAATTGATTACTAAAGGATGATAAGTTATGCTTTAACAAACTCTATAATTATATTAGATTAGTACTATTTTTCGGGATAAAAGGTTCGCTGTGTTCATTTCTGTATCGACCCGTAAACCTGACAACGTGTACGCAAAATTTCATAATAATCGCTCGAGTAGTAAGGCGTGAGAGCAGAACAAACAAACTCACATTTATATTTATAATATTAATAAGGATTAAGTTTATGCCATAGAACTATTTGCTGAATAACTTATGCACCAATTTTGTTCCATCAAACTTTCTGATCAAATATTTTAATATCAAAACTTTCTCTGGTTTCAAGATTTATTCAACTTTCTTTCAATAAGAAGTTACCTGAAACATGGCGACGTTTACTTTAAATCCCGGTAACTTTTGCGTTTGCTCCTAGCTTTTCCTATTACAAGGAAGCTGTTTCAATTCTAGAAAAGAGTACGGTAACTTCTACAATCATATTTATGCAAAGAGAATTACAACTTAGACTCTACGGATAGTGGTTTCAGTGGTCGCCTCGCCACTACCAGCGCGCCGAGTGTTGTGGGTTCGGTCCCTACACAGCAAGCCGCAGATAGTTGTTCTAGGTGTTCTTTGTATCCAACGAGACAGAAGTTATTCCTAGTACGGAAGATGAGCTACAAAAATGGTTATAAACAGGTATATGTATGTGACCGCGGAAGCGCCAAATGTACCTAGTTCTATACTGAACAGAAAATTCTATGATTTCCTATTAGACTAGGCTAAATTTTCCCTAGTGTTCGTTAGTGCAATGATTGCAAAATTCCTGAACAATAGGATTACCTCTATTGAAAAATATATATTGATACTATTAAAAAAAAACTTTTAAAATTTCCAAAAGGATTGTCTTATTGTTTATTTATTTATAAGGCATATTAACAGAGTAAACACATACATTTACATAATCACTAATTAAGACAAGGTTGTGTGCTTACGCCAATTACAAATATGCACAACATTTACATAGAGACAACATATTAATTAAATATACTTAAGTCTAATAAAGCTTTTACATAATAACTAACACATAAATATTAACAAAACATAATAAGAATTATAAAATAAAATTACACTGAAATAATATAATTAAACATTGAGATCATGAATTAAGGAATATAAAAAAATAACTTGTTGATTAAAATTTGTAACAAGTAATTAAAATCCAATTTAATAGTCAAAGTCAAAGTCAAAAATCATTTATTCATTTAGGTCACAAAGTAACACTTATGAACGTCAAAGTATATAGGTTAGTGAGTTTACTAAGTTACTGAAGCTACATTTAGGTTAGTTGCTAGGTTCAGGCAAAGGGTAGAGCCTATGAGAAGAAACCTGCAAGAAACTCACGGCCACTCTTTTAAATCGCCAGTTAAATATAATTTCAGTATTTTACAACTCATATTAACAAGGTGTTACAGCCATTATGCCATATACTACTGACTATAAAAAACTAAAGATAATAACAATAATAACTTAATAATATTATAGAGAGGAAATAATTTGAGCTAAGATATATTATTTAATATAAATCTAAAATAGACAGTAGGATTGCATGATGGCGCATACACTTACACTTTGTGACTATGCAAAGGCTAAAATCCTGATCTTTGAATCCTGTATGCAACAAGCAACTAGCTCCATGAATTTTTGTCATTTAAGTAGTCGTTGACTGAATAATAACCCTTCCGAATAAGTTGTTTTTTAACGGCGTTTTTAAATTTAAACAATAGTAAATTAATTGTATTAATAGGTAATTTATTAAAAAAACGTATACCGAGTCCCGCAAATGTATTGTGAACTTTATGTAAACGATGATATGGGCCTACTAACTTATGCTTATTTCTAGTGTTTACCTTATGGATATCACTATTCTTATTATATAAGTAAATGTTATGTTTAATAAACATAATGTTAGCAAATATATATTGCGACGCAACAGTAAGTATGCCTATTTCTTTAAATCGATCTTTCAGGGAAACTCGTGGTCCTAAATTATAAATGCTACGTACTGCACGCTTTTGAAGAATAAAAATTGTCTCAATATCAGCTGCCTTGCCCCACAATAATATACCGTAGGACATGACACTATGAAAGTAACTAAAATATATTAGTCTTGCAGTATCTATATCAGTAAGCTGTCTTACTTTCCGAGTTGCGTATGCGGCTGAGCTAAGTTTCCCTGCAAGACACGATATTTGAGCGCCCCACTGAACTTTATGATCTAAAGTTAATCCTAAAAAGACTGTAGATTGGACTAAAGTAATAATTTCATCATTTAAAATTATATTCACGTTAGGACTCTTTACGTTTGGCAATATAAACTTGATACATTTAGTTTTTGTAGAGTTTAGTAGTAAATTATTCGTCGTAAACCAGTCCAGGACTTCCGCGGGTGAATCATTAACAGCACGTAAATTTGGTGCTTTTCGGTCTACTTTAAAAATAAGGGATGTGTCATCCGCGAATAAAACAATGTCACACAAATCCTGAACAAAGAACGGCAAATACAACTCACATTGTTATTTCGGGCATTAATTATTTTATGCTTAAAACGCTTGGGATGGTCATGGAAAATATCAAGATCAAGCAATCTCCAACAGTTATTGTAAGTTAGTGTTTGTCTAGCTATAGGAGCTTGTGCACCCAAATTAGTTCGATGTCTTGGCACTTTAAAGAATGGAATTTTTTTTCTTTTCCTAGCATTTTATTTTTCTAGCATTGTTAAAGTCAAAGTCAAAGTATTTTTTATTGTGAGACAGTGGTATTACAAGGTGTTGTATAAAATTGAAGCATAGAGTGCGAACTCACTGCTCTGCCATTTAAGGCGTACAATAATAATAATTACAAAATGAATTGGTTACAATAAATTACAATGTCGATAATTCAAAATACAATCACAAAAAACTACAGAAAAAATAAATTAAAATATTAATGAATACCATGAAATCATAAGAGATGTCAAAATTTAATAATAAATAGGGTATGTCCTAAAAATAAAACATTATAAGTAATTGCAAAATAATAAGAATACTTAGTTCACATAAAAAAAATTCATTACTCGGTCACAGATTTTCTGTGGTTACAAATCTGTCGGACAAAAATTCATTTACCGTGTAGTACGGTCTGGTTATTAAAAAGATATGTAAACTCTTCTTGAATACAGCAATATTATCAATCTCTCTTATTTTTTTAGGTATTTTATTGTAAATTCTCGAAGACATGCCAAAAAAGCTCTTAGATAATAGGGCAGTTTTTGAAGGCATATTCGATATTTTGTCTGCGTGTCTTCGGGATTTCAGACTTCCAAACATATTTATATTTGTTTTTACAAATGTCGCGACTTCATATATATACAGGGCAGGCATAGTTAATATTTTTAACTCTTTAAAATAAGGGACACAACTATCAGTCACAGCAATACCGCATACCGCCCTGACACATTTTTTCTGGGCTCTAAAAACAAGTTCCCTGTCTGTAGCATTTCCCCAAAATATTAATCCATATCTTAGCGTGGATGTTACATACGCATGATAAGCGGCCAATACTGCAGTTTGGTGGACAATTTTAGATAATCTATACAGGGCATATGCAAAGTTATTCAATTTTTTACATATAGCGTCAGTTTGTGTTTTCCATGTCATATTTTTGTCAATCCATATCCCTAAAAATTTAATTGTATCATCTTCTTCAATTTTTTTCATTCCATAATTAATATTTAATGTCAGTGTAGATTTTCTTTGGGAATAGCTTACTATTTTTGTTTTATCAAGATTCATAATAAGATTATTGCATGTCAACCAATTTATTATATCTACTAGAGTCTTATTTATGTCATTTTCAAAAGTTACAGCGTCACTAAGTTTAAATACAGCAGTACTGTCGTCAGCAAATAGTACCATAGGGAATTTGATGGCTTTTGGCAAATCGTTTATATAAATCAAAAAGAGTAAGGGACCTAAGACACTTCCTTGTGGGACGCCGTATTGTTAAAACTGTTTTAAAAGAGATGTGGGTACGACTTTAAATTATTTTCAATGAAGGACAAAATCCTCTCTATATAAATAAATAGCATAATAATATGCTATTGGAGTAGCCAAATATAGGTATTTCATACAATTTCTATTTTGCTACCAATTAATAAAGCTTTTTACACATTAAAGAAACCACATGATTTTTATCGTAGGCGTATCGCGTCTTTGATGAAATGAGAGTCACCCAAGAATTCTATTGAATGAAATATGTATTGAAAATAACCGGCCAAATTTTGACACGTGTCTACGTAAAAGCAAATATTGCCAGACACGTTCCAATCCAAACAGGTCGTATTTTGAACACCTTAATAAAGCCGTTTTGTATTCAACAAAATGGTATGTCCACAGCCATTCGTATGAATACACAAACGGTGAACTCGTGCCGGCCTGAATATCTTGAATACGGTCTAATAAAGCGCCCAATTTGAAACTTCCTGGACACCGAGCTCAATATTATATGAATATTTAAATAAGGATATATTTGGAATGAGATCTTTCAGGCATTACTATTGAGAATTAAGGCCTTTTGTATCATAAGGCGGCAAAAACACAAAGAATGTCCTTTCATAATGACTATTAAATACATATTACTGTTAACTTAAGATTAATTAATGGCAAACTGAACTTGCTAAATATATTGCGTGAAACGTGGGCGCGACATATTTCTGCCTAAACCTTCGGGATATTGTTATGTCTAATCTGTTGTGATATTCAACAGAGAACACATCATCCATAAACCATGAGATAATGATATCTATATATACATAATATAATTATATTGTAACTGATCCATGTCTATACCTAGGAGATATTTAAGAAAAAATATGTAAGAGGACTTTAAAGAAAAATTTTTTTTTGCAATTTTGTCAGTCTGTCTATATATTTATACGCGCATCACGCAATAACTACTATACTAAATAATAATTGAAACCGATTTTCAGAGTAGTATTGCTGAAGGTCTAACTTAAAATCTGGTGCATGTTTTGTCCTGAAACTCCGCCTAGAAGTCGAGTATTATGTGTAGATCAATCAGCTTCAATAAAAATATAGATAGGTACGTCTTTCCAAATTTCACGCGAATGATTCTGCGGGAAAAATCTAGTATAATATAAGACTCGTTTATATTAAAAAATCTGTATCGGAATGGCCTCCGCCCACAGTGCAGTGTTTCAAACTATGCTAAAGTTAATGCTTTTAAAAGCCTCGTTCCCAAGCGAAATTGCTTTCAGACAATTATTACCTCATTTGTAACAGTATTAGTAACGTTTTCTATAAAGACCTAACTTATTAATCTTGATTTAATTATGCTACAACTTCTATCTAGCAGGCATAGTAAGCTTAGTAATGCCAACTAACTGTATTATCTTCGCAATAGCGACAAAGACCAGCACTCGCGCTCTGCATAGCAAAATCTAATGCGTTGCATGTAGGCATGCATTGTTCTTTAAATTTTAGGACAATTTGTAACACATATTCATATAGCTAATTTTATAATACAGACTTACAAAATTTATTGTTAAATCAGCTACTGTTCAGCTACTTGCTGACTGTACATTAATTTTCTCGATGCACAGCGGTAATAAATACGACTGCTCTAAATTATCCTGGTTTCTGGTTCCTGAGTTTGGCAATGTATTATTGAGATTTTTGTGAAGAAACTCTCAGTAGCAGCAAGAAGCTTGGGTCTGTGCCTAGTAGAGTAATAGGCTTGTCCCCTAGGATCAAACCATAGCTAGTAAAATGTGTATAATACGACACCATTGCGTACCCCTTTACAGATAACGGCGTGATAGTATAAATATACAAAAATTTTTTATTTTACACATTGCGCTGCGATACACACATAGGTATAAGGTATTGAGATTTTGTGAATCTCAGTCACTGAATTGTTTAATTTGATACATTTATAGTTTTATCACTAACTGGCTGTGCCCGCGGTTTCACCCGCGTTTATGGTTACTGCGCCACCCCCGTGGGTCGTAACGTGATGTTATATAGCCTATAGCCTTCCTCAATAAATAGGCTGGATAGCCTATTTATTGAGGAAGGTTGTGTTGAAGGAAGTGTTGGATAACACTAAAATAATTTTTCAATTCAAACCCGTAGTTCCTGAGATTAGCACGTTCAACCAAACAAACAAACAAACTCTTCAGCTTTATAATATTAGTATAGATAGACTAAAACAGCTAGGGTAACTCAATGACTGACCCAATAGTATTATAAATGCCCGTAACAAGTGAAACCATAAAATACTTGTGCTGTTATGTGAATAATATGTTATGCGAATCGACGGTTTTGTGAATAGGGCTTTCCGAATTTGCCTTTTTTCTCGACGAAGTTTTGCGAACCGAATATTGTGCGCCTAAAGCGTTAAATAAAAGCAGACATCTCTGGATTGTCATTGCAGCTGAGTTACGTCATAAAAATATATTATATCTCTATCTATCTCTATCTTTTGCAATTATTCCAAAAACCATAAAATGACAGTTACGACCAATTAATATCCTTGGTTGTCAGCAGTTCGATAAGAAATAAAATCGCTTCTCCTATCTGTCGTCCCAAGGCCCGCATCACGGTATAGTTGAAATCGCACTGACCGCACTGTGATAACAAAGGTTTGCGGAGTAAAAGTTCCCGTAAGTCCCATGAGACCAGGGCGAGGAAAATCCGTATCGACAATTACTGTCATAGCTATAAGGAATTTGGTAAAAAGCCAGATATTTTGTTTGCTGTATCCTATGTATAAGACAATTTTAGTGCATATATTTATCTACACAAATATTATATAGCTGAAGAGCACTTTGTTTGAACGCGCTAATCTCTGGAACTACTCGTCAAATATAAATATTTGTTTTTATATTTTATAGCATTATTGAGCAAGGTGTAGGCTATCTATACTAATAATATAAAGCTGAAGAGTTTGTTTGTTTGTTTGTTTGCTTGAACGCGCTAAACTCAGGAACTACTGGTACGATTTAAAATTTTTTTCAGTGTTAGACAGCCCATTTATCGAGGAAGGCTATAGGCTATATATCATCACGCTAAGATCAATAGGAGCTGAGCACCAATGAAGAATGTTTCAAAATCGGAGGGTAATTTTTCCTTTTGAGAGCTTCTGCTGCGTACGCTGCGTAAACAGTTAAAGTTTCGCAAATATCATGTATGACAGAATTGTTCTCCTTTAAAAGTTCTAAAAAAAAGTCCGTGACAGCATATGTCTATCTTTTAAGGTTGGCTCACTATAACCATTTTTATGCTAACCAAATTTGTTCTAAAATAATGTATTATTTGCGAAGGTATTATTATAAACATGATATTAATCCTTATCCAAATAAATACGTTATTCATCACAAGTATTTAATTTAAAACAAAATTGCCCTGTACATCATTCGATTTCAATGAATATCTTAGGAGATATCGCAGTTTTAAAATAACATTGCAGCAAAATAATTACCCATTACAGATTGTGACATGTTTCTCCTGGTTTATTCTGCGTGATTACTACTGGTTCGATTTGAAAAATACTTTTAGTATTGGATAACCTATTTATCGAGGAAGGCTATATAACATCACGCTACGACCCACGGAGACGGCGCAGTAACGATAAACGCGGGTGAAACCGCGGGAACATCTATAATATAATATTACGCAAAACTTAGGAGAGCAGAGAGAGTCTGTACACGGGGGATATTATAGAAAACTTATTGCGATCCGGTGTTTTAAAGTATCCAAATCAGAAACAATGATTTTAGATGATTGTCCCTGTTGTGCCGCCGGCATAACACAAAAACTAATATAAATTCTAATTATTTATTTTTGCAGAATGCACTGTTACAATGGTGTTACTAATCAACAGAATTTGAGGCAATTGTTACACTTGCTTGCGATTAACGCCATGTTGTATGTTTTAAACTAAGCTACGATTCTATCTAATTCAGTTCAGGAGGATCAATATGATCTATATTACGCAGTCGTGGTTCTTGCACAATGAAACGCCGAGATACTTTTTACACAACCAGTATATATTTCAGCTGAGTAACGTTCTAACTGACAGTTGTAACGAGAATGAATATTTGTTAATCTTCTACCTTATATTTTATATATTTGTATCAATGTATCAAATGGATAGTTAAATATTGATTAATTGCATTTTAAGGTGTAAAATTAGTACAGTAACAAATAACAATGACAATTATTAATTATAGAAATAGTCAAATGTAAATATGCAATTATAACATAACAATTAAAACAGTATAATACGTCACAACCGTGTGCTACTATTGAGTACTTGATAACATCTACGTAAATGCCATTACTGACGAACGAAATCACGAGCAAATGCTAGTGCTATAAATTATTATAGCATATGTGCTCGTGATTTCGTTACGCGGGGGATAAGAATCACTTTACAATTTAAAGTAAAATAATTCCAAATCCCCAAATCACATTATCGGTGCCGACGCGACGTCGACGTCCAAATGTTCTTTCAACAGTGCACCTGGAGACGAGGTAATTTATTAGTGAAATAAATATTCTTAAAGGTGATAAAAAATACGGCAGTTAACTAAGTAAATATTGACGCAACTTGTTAGTTGTTTAGAATAAGCAGATAGATCAACTTGACGTAGGTGGCTGATGGCTGACAGCGAGATGTCATACTTCCCTAACATACTTCTTATAAAGAAATCTCGATATATAAAATTGCTTGCGAATATTTCTTCGCGGAAACGTAGCTGGCGGAAACTTTCGATTGAACCACACGCTCTGGGCGAATATCGGGGGAACTTGTCAAAAGAAAGTTCGACAAAGCCTCTAACTTTGAAATTTCATAAAGTCTGCAGAGTAAACAGTTTCGTCTCTTAGGATACGTATGTTTTAAGGACACGATTATAACATATACGTTGCGTTATTATTTGTGGGTACACGACTCTCGGCTTGTTTCTGTTTTAGTACTAACACAAAAGTTTTGTAGAAGAATTCGTGACATATTTCTTAAGAATGTTCGCGGCATGACGCGAACAAAGACTTTCTCGTTGAAATAAATAACCTATACAATAATCCAGATTTATACATACTTTTGTTGTGTTAGTTCTTCATATTCATTATAAGTATTTGCCTTTTAGCTGCAATTATATTGTCGGGTAAAATATGATACAACCAGTTTAATCTCTTAACAAAATGTATGTTATCTCTTATAAGATGAGGCAGGCACACAAAAAGAAAATAAATTAAAAATAATTAATCTGCAGTTAAAGAGACATACGAGTTTAAATAAATTTTCTATCAATAACATTTGAGGCGTGAACAGATCACAACTTGCATTGCACAGAACTAAAACATTATTTTTAGATAAGATTCAATAATATTAGAACCAATGCTTATAAATTAGACATCATAGTTACGGTAACTAAGGAAGGTTCAACTGCTATTATCATAGTTAAATTAAAGTACTTTATACGGATTTATTGCGGTTTATTTTAAAACACTACATTTATATAATTTAAAACTATAAGGTCACAGCTCATTAGAGTCACCCGGCACCCACCCCGCACCGCCTCGTCGCACGGCGTTCACTCGTTGTCGACAGGTTGTTCACGGGTGGACGCCGCGTTATCACTAATAGACGTCGCGCGGTCAACCAGTGGACCTCGCGTCATCAACCAGTGGACCCCGCGCGGTCAACGAGTGAACGCCGTGTGGTCAACGAGTGGACGTCGCTTGGTCCACGAATTTTCGAGTATCTGTTAACAATTAGCACTAGGTCTGCACGTGTTTCGTAATGTAAAATTTTACAATTTTACGAACTGAGATTTGGCTCTCATAGCTGTCACACTTAATAAAACCTGCTTAGTGTGGGCTAGATGGTATTGTGTGTATGTGGTAGAATATTATTATTATTGTATTGATGTGTAGTTACTTAAAAGTACCTGAACATATCTCATTATACAAACTAAAACTTATTAATAAAGACACATGTTCATCCTTCTTATTGATCTTTATAAATAAACTAGATGTGCCCGCGGTTTCACCCGCGTTTATAGTTACTGCGCCACCCCCGTGGGACATAGCGTCATGTTATATAGCCTTCGTTGATAAATAGGCTATCCAACACAAAAATAATTTTTCAATTAAAACCAGTAGTTTTTGAGATTAGCGCGTTCAACCAAACAAACAAACAAACAAACTCTTCAGCTTAGCATAATATTAGTATAGATATCAAGACAGTAACTGAAGCACCGAACCGTAACGAGAGTAAGCTAGACGTAGAAATATCGATGTCTATAATAACATGTCAAAGTTGATCAAGCAGTCGATACAAAATCTGTCTTCACACTGAGTTCGATAAAAAAAGCATTGACCAACAGGTTTCATTAAAGGAATTTATTATTTGTATGTATAGATATAACAATATAATAATAATAATAATAATATTCTATCACATACACACAACACCATCTAGCCCAAACTAAGCAGAGCTTGTACTATGGGTACTAGACAATGGATAAACATACATATTATATACTTTTTTTTTTTGTAAATACATACTTATTATACATAGAAACACCCAGACCAAATGTTTGACTTTTGCGGGAATCGAACCCGCGACCTTATGCGTGGCAGTCGGTTACACTAACCACTACGCCATCGAGGCCGACAGACATATGAAAGTCAATACTATTTTGATAACCACGGTATAATTTTTTATCCTTAGCAATATTATAAATGCAATTGTGAGGTTGTTTGTTACACTTTCACGCCTAAACTACACGACCGATCATCTTGAAATTTTGCGTGGACTTGAGCAAGGGTATAGAAAAGATAATTCCTTTTATTCAGAAAAAAACAATGTTCTCAAGCGACGCCGCATCGGAAGCTAGTAAGATATAATAAAGTATTTACAATATTCTTACGGTTCATACATTAATAAGCGCGCTTTACTCCCATATACATAGTTCACTTGAGTACCTATACATTATAACTAAACAAAATCAGTCATTAAACCCCTGTAATCATAGAAGGAACGTCCTAATCCTAACTTATATTATAAATGCTAATGAGAGTTTGTTTGTTACGCTTTCACGCCTTAACTACTCGACCGCATGGGCACAAAAAATTCCACACGGTACCTTTCGTCGAAAAAGTGCTGTTTTCAAGCGAGCGAAGCCGCGGACAAAAGCTAGTACTTTGATAAGCGCGCTCTTTAGGTTCTCTTATATAGTTTACATATAGGAATATACACAACTGCTAAACAAGTCATTTAGCAGTAACCCTTCAATCAAAAAACAAACAGTATAATATTCCACAGCCCTTTAGATTGGTAAGATAAAATCCCTGTTCATCCTCGTATTTACAAATGCAAAACATCTCAAATACTTGTCTAACCTCCGCAAAGTCACCCAATCCAAATAACATTTGGACGAATTCCAATTTAACGGCCAAATTAGATACGACGCTCTGTCACAAGTCACAAGACTAAGTAGTCAGCTTTAATGAAAAACAATTAGGAACCAAAATCCCTCGAGTTAGAAAGCAAATAGCTTCTGACCGTAACTTTAAGCACCGTTCGATAAAACAAAGACAATGCTAACGAATTTTAAACGAAATATTTTACGTCTTCAGTTTGTGTTGCGAGAATAAAGTAATATACCAGTTTATACATACATAGATTCACACTAATATGTCTTAGAAGAGGTTGACAGAGATGTCTTACACACATATTTCTACAAATAAGTTTTATCAGCAGCGATAGCCTAGTGGGAAACCGTTGGACTGCGACGCAGAGGTCTCGAGTTCGAACCCAAGGCGCGCGTATCTGACTTTTCAAAAAATTATATGCTTATTAAATAGTTAATTATCGCTTGCTTTAACGGTGAAGGAAAACAACGTGAGGAAACCTGTATGTCTGAGAGTTCTCCATAATGTTCTCGAAGATATGTAAAGTCTACCAACCTGCACTAGGCCAGTGCGGGGTCTATGTTTAAGTCGTCCATTATCCCTAAAGCGAGCATTACATTTTAATATCATAACGATCATTATGTAACTCTTGACTAAAAAGTAGCCTTGACGGTGATTGGAAGGTGTTAATATAATTATAGGGTAGAAGGCCATTAGACCTACTAAGTGTAACTCTACTCTCAGCCTTGATTTCTGGCCAATAGAAATCTCGTAAACAATATACATATTTAGTACCTTATAGGGTATCTTAGTAGAAGAACGTTGGGGTGTCTCAAAATCGATCCCAACGAAAGAAAGTTATGTGCATTTTAAGTGGCTATAGAATGTGACTTTATACATTCAATAACGTTGTTGAGAGCTCTCAGTTTTTACGTGTGCGTATAGACCCCGACATCTGTAATGTAGCAATCCAAGGTTAACTTCACTCGATATATAGTCCAATAATAAACAAAAAGGTAATATTTAAAATAGAGCCGCTACTTCTTGATATACATTTGTGCTAATATTAATAAGTACCTATGTAATTATTTTGTAATTTAGTCAACATTTTTTTAGCAGCAACACAGTATCTGAAACTATTCCGAGAAGACAGTAGGCTCGTTACCTATTACGTGGGCCTTAAAACCATAGCTCAAGAAATGTGTTTGAAATACGCTTCTGCCTATTGCTCAGCTATATATATATATATTTATATTTATATCTAAATTTATTATATTTTAAGCAATTTCTTGGTTTTAATAATGTAGTCTTAGTTCATTAAGTGCAGTAGCACTCGTAGTACTAGTGCTTAGAAAGTAATGTATAAGTGTTAGTATTGGTATTTTTTTCTTAGAATAAGCATTAATGTAATAACATGCGAATGTCCAAATAAATAAATATAGGCATGATACATAGTGATAATGAGAATGGTTACTTAAATAAATATATGTACATATATACGTATGTTATCATTAGTAATAAATAACACTCCTCGAGACGAAGGGTCGACGGACAGGCGGTCATGTAGGACTAATACTTACGAATCTGAATTCCAACAAAACAAAAGCTCACTACTCACTAGTAGACGTGCCTCTTTTGTTTAGAACATGTCCGCTTGATTAAACTCTACAAGACAAGGATAGAATCGCCTCAGACAACGTATATTGTACCAAATGTACATATTATGTATATTACGTTGAAATAGCAACATACTACCTAACATTATTAACCTCTGAGTCTTCTTCGAAGAGGTTAATGAAAACACTGTGTTGGTCTGTGTGTCTGTCTGTTAGTGACAGGCATAACTCCGGAACCACTGGACCGATTGACTTGTAACTTGGTGTGCAGACACCTTGGGGTCATACCTCAGTCAAATTTGAATATGGGCCCTGTAGGTCAAAAGACCTCCGAGATATACAGGTCACAAGATCACAAGAAGACGAAGAGGTTGAATCTTGGGTTTTTACACCCATCTTGTTATATTATATGCTTTTTAACTTAATAGCTACTAAAGACTGTTGCATCTATGTTCAGAATTATAACTAGCTGATTACAATACCCTGAATATTCGTCATAAATGTATTAATTTGTTTAAAAAAAAGAGAGACAATTCATGCTCTAGAAATAATTTCTGTGTCACGGGGGAATTAAAAAGATTTATGTAACTGTCATAAGGAACAACCAGATCCAGGCCAACTACTTGCAGAACCGGCACACAGCAGTACAATACTTAAATCACTACGCAATCCGTGCAAAATAACACAGTTTATCACCATACTACTAAAATTATTTCTGCAATAAGATAATATAACTCTACAAAGTATTTTTAGTAGACCAGTAAAGTTAGTAGAAGCGCTTGCTGAAACTTTTAATCCTTAGTCGCTGTACGCTGTACTGTCAGTTAAAAGTTACATACAACTTTGGCGGTCTCAATGGCGTAGTGGTTAGTGTAACCGACTGTCACGCCTGAGATCGCGGGTTCGATTCTCGCTCAAGCCAAACATTTGTGTGCATAAACATGGATGTTAATCTTGGTTTGGATGTTTCTATGTATAATATTAATTTATTAACTTATTTACAAAAAAAAAGTATATATGTATTGTCTAATACCCATAGTACAAGCTCTGCTTAGTTTGGGCTAGATGGTGTTGTGTGTATGTGATCGAATATTATTATTAACTATATCGCGTCACAACACAGTAGCTGGTTACGTATATGTACATATACATATCTGCGTTACTGCATTCAAGCTTATAATCTACTCTACTGTCCGTCTGCATTGCCAGTTCAGATGTGGCATAAATGTGCATGCGCTCTTGAGGTCGCAGATTCGATTCTTGGGTCGAGCAAAGTGTTATTGGGGTTATCCAGTAGGAAATTCTTAGTTACAGCAGGATTCTGGAAAAGTGCTCGGTATATAGCAATAGGTTGATTCTATAATAAGAAAGACTAAAAACATAGCTGCCGAAATATGGATGGAATACAACTCGAAACTATAAATTAGAGAGGAAACCGCCACGCACTCTCGGATTGACCACCCCTACTATTGCAGTAGAAAAAGGATGTCCCTGTTCAGACGAGTTCGGAAGTGTCAACCTTTTTCTATGGCAATAGTTAGGGTGGGCAATCCAAGGGTGCGTGGCGGGTTCCTCTCTTCCCAATAATTTTATTACAATGGATTGCCGCTAAGTAACGCCTAATACGATTCAATATAACACAACTCTGTATACCCATTGTAATTCTGTATCTATAGTACATTTTATAAGATATTTTCTAAGGTTCAGATATAAATAAATATTTTCTTAATACCCATGTCGTCTGCATGAATATCGTAGGGAAAGATATGCATATAACACTTACATTTCGTCGCTAATTATGCATAGCGGACCCAGTGATCACCATTACCTGTATAAAACAAAAACATACAATAATATTTTGCACACTGGACAGATACGAACAGAGAATCTTATGCCCAACAACCGGTAGTTAATACTTATGCAAATAGACCAACATAACAGCCACAACACTAGTTATAACCTTTAGAATTCTATGTATCATATCAGTAAAACTCTAAACAGATTTTTACAATATAAGCGATGCAGTTTCATTCGACTACACTTCGCACTGCACTAAAATATAAATGCAACATTTTCAAACTTCGTCTTGAATTACGCGAAGCGAAGCTCCCCGGGCTCGCTAAGTCCTCCGTCGTTAAAACTCCTTAACTACCCGCCCCACATTCACGGGATCCGCTGGCCCTTCCGCAGTTTAAATCTCCATTAACAGAATATGAGCAACACTTCGAAGAAGCTCTGAAGCGCCAGACTTCTCAGTTACAATAATACATCAAGTAACAAACTGCGCGACTAGATTTGTAATTTGTATTCGGTAACGAATGTGTCCCTCATGAATGATCACTCACAAAGTTCAGACCGACGGGGGACTGATCAGCAGTCGCCTAACTTTAGAAGACGTACACTCCAAATAAATGAAACGCTTCTTAAATACCCTATTTAAATAGTATAATAGCACCCCAGTGCAGAATTAACGAAGTTCGCCAAAAACAAGTCTGATAAATTGTACGATCTCGATGGGAGGAAGAGAAGAGTTGCCCGCGGCTATATCTTGGCCAAGATAGTCTATTGTGAAGCCTGCGGCAAGCCGCCACCAGCGCAACCCTAATTGATATCAATTACCCAACATCTCTTTGAAATCGTCTTAAATCTCTAAATATTCGTGCTCTCAGTACGCGTTTAAAATTATTAAAGTTTAATAAATTATTCTCATCTTCGAAAAGTGCGTCGGCATTTGTGTGAAGAAATTTATAGCAGCTATCTGAACGAATTTAACAGTTCTGGATTTAATTTATTTCGAATTCTTATCAAACTTAACAATTAAATTGTCAGTCAGGAATGTCAGCGCAGTCAAATTATCTTTTTCTAATAACGCTGGGACATTTCGTCTGTTTATCAGGTTGAATATAGTAGAACAGTTGTTATTTAAGCAGTTTAGCTAAGAAACTGCTGAGTTGTTCAGAGCAGGATTAGCTATCGTGTCTATGCAGCAGCAAGTTGAAAACATTAAGGTTATGATGCATAGAGCGAGTTACTGGCCTGAAAGTTTACAATTTATAGTATTAGTTGAGATAGCCGCCATTCGATATAGTTAAGAAAGAAGAGTTATTATAGTAAACATTTCAGTTATATACCTGCAAGGCAATTATATTATGCATGCCAAGAACTCTCATATTAATTGCATTCTGTAGTTAAAGAAGTAACATGTGTTATTGTACACGTAATTAAATTACCAAACACCTGCCGTCCCGACCTTGTCGAAACGTAGGCCCAGGGTCCCATCGAGGTTTTAGTGTCATGTCCTACTCTCTTGTATCTTTACATTTCAGCCTACATATCAAAACAAACTCGCTTCCCGCTTTTTGTACGCGATAAGCTCAAAAACTACTGAACGGATTTTCATGCGGTTTTCACCATTAGCCAGAGTGATTCATGAGGAAGGTTTAGGTCTATAATTTGTTAAGGTTTTTTAATGCCCTTGTGAAGTCGGGGTAGCCTAGTTACCTATAAATAGTAGATTCTGTTCTACCTCTTTTTATAATAAAGAAACGTATAACCCTTGGCACTGCTTCTTCGAAGAGCAGCGGTTATTATTTATGATCAGGGTGCCTAGTGCGTGATGTTTTCACGTTAACGCGATCGAAAGATTTACTGCGTTTGGCTGGCCGATAACTGGTCATGATGCGAGTAGCAGCAATACTGACCAAGCTAACTTACATAGTGTAATCTATCCTTACTTAAAGTTGTGCGTCATTGTAGATGCATTCGAACTAGCTCCTGTCACAAAGTTAGAGCTTAACCCGTCTTGTTGTAACATGACCAAAGAAACAGAAGATTAATTAAACGTAAACATTGTTAACAAGTTCACTCGCGATCGGTTTGAGCAGACGTAATGAGGACAAGATCTATCTACAGCCATTACGTACATGCGACGACCTCTCCTTAGAATAAATTAATGTCTATAAATTAACCACTTAGATAAACAATAGTTTTTATAAATAGTATTTATAGAATGGTCCTAAGGGGTATTATTGAGTGTTAGGGCTTGTCCTACCACCTCCAGATAGCATTTATCTATAAGATAAAAGTCTCGCCATCTCGAAGCTTTAACCTAACATGAGTCGGACAGCATGCGATTTATCATTTGGATAACTTTTACTTGTTAGTTGTAAGACTGGCCATTAGCATAGTATAGTGGCTTAGTGATAATCCATAACTTATAGTACCACAACACCTGTAGTATGTTTGAGTGCAGCAGCATCAGAGCTTGCGTCCGCTATCATTTTATATTACTTATAAACATGTATCTTCTAGTAAATTATATTGCCACAGTACGTCAAAGATAATATTCTTTTTAAATTTGAAAGTATTTATTTTAATTCTACATAGAATTAGTTTCGATAACGGGTCGAACAAATATATGTATATTTGTTCGACCCGTTTTCGAAACATTTTATTCATGTAATGTAATGAAAGTTGAAAAGTCTTAATACATTGCAATTATATAATAATATAAAAGAATAAAAAAGAACTTGTCGTCATGTTACCAGTTATTTGAGCTATTAGCTATTAGTAACAAACTGTTCGTAGAGTAAGCAGTAAGGGTGGCTCGCCCGCATACATTTGTACGTTTTGTACCTCATTTTTATTCCCGAACTGAACGGCGAGGATAAGCCCTCACATTAGTATGGCTCATTACGTCTCCTATTTTATCGGACAGAATCCTATTCACACACGTTTCTGATCAAATTGCAAGAAAAGAGTTTGCATTTTTAAATACCAAATGAACTTTGCGCTATAACGGTGAAGGAAAACATCGTGATGAAACCTACACGTCTAAGAGTTCTCCATAATGTTCTCGAAGATATGCGAAGTCTGCCAACCCGCCTGCGTGGTGGATTATAGCCTAAGCCTTCGCACACTGAGAAGAGACCCGTGCCCAGCAGTGGGACAGTTTAGTACTGGGCTAATATTTCTTTAATAAATTTAATAAAATAAATAATATTATCTTTTGCTTTACTTATGACGTTTTAAACTACTAAGACAGCACGCATGCATACGACTTTACCGTACCGTATAAGCAGTTACCGTAGCCCACAGAACATTGAATAAAGATAGACTGGCCTTCGTGACACTTTGGTATTAGATAAAATCACAGAACATAATTTCTGTGTTCTGTGCCGTAGCCTATGATTACTCCTGGTACTATGAGTCGATACTCTTAGTACCTACTCTTAATCGGACAAGATATTACGCTACCAGCGCAAGGACGCACTTCACTGCCGAGTACCCAAGATCTTTATCCCGACTGACAGCACTTGTACAAATTATAAGTATGATCATTATACCTATAGAGGTGTATATACACGGTGACAGATCTTTAAGAACGTAGACGGCTCTTTTATATTTCAATTAAGCTAGCTGTTCATGCCATAAATAGGACTGTCAAAATAACAAACGAATATTTTAGTACAACTAGAATTATACTATTAGAGACGACTACTTAACTAGTGTGAATGGAACAGTCGCAAGAGGAAAACCTAGGCGAACGTTTCTCGACCAGATCGGAGGCGTTCTGGACAAAGGCCAGGTTAAGAGCTCCTTGAACCGACGGGCGTGTATGAGGAATGTGATGAAAGTGAATGAAGCCAGAGAAGTGTGTCAGGATCGTAGCAAATGGAAATCCGTAGTCTCTGCCTACCCCTCTGGGAAACAGGCGTGAATCTATGTATGTATGTATGTATGTACTTAACTAGTATATTATGGTATGAGCGAATACGACGTAATAGCAGTAATACCTAGTGAAATGAATATGCACTCTGACGTACCGTGAGTTTTTAAATATGAATTTAATCTTTTATAATTAATTAAGAACCTTGGAGTTCTTGAACTATACCTACATGTATGTATAGTAAATACTAGCTAGACAATATATAGAGACCTATGACCTATATACATACCTGTATATTGTCTTTATTTTTTACCGACTTCAAAAAAAGGAGGAGGTACTCAATTCGTCTGTATTTTTTTTTTGTTATGTTTGTTACCTCTTTACTTTCGACTGGGTGAACCGATTTTGATGATTCTTTTTTTATTTGAAAGCTGGTGCTTCCCGTGTGGTCCCATTTAATTTTGATCCAGATTTGACCATTCGTTTTCGAGTTATCCATAATAATGCGTATTTGGCTACATTGATGATGCTCTCATATTTGGCAAGGTTCACTAAAAACCGAGAAATAAACAAAATTTTAACAAAAATGAAAACCGACTTCAAAAATGAATATTCTAAAACTTAAAATGCACTAAAAAGTTAATAAATAATTGCATATTCTTGTGAATAATTAAATTATTGTTATTATTGGAGTCGGTGTCAGCCAAGGTAGGTTTGTAACTAATTAAACATGAGATGTCTTTCTATAATCATAACATAACATTGGCATGCACAATTACACACATAGACGCAGCACGCGGCGCGGGCGGCTGACACCGACTGCAAAAATAACAATAATTTAATTATTCACAAGAATATGCAATGATTTATTAACTTTTTAGTGCATTTTAAGATTTAGAATATTCTTTTTTGAAGTCGGTTTTCTTTTTTGTTAAAATTTTGTTTGTTATCTCTACATATTAGAGAACGAATATAATCTGAAAGTGATAACTAAATAAAGTTTATAATAATTTGTTTACCAAATAAGACAATTAAAACAAATTATTTAAACATATTTAACCGATTACAAATAAACAATGAATAGCCACAAGTATGTCTATATGTAAGCCTGTATGTATGTACAAACACATAAACCGATATAATTAATTAAACACAAAGAGCATTAATTTGTACAAAGTTGTGTTATAAGCGAAGCTATCGGCACTAACTAGCTTAATCCTACAATCGACTAATCCCCGAATAATTGAATGGATTACTTCGATAGACGAATTGTTAACGTCTACCCTCCATCTTCCTAAACGAAGGATATTGGTTATGTTGGCTGATAGACCTTCATTGAACATACGTTTGTATATTTGATTCTTATCGAATTGCTTACTAAAGGTATATAGATATAAAAAACGATATTTAAATAGGGTAGCCGACTCATATTTTTTATTATTGATATCAAATAGTTACATCATTTATTTATCATTATTTATCGCTTAAACACTCACACACACACTCCCATACACACACGACACACACACACCACGCACATACATACATACATACATATACACAACCACACATACATACACATACAAACACATACATACACACACAAACACACACACACACACCAACACATACGTACACACACACATATCTACATACACACCCACAAATATGTCATTATTATACACTAAAAATTCTTCCTGTTTACCTACTCATTCACAACTCTTATACGCTTTCCACATGTTGACAATCCATACAATGTTATGAAATGGGGGACCTGGAGATCTGTAGTACAGGCTTCGGCTTAGTTTAGACTCCAGATCTCCCACAAATTACGACAATTGTTCGTGTCAACTATAATTATACTGTATAACATGATGTAATTTGTGGAGATGAAATAAACATATTATTATTATTATTATCATCCAAACATTTAGACAAAAAAAATTGGATATGCTTTAAACGTTTTAAATCTGGTAGTAGGGGTATTTATCGAATCACAGTAAAAGTTCGTAATTTACACGCAGCTGTCCGAGGAACATAGCGAGATATTACAACTACACCCCACATTTCTATGTATCAAAATTCTGAATATTAATTACTTCCTTATTTTGCAACCAATTTTAATACTCTTTGCACAAAAAGATTTATTTTGATTGCTATTTGCTCTGGTGTTAAAATAATGTACAAAATCGGACATAGGCAACTACTCTATTATACATGCTTATTAACTACTGTGTATCCACTAAACGTTAGGCAAAAGGGTATCACTCGTTAATTTCACCAGATATGTTTAGGTCGCACGCAATAGAGAGTGCGGCAAAAAAGCCTGCCAGTCTTATTGGCTGCATTGTAAGGCTTCCTTTGCCTCGCATTATATGTTAATATAAAAATCTGATAGAAAAATCTGAAATTACGTTATACGGCTTTAAGCTTGGCGTCTATGGCAGGCGTTCGGCACTTGAACTAGCAATCACTTTTAGTTTTAAATCTTGACTATGAAAACCATAATATTATTTACAACATACCACCATTTTATTTAACTACATATGAATCTATCAATACTAATATTATAATTAGACGTTTGTTCATATAAAGATGATCTCTGAAACTACTCCGATTAAAAAGTACTTCACTAATAAAAAGCGAGTCTATTCCTGAAATATAGGCTACATTTAATGACACATAGCACGACCGAAGTGACGGGTGAAATTTAGTTACAAAGAACTAGCTTTTGCCCGCGGCTTCGCTCGCGTAAAAATACGTTAGGTTAGATTATATTAGTAATATAGTTTTTTTTAAATAAAATATACCTTATGTTACTCGGTAATAATATAACTTTCTAATGGTAAATTTTAAAGAATTTTTAAGATCGGTTGCTTTTTTATTTTAATCCTTACAAATAAACAAAAACTCAAATCTTTCCTCTTTATAATATTAGTATAGATAATTCAATTAACATTAATTAGATAGGATAATCCAACATGTATAGCTTACTATTATGTTAAGCTGGTTTGGACATGTAGAAAAAATGGACGAGGAAAGACTGACTAAGAAAGTTTATAAGGCTAGTGTGAATGGAACAGTCGCAAGAGGAAAACCTAGGCGAACGTTTCTCGATCAGATCGGAGGCGTTCTGGACAAAGGCCAGGTTAAGAGCTCCTTGAACCGACGGGCGTGTATGAGGAATGTGATGAAAGTGAATGAAGCCAGAGAAGTGTGTCAGGATCGTAGCAAATGGAAATCCGTAGTCTCTGCCTACCCCTCTGGGAAACAGGCGTGAATCTATGTATGTATGTATGTATGTACTATTAAGTTTGCACATTTTAGTCATCATCAATTCTGACATGACTGCATCGGTGATGCAAGATGATAAATGCGACTGCTATGCGTGAGATCTCGGGTTTAATATTCCATTCGAGGGTCGCGTAAAATATAATTTTAATTTTTCTGTCTAAACTCTAAAATATTTGTCAATCAAACTCTGCCTAAACCTTCGGGGATATAGAAGTGAGACTGTGTCTACGTATTCATGCCAAATACGATGTAAAACATTTGTGTTCAAACTAAAATTCATTTTTAGTCATTAACGTCACATTTTTAATCCACTCGGTATTTATCTCTTAAGAATTTACGTTTTTATACCTTTATATAATTTAGGGGACGTTATCACTTAGTGAAAATGTATCTACTTATACCATACCATACATTTTAAATTATTTAATCGATCGTACCTTATGCCCTTTTCTGTACCGCTGACAACGTGTAATGCGAAATTTTATGATGATCGTACGAATAGTTAAAGCGTGAAAACTAACTCACATTTGCAATTATAATATTTGTTAGGATTCCTTAAAGGGTTTTTATCTACCCATACTTTTAAATAAATAAATAAACATCCGTGCCTCGAAGAGCACGTTAAGCCGTCGGTCCCGGCTGCTATGAACATCTATGGCAGTCGTTATTGGGCAGTCAGTGCCCTCTAATATCCTGACACTGGTCTAGCCTTAGGGTATCGTTAGCCTTCGGGTTGCGGAGGTCAGATGGCAGTCGCTCCGTTTAAAAAGTGATATCCAGTCAAATCTAGTTAGACTAGAAAGCCGACCCCAAGTTACTTGGGAATAATAAAGGCTAAGGAGAAGAAGAAAAAGACTTAAATTAATAAAAAGGCAATAAATATCACCTTTTTTTCATGTTACACAAAAAATACTGTTTCCTTCTTACTGTCACCCTGCTAACTTTTAATTTATCTTTTGAAAAGAGACCTGATTACGTCTGTAATGGCGTATTCACATCGGAGTAACCGCGGCTAACCGCTGAATAGATGACCCAGGATCGATCCGACTCACCGAACTCCCTAAAACATTTGTCACTCGCTTTCCTGCGGAAGTAAACATCGTGAAGGAAATGCGAGGTCAAATAAGTCAACGTATATAAAACATATATCCAAAGTCCGGACATTTATAGATGTTTGGTAAAAAGAAATGGTGACAGAACCGACCAGCCGACTTCAACATAAAGCGACTTCGACGTTTTTGTGTGCGATGAATTATGTAATTCGCATCACTTTATAAATACACGTCGTCGTGGTTCCTATAAAAGGTTCGGTATAATATAATACGCTTAAGAGAAAATAAAGATACTGGTTAGTCCATACAAACGAATCCCTCTGTTTTCACCCTGAATAATAACACCAGAGCAAACAAATGTTGTTATATAAGCCATATCTACCACTACCATGTTAATATGTTTTGCTTTTTCCATATTTAAATAATCGTAAGGAACGCTTTAAAGTTACTAAAATTGCAACACATTGTCAACACATGTCACCTTCAATTGTTTATATTATCAACAAGATTTTGCCCGCGGCTTCGCTCGCATAAATGTACAGTATGAGTTATGTTAGGTTTGATTAGTAACAGAACTTTTTTCTGGATGAAAAGTATCTTATGTCCTTTTCTGTTCCTCTGACCACAGGTATGCGAAATTTCATGATGATCGGTCGAATCATTAAGTCGTGAAAGCGAAACAAACAAATAAACAAACTCACATTCGTATTTATAATCTATACTTATATTATAAAGAGGAAAGATTTGATGTTTTGTTTGTTTGTAAGGGTTTAACACAAAGACTACTCGACTGATGTTAAAATTCTTTCACTATTTGAAAGCTATATTATCACCAAGTAACATAGGTATTAGCATATTCTTATTTGAAGTCGGTTTTCTTTTTTGTTAAAATTTTGTTTATCTATATTCTGTCATGTGCACACAACACCATCTAGCCCAAACTAAGCAGAGCTTGTACTATGGGTACTAGACAATGGATAAACATACATCTTATTTTTTTGTAAATACGTACATATTATACATAGAAACACCCAGACCAAGACAAACATCCATGTTCATGCACATAAATGTTTGACTTGTGCGGGAATCGAACCCGCGACCTCTTATCTTATCTTATGTTGGGGCCAGTCAGTGCAGACTGGCAACACTTCGACCCAGTGGGATCTTTTGTGTCGACACTCTCCCAATAACGACTGCCATAGATGTTCATGGCAGCCGGGACCAACGGCTTAACGTGCTCTCCGAGGCACGGAGCAGGCGATAATTGTCAATCAATACGCACATAATTTCGAAAAGCCATATAACTTCCGAAAGTCAGAGGTGCGCGACGTGGGTTCGAACCCGAGACCCTCTGCATTGCAGTCTGTTGGTCTCCCCACTGAGCTATCGCTGCTCGTACCCGCGACCTCAGTCGTGGCAGTCGGTTACACTAACCACTACACAGACACACAGACTCATAAACTGATTTCATTAAACTCTTCGAAGAAGACTCGGAGGTTAATAAGTAAGAAGCCAAAAAGCATGGCTTGGGTCTAATAATCGAACCTAAGACCTCACGCTCAGCAGTCACATTTACTACAATAGGCTAGTATTATATATATATATAGTTACAAGATTTCAGACATACAGGAAACAATTAAATAAACTCTTACTCAAAATTTTACGCCAGCGAAGCCGCGAGCAAGAGCTAGTATTAATATATAGTTACAAGATTACAGTCACACGGAAAACAATTAAATAAACTCATAATCATAGGGGTTATGAACCTAAAATAAATGAATTTTAATTTTTTTTAATTTTTTTAATAATCGTGTATATAATTATACTATAATTTACACGAGTGTAAAGTATACGCATCAGGGTGTAATAGTTATGCTAATATAATTAATGATATTAATTTTATCCTAACACATTTAACATTTGAAGGTATCCCAGATTATACAATGCTACGGGATAGCGCACAGGCTTTACATAAATCAAAGACTATAGAACTCAGATTTGGAACCACGCTAACGTTTTGCGCCTTTGATCGAAGGTAGGTGATAATTCAAACGACGCCAACACCAGTAGTAGCAGTGCAGTTGAAATATAATTCCTCGGCCTAACATAAGTTACTAAATTACTTTTTACTAGTTTTTACTACACAGACATTAGTAGACTGGCACGGGTTTAAGTGGTCGTCTCGCCTCTTCCACGGCGTCGAGTATTGTGGGTTCCAACACGGAACAAAAATTTGTGAGACCTACAAATGATTTTTTCAAGTCTGAATGTTTTTTGTGTCCGTCATTTGAATGATGGTAGAGTCCATGGTGATACAGAAATCATTTGTAGTGCGGGTGCTTTCTATTTTGAGAAAAATTCTGTTTGAAAGACTAGCTTTTGCTCGCGGCTTTGCCAGCTCGGAAACGGTACTTTTTTACTAGTTATAAACTACTATTTGTCGAGTAGTTAAGGCGTGAAAGCGTAACAAACAAACAAGCAAACTAACTCAAATTCATTTATATGATTACTAGCTTTTATCGTATTCATGATATTAATTTAAATTTTACTACCTTTATAGTAAGATGCCTACATACTCTAATTACAACAGCTCATAATTTTCCCTATTACATATGTAATATCACCGTACTTACATAAAAGGTAAAATTTAATAAGTTTTCTTTAGCGATTACTAGCTTGAAAATCTCCTTTAAAAACTGAAGCTAATCCAGTTTCACATATACTTATATAATGAGTAAATGCAAGTCCACGTGAGTTGCTAGTAACAAATTCGATCCGCGCCGTGTACCGCACACCACTGGCTGTTGTAACGAGCATTAAAACAACTAAATACGTATTAATTGCCCTCAAATAGGTAATACACTACAAGTTAAAACGTTCACAGTTCCGAGAACTAGAATTAGACGCAGACCTCAAAAAGGTGTATGGTCCCAAAAGTTGTAGTGCGTAACGAACCCAGTAAAGTGGCTGTTTACTCCTCTATAAATAAACTTCTCTCTGCACATTAACATTAGGTAGAAACAACTTTGGCAAGAGCTGTCGTTTCATGAAACATGTATTATGTATAATAACATAACCTTGCTGTGCGACTAACTTTATTCTTTTACGGACGAATGAAGAACTATTATGAACGCGATAAGGTAGAGACGTAGATAGTAGCGCCACTCCAGTGTTGACATTTAATTTGGTAGTATTGTACTGGTAATACTGATAAAAGGCAGCTCGTGTACGAAATTAACCTCAAAAGAAAACTTGTTTACATAATAAGGTTGTGGTTTATGTACTTTGTATGATTATTCGGTATAATAATGTACCTAATATCTAAGGTTGCATACTGACCTTTTAGTTTGAATAAAGTTGTAAATTTTTTTTCTTTTTTACCTGGGGGAATACATTGTCGCATACCCCTCCGCGGGGGCAGCGGAGTGGCTATGTCGGGCTCACCGGGGTAAAAGAGATGGTAATGATGATAAGAATAGACCTCCCGGTAATACCGACTAAACCTACCACGGTGTTCCTCGACAAAACCGCAGTCGGTGGGGCCGCGTGAATCATTTTCACATGCAGTCGCGACCCCATCGAGGTTTCGGCCCGCCGTATGAAACGGCAGGCCACTACACGATAAGACCTACCCTCTGGTCACCACTACTTTTAAAATACCTACTGTCTATCTATTGGACCCGAGTAGATAGGGTTTCGGAGGGAGAACTACGGGTCTCCCCCTTTGGACCAGGGTACTGCGGGGTCAGGAAGCCCACTGCGCCTCGAAAGGTGTGTTCTATCGACCGCTGACTAGAGTGCGCGGTGCCTGACATTGATGTTGGACTCACAGGGGTATGTGGTTAGGCGCTGAGGACGACACGTTTGTTTGCTCGGCAAGTACGTAGCGATCGAGCGTTGGACTCAGGCGCGGCTAGTGCGAACCAGTCGGTCGCGCGAAGCACGGGGTTGTCTCTAGCGAAGTGGCAGCGTGGTTTCGCTGCCGCAACGCATCTCAGGCGCGTGCCTGCTTAGCAAGTAAAAGTCATAACTAGAATGACTCGGGCCACACCCGGCTTGTAGGCCTATTTGGGTAGGCGTATGGACGTTCCCGACGTACGTCGGGAAGTGAGCGTGCCTTATACAGCGCCGGTACAATACTGGTATAATTACCCTACTCAATCGAACTGCTAACTTCGAGATCGGTCAGAAACTTAGGGCAATTATATATGTACTTTTTTGTTTATTGTTATTATTTTATTTTATTTGGAAACTAAACAGTATTTTAAAACTAACTAACAACTATATAAACATCTTTAGGATGTTGGAAGGATTTTTTGTATAATTTTATCAATTTTTTCTAAAAGTGTTAAATGTTTCCAAAAGTGTGAAGATCGAAGGGTATGCGTAAATTTAGGGACGAAAAGACAATATCGGATAATTTTAAAAGCCGAATGTATATTAATTTTCAATAACCTGACCAACGTTTCACAAAAACTTTGAATTTTCTCTTTTATAAAATTACGAAAACCTTCATCTAAAATTGGGTACCCAAGGAGGCGAAGAAAGGTTTTATCTAAAAGTTTAATATTAGGTGCCAAAGAATTGAAATTAGATAATACCTATAGTTTATTGATGTTATTGCCGACAAAAATTTCACATTTGCTTAGATTAAGTTCCAAACCAGATCCAGATTGGAATTTATTTTTTAAAAGTGGTAAGTCTTATAATACTCTGTGTACATCTCCTCCTAGGGTGCCATCGTCTAGGTACCAGATATTAAATTTGGAATTTAGCTGCTTAATTATACTTTTACCTATAATTTCTCAAAATATTTAGATTGACAGATTAAGATTATGTACTTTTTAAGTTACATTCGCGATCTATACTAAATCTATACTGATATATGCCAGCCGAAATATAATAGAAAATTGCAAAGAAATATTCCAATAGGCTCAAGAAATGCAACCCGAGCTCAATCCGTAAATCCTTCGTACATACGAATCTCGCCTACCTATGAATAAAAGATAAATACAAGTATGTACGGCTGAGCCCTATGTAGGTACCCTTGACACTTATTTTAACTCACGTCTCGCTGTCCCACTTCGAGTACCTATAGAGCCTAAAGAAATACGCACATTCTGGTACAATTATACTCCGTATTAGGCAGAACTCGTTTTAAAATTAGTGGCAGAAGTGCCTACTTGTAGGCAGGTTTTAATTTGGTTGTACTGACAGTTTTGCTAAATAACCGATTTAAGGTACTCGGTTTCCGTCAAGGCTTATTTAATGAGTGGGCGTATATTTTCTAAATAACCAACATGTACATCTAAGGGTCCATTCACACAGACCGGCTCGGAGAGGAGAGCAGATTTTTATCACGTTGGAAACAGAGTTTTGAGTAATTGTAGTAAAGTTTATTTGTGCATGTGCACTTCTTTTGTCATTAAGAATGCTTGAACGCGCTTCGTGTGATATAATAAGAGGAGCCGATCGGCTCCGATTGTGTGCTCTTTGTCGCTATATCGGTCTATATGAAATAGTTGGCGGCTCCGCTCCGGCCAATTGCAAGCGTATACGATCCGGTCTGTGTGAAAAGAAAAAAGCGGGCCGATGCTCTCCGAGCCGGTCTGTGTGAACGGACCCTTAATAGAAAAGTTGACACACATTTTTTTATTGTTTATGTCAAATAGTTAAACTTACACACTAAAATACAAAGAATTTTGAATCTGGTAGTTTTTTGTTTAAAGGCACCCGTCATCAGGTTGTTGTTCTTAACTCCCCTGACATGTAGACATGAAACCGTAGCTGCATTTTTATGTATTTCAAGCTTATAATTCTTATCTCTAGTTACATTATTTATTTTACACCACAAACAGATATTTACATTTAATTTACACTTATACTTATATAATAAACAATTAATTATTTAAAACTTAATTGTATATTATTATACTATTTGTAAGCTAATAATGTTACATTTTATAGTGTGTTTGTGTTTGTGTGTGTTTGTATTTCCTTCTGTTTACCCTGCTTGCTATTAATTCACAAAATTTTAGAAAAGGCTTTCTTGTGGCCCTTTTGGTGAGCAAGTTGTGAAAGTTGTTGGCGTTAATATCGCAATCCAGGATATTTTCCAGATCGTACCTGGGATATGCATATAGGGGACACTCGGCCTGGATGTGTAGGACGGATTCCGTCTCTCCCAGCCCACAAGTACATGATGGGTCGTCTTTACACTTGAACCTGTGCAAGTATTCAGAGAACCCACCGTGTCCTGTGAGTACGTATTTGGTTGAGAAGTAAAAAGGGCTTGATATCACGAAATACTTTATACGCCTCTACGGTATCTGAGAAGAGTTTTGTGCCGGCTGCCGTCTCGCCAACTTGGTACCTCCAGTTCTATTTGCCAAGCGAGTCCTGACGGATTTTTCGCTTCACGAATGAAACCACTGGGCACTAGTCATAAGCTGGTCTTACCTTGAGGTACAGAGCTGCCTCTTTGGCCAATTGGTCTACGCGCTCGTTACCCTCCAACCCCGCGTGTGCTTTGATCCAGAACAAGAAAATTACCTTCTTCTGGAGTCTGCCATGTTTAATGTTTTCTCTGGCTTTCACAGTCAGTGGATGGCTGGAAGTGAGGTTCACAACAATTTCCTAAGCTGAGCGAGAGTCGCTGAGAATGGCAAAGCTCTTATGCCGGCTACGAACAATTATGGTTTTTGCTTTTCACACAGCATAGAGTTCCGCCTGGTAGACCGTGCAATGTGACGATAACTTCATTTTGACGGCGTCGGTCTCGGCTCCATTTCTCCAGACAGGCAATGCAGCTCCAACCTTGACATCAATTCGGCTGCCGTCGGTGTAAACAGTGTCAACATGGTTGACGTGTGTGCCTACATCCTGCTGATCTACCAGGTTTACGAACTCCAGGTTTGTGTGGTCCGCCGGGTGAGGGCTCTCCATGAAGCCCACCCGCTGCTATACCTCTCTATCCTCCAGCACTGATTGGGATACTCCCTTGGCGACATTCTATAACAATGCCGCCTCTCGAATTCTATTATCGAGAGAGAGCAACCCGGGCAATACCAGGGTAGAGTTCAGCGAAACGGTACGGTAGGCCCCGCATAATTTCTGAGCAAACCCTCGCTGGACAGCGTTCAGTTGTTTTTGCTCCCCTTTTTTGCATGTTGCCGGCGCCCAGGCGCTGGCGACATACCGGATTATGAGTTCCACCGTGGCCATGTAGATGGTCCGGATGACCACCGGGTGGAACCCCAACTGATCTTGGCGGCTCGAAACAGCTGTTTATAAACGTTAACAACCTTTTTACAAACGTTTCTAGCATAGCTGTTAAATGTGAGCTTTTCGTCTATTATGAACCCCAAGATCTTCACCTCTTAGACCATGGCAATGTCAACCCCACCCATCCTCAGGAGCGGCGTGTCATATTTAAGCTTGCGCGTGATCAACATTGCGTTGGTCTTGTGTGGCGCGAATCGAAGCTTATTCATTACATCCCACTCCCGGACATAGGCGAGGGTGGCATTAGCCTGTCTGTGCACTTCCAACGACTCATCGCCGTTAAACACCAGCAACATGTCATCGGCGAAGGCCTGGCAGTAATCGCCGCGTTCGCCTCTTCAATAACGGGTCAAGTTGGAGGTTCCAGAGTATTGGGCCTCCAATTGAAACCTGGACACATCCCTTGTTAGTGCTCCTCTCATGCACCACACCGGCGCATCTGACTCCAACCTTTCGGTCTTGCAGGTAGCTGTCCAGTAACCGTCTGATATTACCAGGGCACTTTTCCTCTGCCAGTTGTACCTTAATGGCCGGCCACCACGCGCTTTCGAAGGCTACCTCTATATCATAGGATATAAGTTCAACTAGTTTTCTATCGGCTAACTTGCTTCATATGTACTGCATCACAGGAAAAGAGGAAGTCCTCGGTGCTCTTCTGGGGCATAAAGCCGTGCTGAGTACTCATCCTGGGGATCAGATGCCACAAAAGACGAGCTACCGGCATCTTTTCTAGAATCTTTCCCAGCACTGGAAGGAGGCCGATGGGCCTGTAAGATTTTAGGACAGTGTAATTGTCCTTGCCAGACTTTCTTACAATAACTACTCCTTCCATATGGTGGGAAAGACTCCTAGACCAATGCACTTGTTGGTGCACGCGAGAAACACTTCCGGATCGCGAGTGATTACATGTGCGCAGATATCAGAGGTAAAGCCATCGAAACCAGGGGCTATTTTAGGATTAAAGTTCTCCACTGCGGCTTTGAGCTCTTGCTTGGTAAATGGGGGGTCATCATTATGAGCGCATTCATTTACCAGCTTAGCGTTTTCCCTGATTTGGCGGTGGCTCTCATCGACGACTCTACTTCTACGGACTGGCGCTGCGCAGCGGATTCTACGCCTCCTTGTGGCGACCTCCTTCTGCTTCACGGCTAGCTCTTCGGTCCACCACGGTATGGTAAGTATTGATTTTTGTTTAATTTTGGTAGCGTTTCTACTCATGCTTTTTTTATTATTGGGTTTCTATGAATTTATTAATATCGTCTTTGCTAATAATTTGATTTACTTTTTCTATGTTGATTTGGTTTTCAGCTTTTAACTGGTCCAGTTTCTCATGAAATCGAGTCCAGTCGGCTTTTTAGTTTTGTAGATTCTAGTTGTTTTAGCTATTGATATACCTGTGGATTTTTCTAATTTAATTTTGAGAAGTATACCGTGATAGTCTGAGCTTGAATCTGGAAGTTGCCAAATGACAGAAAACGAATGCAAGACACAAACCGTGACGTAACCGCTATTTACCTACATGCCGTATGACCGAGGGAGACAGCGAGATAGCCGCACTAAACCACTATTCCAAATATTAATTATTTTGCAACCAATTTTAATACTATTAGGACAAATATTTATTTTGATCGCTGTTAGCTCTTGTGTGTAAAATGATGTACAAAATCGAACATAGGCAACTACGAAATTCTCTGTGGGTGAGTGATGAGTGGACATGGCATGACATCAAACAAGAAAAAGCAAAATGTTCTTAGACCATATAAGCATATTAGTTAACTATAGCTATAGGTATAACTATACTAGCGTATTTACTGTCGCCTTTAAAGTAGGTATGAGCCTTGTAAATAAATATATCTAAATAAAGCCATAAAATTCAATTTATGTTCAAGTTTCAAATATGCTTCATAGTGTATCAAAAGTGAGCTTTATTTGCAAAATAAACGGGAATATTACCTTTTCCTTGTAAACCATAGCATCTTTACTTGACATATATATATATATATATATATATATATATATATATATATATATATATTGAATCGAAGGACGTCCGGGTCCCACGTCCTGGCTGTCCCGATCCAGAGGAATTCGATATTGTCAACCTTTTTTATTGCAATAGTTGGGGTGGGCAATCCGAGGGTGCGTGGGGAGTTCTTTTCTTCGCAATAATTTTATTGACATATATTTATAACACCGGCAAATTTTCATACTCTAGTTAAAGACCTTTCGTACCTACCTAAACATTATTGTTTGCTCATATATCACAAAACTTAAATCATATTACGAAAGGTATACAACATAAACACAGAAAATATGGTAATAGTCCCAATAATTCTATACGAACTTGGACCGCTTTAAGTTTAGGGACTTCAATTTTATGGGAATCGCTGTTACTGATTTCGAAGTACTTAAGATGTGTTTAAAATACAAACAATATAGGTATTTCATAAGAGATTAGATAGAGAATACTTGTGTAAGTACATGTTTAAATATCTTTATTAGATATAAACTCGAATTTATCCGCGGCTTCGCTCGCGTTAACCTTCATTTTGTCAATACATCTAAACCTTCCTTATGAATCATTCTTTCTATTGGTGAAAACTGCATGCAAATCCATTTAGTAGTTTTTGAGATTATCGCGAGCTGACAGACGGACAGACGTGGCGGGGTAGGTACTTTGTTATAACCCCGTCGCGTCTGTCCGTCTATTACATATGTAGTGATGACTATCGGAACTTGAAACATTTAATTCCAATAATATAATTTGATTAAACCGTTATTGATTTGTATGCACATAGTGTTATGTCGCCTCGCTCACCTCGCGATTCTCACATGAGACAAATATCTGTACTAAGTCTGGGTGTTTGTGTTCATTGTTTGAATAGTTGTTAAGTCTGCCGTGACGCAAGATTTTAATCTTGGTGCGAGCGTTGTGTTTTGTAAACTAACACTAGAAAGATATTTTATCGATCCTGAAAAAGAAGCAATTATGTGGTATAAAAACATAACGTATGTATGTATCTAGACCTAAACAGTGGAATCTTGGTGCAAGCTAAAATGCCGTCCAGCTCACACGCGCAGTCACGCGAGCAGTCTGAAAAGATACTCAAAGACTGGAAACAAAAACAAAACATATTGCTATACTCGTGATTATATATAGACAGCACATAATTTGTCATTCGAATGCAGGTCGTACAATTTTCGAATCTTTCGATATTATTTTCGAATTTCGATAGCAATAGTACCTAATTCTAATTATTTATGCTATTTATGAATACAGTAGGAATTCACCTAGAAACATTTACAAATTCGAACAATTATCCTATTTGACTTCATACTTCACTAGTTATAAGCTTATTTACATGCATATATACGTACCAATTCATTTGTTACGGGCTTACATAACACGAAGGGGAGGTAGTTTAAACTAAATGTACGGTGCTATAAATTTTCTATTAATTTCCACAAGTAAACTAAACGCGCACGTGCCGCGAGTAAGTTCACCACAATGGCTCCACCAGGTTAGTTTCGTCCTCACAATATACCAATTGGAAGTCGCGCCGGTACCTGTCGCCTCTCTCAAAGAACCACACACGCCTGGAATTTATTATTAACGTGTGGATTTCCTCGCGATGTTTTCCTACACCTTTTGAGGGTGGTAATAAAATTCAATGTTTAAATTGTGTACGACACGCGCGGGTTTACGTACGACAAAAAGTTTTGTTCGATAAACCTTATCACGGGATTATCTGCTGTTGCGAGAGCTGTAAACTTGTTTGTTTAAATCATCAGAACAACAAGGGAGTGCATTGTTTTTTATTTTGCGTCCTGGTTGATTTTGTGATTAGGAAGTATACTTTAAACTTTAAAAGAGAGAGTAAGCTGTGGGTAGCTTGTTAGTAGGTACCTTAGTACTGCTATAGTATAATGAATTAGGAACATAAATTTCTATTTCAATTCAATTATTTGGTAAATTCATGAAAATGGAATTAAAGAATAGAGAGAGAACTTAATTGACTTCACTTAGTTTACTATTAAAATACATAAAATTATAATATAGAGTTTGACTTATTCTGAAATAGGCAAGCACCCTGCGTCCTCTGCTACCTAGAACGTGTATATTTCAGGGAAAACTGTTTTGTGTACTGTACCTACATATTTACTATTAAAGAATATTGTACAGTCAGAACTATAAGTCGATTTACGTTTGCGAGATTTTATATTGTTGTATCAGCATGTAGCCTAGTAGTTAGCCATTCTTACAACAGAAGTTGTTATGTTAGTTCATTTCATCACGACGGTATTATGATGAGACAATTTTTATTGATAAAATTTCGTGAAGCATTTCGTTAACTTCACGAAATTAACGAAATTTCGTGGACTGCGGTGGGCTGATTGATTGATTGATTTTATAACATTTCGTTTAGAATTTAGTTTAATGTTCAGCTACTCATAACGTTTACTTATACAAAATTGCTTAATATTTTAGTCCTTTCACAAGAATTAACAAAATAAATAATATTTTTCATAAAGAAAATAGATTAGCAAAGCTTTTCTATAATGTAATTAAAATGCACATAATGCGCACGACGCTCAATAAAGTTGCATAAATTAAACCACGCACCATATAACTGCGCAACGTGTAAAATCCACCGCGGGTTCTAATTATTCTAATAGCTTTTAACGAACAAGCGGCATCATTTAAACGGCCTTTTTGGGATTTAAATATTATAAATCATCGCTGAATCCTCTATGGGCATAAAACACATTAAAATCATTATCATTAACAGCGCGTCGTAATCCACCGCCTGGCTTCGCTGTAAAGGTAAGCCAGTAAAATTGCTGTATTGGTGATTTCAATAACATATATAAAAGAGTAAAAATGTCTAGTCGTTTCCCACATAAATCCTCTACAACCTTCCTGAAAAACAAAATGTAATTCTATTCTGAGGTGCAAATTAATAGTCGACGTCGATAGCACTGAAGTTCTGTTTTCCAATTCTGCTTTTGTAAAAAACAATTTGTTTTTATAGCATACGTATGAGTATATAAAAGCGTTTAAACCGTGTCACCCATTTTTGCAAATGTTCACCTGAAATCTGGGTTGAAATACGTGTTATGTCGCTTTGCAAACTACTTTCATAAAATTCCATTCGTCCTATTGAGAGATACATAATCTAGTAAGGAATAAAATTTTCTCCGTGTTACTGTGTTCTTACTTTATTACATCAAGTTTCGATTAAGCGTCCCTAGGAGGGTCTGCGTTCGAGAAAACTAGATTCCACACTAAGCTGACCCATTTTTGCTTAAACAAAACGGAGAGAGCGCATATTCCGTATTAGGCTCTATAACAGAATTAACCAGCTTCATTTACATGCAAATCGACGTTATATAGTACTGAGACGTAATCTCTTTAGCCGAGTAAGCCCAAATACACTTAGATGCGATTGCTGTTTAATTGCATCCTCTTCAATAATTACTCCGTAATGCCAAATGTCTGTACATATTAATAATAGTACTAATATTGGCGGAGTGGCAGAATACAATCGGAAACGAAGCTATTGATCATTTTGCGAACAAATGAATCGAACTAGGGTTTGGTAGAAGTAGTAGAAGTAGTAGTAGACCACGGCGTTTATAAAGACGCTATCTTTAAAATACCCCTTGTACTACTAGTTAGTGCATCTCGTTTTGAAACTGATTGAATTGAGTTGAGACGTATCAGTCTCATATATAGAACAAGGTGCGTTATAAATTAATACGCGCAGATTTAACATACATATTAGGAACTGAATATGATCGAATCTACCTATGCCGAAAAACTATTTAAATCGACCCAGAGTATCTATAGTAAGACTCCGCGCGTTGAAAAAATGTAGCTAGCGATTTGAAACGTTCAGACGTGTGGTTCAACACCGCACTTTAGAAGTCCACTTGTGTTAGCTTATCTTATGTGGGGGCCAGTCAGTGCAGACCGGCGACACTTCGACCCAGTTGGATCTTTTGTGTCGACACTCTCCCAATAACGACTGTCATAGATGTTCATGGCAGCCGGGACCGACGGCTTAACGTGCTCTCCGAGGCACGGAGCAGGCGATAATTATTGTCAATCAATACGCACATAATTTCGAAAAGTCATGTAACTTCCGAAAGTCAGAGGTGCGCGACGTTGGTTGGAACCCGAGACCCTCTCCATTGCAGTCTGTTGGTCTCCCCACTGAGCTATCGATGCTCATCCACTTGTGTTAAGTTTAAAGGTAACAAATATTATTTTATGTTATTTCTTTTGTTAATCTAAGTTTTTGTTAAGATTGTATGTCATTTGTTGTATCTAATATTATTAGCATAGATATAAGCGACTTGGTGTATACTGTAAGCTTATATTTTTTATGAATAAATAAATAAATAAATCACCGCGCTATACAAATCCGCTCACGCGACGTAGCAAAGTGATTTGAATCAAACCAGCGTGTGGTAGAACAATTTTCTTTCGAATCCGCTAGTGTTGAAAAAAGCTATTGGAAAATGGACTGGAATCCAACCAGCAGGCATCGTGTCATAAAATACCACGTTTTTCAAATCCACTAGCGTAAAGTTGAAAGTCGGCTTGAATCTGACCAGCATATGGTAGAACACTGAGTTGTATTAAGCTTTTGAGGCACAACGACACACTGGCGGGCACACACAATAGGTTTTTAATTATGTCTGATATCCCAGAACTTGACAGGTTAGGCTGTAAAGTGATTGGAATGATACATGCGCGCAGTGCGTAGTAAAACACTGCTGTTAACAAATCTATTTGCGTTAAGTGGAAAGATTATTTGAATCAAAGCCACATATGATACAACAATATCTGTATATATTGTTGTACCATATGTTATCACATACATAGGTATAATAATAATAATAATAGAGTCACCGTCTGTCCATTCGATTGATGCTATTAGAGTATTCAGCGCAGACGCCGTTTTATCATCCAAAGTTACCAATATACCAGTCCATCAAACACCCATACCCATAGCCCATATATTAAAATCCATACGTAGCAGTAGTCCTACGGGCTACGCTTGCTGCGGCTAGTGCCGCTGTAGGTGTTCCATCCCACCTTTGATTAAAACTTTCGAAGGGCCTCTTCACGTTGGACCCATGTCTCCGTGTAAGCCTCCCAAACGGCCGAGTATTTTCCTAACGTATTAGGAATATACCCGTGAAAGAGAAACAAATAATAATAATAATAAAGCCATTTATTCCATAACCCGTAAATTTTACATTTCAAATGTTGTTAGTAATTTTTATAGATGTACTTAATTTCTAGTGTTAGTTAAAGTTCTAACTTTAACTAACACTAGATATTAAGTACATCAACTGTAGTACTTAAATTAAATCTAATTAGTTTGGGATATGGATCCCATTTTGGGTATAGGCCTCCCCCAACCTTTTCAACCTTTCCCTATCCTTGCCCTGGTCAATCCAATACATAGGTATATGATCAGTGATCACAATATTATTGAGTCCATCCATACAGCTATAACTTACCTCCACTTACCGTGTTGTAGAAATGTTTGAGACCTTAAAATTGCTAAAAACATAATATATTATTTATCTGAAAATTAGTGCAGACATACTTATGGTAGGTACTTCACAAATCTCTGGATCTTTAACTATTTCATTTGGTAGCACATTTTCTTCGCTTTGGCAATAATGGTTACACTAGCTTTAACCCGCGTTTTCGCCTCTTTAGGTCTAAAGATTTTCCTTACTAAAACGGTGTATTTTCGGGATAAAATGTAGGCTAGGGTCCTTTACGGGTAGGTACATAAAAGATATCGATATAAACAATGCGTCTATTCATTGCTGTGTGCAAATCAACAAACACACTATCGCATTTATTAGTAAGGATAAGGACTAGTACCTAAGAATGTAAGAGTAAAGACAAATATTATTTTAGATACCTGATTTTAATACAGGGTAACGTCTTGGTATATAAACTTTCCAAATTAACATACTGCTCAGTGAAAATATAGAATGAATTTCAAACTTTATGACGTGGAAACATAAAATGTTCCAAGACCTTTTTATAACATCTGTTACATTAGGCGGCGACTGTGTATGGTGAGCTTACCTAGCTAGTTAATTGTTTCAGCAAATTGACACTAGTAATCTTACCGTACATTGCAAGCATTACGACCCTTGCGTGAAACCATGTCATAAAAGCTTTTAGAGAACGGCCAGTAGATTCATGGGACGTAAGTTTAATGCACAAAGTTATTTTGAGCTTAAACACGGGACCCACATAACTGGAAATATCTTTTATACGAAAAGGGTTCACGAAAAGGTGCTGTTTTATATGGGGTATACATATAAAACAAACTTTAGATATATTATTAAATGATATTTCAATCCATTGGTCACCAAAAGAAAATCAGTGTTAGGTTTATACTCTGACTTCTATCCCAAGGATATAGGGGTGGTATTCGTTTGAAGCGACACCTAGATCCCCAGTGAAGTAATTTCGAACGGCCAGGTCCCAATGAAACCCGGCTTAGTAGAGCACAATTTCTCGAGTCTGAAAGACTTTAGATAGGTACCTACCCACTGTTGACTTTATCGGAACACGACGAAGGACATTGGTTTAAAGCCGAATCTGCCCTATGCCTATTCATGAAACCAAATTACAATAAGTTTTAGCTTTTTATTTCATACTGCCTTCCGCCTGCTGTCTCATCCGCGTTGTATATCTCATTGACATTATGATTTGTATCACGAATAACAGACTACCCTAACCTAACTGGCATAATTAATTAAAGCCTTCTGGTTCTTAAAACATCAGATGTTGTTGCTCGGCTCTTTATTTTTTGGCATTGAATGAAAAAAGGAGAACCTAACACAGTTCAATTTCATTTTAGTTAGAATATATAATTATTATTACTAGATGTTCCCGCGGTTCCACCCGCGTTTATCGTTACTGCGCCGCCCCCGTGGGTCCTAGCGTGATGTTATATAGCCTATAGCCTTCCTCGATAAATAGGCTAGCCAACACTAAAATAATTTTTCAAATCGAACCAGTAGTAATCACGCAGAATAAACCAGGAGAAACATCGTTTGTACTATGTCTGTAATGGGTAATTATTTTGCTGCAATGTTATTTTAAAACTGCGATATCTCCTAAGATATTCATTGAAATCGAGTGATGTAAAGGGCAATTTTGTTTTAAATTAAATACTTGTGATGAATAACGTATTTATTTGGATAAGGATTAATATCATGCTTATAATAATACCTTCGCAAATAATGCATTATTTTAGAACATATTTGGTTTGCATAAAAATGGTTATAGTGAGCCAACCTTAAAAGATAGACATATGCTGTCGCGGACTTTTTTTTAGAACTTTTGAAGGGAAACAATTCTGTCATACATGATTTTTGCGAAACTTTAACTGTTTACGCAGCGCACGCAGCAGAAGCTCTCAAAAGGAAAAAATACCCTCCGGTTTTGAAACATTCTTCATTGGTGCTCGGCTCCTATTGATCTTAGCGTGATGAAATATAGCCTATAGCCTTCCACGATAAATAGGCTATCAAACACTAAAATAATTTTTCAAATCGGACCAGTAGTTCCTAAGATTAGCGCGTTCAAGCAAACAAACAAACAAACAAACTCTTCAGCTTTATAATATTAGTATAGATTGTATAAATGAGAAATTGAAATTCGAGAGCCTGTGAGCTAAAACGGAAGCAAAAGATTTATAATGTAGGTAGGTATCTATGTGTTATCGTTAAAGACAGAATTTCTAAAAGTTAGTCTTGTAATATAAAGACTTAGCTTAAAGACAATCTGGGTAGGCGTTATATCAGACTATGTTCATGTTTTTTATATTACCTATTCAGTATCAGGCAAAGATAGAACACGTAGGCAAAATAGATATTTAGTGTTATGGATACACAACATAGTTTCACTGAGGCGATCACTTTATTAGATTCTACGAAACACGCACATGCGACTCGGTATAACAAAATCATAAACGTACGTACCTACATACATAAATTTAGGAGGAATCTGTGTGCGGAAGTGAGCCGCGCTGCCTGTTTCAGTTTCATTACTGATATCGGTACGTAAGCTCTTTCGATTCAATTTCCTCGCCTAGCTTCGTCTCGCACATCTCTTGACTGACGTACATAAGCACGAGATGCGCCTTACCTCATATAAAAAATAGGCTATTTACATAAAATTACACCGGCATGGTTCAGAGCAAAGACCTTCTTGAGTAGCTTAGATTTGGCAATGTACGTGATCAGGGGAAGTTTTAATATAAAATATAAGTTAGGTAGGTAAACATCATTTTAGACGGAATAGTAATTATATCATATTTCCTTTCGCATACGCCCAGAGATATTGACTATCAACCAGGAGCTCAAAATAAATGCAAGAAGGGAAGACTTCAGGCATCCCCAGGAGATATACATTTCGCGCTAAAATGCAGTCCAAAAAAGCCTGATTGGAACTGGCATCAAATCTCGCTTTAATATAGGACTGATATGGAGACCACAATGTCTCCATATGACCAATTTTAAAATATTTATGTACTTCCTTCTAATAATATCACAAATCTAACGTTTATTTCTTCATATAAAAAATAATAATCACAATTATATTTCAGTGTGCGCTTACCCTCCAATCTTCCACCACCGTTATAAAAAAACATGTAGTCCCCTTGCGGCGACACTACGTTGTTGACGCCCTCAGCAGGACATGAGCTGAATAAAAATGTCGGCATTATTTATTCTACGTCTGTTGACTCGGCAGTTGTAGAACTGCCATCAAACCTTACCGTGCCAAAACTCGTCGGCGAATAGAATATACGGGCGTAGGAGGAACGTTATTACGTCATAGCTTAGCATATTTTAGTAATTCGTGTAAATAGTTCACTGCTTGATTGACAGCGCTAGGGAGAAGCTGCAATTGTTGAATCGCAAATTATCTATTACACAAAATCAACGCCGAATTACAGGCAATAAACATTTCACGCCAAATATTTTGGAACAGCTCTTTACCTTTATTAGAAAATTGCCTTCATGTTTCTGAAGGGTATGAGGGTTGACATGAAAGGCTTCGCCGTAATTGCTATTTGCGTGTAAACTCCATTATTATACCTCGCGTGGCATGTAACAAAGGACTATTATGTTGGAGCACTCGGGGTTCACTGATAAATCTAATGCGACCATCAGCTCGATATTGTCATAATATAATAGTTCACAAATTGATTTAAGATTTTAAATTTTAATAACCTCATTCTTATTTCATGAAACTAGATTGTGTTAGTCGTTAAGACCGTCTACTTTATTTATACCTGATGGCACGGATCGTGCAGCGCTTTTACGTAGCCATCTCGCCACTGATTCGGAGTCGAGTGATGTGTAGGTTAGGTACTGTATTGGTAGCTGTAGAGTTTAAATAAATAAGACACAGGGCAATATAACTTATGTAATAAGGGCTAAGATAAGCCTTTTATCTGGGCAATGTTGTTTATTCTCAACCATGAAGCAACTAGTCTTGACTAGACTAGACAGGACTATACAGTTCGCGTAATGGTATAAATGGTTGCCTCGCCACTGACACAATGCCGGGTGTTGTGGGTTCAATCCCTGCACGTGACGGATATTCGTGTGGTCCGCAAATAGTTGTTTCAAGTCTAGGTGTTCTACGTGTCCGTAGTTTGAATGGTAGTGCAGATGTTGTCATTTCACAAAATTTGGACGTTTTCCCGATGATACGTTAATATTACTCTCCTATACTTAAATATTTTATATTTCTTTGGTGCTCTACGTTCCAAACAATCAGTTTTCTTGCAACCATGAAACAGTGAGAACAATTTGATCGAAATGTTAAATTTCATAGGTACGAATAGGCACCAGCCAAAATATAAATAGGTACATTACGAAATCCTTGAAATCTCAATCGATATAAATATTAGAGCTTGTATTCCAGTTCAGGTTATGCTATGTTATGCTTTTCAACACATTTTGTATCTACTCTATTTTATTCATATCGTTATGGAGACTGATTTTACGTCAATAAAGTACATATGGCCAGGTTTGTCGCATTTACATAGCTGTTGTTAAGCTACACATTCGATCTACTTCATAGTCTTAAATACAAAATGTAACCCAAGGTGCAGTACATTATATTAGTGTACTATGCCCAAGAACCGCAAAAAGTATTTTTCGATCAAGTGTCAAATGAAAATTTAAGACAACTGGACGCGCTGTGCGCATAGATACGCTTGGAATGTATGCTTATTGGTCTTCGGGATATTTCTCTAAATAAAAATAGAAAGCGTGCTATAGCTTATATATTTTAATAAATAAGTGGTAACAATCCAAAAAGTAGGAAAATAATCTCACAGCACGTTTAAAAATTTTATCACGTGAATATCAACTGTTCAATATCGATTACAGCACACACATTGTTCAATACAGCCTTCACACATAACTGCATTACATTATGTAATCTAATATCAAAGCACGACACACTAAATACAGTTGTCTGTAGATATTAAGTCGTAAAATTGACTTGTCTGCCGAATTTGTGCCCTATTTTGCACCGACTCATTCAGTCCGCTCTCAATTAAATTGCAAAAACATCATCAATCTCGATTCAGCGGTATAGGAAGTTGTGGAAACATAACGAACGAAGAGAACTCATGTTTACATGACGCAGAGAGCTGGCGCGAGATACATGCGCAAGTTATTCGGTACCTACTTGCGCCCACTACATGCGCAATTAAGGCGCAAGCCACACAGAAATGGCGCCTGGTGCTGGCATGAATTAAAGAACATGGATTTGTCACACGAGCGACCGCGCCATAGCATACTATTTCACATCGCTCGCATATGTTTTGTTCGAAGTAAAAGAGTTATAGCAAAATACCCGCATCACGGCGTTGCCAGACGCCATTTTTGTGAGGCTTGCGGCTTAGTACACGGGTTATTTGCGCAGGTAGCATGCTTCGATCGTCTACATCAAGCATACCTGCGCAAATGCTTTAACTTGCGCATGTACCCGTGTTGTGTACAAAAGCCATATAGCTTTTATGTGTTAATACAATTTACCGAACATGCGGTAGGTAAATACCATTTAATACTTACTATATCTGCGATTATATGAAACAATAAACTGATAATCTGATCTTACGAACTACAATTGAATATACGTAAAAACGAATGTAAGCTAAAAGCTATAATAAATGAGACGTTCAAAAATATAAATTTTCAGCAGCCAGATCCATCGAACCACTCAAGAATAAACAAGAATTTCATTATTCATAATCTAGCTAGACTTTCTATCCCTAGTATTTACTTCGTCTTACGTATAGCCTCTAATCTGTGAAGATTCGCTGGCATATTGACTTATTTTCGGATAACATTGGTCGCAGATAGTGATTTCCCATCCCGGAAATTTATTATCGATGCAAGTAGGTTATTTTCAGTCACGTGCCATTGTGTAGCTTCAACAAAAAAGTGCTTTTGAGGCAATATAACTAAATATGAAAATAACACTAAACGTAATATGGCTAATTATACGGACGTATAATATTATCAAAACATGATACAGTAAGGTACATCTTCACGTAATTAAACAACAGTTGATGATATTTTTATCTATTTGCAGATAGAACGCCTTTTTTAAGAAATGTATCTCTTTTCAAGTAGACTTGAAAAGAAAGATGAACTACCAACCGAAACAAATATACATAAATTGTTGGCAAATATTTTAAAACAAAATTCATACAAACTTTTAGTTGTGCACCAGAGTCGTAGAATCCTAAAAGACTTAAAAAAAGGTTTAATACAAACAGGTAGGATGGTCTGAGAATATTTTAGTATTTTACAATCATTATTATCTAATGAATTGTGTGTACCTATTTGTTTTGGCACAGTTTATCATATTTTGATAATGTATTGACGACCGGCTATAAATGCACAAAATATGGCAATGAAACAAGATAAAAAATAGAGAGTACCTAGGTACTATCGTTCAAAATCTTTTGTAACAACGGATAGTACGTTCCAATCTTTCGTTCTAGTACTAGTGCATGTTTATAAACTTAGCCTAAGATTATTGCTATATTATATATTATTAAATGGTTCCAATAATTACATTATCCTATTATAATACGTTACAATACGTGAGAGATACAAGAATACTGTGAAGAAAAGTAGCACTTAAATTCTTCCCTAAGCGCTGACGCTGTCGTATTGCTATTCCAAGCACAAGCAGATATTCTGCTTTGACTTGACGTAGCGATACGTTCGTGGCAGTTAGCGGCAGTGCCTAATATAAATATCCTATAGCTACTCCAACGTGCCAGAGATACATATACATACAGGCAATGTCTAGTTTAGATAGTCTGACTAAAATTAAGGCAAGTAAAGAGATATCTCTTTACCTCAATTTCAATCACAATTCTACTGTAGGATATTTACGTCTCATTAGAAGAATCATAATCACTCTTCTCTTCAGTATTCCGCACAAATCTAGGATTTTCTTTTTATAATTTACTTCGGCATTTCGTATTAGGTATGCTTATATTTTAATAACTATGTAATAGTCTTTATCACTTATTTGTCTATTTTATCAAATAGCAATGATAATAATTTATTGCTAGAATTTGAATAAATACTTTGGAATTTGAAACTTATATAATTTGTGACTACAACTCCAATCAAAATTTTCTTAAACACTACGTAGATAATATAGTTGTGAAGAAGTAAATACGAATATAATAATTTAATGCATAATGCGTTACAAGATAAAACGTGCTTTGACGAAAGAATCAATAACGAGATACTTAAGAAACTACAACATACAAAGTGTTTAAAAAATGTTTTATAACTACAAACTATAGATATACAACATGTATCATAATAAACGCACATCCTGAAAATATTTTGTTCATAATCGGCTACTGAATCAATTCTAGCTATTTTTAATATAGGTAATTTTTATCCCTAAAATAATTAAAACGAATTAAATTATACACCCATTTACTAAACAGCTGAAATAAAAGAAAATGTATCATAATTCAAGGCAATAAGGTTTTTGATGCAATAAAGGCAATAATGTTAGATTTATTTTAACTAGCGGTCGCCTAGTGGTCAAAATTCGTCCAAAATTCCTAAGCTTGCTACTTTGTTTTCTTTTTCTTTATTACATATAAATAAGGTTACCATAGTTACAAAGAATTGTACGACGTCAGACGAACAATACCGAAATACTACGAACGCGATTCGACTGCGTGTGTCAAATGCATGGATGTGTACGTGTAGTGTTTTTTCATTAATTTAATGTATTTCTAATGCATATTTTATAAAAATATTAGGATTGGCCCCTCCTTCTCCATATAAACTTTAACTGTGCCAAATTTCATACTCCTCCGTCCGCGCAATTTTCGTTAAAAGGGGTACAAAGTATTTGCTTCACGTATTAATATATAGATATACCCATACTATTATCCGCGCACAATAAAGAGAACCAATTCGTTAAATTAAAATATTTACGTACATAAAAGTAACATTTTAATGATTATATTATTATAACGATTTAATAATCTACATAATTGGGGTGTTTGAGGTTGTGCGTTATATTTGTGACATGTTGTATATTAAAATAAATTAATGAAAATACTTGTGAGCGATTTTTTGGACAACGATACTTCTAAAAAAATATCAGTAATTAGTAATTACTTAACTAGATACAAAGTACTAAAGAGCATGCAATAGGTACTAACAATATCTAAAAATAAAAGCAAGAAACCTTAAACCTTTCTTCAATAACTAAGTATGTCTTTCTTGAATAAAGGTTCGATACGCCAACATCAAACTAGAAGGCACAATCTTTCCGATTGACTCATTATACATTATACATCAAGTCACAGTTGATTACGTTTAACGTAAGAAAGTTCATAAACCACAATTTTTAAAACCTATCAACATTTCAAAGAACACATAAGATCGAATAAAGTGATTAGTTCGTATTTACATTTTGATCAATTACATTTCGTAGTTATACTATAGCCAGTCTTCTTTATAAGAAAAACTATTAATTTAATTGTATACAGTCATTTTAGTTTTCGACTTACAATACAATTCTATCTTGTCGTCAGATTTTTAAACATTAATTGAGTAGGTTACTTATATAACCTAAATTTATTAGGCATTGAATCTAATTGAATTTGTGTTATATAGGTACATGCTGAAATCGAGAACAATTTAAACTGAAAGTATTAGTAATCTAATGCATGGATCGTCGTAAAATGTATTGTAATTTAAACGGATACTATTCATTTAAATTACACTACATTTTTTGACATTGACCATGATTACTTTGCTTCCATTATTTTTTTTGCAAGTCTTCTCAGATGTAAAATCTTATCAGCTATTTCTGCAATTTATATATTATGTGACATAATGTATTCATAAATATAGTTACTGAATGCATTTGTCCAAACTTCAATCTGATCTGCAACAGTTCAAGATTGCATCATGTACAAGACTGTTAAGAAAATTACAAAGGCTCAATTTTTATAACACTGTTTCACAATCATAAAGTTACTACCATACACTGAGTTTTCTTGAATTTAAATGGACCAATGTCTAACCATATTATATAAAACATGTCCGTATTGTGTTCATACCTTTCTGTTCTCATAAAAATGCCGTTATTACACTTTTTGTTATGTGTATACCTACATATACAATAATAATAATAATCAATCGATAAATACGTAGTGAATGACTCATGTTAATGACACATTCAATCCAGCATAAGTGTATAATCTATTCAATTAATAATGTTGATAGAAATAGATCGCCACAGCTAACCATTAGTAGTGACCCTGACGTTACATTCATTATTTATTGGAAGGCTGAAAATGAACTCAAAGTGAGTAGCTTATACTCTAAAACTGCGGGTAAAATATTTCACATAGGCACGGTAATGTTATCTAACAGTATTGTAACTCGACTCTGTCCTTGAAATAAATACCTACAGCTGAGCGGTCCACGAATACGCGAGAAGCCTGCCCACCTACAGTATTTTAATTTCATCTACCTACCTATTTGGGTTTCTTTATAGTTTAGTCATTGTAAACATTATATTTTTTATTTAAAAAAATTAATTTGTTGTGAATGAAATAGGAAATTTTCAATAAAAATCATGTTATGTTTTTTGACTAGTAGATTAAAAAAAAAACAACCTTATATAATTGAGGCTGAAAAATATTTGCGCCTCGACTGAGACGTACGAAAAGCTTTATTGTTAAATTTAATAGTATAAAAAAATCCGCATTTGGATAAAAACTTTAATTAAAATACTTTTGTTTACAATTGTACTTTGGCCTAATAATTATGTAAGTACTTGTACTTATTTCAATCAAATATTAACAAGTCGCACGCTTACTGCTTACTGGTTGCCTACCGACCTCGACGCGCGTAGCTAGGTATGACTCGCGTTCCGACCGTTTGTATGAAGATAGAATACTGTTAGATAACATTACCGTAACATAGACAATATTTACGGCAATTATATTACTATTATTATCATGCCTTTACCTTTTCCTTTAAAGTTACAGTAATTGTCGTTTTATAAGCAATAATTTAAAACAGTAATCAAATACCACTAAAGTCAAATGTCGCCTTAATTTATAGGTGAACAAATTTATACCCAATATTGCATAGAATACACAAGGCATTACAGACATAAACCACTTAGCCCCAGCAAAACATTATATTAGGCTCCGGTGTAAAAGTGTAATTGTCATTGTGCCTGTAACAACATAAACACTGCCACAATTGTGCTAGTCCTGCTAGCATATTGATTTGCTATTGTATCTGCCCACTAAGATCAATAATATTTAATCTTTCAATGCTTGTTTTATTTAATAATCCTTGTGCTATGTATATTGTGCAATAAATTATGAATAAGAAAATAATGTAACACACATGAAATTAGTTCAGACCTTATGCAGTGATTATCTTGATAAAGCAGAAACCAAAATGAGTTATGGTGTCCAATGTTGAATGTTGAATAAATTCTTCTCTTTTCAGTTCTATCACCTCCTGGAATATATTAACATAAAAATATTAATTCAATGTACTAATTTTCTCTTTACTTACAATATATTATCAAATAGGAATGTAATATTTATGATGTAAGATAATAGCAAATTTTTATTACACAATTTTATATACATACCTATATCTTTTCAGAAGTTATCATGCAATTATTACTTTGATTGTTCTCTCTATGCTAGTTCTGCACATTGGACAACTGTCCATTTCTTTCTTTGAACATTGGTTGCAGCAGCACATGTGTCCACAAGGCACAAATACCACTTCACTCTTAGCATCCATACAAATGACACATTCTGCTTCTGTTACAAAGTCATCTGTTTGATTTGTAGGAACTACTCCGGTGCAGTTCTGTTCTTCACATAAATCAGGAAGAGGACTTGGCTCTAGAGATGTAGAGGCTTCAAAGTTGTGGTTTTGACTCTTTGCTCCAACATAGGAATTTATTGCTCTAATAATGCCTTCTCTATCTGAGGACAGGGAAACTCCATTTGATTTTAGTTTATCTACAGTAATGTTCAGTAAGGGTTCACCAGAAAACAAGAACTTTACTAAGAATGGTAGGCAATGGATGACACCTTCCTGAAGAAGGTAATTAGCCAGTGCTGGGTCAAGACGCTTCCCTATGTCTAATAAAGTTTTTGGGGCAGATTCCATAAGCTTCTGGTAATTCTTTAACCAAAAGTCATTGGATTTATTTGACTCACTTTCCATTTCTCTTAGTGTCTCAACCAACTGTTTCCTTCTTTTGTTTTGTTGACCAAAAAGATCATCTAAAAGATTAATTAACTGAACTCTTTGTTGAAGCAACTCATTGTAATTGTAAGCAATGTGTAACTTTTTCTTCTCTTGTTCAATGACACTAAGTCGAGCTAAATGTAAAGATATTAATGAAATCTCTTGATTGAGACTCCAACTTCTTGCATCTGCTTTTTCTAGTAGTGAAGCTACAATAGCCATTTGCACATCGTGGTCTTCCAGAAGTTGTTCCACTAGTGCTGTGTGTGACTGATCTTTTGCATTTAATAACTTACTTAATTTTTCACTAACTTCTAAGTCTTGTAGAAGCATGCTCTGTTTCATATTGTTAAAGGAGTCTTCATAGTACTTCTTGGAATGTCTAATGGAATAGTCCTCTTCTATTAGCATTTCCATTGCTCTTAAAACATCAGCCTTCCTGACATTATCATAATTCTGTCGAGTGATCTCAAGTAGCCTATTATGTTCAGCCTGTTCATATGCCAGCTGCTGCTGAATAACTTCTGGTTTCAAGTATTCTGACTGAATAAAGTTTTTCACTAAACATTCAATTTCTTGTTCATCTTCTTGTATGGATTTAATCAATTTCTGCCTATCAATTTCCTTCTCCATTTGAACCTTGGCTATTTCACTGTCCAGTTCCATCTGTTCCTGCATAATTTTATTTAAGAACTTTTCTCTTTGTTCCTTAGCAGCTCTGTGTAATCTATTCTCTTGTTCTACAATAGCAGCCTCCTGTTCCTCCCATGTGAGAGTGTTTCGTCTAGCAAATGGGTCTATTATTGTATTTGGACTTTGTATTGTTGAGATATCACTCTCAGGTAATGGTGGACAATAGTCTACACTCATTTTTTTACATAAATATTTCATAATTTCTACAGTGATCTGTGTGGCAACTTCTGGTGGAGGGAATACAAACTGTTCACCATCTATTTCAAGAAATGTAAGATTAGTAGCAAAACATAGTTCTGGACAAAGTTCAGTCAAATCATCATTATCAGTTAGTTTCAGTATTGTTAGACATTTCAACTTGCCTAATGATGGTGTCAGACTTCTGAGCTTATTATTTGATACATCAAGAATCTGTAATGATTGCATGAATTGAATACTTTCGGGAAGTATTTCAATAAGGTTATCTTGAAGGTATAGCTCAGTCAAATTGACAAAATATCTTATGTCATTGGGTAGTTGCGAAAATCTATTACTACTTAAATTGATAACCTTAATGAGATATAAGTCGGATAACTGACCTCCTTCCTCTAATGTTTGTAAACTGTTAATATGCAAAGATAAGCATTCTTTTCTGTATACTTTACATATTGAATATGTACCGGACGGTACCTGGCGCAACTGACATTCTGATAGGTCAAAATCTGGCTCGGGAGACTCCTTGGCGATGTAAAGTTTTCTCTCCAGTCTAGCTCGTGTGTCATTTTCATTACTGGATTTCCCAAACAACAACATTGTCGCTCGGTTGACGCACGACACAGCACAACCCATTAAACAAATATTGTAATTGATAAACACGCATGTACAACTGTCACCTTTTCTGGATATTCATTGCAGATGGACTGCTTTACTTTTTACAGGCTAGTATACCATCACAATTTTATCGCATGATAAGCGATTATCATAAATAAACCGAAATAACAACAATAGTAATAGAGTCTAATACGTAGTGACAGTCGTGACAGCACTGACAGCTGAGTTTGACAGGCTGACAGTGACTTCTTGACATTCAGTGCGCAGAATCGAAAACGTTTCATTGCATGCAAATCGCCTCGATATTCGATTCATAAAATACATTAACAAATAAGAGCTTCAAATAAAACAATGTTATAATTTCGAATATATTTATTTTTACCAGTCTTTATAAGATAAGTTTACTACAAATGACTGACACAGACACTCAACACAAGCTGAATTTTAAATATCTGATTAAGAATAAACAAAAATGCTAATATTAATATTGCGTTATAGTTATAATAATTATGTTCATAACATTTTAACGAAATGTTCACATAAAGGAAATAACCAAATACGTAATAAATTTCAACAAAATATCAACATAAACTATGATAGAGCCAAAAAATCTCAAAAATATTTTTAAATAATGCTAAAATTGTTGTAGGCAGATTATCATGTTTATAAAAACACCTTGGCAAATAATGCATTATTTTAGAACAAATTTGGTTAGCATAAAAAAGGTTATAGTAAGCCAACCTTAAAAGATAGACATATGCTGAGCCGGACTTTTTTTTAGAACTTTTAAAGGGGAACTATTTTGTCATACATGATTTTTGCGAAACTTTAACTGTTTACGCAGCGCACGCAGCGGAAGCTCTCAAAAGGAAAAAAAACCCTCCGATTTTGAAACATTCCTCATTGGCGCTCCGCTCCTATTGATCCTAAGATCAATAGCTAAGCGTAATGATATATAGCCTATAGCCTTCCTCGATAAATAGGCTATCTGACACTGAAAGAATTTTTCAAATCGGACCAGCAGTTCCTGAGATTAGCGCGTTCAAGCAAACAAACAAACAAACTCTTCAGCTTTATAATATTAGTATAGATCTGCTTATTATTTTCGACACCTGCCGAGGCTAGCTTATTGTAGTCTCGAACTGAGCGCGACGCGTTTCGATGCATTCATCCTGATTACATATGATATGATAAAGATGACAGCATCTTTTTAAATCTTATGATTGTTAACACCTCCATCGCTTATGTTGGTCAAAACTAGACTTGTTGTATTGCTTGTACCTAGCCATTATATTTAAACGAGTTAACCGACGTATAACTGGTTGCCTGCCATCGTAGTAAGTCAAAAACAGATAATTATTAATCATACAGATGTTAAAGATTCATATGTACACACGGCTACACATCAAGTTAGCCACTCTATATACGGATAACAGTAACTACGCTACATACAAAATAGAGAGTTGTCGGAAAGGGACAGTGTATAGTGGTGTCGATGTAATGGTAATGATAGAGCGTAACATAAAAATAACGCACTCTCTCATACGATTCGCAGCGTTCAACTTCTAATAGTTCAAAGTTCAAACAGTCTCGATTGATGTGTCGCTGTGTGTACGTATAGCAAATGTATAGTAGTTTAGTAGACAAAAAGTAACTAACCTTTTCTTAAATTTATTTAGTGAAATCACTACCAGGCTCAACTAGTAGACCTAACATGTAAAGAAGAAAGACAGGCAAAAAATTCGTAGGGAACAACATTTGCCTAAAACAGTATTTGTGGTTCTACTGTTATAACACCTTCGACAACAAACTAAAAAACAAAGTCACCTAAAACTACCTACAATAAACATAAAACAATACTGGTGGACTGCTACTAGATAAATAGAACGAAATATACAGGACACTAAAACTGCATCTTCCTTGCAAATATGAAAGCCGGATGCAGTTTGAATGCAGAATACAACAGCATCACAATACCTACTGGTATTGTGCAATACTTAATGCACGATTTTAGTCTGCTATTGGGTTGTACTCACTTATAGCATAATATACGCGCACATAGTATAACATTAGTCATAGTATACGTTACCCAGGTTGGTATATATTTATAATATAAGCCCGTTTACAAACTGTTTCATTGCTGGACACGGGCGTCTGCTTAGAAAAATTAGGCTATATAGGTTTAACTACTAGTCCATTACGGGTGGACAGTCTTCACATATCTATAAGAACATTATAGAAGCTTACAGATTTCTCACGATGTACCTAAGTAATAATTATGGACAAACCTTCATAAAAAGTGTGTGTTCTTTACTATGTATTTTGCTGTGTCCTATGTACTTTTTTGTGAAATTTTTTTAAAATCGTTTTCATAATATGTTCCTACTTAGGTACTATCAAATTTCAGCTCTTCATAAAATTTGTATCTTTAGACAATACATACCAAAAAATATATTGTACTTGAACCTAAATGTAATAACGGTACTCTAGTTAGCAGGCTTACCCGTTAATTTATAACGTCCCATTCAAGCAACACTACAAAATAAAATGCTAAGTAAAACGAGACGATTGACTTAGTGCATTATTTTTACCATGTGCGCGTGATTACTCGAACCTACTTTAATAAATTAATCTATAATATGTATAATACTTTTTTACAAAGGGCAAAACCAACAACTACCTACTACTCGATTAATAAACTAGTAGATAAACTTTAGTTATATCCACCTACGACCTATTTAATGTAAAGTTAAGTAAAACACTATACAAACTTACTGTTATAAATTATAATATATAGAAAATAAGTACTTATAGATATTTTATCTCTCTTCTTGGTTGTGAATATGATTATATGTGTCTGATCCAAATGGGCTACGAATTAAATACTCTTGTATTTTGATCGGGCCCAACGGACTATGATACCCATGTCTAACTACACTAGGTTTCAAATAATCCATATTATCTCTATTGTCATAATTAGGCAGATTATATTTATATTGAGTATACTTGTGATGCCAATCACCGAAATTGTCATTAGACCCTCCTTGTCTTTGAGGTACTTTTGAGATATATTTTTCAAATTCATCCTTTCCCATTACTGGTTTGTAATGTGATGAAGGATGGAAGTTATCTTCATATTGTGAGAATGGTATTTTGTAAAATGAATCCATATATTTTATAGCTTTGTTTTTCTTGTAAGCCGGTCCAGCAATAATAAGTAACTCTTGTTTTTTCTTATTGTTTTTGCTATCATCCTCATAATAACCTTTAACTGTAGTTTTCGGGTGATAATGATTGTCTATCTTTTTAAACGACTGGTGTTTATCGAGATCATAATGGTTGTTAATAAAATGCCCAGTGGATTTAATTTCTTCTGCTTGCGGTTTTGTATTTTTGATTGGCGCAGCTGTGCTGGGTGACTCGTCACTTTCTTCATCTGTAATATCCTCATATTCGACCGTATTTTCTTCATCTGTTTTGTAGCCGCTAAGATCTTGTTCTTGGGACGGATAAACATAAGTATTAATAATCTTAGATCGTCTATCAAATCGCTCTATAGAAGCCGGATGTGTAGTATCATCACTTTGATCGATTAATGTTTGCACAGATACAACATCTTCTTTTATTACTTTGGTAGGTAGTTCAAAATTGACATTTGCCATATATTTCAGTTTTGTATAATTATCGTGATGATGATCCTGGTTGGCCGGTTTTATTTCTTCTTCATTGAAATATTTTTGAAGCTCTGATTTATTATAAACAGGCGCTGTATATTCTTGCGTACTAGGCTCAGGTGGCTCATATAATTCTGTTATTTTCTTACCAACAGGAAAGCCTTCTTTTTCCGTCGTCGACAGGATATGCGGCGCTTTACTAAAATGATCAAATGCATAAGAAGATGGCACTGCAGTTAATTTAGGTTCTTCGCCTTTCAGTAATACTTTGATAATCACAGCTTTACCTTGATGGTATCCTATACCATAAATATCCATTGGTTTATTCTTAACACTCTTCTTTTTAGTTTCACTGTTTTCATCAGTTGTTATGGGGTCAGCATCGGCGTCGCAATACATTCTGTTTAATTTCTGTACATCTTTATCAGATAATCCTGTTCTTTGTCCAATTTGAGTTCCTCTCTAAAATGTAGAAATATATATTAGAAAATATAGTTATGTATTAACTTTTGGTAGCGTAATGACCCAAGTGTAATAATACCGTCGAAACAGGCACTTATCAATACAGGTACCTACTACAAAGTTAACAAATAAATAATATATAAAATGATTACCTTTTTTGGCACAAGCGTGTCCTGGCCATTGGCGGAGAAAGCACGTCGGCTATAATGCAGGACACTGTCGTAGTCGTACCCGACGCCAAAGTTTGACACAGAAAACGAGTTGTATTTGCGAAAGTTATGCTTTGCCTCTGGAAATAAATAAACATAGAGCCATAAGCGAAAGATCTGCTTTCTTCACTTCAAAAATGTATCATGAGTTTTGTCTACACAAAAAGGCAGACAACTTTCAATAGAAATCGAAATTTTGCTTTACACCGAACGTTTATTGCCTAGATAGACGATGGGTTAATTTATATTCGCATTGTGTAGCGCTCACGTGAGGTAGCTGTCACTGACTTTGCAGCATTGGACATAGCGTTGTAATAAAAATATATAATTTTAAATATATTTGATCTATGGTAATAATTATATAATATATAAAATATACTGACTTTTTACGATGTTCTCCCACTGTACGTCGACATAATCGTCTCTCTCCGGGCTGCTCTGCATGTGGTAAAATCCGAGAGTGTGGAGCATTTCGTGCACGATGGTGCCGTGGCGGAAACAACCGCGGCCGACAGGGTGACGACCTGACAAATTCAACACCTGGTACCCGCCCTGGTAGCCGACCTGAGAGAAACAACCTCTCCGACTACCCTAGAATGCAAAAAGAGGATTAAGTTCGTATTATTTATTAAATTTTTAGTATCGCGAACATGTTTTAACCTAGATAAATTGATCAAAGTCGCTTCACAAAGTACCTTAACTATGTCTTATTTGCCACCCAACATTTAACCCACGTAGCAGACAGGCAATCGTTTCTATTAGGTACTATAAAGATGTATAACAACATGACTGACTTCTAATGTACCGAAACATTCTGATTTCTTTGCCTTATATTAACATCGGCGTATTTATTACATTACCGCATACGCTAACGAATAGGTATTTTGTTTTATTTGTTTGTTACGCTTTCACGCCTTAACTTCTTCTTCTTCTTTTCTTTTCGTGTGGTTAGTGGTCAACCTGTTATCAAGAGTTGTTCAAGCCGCCCGTAGGCCTCTGACATGGCTTAACGACTGCTATCAATTTGACAACAACCGGGACCGACTTTTTACGTGCCCTCCGAAGCACGGAGACGCTCAGATGAAATACTACTAAGCGGTCACCCATCTATACACTGGCCGCACCCAACGTTGCTTAACCTCGCTAATCGTTTACCGATCAGTGAGTGCAACTACGCCTTAACTACTTGACCTATCATTATGAAATTTCGCATACATGTTGTTAGGTTTATAGAAAAGGACATACTTACGTTACCTTTCCCCAGAAAAAAGTACTTTTACTAACTTAACCTACCCTAAATTTACGCAATCGAAGCCATGGGTAATATCTAGTACATAATAATACCGTGATATTCATATTTAACTTTTTGTTTCTGGTATTTTCATAGAAACGTGCATACACACCTGTATGACAACAGCATCACTGTCGCCTTTCTGGTATCGACGGAACTTGATACATGATGCTCGTGACAGATCATCTAATCCGGCATGAATAGCTTGGATTTGCTCATTAGCTAAAAAAACATAACATACTTATATTAGTCGATTTTAATATAGATAGGTGTATAACGGAATAAAATCATAAAATTCTATACCTGCAACACATACATTTGGCGACAGTAACATTTTCAATCCCGATTATACAATTACATATTTATATATAATATAAATAATCAACCTTGTATTAAACTGCCCCACTGCTGGGTACGGGCCTCTTCTAAATTTAAGAAGGGTTAGGCCATATTCCACCACGCTGGCCCAGTACGGGTTGGTAGACTTCACATATCTTCGAGAACATTGTGAAAAACTCTCAGACATGCATTTTCACACGATATTTTATGGCTGGATATATTGTTTTACCCAACTACCTTAGAATAACTTAAGATTTAACTTATTGTTGAATAAGTAGGTACATAAGCGGTAATCGTTCAGCTGTTCAGCATTCATAAACCAAAACTACCAAAAATATGACGCAAAGATATAGATTTTGCGGTAACACATTCCTTTCTTTGACCTACGACATACTACGCAAACCAACATTTTAAGCAAGCTGTAATTTTGCGGAAAATATAACAGATTTTATAAAAAAAAATAAGTGAATCTGTTCATTTCATTCCAAAAATTCTTGCTGATTCTTAATCAGAATTTTCTGTAAATTTTTGATAGATACCAATTAGAAATATTATACTTAAATAGACAATTGTTGTCTAAACTATGCTATTTTCTGAAATAGGTCGCCCAATATATAACTATTTATTATTTTTACAAGCGACGTTTGTATTTACCTAAACTTTAAATACAAAGAACAATCGGCGATAAGAGACAGGTTCTGGCAATCTCCAATCGTATTTCGTAACTCATAGGATTAGGCAAATACATAATTTTCTATAAATGGTATTGCCGGCAGTAGCTATAGTTTTATCTTTAATTTGCGAATTTGTTTCAAAATACATAGAAAATAGAAATGGCTTTATTGAATATTCGTTATGTACCACTTAAAATTCTAAAAATATCTTCTATAATTTTTAATCAAATTTTATGTAGGTACATTAGAATTACGCAAACTTAGTCGTCATTTAATTTATTTCGTTTATTTAACTATAACGCCATTTCAGATTATTGTTTTGCACATACCTGGTCTAAACTATATGATCGAGATCATTTTAAGTTAACTTATAATAACTACCCGAACGAATAATACCTTTATAAGTATACAGATCTCAAAAGTACGTATACGAACCATTAGTTGGTACTTAATATAGATACTTACTAAAATGCTCTACTTGTAAAAAGAAAACGACCTCCCCATTAGGCCACCTCTTGGTGCCGTCTTTAATACCATTACGGGAGAGACCTTGGGCGACGTTTTCTACTATCAGTTTTCTTTGGCGCTCATTCAATATCAAATCGCCCTCGAATTTGCCGCTCCGTTCCCAGGCGTCATCAGACACATCATCATCAACATCGTACTCATCAGCTTCCACGCCTTCTGGGAAAACAAAACAGCTTAATCGCTGATTTCTCACAGACAAAAACTTAAGCAAAACGAAAGTAAAGTGCGCTATACGCCAGTCTATGATATAAAAGTGTAACATCCCGCCTCCACATTGCCAATTATTTGTTGAAGGAGCCGGCTCATCCGGGGGAGAACCCGTCTTTTATAAGCAACCGCCACAATGTATCTGCATTCCTTCTTGTTAATATAAGAACTGGAGGTTCACAGACCTAACCATCTAATTCGTTTATTTTCACCCCATCTCTATGTTCTCTACCCTAGAGTCAGCAATTCGCAAGTTATTTCTCTAGTATCACGCGGGTTGTAAGTTTGATTACCACTGATGTTATTAAAAACATAACAACAACAAGACAATGTCATAGTTGTCATGTTTTACCACTGTAATTAATAACTAAATAATAATTATTATAGTGTATGTCAATTCATAGTCGTAAATACATTTTACAAATGCTTATGTATATCTATGACCCATGTCGTGTCATGTTTACCAACAAGGAGAAAACCTGTTCTGTAGCATTTATTTAGGCCAGTGCTAATTATACTGTTTGTTTTATTGATGCAAGTTTCTCATTGATTGTTTACAAACCGCACAAACTCTAAATCGTTCAAAACCAATAGAGTTCATAACTTCTGCATATTATAAACAAAAAAATTTAATCAGTTTTGTAACGACTTTATTTGCTATGTCAAATAATGATAATACTATTATTATTTTAATTCATTATTTTATATAATTGTGAATTGTTAATAATTATCCATAAATTTTTATTCTAAATATTTAATTTTTCGGTATGGAATAGCGGAGCCTCCTAATGCTTAAAAGGAGACTCTGCAAACTAACTTAAGGATATTCATTGTTAAAACGAAATAAATAATTTTAATTTGAATTTGAAAACAAGTATTCAAAGTTGCAAAGCTATCACTTTCATTTATAACAATTTATGCACCATACAGTTATTCTCGTATAAAAGTTTGCATTTACCTACTTGGAACCGAGTAAATATACGTATCATAAAACTCAACTTAGTTTATGATGGAATACAGATTTTAATTTACATATCTAATAACTCAATGTGTTTGGGTAGACGAGTTCCGTTTTATTTTGTAAAAGTTGTTAGCAATTATACAATCAACTTGTTTCGGGTACTTATGTCTGAATATAAGGATTTAATATACAGATATCAATGAAGATTAAATAATTATTATAATTTGTAACATCACACACTAAACTTTCTGAAATAATTCAAATAAAAAAATTCAAAAAATAAAAGAGCAACACTTACTTTTTAGAATTGGACTGAGCTGCGATGTCCTTTTTATGTAATCCTCAAAATCCTCTAATTCTTCATATGACATCGCCAAACACTTGACTGCACAGACAATCATCAGAACTGCTGATAACTGTGTCCGTCCCATGGTAACTTATTAAACTTTAGCTTTTAAGACTAATGCTCATAAACGCATGCGGTATTGTTTTCGCTTCTTTCTATACGCTCAACTCACACAATGTCTTGGAAAAAAGTATGCCATATTAACGGTATTATAATTTGATCAACATTTTTCAATATTATTGGTATTGAATTTATCTACGTTTTAGTGCAGTGCCGCGTGGTTTTTTGTGTAGGATAAAAGCCACCGGGGTGGGGCGAAGTTTAATATAGCTTCAGATACGACCATTTCACAAGGTGTTAGGCCGCAACTGCGCCGGCGTCGCTTGCGACAGCGCCGGGCTGTTGGTGACAGAACCTCGCCTCGCCACCACCCATGACTCGTGCAACACCGAGTTGCTAAATTTTGCTGGCTCCAGTTATTTTGCGTTAACGTCCTCTAACAATAATACCAACTTGTCATTTTTGTAATTGAATGCGTGAAATAGTAAAGGGAAAGCAGTAGCTGTCCGTGACGGTGAAACTATTGTAATCGTATAAATAGATAGATACCCTTCGTTATACCAATAATTCAGTGTTGAAGAAATCTACTAAGCAGATAGAAATCACTATTAATAAATATAACGTTTTAACAAAAATAGTACCTATTATTTTAAACATCTTACAAATGCATGCAATTCGTAAAACTGCTAATACAAATACCGCTTTTTTCATATCTGAGCACAAAATGCAAGACAAGCATTGCAAAATGCAAACGAGTTTTAAGGTCAAATACCATTACTCTTGATTTATTCGTTCTTTCTGCTTATAAATTAGTCATTGAAATTATATTTCTGCCAATCTAAATACTGTATCCAGACTTTTATCGATATAGAGCAGTTGAGTAAGATGGGTAAAGTAAGAAGAGTTTCGAGATTTTATTACGTAAGTAGTACAATATTTACATGTACACTACTACTATAGATAATCAATATTTTAACAAAAAAAAGACCGACTTCAAAAACGGATATTTTGAAACAAAAAATGCACTAAAAAGTTAAAAAATAATTGCGTATTCTTGTGAATAATAAAATTATTGTTATTAATGGAGTAGGTGTCAGCCAATGTAGGTTTGTAACTACTTAAACATGAGATGTCTTACTATAATCATAACATAACATTGGCATGCACAATTACACACATAGACGCAGCACACGGCGCGGGCGGCTGACACCGACTCCAAAAATAACAATATCTTTTTTAGTGAATCTGAAGTTCGATAATGATGATTTTATTTGTCTGAATATGGGTACACCTACTCAACGCACTGCTCATAATAATATGAGAAAAGCACCGTTTAAATGAGACAAACGAAAAAAGGGAGAAACGCCTCTCTCAAAATAGGAAATCTACCTCCAGGGCCATTTCAAAAGAGACTTGTGAAGAGCGCAAAAATAGGCTTTCGAAAATGCGGGCTTACATGAAAATTTTTTTAAACGGTATACAGTTTATATCATTTTTGGCCATAGTGCATCTCATGATAATTCCAAATACGGTTGGGATGATATGTTTTATTCCGGGGTTCCGGTGCCTAAGGGCTTCAGCGTCATATTAAAAGTTGTATTATAGAAATAATAATGTTGTTATTAGCTTTTTCGTGTATACCTTGTTGAGTTTAACAGTTGCACGTAACTTCATGCCTACTATTTTATATTTATACTAAATGCTATCAATAACCAATTTGGAATTGTGTAATCAATACATATACATAATTATGTATGTGATTGTAGACATCACGCCAGATTTGCTGTTATTTATCAAAGAACTCCGTTGTATAAAACCAAAGATCTTCATCAGAACATCACTAAATTAGAATAGGGCTATCTCAAAATACTACGAAGGGCTTCCAAACCATCCTACACAGTTGTTTATTTTGTTCTTGCCAAAAATGAGAACATCATCAATGTAGCCTAATACGCATTATTCAGGATAACTCGAAAACGAATGGTCGGATCTTAGTAAGGGACCAAATGGAAAGCACCAGTTTTTAAATAAAAAAAGAATCATCAAAATTGGTTCATAAACGACGAAGTTATCCGCGAACACACATAAATATATTATTATTTATTTTTTAACCGACTTCAAAAAAGGAGGAGGTTACTTAATTCGACCGTATATATTTTTTTTATGTGTGTTCGCGGATAACTTCGTCGTTTATGAACCAATTTTGATGATTCTTTTTTTATTTAAAAACTGGTGCTATATATATATATATACGGTCGAATTGAGAAACCTCCTTTTTAATTTGAAGTCGGTACTTTAAGTTTCTAACACTTACTCTGTTGTCTCCAGAGAAACAGAGAAAGCAATTATCAATATCGACAAGTCTCTATACATTATTCTAGAACAAGAAACCACCTAACTCCTAACCGTTACAGAGTGGTACCTTCCTTCATCAGCTCTGCGTCATGAGATGATGATGACTATACGCAAAGGTCTCAATAGCTTTAGAAAATATATGAAAAGCATTATTAATACCTATAACATTTGAGGGTTGCCCTCGATTTCCCTAGAACTCCATCATCAGATCCTGACTTTGTGCCAATGGGACCACCTCAGGAGTATACTCTTTCAAATAAAAAAATAATTTTGAGAATCGGTTCATAAACGACGAAGTTATCCGCGGACACATAAAAAAAATATATACGGTCGAATTAAGTAACCTCCTCCTTTTTTGAAGTCGGTTAAAAAATAAATCTCAAAATATAAGGTTTTATGTGTTTGTGTGTCTCATTCATTGTAGTCATACTAAGAAAAAAAAACTAACTATAAATTACAATGAGATCAATCGTATACATAGGCCACATTTGCACATAAATATCCTATAATTATCTCTTTTTAATCCGATCTTTATCTTTCCAAAATCTTTAACTTATAAGCGTTAAATATTTGTTTCGGTTAATGTATTCTAAATATTTGTTAGACCTAATCACACGCAAGCCTTACGCTATGCCTAAAATTAGTTTTATTTAGTCAATCACCACTTTTGATAAGAAGGATTATACAATTCAAATAAACTATTATAGTTTCTTGTTAAGTATTCTGCAATATTCAATGCCATTGCCAGATGCCGAAAATGTAAATAATTTAAAGAATGCGAATAAAAATTTCCGGCTTTTTCTGTCCTTGTCTGGAAATTAGGTCGATGTCGATAGAGAAATTGAGCATGACCAAGACGAATCATTAGTTTGTACCATTGACCATGAATTAGGCATTAAACTATCAGCTTAACCATAGCGAGGCACAATGATGAAGCATTGTATCTGGACGCCGAATTTCCGATGATAGTCAGTTAAGCCACCTAAGATAATAATATAATAATAATATTCTACCACGTACACACAACACCATCTAGCCCAAACTAAGCAGAGCTTGTACTATGGGTTCTAGACAATGGATAAACATACATATATACCTTTTTTTTTTGTAAATACATACATATTATACATAGAAACATCCAGACCAAGACAAACATCCATGTTCATGCACACAAATGTTTGACTTGTGCGGGAATCGAACCCGCGACCTCAGGCGTGGCAGTCGGTTACACTAACCGCTACGCCATGTAGGCCGACTAAGATCAAAATTTCGCGTGTCATACGCTACCATGAACATCATCATTAGCAGTAGGTAGTTTATGTTATACTCATCTTTGCCAGTGACTTATGCCGCGTGAAATATAATTTGCTTACGACGTCATTTACGTATGTCACATTATAGATTTATATATCTGACCCCACTTAATGGAATTATATTAAATTTAGTTTACTTTCAGTTGACCGACTATCTACCAAACCTTTAAAACTGCATTAAAATCCTCTTTGTGGTTTTAGTATCACATACTAGAACAAACATCAAGTAAGTTAGATAAATATAAAAAACCCATCATATTATCGCTTTTTATATTTGAAAATATATCTATTGTTCAGCTCTATATTACTTACTATATTAATTCCATTAAGTCTTCTTTATTTTAGCCCCATTAATTCCATTGCTTACAAGTCTTTGCGACAGATGTTTCCCCTTTACTTAAACATCTGTGATCCTAATATAGTATTCAACCGACAGACGCGCATGATATCCCTGACGACTAGATATGTAATCTAAACTTATCGTTATCAGGCTAGCTCTGTCTCATTTAGGTTTACTCCTGTATTCATAAAAGTTCGTTTAGAATAAAAATAAATACCCAGTGGACTAGGCAGTTTTATTTTTCTAAATGAAAGCGTCGCAGCACTTACCAGCGGCTATGTTGGTTCTCACCACTCATGTGGTGCTTTTGAAATGCAAGTGAAAAAGATGTTTAGAGCAGTGTTTAATACAAGCCTATCATGCAGAAAAGAAGAAATTCAGTCGAGAATGCATTATAGCGTTGAAAAACACGAATTGCCCAAATGCTACCATGCTATGTGTTAACACTGATATAATTCTTAAATAATGTTATATTAATAACATTATTTAAGAATTATATCAGTGTTTGTGCCTTTTTATAGTTTTAATTAATTGTTACAGAGGATGTATGTACCTATTCAGGTATATCTCGGTTATCAGAATTATTTGTTTTGGTTCATCGTCGTCGACCGATCACTTAAATAAAGACGCTTCAACAAAAAGTTGCGTTAAGAAACATAGATCTAGATTCTAGACTAACCTTGACCAATAAGCTTTACAAGTAGATTTTAGCGCAATCATTGGTAATGTCCGAAAAACTAAAGTACCTAAGCCCATACCACGTAAATAATCACAGGTACACTGCAATAAAACTTTGAGGTTAGAGAAGTTCTATCTCACAATATTGGAGTATTCGGCTAAGGTGATTCAGAGATAACCTCATGAAATTAGCACTCTGAAGGCCTACAAAAGAACTTAAAAAGTCTTTCGATATCAGAAACCGGCATAATATATTTTGTAGAATATTTGTCCGTAATCAGAGGTGGTTTTCTATGTCGAATAACATATTTCGTAAAAAATTTAATTAATACGCGAAAACGGTATTGTAGGACGCGCGTTTAACTAATAAATGACGCGTGTCAAATGTGCACATTTTTATTTTGTATAATGTGTTTGTTAAATGCAGTTAGATGATTCGCTATTACGACGTAAAATATAGCGTGCAACTTTAATAGGCGTGTACAAGTCTGTTGTGTATACACGTAACTTGACATAAGTTTGCCACTGTTCCGATTCCAACATATAGTATTATTTCTTTTAGTGGTTTATTTCTTGAATGAAATCCTCGAATATCAAAATTATATTACCTATCGATTTCACGTACCTATGTATTATATTATTAAGTGATCACTCAGTTATTATTTAATAGGTAGGTAAGTATACAGGACAATAGTTTTGATGACAAATCTGTCTAAATTTATTTGAAGGCAATTAGCTCAAACTGTCAATACATGTATTAGGTAAAATAAAAATATATTAAATATCCAAAAAACTATACTTGCAGACAAGTAACCTAGGCCTAGGGTACGAACGACTGAGTTCCATATAAAAACATTTTATGTTATTGCTTCTAGTTTTGTCACGTAAGTCTACACACAGATATGATAATCAAATTCTTTGAAAGAAAAGCATAAATACCAAAAAATTATTGTATTGATGGATCAGCATGGGCTTTGATTAAATCGGAAAATCCACATTAACTAGGTAACGGCACTACTCAATTGTTGTTTATAAATTAAATAATTAACACATTTTAAATGTCCCAGTCAAATGGTTTAGGCTTACACTCACAGTAATCACTACGATTAAAGAAATCAAAGGGCCAAATGAAATAAATGTAAACTTTGATTCTAAAGAAAAATAAATTATATCAGGGACCCTTAGATTTGCTAATATGATTAGAGAACATGCGTGACGTCACCACGCCAATGAATGGCGCGAAACATACCGGTGTATGGCTTTAAATCACTCAGCCGCTTGCTACGTACCTACTGTGGTAAATGAGATATAATTTCGTTTTTATTGGAGAGTGTTTACAAGCATTGCTGTGAAATTTCAAATTATAAAATGATTAAGTGCACAAAAAATTATAATAAGTAATTGATCATTTTAAACTTTAGTGAAGAACAGATGTATAAAACACCTATGGACAGGATCATTTTCCAATTCGAATATGTACAGAATTTGTGTCTGAAATACTGAATTTTCATCTATACTAATATTATAAAGAGGAAAGATTTGTTTTTCTGTTTTTTTGTTTGTATGGATTTAATTCGAAAACTACTCGACCGATTTTAATCATTACCTATTTCACCATTAGAAAGCTATATTATCACCGAGTAAGATAGGCTATATTTTATTTTTAAAAAGTGCTGTTTATGACATAACCTTATCTAACCTACTTTCACGCGAGCGAAGCCGCGAGCAAAAGCTAGTATTTTATAAAAACCAACAATTTAATGTTCTTGTAACCCATTGGTTCACTTTATGTTGTTTGTGTGTCAATGATTTTTAATTTATTGAGTTAGTATGTTCAGCGCGACACCAATTGAATCGCTAGACGGAAACTGATACAATTCGGATCATAGAGATAATAGCCATATTACTAAACAGAGACGTTACAACACACTTTTTACTCGAACATGAGGGAACAATGAAACGAACAACAATGAAAAACATTTATGAAATCAACGATTTATTTTTCAATTCAAGCCTTTGTTAATATACAATAAATTATAATTGGATTATATGTCAACTATGATTAATTCTAGGCCTCCTTCTTCATTCTTTGTAGGGGTTCCTTCCTCAACCTCGGATTCCTCGCAATACATTTTGTTCAACTTCAAAATATCACTCTCAGATAAACCATTTCTCTGTCCAATTTCCACACCTTCCTACAAAATTAACCAAACATTTATAAATAAACATATAAAACATACACTAAAGAACATTTTGACGTAGATTTAATATGTGTACTTTGTTGCCACACAGATTTTTTACCGCAACATACGACTTCGAATATTTTAATGGAAGAAGCAAACATTTACTGACTCATCATAAGTCAGTCAATAACATACATATAGTATGTTATTGTATTACATATTTAATATGGATATCTTCAACTACTGTCGATGCCTGCAATAGCCTGCATTACTAAATGCCAATAAATATTAGTGACCAATAATTGTCCATCTTTTAAAATACTTCCGAAAAACCATCAAGCTTAACGACGACTTAATAACTTTTTACAGTTAACCAGTTACCTGTAATGGAATAATAGTCTTGTTTCCATTTTTAGAGAATGCCTTTTCTGTGTAATGCATTACGCTGCTGTAATCGTATGGAACTCCGAAGTCAGTTACAGTATCGTTATTATACTTTGCGAAGTTATATTCAAGACCTGTAAGAAAATGTACATTAATTAGAGAAGCCTGAATGAAATTTACAAAGACCTTACTGCAAGTTTTAGTCGTCAGTTTTAATGGACATCGCTGTTTAGAAGCGCATGCGACACTAAATGTATGGCAAGCTATCGTTTTAGAAGACGACATTTTATCTTAATCATTTCTTGACGTCTTCTAAGTACTAAAAATAGGTTGGCCTTCGCGAAGGGAATTGGTTGTCATTGTACCTTTTGACCTTTCTATACTTTATTCCACGAACGTCTCACCTTCTACGATATTCTCCCACACAATGGTAACAAACTCGTCTCTGTCATAAGTGCTCTGCATGTGATAAAATCCGATGGTGTGTAGCATCTCGTGAACGACAGTACCATGCTTAAAACATCTTGAGGCTAGATTCAGCACCTGGTTGACCTCGCCATCGTCATCTTCACCCGGAGTGTAGCCAACATTAGAGTAACAACCGTTCTCTGTACCCTTGTAAAGAACGATACTATTAGAAAATTATATCAGGACTTTATAATGTTGATTATACATAGATACAATTTATCATTAGGAAAACATAAATTTAGATAATTTGTCCGCACCTACGAGATGTATATGAATGTCTCTATATATTGTGTCCACTCTTAATTTTTATAAAAGTCCTTTCAATAGTTATCATATTTATGTTTCAAGACTAACAGGGTTGTTATAAATATCTACTTAATAGGTCCTGATCTTAATATTCAGACATTTCATAGTACTACTATTACAACTACCTATTAGCCCACAGGTTTCATTGATTTCTTGGCGGGTACCATTACAGAAAAAATATTGCGCTCCTGCTCATACACATACCTATATCCTCAAAGCAAAATGACCTGCAAATGTGCATGTGCAACCGAATGGCTTTAACTACTTCCTATCTATTAATAGAACCAATATACCAATTAAAAGTGATCTATCTTACTAAAACTCAGTCAAAATCTTTGCTATTAGTACTAATAGACTGCACTGGACATTAAAGTCCTAGATTCGATTCCCAAGTCAAGCAAAGTATATTAAAAAGTACAAAATATTATTGAAAATTTTAAATTAGAGAAACGATAAAAGTAAAAAAAAACTGTTTTTTTAACCTGGTCTGGTTTTAAAGAAATGTAATAAGATGAATCATCTCAATAACAATAGCGTTAGCACAAATCGATCGAATCGGTAATAAAAGAAAAGTTTATGAAAGCAAAGGTTTTATTTAATTCTTTGACATTGAGTGTTCTTTTTTTAATTATATAAGTTAATAAATAGTTTATTTCTTAAGTAGCATTTTATTCAATTATTTATTTATCATGAAATGTTTTCTTAATTTTATTTAGCATTTTATCCAATGTTACATAGTGTATTGGTCAACAATTATTTCTTTGTCGTCTCCATTGTTCTTTACTGGTACTTTTCCTTGTTCTTCAGTGTCCTCGCAGTACATTTTGTTCAGCTTAATTATGTCGCTTTCTGATAAGCCGTCTCTTTGTCCTATTGTCACGTTTTCCTGTAAAATATTGATAATTAGGTGATAACAATTTTTTTTGCTTTTAACCAATTAACACCTACATGCGTATCAAGATCATTTGTATTTTGGCGTAGATGAGTAGCGTATGTATTTCTGTAGTCGTATTTTATAGAACAATCGCTTTAGTATAATTATTATCTCTATCCACTAACTACAACCCTGATGTAGAACTTAAAATTGTGTGTATGTATTAAAGGTAAACAATAAATATATGGCTGTGATAATTCTAACTACATATTGTACTAAAATCCAAGCAAAAATAAAACCTACGTTAGATAGCATATTAAGCATTTCCTACCAAACTAGCAACAGTAGGTAGTAGGTAGGTATAGCGCATGAAACAAAGAGATCGAGGTACTTATAAGTAGCTAAGTTAAAAGCGGGTAGTTAAATCTATAGATTGATGATAGACATCGTTGATATCTATTGACACTCGTGCAATTTAAAAAATCAGAACAATTGATATAGCTACTTTCTATTTGATTTTTATTAGGATATTACTAACAATGTTGATTATAAAAATACTTGTTACCTGTAATGGAATAATAGTATTATTGCCATTTTTAGAAAAGGCTTTCTCTGGGTAATGCATCACGCTGCCATAATCGTACGGGACTCCAAAATCAGTTACAGTATCGTTATTATACTTCGCGAAGTTGTGTTCAGTACCTGAAATGTTCCTTTGAAGTTATATTAATTCAATCAATAGGCACGTGTACTACTACGGTTCTAAGGCAGAGCAATTTACAACAATCTTCAGACTTCAAAATTATTTACATTACATCTAACAATCTTATATTTCCTCAATGCTAATTAAAAGTACATGCTTGTCGACTTTTGTTATCGTATGACATTTTAACATTCAAACAATCAGAAGTAGGGAAGCACCGTTATTAGTAAGTAAATATATTGTGTACACAAATAAACGATTAAAGTTGACCTAATGCTACTAAATTCTATAAAGAATCATTTTTATCAAAAGTATACAGTGTAATTTATGAAAAGTGGCATATTGGTAGTCTAGTTTCTGAATTGTATGTATAGATGGTGTTAGCAGCGCCCAGGGCTATCTCACACTTTCGCAGGTACCGGTTAGCCAATAAAACAACGACACGGTATACCTACTGCACTCTCAGATTCCTTGGTGCATAGACAAAATGTTTCAGACCTATTCAATTTATTAATTGAAGTACACATATTAATAATTATGACATACTTACCGGATAATATGTTTTCCCATACGACAGTGATGAAGTCGTCGCGGTCATATGTGCTCTGCATATGATAGAATCCGAGGGTATGCAACATCTCATGCACCACGGTGCCGTGCCTAAAGCAACCTTTAGCCAGGTTTAGCACTTGGTTCACCTCACCCTCGTCGTCAGGCGTATTGAATCCTACGTTTGAGAAACAGCCATTCGCCGAGCCCTAAGATTATTTGGTCGTCTTTAATAAAAGAGACTAACATCTTATTTTTTATGCACGTTTTAACTGACTCCGTGGCGCAGCAGTAGTGAATGCGACTGCTGTGCATGAGGTCTCGGGTTCGAATCCCGGGTCGGGCCAACAAAAAGTTATTGGGTTTAAATCTCAATAGAAGCCCGGAGTTAGGAAGTTGGCGGTGTTAGACACCCCCGTGCCTCAGAAAGCACGTAAAGCCGTTGGTCCTGCGCCTGATCTCTCTCCGGTCGTGTCGGATTACCGTCCCATCGGATCATGAGAGTTAGGGAACAGAGAGTGCACTTGTGTTTGCGCACACGCTTGTGCACTATAATATCTCCTGCGCAGATGGCCAGTCTCCGTTAAGATTGGCTACTGTGACCGAAATTCGGTCTGGATGACATTATTATTATTTATGCACGTTAAAATTCGTTGTGTTTTACCGCGACTGTAAGCGTAGACGTCCTATCGTCATTGTTACATGTTCTTCTATAAGTATTAACAAGAACTAAAGTAACTAGACAACAAAACTACACAAATCACGTAGCAAATAATCCTTAGATGCACAGCATCTGACAATCAAAAACAACGCTTTTAAAAACATACGTCTACAGCCGTGAATACATTAAGACAACTATAATTCATTACACAAGATATTTATGGTGGTCAATAAATCGTTTATTTTTTGACTCAAGAGCAGACAATATATCGTGGCTTTTAATGATTAAGATGTAATTAATATATATTAAATGTTCAACACAGACCTCGGCTCATAAATGAAAATCCTAAAATAAGAACATCTCTACACCTAGGATAGTACTTATTGAGTTCTGCCCTAGGATCAGAAATATCAATATTCTAGCTACAAGTACTAGAATTATGTACATATACGCAAAAACCAATCTCCCTTTTTAAATTATACTTTCTAAAATATTGTTTGTAAATGGTAGCCAGACATGTATTACACCCGCAAATCACCAGCTATGATTTTATTTTTGCCCACGAGGAGGAGGAGGAAAACCTATTGTTGTCTATTTAATGCCAGAGGCCTTTGCGCCATCGCAGCAGTCAAAAAAACATTTTACTTTAAAACCTTGCACTTTTACCTTTTAGTAACGCCCTCATGATAATTCTTCTATTGCCGGGGCCTTCACAAACTTTAAAACAACAGATTCAAAATGCACTAAGACTTGGAACAACTATTTGTTGATGACACAATATTAACAAGTTTTGTTGATGACACAATATTAACGTGCTACACCCTTCTTCTTCACGTACGTTACTGTCTTCACAGTTACCTTTGGCTAGGTATTGCTGGCACAATTCATTTGTTTTTGCCATGCCGCACCGTCTTTTATTACCATAGCTGTGCAGAATCATAATAACGTATACATTAAAAAATATATATATAAGTAATAGTTACTTGAATTATCACTGCATGGTCGTCCTCCTTTTTTCTCTCGATGAATTTAAGACACGATTTGTTCGCAATGTCAGCTAAAGCATTCTCTATCATCGCCACTTGCTCCTCGTCTGTTAAATAAAACATTGTCTACCTTACTTATAATAATTCGCTCAATTCACCATTCATTACTTAAAGTACAGTACACCAATTATTATATCCATTTTTAATTGAAATGTTAAAAATTAAGACTGAGTTTAGATTCTCCAATCTAAACTAAGGCCAAATTTTTACATTTGCGTTATCTAGGAATAGTTGATTTTTTAAAATTCAAAAATATCATGTACCTATTAATAGAATGTAATATAAAAAACACCCTTTAATTACCGTTTTTGTTATTTCATGTCTAGGATAAGTAAATTATAAAATGGTATTTTTGAATCGGGGAGCTTTTTTTTAATTATTTCTTTGAACATTTTTTCGTTTGACTGTACTGTTTTTGGCTTGACAATAGATTTTTGTATTTATTTATGGGTGGTCCCAGTTGCCGGAAGAAAAATATTAAAATTAAATGAATCCGGCAACTGGGACCGCGGTCCGAGTTAATTGCGGTCCCAGTCGTCGGAATTTGGCTTGAACAATCGATTTTTGTATTTATTTATGGGTGGTCCCAGTTGCCGGAAGAAAAATATTAAAATTAAATGGATCCGGCAACTGGGACCGCGTCCCGAGTTAATTGCGGTCCCAGTCGCCGGAATCCTCCCCTAAAGGACTCCGAATTTATTAGTTTCAAATGTAACAGTACCTACGTAGAGGGTATGTAGGCAGTTCAATTATTATTATTAAACAGTAATGTTATTACCATAAGTAATCTCTAAACAATGCTGCAGCGCTTCAAGTAACTACTCAATTATAATTGAGTCTAAAACCTAAATTCGCACTGAATGAAAAGGTTTGGTGAAGGACTTAACTAAAAAATTCGTTAATGAGCAAGATACTTCTAATACAGTTTTTCTAAAAAAATATAATACTTTATTTAGAAACATTGTGACACGGACATACTTATTACTTTTTGTACTAGTCAATATAAGCGAAATTAATCGATAGTCGTTAATAGTATAGGTAGGTAATACTAGATAACTGAAATCCAGATAGATACCTAATAAATTACGTACTACTAACCTAATAACGTAACATAACGTAAACTTTGTATTGATGGACCTAAAACCCAGATAAATGTGATAGACCAATCAACCTTTTAACTGTGTAACTAAAGAAAAAGGCGATGATGAATGAAATGCATAGATAGGTACGCGCCATTTGAAATAATTATAATTAGGTTAAAAGGTGAAAAAAACATTGCGGTCACATCCGTGGGTCACATCACTCACATCATAACGAATTCAAAATGAGTAATGTTGCAACATACACAATGTCATGCATAATGTTAGATAACTATCAACTTTTCGCGCATAATATCATTTTAAGACTGCGCCGAGCGAAATGTACCAAAACAGGCGGTCACAGTTAAGTTGATAAAATCAACACTTTTTGTTTAATACAAATATAAAATATACATTTATCGTGTAAAAAGCTTAAAATAATTAATATTTTCGCCTATAAAATTACGTAAATTTGCACGAAAAATGCAAAAATATAAGCTCGTATTAGGTAAGTGATTTTTAGATTATAACAGTAGAAATTAATCCTATTTTACAGCTTAAACGAAACATAAATAGTTATATTACAATTTGTCCGTCCCAAATATTTAAGTTATTGGTTGACAATAAAGATACATATTTATCAAAAAATCATTTCAAATCGTCCAATTTTACTATGGCGGCCGCGCGCCGATTTGAATATCGAACTCTGTCATTCAGTCCAATTCAGTCCAACCGCGTCTTAGGCTCGGCGCAGTCACCTACTTACTTACGTATTAAGTATTCCTTAGCTGCATTATAGCGTTGTCTACCGATTCTCAACCACAGAGCTTATAGCACGTTGTCTAATTTTTGCAATAACAATGTTCACATGGTTGTAAAACCCATATCCTAACTAATATTATAAATGCGAATGTGAGATTTCTTAGTTACGCTTTCACGCCTTAACTGCTTGACGAATCTACATGTAATTTTGCATAGGTTAGAGGTACAGAAAAGGACCTTAAATCCAGACAAAAAGTATAACATTTACACGATCGAAGCTGCGGGCAAAATCTAGTATGAAATAATAGGTATTAATCCTCACGTCTTGAGTTGGAACGGTCCGCCGGCAGCAACACAATCGATTTTCAATTATGGCTAGTATTTCGGCAATTGGCTGATCACCGCGGGTCTTCGTCTTTGCCGTTATTTATAGCACAATCCATAAACTATTCACTACGCTATTGGTTTTCTACGTGACACCTAGGCTATCATGTAAAATCTAGACTACTTCACCAGCTCCTTATTTAGTATTCCAATCATTATGTAGGTAACCATGGGTTCACTCCGTTATAACTCGTCTATAGTATAGTATTTGATGTAATCTTAAGAATAGGCATGACCGTTTTCCTTATGTGGCTTTTATAAATTTAGAGATATTGTTGCCGAATACTGAGTAATCCCTCATCACTTTATCACAATTGGCAATCGACTTTTAGTTAACATTAATATGCAAAAATAAAAGACCGATATTCATAATCCTCTCTTAGACATAGGTCATTTGTTATCAAAAAAAGCTGTAATATGTGATTTAGATCCAATATCATAGTCATCACAGTGGATTAAATCTAGCTGCTCTATCGTCATGTTATATATGTTTCTGTTGATTTCTCGGCATCGCAACTAATATTTAGCTTAGTTGTATGAAAGTAGAAAACCATTATTAGATTACTAACCAAAATCTTCTTCATTAATATAATATATAACCGTCCTGTTAGGCCAGCGCTTAGCACCATTGCGTAAACCATTGCGGGATTCACCATCGACGTCCATAGCTCTCTCAATAGCCTCACGTTGCATTGCCGTCAGCAACATGTCACCCTCAAAGTAGTCTCCAAATTCACCTAAATACATAATAGACCGTTTAAAAAATATATAACAATATATTATAATAATATCTGCCCCGTATATAATCTGTCTCACTGCTGGGCACGGTCCCCTTCTCAGTCTGAGAAGGGTTAGGCCATAGAATTAAAAATAGAAGCAAAAAACGAAAAATAATAAAGAAATCTAATATTAACATGTAAGACAAATGTTATTTACCGACATCCTCGAGATTCTCCGTCTCCAAAATGGGTGCTGCACAACTTATGACTAAAATTGAACTTATAACTACCAGTATCACGTAGCTATTCATCATATTTCAGTGTAGGTACGTTAATATATGCTAGAAATCGGCCTCACGCTAAAATGATCCACTAACGCACTGAATGCCATGAGACATCCTCGCGCCTTTTTAAACGAATGAACGTATAGGTGGGTAACAACGGGACACTTCGAATATCTCGATCGATCACCTAATTAGATATGTAGTCAGGTTATCTTTTAACGAGTTACTTACGAAATTAAGTGTTCTTTGTGTCGCCACTCGAGTTATCAATGATCCCTGGTGCGCTCTCATCAGGACATTGCATGCGTTGATAACACTCAATGTCGCTACCACTTATTCCTGAAGCATCTGTTACCGATTCAATGATGAAATAAAAGTGCCCTCGAAATATTTATTTTATCCGTTACAGAATAATTCAAATCAATAATGGCTATTGCTAGTCGTCCGCTAAACGGATTAATTAAAATAACTTAATCGTCCGATTACCGGATGAATAAAATAATTTAATCGTCCGATAACATATATTTACTGTTATACTAAATTATTAAAAAATCTGTACAATATTTTTTTTTTAACGTGATCTTTCTGTAATAGATCCCGTACTCATAAAAAGCATAGAACTACGGTAAATTAATGTAAACTTGCCCTATAAGAAAGTGGCGTCAGCGTCAGCCCAAAACACAACCTAAAATTATTCGCCCACTGTACTACGCAATTAATTTAATCATCTTTTTTTTTGTAATTTATACCAATTGAAAATGTTGACGTTCTTCATCGATATGAATTGCCTGATTTTCAGTTACAAATGAATTATCCTGTATACTTGACGATATCGACTCTACGTATTTTTTTTTTGTAATTGATACCAATTTCAAAGTTTTATATAAGATAAATTAATGGTAAATTACATAGTCGATATTTCGTGCCTAACCTAACCTAACCTACATTTATGCGAGCGAAGCCGCGGGTGAAAACTAGTACAACTATACATCTAAAGGTTATCTGGTAATCCGAATAATCGGACGATTAAATTATTTTATTCATCCGGTAATCGGACAACTAATTTATTTTATTCATCCGTTTAACGGACGACTAGACACTTGGATCAATTATACTTATGCAAGGGCATCTGCCATGTAGTTAGCATTTACAATTATTTACAATATAGTCTTAAGTCAGACAGTTAGTTGGGTTTATATGATGATCACATCTTAGACTGCACAGCCGGAATGCAATAGATTTTTAAAACAGGCCTTCAAAACATTTCACATCGAAAATGTTTTTTAATAACTAGGTCCCGATCAGTTAGTTCACTTTAATAAGTATAGTGGGACGTCTTTTATTTTGACGTGACAACGTCTCGATGAACGCCGGCTGCAGGCACGAAAAAGGATGACGCATTGTTCCGTTACGCTCATTGTAACGTTACGATCGGAGCGAGAGCGCTACACGAGCGAGCGAAAGGCACGTTATGACGTTGTCACGTTAAACTATCGTCCGTAAACCGACTTTACAGACAAACAATTTTTTTTATCGCTCTTAACCTTGTAATTAAGCCAAAACGGCTTGGCGTAAGTAACCGTAGTGAGAATAATCGGTTATTCATATCACCATACATTCTGTTCGGAAAGACGGTACGGGACAGATGTTGTTTATTTTTTCATCAACGTTTCTATATGTATAGTTTGTGTAGTTTGCCCGTTCATTACTCACGCTCCTTCATTTTGTTAAACCTAGCCAACATCCCCTCGACCTCTTCGCAGTCTCTATGCAGGTTCTATCGATGGTGCCAAAGTTAAAGATGTGTTATTATGTGGCGTAGGTGCTTCCTAGTGGAACGTAGTAACTAATTTGCAAGAGATTATGTTTGTTTAATGATGAAAGATTATTTGCTCGTGTACATTCTTTTACTGCCGTTGTTTTTGTAAAATTACATAATTCTGTCACATAGCCGTATTTAGTATCCCGTTATTTTGGTGTTCTCATTGCCCGGTGTTCCAGTAATCGCGTAGCCGTTGCAGGATAACTTGATAGTTTAACCTTTTGACCGCCACAGTCATGTATACATGACAAAGCAAAATGTGTTCAGCACGCCACGATCACGACTACGAGAGGACGCTTTTGCTTTTTTGACGTGGCGGTCGATCAGTTAATGCCATCCTTTACTGAATGATGATTATGCTAACACTCCAACATAAATCTGTTATTGATGCAGTTGCTTCTAAGAGCTTATAGCTTATTTATTAAGGTACAGCGCCGATATTCAAGTTAAATAATGTCGTAAATTGATTGATGTTCGTTTGAAATTATGGAAGAATATTGGTTCTCGTTACTTTGTTTTAGATCCTTCCGAAGAACCTACATATGTAATATTTTCACTTAATGTACATGTTATTATATTTTTCATGGAATTAACCAAAATAGGATCATACCTGATTCCTCCAAAAGAAGGAGGCAGAAGTGTATTGCACCCACATTTCGCCAGCTACGTTTTAAGTCCCCCATAATAGGGAGCCTATTGCCGTGTTCATGTACAGCTTCAAACCCCATAGGTACTGCTATTAACTACTTCTCGACAGTAAATCCAATAACACTGCCGGCCCGAGAATTAAACTCAAGATCTCATGCAGTCGCGTTAACAACCGCATCACCACGAGACAATTACATATTATGTCTCATCCATTAGTGGTGACCGTATGGTTTATGCAATGTGGGCTACTCTGATGTCAATTTATGCGTAGTCAATAAACCAAGTAATTTTAGCCAAAATCATACCCAGAAAACACACGTAGTCTATATTGAACCATTAATAATTTTGCAGGAAATAAATGGTAAAACGTAGATAGATCTCTATAACACAAACATAACAACAAAAGTCTTATTCAGCCTACTCTTAGATAGCTACCCTGATCCTATAGTAATGTAATACCCAGACCCTATCGACCTAATAGATATTGAGCTAAGCGCTTAAAAGGTTAAAAATCAATTGTAGCTTCTTTTCTTCTCTAACTAGCTGTCTATCTTTATGGACAAAATCTACATATTATATAGATTTTCTGTAAATATTCTGCCTTTACGGACTTCTTTAGACTAAAAAAACAAGTGTTAAACGGGGTAGACCCTTATCGTCATAGAGAAAGTTAGCAAATTTTTCGACATTTGTAACTACATAGCTTCTTTGAATCAGCTGTACGACCACCTTGCTCTTCGCATCAAAGCACATATTGGGTATAGGCTGTTTTATTTCTTAACATTTTAGCTTGATTTATTTCATTTTTTATACATATACTAGCTGACCCGCGCAACTTCTTCTGCTTCACATAAGAGAAAGAGTGGGTCGTAGGCACCTATAATACAATTTTAAAGGAGCTAAAACTTATCCACGAACCACATAAGAACCATTGAACAAAATTTTATAAATTTACCTACAGTGCTAATTTAAAATCACGCAGAATAAACCAGGAGAAACATCGTTTGCATGTCTGTAATGGGTAATTATTTTGCTGCGATGTTATTTTAAAAAGTGCGATATTTCCTAAGATATTCATTGAAATCGAATGATGTAAAAGGCAATTTTGTTTTAAATTAAATACTTGTGATGAATAACGTATTTATTTGTATAAGGATTAATATTATGTTTATTAAAACACCTTGGCAAATAATTCATTATTTTAAAACAAATTTGGTTAGCATAAAAAAGGTTATAGTGAGCCAACCTTAAAAGATAAACATATGCTGTCGCGGACTTTCTTTTAGGACTTTTAAAGGGGAACAATTCTGTCATACATGATTTTTGCGAAACTTTAACTGTTTACGCAGCGCACGCAGTTCCCAAAAGGAAAAAAAACCCTCCGATTTTGAAACATTCTTCATTGGTGCTCCGCTCCTATTGATCTTAGCGTGATGATATATAGCCTATAGTCTTCCTCGATAAATGGGCTATCTAACACTGAAAGAATTTTGCAAATCGTACCAGTAGTTCCTGAGATTAGCGCGTTCAAGCAAACTCTCAGCTTTATAATTTTTTGTCATCATTAGACAATACAAAGATGTTTTCTTAGGCATACGCCGCCGCACTGTGGGCTGGATTTCGGCTTTCATAGACCTCCGATCAGTAATCACGAAAGCGGTGACTTTTATGCCTGCATATGTTTCGGAAGACCAAATACATACTCCAAAACTGTATCATTATATTACAGACTTATAAACGGCGCACTGAGAAATTTTTATTTAAAAATTTGTATGGAGCTGACAGAATAAAAACATATATCTCCGGTCTCGCACAATTGGCCCTAATAATTTTTCAGGGAGTCAATCTATGAATTATTTGGAATTTTTTGATATATTGCGTAATTAGTCCAGAGGTGCGAAACCGTTCTTTTTTCAATAATCAAACATTTTTTTTAGTATTGCATCAAAAGTTTAACTTTATTCCAGCTTGGCATCTATACATACATACATACATAGATTCACGCCTGTTTCCCAGAGGGGTAGGCAGAGACCACGGATTTCCATTTGCTACGATCCTGACACACTTCTCTGGCTTTATTCACTTTCATCACATTCCTCATACACGCCCGTCGGTTCAAGGAGCTCTTAACCTGGCCTTTGTCCAGAACGCCTCCGATCTGATCGAGAAACGTTCGCCTAGGTTTTCCTCTTGCGACTGTTCCATTCACACTAGCCTTATAAACTTTCTTAGTCAGCCTTTCCTCATGCATTCTTTCTACATGTCCAAACCAGCTTAACATACCCTTTTCTATTCTTGTAACTATATCCACTTTCATGCCGCATCTCTCTCTAATCACACTATTCCTTATTCCTTGGCATCTATAACTAGCGCAATAAAATTAATACGACCACGAAAACATGAATAATTATGTAATAAAAATATATTTTAGTGACAATTATTTAACTTTTTACAATAATAAACACAAAATATAAAAATAAACCTCATCAAAGTACACATAATTAATATGGAAACAATATAAAAATAAAATGGCGATCTTAAATCTTAAAAAAATAATATAAAAGTTCTTTAACAAATATGAATAAAAGTAAAATTAATGCTATAATTACAATCATACTCCAAAATCATCATGATCGTTCAGAGTCGGAATCAGAGTCAGAGTCCATTTCAGAGTCAGAATCTAAATAAGAAACGTCTCTGAATTCAAACTTTGAATTTCACAGTATCCACATGCTCACCGGAAGTTACCGCTTGCAAAATAGCAGCAAACCTATGAATCAGTTCCGCATCGAGTCCTGTTATATCAGCAGTTTTCACTGGATCTTCAAAGAACCTTCTCGCTGTGTTACCGTCATTGGTAGTACCTTGGCCCTGTAGGCCGAATTCAGTATTAAAACGATCTTGAACAATCTTCTTCGTTGCATCTCTTACATTTTGATCTTCTTTTCCTCTTACAGACCATTTTTGATGTCAAGTCTGTATGATATATGTAAAAGGCATTCCATTACATTTATGCGTGCATGCAGCGAAGATATTCCAAACTCCAACATTTCAGGTAATGTTACTCTTTTTTCTACAGCCTCCAAGTTATTCATCTAGGTCGGTTTCCCTAAACAAATGTAGCATGCAGCATTGGACTTAGCCTCTGAAAGATAAGTGCAAATCTTGGCATCAACCATTGTCATCACAAGCTCATGGCTTACTTTATTGGTTTCGCATTCGGTTGGTCAAAGAGCTGATATTTCCTCTTTCATTTTCGTTACTTCGGCCTTCACCACTGCCTCACTTTCTTTTACAAATTGAAAATGCACAGGGTGACAAAATGCTGGTGAACAAGGTTTTGGGTCTCCTCCTCACACATAATTTTTATGGGTACTAAAGATGTCATAAAAATGCTGGAATCATCGTCTGCAGAATCTAATTTTTGCTTTTATCTACTCTGACTTGATGCACTATCACAACTCCATTTCGATAACAGAATCATTTTTTCCCATGTATATTCATCATCAGGTAAAGATTTTAACACTCTTTTGGGTGTAACGTCAAGTAGTCAGAGTAATTTTAGCCGAAGAATCAGTAACTGTGATAGAGTTCTCGGGTGGATAACACTCTTTCTTCTCTTTTGGACTTGGTAATATGAGGGGTATAAATCACGAATGCCTTCACGTATAGCTGTCTCTCTCACTGTGATGTATTGCCATTTCGACAGCTTCAGAGATAGCAATAAACCAAGAGCCTTCAGAGGTGTAAATATTTTCTTGGTGAATGGTTGTTTCATCATGACATCTTGAAATTTGCTAATTAACTCTGGATTCTTTATCATGTATTCAATAACAGAAGCCATATTTTCCCTTCCATCCGTCTTTAATTTTGATACAGATTAATGTTTGACACTTTTTTCGACATACATAGTTATTTAATAATGGTGATCGTACTTATTATTTAGGCCATAGTTATAGATGCCAAACTGGTATAAAATTATATTTTAGATACAAAACACAAGAAAAACGATTATTTAAAAAAAACTTCAATAATTATCACTTAAATATGTTTTCATTATATATTCATATATTTTCGTGATCTATTATCGCTATTCATAGATGCCAAGCTGGAATAAAATTAAACTTTGAAACAATACAAAAAAAAAGGTTGATTACTGAAAAAAGAAAGGTTTCGCACCTCTGGCCTTATTATGCAATATATCAAAAAAATCCAAATAATTCATAGATTGACTCCCTGAAAAATAATTAGGGCCAACTGTGCGAGACCGGAGATATATGTTTTTGTTCTGTCAGCTCCATACAAATTTTTAAATAAAATTTCTCATTACGCCGTTTATAAGTTTGTAATATAATGATACAATTTTGGAGTATGTATTTGGTCTTCCGAAACATATGCAGGCATAAAAGTCACCGCTTTCGAAATTACTGATCGGAGGTCTATGAAAGTCGAAATCCAGCCCACAGTGCGCCCGCCCTCCGGTACCGCCGCAACCGCTATGTCCCTGCATTTTAAATCTGTAATATCTTCGAAAATATTCATTTAAATTACATACTGTAAAGGGCCATATTGATGAATATTAAATGCACAATGTATTTAAGTTACTTAATTGGATAAGGATTAATGCTGTATTGCTTAAATCGCTTCGTAAATAAGCCATTATTTCTCGTAAAAAGTAAAGGATAAAAAATGGTTATTATGGGTTATCTCTAGGAGATAGACATATACCATCGCGGACTTTTTTTGTAGACCTTTTTAAGATGTACAATACTGTAGTACATTATTTTGATCTATCTCGTAGGGTTCAGGCAGCGTTTGCAATGTAAGCGGAAAAAAATGTGTTTATATACGACATCACATTAGAAACCTCTAAAATGATCAGTGTTTCTCTACTATATTATGCATGTATTATACATATAAACCTTCCTCTTGAATCACTCTATCTATTAAAAAAAACCGCATCAAAATCAGTTGCGTAGTTTTAAAGATCTAAGCATACATAGGTACAGACAGACAGCGGGAAGCGACTTTGTTTTATACTATGTAGTGTTCAGGAGGGATAGGCAGATTATCAATTTCGCCTTGTTAGGAATCTGACATACCTCTTGCTTCATTCACTTTCATTTATATTCTTTTTGCTATTTGGTGTGAGGATGCTCGCCTTTCTACAGAATGTCTCCGATGTGGTCAGAAAACGTTCACCGAACTTTTTCTTTACAGCTGTTTTATTTTTATTACCTAATTAATTTATTACTTTTTATTTTTATAACTTTTCCTGAACTATTTGCTGCCACTACTAGTTGTTCCAATTAACTTACTACGTGTTCCAATTTCAATACAAAAACATCTAGCATTTCAATTTTGATCTACATTATATTAAACATATGTAGTTTACCTTGAGGTAGACGGGCTTGCGTGGCAGCGCGAGTATTTCCTTTACTTTGCTACTTGTTGCGATAACCGCTGTCAATTTCAATGAGAATAGATCCCGAGTTAGACGCAGGTCTGCCATAATGTACCGAAAAACTAGTCAATGACATAGACTGATTGAAATCTGATATACCTATACTTACAGTAGATATACGTATAGCGCGCGCATCTTCCGCAGACAATTGTACCGAACATGAGCAGCTCTACTATATTGCATTAATAGAAAATATTTTTCTGATTATGTTACCTCTAAAATTGTTTTGTAGGACTCTAAAATTGTTTTGTAGGACGTATTTGGACCAATATCTTTTTAAACTCTGAACTATGCTAAACCGTTAACGGTTCATTTTTAAATAAATCAGTAGTCATTAAACACATTACTTGTAAAAGCTAAATAAATACAGAAATAAAAGTGTTTGTCACAGCTCTAGATTCTCCTAAATAAGTCAAGAAATTGACATTAATAATAAAATAATAACTCAATTCAGTTGACAAAATAGCAGTGATTCAAGCTTTAGGTAAACATTTTCCAATGTTTTATGATGTGGTTTGGTCCAGCATAAATAACTAGGTCAAATTTAATGTTTCACTAAAGAGCGTCAATGTGGTCTGAATGTTATGTAGACAAAGGCTGCCAAATGTTGTTCAAACACTATAAAAGGGATTAAAGAAAAAATAAACTGTTGTAAATAAAGTGCTATATTTATTTTACAAAATAGTTACAAAAAAAACTTGCACACAAAATTTTACTGTACACACCTGCGGGTCTGATTAATGTATGAAAATCATTAACTCAATAAACATAATGTACAATAAAGTATAATATTATATAAAAAAAAACTTTACTTAAAATAAGATTTAAACTTTAAACTTAAACAAACGGTCCCAAAAAGAAAATATAGGTACTAATATTTAATTCCATTCATAAGATTATGGCATTTGTTTAATGTAATACTGAACTTGCTAATACAACAAAAATATGTACGCTGTTCACTATATTATGTGATCTTTATACTTCTTATGAATATGTTAATAACGTATGCTATAAATAAGAACATTGTGACAAATAATTATCATTGTATATTGTAAAATTAAGCCAAGGCTACAATGCTTTGCGATTACAAATCTTACGCACGAATGATTGCATCAAAGTTGAAATTATTATAAATTATTTTCATAGATAAATGTTGCATTGTATCACGTGTCGATGCGATATCAAGAATGTATAATGATATATCAACTGTGATACAATCTCGTCGTCGTAAGACCACATCCTTTGGTGACATACATTGGACATTTTAAATATTTCACTAAAGTGAATAATTAATTTAGGCAGTCTTTAATATATTTTAGATAATAATTATATCCGTTAACCGTTCCATATTTTCATAATAGACTAAATAAATAATAATACCAGACAAAGAATGGTAACGTACCCTATCAACTTAACTAACAATTAAAATATTTATACATACAAAATACAATATCAGCACATAATTCTGTAAAGCACTGTAAAACATTCTAAATATTGGTCTAGTTATTTATTGCATGGAACATTACAGTTCCTTTTGAATACACGAACTACCTGATCGATGCAAATACGTTTATAAACCTTAAGTCTGTACTGGAAATGGTATTGCTTGTATCATTGATCCTATTGTTACATAATATACGTCAGTGGATACGACTGCACGCAGCGCGGCAAGCGGCGGCCGTCGGCGACCGGTGACATCACACATCTCGGCCAGGTATATTGGGGTTTATTACGCTTACTACTAATATTCTTCTAATACAATTGCCTACGCATACAGGACGTCAATAAGACTGAGTAGTAAGCGGCACGCTACATGATTAGTATCACAAATTGTGCAGCAACACTAACAACAATTAAAATTTATTGCTATTTCTCTGAAGACATGATCGTCTTAAGGCAAATTAAATAATGATTACACTATTATATTTAAATTTGACCTATAATTATTTTTAAATGTGATTACTGTGAACGTGAGGCTGTCGAATTATTTTAATATTTGCCAAAGTTCATACAATATCTAGCTACAACTTCATAGTCAGCAGCGCCGAGTCTAAATCTTACATTAGAGTAGGTACGATTACGCAAACAATGAAGACTAATGTAAATAAGTATACATCTCAAAAGTATGTAATTCGTTAGCCTCCTTGCAGGTAAGCAACCTATAGGAAAAATATAGTTTTTGAATATCAAAAATAAAATATGCATTGATTTTTTTTTATATTTAAGAGCATGCACAAAAATATTTCATACACGAAGAAATGGCATTAGACGCTATATTTTAGCATCATTAAATTTCATCTGTCATAAAAATATAAGAGATCGGTCTCATATAAGTATGTACTACTTATAATTTATAATGTAGTAATAATATAAGTTATATAATTATGAATGCTCGCTCAAACACGTTTATAATAGACGTGACAGTGTTTAATGTCGACAATTTGTCGCTGTTGAATCATGTCCAAAAATTTGAAATTAATGTATTTTAATGTTGTTACCGCCCTGCTCGCTTCACGTGTAAAGCAAGTAAATAATGGCGATATTAATCCTCGCCATTTTATACCATGATAGCATATTAAAATTTAACGTTACGTAACCTCATCGCTTAGATACTTATCGAGTAATTAATTACTTGTACTATTTATAGAAATGGGACACTTCTATTGTTTTCAAAGTTTGGCACACGATTTAAAAATGATATGTTTATGTTGTAACGCTGTTGAGTGGAGATGCACTTAATACGAATATGTATAAAAATATAATATTAATAACATTATGCGACACGTCATATATTACTATCTCGGGGGTTTATTAAATCTCACTCCATTTTAAATGTTGGAAGCCCCATGTAAGTTTTGACTGTTTTGAAGCGTGCACATAAACTTTATCGTTGAATTGAAAGGAATTGTCCCATTTCATATAGTTACTACTTACGCGTAATGTTAATGAAACACACGGTGAACAATATACTTGAATGACTTTAAAGTTATTACACTCGAAATGCTTAATAAACGACTAAGTCACTATGGTCAAACAGTAGTTCGTCTACCTTTCCTACTACTTCAAAAAGTTTCCTCTAATTCGATGTATAGAAAGCTAACTTCCGAAGCTGGCTTACACAGTAATGTATACAATGACATCAATGGCAATTACAACAACGAGAAGATTCAAGGACATATTACTCTAAACACCCAAGGCGTCGCTCGTTTCATTAGTACACTATGCAAGTCACATGCTGATATGTAATAGACGACAGTAAATCGATTTAAATACTGATAGAAAGAATATTTACTCGATTACTATTTTGTTGTACATGAAAAGCATTGAAATCGTAAGCGCGCAAACCGCAATACTCGTCGCATCGACTCGTCCACGCATCACATTCGCTCTCGGTTCGATCACAGTCGAGAAAATCGCACAATTAATAAATACACTAATATTAATTAGGCCTTTTTAGGACAGATAATCACAATTTCTCTAAATTAATATTCACCTCGACGTACAATTCAAGCGAATCGGTCAATTCAAACTCCTTCCTATTCTTTGGATTGAAAATTTACCTGAAACAAAAAATATATCTATTAAAGATTATAGTAAAGTAGAAATGCGGTGGAATGTAAATTATAAAGCTATGAAATATGAATTAAAAATAATTTTTTTTCAGCTACCGGTAGCTTGCGATATGATCTTTGCGAACTGTAGACTAAATTATCACGTTGAATACTTATATTAAGTTAAAGCTAAGGACAATTTAATACAGGTGGGTAAAGTATACATACGTGAAACAATGACGTAACATGATTCAGACAGGCTGCGCGGACGGCGCGTGCGCGGTGTGCGTGGCGTGCGCGGGCGCGGGGGCAGGGTTAGCGCGCGTGCGCCCGCCACGCGGCTTGATGCTCTCGGACACTTGCCACATTGCCTCCTCGCTCAGCACGTCGTCGAACTCGTTGAACATCGCCAGAATTCGCTCATTCTTCTTGAACTTGTACTGCCTGCTGCCGAAATTAATATTAATTTATGTATCCGATAGACCCTTTACACCGCTCAGAACGGTCGGGCTAATCTAACGGGGGAGAGTTATTTAATCATATTGTAAAAACAGGTATATTAATTAAAATATAAATATTGTGTATAATAAGCATGATACGACATGTTACGCACTCTTTGTGGAATCTCTTCATATTCTCCATAATGTGGTACTGCTGCCATCTCTTGGTAAAGTTGATGCTACCGTCTGGCAAATGGTCTTGATTGCCGATGTGGACGAACGTCAGATCTTGAAGAACTAGACCACTGCAAAAAAGAGTAATGTTTAATAATGCCACTTTATTTTACAGTTATAGTCTCAACGCAGCCAGTGGCTGGTAAGATCAATTTATACCCGAAAAGCTGTCTTCCGTGGCTTTACCCCCTTCTCCGCTCTCGTGACCCGAAGCGCGATATGTAACTTCTAAATAAAGTAACTTTTTCATGGTAAAAGAATTATTAAAATTTGTTCAATCGATTCCAAGTTTTACAAACAAACAAATTTTAATTCTTTATAATATTAATATAAATAATAATAAGATGGACTGATTGCCATGACCCTCGATCCACACCTAAAGCGGCTCGTGTCATGCATATTGATTGACACGAAACGCATTGTGACGAGGTTCTTCTCTCTAGAACCCTAATCGTCGTAACCTGTCGTGGTGTTTTCAAAACCGGTACTTGCAGCCAGCCTTTATGTTAATTTATTATTTTTAAAATAATAATTTTAAAATGTAACATGTAATAGTAAATAGACAACAATAATAATAATGAAGTACATACATGTAAGGTATACAAGGCGGCTGCGTCTCGGCGAGCGCCTGGCGATAGGTGCGGAAGGACGAGGACGAGTCGATGATGGTGCAGTAGTCGTGCAGCGTATCGAGGATGGAGCGTGGCCAGCCCAGCCGCCGCACGGGCGGTGAGTCCAGCGCCGACACCAGCGCCAGGTACGAGTTGAAGTTGTTTATCTTGCGCAACGCCTTCATTACCTTCAAGAACTTGCTCGCGTATTTCTCACGATCGCGAGCGTCGTCCTAATAAAAAACAATAATATTGTATTAACATATTGAGTAGCGGCGGCACACACAGTCTGCCTTAACCCGTTTTTTGTAGAGTTTTGGAGTAACAGTTATGTACTTGTGACATAAAATCAACGAACCTGCTCTAAGATCCTGGAGCGCGCCCAGTAACTCATCTTATTAAAGTGTTCGGTGAACCGTGTGAGGTTAGGCGAGCTCTCTTCGGACTGTTCGCGCGGCCACAATAGCACCTCGGCCGTAGTCAGCCGTATGAATAAGGCGGCGTCGAGCAAGGTCATCTGTTCGGCCAGCTCTGTCGCCTTGAAGTCTAATAGAGTGTCGCGACGGGCGGTGACACTGCCGTAGCAAGGCGTGTCGTACTCGTATCTGTTGTTGCTCTAGAAAATATACATAATAATCAAGTCCTCTGCGAACGCGATAACTGCTTCAGCTTAAATTAGTTTAAGAACTAAGTATTCGCACGACTAATCTAGCAATTATTTTCTCATCTAGTAGTAGTATGCGGGTTTAAAACGACTAGTATTCTTGTTAACTTTTCGAACTGGGCTATTATGCTTATGGCAAGTTCACTTCGTTAGTACACTACAGAAGTGAACTTGCCGTAAGCATAGATGGCATTTTGACCCCACGATCTATCAACCGTAAAAAAATTGTTTATCTACTTGATACATCAATACTGTCAACAAGACTCACCTGCTGGAAGTGCAATTGTTTTTGTTTGTCGACTAGAATTTGTCTCAATGCCTTCGCTATAGGCAGCTCTTCTGCGTCCACAAGCCAGTAAATGAACTCCTTGATCTCCATCATCAGTGCACAGTCCAGATCGGAAATCCTAAAATAATAAAAAATACCATTAGGATAATACGATTACGTAGATGCGAAATAAATATGTAAGGAGCAACGTATTTGAACATACGTGAGGTCTGCGACGACGCGCGTGAGCAGCCCGAGCGTGGAGCGCAGGTCGTGCGGGCGCGCGCGGTGGTGCTGCGCGCGCCGCACCAGGCGCGCCACCAGCCCGCGCGGCGACACCCACGTGCGGTACGTGGCCAGGAACGCCTCCTGGTATGTGAAGTCTGCGCAAAAACACAGCCAACACAATGTGTCACTAATTTATCTCAAATATAGGGATGATTGAAATTTCGACATATTACTTACATGAGGTTACACTAGAGGCATTATGCTATAAACTGACCCGAGTATTCATTTGGATCCCAAATTTAGTAGTCGCCAGGTAAAGGCGGTTTAAGGTGATTATTTAAAAATCAATTTATATTCCAAAAATTGTATTATTGGAATCTTTGCCGTTTAAACGTACAAACTGTAGCGGTTATGAGTAACAGATTTCTACTCGAGACCAAATACATATTACGCAAGCAAACGCGTTCTTAAGACTGCACCGAGCGTAAGTCAGATAATGACAGAGCTCGTGCGGCGCATATTCAAATCGGCGCGCGGCCGCCATAGTAAAATTGTATAGAGGATTTGTAGTGCTTTTTTGATACATATGTCTCTTTATTGTCAACCAATAACTTAAATATTTGGGACGGACAAATTGTAATATAACTATATATGTTTCGTTTAAGCTGTAAAATAGGATAGATTTCTACATAGTCTAAAAATCACGTAACACGAGCTTACGTTGTGCAAATTTACGTAATTTTGTAGGCGGAAATATTATTTTAAGTTTTTTACACGGAGTAATTGTAAACACATTCATTGTTATGGTAAATATATATTTTATATATGTATTAAACAAAAAGTGTTGATTTTATTCACTTAACTGTGACCGCCTGTTTTGGCACATTTCGCTCGGCGCAGTCTTAACAGATAGCAATAATAGTCAAATTATTTATGCATTTTCACTATTATTTAGATCGAAAATCAATAGAACTATAAAACCAAGAACTATAAAGGACTTATAACGCTCCCTTGTGGTACTTCGTGTTTTTATAATGCCAGAACTATGGTAAATCTCAATTAGGCTTTTGATCATTTCTGCGTAATTTCCATAAAATGTTGGCTATTTTGCTTATGGGCGTTAGCAGGTAAACCGGCACTTACAACTATCACACAACATACACACAAAATGTTTATTTGTATATTGTGGTCTACTTAATCGAATGCTCTGCTTATACACGTAAAGATAGCACATACAAAATACTTCAATCAATATCCGTTGAAATACATCTGTACACAATGGAAAAACGGAAGCCCATATCACTAGTGTGCTACAAAAATCTCACATGACGTGGGTAGTCCGACACACAATTGATTATTTACCACTGGTTTTATTTAGTTAAGAATGTTTCTAATAACATTTGAACCTACCCCAACAATCACTTATTTAGGGCTTTTTAAACAACCTCTAGTATCCTCATAAAGAAATATGCTGAATTGCCAATCATCCTGTAAAATACTCATTTCGGCAATTGGCTCGAAATGAGCTGCACACAAATAAAGCAGAATCGCAGCCGGCAACGAAATTTAGAAGCAGAATTAGAATAAGATAGATTGTTGAAAATCCGAGCAAAAGAATCTTTACGATTCACAAATTATGTTAAAGCTAATTAGTCTTTTAAGCCAGTGCTGTGTTCAGTTTAAGGCAAGGTTTAACTAAAGATATTTGCTTCTTGATATTTTGTGCAGGCACTACATTTATGTGCGTAGGTTTTCAGTTCAAAATTAAGAATCAAAAATCGGCGCACGACTATTGATACTATCATTTGAAATACATTTTAAGTAATAATTAGTAGGTAATATTAACGATTAAGTAACGATAAGCAACATTCAACAAGCATAAGATATTAGTAAAAATAAAAACCAGCAAGACTGTTCCAGCCCCAAACATAAAGAATGTTTCGACCACTTACACTCGTCCGTTTCTGTAAAGTGAAAGCATGACAGTTCAGAAGTTAGAAGCATTGATAAAAAATGTGTATTAAGATTAAATTGTTACAAATTATTTTTGTATTCCAAAACCAATCAGTGATTTGTATAAGTGTCATAGTTAAATGTTCGAGTTTTAAATGTAATCAGTAAATATTAAGTACAGGCACCCAAATGCGTTCATGCCTTTACCAATGTCTATGAATAGTGAGATGAATGGATAGATTTACCCAGCCATTTGAAATAATGCAAAAGTCATACAAGTTATTAATCCCTTGTCCTTAGCCTAGTTTACACATACTATGTAATCGAGTCAACTTCGTAACAGACGACCTGTATCTAATCAATCATATGTCATATAGTCTATGACACAAGATGGACTAGCCGCCATAGACAAGTGACAAATCATTGGTATAAACATAACAATATAGAGTATTCGAAATTTCGAAAAAATATCGAATTTGGTATATTCGAATGCATGCGTATTCTTTTTAATAGTTCTATTCGAATATTTTGTGATGATAACGATGATTGATTCGAGTCCGAAAATTCGAGTACAACCAATAAAATTTTCTCCTCAATACGGTACGCGTAGTACAATTTCATACGGAGCGCTGCATCGCATTCGTTATTTTAGGTTGTTACTCGACGTTATGTTACATTTAAATATTCGATTGTTATTCGAATGTCGACTAACATTTTTAATGGCAATCGCGCTTTGCTAATCTAGTTTTTATGTCATAATGGATTTTAAATATAATTGCGACACTAAAATGTTTGGATTTTTATACTTAATATGTGTAAACCGGTATAATGTTGATGTTGTAAGCAGTGGCGTACCTTTGGTGGCCTTGGTGGCGAGTACAATGAGCGCGTCGGGGTGTCCGCCGCGCACCTCGGGCCCGTCCTTGCTGGGCCCCTTGAGCACGAGCCACGAGCTAATGTCAGTCTGCAGCACGATGTCGTCGGGGTCGGGCGGCACCGGCGTGCTGTTCCTGTTGTTCTCAGCCGTGGCGGCTGCGGGCTCCGTACTGCTTTCGCTCCTCTGTGACGGGAAATTCAAATGTTACAAACGTTGATGGAAAATAAATGCGATTTGGTACCAAAAATATTGTTTTTATTTCTCCAGCAATAACAATATTATATTGCATGAAATTGAGCATACTCTTTGTCAGGGGAACAGGAAAGGACATAGGGTACCATTCAATCAGAAAAAAGTACTGTTACTAACCTAACCTAACCTACATTTACGCGAGCGTAGCCGCGGACAAAAATCTAGTACACAATAAATCATAATATTACCTGCGATGGTACAGGGGATGGTGTGGGTTGCTGTACAATCATTTCTAGCTCATCTTCTAATGGGAATTTGCCGGGTACTGTTGCACTCGTAAATGATTCATCAGAATTCTGAAAATAAATGTAACATTCCAATCAGATATGACTGTAAATTATAATATTGTTCAAAAGTAAAAATGATTTATTAATTTAGGTCACAAAGTAACACTTATGTAAAGTGTAGTATGTTCTATGAAAGAACTAGATGACGTTGTTTTATAAATTACGGCTATATTAAGTGTCGACGATACACTCCTAGTCAAAAGTAATTCTTAAGGCGGGTACAGACTGTTGTAACGTAACATGCAATGTATCATGAAAGGAGCATTTCATAAGTGTGGACGCAGCGCGCGCACGAACCGAGCATGTACCTACTCGCATCTGTTTCCGGCATGGGCGCGGCGAACATAGCTCAGTCTGCCGAAAACACGCGTTCCGCATTACAGACACACACAACCCGTCCACACTGGCGCTCCGTGCACACTGCGCGCCCCTTTGTGTTCGGCGAAAAAACCGACAAATGGCGGATCGCGGCGCGCACATATTGAAATGCTCTGTTCGTGCGCGTAGTGTGCACGTTTCCTACGCGCAAGGCGGCCACACTATGGGAGTTCTGTTACGTTGCATGATACATTGCGACAATTTGGACGGCAAATTCTTTCATTGCGTGTTACATTGCATGGTACGTTACAGCAGTCTGTACCCGCCTTTACCTACCTACTTATTTTTATTTCTAAGTACGTAATGTAATAACGTTACTTATTTAAAAAATACGTAAAATTAATAAGAAATAATAATTTCAACTGAAAAAACACTCGAACACAAGGACAGAATAATGTTTGCTTACGAACAGAATAGCGAGACATCGAAAGTAATCTTAAAATATACTACCCACTATAATAAATTCATTTTTAAATATTTGCTTCTTGTTTTTCATTCATATAAAAAATGTGTTCTTTTATAAATAAACTTTTGTGAATAGAGATTTAAAAATTGTTTAAAGTAAATTAACAACATTGAGTTATTACGAAATCTACTTTTTCATTTTGTGATAGTGCACCGCCATCTTTTGCGATGTAACTAAACTATTTAACAATTCTTGTATCGATTTCCGTAAGATGGCATCAACTACCGGCTTATACCATTTTAGTTTTGACATGGGTATGCATTTTTGCAGCTCACTGTACGTCAAAATCTATTGATTAGTAAGTTTACTAACTTACTAAACTTCATTTAAGTTAGTTGTGTCATGATCTCTTATTTTTGTTAATAATTCTATTCGGGAGTTTTTATTTACCCAACGGGCAACACAGCCAACCGTAATTTTTTAAGGGATTAAATATAATGACCACCAAAAATACTAATTGCGCAGCAAAATATGCTTACTAAAATATATCATAACGAGCACCTATACGCCTCAAATCACTGCATTCAGTTCCTTCATTAGGTTCCTTCTTAAACCCAGCCAAACATAGTCGACTTATTTTGATCTCTTTAAATATATTTTGCTATGCAATTTGGTGATCATAAACAATAGTAAAAGTCAAAAATATTTGACTGTTATATTTTACTATGGAAGGGAAAAAAGTGACTCGGCTCTCGGCCAAAGATCGCTCAGGAGTGAGGAATTAGCATTCAACTGAGTAAGACGTTCTCAACAGTCCGTGTAATTGCAGTGAATTTGGAAATATAGTCACTTAATATTTTATACAAGTGAGTTTCATTATAGTTGCTAGGACAGTTCAACGGGTTGAAGCATAGGGAAGACAGCTGCGAGAAACTCACGGCAACTCTTTTATAACGCCTTTCAATATTATTTCAGTATTTTACAACTCATATCAACAAGGTGTTGTAGCCATTAAACGATATATAACGGACTATATACATATATCTATATATTGTCGGCCTCGATGGCGTAGTGGTTAGTGTAACCGACTGCCACGCCTGAGGTCGCGGGTTCGATTCCCGCACAAGTCAAACATTTGTGTGCATGAACATGGATGTTTGTCTTGGTCTGGATCTTTCTATGTATAATATGTATGTATTTACAAAAAAGAAATTATATATGTATGTTTATCCATTGTCTAGTACCCATAGTACAAGCTCTGCTTAGTTTGGGCTAGATGGTGTTGTGTGTATGTGATAGAATATTATTATTATTATTATCTAAAAAGAAAACAATAATTTTCTAATGATATTAAGGAGATTAAGTTCAAATAAGTAGTTTATCGCAAATGTATTTCACAAGACTATTCACAATTGCCAGCTTGAAGTTAGCCAGATGTATGAGTAAATATTTCTGAAATCTTTACAAGAAGCTCAACGACAGCGATATTAACTAGGCTGAGACACAAACTGGCAATACCGAAAATCGTTACACGAAAAATCAAACAAATTTTCTATTTTTATAGGCCGTTATATAATAGTTAACTTACATTGTTCAATATCGTTTCATCGGCGCTATTATGAGAACTGTTGTGTGATGACGGCCGAGGAGACGGAGGGGGCAGCAACTCATTACTCATTTGAAGCTGCAAACAAAATAGCAATATTTATTCACTAGCTAAAATGTTCTACGTTCGTTCAATTAGGATAAGCTTGACTCTTATTATTTTATATTTTGAATAACAGACACAAGAACACTCAGACTCGGAAAGGATCAACCAATTGTAGATCATACATCTCTTTGTCCCGTGTGAAATTCGAACCCACAACATTCGGCAACGAGGCGACTGTTTAAACCACTACGCCATCCGCGCAGACTAGACATTATCATTAAAAATATCAAATTGAACACTGAATATAATGTAATAATGAGTGCAATTAGCTTACCTGTTTATTCTTGTTCATCTTAGGCGGCAGGGCAGGGGGTGGTTCAAGAGGTAAAAGACTAGCGTCGCCCGAAGTCGTCATATTAACACTGTCTTCAGAACCGCTGTAGAACAAATGTAAAATTTTATTATAAATAAAATAGATGCAAGCAATTTTCTGATGGCCAATTGCGAGATTCAACATCCGACATGGATACTTATTGGTTACTACGGTTACGCTCTCTGAATCACGCGATTTTGTAACACAAAATAATCTCGGAGGATTTTGCTCAATAATAATAATCAGGTTTGTTTGTAGTCTAAGTACAGCAAACTCACTTGTTATTCTACATGTAGATTATCCCATGCGACCAACGCAACGCAAAGGTAGCAATCGTGTTACCTCTGCGTTGTGCAGGGCATTTGCGCATTTGCGTGCGTACTGATATTAACCTAGGCAAGCTAGACATTATCATTAAGTTCAAACAATATTATACTTGCCAACACATATTGCAATGTGGTTTCAATTTTTTCTGTTACCAATCTCAATTTACAACTATGATTGTTATTTATGATGAATCAGAGTCGGTTGTTTTAGGGGCACGGAAATCTTGATACAGTTAGGAATGCTAAATAATATTTCTCTTTTATTGTAGTCTGTGCATTACTATGAAGTAAATCTTACCTCATGGGTGGGTTTCCGAAGTGTTGAACAGTAAACGACTGAGCTATAGAGCGCTGTACTTGTTGATGGCGCTGCACACTCAAAGTGCCGTCACTTGTTTGTTTAGCACTAGAAAGAAGACATTACAATTAAATGTGTACGTGACATCGGTTTTAAATGTATAGCCATCATCGAACGAACTTGAATCAATGATGTATTAATATTATTCTAGCCGATTAATGACGATTGACGATTGATATCACATACTAATAGGGCATTTGACACCAATCAAATGTTTATTAATTATGTATATCGTCAGAAATTGGTATATATTAGAGAACAAGGTAACACTCTCAGTTAACAAAAATGCTTCTTCTATAGAGACAGTATGTGATGTCCATTTCTGCGAAATGAAATTGTACGAAATGTCATTTTAGCTCGTTATATAAAATAATATCTATTATTTTCAATTTGCCCTGTGTTTTTTTGAGAGATACATTCCGCAATATTATCAATTTCTGTTTAGACTGCGTCGTCGTGTGAATTTATGAATATATAAACAACAGATAAGAAGTACACCCAGACAAGGAACAACTGTTTGTGGATCACAGAAATGTTTGTCCCGTGTGGACATCGAGCCCACACAACTCGGCGCAATGATAGTGCATTGCGCCGAGTTTTGTGCGCTCGATCTCAAAGCAATCACTAAGCTACTAGGCCATCGGTTAGTTGTTTAAATTATTAAAGTTTAATATTTACCTAGCTAAATTGTATGTGTGTATTGAATGTCGGAACATATCCGGCGGCGCTGCGGCGTTGTTCGGTGGATGACTGCAGTTACCGAACATCTCCATGTACGCCATGACTACACACAAATATAGCACGTTAACATAAAACTCAACCATATTAGGACGAGGTGTAGTAAAATTTATCACTGGATATCATTTCACAATGGTATATAATTTGAATACTTTCGGTACCCGATGCGTATGTTTAATATGTATGTGTATATTACTGCTGGTCGCACATTATTCTCACTTGGTTGGCAGATCGTTCAAATGGTCGTAATATATTTTTATTATTTTGCATAGTGTGCGACTCAGCTTAATAGTTTCACGTGACAACGTACAGCCCGTAAAGTATATTGGTAACTTTTTAGTCAGTCATGACTCATGACAAATAAACGTTTACCTATAGATAAATTATCTGTAGGTAAACATTTGTCTTGCGCCAAATTATATCCCGCAATAGTTTCTTATAATAAACTTCTTTCCTAAAATGATTTGCTTACCAGCGTCAAATTTTAATACACCTTACAGTTAGTCAAAAGGATGATACACTAAGAGCGAAGGCGAAAATGTATATCGTTTCGAAGAGATACCGTCAAATTAACATGAAACAGCAATAACACGTAGTCGTAATGAAGCACTAAATACATTCTTCATCTGAAGTGATAATTAACTACGGCTCGAGTTCCGCTGTTGTTAACCAACGCAAATAAGCGACGTAAGCCCGACTGTAAACAAACGTCGACGTTCTGCACGTGGAAAGCAAGCTAGGCGTCTACCATGATACGAACAAACCACATGCTAAATGTATTTTAATTATCATAGATTACACTTTAATCATGTAAGTTCATTAGCAATGTAATTCGGCTTGTTTTGCCTTAGCAAGTAGCCGATGAAAATACATGACTAATATAGAATAAAATTTCAAAGTTACTATAAGTTAGAATTCGTTATTCATAGTAGAGCCTATAAACACTGACAGTGAAGTTGTCGCCTAATTCATCTAAAGTGAGTGATAAAAAAAGCGTAATTGACCGCTAAAGCATATCAGATGAGTCTCCATATGTCCGTTCATGGAGTGTGTCCTATCGTACTAAAACATAATGAAATACGTATGCTTGCATGTCTGTATCGACAGTGTCGCTGGAGCTACATAGCGCTTTACATGCATAGGGCCACTCACCGCTGTACGCGACGCTTTGGAACACTGCCGCGCCGCACCGGCACAACAGACAAACATGCCGTTATAGCGCACAGAATACACGTCATTACGTCATTACTTGATAACACCAAGGCGCCCGGGGACAACATTACCACTAGGGTTTAGGGGTGAGTTAGAGTGCGCGCAAACATACCCATCCCGACGATCATAGACCGAGGGGACGGTACTCGCTCAGAGAGGCATACATAGAAACATGAACAGTGCCGTCGACAGGGACAGTGCACATACATTCAATACATTCAGTCGTTCACTGTCGACAAGATGTTATATACAATCGGTGGCATAGCACAGAGACAGAGTATCTAGGGGATCTTAAACTAAGCAATCTATTTATAAATATGCTCGACGTCCCACTCCTTCACCAGTATTTCAAGTAATCATAACCAAATTAGTTCACCGGGTCGATATAGTACGGACTACCGCAACAAAAAGTACGTCACATCTTCAACTGGAGCCTCAAAGCGAGCGGTTATATCATTGAATAGGGCTCACTTCCTATACCAAGAAACGCGTCATTTGAGCTACGTTATGGACAGCTACACAGTTTTTTTTTTAAATATTGCTCAGTAATTAACTACTTTTAGGTAAAACGACTCGTTTCTTGATATAGAACGGTTCCTATATCGAAAAACGAGTCGTTTTACCTAAGCCCGGCGGTTTAGGCAAAAGATAATTAGTTCCAGAACGAATGGTCGTACTCTGTGCGACGGTAGTCCGTACCGAAACTATACAATGTAAGTCTTGAATAGATATCAGAAGTATACTGACTGTGTTTCTTCTTGAGCGGCAGCGGCGGCGGGCGCGGCGGCTGGTGCACGGCCAGCGTGTGCGGCCGCGCCTCTGCGCCGTGCAGCGCGCACGCGCCCAGCGACCTGCGAGCACAACACTCGCACTTGCATTACTAGGTAGGTTCACTACAGTGGCTAGTTGAGTAGTACGATAAACAGACACTAATACTAGCATCATCGCTATATATAATTCACATTTTAACAATTTAAAGTTGCAATATAAATTCTCGTAGCGGCGAAGCACACAGCGTGACGAAGACCCAACTATTAGTCCACCGCTGGTAGATAACGATCGCGACGTCAATTATAATTCTGTAAACACTGAAAGAGTGTCGGGGCGTTACGTGGCAATCACCTGATCTCGACGGTGGGGAAGTGTTGCTGCACGTCTTGGCGGATGTTGCGGCGCGTCTTGACGGGCAGCTCGGGCGGCGTCTCCGACTCGTCCGACGTGATGCTCGCCAGCCTGCCGCCAATGTCACACCGTTACTCACGTAAACATTACCGCGCGTCCTTGAGCGTGAGCCTAATGTTGCGATGTGCAACTAAATAATTAATGTACCGAACCGTGTCAGTTTTCATGCCATGGTATGATATTATCTGTTAGTTACTTGTGTATGAACATTGGATATGTATGTCACAATTAATACTTAACTTAGTTTAAACACAAGGTTACCATTAATTAACTTACTAAATTACCTAATATAATCTGATTAACACAAAGTTAAGAAAAAAACGAAGCTAATTCATAAGTAGTCTTATAATGTGGAGGTGTAGGGTGTATGTGGTAATAAAGAGGGGACACTCACTTTGAAGAATGGTGCGTGGTTATACTGTTGGTATTGGTTACATTCATGCGGCTCTCAAAAAGTGTGCACTTCATTTCGGTCACACAGTCTGTACTGTTAAAAATACTGCAAAAACAATAACAGGAAGCATGACACTCTAGATATTTAATATACTTTCTACATCATAAACTATCTATATAGACATTTTACTTTCATGAAAATGATTATGATACTAAAAGTATATTAAATTTCTTCGACACACAGAAGACAGAACAAATGAAGAAGACGAGATGTAAAGAATGAGATTTAAAAAAGGAAGTGAGATTTATAAAACTGTGCAAACAAACATTAGGAAAGAGTTTCAAACACTAACAAAGGATGATAAGAGGCAACAGGTTACCTGTCCGTATGGCTAGAGTAGTGATGTGAGGAGAACGAAGATGTGAAACTATGTTCTGCAGACATCTCGGCGTGACCCACAGACACGAAGCCAGACTCGTTGGAGAAACTTACGGATAGAACAGGCAAATTAAACAAAGAGGACAGGCGATTTTAACCAATATGATAGGCAATTGCAACTATCAACTGTTGGATACTGAACATAAGAGTTGTATTATTCATCAATTGATATTAACTACTTTGTAATAACAATTGTAAAATACTCAAATGTGTCTAAGATATATGACTGACACAAATAATGAATTTACAATGATATCAGAAGCACCATCAATATAATAAGAACTATTATTATTTGCCTTATTTCTGTATGGGCTGTACGTAAAAGAGAATTTAAATAACTGTAGAGAAACACATGTCAAGGTGGGTCCACATTAGTGACATTTCGCCGAGCCGAACACAGTGACCGCGACAAAGTCGGGTGTCTGTACCGATAGTGTGGACGGGATTTGTTACGCGTACAAATGTTTTGTTTCTTTTTATTTGTTATATTTTATTTGTCTGTATGTTTAAATTATGTTAGATATAAGTTTTTAGATTGTATTTAGATATTCTATGTTAATTAATGTAACTGACTTTGTCGTTTTAATTAACAATAAATAAATAAATAAAATAAAAAAAAAATGTAACGTTCATTTATCCGTCTCATACTCCCATAAAAAAATTTCAATCATAAAGTACGCCTGAACATTGTACGGACTGCCAGTCACAAATGTGGACGGCGTTTTGGTTTTGTCGCGATCAAATGCCACGGGTCACGAGCCACGGACCGATCCATCAAAAATTGGTCTTTTCAAAGGACGTCCGGTACTGTCTTGGTGTGCGGAAGACGTCCACACTGCCATTTTTGACACGCGTACAAGCCCGCGTATCATTGCGCTGGTACCTATTGATGGATCGGGCAAATGCATATCGTGACAAGAAATGAAGAAAACACCCGCTCTCCAGGAAATCATTGCAACAACGATTTTGAAGGTAGATGGTTGTGTCGATAAGTAATTAATTTAAGTATTTATACGTAGTATTGAAACGATTCGTTCGTTCGAAATATGCAGTGGAATCAAGAAAATGTTTTGAAATTTATAGAACTTTATAGCAATAAGGCAATACTGTGGGATCCTGAGCATAAACAATACTTCAAAATCCTAAAAAATGATGCTTGGACCGAAATATCTGAACAGATGAATTGCGGGGCGTCTGTACAAGACTTGACTAAACAGGTTGCAAAATGGCATCCATCGCTAGTTCGAACGTGTCAGAGCCAGCTCCGGAGTCTGATCCGATGCAAACCACCCATCCACACATCCGTAATAATCCGCGGCGATGTCACGGTGTTCGGTTCGGCGAAATGTCACTAATGTGGACCCACTTTAAGAGAAAAAAGTTTAAAGAACATATGGCTTAACCATAGAAAAGTTATTACTCGCTATGTTTATGGCATAGTACCATTAAATTAACTATTACATAATATAAGCATACGTTTAGAACGAAGAGAAAAAAAGCAAAATATTTCTTGACCATAAACAATATTAAACATTTATAGAATTGTTTGTGGTTAAGACCACGACATTGATTTGAATAGCAGCATCGGCAGAATTTATAAAGTAACTACATAGCAACTATCTATAAATACCTATATAGTTATTATTATAAATAGACTAGAGAGAGAATAACAAATAAACATAATGGTAGGTTATGTGGTACATACCGATTGTGGTTGGAGTGAGCGTGGGCATGCGAAGAGTTCATGTGTGATTCGTGCGACTCCACCGAGGCGCGCAACTCATTCACGTTGTTACAACTGCACATGCCTGCAACATGGTAACAGAATTGTCAATATCCTATATAATTAAGAAAACAGTAAGTTTATCGCAATCAACTGCTGTAAGCATTCCAGCTACGTATAATCTGTCAAGTCTTGCAATTCTAGACATACTTAAAAATCTATATCTGGCCGCCGGTGTGCCGCTGTGTCTCTATAGGTTAAGCTTAGTTGGTCTAAACATCTTTTTAAGAGTTTTCGTATATGTCAAAACTATTTAGCTGGTTCATGGCGTAATAAAAGTTGCTTGGATGAGCTATCAAAAATCTGAGGATGTCATTGGATTATAATGACATGATTTTATAACGAATGAAATTGTCAGATGTATACAACACAAATATTGATAAGCAAGTATATTTTTAACAGAATATTACTACTAAGAAGAACCAGTTACACAACTGCATAAAAATTTTACAAATGTGATAGGTTAATTCTAAATTGCCATAATTATAACTATTGTTATAAAAATTGATATATAGACTTATGATTTTATTTAAACAGCTACATTAACGTAAGTTATTTATCGTTGAAAATCTACATCGTCTTACCAAACAACAAACACGCCTATATATAAAAAAGAAAATGTTTTCACGTCGTTTTACATATCTCTGCGATTAACAATGTAAAACGGCTTAATTACAAGAACAATATCAGTACAAACATCACCGACGTGCATTGTGTAATCAAATTATAATAACCATATGATGTAAGACTATGTAAAAAATCATGGCGGTAATTGTATACATTCACATACTAATTATACGCTTCGCTGAACCTTCGCATGTGATTATAATATGAAACTTTACTCTTAATAATTGGCTTAGTTTAGTTTTACAGACATATGTTTGATAAATGAGAAAAATCTAAGGATGACACACAACTCTGTTATTTCAAGTTATTTTTAGTTTTAATGTTTAGTTTGTCTGTGTATAAAAACAGTATAAAATCCATAACTATCTTAAGACGTTTGTAAAACCACACGGATTCTCGATATAGGTTTGCGATGGCATAAACTATAGGAGATATAATATGGAAAAATAAAATAAATAGGCACAAATGACGCTGGCGAATGAGTTCTGTAAATACGGCTTGTATTTATTAAACTCATTCGCTAAAGATGACCTAAACAGAAAAACGATTTTTATCAGATATAATAAACTGACTTTGCCCTGGATTCAGTATTAGTAATCCAAAGTCAAAAATTTATTATAATTTTCGACAACTGTCGTAACTTTGCTAACTACAGCAGTACCTCATAATGGTTTAAGCATAAAATCAATTGGTATTAATGTAATGTGGGCGTCAAACTAGGGTTATTACATCAACCATGCTTTAAATCAGTGACCGTTTAAACTTTCTATCATATCAGCCTTAGAGGTCAACGAACCAAGATCATACATATGCAAAACAACATTGCATTACAATTATAATAATTTAGCATTACTCACCAACCAAATCGGAGTTAGGAGGCGTGGCGAACACATGGTCGCGATTAGTAGGGTCATGAGCGTTGCGATCTTCGTCATTGGAGACGTTCAGCATGGAGTCCAGAGAACCGCTGCTGTGAGACTGCAACGACAATCTGGAAATTCAATGTTTAAACCATTAAGTTATTTGAATGGTACAATCTTACAAGCAGTTGCCATACTTGCAATTGAGGGGATCCCCTGTACTGTGAGGTGCAGTATCTCCTCTCAAGTATGAGTATTTTAGTTTGGCTAAAAGGGATTGGTAATGCTGAGTTGCATCAATTTACTACAATGGTAACTGGAGAAAACACATACTAAAGCAAAAACGAGTTGCACAATTAATTATTATTTCTTTGTTCTAACAAAACAAATATATAATAATTATTTATACTTATTTAAATAAAAATATAGTTACATTTTTGGCTCAACCATTTTTTTGTAATCTCAATTAATGCAACTTAGCTTAAGTAAACGTAAAGTAGACAATATAACTTGATAATAACATGGGAAAACATATTTCTTTAGTTGTATTTTGGTACAAAAATCCGGCCTGAATTTAGACGAGATAATTATTTTTGTAATGACAATGACAATAATTTCTGTAGCATTTAAGGCACATATATGTAGTTTTAATTGTCCAAAACACTGCAATCACACAAAGGATCGTTGATAATAATCAACAATCTCTTGTGTGATTGCAGTGTTTGATTGTATACATATAGAAAATAATTAAAAATGTTAAACAGGTTACTTTAAAAAAGCGATTTCTTAGGCTGATTTTAGAGTCACGCTGACCGGGCGCTGACCGTCGGCGCTGACAGATCAATATGTATGTAATTAAAGCAATCGTTCCTGAGTCACGCTGATGGCTCAGCGCTGACATTACATACATTTCCACTGTCAGCGCCGTCCCTATCTACAAGACCCGAGTAGATAGTTTCGGGGGGAGAACTACGGGTCTCCTCCTTAGGACCAGGGTACTGCGGGGTCAGGAAGCCCACTGCGCCTCGAAAGGCGTGTTCTATCGGCCGCTGACTAGACTGCGCGGTGCCTGACATGGTGCCAATTAGACTCGCAGGGGTATGTGGTTAGCCGCTGAGGACGACACGTTTGTTTGCTCGACAAGCACGTAGCGATCGAGCGTTGGACTCAGGCGCGGCTAGTGCGAACAAGTCGGTCGCGCGAGGCACAGGGTTGTCTTAGCGAAGTGGCAGCGTGGTTTGGCTGCTGCAACGTATCTCGGATGCTTGCCTGCTTAGCAAGTAAGAGTCATAGCTGGATTGACTCGGGCCTCACCCGGCTTGAGGCCTACTTGGGTAGGCGTACGGACGTACGTCGGGAAGTGAGCGTGCCTTATACAGCTCCGGTACCATACTGGAGATATGGGAGGCGGCTTCTCCGACGGCTTCAGCGAGGTTTTCGTTACAATCTCTTAGGAGTTGCGAGTGGTGAGCGGCTTTATTGCTCCGGTACCTATCTGGAGAATAGGTAGTGTCACTTGGGCACGAGGTAGCTCGCTTACGAGAACCGAATCTCTGAGGATAGGGTGGAGAGTCGAGATTTGGGGACAAGACCTGTCTATAACTGGTCCCGGAAGGTGCTTTCGGGCGCTGGAAGGTACAGCGGCTCTGCTTAAAATAACCGTGTTGGTTGGTGTAGGCGGAACGCTATATCATAAACTGGACTAGTCGTAGAGGAAGGGTGGTGTCAGCGCCAACTGTCAGCGCGCGCTCAGCGTGACTCTAAAATCAGCCTTAGAGTAAAAGCTAAAAATGGCAAATTAAATTTTCAATTATTAGACTATTACCTATATATATTACCTGGACCACTGAAGCTTAATTTTTATTAGATAAAAGGACATAAGGATATGTATATACTATATCAACTATAAGCCTTAAACAATAAACCAGCTATACGTCAATACAATGTGCACAAATAGTTAGATATAATTGTTTACTTCTAACATTCCCTATATGGCATATTTAGATACAGGAAAATTAAATAACAAATTCCATTGGGTTTATAACTTGTAAATAAGTACAAACTATCCATGAAAGTGACATCTAGCTTTCGAAGCAGGTCATACAACTAACCTATCAATGGAGAGAGCCAATAAGGAGTTGTCGTTCGCTGATTTACGCTTGGGCGGCAGAGGTGGGGCCAACTCGATTTTCCTGCAACATACATTGCACTCTCACTAACCATACAAAACATTAATACCAACTGACGTAGTTAATGTATTGTGTATAATAAAGGCAATACACGGCTCAAGTTCAACATAATAATAATAATAATATCGAATTAAAATATTCGATATACAAAACGGTGCCACAATACTTCGAAAGTGTTATAATAACGCTATTAAATTTTACGCTATCCATCAATACTGTATATGCTATTGTGACGGCATGACGGATAGACGAACTTTCACATGAAAATGATACGTGCATACGACACGATGTAGGTACGTGATATTTGTTGAGCCATAGACATGTTGTTAACTATTGATTGTATGGTTTGTTTAGTAAAAGCGTTGTTTTCCCCTCCTCTACGTAGCGGGGAACGGAACGCGGTGCGTCGTGGGTTTGATTTCTATATTCTGAACATTGAGTTGATAATGTACTAGACACTAAAAATGCACCAGAATAGACATATCAAATAGATTATTTGTAATACGGCGTTAGAGTGCATGATTTCTAACTCACTTACGCGGTAACGACGTTTGAGTACAAAAGTTTTATATGTCATCATGCATCATTACGGTATTGCTTAAATAATATTGGACTCAGACGTGTTGTTCCAGTAATCGCCTGATTCAGACTAAGCGAGTTAGAGAGCATGCACTCTAACGCGTGCTACAAATAATTTGGTTGAAATGTCACCTCTATTACGTAGTAGTAGTACTTATAACTCAATGACAGGAGTAATTTGTTTCGTATATTATATTTAGTATATTGTAATTGAAAGTGTGATATAATAATAATAATGATCGCTGGTTAGTATAGAAATATATTATTACCGGCTTTCAACTGACCGGGTAGGCCTGGCGGGTTTCGGCGGGGGTGAGTCTGGCGCATCCAAAACCGACTCTGATGAGTGAGAAGCGCGTACGCCTGCGTTCTCGTTACCCGGCTCTCCCGTCAGCAACGAACGTTCCTTTGGCGTCAACGGAATATCTAGAAAATAAAGACACACATTTTAGGATAATGATATCATTACGCCTGTAAATAGCCTAAGGGCACGCCAGATGTTTACACATATATGTGGACACAAATTTTTGTCTCGTGTGGGTCTCAAACCCACAAAACTCGGCGCTGTGGCAATTGTGAAGCGAACACTTAAATTAAATCATCAATGCCGTCAATCCAACATTTCGTTCAGTTTCGTTTAAGCTGCTACGTAATATATCGCACTTGGGAGCTCGGCAAACAGAAACGTCATCTAACAAACTTAGGCAACAAGTCCTAAAAGGGCAGCCAACATTTTAGAAAACTCGAGTTATACGCAACGGAGAGTTAAAACAGAATTTATGTTAAATATTTGCTTTGCATAATGTCTGTGATCTTAAAATTGAAAGTCGTAGGGGGTCATTTTCATAATCTAACACTAAAAGTAAAAGCTGGGACATTTGCATACGTGTTTCTATTATACAGCCGAGTCAAGGCTCCTAACAAGTCATTGATATCAAACACGACCGCAGTTAATTGTTAATAATATTTTAATTTTTATCACGCTAGTTATTAATTAAGAATATATGTCAGCGGCTTACTAAAAAATGAACATGAAGAACAAAAACACGATTTATGTTTACCGTACACCGTACATTTTATGAAAGAAATCAATACATGTCTATAATGTACTTATGTTATAAAAGGTAATTTTGTATGTTTGTTTTTATATTTGTTTTAACAAATAAAAGTTCTTTCTCCATTAGAAAGCTACTTTATTCATGATTAACATAGGCTACATAACATCACGCTACGAGCCACAGGAGCGGAGCAGTAATTACAAACGTGGGTTACTCTTAAAGTTGAGGCATGTAAAATAAACGCTTTCTAAAGTGGTACATACATACACAGAATAACAGCTATATCCCCGAAGGGTACGGAAGAAGTACACTTGCACCTTAATTTCGACGGAGGCCGAGCCTATTGCTGTCTACGAAAACAGTTCCACATGCTCTGGTACTAAGAATTTCTTATCAGAAAAACCTAGTAACGTTGCCAGTCCTGGAAATCGAACCTGAGACTCATTCACGGCTGTCACATTTACTACCGCCTCTTTATATTTAGGTTGGCATAATACGTCAATTACTTATGAAACGTTTCCATAATAAGGAAATGTTTGGAACCTACAAATAAAAAACCTAAAACATACATTCCATACAGTCGTTCCCAATAACAGCTATTCACTAACTAGCTTTTGCCCGCGGCTTCGCTCGCGTTAATTTAGAATTTGACAATCAATTCGAGTTGTACTCTGCTTGTAATAATATAATGCAATCATGATTCAAAAGACACGTGGCGCCATCTATTATCATAAGAACGTTATTGTTGTTTTCCTCGGGAACAGTAATTATTTTCGGGATGAAAGGTAGCCTATGTCCGTTTCTGTACACCTGACAACGTATTTGCAAAATTTCAGAATGATCGGTTTAGTTGTTTAGGCGTGAAAAGGTAACAAACAAACAAACAAACAAACTCATTTTCGCTTTTATAATATTAGTTAGTATTAGGATGGTGTGACACACTTGGCACGAACAATATGAGTACATTACTTTTACTTACATAAACACTATTACACAACATTCTTTAAATAATTACGTACAAGAACAATTTAAGTTCCGCAGTTTTTAAATAAAGCCATTCTACGGCGCCAGCTTTGTGGCACAAAGTTTAAATAGCGGAACTGATCAGCTGCACGCCGCACGACACAGTCATGATAGCTCTATTATTTCTTCACTGTGAGAATTTACGGTATACATTCGGGCCGGTTTACTGTCCGATTCCTATACTCTCAAATGGAGTACAATGTTCATAGCTTCATGCCTATATCCTCTAAGGGTGAAACAGAGATAGTGGAGACTATGTTGCACTAGCATCTGCGTTTGACATAACTGAGTATAATTGAAATGGGAAATTGAATCGAACAACCTTCAATTATTTACATATAAATAACGATATCCCAATAATTAGAACCACTAGTTACACAGGGATTTGATATTACGAAGGAACGGTTATGCGCAGTAATGGTACACTAAGTAGCAAGCAACATAAAGTGATTTGTAAAAACCTATAACTGTTGAGTCAGATTTCTTTAACGAAAAGCTAGTTCACCTGGTAGTGAATTCCTTTGTGTTGAAGCCCTCGGCGACACGAGAGCGGGACGGGGTGAGAGCGCAGGTCGCGTCATGTGCTGCTGTGCTAACGCTGACACTTCCTCCACTGCCGACGTAACTCCCTTCACCACAGAGCTCACGTGCTCCGGTGACAACGCCGCCGCTGACGTATCCAGTTCTTCATTCCCAGCATCAGCCCGAAGGCTCACCGCTGTGATCTCATCGCAAAGACGTATCAGCATCGCCAGTGCGGCGCACAGCCGTTTGACCGCGCTTGTAAGTTGAGGAGACCGACTGCAGTATGGCTTTATAGCTGAAAAAGTAAAACATTATGTCATCATCTTTAAATAATATGTATGTACCCACCCTAAAGAGATAACAATCGTCTAAGACAAAAATACCACACAACACAACACGTACCAAAAACCGAACAATCTCTTGATTGAAGGCATTATAAAGGACATCCTGCCGGGGGAGCAACAGACCCGAAAACTCATTAACACTAAATTCCACGAGATAAAGCGATAAAAACACGTATTTACCTTTGTGTATATTTGCAATCGATTCAAAAACAATGGTGCCATTGTCGGGGAGCATTTCCAGTTTCCTCTTAGTAATAACATCCGAAAAATGTTTTAAGCCGAATGTAACCTGCGAACAATCACCAGTGCATGTGTAAGGAGAGGCAATCAGCAATTATACAGATAATAATTGTGGAATAATGCTGAAGACGCACCTCTTTGACTAGCCGTTCGAGTTCTTTGGCAGGTGTGACTTCCCCCTCCTCGGCTGTAGGCTTCGTCGCCATGTTCCGAATTTTCGGACTAAGTGGCGAATGAGACCTGCTACAACACAAAATAATAAGTATACTACTCGCTAGAATGACACAAATCTAAAAGAAAATACGATAAGTATAACTTTCTAAAACATAACTAAAATCTAAAAGAAATCGAGCTTTCATTTCATTCATGAATACGTTTAGGACATGCTTGATCGATATGTTGTTTACTCTCTCGTTCAATGAGTAAAATAACCAGATGTTTATTCAATCACGCCGAGTAGTAATACATATAAACGATCACTTAAAATGTCATTGCATGGTATGCGTTGCGAAAGAATCTGCTTTGCATGCAAACCCACACCTCGACGCGAATACAAAGCTATGCTACATTTTGATATTCAAGTAAGTCCCGGTTCACCTTAGACTCGCGCAAAGTTCAATAATAACAGTAGTAATCATGTAACAAATATTAATCGATACTTATTAACGTGTTTCACAATAATTACAGGTAGGTAGTCAATAGAATAAATATTAAGGTCGCAGTATGTTTAACAAATACAATCTGTGCTGTTATAAAATTTGCCGACATGTTGTTTTTTAAACGTAAACATCGTGATAATGTCAATGAACTACATATAGGTATGTAGTACCATTTTTTTACAATAAAACAACCCATTCCCGATGTTTATTATTTGTTTGTAAAATGTTTGTTCTGTCAATTTTAGAAGTATCTGTCGTCTAGACAAACGCGAACATGTCTTTATTAAAGGATTTTCTAATATGGCATAAGTAGGCAGACTTATTGATATAATTTAATTATGTTGTAGATGACGAACCAGTTTTATAAATTACATAATATTTTAGCAAGTTATGTTTTTCTTCGTTATATTTGTATTATTTAACATAAAGCTTCAACAGAAAATGAATAAAATTTAAAGGATGAACACATCATGTGTAGCGTTGATCGATCGCCTCCTACTCCTAACATCCGGAATACGTTATGTACGCATACGCATAACATTTGCCAATTCATACCGTTTTCCATTGTTAGCAAATCTCCGCTGGAGTTTATTTGTTCGTCGGTTGAACCAGTCGCCGACGGGCGATCTCACCGCGTTCGACATTTAGAAGGAACTACCGAGAGTCACCACGCCTGAACCGCAAATAACACTCGGCCACAGTACTTGCTTTGAGCGCGTCTTGCACACAGAACTACTTTCGAACAACCTCACTGAGACTTCATAAAAACTAGTGACCACGGGCCGCTCAATAAATAAAAAGCGATTCGTTCACGCTGACAGCCCACGCGCGGACATTAAAATGTAATCACTTAACATTGCACGCACTAAACTAATGAGATTTCAGCGGACAATGTACTAATGAGTGCGACAGTCGCGGGTCGTGCTCGTGACTCATAATTACTGCCACATTTAGTGCGATGTCTACATTAATAACGGCCCCAATACTTGGGCGCGATACTACTTCACTAATTTACACACTATTTATTGTAAACGTTACGACACAAAACGTCCATTTACGTGACTATTTTAATAAAAACTTAATCACAAATAACACAATAACATTGTTCTTGCACCAGTGGCAGAGATAATACTGTTAACATGAGCGACACTTTCTTATGCCGCTGTCAGTCTGTTCACAGATAACACAGTTATGTATGTAAATTTATCAATATAGATAAGAAACAATATAGTCTAAAGATTTCATCGCTATGTAAACAAGTTGATAGATAACGTTCGTACAGAGGGATATGTAACCGATCAACAAAACATCTGCACTTCAAATGATAATGGTATTTGTACCATTAACATTAATATACATAATGTACCTAATGATGTAATGAATCATCACGAGAATTTTATTACAACTTATCTTAAATTAAATTCTTAGCAACAGTTTTGTTGATGTTAAAATTAGTTCTAAACACATTCCTACGTATATATTTTGTATCCTTTAGATGCTAAAAATGAATGTACGCATTTAGTCATAGTTAAAGAAGGCAGGCAAAAATGTGTGTTTATACAAGTCATGTCTAAAATGTGTGAGTACGCTTTAAGCGCGTTATCAAAAAGACAGACGGATACGCATATAGCTGTATTTTGACCTGATATTAGAGGAGAGATGCGGCGGGTGATGCTGCTGCCCCGGTGAGCGCATATTCGAGATGCGCTCGAGCAGGTCGTCCTTGAATGAGCGCGCACGCCTCGCCAACTTATTGGCGCCGCGCAACGACCCACGGTGGCCCGAACTCCCCTCGCTGCCCGATTCGTTCTCTGTAAATTTATTCAATCAATTACTACAAACTGCGTCTCCAATTAATTTAAGGAAACATCGTTTGTAAACGGTTACAACTAATCACTACATGGCTATATCCTTACTCGAATTGTTATTACGTATCAGACGAGACTCATACGGGTAAATAATAAAAACCCAGGTAAATGCGCTGTACCTAATGTTGGCTGACTAAAGAAATAGTAGGTACCTACCTACTATATTACAAATTGTATTGTACAGAAATATAAAGACTAGCGTCGGTTTGAGATCTGAACACTGTTTAGCACGACATTATTATTGGATCCCATTTTATTCTTTGTTTTTGGGCAATGACGGTCAACGAACTGTGTGATTTTCCTTAATCACATTTCGGGTATTAGGTATACCTAGCTGCCAGAACGTCTTGTAAATCGATACAAAGAGAATGAAGCAAAAACTTCATGTAGATTTCATAGAATACCTACCTACATGAAATTGTAAGGCACTTGCCTAAGAACTAGGCATATATGCAAGTATAGTGTAGTCGTAACTTAATATAATGTCAGTAAGTAGATTAATCATCGATAGTGAGTAATGTGTAATAAAGAATCTCATTGTATGTTTTTATGTATGATGATTGATGACCAAGCAACAACTACGATTATGGGCGAGTAAACAAAATCGCTGAACGTAAACACATACCATCCATGTTTGAGATGACCTTATACGAGATACATTATTGCGTCATCACGACATTGGGCGTCAAATCATCTATAGTTATAAACCAGACATATACATTAATAAAGGTCAAAAATGTGCCAAGAACATTCCAAACAGCATATTATGATTGCCACTTAACGTGGCATAAGAATTATTTTTATGCTCTTTCAATAAAGTGTTTTGCTACCAATTGCGTTCAACATTAAAAATGTTTCGAAATTATTTAAATACATAAACGGACGTAACCCAGGTGCACAATAACATAAGTTATGGAAGCATAATACATTCGTGACCTTAATAGTACGATTACTGCTAGGAGGAAAAGAATATTTTTAGCAATAACGTAATTATTTAAGCAACATCTCTGGCTGGTCAATGCAAGGTTATTTTAATAAATTTATTGTTTAGTCAATTGACGTTTTACAAGTTTGCCGAAGTCAGATATAATAAAAACCATTAATTCAAACCATAGAATATATAATAATAATATCTGTTAATTCTATAAATAGTCTCGTGCTGGGCACCTCTTATCGGTATAAGAAGCGTTAGGCCATAGTCCAAAAAACTAACGATATGTGTATTGGAACAATTGTTTGGAAAATCAAATAGCAGAAATAAATCTACATATTATTTACAATTATGAATACCTAGTACATATCTACTACCTAATATAAGTGCTGTTCGTCTCCCATCCTTATTAACTTTATTAAATTGTGAATTCCCGATTCGGCCATTCAAGGCTGAATATATACATACAAATACCAAAATAAAATACATGTTAAATACAAACATAGTCACATACAACCTCTAGTCAGTTAAAACATAATATATAATGGATACTTATAGCATCAATAAGGAAAATATAGTGCATATATCTAGGAATGCTATAAGGGTAATAATAAATTTAATATAAATTGTTTCAGAACCCTATTCATAATATCTTAACGTAAAGATATATATACTTTATTATTACTAATAATATTCGAAAAAAATACCTCAACAAACTACGCAGTCCAAGGCCACCAATGCAAAAGGTCTTCTCGATTCAAAATAACAATCGCAGAGGAAATTGAACTAGGGGTCACAACTATACAGGGTAGATATAAACGTAGTAAACATTTTATCAATTATAAGTAAACCAGATGACGCGTGAGTTTATAAATAAACGCGAAGGCGACAGGAGGACGCGCCCAAAGTCGCAGTGACGAGTGGCGACGAGTGAACCAGTGAACCTCCGCGCACGCACCGAGCACCGAGCACCGACCGCGACAGACGGACGCCGCGGTACATACTAGCGTCCCAAGTCTGTCTGCATGCGTCATACATAACACATCACAAGCACACGATATTAAGTCCTACTTAACATGCGACTTCGGTATTACACGGCTGTCCTGTCGTTGCCGATATCCATAAGCGGACGAGCCACGGGTCTACCGCCTACAACTACGCGCGTGCCAGAAAGAGATACAATGATTTAGTTTATTTTCAATACCTTAACAACTATTTATAGCTCAATTTATATTGGTAAGTTTTTGCAACGTAACTTAATGTTAACATAAACGATACTAAATATGCGCTTAATTCATTGACATTAGCAATATTTAGGACGTTAATTTTATATTCATCGATTTACAAACGTCAATATTAATGAGCGTTTGACGTGAAAATATGATAAGCGTTCAATAATTTAAATTTGATATCGTAAAGCTCGTCTTTGCTATATCATTAGCAAGCATTTTTTTAATAAACATGTAAAAAACGAAAGTTTATTCTAATTTATATGCAAACAAATGAGAATCGGGTTTTATCAATTCGGAAACCTACTGACCTTTAGACTGCCTTTACAAAAACGAAAGTCGATTTCGCAAATCAATAAAAAAATTTAAAAAAATCATGACATTAATAAATCAAGGAAAACAACAATAAAATAACGTTTGATAGTAAAGTTAATCATTCATTGCAATGTTTTACGCGAAGATATAGTAGCGTGGTAGCATTGTTAAATCATTAGTCAAAGTTTTTTGTCAACGGCCTTAACATTATGATAACAATAGAGACAATAGTGCGGGTTCCCGCGTCTCTTACGTCTTGTTACACAAGATCAGGCATTTGATTAGATGCACTACCTGTTTATAAAGCGCAAAGTGGCAGAGATATAAACAAGGAAGAAAAATCGAAAGCTTCGCAGCCTCTCTTCCGTTTGGTGTCGTGGAAATGGCACACAGGCACACGGTATCTGGTTACGTCTAACTTTCAATTTTGTAACACGAATATGAAATACGCGATCGTGTTACTCTAACTGATATCGTTATATTGGTTAATTATATTGCAATCATTGGAGTTATATTAATTACGTGAATTTATTACGTAAGCTTGTTGCCTTAAGTTCGTGTAAGTCCTATTGTACCAATATTTGTTGATCATGGTATTCATATTTTACCAGATCTTAATATTGTTAGCAATTTAAAAATACTGACGCTGGCGGTTATCGGGTGCTTTATTGTTTTAGCTTTAAAGGTAAAACTGACGTACTTACTAAAATTGTTGCAATTTTTGTGTGGCAATACAAACTACAAAAGGAAGCAGTTTAATTTTCCAATAGCTACAATGACGATACTTGCGGACTTGTTAGGCAATAACGTTATACTATGCTTCCGAAAGTTTAGGTACGACTTCTTTGAGTACAAAGTGTCACTGCAACGGAGAGCAATTTAACACTAGTACCATAGTCATACGTTACATATGTAACAGCTAACCTAAGGGACACCTGCTTCCTAGAGGCGAACGGTCTTTAAATCGGCGCCGGTCTTAAGTAGGCCGCCGCAATCTAGTAAAATAGTTGCTTTAAGTGTCATATAATTGCACTTACACCAATTATGTTCCTAATCGAGAGATAGAATATTTTGAAACAGTTTTATCTATAAGGTACACGAGTTTGAAACCTATTTCAATAATATTTGTTAAAAAGAAAGAGAGTGATGAGATGAGGCAACTCATATAAAAATTTTGCTCTCTATATACAATGAAGGTTACCTGGACAAACAGGATTTTCGCAAAATAAACTGCGAACATAGATATCAAAGATAAACTATGCAAGTAATCTTATGTGCATATTAATTAACACTATCACACTGCAGCCATCATAGTCGTGACAAAATCATGCAATACATTATATTATACAATCAATTATTGATATTATCGTACCGGTTTTCCCAGAGACTCCTTCGTTATTTATTTGCCTGTATACTCCGGGTCCTGGTGCGGGAGTACTGCGTGAATTCCGCCGATACGGCGGCCTACATTGAGCATCCACAATAGAGTATGAGTTCCTGGTATCATCTCTACGAGTCACGCTTGTCTCTCGATCCTCCAATGGAGAAGCATAGTATTTCATATGTCCATCATCCACCAAGTTTTGTAAACTACTTCCAAATCTGACCTTATCTTTATATAGGTAATTCTTTTTGGAAGGTTTCAGTGTTAAGTTATCGAAACTTTTGCAAGGTGTAAGTGTATATACGTTATTATTTTTCAAGTCATAATATTTTTTTGGATCAAATACTGTCATTCGGGGACTGTGATCTATAATTATGTCAGGCGTTTTATATTTTATTGGGCTAACGTTACATGGTGCTCCTTTCTGTGCTTCTCGTTTATGGCGATTGCCGCGATACTTAATGTTCTTTATGTTTCGTTTAATGACAGACGATCCCCTCTCTTCAAGAGCGTGTATCACATCAGTCGTTTCTAACAAACTCAAGGGTGTCAAGCCATTTTTGTAAACATGATAACTCCGTTTGTTTCTTCTCTGGTTGAGATTATCATCGTGAATAAAACTTTCATCGTAGTGAGGCATTTTTGTCTGTCTGTTATTTTCAAGTATATCGGTTGTACTAAGCTGGTAGCTTACCTACTTCTCTGTAGCATAGATTTTGTAAATGGTAGATGAACACGAAACGTTAAGTGATTCTAACGTAAAGTGTTTCTAATTTCTTATGACGACTGGTTCATATCCAGTCGGGGTCACGTGCAGATATTTCCATAGTAACCGGTGATCGCTAAAGCGGACGCAGTGAAAAGGAGGGCCCTCTAGAAATCTATGAAAGTGGCCGATGCAACTCTTCAAGTTTCACTATTTAGTGAAAATATCTTCATCCGAGTTATAATTTATCTGTATCAGGATAAGGTCAGACGCCAAAATAGCTAATACGTTGGCAGATACAATTAGATCATTATTTATTTACAGTGTGTGCTCTCGTCGTCGGTGTACACCGCGACGCTCGTCATAATATGAGCATCACACGACTGATATCCAACGAAGCTGTCAACCTTGGCACCACAAATTCGAACGAGATGAAACAATACACCGCATAAACATTACAGCAAATTATTTTCGTCCGTGTACTCATATAGTAATTGAAAATCTATATGGGCTTAAATCACACACGCACTTCAGAATGGATGTTTACTTTCAATACTTACTTCACCACATTGTTTAGCCACTATTATAAATGCTTAAGAAAGTTAAAAAAATCAAAACATCTACAAATATTTACGCTAGTGGAAATTGGCAACGGAATTTATTTACTTTCTCTACATGCCGGGCATCTGATTTTGGACACTGATTGCAGTTTTCACTATAGCCAATTTTCAAGACACATACATCCAAGATCCACTTGTTATTAATAAAACTATAACATGATTGCTTTACGCCACATAATTTAAAGTAACAACACACGACCGAACAAACACCTAATCTAAAAATATCTGCGATTTTTCACAACACGATCTCGATATTCAGCAGAGCAACGAGTAAGCGAGCTCATGCGCAGCGGACCATAGTATTGACACAGGGTGTCGATCGGTCGCGAGAGTTGGGCGGCGCGGCCGGCGGCGGCGAGCGACGGCGCGGCACCACTGCCAGCCTGCGACCGCTGCTGTCACACCGACGAGAGTGAAAGTGCAGGCACTGCCGCACATCTCCGCCGTCTAACCATTATACACCTGTCCTAACAACACACACCATTCCTACGCTAATGCCTACTCATTGCATAACATTCATAACACTCTTCTTTTTGTACTATATCACGTACTAATTGTTCTTAACATCACTCAATAAATGGATGTAGAACATTGACAAAATGAGGTGATGTAATTAAATGTGATCTAACTTTTAATACATATATCCAATTAGGTGCAAATGTTACGTACATCCAAATCGTGATAATGCTTTCGATTACATGTTGCAATTATTATGGTAGTCACACATATTTTATGAGTTTCGCGAAGAAAGTATTAATTGGTTATACTCCAGTAAGTTTTACTAACTTTACATCACCAAATATAAGTAAAGTCGTATGTTATACAGGTAATTAGCTATTATAGCTTTACTACTTACTGTATGGTCTATACATAGGATATGCTTCTGCATCTGCCAACAAAATTGTAATAGCAAATTGCTAAATATTTTGTATGATCATTTGGCTATCATAAAATGATATAATATCGATGAAATTACGAGACATACGATTTGCGTGTCATTCTTAAAGATTAACATGAGCTAATGCTCATGTATTAAGGCTAAAAACAGCATAGAGATTTTTTTATACAATAAGGTTAGAAATATTGCTAGCAACATTCTGTTTACAACATATCACTTAGTCTCGAGATTACATATTACAATTTCGAAATTAAGAACTATTAAATTTAGAATTACAACAATAAAAGTAACATATAGAACAACAGGGTGGGATTCAATACTGAAATCAGTATTGAGCAGATTACAAGCATATAATCTTCAATTTTGGTCTAGGTAGATATAAATCCCTTTTAGAGGAAAATAAATGTGAGCGTGCAAAGTAAATCCTACTAAGAATCCGAACTTGACGATACAGCTATCAAATCTAAAGCAATCCTACACGCCTACAATACATCTGTGTCAAAAACTCAAGATATATACACGCGTACACGGAGTTGTAGACAGGACCACAACATAATATTGCAAACAAGCAAAAGTCACGAGTTATCCTAACAAAGTGATTGATCATGACTCGGGTTTTAGGATATTTAGAGTATAATAAGATATCCGTGAAGCAATATCAGAGTTAGTTCGAGATAAAGATTATTGCTATATCAAAAAGCAGTATATTACTAAAATCCGTGGATTGTATTGCCAGTGCTGTAAAAGCTCGTTAGTTATATATATGTATATCTGACAGCAAATTAGAAAATTAAGAAAATGAAATCAAAGCAATATCGAAATATCTAATACATGTTAATATGTTTGCCAGCTTTAATCATACCATGTAAAACTATCAAATGTCTCTACAATTTATCTTATTTGGACAATTACAGTAACAAATGTTCTAATAAGTAGTTCATGTTATAATCTAAAACGTTGAATCATTATCACCTGTTTACTACAAGATTTACTTCTAATGATATGAACGGTACTAGACGACATGACACAAATTAGTAAATAGAGGTCATAGAAAAAGATGTCTAGTGAGACCTCGCAATATTCATCGTGTCGCAGTGTTGCAATAAACATGTCTACATCTTCTCTAACCCCAATATAAACTAAACTATATTAGTTATATTTTTTATAAAAGGGTTTTAAAACAGTCCTGCTCTGTTTGAGATCAACATTCATATTTAGATGTGGTTTTGAAAAATTTAATTTTGATATTACTTCCAAATGGGATATAAGAGAGATAAAAAATATTATTTTATAACTAAGGAATCATGTACAATATATTTGTCCGTTAGACAGAGTTGTAAAATTCTTGCATGACATAGATAAGCGAACAGCAAAAAGAGTTATCACGCCAACAAACACAAATAAAAGAAATGCAAGTCACGGAGCTAATTTAACCGCGATTGCACTCTTTTATAAGAAATTGGACGTCGCGAAAAGAGAAAAATCTGAATAAAAATCGAATTTCAAACATATTATTTGTATATTAGAATTGAAGTGATTTCTCTTATACCATACACTACTTGTAGTGATTATATCAAACTGCGAACATAAATTTATTGCTTTAACGGTCGGATTAGGGTTTTCTTCCGACAGCAGCGAACCACACGGAGGCACGCGCACTCGGCCACCGGCCACGGTCCGTGTAACTCACTTTCCAATAAACCAGCCGCGGTCGTGATACCTAGCTAACGGGATCATATACTTCTAGGTACATTGCAGCCTGATCATTACACCCGAGATAATGTAAGGTACGCGGTCGTCCGTTACCATTAAATTATTGCGTGCTTAAATCTAATATAATTTGAATACACGTAGCTAAATCAGATTTGACCGTCAAATTAATAACAGTTTTGTATGTAATATCATTATATCAACATTCTTTTTAGATTCTTAATGATTTTGTGTTACGAAATGTGCGTTCACTTCGCCGCATCGTGATGGCAAGTTTATTCAACATTGCGGTGACGACCATCACGACTCTGCGCAATAAGAAACAGTAATGATAAAGCGAATTACACCGCAGTTCGAGGTGGAATCGCTTCTTGCACCGATCGCAAATAAAGAAAATCGCTTCCGGCGCAGAAAGTATCCCGTATTTCAATCGACGCTTTTCCTTCAGAATTTAATATGATCAGCAATTATAAACACAGTTCGTAAATGAACAATACGCACATTTCTATGTCAAGCAATTAAATTGTAAAGATTGTCTTCAGTGGCTACGTTATATTTAAAAAACAATATTAAATATTGAAGGTCGGAAACCTTTCGATAGCAATTTGTCATTTCGTGTATGTAATTGTCCATAATAGGCGTGGACTAATTGACACGCGAGTATTCTCACATTTACGTTGCACTACTGCAGTGTTTCCACTTATATTTCGGAAATATCCAATTACTTTTATTATTATAATATTCAACCTACTTTTGTACAACAATTGTTAATTTAAGACACGACATGTCAAATGTTGTCTCCCTGTCTCTATTTAGTTACCGATGTCTAGAACATTTAATATTTGGATCTAGACGTAATGACGAGCAGCCGTTGGATGAAAGAAACACAATGTGTGTGAATATCTCCTATCGGATCCTATGTAACTGCCTCACGTGTCAGAGATAAAAGATAAATTAAGTTAAAAGGGGAACGCCCATCTGAGGCCATGAGGGGACAAGAGGCTAGAGAAAAATACTTTCCAGTTGATTTTGTCGTATTAAAAATATGTATTTGCTTTCATTCAAATTGACGCCACTGCATTTTACAAAAAATAGTTAAAAAGAGTAAGTCTATTGGGCAAGATATGAGCCCAATATATGCGCTCCTGAGTCTTTTCTAAATGATTTATTTTGTTAATAGTATATGACAAGAGAATATAGACGTTTAAAATAACAAATGGTTTTTTCATACCCTATTAAGTATAACTGGATAAAAATATATTACAAACACACATAAGTAAATAATAGAGCATTGAGAGAAGAGATGTTTTTGAATTATCTCATAGCCAGACACATTTTCGTATAGAAAAATGACATCAATACATTTTTTTAGGTATTTCTAAAATAGTGGCGTCAATTTAAATGTATTTTTTAGATATGTAATACTGTTAAGATCTTAAAACACAAAATTTTTATAGTAATTTCTTATGTCCATCTTTATAGGAGAATAGGCATTCCCCTTTGTAATACGATTCGATAACAATACTACTGCAATAAAAGTCAAGACATAAGTTTTAAGGACTACTTTACCGACCAAATAATACCATTGGTGCTCTTAAAAGCGTACTTACTAATTAACTGTAGGCACTTTATATAACCCGATTAATATCCATAGAAGTATGTAATTTTAAGAATGGTATACTAGTTGAATTTAAAAAAACAATCGTATTCGTGATTTTCAACTATGAAAAATGTATCCAAGGTTAATCATTTTAATCCTAGATCGTGCTTTCATTGCACGGTGGATGCAGTGGTTTAAATGGTTACCTCTTCATTTAAGAGTAAAATTCAAAATTTGTGGGTTGTGTGTAGGCCATAGCTGTTTATAGGCCAGGCCTCTCCTAGAATATAATTTTAGATACGCCAATGTTTCTGACAAGTCTAGATTATCTTTGTGCCTGTTGAATTAACGTTAAGAGGTGGCTAAGATGGCTTGCAAAGGGCTAAAGAGAGTTGGATGTTGTGACGGAAATTGGTAAGGTAAGTCCAGCATTGATTGGACTGTGTCACAGTGATTGGTTAATCGAAGCATGCCGAGACAATTTCTAAAACTTGTCTTTTTAAAAGTAACAATAAATACAGAATCTAACTTTACCTTAACCTTTGGAAGTGTTGTTTTTTATTTATAACAAATTGTTATTTAACTTATCCCTTTTTATACATATTATAACTTACTGAGGATTTTTGGATATTTCATGACGTTTTGATAAAAAGCTTATAGGATGCATGAATTACAGCATTTTTTCGTTGGTTGAGGCTCACACCTAGAGCAAACTCTAATCGGTTCAGCGGTCTAGCCGTAATAAAACAGAATTACTTCTGCATTTATAATTTGAGTACATATTGTTATGAAACCAATAAAAGAAATATCACTCTCCACAATCTATGCCTCCCACACCATCGCTACCCGCTTTATGTTACAACTGTACTTGGTCCGTGGTACTTTGCACCGTCATGTCTACCTTGGCTATATTCATAACGTTACTTAAAATAATTATATATCTAAGCGTAATAAAACACAGTTGCTTAATTTCAGGGTACCGCGGTGATGTGTTATCCACGTAACCGCGGTATCCAAATATATAAACTCAATGCGCTAGTACATCACAGCCAGTAAGGATAGCCAAATAATAATTTGATTTGCTGGTTCGATCCCCAATTGGCATAAACATTTGTATGATCTACACATTGTTTCTCTACGACTGGACGATTCTGTGGCAGTTATTTGAAAATTAGTAATGACCCCGTGGCACAGCAATGATTCCTAGAGAAGGAGTCTTCTAAAAAAATTATAAATTGTATTCATACTTGCAATATAAATTGGAAATAAATACGTTAACGAATTAATACTTGGCCCTGACGGTTGCAAAACTTTTAAAAAGGTTATACACGTCATAGAAAAGCGTAATTTATAAAGTCATTAGTTAACACCCGGCATGCCTTACAAATATACAGTGCCTCTTTAAAATTTCCGTTATGATTTTTTGTTAAAAACTTTCGCGGTCGCGTGCACTATCTCTCAACAAAGTTTTATCGCAATCAATTTAACAATAGGTATAGAAACGTACGTTACAACCAAATATAAATTCTTTTTTATATATTTAGATTGGCAGTATTCAGCTCCCAAAGTCTTCTCCCAAATATTGACATCATAAAGTCGCGTGTACTACATAAAGACACAAACGCCAGATGTCGTGTAATACCCAGTTGGAACCCGAGACCGTGTATACGACATAAAAACTTTTTGTGGCTTGCCTAAAAATAACCAATCAATGTTGCTCTTAATATCAGCCTGTAATTATAAATCCAATGCTAAAGTTACGTCAGCTTTTTGGTAAAGAACGCGTAATCACACTGCGGGATACCCGACTGCCAAAAGAGGCGGTTAGGTTGTTTTTAGGAATTAAAGACTTCCTGCATTAGGAGTTTTGACCGGCATACGGCATTGCGGGATATATATTATCGGTCCATGCAGTTAGTAAGTCTTATAGTAAATAGGAGTAGCTCCTGTAAGAAGAACCCCACTTAGCTTAAAAAATACGGGTACAGGGATACTGGATAACCCATCTATGCACTAAATCGAAGTTGTTGCACGAATTGTGTTATCGGTTAAAATCACAAGTAAACTGCCTTCTATAATTTTAATGGATAGTTTTATCTCAAGGTCATCTTAAAAAACACAAGATATAAATCCTTTCACTTTCATCACCAACCGTCTTGTACATAATTTACGGTACCCTATCAAGCCCAGTGCGTTATGAGTATCGCCATCAACATGAATCAAGAGTCGCCGAAGAGAATTGAATTGGCGCACTCAAACAAACATTTGCATAGAAGACGTTATGTGAATAGCTTTGTAATCGAGGTAACATGTGGCAAGTGCAAATGGGTTCCATATAACGGGTCTCTATATTCAGAAGAGCATTATGAAATAACTCGGGTAACTGTAGAAGGTGTACATACACATATGTATGTGAACAAAATTGACGTCAACAGCATTCCTATGCATAGTTTCTATAGGTATATGTCCATGTGGGTAATAATGATGATGGATAACAAATAAGTGTTGCGTGTTTACCTGCTTCATTGCACGAAAGGTTAATTTATATGTTGCGTCACATGTTTATTTAGATGAGAACTGCAATAACAACTTAATAGGTAAATAATCTTAGGAAGTGTGGTCAACTATTACGAAAATTTTGTATCGTTATAATAAAGCCTGATGTTGAAGACAAGACTTACGATCAAGAGGTCGTAAGTTCGAATATCACCCACTGTAATACGACGCGGACCCACCTTAATACAAACCATTATAGAATGGTTAACTAAATGCTAGTATTTTTAAGACACCTATGAATTACACGTGTCATACGGAAGTTTAAAATCTTCGAAACAAGGGATACAAAGAAAACTTCTAGTCGGAACATTTGTAGATCACAAAATTTTCTTTCATCAAATAAACCATTGCACTTTTAATTATGTTTAAAGGGGAATGCCCATTTTTGTCTAACGTGTAATTTTTAGCCGCCCAAGATTGCACGTATGATAAAATAATGATAATAATAATAATATGCCTTGCAATGATCATCGATGTCACCATCCCTCATCTCGTGAAAGCTGAAAAAGATAAATTAAATATCTGGACTTGGCTCGCGAGGTTGTCGACATGTGGGATGTAGGCTTGGCGATCATTGTACCGATAGTCGTTTCGGTAAACGGATTAATTGCCAAGAGCCTCGACCACCATCTTAAGAGGCTCGCGTTGAATAGCTGGGTCAAGTCCTCGATTCAGAAGGCAGTATTGCTCGACACGGCGCGCATAGTGCGGAGGTTCCTTTCTCTGGAGCCCTAACCACCGAAAGCTTGGTCCCTGTACCCGATACCGTTGGGTCATTTCAGTTTTTATATTTATATTTAAAAATGTAATGATTAGAAAAAAAACGTAATAAAGAGAATAATCATTTCTAATAACTTTTTGTACTATTCATTAACCGAAAGAAAATAGCAAAATCTATATAATAAAAAAGTATCGTAACTTTTATTTAATTAAATTCCTTGATTAATCATTTAATGACATTGCATACTATATTTTAAATATGGGCACTCGTGGCCAAAGGCACTAGGGGTTGTGGGCATTCCCCTTTGCATCACAAAAACAAGATATCTTTAAAAAAACATTGAAGTCGGGCTCATAATTCAGTGGCAACCGGCAGGTAGTATCCATCCGCGAGGTTTAGCTAGTTTCTGCAGACGCGTGTATAGTTCAGTATTTACAAGATACACACGACGCGAATCGGCAAGTCAGTAAGTCTTTATTGACATCTATGAAGTCACCACAACCAGTTGCTTTAAATATTTTTGCCATTTCTAAACTTATTAGAATAATGGTGTCTCGATGGAAATGGCTTTCTAAACCAATCAACACACAAAAGCTTACCCTAGTACACTTAGAAATAATTGGTTTATGAAGAAAAAATAAGATAAAATATGAAGAATACTTTCAATCTACAGAAACGTGTCTAAAAAGCAGTAAAACTACGGCTATCGAGTTGTTAATAAATCTATTGTGCTTAGTATAGCACTTGTTAAACGGACCGAACAATATTCGAGGCAGTAGTAATGATGCTCTGAACATAGGTTATGTTCAGATAAAGTCCCGTTAGCGGCACCGAAGATGTCTAGTGAGGCAGATCTTTAACAGAGTCGAATGAGGCCGATTGTCTTTTTATTATCCCATATGAAGTTTTATACAAAACAATGAACCGTTGAAGGATGGAAACCAAAACGATTGATTTCAATTACGAAGGTTGCTAGAAATAACAGTACAGTGGTACGCTGTTCCCTCGTTGGGCTCGTCGCATAAGTTTGCGCTTACACTTAGGTTGATCGTGAGCACGCATGAGCTCCGCACGGTTAAGTGATGACCGAAGAAATGGTAAACACCTGCCTAGCGATGCCAAAAACCGGCCATATCAACAGTTTTGGAAACATCCGATGACATGTAAATCTATACTAATATTATAAAGCTGAAGAGTTTGTTTGTTTGAACGCGCTAATCTCAGGAACTACTGGTTCAATTTGAAAAATTCTTTTAGTGTTGGATAGCCTAGTTATAGAGGAAGGCTATAGGCCATATTGCATCGCGCTACCACCCACGGGGGCGGCGCAGTAACGATAAACGCGGGTGAAACCGCGGGAACATCTAGTAGTAGATAAAATTTGTGACTATCAGATATCTCATGGAGTATATTTTTGACTAACCACGAAGACTGACAATATTTGGATTTTGGCTAGATTTATTTAAGGTAGCATTAGAGATTTCTATTATTGCAAAAAATAATTGGCGATTATGTTTTCTGCATATTTCAATGTCACTTCCATCAGGTTAATGTCAACAAAATTTATAAAATAATACATCTTGGATGATCTACAGGCGTTAGCCCTATGTATGAACCGTTGAAGGTTGAAAACCAAACCATTTATTTTAATTGCAACGGTTACAAGAAATAACAGTCACGGTACGCGCGAGCGGAACCAACGAAGTTGTATGACCGCGATCACGTCTAGGCTCCGTCCGTAACTGCTACGCGACCAGCCGCCAAATGGACTGGATCACTCGACTGGGGCCATGTATTAGAATAAATTGATTCAAATGCATATAAAATATGGCGTGGTCGTATATCAGTATCGTAATCTACTTACATAAGATAAACACCTACTCATAACAGTATGATAGAAAAAAGGGCGCAATTTTGATTTAATTTTGTTCATTACCATGAATATACTCAAATCTATACAGAGAATTATAATTATGTCAACTTCAATTATTTCTATTATTGTTTTTTTATATAAGCAGCCCTTATTCTGGCATTAGGATCCTTAAATTTAACTATTACTTTCTGACGCTCATGATTTCCACTGACGTTTATAGAAAACCAATTTCTAGTATTTATGACGAAGTTCATAGGTACATAGCACAATATTTCCATTATGCTATATATAAATTGCCTTGTCATAAATATAAATAATTGGTTTACCTGTATACGTCATGTAATTCAACATTATTAGAAAGTCATGTTTATTTTTAATTACCGTAGAAATTATACATGGGTGGAAATTATAACTTACAAAGGTTTTTTTTCACGTTTTAACGTATGGATACTTGTAACTAGAGCTACAACTCTTTAGAAATAACAGCAGACATTTGTAACTTCGATTTCTCTACGTAATAAGCCCTGAAGAAATTGATACATCATAGATCCGGAAATGATTGGCAATTTGCATGCAATTTAATGAGTGATCAAAATAGACACGTACATTTAAAGTGCCTTAGTTGGTTTCGTACATGCACCAGAGGCACTTATATTATTTGTCTAATATCTACGGGTAGAGGCGTATCTCACGTAGGTTTTAAGGAGACGAAGGATTAAGTGGCTATGTTAACTGAGCATATTTCCAGGTTCAGAGTTCAAAGTTGCTACTTAGAATTGCCTGAAAGTACAATATCAACGCTTCGCCTCATGAGAACTCACCATTGCCAGTTACACAATCACTTAAAAGAGATAGGATCTTCGTTAAACTCCGTAATTTTAGGATCGGAAAGGTTCTTGAAAGAGTTTGGTACCTCTACCCGATGAGTCGACTAATATAATATGGCAACAGCGCTGGCATTTCCACTTAAAAATATTACCATAATTATAATAAAGTATAACCCCGCATTTCTGTTACTTTTAATTGTTGCAAGCATGATTCATACGGTGGTAATATTATTTATTACGCACTCTATCGTTTCGTGGAAAAATATCAGACCGTGAAATATCAAGACAATACGAGAAATGATTCCTGTATTATGTGAACCTCCAATAATTGCAATTATCTGTAGACCGTATTCTACTTCGCACCGGAATTGTAATATTATATCAAGTCACTTAAGATCTTATTTTTATTTCAGTTGGTTTATTTGTATGTGCGTAAAATAAAAATAGAATGGTTAAGGCGAAATTTTAAATAACTTAATGTTCATATCATATGAAGATGAACATTATTTTAAATTTCTCCTTTAATAGTCGAGCAGTAGCTAAGGTTCATGTGTCCCGCTAAAGAACAATCAAATATTGAAAGACACTCTTGAAAGAACACCGAGAGACGAAACAACTCTGCATAAATCAGAGAAATGCATGTCCCGTGTAAGAATGGAATTCACAACATCCCGTCGGGGTTCTAGCGAGACGACTACTGTGCAATGTTAATTGAACTACATATAGAAATTAATACGATATAATAATCTGTACTAGACATGTACCTACTTCATTAAGAGGATTTCATTGAACGGTATCCACGAGCAGCAGTTAATCTTGCAATAAAACGACAGTAATATTAATGTAATAAGTTATATGATTTTGTTAGTACAAGACAGAATGAACGGCACACAATAATTTCGCGTCTCTGCCAGTTCCGGCTGAGGAATGTCTAATTCAAATAGCCCTATTGAGAGTCCGCGGTCCCGTTACGAATTCCGAATAGGGTTAACCACCGTCCTTGCTTTCCGGATTCCGTATATAATATTAAACAATGTTACTTTTACTGCTACCTACTTTATTCCAATATAAAATAACCGGTTTTGAAAATAAAACAAGTTTTAAAGGATTTTATCGCGGTAGAGGTCTATGACCATGGTTCCTGAAAATATCTACAAATTTAGGATAAGTGTCCACACATAAATCAGTTCGGAGAGCATGAGATCTCAGACCATTTTATTGGACAGAGCATCAGATTTAATTTTACATAAGATGGCCGCTTTTGGCCAATTCATATTTCTAGACTCAGAGCTGATCTCGAAGCTTTGATCAGTTTGGTTGGACAGTATGGGAAAAGAAAGCGACGTTCAGAGCTGAGTGCACGCTTCTGAAGCCGTAATCAGACTCTCAACATCTGCAACCCATATCAGCAACAGATTTGACTGCCAGGCACCGTAAAAACTTTATCATTAATTACGGTTATCACACGCGTCGGCAAATGTTAATAATATATTTTATAACTGGAGGAAAATAAAAAGAAATTAATATAAATGAAGCCGTGTCGGTAGAGTACGCGCGCGTGGTAGAATACGCAAACAGAGGGTACAGGTCAAGTTTCACTCTGTGTGCAATGGGACGGCTTTCGAATATCATGTTATGACAGAGATGTTGAATGTAAAAATAAATAACATTTTAATACTCTAACATTTTTTTAATTAAGTAATTTCAAATTTGCAGTGTTTTTGTTAAAGGCTTTTGTGATGGTGCGCATGTCGCCAAACAAAATTGTTATTATAATCGAATGAATAGTAGAGGGTAGCATATACCTATTATAAAGAAAGAATAAACTCTTTCCTCCGAACCGTAAACGGATACAAACATAAAAAAATTAAGTTGTAAAAATTTACATATATACCATCATCATCATCATCATCATCAGGCTATGATAGTCCACTGCTGGACATAGCCCTCCCCCAAAGAGCGCCATAGCGCCCTGTCTTCATATATACCATACCATAATATAAAATTGTAAGTTTGAGCAAGCTCCTTTTCTAATACTATTTTATTTTTTTGGTTGTCGTAAGATTTACGTGTTGATTTATTTTCGCTATGATTGACAACGGTCTAACACTTTCCTTCGCGACTAATTTAAATGGCAAACAAAACAAAAGAGCTGTCTCAATCAGCGGCGTTAAATTAGCCACTTTGGTACAAGCACTGCTTTGCTGTAAGCAGAAGACTTGAGTTAATCTGATGATGTAGTCTAAAACAATAGAATCGACAGTGGTGTTTTACTGTTATGGAATCCTGTTTTAGATAATATCCTCAATTATTAGAGATTATAATAACATAGGTTACATCTTTTTCTATTCGGTCCTGCTAAGCAGGTTATCAAAACGACATGCCAAAAATAATATCATGTCGTCTCTAAAATAGAGAATCCGAAATACGGTTTCTATTACTTTAGATATGTTCAAAATAAACAAAATGTATTCCACCGTAAAGTTAGCGTTTTGCAAGAGTCTCCTTAATCTTAGGATACGATGCTATGTTCTAAGAATTATGACAAAATTTGCTTCGAAGCTTCTCGGTCACGTATTATTGCAATATTCTATGAGTGTGGAAAACTGATTATACCGAAGAACATTTCTTTTTTTTCGCATATTTTACGTGTACAAAACCGTACAACATTTTGCAATATTAAGTTTACTCAACTACAATGTCATTACATGTAAGTAATGTGTACGAAGTGCTCTTGTAATCTCCGAAGCGCTTTTGTTTTATTGCATACTAGCTGTCCCGCGCAACTTCGTCTGCTTCATATAGTAGAATTTTTCCCGTTTTCGCAACATCTTTCATTGCTGCTCCGCTCCTATTGGTCGTAGCATTAGTCGTTATTTTTCAATTCGAACCAGTAGTTCTCGAGATTAGCGCGTTCAAACAAGCAAACAAACAAACTTCAGCTTTATAATATTAGTATAGATTACAGAATACCTTATGTATTATACAGATTGTGCTTCACTCTAGTTGCCTATGACAATACATAGATAACATCTAATTAAGGATTATTGGAACTATTATGGACTATTTGTTGTTGTATATAAGTAAATCGAATTTCCCAACAAATATAAGTAGGTCATCTAGTAAATCGGCAACTAACAAACTGGTTGCCTTTTAGGGATATGGAGTATTTAGTTCAATATAATTATAACTTACTTTTTAACATGACATTAGGAAAATATACATATATTGTGACCGTAATGAACTTTCCTGCTCTACGTACTAAACGGTTGACGGTTAAATAGAGCGACTGTATATAAATTTATAACACTCTTTGCAGAGGTAGGCCTCTGCTTAGTTTTTATGTGATTGTCAGCATACCAGTCATTAACGTCCTCGTTTTAAAATTATGGAGAAATAAATCCGTATAGGTAACATGTTCGAGGAAACGAATATCCTGTTTAAAACAACACTGATGGCTTCGAGGCTAATTGAAATCGGCATTCCAATAATCATTCTAAGATATGAGTGCACAGATGAAGCCGTGGTTAAAATGTACTCCTTTTCTAATACGTTCAGTGTTGCGAGTTCGATAAAAGCAATAACAAAAAAAAACGTTGTTTATGTAATTCCAAAACAAATAGCCAAATTATGTGCATAAACTGAAAATGAAATTCGTATCCACAAACACGTTACCAGTAGGTACCTATTACCTATATGTCTCTATAATTTATATTCATAAAATTAAAATGTGTGGATACAAGGCTAATTAAAATAGGAATTAACATATGAAACAAAGAACTTTCGTGCTGATGAACTCACAGATGAGTCGATAAGCGAATCCAAATAATGTGGGTCGGAACAAGAATTGTCGCGCCGGATGCTGCGCTCGGGTCGCGCAACCAATACTCATTGACTACACACTGCGAACTGGGCTGTGGAAATATATGGACTTTTGTTCTAAAACTGCCCCACGACAATGCTTATACTATGTACATAGCGAATCACATATTTGTGTACTACAATTTATTGTGTAATACAAATTCATTGATAAGCATAATTTTCACAAGTGTTTTAAATGGGTTGTTCTCATTTCGTCACGTCTTTGGCACTGATACAAAGCACACTGGCGTAAAACTAATATTGTACGCGAATGTACAATCTAAGCACGTATATGTAGATGGTTATATGAAATTCTTCACGGATGCAATAAATAGTTATTTTATAGGACTGCAAAATATTAGACCAGACCTGCCGTCACAACTGTAGACGCGCATGTAAACTTACTGTGTGATGCGTATGCGAAAAATTAATGGTAATTAAATCAAAAATTGTATTTACTATATAGGTACATTTAATCATTCTAATCCTAATCTTATCCTACATTTGTTTGTTACACTTTCACGTCTTGACCTCAGGACCGATCATCAGGAAATTTCGCATACACATTGCCAGGGGTACAGAATAGGACATAAGGTATCTTCCATCCAGAAAAAAGTACTGTTACTAACCTAACCTAATCTTCATTCTTCGCGAGCGAAGCCGAGGGCAAAATCTAGTCAATAATAATATCAACCTCGTTTATAAAATGTCCTACAGCTGGGTAAGTAGACTTGCTAGTGTAAGCTTGATTATGATTAAGCCATAGTCCACCACCCTGGCATAGTGCGTACTGACGCACTTGTCATTTCTTCGAGAACTGTCAAACACGCAGGTGCCATCATGATGATTACCTTCTCCGTTAAAGCGTGTGGTAGTTAATTTTAATATTATTTAAAACGCGAAGCACTTCGAAAAGTTAGAGGATCGTACCGTAGGATCGAACTCATGAAGTCTTCGTAACAGGCCCTCCCTGCTAGGCTATAGCTGTTGTTTTAAATTAAGAATACTTATGTATGGTTAATCCTTATTTCGTTATTAATATTATAAATTCGAAAGTAACTCTGTCTGTCTATCTGTCTGTCTGTCTGTCTGTTACCTTTTCACGGCTAAACCACTCAACCGATTTAGATGAAATTTGGTACAGATATAGTTAAAAACCTGGGGAAGGACATAGGCTACTTTTTATTGATGTAGGTACCACGCGGGCGGAGCCGCGCGCAAAAGCTAGTCCTTACTTAATATTATAAATTCGAAAGTAACTCTGTCTGTCTGTCTGTTACCTTTTCACGGCTAAACCACTCAACCGATTTATATGAAATTTGGTACAGATATAGTTTAAAACCTAGGGAAGGACATAGGCTACTTTTTATTGATGTAGGTACCACGCGGGCGAAACCGCGCGCAAAAGCTAGTCTTCAATAATCTAATCCTTACTAATATTATAAATTCGAAAGTAACTCTGTCTATCTGTCTGTTACCTTTTCACGGCTAAACCACTCAACCGATTTAGATGAAATTTGGTGCAGATATAGTTTAAATTAAAACCTGGGGAAGGACATAGACTACGTTTTATTCATATAGGTACCACGCGGGTGGAGCCGCGCGCAAAAGCTAGTAGCATATAAAGGGATACAGGATTTTCTATAAGAACATAGTAATAGTTTATCTTGTGGTTAAATTTAATAGAGTAAGCACTTCTTACAATTTGTTTACAATGTCTGTCTAAATAAACTCGATGCTCCTTGATTGAATATGAGCTTGGAGAAGTGCTGTCCAAAGGACAAAAAGGCATAGATCTGTCAGCGCAAGGGACAAACGTCTGTTGCGCTGGTTGCGCATCGTTATAATTTTTGCGCAGTCAGCTACAGGATAGTGATACCAATTAGTGTTGAAAGCGTTCATGGTATGGTAACCGCTTACCAGTAGGCGGACCCGTATTCTTGTTTGTCACGTGTCAGCTTTTACACCAATTTTGTTATAATTTTGCTATACGAACGAAAGATACAGAATTACTCAGTATATATAGTTATCAGTTATCACATATCATAGCAAATATTTCTTATGTACCACGGATGTGATTGGTGATGTGGTTATATGGTTACTTGTTTGAACAATACTTTTAAACAAAAGTGTTGCATCTCTTATCAGAAATTGATTGAGGTATAAAAGATTGTTAACAGTACTTCTAAGTTACAAAACTGGTAGGTAAATGGTAAATCTCTACGACCTACATGATTAACCTCAAATTACTTCTGTTTAATTATTCTATTTACAAAAACTATGTTTCTAAAGTTTGTAAATGTCAGATGACATAAAATTTATAATTACAATTATTTCAATTCTATTTCATCATTGTCACTGGTAAATGTTTTATTTAGCAAATACAAACATACATACTTACACAATATTCATTTTCCTCATAACTGTTTTAATAATATAACTTATAATCTATACTAATATTATAAAGCTGAAGAGTTTTTTGTTTGTTTGAATGCGGTAATCTCAGGAACTAATGGTACGATTTGAAAAATTCTTTTAATGTTGGATAGCCTATTTATCGAGGAAGGCTATAGGCTATATAACATCACGCTTCGACCCACAGGGGCGGCGCAGTAACGATAAACGCGGGTGAAACCGCGGGAACATCAAGTTATATAAATATATTTTTTGAATAATTCATTTTGCTGAAACTTATGACCTCTAACAAGAATGTCGCATGGAGCATGAAAATTTATATTGAATATGTATGGTATAACAAAATAAAATCAGCAAGAGGATCCTATCAAGAAATTAAACTATTAAAAGGACAGGAGAATGATAGAATCTGATTTCATTACTGATCAGTGATCACTTCTCCAGCAAGCCTAATCAGAACAAATTATATTATATGTCATTGAAAGATTTTAATACCAAGAACAAAAATTAAATTGTACATCAAAAATATGTGTACCTACTCATACATAAATTGATGAATTTTACTAAGAATAATTAATACTAGCAATTTAATCCCTACAATTTATAGTAAAAGCAAAAATTGTAAAGATCCTAATAAGTGTGATCTTGCACAATTATCTACACATAAAATAATAGTTTTAAACAATATAGAGATATCCATGTATGAATAAGAAATGTTCAATGGAAGCTTATCAGAATTGAAAGATAATCAGCAAGTTAATATAATTATATCAATCATGATATTGAGTTTTCCTGTAGTTTCTTGTTTCATATACTTAGTTTAGTATGACATTTCCTTATAGGTTTGAGTTTGCAGTGCAGTATACATTTCTTTCTTTTATTTTCTTCAACATACCTAAATTTAATTAATTTGTTATTATTGTACAATTTAGTTTTATTTAGGTGCTATATAATTAAAATAAAACAATGTAATTAAAATTATGATAAGCTGTACTGACTATATAAAATCATTACTTTTATCATTGGAAACCTTTGCCCCTAGTTCTCTTTACTGTTCTGAAATATTAAGGTAGGCATATAACTGAAGACCAAAGAAAAGTCCTACAAAAATAGGCTTTTTTATCTGCAATATTTGGTTATGAGTTTATGATTATAATAATACAAAGAATCTTGATATTGGTAAAGATAATTCAGAAAATTACTAAGTAACCTTATTTTACAGCTGAAATTATAAAATATAAATTTCATCAAATATGAGTGCCCATAATGTAACTAGGAAGTTACATATGAACAGGACAAATCCAGGGAAACCCCACTAGCTAGAAACCCGATTTTCTTATAGCCACCTGGCTGGGTTTCCCAAACAAGACTCATATAAAAAATATAATAGTATGCATACAGTAACAAATTATGATATTGAATGTTGAGTAACAAGTATTTTTATTAGCTAGTGTTTTTATTTTGTTTTCTTTTTGATCTGTAAATGATGTGATAAAAATATTAAATCTATCATTGTACACTAATAAATTACTAACTTCTTCCATTTTTATGTTCTATTATTATCAGACTCTTGTGGATTGGCGATATATTTGTATTTACGATTGCACATACCTAAACTATAGCAACAGTAGTAGGCATAAAATGAACACATAGATGCCAAAAGATTTCACACAAAGTAACTAAAAATTATAACATACAAATGAAATAAGTGAGATACAGCAATGTCGTGTTCATTGAATTAGAAAATATAAATAGAACTAGAGAAACAGATGAACAAAAACTACAATAAATTACTAAAGAATGAAAAGCATAATGTTACGCATAACTTACCTTGTCCGCATTTCTCAGTCTTTGGAGTGGAAGTCATTTTAATGGAACTGAAACCACTATGTCATATTATCACGAGTAACGAAGCTTCAATTTGAAATAATTTAGTTATTATAACTGAACTCACAAAAATATCACTAAACCCGACCGGCAGCCATGTTTAGAAAACAATTCATATTACCTATAAATTGTTGTGGTCACGCCATCTACCGATTATTATATATAATTATTAAACATTAAGTACTACAATAGTATCCTAGATGGCTCTAATACTCTGTTTAATTTGTTGCAATAATTACATTTATTTAATATACCTGTTAAAGAACTTTGTAGATACGTCTTTATCGTTTTTACAAATAAAAAGGACATTATTTATTTAATATAATATGGTCATTGGTCACTACTACTTTCGGGTCCAAAAATAAGCATGGCACAAACAAACTGATTTGTTGGGGAACTTCAAGTTTAAGTTTCCCTTCCTGCAACATGACTTTTGTTAACGAAGGACGTGCTGGGTGAGTCCTAGATGGTTGATATATTTCTGAATCGGTCGTCGTACCTTGTCAACTTAATTACTGTAAACAATACAAGATATGGAAATTATGAATATAAATATATACAATTACATATATTATACTAGATGTTCCCGCGGTTTCACCCGCGTTTATCGTTACTGCGCCGCCCCCGTGGGTCGTAGCGTGATGTTATATAGCTTATAGCCTTCCTCGATAAATAGACTATCCAAAACTAAAACAATTTTCAAATTGTACCAGTAGTTCCTGAGATTAGCGAGTTCAAACAAACAAACAAACTCTTCAGCTTTATAATATTTCCTCGATAAATAGACTATCCAAAACTAAAAGAATTTTCAAATCGAACCAGTAGTTCCTGAGATTAGCGAGTTCAAACAAACAAAAAAACTCTTCAGCTTTATAATATTAGTATAGATTTAAAAAGAATATATCACATTGCTTCATCAATACAAAATTGACTAACTACTATATTAAGATAAAGTTGATTATTCTGTAATATTAAACGAGTACTATGAGTCCAATTTAAGTAATTCAAGCATGCAATCTTGTTATACAGTCTTAATGTTTTTTGGTTTGTAGTACATAATGTGTTGATTTCAACAAATGAGTGACTCAGTCTAAAATAATTAAATGTCTTAGAAGTTTTTGACTAATTTATGCAGCACCATTTTCAGATTTGATACTAGCTTTTTCCCGCGGTTTCGCTCGTGTAACAGTAGATTAGGTTGCTATGCTATTCACAGTATATTTAAAAAAATATATAGTCTATGTTACTCGGTGATATTATAGCTTCTTAATGCTGAAAGATTTTTTAAATCAGTTGAGTAGTTTTGAGTTAAATCGTTACAAACAAACAAACAAAATATCTAATCTTTCCTCTTTATAATCTATACTAATATTATAAAGTTTGTTTATTTGTTTGAACGTGCTAATCTCAGGAACTATTGGTTCGATTTGAAAAATTATTTTAGTGTTGGAAGGCTATTTATCGAGGAAGGCTAAAGGCTATATAACATCACGCTACGACCCACGGGGGCGGCGTAGTAACGATAAACGTGGGTGAAACTGCGGGCAAATCTAGTATTAGTATAAAAGTATAGATTACTGATATAAGAGTAGTTTGTCGGCCTCGATGGCGTAGTAGTTAGTGTAACCAACTGCCACGCCTGAGGTCGCGGGTTCGATTCCCGCACAAGTCAAACATTCTGTGCATGAACATGGATTTTTGTCTTGGTCTGGGTATTTCTATGTATAATACGTATGTATTTACAAAAAAAAAGTATATATGTATGTTTATCCATTGTCTAGTACCCATAGTACAAGCTCTGCTTAGTTTGGGCTAGATGGTGTTGTGTGTATGTGATAGAATATTATTATAGAATATTATATAGACGAAGTGATGACCAGAGGCTTATTACACTCACATTTCACAAGAATAAATTAAGGTCCTATATAATAGTAGCGAGCTTTATATACCAACAAACAAATATCAATATACATATCAGGATATAAGTACAATAATCGCAACAATAGATCCATAGAATGTATAATAACTACTAATTACATAATTTGTGTGTGTATTTAGAGAATATGATAATATAATAAATGAACCGGTGTGAATTTATGAGTACAGCCTTGGCCAAAAGTATTAGGCACCCTATAAATTACTGCATATTTCAGGCTTAGAGAGAAATAAAACTAATTATAATGATTAAAGTACTTTATTTCCATTAGAATATTGTAAAAACATCAATATTTTGTTGGGCCACCCTTTGATTTTATGACAGCAGCAACTCTGTGGGGCATACTACGTACAAGTTTCGCACATTCCTCTGGAGAAATTGCATCCCATTCTTGCACTTACGCGTTTTTTAAAGCAGTTTTTGATGTTATCGAGTGCTCTTTTATTTTTCTCTTCAAAATACTCCACAAATGTTCAATAGGATTTAGATCCGGGGACTGGGCAGGCCAATCTAACAGATCAATACAATTTTCAGTAAACCAGCGCATCGTAGTAGCTGACTTGTGACACGGAGCATTGTCTTGTTGGAATTTCACACCATTTAAGTTAGTGTCACCAAAAATACACGAAAGCGAAGGTACGAGAGCAGTTTCCAGTACATTAATGTATTTTTCACTGTTCATGCGACCTTCGCAAACAAACATTTTGCCGACTCCATCCGTAGCCATGCAACCCCAAATCATTACACTGCCTCCGCCGTGTTTTATGGTTGGTACTACGCAATCTGGGTGATATTCTTCGCCTTTGCGTCGCCTCACAAACGTCACACCTGGTGTTCCAAACACCTGTAGATTCCAAAAAAAAGCACACATTACAAACTTTTATAACATTTGAGTTTGAAGACAAACACAACAATGATCTTTGTAATTGTGGTATAGACTTCACTAAAAAAACTTACCTCAAAGTTTGATTCGTCAGACCACAGCACATTAGACCAATCCTCTTCTGTGAAATGTTGGTGTCTCAGAGCCCAATCAAGTCGTTTTCTTTTATTGTCTGCGGATAGCCACGGCTTCTTCCTAGCTTTGCAACCTTTTAAGCCGGCTTCTACTAGCCTTCGTCTTGCAGTTCGTGCGCTTATGGGATGTCCAGTCTCTTCAGTTAAAGCCACAGTAAGCTCCGAAGAAGTTTTTTTTCTATCTTTCACAGACTCTCGGATAAGTTTTCTGTCCTGACGGCTAGTAGTCACGCGTTTTCTGCCTGTTCTTGGTTTATTTGCATGAGAGCCAGTCTCAACAAAACGTTTGATAGCAGATTGAACGGCGCATCGCGAACATTTCACCAACTTCGCGATTTCTTTTTGAGTCTTGCCTTGCTCATGTAAAAGTTGAATTTTTACACGATTTTAAATACTAATTTCGTTTCGTTTTGGCATTTTCAAATGAATTTCTTCTCAATTAATTCACAAAACCACAAATGCACTGTCTTTACACTAAGACTTCCAAATGGTAACTGACGAAACATTAAAAATAAATTTTGGAAAAAATAAAATTTTATTATTGACGCACCAGATGTCTTACGACTGCTTAAAAAATGCCGCCTATTGTCTTAAATAGTGTTTTATGACACCGGTATCGCAGTTCTATAGAATATTGTTTAATTGTTCAAATAGCACAGGTGTGTGATAACTATATTGGGGGTGCCTAATACTTTTGGCCAAGGCGGTAGATGCTAACTTGTTCGCCTGATTTAGTAGAAAATGGTTGATTTCGCATTTTATGGATTTCTCGAATAATATCTGGTCAAATGCTATCAAGTCAACTTAAATCTATGCTTAGTTAGTGTTATCTGTGGTCTATGGTGGTTGTGGTTGTGTCACAATGTGTGTTGATATGTATTACGCTTTGAATGTGAAAAAATGAGCGCGCTATTGAATAGTTAAATTGCTTTACAGTTGTGATAAATTGTGTACTTGTTGTTTGATTTATGGAGAGTAACTTTTATTTAGCATCTATTATTTCTAAAAAAGTGAAAACTTCAGTGAATGAAGTAGGTAATCATGGCGGACCCGCTGAGTTTACTTCGACAGTACAACGTAAATAAAAAAGAAATAATTGAGCGTGACAATCAGATCATATTTGGCGAATTCTCGTGGCCGAAAAATGTCAAAACTAACTATCTTATGTGGGGGTGAGTATTACAGTTACACATACAACAGATGTAAACCTTTGCAATGCATAATAATATGTCTAATTTTTAACGAACATAATTTTCTTTTAGATCTGGTAAAGAAGGCAATGACAAGGAATATTATACACTGGAATGCCTTCTCTTTATTCTCAAAAATATACAACTGACACATCCTGTTTACGTCAGGCAGGCAGCTGTGAGTAAATGACTCTTTTAACAAATGGATTTCTCTAAAACACCATGAATTAACCATAACACATTTTTCGGTAGGCTGCGAATATACCTGCCGTCCGTCGTCCAGATCGTAAAGAGTTATTAGCATATTTGAATGGTGAGACTGCTACATGCCCTTCCATTGACAAAAGTGCACCCTTAGAAATACCAACACAGGTAAATTTTTTGTCAATTTTACTTTTGGCTTGTGAAATATTACTTAATTCTGGAATTATTCCTTTTTAATTTGTGTGTATGAAAAACATGATTGCTTTTATTATGATAATTACTATGCAAATAAAAATGGTTTACTTTATTATGGGAAGTTAATTGCATCTAGGTGAAGCGCACTCACGAAAATGATGGAGGTGAATCAGCTGCCAAGAAGCCTCGTATTGAGGAAACTCATGTGCAGAAGGTACGGGAGCAACTCGCTGCCCGTCTTGATGCACCTAAAGAAGCCTCGGTCACAGTGGATAATATTAAGTAAGATATTTATAATAAGTGTGGGAAGAATATTTGTAAGAACATTATGCATTAAAGTATCCATTTTCTAACAACTAACATCTTTCATTCACCATCTTTTAATTTATTTTAAAAAGGTCCTTATCCGAGGCTATGTCCGTGGAGAAGATTGCTGCAATCAAGGCCAAGCGTCTGGCTAAGAAAAGAACCACTATCAAGAGCAATGACTACTCTGACACGCTTGGAGTTGTTGGATCAGACTTCAGAGCTATTCTTGACTATGATGTAGATCTTACTAAAGACATTATCAGTCGAGAAAGACAATGGAGAACTAGAACAACAGTATTACAGAGTAATGGAAAAGTAAGTATCCTAAAAAGAAAACAATGCCAGTTCCTTGGTATAAACCCTTTTTATATTACTTCTGTGTTCATTATGTGTTAAATTTAATCCCAATTAAAACAAAAGAAAGTTGTCTAAAACAATTAGTTTTCAGCAAATGTTTACCTCTTGAGAGGCATTGGCCTGCTGGCGGCCAGGCTCAATTGGATTTCAATTGTCTGGCATGCCAGCAATCAATAGACTAAATTGGAATTTTATAATTTCTGGAGTTTTTGGTGACTTGACTATAGAATGTCTAACTGCAAGCTACATTGCTAATTGTATATGAGTATTTTTATTTCCTCTTACAATGACTTGTACCAATATTAAGACTACAAAAACTTACAGAATTGTCCAAAACCATATGAAGTCATATAAAATGATCACATCAATGAAAAATAATAGATTATATACCATGGCAAGTATTTTAAAGTATAAAGAAGTACTAGTGTGTAGCTGAAATCCCTAGACATATTAATAACACTCTGTCTGAGAGAATTTCTACACACTTAAAATGTCTTTTTTACCGACTTCAAAAAAAGGAGGAGGTATTCAATTCGTCTGTATTTTTTATTTTTTTATGTTTGTTACCTCGTTGCTTTCGACTGGGTGAACCGATTTTGATGATTCTTTTTTAATTTGAAAGCTGGTGCTTCCCGTGTGGTCCCATTTAATTTTGATCAAGATTTGACCATTCGTTTTCGAGTTATACTTAATAATGCGTATTTGGCTACATTGATGATGTTCTCATATTTGACAAGGTTCACTAAAAACCGAGAAATAAACAAAATTTTAACAAAAAAGAAAACCGACTTCAAATAAGAATATTCTAAAACTTTAAATGCATTAAAAAGTTAATAAATAATTGCATATTCTTGTGAATAATTAAATTATTGTTATTATTGGAGTCGGTGTCAGCCGCCCGCGCCGCGTGCTGCGTCTATGTGTGTAATTGTGCATGCCAATGTTATGTTATGATTATAGTAAGACATCTCATGTTTAATTAGTTACAAACCTACCTTGGCTGACACCGACTCCAATAATAACAATAATTTAATTATTCACAAGAATATGCAATTATTTATTAACCTTTTAGTGCATTTTAAGTTTTAGAATATTCTTATTTGAAGTCGGTTTTCTTTTTTGTTAAAATTTTGTTTATGTTTTCAAAATTACCTTGTGCTGTGTTCCTGTAGATTGTAGAAAAGCACAAGAATATGTCAATGTTTCTAACTTGTAATGCTAACCTAACCTTGTGTAGGTTTGCATTTTAGTGTTTAGTGACATTGCTGTTGTTGTATGCAGACAAGCTATGAAACCCCTTAACATCTGGTTGCTGTGTGATATGCATGTTTGCTATCGTAGTTTACCATGCCAGTACAAGACTTACGACTAATATTATATATGTAAAGGGTAGATGATTGTTACTTATCACAGTTAAACCCCTGAACTGATTATGAGATGAAACTTAGTGTGATAGATTGAAACACGGCTTAAGACTGCGCCGAGTGTAAGACAGATAACGACAGAGCTCGTGCGGCGCATACTCAAATCGGCGCGCGGCCGCCATAATAAAATTTTATTGAGGATTTGAAGTGCTTTTTTGATAAATATGTATCTTTATTGTCAACCAATAACTTAAATATTTGGGACGGACAAATTGTAATATAACTATTTATGTTTCGTTTAAGCTGTAAAATAGGATAGATTCCTACTGTTATAATCTAAAAATAACGTAACACGAGCTTACGTTTTTGCATTTTTCGTGCAAATTTACGTAATTTTGTAGGCGAAAATATTAATTATATTAAGTTTTTTTACACGGAGTAATTGTAAACACATTCATTGTTATGGTAAATGTATATTTTATATTTGTACTAGCTGTGCCCGCGGTCTCACCCGCGTCAGTGGTATTTGGGTTCCTGCACCGCTCCCGTGAGCCGTAGCGTGATGTTATATAGCCTATGTCCTTCCCAGGGTCTCAGGTTGTCTCTATTCTAAATTTCATATAAATACGTTCAGCGGATTGACCGTGAAAAGGTAACAGACAGACAGAGTTACTTTCGCATTTATAATACTAGCTTTTGCGCGCGGCTCTCCCCGCGTGGTACCTACATCAATAAAAAGTAACCTATGTCCTTCCCCAGGTTTTAAACTATATCTGTACCAAATTTCATTAAAATCGGTTGAGTGGTTTAGCTGCGACAAGGTAACAGACAGATAGACAGAGTTACTTTAGAATTTATCCTTACTAATATTATAAATTCGAAAGTAACTCTGTCTGTCTGTCTATCTGTCTGTCTGTCTGTTACCTTTTCATGGCTAAACCACTCAACCGATTTAGATGAAATTTGGTACAGATATAGTTTAAAACCTGGGGAAGGACATATGCTACTTTTTATTGATGTAGGTACCACGCGGGCGGAGCCGCGCGCAAAAGCTAGTGAATTATACATTCGAAACTTATATCCTTAGTAATATTATAAATTATAATATTAGTAAGGATTAGTAAGGAAGTCAGGATTAAACAAAAAGTGTTGATTTTATTCACTTAACTGTGACCGCCTGTTTTGGCTCATTTCGCTCGGCGCAGTCTTAAGCCATAGGTATTATTGATAGGGGTGTGTAAAATAAATGTAAACCAAATCACTAACAACAGCTAGTCCAATACTACCTTACATAGGCATCTTTCTCCAGAAATAAGCGTTAATTTGTGTGTTGTTGAAGTTGTCAACTAATATAACTGTTATTATCATGTACATTATGAGCTTAGTATTTATTACCAATAAATGTTTTATTTCCTTTTTATTTTATCTATACTAATATTATAAAACTGAAGAGTTTATTTGTTTGTTTGAACGCACTAATCTCAGGAACTACTGGTTCGATTTGAAAAAAAATTTTTGTGTTGGATAGCCTATTTACCGAGGAAGGTGATAGGCTACATAACATCACGCTACGACCCACGGAGCGGCGCAGTAATCATAAACGCGGGTGAAACCGCGGGCACATCTAGTTATTGATGTATGAGTTAATTGACCTGCCCAAAAAGTGTGCACATATTTTTATGGAAATAAAGATTTTTGAATTTGACTGTTTTTGATTTCAAGTAAATATTGCATATGGAAATCAAACTTGTCACCCTATAGCTTGATGATGACTTTTGCTAATCATGTATTGAGATATCAGGCCTTTACATTAATATAAAATCTTACAGATGTTTGCGAAGAGTATTATAGCTCTTCTTGGCAGCATCAGAGCCCGCGAGGAAGGTCGGCCCGGAGCGCCGCGTCCACAACCCGTCGTGATGCCGCAACCCACCACGCTGCCCACTCAACAGACACAGTACAACAGATACGATCAGGAAAGGTTTATTAGGCAAAAAGAAGGTATGTTTTCGTTTAGGTTTATTGAGCAGTTGACATATACCTAATAAAGCAAATATATATCCTTATAATATTCTGCTGTTGATATGATAGTGTGATACCAGCAAGGTGGATCATGTTGTTGACTGAATTGTAAGTGTAGTAGAAACAAAACTCCTATGGCAATATTGATAAGAATAATATAAATAAAAGATTGTAAGCGCTTTATATGATTTTGTTGCAGAAACGGAAGGATTTAAGATCGATACTATGGGTACCTATCATGGTATGACACTGAAGTCGGTGACAGAGGGACCGAGCGTTCCTGTCGCTGCTCGCGCGCCTCAGACGCCGAACCATCCGCGACAGATGCCACGTAAGTACATAATTATTTGTTGTAAATATGAACATATGTTATTACGTATGTTGCATATATTATCATCAGTGAATCTAACATTAACGACGTGTCAAAATAAAACTCATATCAAGCGCTTTGATCGGCCATTACTAATTTCGTCGGCCAATCATAACAGTTGAAATGGGTTTGACAAATCTCTTTGTGTTGATCTATCATTCAGAAATAGGACGCAATCTGAATGCTTAAATGTTTCTTCAGAATTAACTGAGAATATGTATAGGAAATGATATCGCCAGTATAAACAAGTCGCGTAATTATATGAATTAGCATGACTTGGCTTAAAAATAAACCCACTAATTTCATCATTTGCACAGAAAATGGTCCAATGAGCGCGGGTACACCGGGCCGCCGAGAACTGTTGCCGGTGACGGCAGCACGGCCCCCACCTGGATCTGGTGGCAAGCGACCCTCTCGCACTCCCATCATCATTATACCGGCAGCGACTACCACACTTATAACCATGTATAATGTTAAGGACATCCTGCAGGAGCTAAAGTGAGTGTTTACTTTCAAGCTTTTTCTGTTTTTCGACTACGGCGAAACAAAGAGGACGGTTATTATATTGACCGGTATTTACTAATGATTGTGATCCGAAAATACATAATATGTTTCACTGATTATGTTTGAAGAAATAAGTAAATTGCTATAGAAGAGTATTGCACTCTTGACTATAGCAATTTACTTATTAAGCTAATGGACTTGCCTATAATTTCAATGATTCATATAAATTAAACTATTAATTAGCAGAGATTATCGTTATATTTTTGATAACAGTCGATTTATGCCACAATTTTAATATAATAGGTTCGTTACTGTGGAGCAAAAGAAAGCTGAAGGATCAGCACGCGAAAATGAAGTTTTACTGCAGAGAAGAAAAGGTCCTTCTGGAGATCTGCCTAATAATGCGACCACTATGACGGTAAATATTAGTTGATTTCATTGAAAATTCTATTTCAATCTTGGCACATCAAAGAAGAGCTCATTTGTCACTAAATATATTATGAGAATACTCTCTGGCCACCTCGAAACGAGGACAAATTTCTGTTAGCGTCAGAATGGCTGGTTGCCTATAGCGAACGGCTATAAAAGTATATTCAAGAATAGCTATCCAATTGCTTATATTTGCTACATTTCTTCAATAATTGCTACATAAAATACCTACATTCAGAGAAATATGAATATTTTTTTGACCAGCCATTCTGACGTCAGGATGGATGGTTGCCTCTATGTTCAGCATGAAAGGCCCACCATTGCTTAAATTTTACTGTATCAATAATTGCTTACTAATTGCTACTTTCACGAATTTAAGTTTGGGCTTTGTACATAGGTACATTAGATAGAAATATATAGCTTTTATTCAAATTTCATCAAATTAGCAATTCTTGAATATACTTTCAGAGCCGTTCGCCATAGGCAACCAGCCATTCTGACGCTAACAAATTTCTGAGACCAAAACCAAAATATATATTTACTTATTACCTTGATCTACTATACCCAATCCTGGTGAAGTTTGCTTCTTGTCTTAACAGATACACTGTTTGTGACCACTTCTATTAAAAATATGACAATTGACAATGCCCTTAGGTTTAACCTGTTACCTACATATTTCATAGATATTCATGAATGAACACTACTTATCATAAATATTCATACATCACCACCGAAACCAACGTCATTACGTGCTTTTCAAGTATTGAAATGATTCAGGCCGTGGCGAATTTAGTAAACTAGATATTGTGGACAGTTTTGTATGCTACTATGTGTTACCTGCCGCCTACGGCCTAATCGTATTTTTGAAAGTGGCCTGCCACAGTAATCTTCTTGTCTACGAAACAAATTTTGTAAAAATCCAACACTTCCCATGGAAATGTAACAGACAGAGATTAAGCTAAACGAAATTAACTTACGAAAAAAGAAATGACTGCCGCGTTAAAAATCTAAAACCATTAGTCAGGATATAGGCCATGTTTGACACTAAACGAAATTTTGCAGGTACCTTACCGAGTGGTGGACAATCCAAGCAGGCTGTCCGCTGCGGAATGGGACCGCGTTGTCGGTGTATTCGTTCAAGGACCAGCTTGGCAGTTCAAAGGCTGGCCCTGGGATGGGAACCCAGTACAGATATTTGCTAATAGTAAGTTGTAAGACCTTTTCTTTTTATTAAGTTAAGAGCAACCTCAATAAGAATATGCTTAATTCATAATTCTATATTCCAAGTCACATTCGTCTTCGGTGTTTGGGATTATATTGTTAGGATTATGGTATTGCATTTATTATTTACTAGCTTTTGCCCGTGACTTCGTCCGCGTGGAATAGTTACTTTGAACAGAAATTCTTTTTTAAGAAACTTATTTTGCTAATATTATAAATGCCATGGTTTAATGCAAATAGCTCATTTTAATACATTTTTATAAAACCGTTTTGTGTTTTTCCATTTTTGTTAAAACAAATATTTTGCTGGTTTGAAATTCGTGAGTATGCCACATAGAGTTGCCCATGGAAAACAGTTTTGTTTATTATTACCGTAAACACTCTTTTAAACTGAAATGGCAAATCGGTCCGAATTATATACGGGGAATTAAAACATTTTCTCCTTTTGCTATTATAGTCATGATTATAGATTTTATAGTATTGCGTCCTAGTTGAGTAATTTGTTGCCGTGTACCATTACATAGCCTGGGTGCGTCAAGATTTCTCATTAACAGCATTGGAATACCAACTTTCAGCCTTAACTTATAAAAAGGCACTCCTGATAATTCTAAAGAGTTGAAAAACTCTATAGGGTATGATGTCACTTGTTCAGTGTCCTTAACATTGTCTACTGAGACTTTATGACTTGTTCGTTTATCTGGCCTACTATCTCATTCGTTGGCGCCAAAGTTGACCTGTCACACAACCATTCTCGATTTCCCATACTTATTTGTAGATCTGGATATATATTATTATTTAAATCGTCTGTGTTATCGACAATTTGACAGAATTCACGTCTTAGTGTGATCATGCCGTTAGTGTCTGTTAGCATACAATCTTCTCCGACTTAATAGAGCAGCCGCCTATTGCCCTGCGGGAGAATCTTTATGTAGTTGTACTCCGATATTTGTAGTCAGACAAAACTTTTTTATGTGTACCCATAATACAGACGTCTTCAAACAGGCATTTATTTAATCTGTCGGTGTACTCCTAGTAATAACCGGCAGGGTGCGTCTAACTAAAATAAAATTACCAGCTAAAAGTACCACCATATATTTCATGATGTGATATAGTGCTTAGATTGCTCTTTTGTGGGACATCGTACATTCATCCCGAACCAACAGCTTGTCGTGTATAATATATGAAGACGGCATTTTTACTAATTATACAGTGTTTCCGATAAATATATAGACGTATTGTAAAAATATACAGATTTGTTTGGGCTTCCACACGAACTTTCGTCTCCTATTTCAATTCCCATGTAGCCTAGATGCCTACATAATGTAGGTCGAAATTTCAAAATCGCTGAATCGAGTGCCTAAATATAAAGTCTTATGGTTTTATTTTCGATAATGACGAATTCGCATACAAACTTTCATCCCTTATTTCAACACCTTCATGCCTTTTTTTTACAATAAAAGGTAACCTATGTCCTTTTCCAAGATCTAGTCTCTCTCTGTACCAAATTTCATCAAAATCGGTTCAGTGGTTTAGGCGCGATAATGACGAATTTTCATACAGAATTTCATCCCTTATTTCAACCCTTTCATGCCCTTTTACAACAAACGGTAAACTATGTCCTTTCCCAAGGCGCAATAATGAAGAATTCCCATACAAACTATCACGACTTATTATAGCCCCTTCATGCTCTTTTTTACAAAAAAGGTAGCCTATGTCCTTTCCCAAGGTCTAGTCTATCTTTGTACTAAATTTTATCAAAATCGGTTGTGGTTTAGACGCGATAATGACGAATTCCCATGCAAACTTTCATCCCTTATTTCAAACCCTTCATGCACTTTTTTACAACAAAAGGTAACCTATGTCTTTTCCTAAGGTGTAGTCTATCTCTGTACCAATTTTTTTCAATATCGGTAGTGTGTTTTAGGCGTAAAAGCGTAACAGTTAGATAGAGTTACTTTCGCATTTAAAATATTAGTAGGGAAGTATGGAAGTAGGGATTAACTGCAGTATAATAGGACAAATTCGTTTTGACAGTTAAATTACGCCAACGTTTCATTATGGTAGCTGCTAATAGTTTATATATTGTATATTTATGAATTTAAAAGGGGGTTTTCTTTTACCAATAGAAAATTTAAAAAAAGATTTCTAAAGATTAAGCTCTTCATTTTCGCTTGTTCAGAATGCTGTATTTATGCTGGAGCATTCGATTTTTAAACTTTATTAAATGCACTACATCAGCGTCACACCTGTGAAAGTCGATAAAATAATTTTATGACTTATTTAATTTTTGGAATTTAGAGGCTAATTCTACCAATTATAATATGAAATTATATTTTGAATTAATAATGTTCTGTTTAGTCATTATTAAAAGATACATAAATGATTCCATACCCATCTGAAATTGATTTAATGGCTCCTTGAGTGTTTATAGCTCTTGACGCAATTTGACAAATTTGATTGCCAGCATTTCTTCTCTTAAGCTCTCCACTATTGAAAATATCGATGAACTAATCAAAATGTATGTAAATGCATACTAACGGTCGAATGTATTGCGTCCTATCACGTGCTACTAAAACTTCTAAGACTAATATAATAATAGGGGTGGTCAGTTGATATTCCGGAGTAGTTATAAGTTGTTTTATACATGTAGTAAAAAAACTATACTCTTTTGCAGTATGCGCCTTCCATTTGAAGTTCGATGAGATGAAGTTGGACGCGAACGTCGCTCGCTGGGCAGTGACTGTCCTGAACCTCAGCCGCACTAAGCGGCATCTTGACCGTGCTGTGTTGCTCGGCTTTTGGGAGACACTTGACAAGTATGTGTATTTATGTATATTTAATTTATTTTAGCTGTATTGGAGTTCTCTGTCATTTTATTTATTTACTAGCTGTTACCTGCGACTTCGTCCGCGTAGATTTTAACTAAAAAGTGTTTGTCTCCGCGGAACCCTATTTTTTTCTAAAATCAAAGTAGCCCATGTTACTCCTTATAACATCAGATATCTGCTAGTGAAAGTCCCGTCAAAATCGGTTCAGCCGTTTCGGAGATTAGTCGGAACAAACAGCCAGACAGACAGACAAAAATTTTAAAATAGATGTTTTCGTATAGGTACCTTATATACTTTCATATGCATTAGATAAAAAGCTGTTATTTTGACATTACAAACAGACACTTCAATTTTATTTATTTGTATAGATTTGCATCAACTGCTCACCGCACTTACAGTTGCCCAACACGTAACATAATATATTATTTTTATTATTTATAACTTAAAAATAGTGAACAATTTTCAAAAATATTATTAATTTTATCAAAAAATATGTCAATTTCTGGATATTGAGCAACCAAAGAGTTGAGAAGTCTCATAGACTGATTGGTCGGAGCAAACTGAGCAGTACAAATACGCATCCTCGGTACCGCCAGCAATTGACGCGATCCCAGTCTAGTGTACTGGTCGGGCACGGACAGGGCACAGCACACAACGCGGTTGGGTTGTCAACCCTATTGTGCAACAACAAGAGAAATGCACCGTGAGGGCACATTTACGTCGCAATTCAAGCGTATCTATTCCTACCATACCCGATACGAAGAAAGAAGGATATAAATACGGGTAATACCCATACATTTTCGAAAACAGATATCTAGCGAACTTATGCTGCACACGTTCTAACATCAGGGTATACTTTTGTTCGTGTGGATCCCAGACAATAGAGTTATACTCTAAAATATTGCGAACAAATGAAAAGTATAGTGCCACAATGGCACTCCTGTCCTGAAGTCGTGCTGATTGTCTCATGATGAAAGCTAACGATTTAAAACTCCTGCTGCACAGATTCGTTATATGGTCATTGAACGTCAGCCTAACATCCATACTCAAACCTAAATCGCGTATCTGCGTTACGCGCTCCAACGTTTCACCCGCCATTTTGTAGGTGTTTACATATGGTGATCGTGATCGAGTGAAAGTGATAATTTTGCACTTTGCTATACCTATTAAACTCCAGCTGGTTACAGACACCCCAGGCTACAACATTCTCGATGTCTTGTTGAAGCGCGTCGCTGTCTTCGATACATCCTATACCCAAGAACAATTTCAAATCATCGCCAACCATGAGACACCGTGCCGTCTTAACGGCATTCGGCAAGTCGTTCACCATAATTCAAAACTAAGTCATTCCTAAAACAGAACCTTGACTCACTCTAGATCAAGTATTATATGGGTCAGGTCGATGCTGAGATAATTGTACGTACTGGGTACGGATTTCCAAATAACTAGCAATTAATTTCAGAAGTCTAGGCGTGAACCTGATGCTAGAACTCTTTTCCAGCAGCATATAATTATGGACGCGATTAAAACCTTTTTTGAAGTCGAAATATGCTGCATCCGCTTGCTTATTCCGATCCATCTCAGTTTTCGTGAAATCGACTAATTCTAATAAATTTGTAGCCGTCAATCTACCAGTTCTAAACGCGTGTTGGCTGCCGCTCAGCAACGGTTTAATTTACTTAACAATATGTCGATTGAGAATAGACTCAAATAAATACTTTGGCAAGTACTGACTGACTTGAGACCTGGAACAATCTTTGGGTATAGGTGTAACTCGCGAGATTTTCCATGCATCCTGATCCTGATAACAGGAGGTTTTCAGAGCCAGATTTAAAATGTACAAAAGAGGCTCCTGTAGCACCCCAATGCAGTCCTTTAAAGATATATAAGCAGGTATACCGTCAGGGCCAATGGATGATTCAGCTTTCAAATGTTTAACCGCCCGCGTAACATCAATCAAACTAATACAATCTACTACCACTCGACACGAACTTACGGAGGCAATTAGATTGTCGTTACTTATATTAATCGACAAAGTAGGTGGGTCTAACAAGAAAACGGATTTAAAATAAGTTGCAAATGCATTTGCAGCATCCAACCCTGATACCCTATTATCATATACGAATTCAGAGCAGGAGTGCCGTGATAAACGCTGCTGTGAAGTGCCAAAAGGTCTTCGGATCGCTCTTTATACTTAATTTAGTTCGCTTGATATAGGTACTCTGCGTAAGCTAATTTGATTAGTTCTTTCGTTCGCTATCTATAATATTTAAACATATCCTTATTAGGCTCTAAATGTTTTCAAATGGTAATGCTTATTTTTTATATTATTAATTAAATCGAACGTATACCACGAAGGATAAATGTACCTGCTGTTGCTCATATATCTTTTCGTAGGAACGTTCGCATCAAAACATGTTTGTAATTTTAAATACATTGTTTCTACCGCTTCATTAATATCAGTCGAATTTAATACATCAGACCAGTCTAATAATTGCATATCTTGGTAAAGGGAACAAACATTCGCTTTTTGAAGTTCCATTGAATTGTATGGTTCTGCGTCATGTGCTGCGAGCACAGAAACCGGTCGCGCGCCGCGGTCGGCCGCGTGACGCTCGATATAACAAAGCGGCGGATGGTGCGCGTCCGGCGGCGCGAGAGTCTGCGCGCCTTCAATCACACGTACACACTCATCACCCAGATCGCTCAATACCAGGTCCAATAAATTACCATACATGTTCGTTATATTGTTGTGTTGTTCAAGTTTACAAAAGGACACTAAATAAGCAAAATGTAGGTTTACATTTTGGCTACAAGGATTTAAATTAAAGTCACCCAATATGAGCACGTTCAGTTTCGAATACGTTTCAATTACCTACTTTTTCTAAAGCCGTAAAAGTGTTTATATATTTTTCCTCTGAAGAATTAGGCGGTATATAAACAACGCACAACAATATACGCTTTGGGTTCAAATATACTATGGCAGCTACTATTTCAATATCACCGGTATGATATTCAATATCCAGCATATGCTGAACAGGGAACTGCACGCGCACGGCTAACAATACTCCACCCCAACCGGCATCGTTAATACGATCGCGGCGTATTACATTGTACCCCGGTGGAAACAATTCACTGCTCAGCACACTACTAATAAGAAACGTCTCAGTTATAGCAAATATATCCGCGGATTTACTTAATACCGATAATTTAAATGTGTATAATTTAGATCTCAATCGTCTAACGTTCTGGCAGAAAACTAAGTAACACTCAACCCTGTGCGATTTGCAAGGTTTGTTTACAAAATCCATTTCGCCGCTGTTTCACATAAATGCCTTCCGGCCAATTGTCACACAATAAATACTTATCAAGATTGTTGAGGCGCCGTAAAATGTGTGTTCCTGACACACAGTTTACAATTTTCGACGAAGCTCCAACATCGCCGACTAGTTTTTTGATCAGCTTATTTTGCTCCAATATAAGCTTCTCGAGCACTGACACTTTATTCTCGAGCAATATCACCGACTTATAACTCGACGATAGTGATTTCAGCACTTTTGGAAGACAATTAATTTAAATCGTATACATACATACATAGATTCACGCCTGTTTCCCAGAGGGGTAGGCAGAGACTACGGATTTCCATTTGCTTCGATCCTGACACACTTCTCTGGCTTCATTCACTTTCATCACATTCCTCATACACGCCCGTCGGTTCAAGGAGCTCTTAACCTTTTGAACGCCAGAGTATAAACGCATCGCCATACCCCCGACGCCAAGCCACTTTTTCTGTAAAATGACCTTCAGAAGTATAGGGATTCCAAAACTTTATCGAATATCAACTGTGTCTTTATTTTCGTCTTAAATTTTCTAATAAACCCTACTCATGGCACTGATATTTATTTAACCACAAAAGTAATGGTTTTATTGTTTATTTTTATGTTATGGTGCGACGTATTTATATATATTTTTGTCATACATATGTGACGTTGGCGTTGAGGGCAAGATTTCGTTTGTCACGTATATGTGACAATGGCGTCCAAAAGGTTAACCTGGCTTTTGTCCAGAACGCCTCCGATCTGATCGAGAAACGTTCGCCTAGGTTTTCCTCTTGCGACTGTTCCATTCACTTATGAACTTTCTTAGTCTGTCTTTCCTCATGCATTCTTTCTACATGTCCAAACCAGCTTAACATACCCTTTTCTATTCTTGTAACTATATCCACTTTCATGCCGCATCTCTCTCTAATGACACTATTTCTTATTCTATCTTTCAGAGTCACACCACATATGCTTCTCAACGCTCTCATTTCTACAGCATTTATTCTGCTCTCATGCTTCTTTTGCCATACCCAACTTTCACTTCCATACATAAGTGTGGGCACTAATAGTCCTCTATGAACAGCCAAACGTGCCTTATCGGATACATTTCGACTGTTCATAAAAGCGCGTAGAGCACCATTCACTTTGTTGCCAGCAATCGTTCTCCTTTCAATATCTCCGTCATGTTTATCATCCCTTGTAAACAAAGTACCCAAATATACAAACTCTTTCACTTGCTCCACTTTTTCTCCATCAATTAAATCGTATATTTGCACGTAAGCACTTAGCAAGTTCACTGGATGAGTGAGCAGGACAGACAGTCATCATTTATGATATTGCCGAAAATCTTTAATATTTAATCATAAAGAAATATATATTGTCATTTCTCCTTATGGAACACACTTTTAACTAAATACTTTTTGAAATTTTAACTTCAAGGTACGAAACTTTCGATATGTAAGTCTGATATACATACATGACCGATATTTTTATTGCTGTTTTATGTTTAACGGAAGGCTATCTAAAATTTCTACTCACCATACATAATACTTAGAGGTTATAATTTTGTTATATCTTGGATGTATCGTTTTGCCGCCAAAGGCATGCTAAAAAAATTGGTCACTGTGTCTTGCAGACCTGTGATTGAACAGGCTACATTTAGCGTCTTTTATGCACTTTATCTACAACTCGAATTTAGGATATAGGCGATAGATACAAACCTTAAAGTGATTTAATCTAGATAAGAATACTAGAAATGCGATTACATACCGTATAACTAATACAATTATTTTGTTTGTTACAGGCACATGATGAAGAATAAACCGCACCTTAGGTTCTAAGTCCGTTATAGCTATATAATTTTATCTATTAATATGTAATGCCATGTGAATATCAGATTGCCTTCAAAAGCAAAGCGAATCTAAGTCAATTCATACCATTTAAGAAATATTTTGGCCAATTCGAATAAAGTACCGATTATATTATCATGTATAGAATGTTTAAATGTTGTACATATGACAATTTGATATACTTATAGATTTTCTAGTTTTATAGTAGAGACCACCTTGGACAGTGCGGTAGATGATCTATATAATATTATTTTATCTCTAGCTAGCTAACATGACTATTTGTATTATGTGCAATATTTAAAATGTTTGTATTCTAAGCACTTTCAAAATTAATTTTATCCACTGACTTATTTCTGCTGACTGTGTAAGTGTTGTGATATGAAATTTTATTTAGATGACTGACTCAAATCTGTTGTGACTGCATACATCTGATGTTACGAAGTTTTAAGAGAATAAATACATGTTAATACATACCTTTTTTCACTACGCCATGCCCACCGTAGTTTAATTTTATCATTAAAATACTTAATAGACAATAATATGAAGTAAGTTTATATTTACGTTCGATGTGGTGGGCACAAAAATGCTTGTGCCTTGCAGATTCGTTATGTAGACATGTCGCCAAAATATTTCAAATGGTATAGAACTGTTCAAAGATCTGTGGATCTTTGTTTATTGACAACAATAAATTGTTGAACATATGTACACTGATTTTTTATTTTCTTTTGTTTAAACTAATCATCACATTTTATTTGCATAGGAGTAAATAGTAGGTAGTGAGTATCTCAAGAAACTGCAGGGAAATTAAAAGTAATACGGTTTATTTGTCTTTATTTAAAATTTCATTTCAATTGTAGTATATAACAATAAATAATTCTGATCTCTTTCAGAGATAAGTACACACATATTTAATATTATGTAAGTATAGGTATGCTTTTTATGATATTTTCTGTACACAAAATAAAACCATTAATTTTTACCCATAACAATATCACATCGTTAGGTGTGTGTACTTTCTATGTGCCCGTTTTTGCTTAGTATTTAGTAACTATAAAATTATGTACTCTTCAAAACGTCCAAACTGTTAGATACATGGAACAAAACATTGGGCTTAATATCGAAACAAGCATATTCAAAACCATCTCTAATCGTCCTCTACCTAATAAGTAAGTTTTAAAAACAAATAAAAAACAATACATTACCACTGATAACATAAAACATTTAAAATCAATAGTATCGTTTGCCCCGGTAAGGAATGATAGGACCAAATTTTACCGGTCGCAAACATCCACCTTCAAAACTATTTCAACCCTCGTGTGAGTGAGAAAGCTTTAATAATCACAAATTTAACCTGCTATCTTTGTTCTTTATGTAACAGATGATAGGTTAGTGTGCTGTCTCTTGAATATGTAAAAGTAACACTATTCATCTGTTGAACAAGTATAACGACTGTAAATGAAATAACAATATCTTACTATAGTGACAATCTAGCAATATATTGTGTAAATAGTAGGTACTCTAGTTCACAAATGTTTATGAATATCTTTCATTCTGCACGAATACACAATTATGTTGATAGGTATTGCAATAATAATATTTGCCTTCACATTGACATTGTATTGAATCTAAACACTTCATCGTTTATTGATAAATAACATTCAGTAGGTACATTCTTGTATTAGCTCAAGTACCTCGTCAATTAAATGAATGTCATTGTCACTCACACGAGGGTTTGCACTATATTATAATGTTAAACACACACTTAGTCTTTGAAAAGGGACAAATCCGCCCAACATCATGAGAAATATTAACGGTAAAGTGTGAATAAAGATTAATTATATTTTTATGCCTTTAATTATTACAATATCTTGTATAATCAACAGTCAAAGTAAAATGTAGCATTATTGCTTGCGGCATTCTATAGATAAGTACTTGCTTCTCTGATTACTTCCTATTGAGTCAGCACCGTAAACGGAACTATCCCCTGTAACTATTACACTTAATGCAAACCGAATATAAACATGTATATAATATTATCAAAATAAAACACATTGCTATACCTCCTACTGTTTAACTTCTAAGGCTGGCTAATGATGGGTCGATGAGCTACAAACTATGAGTTTAGCACAATAACTCATAGTGATGCGAACAGGGCTTAAGTCTTATCGAGAACAACAGCGTACCACGTATGTTATTACATACAACAATCTTACTGCCCATTGTGTTAGGACAATACGCGCACAGTAGCTGTGGGACTGAATTGTAAACTGTTTATGTACAACTACTATATTACTCTGTTGTGCATAGCGACCTAAACCGTAACACTTCGATAAAGGTACAAGATACATGTATTTTGCTGGTGTTACTTGTAACAGGTATTAGTAAGTCATTAAGCCAGTTATGGCATGTTATATGGGTTATAATATCAGATTATGAACACTGTACGACTACGTCGCCGTCGTTAGACGTTATTAAAACTATTATTACAAGGATTACCTTGTAATAATAGTTTTGTTCACTATTAAGTGGGCCATAGTGGTGTATGAACTTAACCCTCAGCTCGCACGTACAACTTGCTATCGCGAGTGGATATTTACCAATACTTACGTGGTTCAGCTCCGATACCTCGAAATGCATTACCCCATGGGAATGATTCGTGCAAACTAATGAAATGACCGATGTCTTTACTATCTAAGTTATAGCAAAAAATATTGCCATTTGGCTTCCACATCTTAAAACATTGCATAAATACTAAATAGTATTTTTATAAGTACAACAATATTTTCTTTTAACCCCCAAAACATAAGTGTAAAAAGCTTTACGCTGCAACAACATCAAAATACCATGTAATTTTAATTCATTATTATATTAATATTAAGTATATCAATATACAGCAATTTATTGCATTTACACAATATCGAGGGCATAATTTTGGATAAGGAACATACCTATCAGTCAAAAAATTATATCAAAATGTAACCAAGGAACTATATCACCGCCCCTAAGAAATTACTATGAAAGAAATAAAATCTTTGAAATTTTTGATAATAGCGGGGTGAATGAAGTAGGACCTAAATGGTTAACAATGTTGAAGTCCAAATAATACTTAGATATGGTACAACAAATCGTTGAATAATTTTGTCACAATTGTTTTTAAAGTCCCAAACGGACTGCTTCAGTATTCAAACGTAGTTGATGTTGGCACCACTTCCAGCACCATTTGCAGGAAAACAGTGATTTTATCTGAAACAATAACATAAACATGGGTATCTAATAATTACGTCTAACTTTTATTAATAATTTCTATTTAACATTCTGAAGCAGGTACACACATCAAGTTAGACACCCTATATACGCAAAACGACGCGACATAGGTACAAAATAGAGAATTGTCGGAAAGGGACAGTGCATAGTGGTGTCGATGTAATGGTAAGGATAGCGTAACAAAAATATAACGCACTCTCTCGCATGATTTGCAGCGTTCAACTTCCAATAGTTCAAAGTCCAAACAGTCTAGGTTAATGTGTCGCTGTGTGTACAACGTCATCTCCGATTGATCAATATATTTCGATAAAACTGGGACAGTCGAACTGATAAAGTACCGCTGCCCTACAAACTAATCGCAGCTCAGAATTGTGATATAGTGCTTCAGCGTGTAGAGTTTCTGTCATCGGGGCAAGTATGATCTTTCCACCGTGTGCTGGCAACACAAACCTTCCAGCTTCGAGAGGGTAGCAACACAAGTGATATCCGATAATACGTTTGCCTATAGGCTACAGTAATTTACCATTAGACATACCGTATGCTTGGTTGCCACCTGGGTGATTTAAAATAATACATTCTACAGCTAAAGTAATATCTGGAAAAATACTATTAGATAGGTATGTAAGTAGGTGCCTAACTATCTAAACTACGCATCACGCAAGAAAACGGTGGCTATTTTAAAATGAAGACCTCTTAGTAACTTAATATAAAAATAAGTAGATATAGGTACATTGACACTCGTCAAGATGCATTATATTTTCTTAGACCATTACTTTAAGTGCTTACTCGGAACACTTATCCTATAAACCCTAAGGTTAAAGGAAAGGTTAAGTGCAAATGAAAAATAACGGTTACGGATACACTAACATCGCTATTAGTTCTAATCTCTTACCCATGAAAGGTAGCGAGTATCCCATCTTAACGAAGGGTACGTAGACCAGCAGCCCCGCGAAGATGAAGGCAGCCGCGTACAGGTACTCCCATTGGGGCTTGTCGATGATTGGCGCGACCACGAGGTACGCTGACACGATCAAAACCACTACAGGGATTATTATCGGCACCTAGTATGACGAAAATGAGTATACAATTAAGTTATGAAAGGCCATTCGTTATTTCAAAGTAAACCTGTCCTGCATGTTACAACAGCCGAGAATATGAATAAGTTTTCAAAAAAATTTCGGCATGTATTCTGTACTAGTTCATTGACGTCTCCGCTAGGGATGTTTCTTAGAAAACGATTGGTAAGACATGCCGACGACGATCACAAACGTCGAGATGTGTCGCGAGCTATAAAAACTGATGATAGACACTAAGCTCTCGTCTATGGAAGGAAAATAAACTTCCTTTAAATACTGTATGTAACATTGTGATCAAAGCATTATTATACTAAGAATTTTAAATTTAAGTAACGGTCGTCGCCAACAGACACACCATTCATGATAATTGACACCAATTTGTATCATACCTTATATGGTCTGGGGGCATGCGGCTTGGTGAATCGCATCACAATTAGCGCGAGCATTGAGCCACCGTAGAAGATCCATGCCGTAAACGAGAAGAAGTCGATCAGCGAGTCTATTGTCCCGTACAGCACCATCGCCACCGCTATCAGGGACTGCAGCAACACAGAACGGTTTCATTTTACACAAGGTAATAAGAAAACATAAAATGTTGCTTATACATTTTTTATAAATGAACTGGAACCTGCTTTAAAGGTTTGGGGGATCTGAAGAAACGGAAAACTGGATGCTCTGAATTACTTTATGATCAGCAGATTTCTTGCCACAGATTTTCAATTATCACGATTCTTAATATTGTGGGTATTGTCATTGATATATAAAAACCCTAGATACACAATCCCATACAAAACTTACACTTAAAACTGTCCTCAGTTGCTTATAGGTAGTTATATTAACTATATAAAGTTTCATTAATGCAAATTAAACCTTACCGCCTTAATTTTAAGTTGAATATACAAGGCTATCTAAAAAAGGTAATAAAATTTTACGAGCAGAGTTCGCAAGAATGAATGGAGTCGAATACTGTTTTTACAAATTCTGTGCAATATTGATTTGTTCTTTCTTCAACACAACTATAATAAAAAAAAATTTAAGTAAGTTATTATTCTGACGTAATTATGTAGAGTTTATAAAATGCATGTGAATGTGTGTTTTAACACATATTTGTTTTCACTTTTACCTTAATATATAACAGTAATAGATAATTAATACGCACGTAAAATATATTACGAGTATCTTTCATTGCTGTTCATATACTTGGCTGCCCGACTTTGAAATTATACATGTTTGAACATTACGCGACTGATTGTACTTACAAATTAAAGTAACATAAAACGAGAGAGAAAATTAAGATTTCAAACTTGAAAAGATACGACATAATAAATTTTTTATTTCCTTGAAAGAAATGATTTTATTGTATAATCTTCTTTTTGACGTATTTTAATTTTGTCGTATCTTTCTTTGTTATATTATTATGCAATCTTATCTTGATATATCTCTCGATAATAGATTTAATAGTATTATTTACATTATTGTTATTTGTTAATATGGCATTTTGAAGAATATAAGCTGACTCCCAAAAATTATGATAAGTGTTGTTGTTGCTCTGCTTGCTCGTGATCGTTGCTGTGCTATGACGGATATCCATTTTGCACATCGCACGGGATCTCGAGGCAAGCTGAAATCCAACATAAGGATGTAGATACATTTTATAAATATCCCACTATAAGGGTAACGTAAAGATCATTTCAAAAAAATATTAAGCGAATACTATTATGGTTTGTAATAAAACATGTACAAGCAAGTTGCACAATATATCACGTGCCACGCGCGTCCCTATGACGTAGCGTAAGTTGACCCGCGGTATTACGTATACACTGCATTTTATAAGACATTTGTAACGATTTCTTTAGTACAATTAAATCTTTCAATCAAATCAGTTGTGTATTTTTCCATACCAACCAGTAAGTTGTACTCGTAGCATATAACAATCAATGTTGGTGAACACACCAACATTTATGGTTCTTCGAGCTTTAACCTTTCGCGCGTGTTGCTAAAAGCAAGACCATTCGCGTGAGCGGAAACTATCAGTGACTTTTAAAACACACCAAAATTTATCGTCCTTCGAGATTATTTTGGTGAAGTGTGACTTTGTGATCTGTATCGTAGATTGTTCTATTTAGCCTCCCACCAGCGGGATTCCCTAAATAGACTGCTTAGCCGTTTAGCAGGAACAAGTAGGTAAAACTATCAGCGATCGGTAAGTTGCATTGCATTTATCAGCAAATATTACCCGTGTAACTTACCATCGTGAGAACTCTATTAAAGTGGGAACAGTCCATCCATCAGTTATAAGAAGCAAAATTATCAATTTATCAAGTTGAGTACGTACAAGAATCAAATTGAAATAAATCAGCAAATCGCAAAGATCAAGGCGAAATTTAAAAAGGATAGTCCTTCTCGGAAGACTGTTGATTATTATAGAATGCGTTTATCAAACTTAGATTCTTTATGGGAAGAATTTAAGCAGAACCATGACTGTATGTGCAGACAAACAGAAATCACCCATAATTCGCCGAGTCATGGTTTGAGAAAACTCAAGAAAGTTACAAGGACGTCAGAGCTTTGCTATGGTAGTACTATCAAGAACTTATAGAACCTGTATTCCAGACGGCTGAAGGCCCTATGATGACTCCTTCTAAAAACGAACAAGAAAAGCAAGCAGAAGACCGTCGTGGTAACGCCAATCAGAGTGACAAGAACGAGCCAGGCGGCTCGGGAGAGCAAAAGCTCTTCACAAGTACCGGCACCAATAGCAACTACGATGACCTACTACGAAAGCAGCAGGTGAACATCAAAGCTCTCAACAGAACAATGGAGAATATTGATGTAGAGGAAATATCAGAGAAGTGGGAATTCGAAGACGCCCTGAAGTCCCTTCAATCTCGCTGGGATGCTGTGGATAAGCTCCACTGGGAATTAGATGAATGTGGCAACCCAGATGAAAAATATGCTTCCTTATTCTTTAGGTATGAAAGGCGTTACATGGAACTCAAGCGGTCGCTTAACAAAAAGATGGGTTCAGTATCGCATCGTGAAAAATCCACGCCAAAAATTGACATACCCATTTTCTCCGGTAACTACAATCAATGGATGTCGTTCAAAGATTTATTCGATGAAGCAATTCACAGAAACCCATCACTCTCAAATGCACAGAGAATGCAATTTCTTCGAGGCAAGTTACGCGGAGAAGTAGAAAGGCTCATTCAACATCGGCCAATCAGCACGAGTAACTATGAAATATGTTGGGATATTCTCAAGAACAGATATCATAACAAGAAGTTAATTTTCACTTCCCATATATCATTGCTACTAGGTATACCTGCCATGTCTAACCTATCCGCTTCTCAAATCAAAAGGCTACACGATGTATCACAAGAATGTCTTAACGCCATCAAGAATCTAGGAGTAGACATCAGCACTTGGGACCCTCTTCTAGTCCATCTGTTATCGCAGAAACTAGATACTGAAACCTACACCGATTACATGGAATCTCTTAGCAATTCACGCGAGCTACCAGTTCTGAACGAATTTCTTCAGTATCTAGAAAGTAAGTTCACTGCATTAGAATCAGCACGCCGCAAGACCGATGTGGGAACAGCAAAAGGTCGCTATCAATCAGAAAATCAACAACATTTGCCAGAGAACAAGAACCGTTATCAACCGGATTATCAGCAAGCATCAAGATCGCAACAAAAATCATACCAGTTCAAGCAAGCACTGCCTACCAATCAAACTCGATCGAAGTTCAATAACAACAAATATCAGTGTCCGATATGTAGCAAAAATCATGGTATTTTCCATTGTCAACAATTCTTGGAAATGTCGGACGCCGCTAAGTGTAAGGCTATAGCGCAGTTAAACTTGTGTAAAAATTGCCTTTTCTCACACAATGGCAGAGTTTGCATATCAAACAAGCGATGTCGCACTTGTCAAGGCGATCATAATACAATCTTACACGAAGCCTTTGTAACAAGTACACCGGCCGGGGCGAAAGCGCTGGCAATGCACACGTTACTCGAACACGTGACACGTGTGAAGTACTACTCGCTACGGCACTCGTAAAGGTACAAGCAGCAGATGGCTCCTATCAAACTGTGCGCGCTCTGATAGACCAGGGGTCCCAAACTTCTATCATCACTGAACGTGGAGCGCAATCTTTAGGTCTATCGCGTCTGAAATGCAAAGGTGTTATTACTGGTATAGGCGAGAAAACAAGTCAATGCAAAGGATCATTGGAATTAAACTGCATATCGATGGACGAGAAATACACATTCTCAACATACGCGTATATCATGAGCAACCTCATCAAAAATTTACCGAGCAATACTGTTTCTCGACCTGATTGGGCACTTTTTGTCCAGCATACAACTAGCAGGCCCCGAATTTCATATCAGCCGTTCAGTCGACATTCTATTTGGAGCAGAAATATATTCAAACATTATACAGGGCGGTTTATGTCGTTCCGAACAAACGCCGATAGTCGCACAACAAACGCGACTCGGCTGGATTTTATGCGGGCCGGTGACGTCGTCATTGCAATGCAACGTTATTATGAACAACAGTGATGAAATTGAGCGTTTCTGGCAGATAGAAGATATAGCAGAAGACTCCAACATGACATCAGAAGATCAGTATTGCGTAGACTTCTATCAGGAAACTACAGAAAGAAAAGAAGATGGGAAGTATGTCGTCAGACTGCCACTAAAATCAGATTTTGAAAATAAACTCGGCAAGTCAAAACCTAAAGCAATAGCACAGTTTCTGAATTTAGAACGCAAATTAAATAATATAAATTATTTATAGAACAATATATCGCACTCGGACACATGAAACGTTCTCAAGTATCAGCAGATATCGCGTGTTACCTACCACACCATTGCGTTATACGCGACGAGTCTACAACTACATCGCTTCGGGTCGTGTTCAATGCATCGGCTCCGACTACAAACAAGGCGAGTTTGAATGATATCATGTTTATTGGACATAACTTACAAAAGGACCTCATGTCGCTTATTCTAAAGTGGAGACAGTATAAGATAGCATTTACAGCCGACATTGAAAAAATGTTTCGGCAAATCTGGGTTCACGAAAATGATCAACAACTGCAAAAAATAATTTGGCGATTCAATCCACATGACCCTCTCCTAGAATATCAGCTGACAACCGTCACATACGGTACCAAGGCCGCGCCATTTTTGGCAATGATGACCCTTCATCAGTTAGCAAAGGACGAACGGGAAAACTATCCAGGAGCAGCACGAGTCCTTAAAGATGCATTCTACATGGACGACCTTCTCCACGGGACACATTGCAGCAAAACAGCGCTGAAAATAAAACAAGATTTAGTCGACTTGCTCAGGGCAGGTGGCTTTAATCTACGCAAATGGTCGTCAAATGTTTCTAAAATATTACAATCGCATCAAAAATATGACCAAGAAAGTTTCGAGTTCAAAACAGAACAAAATGAGAAAACCCTAGGCCTCAGATGGAACCCCGTCGAAAACGTGTTTTCGTTCCAATCCAAAATTAATAACACTCAGACAGGGAAGACAACCAAACGTGTGCTTTTATCAGAAATCTCCAAATTGTTTGATCCGTTGGGGTGGCTCTCTTCTGTAACAATAAGGTTAAAAATGCTGTTTCAAGGAGTTTGGCAGAGAGATATTCAATGGGATGACGAGATACCCGAAGATTTGCAATGCGATTGGTCCAGAATCAAAAAAGATATACCACATATTAATAACATTAAATTATCACGTGGGCTTAATACCGCTCCGACGAAGAAAGTCAAGCTGCACGGATATTGTGACGCGTCGATGAAAGCTTACGTGTGCACGATTTATTGTAAAATAAATAATAATGGTCGGTCTCAAATCAATTTAGTGGTTGCAAAAACCCGACTTGTTTCGTATAACAAGAGAGTCAATTGCCGAGATTAGAGCTTTGCGGAGCCCGTCTATTATCAAATCTAATGGAACGAGTTTTACAATGCTTATCAGGATATGACATCAAAGTTTTTGGCTGGTGTGATTCGACAGCAGTCTTGGGAAGGATACAAGGTGGTCCCGACAAGTGGAAGATATTCGTGTCTAAGCGGGTAGCAGAAATTAGCAAAATCATCCCACCTAACAACTGGCAGTATGTAAAGTCGAGTGAGAATCCCGCAGACTGCGCCACTAGAGGTATAACAGCCCTACAGTTGCAAGAACATTCGCTGTGGTGGCAAGGCCCATTATGGCTAGCAACATATGAACATGAAAAGGTACAGACTCTTCCTACCTATGAAACAAGCGAAGAAATGAAAAGGCAAAAACAAGCAAACAACGTGCAATTTAATGAAAGCATTATCGACAGCCTGTTAAATAAATACAGCGACTTTCGGAAGTTAGTCAGAGTTCTCTCGTGGGTTCGACGAGTTTTGATTGCGAAGCAAAAAAGAAAACCGTTTCTAACATTAGCGGAAATCAAGCAAGCAACAGCAATTATATGCAAGCATGTACAGCAGAAGGAATTTGGAGAAGAAATAAACAAGTTATGCAGGAAAGAAAATATCAGTACAAAAAGCAATATTCTCAGTTTGAACCCTTTCGTGGACAGCAATGGACTATTAAGAGTCGGCGGACGACTGCGAAACGCCAACATACATCCTGAAATGAAAAATCCCGTGATTTTACCCCACGACAGTAGATTGACACATTTGGTCATTGACAACGCACATGAACTCACCTACCATGGAGGAGCACGACTCACTTTATCAATTTTGCGACAGAGGTACTGGATAGTCGGAGGAGTACAAGCCGTGAAAAAACGCTTGCGAAGCTGCATAACATGCAAAAAACACAACCCTAACATTAGCAATCAAATTATGGGAGACCTGCCATCATCTAGAACAAACCCTTCCCGGCCGTTCTATCATACCGGCGTGGACTTCACGGGCCACGTCGAAGTAAAAGCAAACAAGGGCCGTGGAGTCAGGACGACTAAGGGTTATATATCAGTGTTTGTGTGCATGGTCACCAAGGCCGTGCACCTAGAACTAGTCTCAGATTTGACATCGTCGTCGTTTCTAGCAGCCTTAAGAAGAATGGCATCTCGGCGAGGTACCCCAAGCCATGTGTACCGCGATAATGGTACAAATTTCGTAGGAGCAAACAGTATTCTTCAGCAAGAGCAGATCGACCTAAAAGAAATCATAGATGAGAGATTTCACAAGGAGATAACTGAAATGGAAATAGAGTTTCATTTTAACGCGCCCGCTTGGCCCAGCGAAGGTGGTCTGTGGGAGGCAGCCGTCAAAAGTCTAAAACGACACTTCAGAACCATTCTCAGTGGACAAAAGTTCACATACGAAGAACTATCAACGCTGCTCAGTCAAATCGAAGCCTGCCTCAATTCGAGGCCGCTCTGTCCCTTAACCGAAGACCCCGACGATTTCCACTATCTCACACCATCACACTTTTTATCGAGCGGACCGATCCTAACAACCATTGAAACTGAAAGAGATGAAAGAACACGATGGCAGTACACGCAGAGAATATTCCGAGAAATATGGAAGAGATGGAGTACCAAATACCTTACTTAGTTATCGCAAAGAGCAAAATGGAAAAAGGCACAATACAATGTCAAAATCAACGACTTAGCAATGATTCATGATGCCAATTTTCCCCCTGGAAAATGGGCCATGGGTCGAGTGGTCGAAGTACACCCGGGCAAGGATGGTCACGTACGTGTTGTCACCTTAAAAACTAAGAATGGCTACACTAAGCGACCGATTATAAAACTGTCAATATTACCCATCAAACCATCGGAAGCACGAACAAAAATAATAACATGCCGCAGCCCGAGACAGATGTACCCGCTAAAGAAAATATATCAAACTATAAAACAGCGACTACGCAGAAAACAAACAAAAATTGTAGCAAATTATCATTTGCATCAGTTGCGCTGACACTTCTGTATTTCATGTCAACCGTATCACCGTCGCAAGCAGTGTTCAATATTACATCGTTCAAGAAAAATCAAGGCATATATTTGGACCCTATATCAGAAATGCAAATGGTTCTCGATAAATGGACTCTAGTGGTCTATTACGATATGACACCGTACTGGGAAGGAATAAAGGCTTACGACAAGATAACAAAATATATAAATAACACGTGCCCAGATACAGAAAACAATAACTGTAACATGATCATCTCTCAGTTAGCGCACGAGCACAATGAGTTACAGTATTATAACAACATTTTACTAACACAGCAGTTTAGTGGCCGCTCGCCGTACGCTAGACAGCGTCGCGGGCTTATCAACGGAGTCGGATACATAGCAAATAGCCTTTTCGGAGTATTGGACGAGCGATTCGCCGAACAGTATTCTAAAGATATCAACCAGATGAAATATAATCAAGATCACCTAGCAAGTTTATGGAGAAACCAAACATCTATAGTAGAAGCGGAAGCCAATCTGTTGCTAAGAGCCACAGAAATAATGCAAAAACACCACAAACATATTAACAAACAAATTATATCACTCAAACTATCCAATGACGCTTTAAAAGGCGAAGTCAATCGCATAGCAACAACGCAAGATTTTATTCTATTATCGTTATCAGCGAGCAATTTGGTACAAAATTTAAAATCTACTCAGGAAAATTTATTGGAGGCACTTACGGATATTTATCATGGACAATTTCAATTGCACTTACTAACAGAACAGCTTGTCCATGAGTTGTATATTATATCAGGACATGTCTCAAATGAAGTTAGGCTCCCTATTGACGATGTACAAAGAGATGTGAAGAAAATATACAAGCTTATCAAAGTCAAGGCCAGAATGACCAAACAATATTTGCTATTAGAATTGACATTTCCTCTAATTAGCAGAGACAAGTTCAAATTGTATCAAATAATTCCTGTCCCGCAACAAAGAAACAAAACCATGGCCATCGTAGTGCCGGTAGCAGATTACATTGCAATGAACATTGTCAAAGAAACATACCTCACAATGACTCATAATGAATTATCATCGTGTACACTTCACGACGCAATATGCCTGTGTGATCAGCAGAGACCTGTCTACCATCTGTCGAATAGTAACAATCTTTGCGAGATGAACGTAGACACTCAGCAATGTAACATCCGTCGAACAGTGTGTACAAATATGTGGCAGCCACTGTCTACACCAACACAATTTCTGTACTTTTGCTGCAACGTATACACTGTCAAGATTATTTGCGACGAAGACGTGACGATGCAGAAACTCAGCATGGGTGGCATCATTTCTATAGCTCCAAGTTGCATGCTAAAAGGAGACGACTTTAGTGTCGTATCACACAGAAACTACCAAAACCAGCTCAACATTAGTACGCCCATGTTCATAGCCCGAATCGATCACATCAACCATATGATCAACATATCGATCCCAGAAGAGGAGGTCAATGACACTGATTCCAAGCAGCTGACTACAATTATTGATCAGCTGAAACAGCAAATCAAAGATGTCAGAGCAAGCTCTCAACTTAACTTCGAGCTATCGTCTCATGACATCCATCAATACGCTGGCATCTCCCTCATGATGGCCGGTGCTCTGATCGTAGGCGGGGTCCTACTTTGGAAACGATACTATCAACGACGAGGACGACGAGTTATCACCCCGGACATCGAACTGCAATCCATGGCGTGCGGCGTCGCAGAGCGCCGCAACCACCGACGTCAAAGCGAGGATGCCCTACCACAAACAACAGACAGAGAGAACAAAGCGTGTTCGCCCATTAAATTTTAAACGCCCCGATTTACGTTTCTAGTTTATATTAGTTTTTTCGATTATTTTTGTATAAATATATTTCTTTTCTTTCGGTGGCGAATATGTACAAGCAAGTTGCACAATATATCACATGCCACGCGCGTCCCTATGAGGTAGCGTAAGTTGACCCGCGGTATTACGTATACACTGCATTTTATAAGACATTTGTAACGATTTCATTAGTACAATTAAATCTTTCAATCAAATCAGTTGTGTATTTTTCCATACCAACCAGTAAGTTGTACTCGTAGCATATAACAATCAATGTTGGTGAACACACCAACAAAACAAGTCTAGTAATCAATAATATATACAATCGCATTATCATTTTAAATCAAATCAAATATATTTATTTTTAAAAAGTAACAGCGTCTCTATTAATATTAGAATAGAGTCAACATATAACCTGGACTAATCAAGTAGAAATACAATAGTATGATTAATGCGTTTAGTAAGTGTTCATTTAAATGAGCCGTGTTATATGGTCGCTCTTTGTTACGAAATAAACAGAAAAAAAATATTTTACGTTGATTCCTTGACGCAATAATCAGTATTATAATATAATTATAATAATAACATTATTACTTACCGAAAATATGAAACACAGTCCTTTTTTAGTGTCCTGGAAGTGTGATTTTACAAGTTTTAAACGATCTCTGCGACATGTTTACTCTCGGAGCGATCGAACGGTACACCGTACAATGAGCACCCAAATGTTCAAGTGGGTGCTCATTTGGTGAGGACGTTTTTTGACGCTGATTGTGTATCTAGGTTTTTTATACATCAATGGGTATTGTGCTCGTAAGAATTTTATCTATTTCGTTCTTTTATCTACCCTGTAGCAAAACCATGAGGATTACCCGGGACTTTACTATCCTCCGGACTAACAATATACATCAATGTGGCAATTATCAAATTATGTTGTCGCATCAAAGTATTCTGCAGATTCTAGTAAACGAAATAGATCATCTGTCTAATCCAATGTCTGGATCAACAGAGGGAACTTGCGCTCCGATTAGTGTGATTCGGTTCTGTACTCAGTGTTCTATGCAGACTTATTAAAGCAATCGCATCGCTAACCATTTAACTAATGTATAGGTACGTACTTTAGTAACTACTTTGATACAATCCGTTACGCAAGATAATATTTGTGCGACGGTAGGTACTCAATGAAATGTCGCGTCGCACAATATTCTAAAGAAGAGAAGAGTTAGAATGATACCTTAGACCTAAGTATTATGAAGTTAACATGTTAGCAACATTTTAAATAGCTAGTTGGTACCTAAATCTTGGCCTGAAGGCCATTGACCGCGATCAATATCGGGTGACAATTGCCTTCAAAGGTTATTAACCACCACATTGGTAAGTAAATACGATGAACGAGCGATCCTAGCGATATAGTTGCGAGTCTACTAGCATCAGAATACTTGACTTTATCTTCAGATGTATCATTTCACTTGGCCTATTTTTGGACCATTTTTCGTTTCTAAATAGCTGAGTTTTCTTAAGTGTTTCGAGCTTATAAGTGAATATTGAAGCTTACGTCGTGAGTGAGTAAGTACCTAAATATTTACTTTTATAGTAGGTGCTTACGTGGAATATCAATCCAGGCGCAGGGGTGAAACGGCGCACATGTACATACGATAAGATGTCCAGTAAATGACCTTCTCGGGACGCTGCGAAGCACAACCTAAAACGATTAGAAAATATTCTTTACTACAATAATATCGAATAACAGCAGTAGGTAGCTACTGCAAAAATATAGAAGTACCAAAAAAAAATTGTATTATTATGTCTATAAATAATAAAATGTTATTGCATGATGCAGGTAATAGTAGCTATTGTTCTGCACTCTCATGATGATGTCTATGCCTCTAAAATAAAAGTCATCACCTACCTTCCAGCAACAAACAACGTTCCATTAGCCGATCCGAACGTTGAGATAGTGACAGCTAGCGGCATGAGCCAGGCCATGGACCCTAGCAGCCTGTTCCCGAACGTGACGGCCACGGCTTCACTGTCCGCCATCTCGCTCACTGACATGACCGCCAAGTAGGACACGTTCACCAGCGCATAACATAGTGTGACCAGAGGAATGCCAATTATGATGCTCAGTGGCAGGTTTCTAAAATAATAGGAACGTGTATACCTATAGAATCGAATCGCAACTCGAAGAAATGGAACAAAATGTATTTCTGCTGCCTACGTATTTAATGCAATTAGTATGGTTTAAGAAAATAGGCAATTCATTTATGATTTTCAACTAGTAGAAAACTTCATTCGAAGAAAAGAGTTGAAAGAATCAATAAACCTTTAAGTTCAAGGCAAGTACTAACACTCTTAATTTAAATCTATTACGTGATTCAAATTACTACGGTCTCTAGGTATATACTTCCTAATTAAGAAATGCAATATAAATATAATAGATACAATTTCAAATATAAACAAAATAACTAGATAGGTTATTGAGTTGGATAAATGCGCACGTGTTAAAATACAATGTACAAGAGAGCGTCACAATTAGGTCGTAGTAATTCGAATCGCATAGCAACTAAATTCGCGAGCAACCAAATCAACTCAACCTTTTACTGCGCACACATACACGAATTTTACAAAAACTACACTTGGTATTTATGACAACAATATGTCATTTGAAAGTTTTAAAATTAAGCTTTCAATGAGCATCAATACCCTATAAAAAATAAGCCCGTATTTATTTACGCAATTTAATTCGGCGATACAGTAGATAAACTTGCTCCATAAGCTACCCACGACTTGCGCTACTTACCCACAACCCACCCACAACCGGCTAGTCCGGCTACCCTTATCAGTCGCTTATCACAAGTTGACCGATGCACATCTCTGTAAATTGCATTCATTGTTTACAATATATATTATATATATTAATATTGTTTAAAATATGGATACCACACCTGAAGAAGCCGCTCAAGCTGTTGCCCAGTTGCTGCACAGCTTCACTTGAGCCAGTCTACTGTATCCAGAGTATACAGACTATTTCAAGAGACTGGTGCCTTCGATCGGAGACCAAGGACCAGTCGCCGCCACTTCCTTAAGAGACGACCGTTTCATAGTCTGAAATTCGTTGCGCAATCGGTATCTAACGGGTGTTGATGTGCAGCAAGAACTGAGACGTGTACGAGGAGTGGCTGTCAGCGAGTGGACAGACTCTTCTTCTACAGGCTACTCAAGTTCATGTTATAGCGTTCCCACTCACCAACCTTTCGGTATATAGTGAGAGCCGCTGTACCTTCCAGTGCCGGAAAGCACCTTCAGGGACCAGTTATAGACAGATCTTGTCCTCAAATCCAAAAAAACCTGAGACCTTGTCCCCAATCCGAAAACCTAAATCCTGAGACCCGGTTCTCCTAAGCGAGATACCTCGTGCCCATGTGGCACTACCTATTGTCCAGATAGGTGCCGAAGCAATAAAGCCGCTCACCACTCGCGAACTCTGGAAGTTGCTAACGAAAACCTTGCTGAAGCCGACGGAGAAGCCGCCTCCCATATCTCCAGTATGGTACCGGAGCTGTATAAAGCACGCTCACTTCCCGACGTACATCCATACGCCTACCCAAATAGGCCTACAAGCCGGGTGTGGCCCGAGTCACTCTAGTTATGACTCTTACTTGCTGAGCAGGCAAGCACCCGAGATGCGTTGTGGCAGCGAAACCACGCTGCCACTTCGCTGAAGACAACTCCGTGCCTCGCGCGACCAACTGGTTCGCACTACCTGCGCATGAGTCCGACGCTCGAATGCCACCTAATTAGAGCTAGGGGGGTAATACCAAGTATTAAATTAATAATTTTTTTGACGTATTTCCAAATTTTTTTGTTTAATTTGTATGACACCCGACAGCCCTTTGTCCTAAATTTCCCTTTTTTCCTACACTTACGTTCAGACATTATTAATTTAAAAATAATGATTGGATGTCAATAATAATGACACCAAATTAAAGCTGACATGAAGCTTTCCGATAACATACTGTTATCATAAATACCACGTGTAGTTTTTGTGAAATTGGTGTAGGTGTGCGCAGTGAAGGGTTGAGTCGATTTGGTTGCTCGCGAGTGTAGTTCAATAAGTAGTTAGAGACAGCACTTACTTGGATGGGTTTTTAATTTCCTCAGTGACATAATTGAGGTTATTCCAACCGTCATATGCCCACAGACCTGTGTAGAAGGCTGTGGCAATGTTGCCCAGCGTGGCCGTGCTACTGTCGAAATTGGGCTCCTGTAAATGTCGCGTATTACCTGCACCATACCGAATACCAACAGTCAGTGTTTGTACAATATATTTACAACCCATTATGATAGTTTAGATTTAACATAATGATGATTTTCACGTAGGTACAATAACTCTTTGGATGGCGGGTACATTCTGACAATAATTTGATTGCGTAATGAGTATGTGGAGATGATGAAAGGCTTGTGAGTCGGTGTGTGTATCATTACCTAATATTAACTTATAAGCTCCTCCGCACACGATGATAGCGATAGCCACTAGTTTAGCTGCCGTGAAGATGTTCTGTACGTTTGTTGCCAGGTTCACGCTGTAGCAATTAACTGCTAATATCATCACTGCGAAGGACAAGTTCCACATTAGAGTTGAATATTTATGGCTTCAATGGACGTCGTCTTATTGACCTTAATCGACTCCGGAGGTATAATATATATCAATTGAAATTCGTCTATTTCGATTCTTAAACAAAAAGATTGTAATAGATTATTCTACATACCGATACATATGACTGCGACCAGTTTGACGAGGCTGTATGGCGGCTCGCATTCTGATACAAACGGTTCCACCGCGTACTTTGCGAAGCTCAAACATATTATAGCCATCTGGGACGGCTTCAGTACCAATGTTGAGACCTGAGGAAACAGATAAATAGTTATTTACATATATATGTTTAAGTAACGAAACTAACATGCTGATAGTTATTTCATAGGATCTTATTACATTGTGTTTTAGATCAATGTAGGTACTCGGTGTTTAAGATCTGTATTAGCTTTATTGATAGTGACTAATCTACTTAACATGTGATTCTCACTAATTTAGCATACACCTACAGATTATACCATCACATTATACGAAAAACAGTCTCGCAGTTTTATAGCTAGTTGGTAGTCATAATTGAATAGTCCTCAATCTTGTTTGATTAAATATTGAGTTAATTACCCATGAGAATAGAAACGCGGGCGGTCCTCCGAATGCGTCCATGAAGTAGGCGTACTCAGCGCCTGACGAGGTGTTCATTGTTCCCAACTCCGCGTATGCGAGCGCTCCTGTATAACGAAACAATATGGTAGCTATAAGTTTTAAGTAAACTTTTGAACAAGGCGATAATCTCCCTTCAGTTTGAAATTTACAAATTATAATCGCATAATACACAGACCATGAAGATCTATTGAAGGACTACATATATTGAGTACAAACCCATTAGCACGGTCTATTCCCGTTGTTACCATTGACGCTGTCCCCATTATGGGGACAGCGGGAAGTCATAATATTTCCTTTCCGTTGTCCCCATTAGCGCTTTCCCCTTATGGGGACAACGGGAAAGCGTCAATGGGGACAACGGGAACTTATAAAATATTTCTTCCTTTTGTCCCCATTGACATAGGCATAATTTATATACATACAAATAAAACAAATTATTTAAGCATAAGAGGATTAAACAAAAACAATTTAAAAAAGAAGAAAAACTATTTTACACAGTAACATTAAGAACATGTATTTTTAATGCAAAAGTAACAGCTGGGTATATAATTATTATACCAATGTAAACGCCATTTAACGTCACGACAAATTTTAATTATTTTATCAATTTTCGCTTGTCCCAGGTAACAGGGACACCGTCAATAGGGACAACAGGAATAAAATTTAATTATTTGTATTGAATTCTGCTGTCCCCATTAACAGGGATACCGTTAATGGGGACAACAGGAATAAATTTTAATTATTTTTATTGAATTCCGCTGTCCCCATTAACAGGTACACCATTAATGGGGATAACAGGAATATATCTTAATTATTTTTATTGAGTTCCGTTGTCCCCATTGAATGGGGACAGCGTCAATGGGGACAACGGGAATAGACCATTAGCACGAGGCAAGTATCATGCTATCTTTATTTAATTCAATAAGATAAAGATGTCAGGACACTTGCTTCAAGAAACTGGCATCGTGTAAATAATCTTAAAACTTGCTTCACGCCAAGGCGCTTAATATATATAATAATAATAATAAAAATAATAAAATTCATTTATTTCTCCTCACAATTACAAGCTTAATTCAAGGTATAACATATAATTAATTTATCTAGTTAGCAATGCGAGGAGCTGGTGTCTGAGTTAGGCATAAAATGCCTGTATTACAGATCACCAGGTCCCCCACGGAAGAACAGAGTTTTTATGAAAAATTTTATTATATTAAAGAGACACGAACAAAAATTAATTAATAAGTATCTAATGCATCAATCGTAAAGTAGTAACTCAGAGTAAGGTGAATGAGACTACCGACTAATATAATAAATAAATCTTATAACAAAACAACTCCTTCTGGACATGGTTGAATGAAACATCATTCAACCATGTCTGTTATTTTTTGTTATTCGTTGACTGTTGTCAACGCAAACCAAAAATAGAAACAACGTATCTGTCGTAACGCTTAAAACAACCAATTTGCATAATGCTAGTCATTAAAGGTGGAAGAAAAATAAAATAGGTCTATACCTACTCGTTCGCTACTAATTTATTTATCAGTTTGCCATCCCGTTCAAACAATGATATCAAAGCTCTCGATAGATGAGGTTGCTAACCAATTTTGATGATTGATGTACATACATCGAGCGGCGACTTCACGTGACTGATGTGTGGAGTAATATCGACTAGTTAACGAATCACTTACCAAGCAGCGAGAGCAGGCCACATGCCATCCAAACGATGAAGCTAATGCCCACTGAACCAGTGCGATCCAAAAGCCCAGAGGGCGAGACGAATATTCCTGAACCTGAAACAATATCACTCGAAATTAACGTACAATTTCAATTCGTTTGCCTGCGCCCAATATACAGCAAAGGGGCAGATATAATATTACTAGTACACACAAATTAAAGGTTCAAAAACGTATGCAACGGGACGTTTTCTATTGCTCTCAAAACAAAATCGGTTCAATAAAATCCCTTGCAAAACATTTTAGTTGAAATTGGTCTCATTATAACTATCTCTTTTACGTAAGCTCTACTCTACTATATTAGTTTAAAATATAAACACAAGTGTATTTTTAATTGTAATATAGTCTGGAACCAGATTACCGATGTCCATTACTTACTATGAAAGTAACATATCTAGTTTAACCTGGTGTTTGACTGCCGGTGTGCAACTGCCACGCAATAGGTTATAATATAATTAAACCTGCCTATATTCATAAACATTATTTAGATTATAGTAAGTAGGTATTTCAATATTTCTATACAACAATAAATCGTAGAACTGTAGTACTCGTCACTTAATTTAGCTCATAATTGGCTCACTTCGGCGTGGGTGTGTGCATGTCGACGAACGTAGTTACTTAACGTTTACACAATGTTACCACTAACTCATGCCATGCACATAAATGATTTTACGTGCATGCTATGAAATGGATATGAAACTGTTTCTATGCTTCATAGTTTTGAGATCAATACTTAATGTAGTTATGCACTTAAATGTAGTTGGTATCAAACGGATCTATTATCTTTCTTTGCCGTTCTAAAACTAAGTTTTAAAGTATCTATGACTTCATTATTTTCCAAATTTAAGTGCTTAATAAAATTGGTTACATGAATGGTTGTAAATTAAACAATGGAATTATGAATCTATATAAATAGCCGAAGAAAGAACAGTTCAGTATCTTTTTCTCGTCTGTTTGTCAAACGCGTTTCATTTTTTTTTTAGTTTCTTGACGAGCATTAGTTATTAATTTAAAAAAATTACACGCCTTTATTATTTTTATAGTATAAATAGCTAAACATACCATCTCCGAAGATACCTTTTCGTGTCTGTTTATTTTTATATACTCTTTTCTATATTATATTCTCAGACATATAATAAACGAATGTAAAAGTGTAAAGTCATACATGGTTTCCTCAAATTTTCTATAATGATTATGGTTAAATTTCGACTACTCGACGACTAGTATGAGTAAATACTTGATAACAATCTTGAGTCATAATAAGGTAGTTTATATGGTGGAACGTTAGAGGCATTGTAAATCTCAACTAACGTGTGAATAAGTACATCCTTAAACCTTTCGTGGAATGACCTCGTACGAAAATCAAGGGCCATCATCTATACGTTATTTAAATCGAAAAATAAATTGGCATTTATGTATGTATACATATATAGTCTCATGTCTGTATTCCGAAGAGATAAGCAAAGGTGCACTGCACCCACATTTCGACTGCTGTGTTTTAGGTCACGCCGTCTCTGAGTCTGTGACTCTGTGTTACCATTAAGAGTTTCTTGACAGGAAAACTCCATGACCCGGAATTGAAGTCGAGACTGCATGCATGTACATACAACAGTCGCATTCACTACCGTAGCTCCACCGAGGCAGTCAGTGTATCGTATGTTACAATTTGCCCTTATTGTCAGCCTAGGCATTGTACGCGTATGTGGACCTTTCCTACCCGTTATAGCGAACGTATCGATTTCCTCGCCGTACTTATCAAACAATACCACTACACATACAATCGGATTCCTTTTACCGTGGGCTGTTACATACACAAACACCGAATGTTCAAACAGTCGCTAGTCGTGGTGTTTCTTACAGAATCCTACAATACTGTTATACCTGTATACTATACAAACGTTGGCATATTTTGTCCCTTGTGACTTGTAACAAATAAACATGATGAACTACTACATAATAAGGGTAATGTATGTACTTATATGTCATAACAATTTATTCTGTATTGTGCTGTATATCTATTAAAGATGTACAACTGTAATTTAATATGTTTTGATAGACGGCGCAGTAGCTTCACTGGTGGCCGAGTGTGGAGGGTTCGAAACCCACATGGGACAAACTTTTGGGTTACCCACAATAATTGTTCGGAGTATTGGTTTTATTTGTGTCCATCTTTTGAATGCTTTTTAAAGTTATACACAAAATATTCCTAAAGCAGAATGCATCATATTAAAAAAAAATGGGGCAGTCTTTGGGGACTGCCGATAGAAGTAAAAACTTTAATCCTTGATCATAACCACTTCTTTATAAACAAAAAAAAAATTAAAATAAAAAGGGGCGGTTCGGATTCCTGATACTCTCTTAGTGGTCATTAAGGGGATCAAAATTTCGTTATATTTTGCGTAGGCCGCACCATTTCTGAGATATTATTAATATTCTAAAATAATTCAAAAATGGAAAGCGTGGAAGCGTGACGATGACGCGAGTTCTATGATTTTTGTTCACCCACGAAGTGCTCAACACGCCTAAAGAAATTTTCACTTCAAAAAGATTTGCATTTGATTTACCGTGGTCCATAAGAACATTTTAAGTTACGTACGCTAAAATATATCAATAAAATATTTATAATTCCATGCTCTTTATTCATACGAAAGTGGATATAGGTAAGTACTATGACGCGGTATGTGTATCCTTATTATGTATCCTGTTGTCAAGTAACTATTTTGTCATGTTATATATATGTATTTATAAAAGTATAAATCTACATACAGGGTTTGATGCCTCAAAGCAACAATAAAATAAGCCGGATGGTGTGTAAACCACGTAATGACCGACAATAATAAGCCATCTTAAGAACCTATGATCATTACATATTTAGAGAAGCAGTTTTAAAACAATAAAACCAAAAGAGGTAAATAAAATTGAGCTTATAATATTTGTGCTACGATTACAACTAATTTACAAACGTGTTTAATATTAGAATCGTAATATACGTTGAGAAGCCCTTCCCGTCACATTATTTCCCACATTAATAGTGTACAACTACGAATCGATAAAAATATCTATGTGATGTATGGGCTGGCACCGTCTGAATGTATGTCTAGTGTCCGATGACGTTGGCAGTTCAAAGATCACAATAGTTTTGAGTATTACAGGCGGCTAGCCTTTAGCCGGTATAATCAAGAACGTATACAACGCAGAATTCGCTTTTGTACAAAACGATTCAGATATTTTTAATAAACAGATTTAAGTGATTGAAACTTTAGATAGAGGATTTTGATCGAGAGATCTAAAGCTACCAGAGTCTTTGCAAAAGCCATTGTATACTTATTGAATCTTATCTGGCAACAGAAGACGTGCTCCTATCCTGCATAATAATGTTGTGAATATCCTAAAATTATGATGCTAAGTCGATCCGATAGGGTAAGCACAAGTAGGACTGAGACGAGTATGTCATTGGAAATTTTTTAATTCTACCAACAGATATTGTATAAATACACATTTTGAGCTGCCCGCGCTCGCGACCAGACACAAATAGGTTTAATTATCCCATACCAATTATTGACAGGTAACGATTCAAAAAGAAAAGGTGTATTGGATAACAGCTTTTCTTGTTGAATGTTCAAAATATAATTTATATTGAAAATGTAACTCGAGCTGTATATTCTGTTGTTTAATTAGACGTTAGGTACGTCTATTGTTGGTAAATTTATTAATGTTCTAACTAAAGGCTTGCTTGAAGTAATTTATTATGACAGATGTCTGATGAGCGCTTTTACGCTCATTATAATATTCAAGAATAAAAAAACTTTGTTAAACAACTTGGTGTATTAAAATCAATGAATTTCTTAAATATTCTGTTTTATATTTACTATTGACTGCCTCTATGCCGCAGCAGGATTGAATGCAACTGCTGGGCATGAGATATCGTGTCTGGTTCCATGGTCGGTCAAAGTTTTATTAGGATTTTTATACGTATGTATATGGCGATAGATTCGCTCGACTGCTAAGACTATAGTTGGCGAAATGTAGGTGTAATGCACCTTTGCCTAATCCTTCTAGGATATAGGCATGATTGCCATATATGATATGAGAGATATGTATGCATATTCAGTGCTTGAGCTCGAGCATTTCTTATATAAATCTTAAGTATATTAGGGTCGGTTTCAAGACTGAATGTCAGCATTTCTAAGTAGCGACCTCTACAAACTGAGCGGGTGCTGATTTGAAAACAGCTATTATCAATATTCACTTGCCTATGTCGTACTTTTTTTTTTTTTTTTTTTTTTTTATTTTGCTCGTCAAAATGACCACACTCCACCTGATGGTAAGCAGTCGTGTGGTCTAAGAGCAGTGGCCTCCACATCGCCCCTACAGTAGCCGAGGCGATGTTGAGGTCTCTACTTTGTACTACAGGGTTTAGGGTTGTAAGTCATGGTCTTGTGTTAGAACATTAACCTTGGCTACGTAATTAATCTTTGCGAATGGATCAAACCATCTAAGAATATTTTAATGTAAATAAAATATTCTATGTTACTCGCATATAGTAACTGTTTATTTTTACTTTCTAAGAGCCAGATGCACGTCAGTATAAATAATTTTTCAGCGAGCCAGTAATGACGTAGGACGTCACGTGACATGGATCGATGTACAATAATAACTAATAAGGTACGGAACCCACAATAATTTAAAGTTGTGGTCACTAAGTGTCTATTTGATCGTTTGTTTTAATATTTAACAATGTATGACTAGTTTGTGCCTAAAGTAAATAGTTAAGTGATGATACTCAGGTTACTTAGGTATAGGCATTGTTATGAGTGTTCATCAGTTATTATTATAAAGGGCTCAGTATGTTCACAATAGTGGTAAATTGTAGATTATATAACATTAAAGAGTTTTCGTTCGTATTGAAGTACGAATGCAGTTTTAAAGACAGAAAATCTAGACACGCGGCAGCGTGTCAAGCCAAGTTCAAGCAAAGGAACTGGCTAGCCAGCGCCGTTTAATATTACACGAACCACTTGGTGCCACTTTTGACCCTTCTATAACTCAAAACCTCTTTAACGTAAACACATAAAACTACGTGTGTTTAATTTTATCCATAAGGACATCTAGAAGCCCAAATTTCGTGAAGCTATCTCAAACGGTTATAAAGATATGAAGGTCAAAAAGTCGTAAATTTTAGCACTGACTCACTGACTGACTGACATATAGTAGCTAAACCTAACCTACTTCCAGATGACCTAGAAGGATGAAATTTGGAATCCAGCTCGGTAATTGTGTGTAAGCGTAGGAAAAAATCTAAAATAAAAAAAAGTTAAAAGATAGGGGCAAGATAGGAACAGCAATTGTTATAGGTATACAATAAAGCAAAGAAATAGAGTTTAATACTTGTTCATAATGTTATTTTGTTCCTATGAATACATATTTGGATTTTGCATAGAAGTTGGCACTCATTTAGATCTCCATTCTTTTTGCGGCGAAGCCCACAGCTAAGCATCATTTTTGTATTGAGCTTGGCTCTCCTTTTTTACATTTATGTTTTTGGTGGGATACAATATAATTAAGTATGGTCCAATATGAATTTTTGTACCACAAACACCAAACAATAGTATTTCACCAACCAAGGACACAAAGCTTTAAACAAAATTGATTTTATCACTAAGTTTGAAATAATAAGGGGCTTTATGTCAGTAACAATATCATCAAATAATTTACAAACGGCGGTGTTACAAAAGTGATAATATAGTGGTGTCTTACCGATCATAGTGCCGACAATTAGAGCCACCCCACTGAAGAGTCCCACCCGTCTCTTGAGGTGAACAGGGTCGTCCGGAGCTGCGTCCGACCCCTCCAACTGCACAGAAAATAAGACTATTTGTACTTATTTTATACTAGCTTTTGCCCGCGGGTTCGCCCGCGTTAGTTTAGAATTTGACAATCAATTCGGGTTGTACTCTGCTTGTAGAAATATAATTCAATCATGATTCGAAAGACACGTGGCGCCATCTATTATCATAAGAACGTTATTGTTGTTTTCCTCGGGAAAAGTATTTTTATCGGGATGAAACGTAGCCTATGTCCGTTTCTGTACACCTGAAAATGTATATGCAAAATTTCAGTATGATCGGTTCAGTGGTTTAGGCGTGAAAAGGTAACAAACAAACAAACAAACTCATTTTCGCTTTTATAATATTAGTTAGGATTAGGATTAGGATTATAAAACAGATAGATATAATATTATTCCTTAGGCTTAACGAACATTGAAATAAATTAGGTACACGCTAATTAACAAACTGAAATATTAAATGGAGCCATGGCTTATTATTTATTAGCTTGAACCTACAAGAAAAGAAAGCTCTGTCTGTTTGTTAATTGCACAGCTTAATTACCTACTCAACCCATTTCGATGAACCCCCTGAGTAAAGCACACGAACTATGTAATCTAAGAAAACTGCTACCAAAGTTGCCCAATCCGTTAAAGAATCTAACATACGTCGTTTTTAAGAAGTTGTTGATGGAAAAGAAAATATGTTAAAGTATTTTTTATGTATACATCTACGTAATTATAGCACGTGTCATGTGCGTTTAGCGAGCGTCATTGGTGCGTAAAAGCCATCTTGTTGCTAGGCCCACACGGGGTGTATTGAAAGTGGGTGTGGCGACCACATGTCCAATAAATCAACGGTGTTATTTAGTAAATGTAATGAAAATTGTTATGAACATGTAAAAGAAAACTTTCGGTTTATTAATACCTACAAGCTAATTATATCTAGCAGATTATTAGTATACTTACATTTATTTTGTATATGACTTAACAAGCCTTGATATGGTATCAGGACTTAAATCAAGACTTGTAAAGTCTCTTAATCCTAAACTAGATTTTCCCGCGGTTTCACCCGCGTTTACTGCGCCGCCCCCGTGGGTCGTAGCGTGATGTTTATATAGCCTATAGCCTTCCTCGATAAATAGGCTTTCCAACACTAAAAAAATTTTTTCTAATCGAACCAGTAGTTCCTGAGATTAGCGCGTACAAACAAACAAACAAACTCTTCAGCTTTATAATATACATGTACCCAAGTCTCATAAGTAGTTTTAGTTAATAATGCATTGTTTCTTACAGAGAGTAGACACGCGTCAGAGTTAATAAGCCCTTCACTCGACTGTAAAAGTGCCATTATGTATAGGGCTCTTATCTACTTAAGAACTTGAGCCTTTGTTCAAGATTTACAACTCAAATTCCATACAGATACTTTACTAATCAACAAAACCGAACTAGTAAAATCAACTGTAATTTAACTACATAAAGTTTAAATTACTTGGACAGGCCAATGTGGTGCATTTATAGATACATTTTCTAGAATGCAGTGCAGAACTTGGTAAATAAACTTCGTGACTGGCTTGACTTCTTCAGTACGACAAATACTTATATGTTTCAGGGCTTTATTCAATTTGTCATTCCCTTCAGCACAACGCTCGGAGTGTGGACGGACCGGACGTTTGCAAATAAGATTTTCTTTTCAAATAATGCTGGAAAGCTGCATTCTAAACCATTTTATTTCCAGAACTGCAAATAGAACCAGATTTATCCCTGACCTAGAAAATAAGTACTTGTAGGCAAGTGTTCGCAAAAGATATTACATTTGTGCTAAAGCTGTAAGATTCCACTCTAGAAATGTATGTATGTTCAATCTTCTTTTGTAAAAATCTGTTTATGGAGAAATCATCCTTCGGCGACGTATACCGCTTATATAGTCATTATATTAAGTTGAAACCTCCCTTTTAGAATAGCTAGGTGATAATAAATAAAATTATTTGTTTCAATGCATTAAAAATAACTCTAGTTTTAGTTAATTTCAGTAAGAAAACTGTACCTTGTTCTTGTGTGTACCTGTTTCTACCGTTGTTGCAATATGATTACCCACTTACCGTGTAAATGAGGCTTATGAAGTGTACTTATACTTAAAGGTGAAACCCCTATCGGCAGCAAGACTATGAGATATCTTTAACCTATTTTTACATCTGCCTTAGTAGTTATCGCAATTAGTGCGCTTACTACCCATAAATAAAATCGTTACGAGCTTGTTTTTCCTCGTGTCTGCTTTTTCAATGTTAGCAATATTTATCCCTATCATGGGAGGTATCATGGCCTGGTAAACTGTAGGCCTGGAAGACAGAAAGCCGAAAGACTTTCATGGTTGAGATATTCTTCATTTCGGCCCGAAGTTTCGAATACTCATTTTCATGGTATGCCCACTGGTGGTTCTAAGACCCATCCAAATCCCACCCATCCAGCTGTGGTGTGGCTGTAGGTACCTTGTCTCCTGGGTTGGCGTTGCCGTCGGTGAGCGTACCCGCCGCGCCGTCTTCTGCGTCGCACTCGGCTGAGCACCCGCGCCATACCAGTCCGCCTTCGCGTGTGCTCCCTGAACAAGGAAAACAATACTTTCAACACCTTTGCATATTGATTATTTTCCTTAAATTATAATTAACGAACTATGGTTTGTTATGATTTTGTGCGCGGCTAGGGATTCCCTGTGTTTATTTAAGTGATGTTTGGGATGGAGTTGGTATTTACACTATGTAACACTGATAAAAGAGTGTGGCATTTACCTAATGTTTCTTGTCAAAACGTTTCCTTGTATACTATTTACATCTTTGATTTACAACGTCAGTTTTAGTTACAACAATTCGGTGACGCTTTGACAACCTCGCATTACAGAGTGCAATCACAGAGTACATATAACTCTGTAATGCGAGGTTGTCAAAGCGTCACCGAATTGTTACATAGAGCTAATAAATTAAGATTGAATTTTATGACAGTCTGAGAACCGAGGTTTTTGCTTATAGTATTTTGAAGTGGTTTTTGAAACACTAACCCCACCAAAAACATAAATGTAAAAAAGGAGAGCCAAGTTCAATATAAAAATTATGCTTGGCTGTGGGCTTCGCCGTAAAAAGAATGGAGATCTAAATTAGTGCCAAGTTTTATGCAAAATCCAAATATGTATTTATAGGAACAAAATAACATTATGAACAAGTATTAAACTCTATTTATTTGCTTTATTGGATACCTATAACAATTGCTGTTATTTAAAAATGTGAGATCTTAAAGTAGGTTAGGTTTGACTTGGCCAGTTTTTATCAGAATAAAAAAAATATATATATATATGTTGAATAACTTTATAAAATGACTGATGTAATGAAAACTGGCCAAGTCAAATCTAACCTACTTTAAGATCTCACATTTTTAAATAACAGCAATTGTTATAGGTATCCAATAAAGCAAAGAAATAGAGTTTAATACTTGTTCATAATGTTATTTTATTCCTATAAATACATATTTGGATTTTGCATAAAACTTGGCACTCATTTAGATCTCCATTCTTTTTGCGGCGAAGCCCACAGCCAAGCATAATTTTTGTATTGAACTTGGCTCTCCTTTTTTACATTTATGTTTTTGGTGGGATATCATTACTTTTTGTAAAGAAAACTAGGCAGGTATTGAGATTTAATGTTTTTTCTTGCGTTTCCGCTGCATGGTTTTCTTTTTTGTTATTTTAGTGAGCCGTGGACTATAAAATCACTACCATGCAGGTATAAACCAACCGACCCGCTAAATTTTAACCAAATCGCTACCGCTTATAATTTTGTACCATTCGTCAGAGCGTGACGCTGATTGGCTGGGGCGACGGTGGACCGACCGCGTCGCTACAACATAAGTTTACTGCTGTCAAATGACGTCAGTATAGCGTTTTCTCACTGGAACTAGAACTGAGTGAATGAGACAACGCTAAACGCGTGACAGTTGACAGCGGCAAACTTATAGCGAACGGGTTGTATAAAGTATTTATTTATTCATTGAATCTCATGTATGTACTTCACTTTTATACTGTTACTGGTTTAGGCACAAAGAACGTTTGTGGTTATAGTATGATAATCATTTAATTCATCGTTGAGAAAGAAGCAGGATGAACATAAATGTAATAAAACAATAAATAACTAAATCGGTATTCATAAGCGGTGCCTATGTTTATGTGTTGCTCGGGAGCGCTTTTATGTAGATTTACTTCTGTTCTGTGTATAATTATGTGGTGCCGCGCGCCGCCGACGACACACTGTTGGCCGGTTGTTTAGCGCGTATTACAAGTTTTTTGTATGGGGACACCACTTATTTTTTGACTTAACTTTATTTTTATATTTCTGTTATATAGCAAATATAATAATACATATATTGAGATAGTTTCAAATATCTGATTGTAACGGTTCCAACGCTACAATTAAAATTTTTTTTTTTGTATTAGGACCCCCTCCTATCTTTTAACTTTTTTATTTTTAGATTTTTTCCTACGCTTACACACAATTACCGAGCTGGATTCCAAATTTCATCCTTTTAGGTCATCTGGAAGTAGGTTAGATTTAGGTACTATATGTCAGTCAGTCAGTCAGTGCTAAAATTTACGACTTTTTGACCTTCATATCTTTATAACCGTTTGAGCTAGCTTCATGAAATTTGGGCTTCTAGATGTCCTTATGGATATAATTAAACACACGTAGTTTTATGTGTTTACGTTAAAGAGGTTTTGAGTTATAGAAGGGTCAAAAGTGGCACCTAGTGTAATATTACACTCGGCGCTGGCTAGCCAGTTCCTTTGCTTGAACTTGGCTTGACACGCTGCCGCGTGTCTAGATAGTTATTGACATGTATAATAGCTCTCTACATAGATACCTACTTATATAAAGAGGTATCAATGTAGATATTATACCTATTTATATGTGTGGATATAAATATATTGTAAACATCATAAAATATTTAAGATTTTTTTACAACCTGTAGTATTATAACTTATTTAATTATGTTTATATACTCGATTTTATCTGTGGCCTATAACAATCTCTACACAAAAATTACGCTGTTATTATTTGCTTATGCTGCAAAGAAGGACAAATCAACAATCGGCATATACGTATTAAGTAAGGATTAGTGTTTCTATTAATTCCTTCATCTATATTAAGTTGAGAGAAAACTGCTCTTACTAAACATCGGGGCTTGCAGCACTCTATCTTCAATCGATCGTAAAGCCAATACATGAACGATTAGCATATCATCGCTTAAAAATATCGCCTAGATGTGAACTTCTACAGATCTTTCTAGATGCGAATATTTGCAGAAATAAATATTAACAATTTTCAATTTCAGTCAGATATTGGCAAGCATCTGCAGAGCTTCAAACCGTTTCCGTTTCAAGAAAGAAATTGAGAACGCTTAAAATACGTGATCTAGCTTGTAACGAAAAAATGCGAATAAATGAATCACGAATAAACTAAAATATTATTATATATATCTTAGTAAATAATATTTATATTATTTATATGCGATGCGATGTCGAATTATATTTGTGGGTTAATAAGTTAACATGTGCAGTGTTAACTTATATATATAGATTACCTGTAGTCCATCGCAACAACAACAGAATCCCGCGGCTCTTTACGATTACACAAGGAGTAACTGCTCTACCACTACTTAAGAAAAGTAGGAATACAGGATCTTTGTTATTGATTTCTGGGTACCTTACAAATAACACAAGGTTATTTGGCTGCGGTCTTCGATCGTGTGCAGATATGAGTCATATCTAAGATGTATGCATACGTTAAATAGATAATTAATACTTATTGAATCAATTGTATTGAATCTATTAAAAGGAAATAATTGATAGTAGTGTGAATATATAACTAAAGCTTTCTTATGGTGAAATCCAAGTATCAGCATAAATAATTTATGTGATAATCAATAACTATCAACAAGTCTTTAGGCAACATTAATTTAATAAGTAGATTAGATTTTCTTTCCCCGTATTTAGTGTCTGTGCTCTAAATCCGTAACATGTAGGTGTTAGCAAACCCCGCTAATAGTGTGACCTAAATTGAAAGGACACCCGTCGAAATAATAACTACAATTATTATAATTGATTACAGAATAAAAACGTAGTTGCAACCTCAGACGGAGATTATCTACTTATTTTTAACAAGTTGAAATTACTCATGTTTAATTAAAAAGTGTTTTATTAAACACTAGCTGTGCCCGCGGCTTCGCCCGCATCGAAATCGGTATACAATGTCCTTTTCTTTACCCCTGAATACGTGCATGCAAAGTCACACAATGATGGCTTGAAGAAACTCACATTTTCAATGTTAGTAAGAAGTATTAGAAAAGAAAATTAGCTGTGCCCGCGGCTTCAATTCTTAGCTCTTCCTTTCATCTCATTCTTTAACGACTGTTACAACTGTTTGCAGCACACTGACTATCGGTAGGTAACTGTGCTCGCGATAATTTTTACACGATTGCCCAAAAAAGGAGTGTAATGTTTTAGGATTCATGTATGTAAGTATGTAATTAATTAAGTATGTATGTATGTGAGTTCCTTCATTTCATCACACTTCTAAATGCCTAAACAGATTTGGATGTGTGTGCCACAGGTAGGAGCATTTTAGGCAAGCGTTAACCTCATCAGCCCTTGTGCCTCGTAGTACTACTGGCCAGGTTTGACGTAAGACGCCGCAAAAAGCACTGAGATGCCGCCCATCAGTCGATCATTTTGCCTAATATCTCGCAGAGTAGGATCGACTGCTTCCACTGCTTTTCTGTGTGCCATAGTATATTCATCCCATACAATTAAACAGCAATCGCGGAGAACTTTAGTTTTTTCACTATTACGTGAAATTTACACAGTATGTAGTTTATAAAATTACATACTGTGCTGGATCTCATTCCTGTCTAATTCTATGGGAATTATAAACATAGAGAGTGCTGTTTTCCCGCCTGGCAATAATGTAGTAGCTATACCAGACGATGCCACTGCTAAAGGCTCTTTACCTTGCTGGCGAATGCTTGCTAAAATAATTCTGGTGAAAAATGTTTTTTCTGTGCCACCAGGAGCATCTAAAAAGAACATTTGGCCAGAATTATCGTGGACGCTGCTGCAGACTCTGTTGAAAACAGTTTTTTGTTTTTTTTTGTTACTTGATATTTATTATAAACAGTTTTTTAATATTATCAAGATAATAAATAATAAATTGTGATAAGTTTAGATTGAAATAAAGGATTTCATGAAATAAAGACTAAAGGTTAGCCTAAGATACACACCATGCTTTTGTTAATATCTCATTACGATCAATTTAGTGTGATGCTTAAATCCAAGATGCTTTAATAAATGGCACTGCTCGGCGGCCATAGGTGATAGCGTGATAATTGTTTTAAATTAGTTAAGTATAGGTATAAGATTATGGTCGGGCCTTCAGGTAACATTTTGGCGAAAACCCGATCAAAATCCGTTCACGGGTTTTTGCGTGATAGTATAACAAATAAACAGATAGACAGACATACAAAAATTTAAAAAATATATTTTTTGTTTTCTATATCGATACTATGATACAATCCAATTGAAATTTCGCGAAAATATTCAATGTACAGACAAAGTGCTCTTTGAATAATTTTATTATAGTATAGATAGTTCTTTAAAACAATGTCAGTCTAATCAGTCTTGTCTCTGTCCTATTCTATACATATAGTCTATATAATTATATTCGTAAAAAAATTTGTAAATTAAATATAGGTATATAATATTATTGCGGGATATTTATTTCGTAAATTATATAATTCTAGGTGAGTCGCAAACATACTGATCTAACGAAAAATTTTGTTTAATTAAAAATAAAAGCTGTCATAATTTTGTGTCTCTTTATCATTATAAAAAAAACAAGTAACTACAGGCAGAGTTCTATTAAAATATTTAAAATACAATTATTTATATCTTTATAATTTAGCATACGGCGTCATATGACAAAGGTTTATTTATTTAATTTATTCTATCAAAATAATTTTATTTAAATGTGAATCACGAAAACCGAACACTAAACAAATAGCAAGCTGCATATAAACTCCTAAGAATTGGATCAATAAATCATCAATTTTATAAAGTAACCTAATATTTAAGACCTGTTAATAACAAAACATCTTAATCATATATTTACCTTCTAATAAAATAATAAAAAAAGTAAGTAATAAAAAATAATAACCATGTTTAGTCCTTGGAGCCATATAAAAACGTCAAAGTTAATTTTCGCTATTGATTAAAACATAACCCACACTAGCAGCTGTATAATATTTAATATATAATTAGGTTCACTATACACATGCACACTCTCACGTTATATTCAAAGGACTGTTTATTAAGCTATATGACTAACGTCTGCTTAAGTTAAAGGCTACGGAAAGAATCATGTTGAAAAGGAAACATGACAATATTATACGGTCGGTGTAAAACCCAGGAGGTTTGTAGTGTGCTTAATATTGTTCGTGAATACGTGACGGAGGACATTCTTTGACAGCTATGCGTAGATTTGCGTAACATTTATAAATATTGTGTTTTGTAATTAATCACTAAATTACCGAAGTACTTACTATATTAGGTATTCACTTTGCAATATATGTATAGTACTTATTGGCGTATATAAGGAAAGGATCAGGTGGGACCTGCCCACCCCGGCGTCGTCTGGTGCGCACCCCAGGATGTTAGGCTTTAAGTCAATTTTCTAGGGTTTTATATTATAGCTATTGGTATTTAGCGCCCGGTCGTCCCCTGCCAAATAATCGATAGAATACATACGACAATGTTGATATTGTATACTATGATGTTTTAAGGATTTATTTCTATATAGCCTTCGAAAAAAACATTATATAAAACGTCAGTCTATCTTAATTTAGGTAGATATTAATACTTATTTTTATTTCTGTAAATCTGTACCGTCGAAGTGATATTTTTCTAATAAATTTTAAACTTTCGCGTTGCATGATATATATATATATATATACATATAATATGTAACGGGTTTTTCTGTTAGGACAGCTATATTGACAATCCTAATCCTTATGCCAATGTAAATTCTTATAGAAAACCAAGCGGAATCAATACCGAGTCGATAAGGTAAACATTAATTAATCTAATTAGGTCTTGCATTACAATAGGTACTTATAAATAGCTACAGCAATTTCGGTATTTCGGTAAAGAAACCAAGCACGTAGTTCATTGCCTCCCTAAATAATAATATTAAACTATTATTATAGTAATTATTCCCTTGTGAAGAATATAATTTAGTGCGGTCCTTCGCATACCTGCCTAAATATCAAGTGCTAAAACCTAAAATAGTCACAGTAGCGCAATATAAATTACGTGTAAATATCCCCACAGCTGGATACCAGACACAATGACAAGAATACTTGCCAAAATACCCACTTAATCAGTGATAATGAGACTTTAGTATTGTTAGGTGCGAATATCAAGTAATGTGTTGAAATAAATGCGCAATAATGTAATCGAAATTAAAGAATTTGACGATGTTCACTCGCATTCAGACTATTGAGAGAGCTATTTCAGTTGTTGAAACAATAATTTATTCAGCGGAGGTCGCGCATTATCTGTGCACGTACAAGTATTCACCTATTCTAAGAGACATAGTGAAAGTTTCATTGAAAGCTTGCTCGCGAACAGTGTTGCTATGCGCTGAATCATTAACAGAAACAAACGCGATAGGCAACTTTAAAACAAACGACAACAACTTGAACATAAAAACTATTGTACGTCGAAAGAAGCAATGTGTACATTTTATTTACCCTGGAAGCTCGCCATGTGCACTTTATAAAAGTCAAATAAAAATCGATTCAAGGACTGCAATCAGTAGAATCCATGTACCTACGATATAAAAGTGCCAATCACAATTCCATTGGTGTCTCCAAACGGCGATACCTACTACAGCTTTAAGGCTTCGTTATAATTTATTTATACCTACAACATTTGCTGAAAAACAAACGCGACTTCCTAAGCAAATGAGGGCGCAATAAAACTGTAAATTATTTTAAAAGTGAACGTCGAAGAGTACCTATTAGCCACAAAGGGTGATTATCTGTAAATAGTAAGATAACAACAAAGCAATAAAAGTTTAAACAATATAATAAACACGCGGAACGTTAGAGGGTTTGCCAATTTTAGCTAGGTATTATAATGACTGAGTATCATGATGCCAACACTTTAATTGAGAACATTAAATCGTCCTCTAGGGCAGTTCTACAGGGTTCTACCGCATACACGCAGTAAGCTAAGGCAGAGTAGAATATTCCAGAATATATTAACATTTCATACATTTACTATGAAACTGAACAAGACATTCTGTTCTGTTCATAAATCCGATTTTTCAGTCATATCCAATTTGCACGGATGGCGTAGTCAGCAGCGATCGCCTCACCACTGATGCTATGCTAATAGTTGTGAGTTCAAATCTCACCATGCTACTCAAAATTATTATTTTATTGCCTTTAAACTAAAATTTAAATTTCTAGTTGCATGTTGCGTTTTGGCGTAGAAAATAACCTAAATTGAATACATTGGCTACACTTGAAATTTGTAAACTCAAACATATACACGACGTATGTCATACAAGTATATCTATCTACAGGTAGGAGGTATACCCTCTATGAATCACTGAGTGAAGTTCGGTACAGTACCCACTTCTGTACCGAACTTCACTCAGTGATTCATTTTTATCTCATCTGTAATGTTATTATAACGTAACGATAATGTGTCGATCTCTACACAATGGCCACTCCAAACGTCAATAATTAATCTTCCTTGCCAATACAATTATCCATATAGCTTATATTCATAATATATTAAGTGGAATTGATGTTAATAATTTGAACAAACATTGACTTAAAACAAACGTTATCCCTGACATGAGTATATTTGTGTATGGTAATGAGATATGTAATTATTATTTCTTTATTACGTAATGTTAACAGATAGTTTCATTTTATGTATGTATTTATTTTATATTATGATCATTGAGCATAAAAATAGTATTTATTAGATAAATAGCAATTAAACCACTTTGTATAATTCGTTGTCGTAAGTAGGTATAATTTCAAAGTGTGCCTGATTTAAAAGAAATCATTAATAAATTAAAACATTGATGTGCGTATTTGTATTTTATAAGATACAATATTATTACTAGACGGGTCAGTCAAGATATGTTGTTGTTATTTCAGAGTTACACGGCCAAATGGCCAGAGAAACGTTAGTGCAAAATTACATACCTACCACAGTTCAAAGTCTGTGTAACCCATGTTATACAGACTGTACTAGAATGTATGACCATTATCTCAGGGATCGTAATAATAGAAATTGTGTACTGAACATAATTAAAGAATTCTTATACATATTAATACTGTTTACATAGCTTCAATTCGACTTATAAAGTGACGCATAACTTTTCATTATTATTGTTAGCTAAACAAAACAATCGTAATATTTTTAACTAATCATGATTAATACCTAACATGTTGCATGGCATTATGTATTAAAAAATGTTTTGTCTGAATTAATTAATCATCTTTTTTTTATGATATAGGAGGCAAACGAGCAAACGGATCGCCTGATGGTAAGCGATTACCGCCGCCCATGGACACCCGCAACACCAGAGGAGTAACAAATGCGTTGCCGGCCTTTTAAAAAGGAGTACGCTCTTTTCTTGAAGGTTTGTAGGTCGTATTGGTCCGGAAATATCGCAGGCGACAATTCATTCCACAGTTTAGTCGTGCGAGGCAGAAAATTTCTGGAGAAACGCACAGTTGTGGACTGCTAACTATCTAAATGATAGGGATAAAAATTCTGTCGCGTAGGACGATGGCGAAAACAATCTGTTCAGATTTAAAGATTTCTGTCTCGAATTATAAATAAGTATACTGGGAAGGTTTTCATAACAAACGAACACGGGTAATAATAGTTAGTTAATGATTCAATCAGTTAGTAAATAAATATACTAAAGCATGATTCATTTTCACACAATGACCTAATCGTCAGTTTAATATGAATACAATGACGGCACATTTAAAACCTGAACAGCAGCCCAAATCTTCGGATGGATTTGGAATTAAAATGACACCGAAACCTTGCTTTGTACTTCGAGGTGACAGTTTAAATGGAGCGTATGTAACATGTAGTTCACGTGTCAGATTCTGCTAACTCAAGTTCGAATATCCATTTTGATGACGCTTAAATTACAACAGAGTCAGATGACACACCGGACACAGTGTAAGCTAAACACAATGTGCACGACATCACGTACACCAACAAGTATTAAATACCTATTGTAATATTTGCCTCGTTTCACTCCACTGTTTTTAGCGTTTACCACTCGCTAATGTTATAACCATTAGATCATTTATGGCTAATAAACTTAGATTTATTTGCGACAAGTGAATGTGTGTTTTCTTTATTACAAGGAAAATATATATCGAACTATATTTAGTACCGTTATGTTAGGCAATAAACACACAATGTAGATTAAGAGTCCCCGACACCATTGTTTGATTTGGTTATTATATTTGTGTCTGCGGTAAAGATTATACTAAGTGCGTAAGCAAACCATTTACTAGAGATTCGCTTGCCAACCGTTTTAACGTTAATGCGGTTGTCTCGTTCCCTATTAGTTTATTGTGAAATTTCACCTAAATAGCAATGGCAATAATTTTTTTCATTTCTTCAATTACGCTTTTTAAGGGGACACCGCGAAACGTGACGTACGTACTCATTGACACTCATTGTGTATCAATCGTTAAAGAACGGTCATAAGGTCTAAAATTGCGATATGCCCGCAATGATCGAGAGCGCTTAGAAATTGTTTGTTAAAATCTTAAAATATTATTAAAAAATTATTGGTTTTAGTTATGGAAATAATGAGCTACCAAATTACTAATATTGATGTTACGAATATATTTGAGTAATTCCTAAGCATAATGATAGTGTAACTTCCTTGTAATTTCAAAAATAGTAATTTTTCAGAGGTGATTTCGAAAATAATTGTGATCGAGCCAAAATCACAAATTTAATATTATATTCTAGGAAATTCTAGTTAAAGACATCAATTTACTTATATCAAAATTCTCGATTAATTGGTCTTCTCATAGTCCTATACTATTCGATGAAAGTTAGTGCATTTTTTCAGTGTGTCCTCTTAAATAATTGCTACATTTTATTTACTTGCCTACGCTATGTCATACGCATGCCTTCACCTGTAAGACGTTTTACACGGATATTAATCCTAACTAATATTATAAATGCGAAAATGAGTTTGTTTGTTTGTTACGCTTTCACGCCTTCTACTCAACCGATCAACATGAAATTTTGCATACACGTTGTCAGGGGTACAGAATAGGACATAGGGTACCTTTCATCCAGAAAAAATAACTGTTGCAAACCTAACCTAAGCTACATTTACGCGAGCGAAGTCGCGGTTGAAAACTAGTTATTTATAATATTATAACATGAGCTTTCAACCGCAATTAAAAACCGCTTTTGATTCATAAATAACACGTTGGAATAAATTTATGCAAAGCGATTTAGTTAAATACATATGTTTAATATTTGCTAATTTCTTTATATAAATTCCTAAAATCAATCATAATTATTATAGTTTTTCGCTTTACAAGCTCCAAAGAATATAGAAAAGGAGCATTGTAAAATCAGTGTCGAAACGATGTTAAATTAATATATTTTACATCATACAATTAAAACCACTTTCATATGGGACTTCAATAGATCTAGTCATACAAGTCTATTCTTAACTACTCCACATTTCACGTAATTCGTCACTAATTGGTGAGATATCTATGCAGCAGTGACGCCTGTGACAGACAAACGACGGACAAAATCGCACTGTGAGAGTTTCGTTTTTATTATACGGAGCGCTAAAATAATAGTCATAGAAAGAATCTGTTGGATTTTATTATTGACAATATCGTTGTGGTTTTACCGGCCTTCAAAAGTAACCTCCTAAGGCGCATAATACCGAATAATTTATTCCCAAGGTTACGGTTGAAATGTTCATTAAGAAACCTCAGCCAATGGGTTACGTAGTCTCATAATATGTATATGCAAAATATAAGCCTACCTAGAGAATTACCATAAGTAGTTTCGTTTGCCATAAATAGAGAAACTGCACTACAATCTTTATAGTAATGAATTGAAACACAAAAACGTAATTTGTAACGGCCTACTTACAAAAGTAACTTTTTTTTAAATTTTACAGTAAAATGTGTAAAACAATGTCGGGCTTGTACTAAAATTGACCACTAGGCATGCGTCAATAAACCTTTTTATAGTTATTTATACGTAACATCTTAAAGCAGCGCAAATAAAAATGTTACTGTAAATGAATATCCGCGTATAAAATAGATACGTTTTAAATATCGTAATGTTCTCGAATATATATATATATATATATATTATGTGAAGTCTGCCAACCCACACTGGGCCAGCGTGGTGGACTATAGCCTAACCCTTCTTAAAATTAGTAGATGCCCGAACCCCGCGAATATTATTATTATTATATAATTTCGAATACGACGGTATTTCACATGTATAGCTACTTGACTTAATGTGATTAATCTTATATTATTAAATAATACTTACTCTAAACGACCTAATTGTTATGAACACAAATTGTATAAAAAAATATTGATTTGGAATTTAGAATATGAATAATACCTACATGTTATTAATAAGAGATGTAGACAAATAAATGTTCAAGAGGACCTTTGTATTTTGTATAGTAATCATAAAATTTGATGAAGGAAAAAAACGGCAATTTCGTAGGTAACAACCTAATATAAATTACAAGCGCTTTTGGCGCCACATTCTTTATTTGAAATTGCAGCCGAATTATTTGAGTTAGAATGAGCTCGCGATTTATCTCTGTACGTATGACGCATAAACTCGGCTTGCAGCTTCACATCGTAACAGGAAGAAATAATATTGACAACGTTGCGTAGATGAGACAGTCTAAATATTTATGCGAGTGTGATAATAAATCGGCGGGCGCGGCTCTAACTGCGGCTATAAAATCTGTGACAAATATAAATTTCCGCGTTCTGTTTTCATTAAGGAAAGTTTTGATGAGTATATATCCCTTATAGCTGGTTTGATAGTGCAAAAAAAAGTGTGCACGAAATGGTTGTCATTGCCTGCTAAAGTTCTGAGAAATATAATGCAAAGTTAAATACAGAAGAACTTTCATTTAAGTTTAAAAACCTGTTTGAACTTGCCGTTTTATTAGATATTTGTTATTCTGTGTGCCCGGACGTCCTCTATGAGTGCATTGACCAGTAGGTCAAATGTGCACATAGGCTTTACTGTTCTTCAGTGGACGAGGGCACATATTATAGTCACTCACATTATAACAAGAAATATTAATATAACATTATGAAGACTAAATGACAATCTTCTAAACGCATAATAGGGTCGAATTCATTAGACGTAGGTATTTAATTAATTAAACGCACTATAACTCTACTCGCACATTTGGGTTAATTAAATTTTAGCAACAGTATTTAACCGTTAAAACGCGTTATAAAGTTTATATTTCAATAATGTAGGTATAAAATTAACCGCAGTACACATGTACCAGCTTAATATCCAATTTACTAGTAATAGCTTGTGCTAATGCATACGCGTAATATTATTATTCAACTTGCAATTAATGCGAGAAACGCCATATGGTCTATTGTCGTACACAATGCATTTGTGAATAGCCACAGTAAATTTCAAGTTGCCGTAGGTAAACAGTGGGTGCAAATGACAGTGATAAGTTAATGAGTAAGTAGTAAACCAATAAGTTACTGCTACGACCTTGTCTACGAGCTACGAGAATAACTTTGCCCATCGTATGAAACTATTAAACGTTAACGATTCAGTCCAACTGTTTAAAAATGTTACGCTCTAAAGTTTCCTTGGCAGTAATTAATTAAAGGAGGATATACCTAATAATTAAGGAAAGTCGTACACACAGCGACAACCTAGACTGTTTGGAGTTTGAACTATTAGAAGTTGAACGCTGCGAATCGTGTGAGAGAGTGCGTTATATTTTTGTTATTTTGTCTCACGCACGCAGAACGGGACGCGACGCTCTACCCTTACCATTACATCGACACCACTATGCACTATCCCTGTGTAGTTATGCGTATATAGGTTGTCTAACTTGATGTGTAGCCGTGTGTACAGTGTACACGATAGATAATATACATGTTTTTGTATAAATGTTTTAAGTCTGGTATAAATGATCTTATAGAGCATTATGTTTTAACAGTTACAGCACATTGTTTTTATGAAATAATTAGTGAAGTATAAGTAATGTATTGTTAAGCAAAAAACATGTTTTAAATGGAGACAACATAACATGTTTAAAAGTGTATCTAATTATTAAACTTGTCTAATAGCTTCGTAGTAATTTCATAATTTAACTTAGAATCGTTCAAAATACCCACTGAGACACTTACAATCTTGAATCGAAAATTTGTATCACATCAATCAATAAAATATTTATAAGTATAACAAATATAATTTTATATCAATAAGGATATTTATAAAAAACTAAGAATCAATTGGCTGTGTTGCTGTTTCATTAATATACATACCTACTAAAATAAACTTAACAATTTCTTGTTCGATGTGCTGAATTTATAGCTCCACACATAAAACATATCTACCTGATAATGCAATTATTATAATGTAAATAATTGTGCACACTGCATAGTTAGAATAAAAAAAGCGGGTTAGCATAACAATATTATTGTACTTTTCTTAGTTAATCAAAGCAAACTCTAAGAACTTCATTCAAACATACACTATGACTATGCCTGAAGGCATTGTTTCCAAAACATTAAAATGTTATGTGTATTACTATGATAACAGTTCACATAAATGAGAATAATTTACATAAGTGCATACTATTGTTAACTTGCTAGCCGTAGATTTAAATAAACGTGTGACAATCGTTGTGATGATATGGCTAATGGAGAATGTTATGACTGATAGAGAAAGCATTATAGGTATTGTTTAACCGTTGCAATGTTTCTGATAAATGTACGCGACGGTTTTGTACCTATCGTGTTAGATTTGAACAGACGTCTCGTAATGTTAGTCACTGTGTATAGAAAAGTATTATTATAAAATAATTATGAAACAGGTCTTCAATCGTTTGGCCAGACTAACTTAGGTCGCAAGTTCGAGTCCTGTATCCTGCTTCATAACTATTTTCTTTTACTTTGCAATATAAATTATTCAATTAAATTTTTCATTAGTAATATTTTATTATAAGCTAAGTGCTATAAAATATAAAAGTGTTAATGTGTTAACCTTCATCTGTGAACACGAGCACTGGACGGAATGTGCCATTCTGCAGCTTGTCGGTGTCCTGTTCATGTGCGGGAGTATGCACAGAGTTTCGCAGCAGGGCGGCCAGTTTCTCACGCATCGCATCGCACATGCGCCCTCCGCACCTTCACTACTGCCGTCGCGGCGCCGGCGCCGGCGCTTATTCACTGCGTCTATATCAGCGCACAACTCCGCCGAACCAAAATTCAAACGTATTCTAAATTCAAAATAACACGTCTACATCCACAGCCGACCCTTTCGAATTCAATGTCGCGCCGCCAGACACTGCACTTTACCGAACCACGACAATTTTTAATGTCGCTATACGAGTATATCACAAACTGAGCACGTACGTGACGGAACAACTGTTACGAACAACTATACATTGCTTATGTGTCCACAACACGACCTTTGATACTGGTACACGAACACGCGGACGTTTCAATTTTCTGTAAAATATTCCATATAAAATAATTTTTACATCAAGGTTATTAGAAAAATAATGTTTATATCACAATTTTATTGACTTTTAATTATATTTATATTTTTAAATTGATTTTTTTATAAATTAAACGTTTAAATGTAATAAAGTGTTTGAGAACTATAAGAGATGTGAGCTGTGAGCAGTTGCGCGGGGCAAACTGTCTATTCCGGGCTTGAGCGAGCACGTGGGCGCGCCGCCCGCCCTGCCGCCGCCGCGCGCCCGCCCACCGATCAATGGCCACGAGATTTGATATCACCGCGCGGAGACACATCTCTGTACTTGTCTATTATCAGCTATTAGGCAAAAACTAAACTTAAAAAAATAGAATGCGACATGTATATTTAATTAATTAATTAAATAAATGTTGCGAGTGTAACTTTTAACCTTGAGGTGATATTCGTCGTAATGAAATATTTTATGACCTCACAGTCTATCAACACGCAAAAAGTAATCCAGCTTGAACATGTAATGAATGCATTAAAATAACTTCGTAGGAACATGATTAGATGTAAGTATACCACGCATTAGAATGAAGTAAATGTAGATAATACGTAGTTAATGTAACGATTAGGTGAAGCACGTGATAGTAGAAAAACGATAAGAAAAAGCAGCTCAACTAAACACCTCCGAATATAAATTTATGAGAAGTTTATTTCTATTCGTGCGAAAACAAGTAAAATGTAAAATACGCTCCAGTCTGTCAAGTGTATGACGCAATAGACGTCGTATCGCTACCGAACGAAACAAGTATAAATGATTGTAAGGTTTCATGAACAAGCAGTTCGAGCAAGTGTACATTTGTAGCCAATCATCGAATCATGAGTAGGTATTGAATTTTTTTATCGACAACGAATGTAAAACCCCTATGTTGCAACGCTTATAAATTCTGCAGGAGCAATTATTTCTCATGTACCGTAAAACGATATTGTTTATTTTATGATATTAATCAGTTGATTTCTGTGATACACACGAATATATATCGTCAAGATTCTTAACATTATTGACCTAGAGTAGAAGATATATTTGATGATTTTGGCTAGGAGCTGCGTGGCAACATTCATCCACTTCAATTATTTTTAAGTAACGCACTGTCTTTACGCTAGGCTTAATGATGATGATCGTACATATCGCGTCATAGAATTCTAGAACATCCCTATGATTCAGAGGGACCTATGATCCGTTAAGTACAATTAATATAACGAATTAAGGTTTGGCAGTCTATGTTCTGAAATAAATTATTTATTGACTAAGCAAATTATCCTAACGTTAGATAAACAGGAATTTCTTGCTACTACAATTAGTGAAAATACCCGAACAATTTTAACTATGTATTTACCAATTTTGTGGATTCATATAAACTAGAGATACTAAAATAGAATTAGCTTTACAATTAGAAAACCCGTTCCGTTATTGCATTTAATATTATTGTTTATACAATAATAACAAAAGGATCCATGAATCACATTGGTGAAATATTTCTTCAATTCTAGAAATGCTGGCGAGGCCGTGATAAACGTTTGCGGCTAGTATTGTTTATTTTGCTTTAATCCCCAGACTCTAAATCTGTCTTGTAACACGCCCAGATAACATAATCTATCCATAGGTCTTGTTCTCTCGTCGATAATATTTTTAATCTGCTACAAAAGAGAAATAGAAATTTATCAAGGCGAGCATATCGTGGACGTCTAGTGTTAAAAATCTTAGGAAAAACAAAGCTGGTCTTGTCTGTCTCAGTCGGATACTCGACGATTTCTTGGCACACGTTACAATTATCGCAAATACCACCTGAGTAGCATGCATCTTATTACAGCACTGCACAAATATATTGCACACGCACTCATCCGTCGCTATGCAACTATCGACCTTACGCAACACGCCATAGAGACATAAAAGATCTTACAAATTAGAAAATAAGGATGGCTATTCAATATGTCATCGAAATATCTAGCATGCATTGCATTGAAAAAATGTCTTTGAAAGTGGAGTGTGTGAGTGCACGAGACAGGCATTCAATAAAATATAATATGATGTCTATTTCTGAATCGCTTAATAGAGCTTTTATTGATTGAATGTGATCGCATGTCTGTATTCACACATACCCGTGGTTGGCTGTCTGATATTATACCGTGCACTGTCCGCAAATAATTATACCACAGTTTAAAAAGTTTAAACGCAAATTTTATTGGTACTAGAAGATATGTAGGATACTTTGTGCTAAACTACTCGTAAAATAATAGTGGCAAAAAATAATGGAAATTTGTGTGATGTAGATAACAACTTAAACAACAGTAACAATCGTGAAACTAACACGCTAATTACAGTTGGATGAGCAATTTTAAACAAGCACCAATTTAGTCAATAACGAATTGATTCATAAATTCATGAATTCATTTGGCAAAGAACCAATATTAGTTTAAACAAACTTTACATTGCATAAAATGTAACCTTTTAAAAAATAAAAACTATAATTGAGTAATGTATCAAAATATGCCGAAGCTGTATCTAAAAACGTGTACTTTAAAGCGTGAAAAGCTATTTTCTGAGCGTAATTTGAATGTAATGAGCCGCACACAGAAAATAGATCCTCAATGTTACAAACAAATGGACATTTAAATGCCATGCGTAACTATAAAAATAAAAGTTGTTTGTACACAAATTTATATAAATATCGCGACAAGGTCCCAAAACTCTAGCGAGAGGTAAACGAACTTTTCGACACAATCGTTCTCAGACATTGTGTCGCCTGCGTCCTGCGCAACCTTCAGATGACCTTCACAGGATTTTCTCCAACGGCATGCGCCAAGGACAAATCATGAGTAATCCTAATATTTTTCCCTATACGCACGGGATCATTCTTACTGGAATATGTATATGCGAAGAATGTTGGATATTACTTTTAGAATGTTCCGATTTATTTTACAAAATGGCTCGATTAATACACGCATACTAAGTCTCATGCTTATAATCTCGAAGAGATAAGCAGAGGTGCAGTTTCACCAGCTATAGCTTTTAAGTCCCATGTAATAGAGGACAAGCCTATTAATTACCGTCAGACTTTGACTCCGTGTCGCTGGTGAATAAAACACATTTTCGACCCTAGAAACGCGCTCGAGACCACATGCACAGCAATAACTTTCTTTATAGTTATGCCACCGAGGCAGTAAGGTAGGTATATTGATAACTAGATGCGCCCGCGGTTTCGCCCGCGTTTATAGTTACTGCGCCGCCCCCGTGGGTCGTAGCGTGATGTTATATAGCCTATAACCTTTCTCGATAAATAGGCTATCCATAACTAAAAGAATTTTTCAATTCGAACCGGTAGTTCCTGAGATTAGCGCGTTCAACCAAACAAACAAACTCTTCAGCTTATAATATTATTAGCTTTTGCCTGCGGCTTCGCTCGCGTTAATTTAGAATTTGACAATCAATTCGGGTTGTACTCTGCTTGTAATAATATAATTCAATCATGATTCGAAAGACACGTGGCGCCATCTATTATCATAAGAACGTTATTGTTGTTTTCCTCGGGAACAGTAATTTTTTTCGGGATGAAAGTTAGTATATGTCCGTTTCTGTACACCTGACAATGTATGTATATGCAAAATTTCAGAATGATCGGTTCAGTGGTTTAGGCATGAAAAGGTAACAAACAAACAAACTCATTTTCGCTTTTATAATATTAGTTAGGAAGTTAGGATCACCCGCGTTTATCGTTACTGCGCCGCCCCCGTGGGTCGTAGCGTGATGTTATATAGCCTATAACCTTTCTCGATAAATAGGCTATCCATAACTAAAAGAATTTTTCAATTCGAACCGGTAGTTCCTGAGATTAGCGCGTTCAACCAAACAAACAAACTCTTCAGCTTATAATATTATTAGCTTTTGCCTGCGGCTTCGCTCGCGTTAATTTAGAATTTGACAATCAATTCGGGTTGTACTCTGCTTGTAATAATATAATTCAATCATGATTCGAAAGACACGTGGCGCCATCTATTATCATAAGAACGTTATTGTTGTTTTCCTCGGGAACAGTAATTTTTTTCGGGATGAAAGTTAGTATATGTCCGTTTCTGTACACCTGACAATGTATGTATATGCAAAATTTCAGAATGATCGGTTCAGTGGTTTAGGCATGAAAAGGTAACAAACAAACAAACTCATTTTCGCTTTTATAATATTAGTTAGGAAGTTAGGATCACCCGCGTTTATCGTTACTGCGCCGCCCCCGTTGGTCGTAGCGTGACGTTATATATCCTATAGCCTTTCTCGATAAATAGGCAATCCAACACTAAAAGAATTTTGTTAAATGAACCAGTAGTTCCTGAGATTAGCGCGTTCAAACAAACAAACAAACTCTTCAGCTTTATAATATTAGTATAGACAGTATAGATACTAGTATAATATTATATTATCAGTGGTATAGATAAACTTATTGAGTTTATCAGACAGGATATGTGTAGGTTTAACTTATGAGTTGAATCAAATGTATTGATTCAAGTTTGTTTATCACCGTTTATTCAGTAGATATTAATGCCGCCTATACCTAAAACTGTCAATATCTTTCTCGAACAACGTGTACTGGTGCAGATATTCTATTTTGTTACTGTGATTTATTAGGTATCTACTGATGTAGGATCTATTCAAGTTCGTAACATCCACTTTCCTAACGCTTTACGGCGACTTGATTTGCTTACAACTTTTTGTTTTAACTTACACGAAGTTTTGGTTACGTTTAACAAGCATGATCACTGCTTCCTTTTAACATCATTCAAAAATATATACCGATATATATTTAATAAGACGTAGTTTGATTTTATTCAGTAGCAGTCTAACGAAAACGCTCAGCATATAGAAATCTCTGACGTACAGAAAATATTCCACTTCGTAACGACATTCAGGCTATTGAAATTAAAATTACTATATATAAAAGAACTTATACAAAGTTGATTAGACAGGCTTGTCAGTCAAGTGAAACACTAATACAATTAGTACAATTAGTCTGCAAACGCTTCGTAAATACTGAACGGCATTTGCCAAATTAAATATGAAAATAAATTCTTTGGTTAGGCTGTGACGATACCATCATCATATTTACAACATGAATTTATACTAAGTATACCTATAATCCTCCAGCCATTTTCATAAACTTACAAAAGGCTTAGAACGTCGCGTCGTTATAAGAAATATTCTAAGAAGTATTCTTCATAACATGCGTAAAAATGCTAACTCGCTCAATACCGAAGCTGTAGATAATAAAGGTTTACAGAAGCTATAATGATTTTTAAAATACGTTTATTAGACTTTAATTGAGTAAGTTAACTACACAAATGATTAGGCCTTTAGTAAGATTTTATTATGAAAAAAGCTACTACACAATACGTATATTCTTTAATGCCAGCCTTTAGGCCATAATTGCTTGTCATAGGCAATTATTATGGTCTAAAGGCTGGCTTGACGATGGTATTGTAACTCTAGCTAAAAATTCGTGGATTAAATAAAAACCCTTTAAACACGAGGTGTTTATGCTGCAAGGCAAAGAACAAGGGCTACTGGTCTCCTACTGCTAACGTGGCACCTCCTTCAAGAGCCCGGTAGAGTATTCATTAACAAGGTTTATTGGCTGTGATCCAAATTAACATATTTTCTTTTATTTTTTTAGAGAAACTAGTGTGTACTTAACACACTAGTTTCTCTACACACTTAACAATAATTTATAAGAACTCATAGTACTTATAAATAATGGGTAATTTGTAGAGGACATTAGGTACAAATATTGAAACGAAGAACATGATTGTGTCTATCAATCCCATATTTAATACTCGTGCCAAATTCTATTCTGTAACGTTTAATGCCATTTGAATCATAACAAAAGTAAAAATTTATTGTGACAAGCGTTCGCTTATATTCGGCTTCAATTCTCGGGTCAGGCAAAGTGTGTACTGGATTCTTACACTAGGAAATTCGGAGTCTCAACACAAAAGTCTGGCAATGTGCCCGGTTGATGACAATAGGCAATTATAAAAAGTGAAAATCACATTTACAATGTTACGGATTTGCAAGGTTTTGCTAAAGCAATAAATAATTCAGATAAAGCTTTTATAAGAAAAATCTGAGAAGAAACTCAAGGCCACTCTTTTTAAATCACAAGAAATTTCATCTATATAATTTATAAAGAATAAAAAATAATTTACATCTTTCAATACAAAAAATCCAGAGAGCTTGCCCTAAGCAATTTAACGAACCAATTAAACAAGATTTTACAACTAAGCAAATATTTTATCGAAGATATTTTAAATAATGTTATTATATCAAAAGCATATAATTTCAACATTAATTTTCGACTAGCTGAGCTCGAGACTTCGTTTACAGACGCTACAACTCAACCGAGATTATGTGTATTTTAGTATGCACCATATCTCCGTGTTCACTAAACCAAATTAGATTAAGCGTGCCTTACATTTTATGTTGAGCCATGGCTATTAAACAGTAAAATTGAATTAAATCCACAAATAGTTAAATCCAATTAGTTCAAAAATATACTTTCAACGCAGACAAAGCCTCGTTTCAGTTTAGGAATTATCTAGACAGTTTTTATCCGATATTTATTTAAGGATATTAATTACTTTTATACATTCTTAATATCCTAACTAATATTATGTATGCGAATGTGAGTTTGTTTGTTTGTTTGTTACGCTTTCACCGAACCGCGTTAACTACTCAACCGATCATCATGAAATTTCGCATACACGTTTTCAGGTTTACGTTATAGAACATAGGGTATCTTTCATCACGATAAAGTACACACAGCGACTCGTCAACCTAGACTGTTTTAACTTTGAACTTTTAGAAGTTGAACGCTGCGAATCGTGCGAAAGAGTACGTTATATTTTTGTTATTTTGTCTCATTCACGCTGAACGGGCCGCGGGCGTCGCCGCACGCGCTAATAGTGCACCGTGATGGGTCTACACCACTATTCACTGTCACTTTCCGACAATTCTCTATTTTGTATGTAACGTAGTTATGCGTATATAAGGTGTCTAACTTGATGTGTAGCCGTGTATACTACTTCTAACCTAACCTAACCTACATATTATACACGAGCGAAGCCGGGGGCAAAATCGAGTATATTATAAGGCGATGTTTGCCAAACGGTCTGGTTACAGGAGACCAATGGCGCAATATATGTATACACATATTATCCGATTGTCCTTACTAATTAAAAAGGGTATGATAGAGATACTTTTAAAATAGCTCGCTGGAGCGTTTACTGAGTACCTACTTCTAATGATTGTCTAGAAGAGATAATTAATATCAACTCAAGTGTACAACGTAATATTAAGTGTTATACGTCGTTTGTGTACCTAACTACCTACTGCTCTATAAGTTCATTGCTACCTACCTATTCTTCATTTTGGGGTGAAATTTCTGAGTAAACTTAACACCGAATATGTTCATAAACTCACACTTGTAGTCATTACTGTACTACCCCACATTTTAACAGCTATATTAGGTCATTTTCAGTTCATGAAGTAGGTCCTCTAATTCATGAACTGAGAATAACCAAGTCTACTGCCGTCTACCAGATACATTACCAGACTCCAAGCTGGTCTTCACGATCACACTCATACGTATGTGCAAACTTGTGCCATGGTATCAACGAGACCTAACAGCGGATATATAGGTATTTACAAGTATGTAGGTAAGTATAACAGATATTATATGAGCAATAATTAACTTGGTACTATTTCCAAATGCCTAACCTCAGTGAAACGTGACAGAGTATCGACATCAAAAAACAAGTGTTTATTGTATCAGCAGATTTATTACGGACCTACATAAACAGTATTTGTCTTTGTAAATATGTCTTTGCACAAATATAATGTAAGCCTTTGTCACACACTTGTGTCACGGACTGAGTATGACAATGACCCCTTTAGCGTCTGCGCCACCCTGCCCTAACATAACCCCAGTGTCCTCCATTTGTATGTTATATACAAGCGATTAGTTTATTAACAGTTTGAGCAAAGTTACCCAGTAGTGATACAGGTATACTAAAATCCAGATTAATTTGTTAGGTAACAGTCTAACAGTGTGTAACATTTGTAACTCATAAGGACTAATACTTCTAGTAGGAATTTATATGTATTTTCCACACTGGACTATTTTTACTGAAATGCGCGCGTGGCCTAAAATAAGATAACTGCTAATTATAAATAATTTTTTTTTCTTATTTCTCGATTGTTTGATTAAAGCGTTATGATAAAATAAGTTTCTTATTTATTCTATTTATCTCAAAGCGCGGACTATTTTAACCAGGCCGCGGTTTTGACATCATGTTGACGAAGTGTGCGTACACGCAGTCGGTACTGAATGTTACCAACTTAAATAAACAAAGCATTCCTGGAACCACGGGGCACTTATGCACGAAACGAAATATTATCAACAATAAATCTTACTCTAGTCTACCATAGTATGCCGTAAATATACTCTAGTGTTAAAATGCACTGACGGTGTATTGGTTGAATTGTTAAAGTATCTTGTCACTATCAATACAACCGATTGTCGAATTCCATCCCTATATTTATGTAATGCATTAATTACTGGTATGGGGCGGTTCTATATTTCAATATCTATGAAATCCACAATATGTCCTATTAAAAAGAGTTTATGTCTAGTCCATAAATTAAGGTCTAAGAGGAGCCGTTAAATATTATAACAGCTGATTATCCTATTATTACTTTTTGGCCCCGACTTCGCTCAGTAACATTACGTTTTTGGACGATTTACCCCATGTCCATTCTTGTACCTCCTGACAAAGTGTATGCGAAATTTCATGATGATCCGTCTAACAGTTAGGCGCGAAAACGTAACAAACTAACTTAATTGCATTTATAATATTAGCTAGAATAAAAAGAAGCTGAATGTTATTAATTGTGACTCCAATAGCTCATGTACCTATTGTTTAAATGTTTAAAGTCAACCAGTTTCGTTACAAAACTCGTTAACTAGATAATAGTTCTATCTATAAATTACTTAATTAACCTACTAATGAAGTGTTCGGCGTCTATAATTTGTATTTCACTAAATGACGTCTTGTTATTTTCATGTAAGTGACATATTGTATGTCTGAAAATAAACTCTTTAACCTCACTTTGCATCTACTACTGTGACATTTTTGTCCCTGTAGTTCCTTTTCAAGATCTGAAAAAATACTGGAAATGTTCTTCAACGTAGTTTGCCCTAGTTTAAGTTTCAGAACTGTTCGGAATAATAAGCAACCATACTCTATCGCAGACAGGGTTGCTATATTATAGATACTTGACATATTTGAGCGACATTTGTTTATTTTGACAGGTTTTCTGTGAATATTATACAATATCTTTGCGATTAATCACATAGGTATATTCTGGCACATTGCAATAGATTTTCTATTGTGTAGAATGGTAACCCTTGTGACGACAAGAGACTGGGTTCAAAACTTCTTGGACAAACAATACATGCATACGTATTTAAGTATTTTGTTGATAGTGAATAATTATGTTTTAATGATTTCAAATACTAACCTTAAAATTAATTTTAAAGAGCAAAAGTTTTATTCGATTGGATAAGATTTTTATGACGGAAATATTAAAAAGTAATCAAAGCCGCGGGCTATACGTTTCGTTCTCTATATAAGTATACCTACTTAATATTTACCAAGAAATGTACACATTTCTTACGTATATAATATCATGTTTTCAAACTCCATTGAAGTATGAAAATACGTCAGTTTATTACATACGCATTTAACTACACACCTCAATGAGTTTCATAAAATTAAATGAACTATAATAAGGAATATATAGGTGAACGATTTCAACTTAACAATATCTACTACCAGTATCAGTATTACCATATGGCTCTAGGCACTTCTATCTGTAGCATTTTCACGGCTAAACCGATAATCCGATTCTGATGAAATTTGAAGAAACGCAAACAAAGTTGTGGGTACAGCTAGTATTGTATATATACTTCATATAGGTACACGTGTACAACACATTTAGTTCTTAATACTTTTTATACATTAATTTATTCACGCCTAATATGCGGGGTAATAGCTAGAGAATATAGTCGTAGCTACTACGAATCTAGCTTGCTCTTTTGCTTTAGTCACTTTTATTATATTCTTCACGTACGCTTGTCGGTTTGGGGTACTCTGAACCTAGACTTTCTACAGAATATCCACGATGTGGTCAGAGAACGTTCGTCTTACTCTACTGACGGTTCCTTGCCTTTTACATTATTGAGCTAAGAATGGATTACAAAATACTGACAGTATGTTGTAGTCCATTCTCAGTTCAGTTGAGTTGTTAAGTTTACTTAGAAATACTGGCAGTTCCTTGCCTTTTACATTATTGAGCTAAGAATGGATTACAAAATACTGACAGTATTTTGTAGTCCATTCTCAGTTCAGTTGAGTTGTTAAGTTTACTTAGAAATACTGACGGTTCCTTGCCTTTTACATTATTGAGCTAAGAATGGATTACAAAATACTGACAGTATTTTGTAGTCCATTCTCAGTTCAGTTGAGTTGTTAAGTTTACTTAGAAATACTGGCAGTTCCTTGCCTTTTACATTATTGAGCTAAGAATGGATTACAAAATACTGACAGTATGTTGTAGTCCATTCTCAGTTCAGTTGAGTTGTTAAGTTTACTTAGAAATACTGGCAGTTCCTTGCCTTTTACATTATTGAGCTAAGAATGGATTACAAAATACTGACAGTATGTTGTAGTCCATTCTCAGTTCAGTTGAGTTGTTAAGTTTACTTAGAAATACTGGCAGTTCCTTGCCTTTTACATTATTGAGCTAAGAATGGATTACAAAATACTGACAGTATGTTGTAGTCCATTCTCAGTTCAGTTGAGTTGTTAAGTTTACTTAGAAATACTGGCAGTTCCTTGCCTTTTACATTATTGAGCTAAGAATGGATTACAAAATACTGACAGTATGTTGTAGTCCATTCTCAGTTCAGTTGAGTTGTTAAGTTTACTTAGAAATACTGGCAGTTCCTTGCCTTTTACATTATTGAGCTAAGAATGGATTACAAAATACTGACAGTATGTTGTAGTCCATTCTCAGTTCAGTTGAGTTGTTAAGTTTACTTAGAAATACTGACGGTTCCTTGCCTTTTACATTATTGAGCTAAGAATGGATTACAAAATACTGACAGTATGTTGTAGTCCATTCTCAGTTCAGTTGAGTTGTTAAGTTTACTTAGAAATACTGGCAGTTCCTTGCCTTTTACATTATTGAGCTAAGAATGGATTACAAAATACTGACAGTATGTTGTAGTCCATTCTCAGTTCAGTTGAGTTGTTAAGTTTACTTAGAAATACTGGCAGTTCCTTGCCTTTTACATTATTGAGCTAAGAATGGATTACAAAATACTGACAGTATGTTGTAGTCCATTCTCAGTTCAGTTGAGTTGTTAAGTTTACTTAGAAATACTGGCAGTTCCTTGCCTTTTACATTATTGAGCTAAGAATGGATTACAAAATACTGACAGTATGTTGTAGTCCATTCTCAGTTCAGTTGAGTTGTTAAGTTTACTTAGAAATACTGACGGTTCCTTGCCTTTTACATTATTGAGCTAAGAATGGATTACAAAATACTGACAGTATGTTGTAGTCCATTCTCAGTTCAGTTGAGTTGTTAAGTTTACTTAGAAATACTGGCAGTTCCTTGCCTTTTACATTATTGAGCTAAGAATGGATTACAAAATACTGACAGTATGTTGTAGTCCATTCTCAGTTCAGTTGAGTTGTTAAGTTTACTTAGAAATACTGACGGTTCCTTGCCTTTTACATTATTGAGCTAAGAATGGATTACAAAATACTGACAGTATGTTGTAGTCCATTCTCAGTTCAGTTGAGTTGTTAAGTTTACTTAGAAATACTGGCAGTTCCTTGCCTTCTACATTATTGAGCTAAGAATGGATTACAAAATACTGACAGTATGTTGTAGTCCATTCTCAGTTCAGTTGAGTTGTTAAGTTTACTTAGAAATACTGACGGTTCCTTGCCTTTTACATTATTGAGCTAAGAATGGATTACAAAATACTGACAGTATGTTGTAGTCCATTCTCAGTTCAGTTGAGTTGTTAAGTTTACTTAGAAATACTGGCAGTTCCTTGCCTTTTACATTATTGAGCTAAGAATGGATTACAAAATACTGACAGTATGTTGTAGTCCATTCTCAGTTCAGTTGAGTTGTTAAGTTTACTTAGAAATACTGGCAGTTCCTTGCCTTTTACATTATTGAGCTAAGAATGGATTACAAAATACTGACAGTATGTTGTAGTCCATTCTCAGTTCAGTTGAGTTGTTAAGTTTACTTAGAAATACTGACGGTTCCTTGCCTTTTACATTATTGAGCTAAGAATGGATTACAAAATACTGACAGTATGTTGTAGTCCATTCTCAGTTCAGTTGAGTTGTTAAGTTTACTTAGAAATACTGACGGTTCCTTGCCTTTTACATTATTGAGCTAAGAATGGATTACAAAATACTGACAGTATGTTGTAGTCCATTCTCAGTTCAGTTGAGTTGTTAAGTTTACTTAGAAATACTGACAGTTCCTTGCCTTTTACATTATTGAGCTAAGAATGGATTACAAAATACTGACAGTATTTTGTAGTCCATTCTCAGCTAGAACATAGCTAGCAGAATGGGAATGACGCCAGTTGTGTTAAAACTGGCAATGACGTTAGAAATATATGATATCGTTGCCGCATCCTAAAGCCACAGGAATCATGTATCAATACGTGATCTTAGTAAACAAAGAAAAGAAAATTATATATGTGTTTAAATAAAACTTGATAAAGACATTAAGCCGCAGAGCTTATGGAGAATCAACTCGACATTAAATCACACTAATATTTTAAAGATGAACATGTATGTTTGAATGTACTGCTCTCTAATACGACCGGTCTACTTTGTACAAAATATTTTGCCTCGGATAGACCGTATATTGAAGATGGTTATAGAATAATAAAACATCATGCTACAACCTAAAGTATTGGATGAGTGCGTCATTAAACGCGAATGAAATCGTGGTTTTAGTTGGGTAATCCTTATGTAATATTATAAATACTAATGTTTGTTCATCCTTATTTTACGCAGCAACATAGAAACATCTGTTTCTATGTGACTAACAGCTTTTTTGCAAATGTATTTATGGGTTAAAACGCAGCCTGCTTTTAATCCCGCCATAATGCTTAAGCTCTTGTGCACCGTGCAGAGCCAAATAGACAAATGACAACGTCTTACGAAACCAAAATCAGGGTAAATACAAGTGCAGCATTCCAAAACTAATATAGGAGTTATAATATAATGGTGAATAGTAGACCTACTACCTACTAAGAAAAAATATTGGTGAAAATGAAAAACACTGTTATCAAAATGAGAGCTTATTAGGTATCTATTATTCCTAAAACGCACAATGTTCTTTAGTACGTATTAGAAGGATGTGTAGAGGATGGCTAAATAACTTCATGGCAATCAACTTCTCAAACGAGAAGAGCAGTAAACCTTAACGATATTTAACAGTACTGAAACCACGAGCCGCACCTACTTTCCTATACGTATAATTTTTACTACATTAACTAAGATTTAAATGTATTCTATACGGAGAGTTATCGATTATTTATTTGTCTTCGAGTCGAATCTTATTAGTCTAGTAATCAAGACTAATAAGACTTACGATTTCTGGAAGACGGATCAACCCTAAAATTAGTTTACCGGCGATCAAACGCATTTCAGCATCTGGTATTGGCCATCTGAATTAGCAATCAGTGTAAATTTGATTTTGATACGATCTATATCAGCCTTTTAGAAACCGGGTGTTAAAAGTAAAAGTTCAATGGCGTTGTAGGCAGAGTAAACCACTGCCTAGCCTGCGGAAATGAGCGCGATCCTTTGGTTCCTGGCATAGTATTATTGGATTCTTCTCTGAGGAAATGCTCAGTACAGCAGCAGCAGCGTCTGGAAATGTGCCCAGTGATGCGCTATCAAGATGTAGGTGAATATGACTATCCAATTGTAGCGCGTAGGCATGATCTTATTTAATCCTTCTAATAATCTGTTAATATATAAACCAGATGAGTTCTTAGTACCTGGTAATGAGATATTTTAGTGGATCTAATATCCTAATTAATTAATATTTTTGCTATCATTTTGTTAAGCAGACTTAATTAATGAATACCCATTGGCTCCGCATAATACCGAACTAGCTGTTTATGCACACATGTCAGCTTATTTTTGCAACAAGGGATATTCACATGAATAACAGCCTGTGTTTTTTAAAATACAAGTATAGACAAATTAATCCTAAGAAATAATCCATAAATCTAACTAACACCAAAATATATTCAAATTGCTGTAAGTATTGTCATTGGCCTAAGCCATGTACAAATATATGTCGGCCTCGACGGCGTAGTGGTTAGTGTAACCGACTGCCACGCCTGAGGTCGCGGGTTCGATTCCCGCACAAGTCAAACATTTGTGTGCATGAACATTGATGTTTGTCTTGGTCTGGGTGTTTCTATGTATAATATGTATGTATTTACAAAAAAAAAGTAATATATCGACGGCCCCTAAGTACAAAGCGACCTGTCAAAAGTCGTGGTTTACAGAAGAGCGTTTTTAAGTTTCAAACTGGTCTGAAGTTTTTCATAAGGAATAACTATTATATTTTATTAATGATCTGTAATACTCAATATAAGCTGGTTGTAATGGTGTAACGATCATTTTGAATATCCTCAATTTTCCTGTCAAAACTGTATGATGACCGTTTTTACGTCAACTGCAGAAAAAGGTATACGTTCAAGTCTTATACAATGTGTTTGGTGAGTGGTGTCGGAGATTTTAATGGCATAATATATGGTCATTTATATCTACAATCCATGCTTCACTATTATTTTCTATGTTACTTTGTTTTTGTGAAAAAGTGAAATAACAAAAAAATAACAGCAAAAATTTTCTTAATTTTCTGTTATCATATATTTTTTTCAATTGAACTGATAAAGATTCTAAGAATGTTTTATCATAAACATGTTAGCTATACTATGAACTGTAAAAAAAGACCTTTTTGTTTTTTTTTGGACTATCACAAGTGACTCTATCGCTAAATTACCACGTATGCCCGTGATTAGATAACAAAATAAACAAAATGGCCGCCATTTCGCACAAGTAACATAAAAAATAATACTGAAGCATGGATTGTAGATATAAATGACCATATATTATGCCATTAAAATCTCCGACACCACTCACCAAACACATTGTATATCCGTTTGTACCTAGGAAATATTGAAACATAATTTTATGAAGTAAACAAGATATACGTCAAAGAAAATGTTGTGTAATTTTTAACTTAGTTACGTTCAAGTAGATGAGAGTCATGCTCAAGTGTAAAAAATGACAAACAGGCAGACATATCCTTTTATACGTGGCTACTAAGAACAGGCTTATAGTTTTTATTTTTTTTTATTTTGCTCGTCAAAATGACCACACTCCACCTGATGGTAAGCAGTCGTGTGGTCTAAGAGCAGTGGCCTCCACATCGCCCCCACAGTAGCCGAAGCGATGTTGAGGTCTCTACTTTGACGGCCTGAGAAGATGCTTTTTCACGCCCCGCTTAAAGAACCTATGATTGAAGGAAGAAGAAAACACGTGCCTTGGCAGAGAATTCCATGCCTTGGTCGTTCGGCAGAGATATGAGGACCCAAACTTTTTGGTACGCGCTCTAATCGACTCTATCGTGTAAGGATGGCATCTGAGCCCAGCACGCGTTGTTCTGGATAGGAAAGGGGAGGGCGGGATAAGGTGGAATAACTCTTCATAGCACGTCCGTCTTCCCGTGGTATATTCTGTAGAAACATGCCAATGAGGCAATGTCCCTACGGAGTTGCAGAGGTTCCAGTGAACTCGTGACCTTTGGATCTCCGATGATACGGACAGCCCGTCGCTGTAACCGGTCGAGAGCGTCCAGCAAGTACTGCGCGGAGCCATCCCAAAGATGAGAACAGTACTCCACGCAAGGGCGCACTTGTGTCTTATACAATAGGCACAGTTGCCCAGGCGTGAAGAACCGCCTCACCCTGTTCAGAACTCCGAGTTTTCGCGAAGCTTGCTTAATGACGCTCTCGATATAGGTTTTCTGATTAAGGGAGCGGCAAAGATCCATACCTAAGATGGAGAGACTGTCACGTATCACCAGTGGAGTGTTCTTCAGAGAAGGGAGGGGAAGGAAAGGAGACTTTTTTGTTGAGAACGCGCATGCCTGGGTCTTCTTGGCGTTGAACTCGACCAAGTTCTTGGCACCCCATTTATAGATGCGGTCCAAGGTCTGGTCAAGTTCAACGACAAGATTCTGCCTGTTCCCCTCAACCTCAGCCTGTTTGGCCCCAGGATGTCCGAGATATCGCCCATGCACGGTACTGTCGTCCGCATAACAATGTATGTTGCCGAGATTCAACATATCATTGATATGCAGAAGAAAGAGCGTAGGGAATAAGACAGAACCCTGAGGCACTCCTGCATTGACCTGCATAAATTTGGAAGCGTGACCGTCGCAAAGGACCCGAATACGACGCTTCTGCAGGAAACTTGCAATCCAGGTGCAAAGTTGAGGGGGCAAGCCATAGGCCGGAAGCTTGGAAAGAAGAGACCGGTGCCAGACTCTGTCGAAAGCTTTGGCTATGTCAAGGCTGATAGCCAAAGACTCGCCGTGCTTGTCCATAGCTTCACCCCAGAGGTGCGTGACGAACGCTAGAAGATCACCCGTTGATCGTTTAGCCCGAAAGCCGTATTGGCGATCAGTTGTTATTATACAACGAAAAAAAAGACATCTTAATAAATAGGTAAATAACTATTAAAACGTTACGCGTTTATTGTTAATGGTTTATTTTATATTAATTCTATATATTATGGTATGCTATAACTTTTTAGTAATTACAGTGACTTTTTAATTACTAGTCAGACTTAAGGTTATTGTACCTAATTGACTTATCACTATACTATCACGGTGATACATTAAATTTAGATTAATTATAAAATCGACTACTAAAATAGGTACCTAACTATTTTCTCGATATTAAGTCTTAATTATTTTAAGTAGTCTCTCACAATGTTTAGATAATTATTAAATCACAGCTTTATTATCTTTGGCCGTAAGTAATTAATAAATACTAAGTATCACATATACATTTTCACAGTTAAATAAAACATAACAAAAAGGCAGTCTAAACTTGACATAGTAAATATAACTATATAAGTAATTTAATGTGATTTAGATGTGTGACAGAATCAGAAAATAAAATAAATTACTCGTAATAATCAGTCTTCTTCATCTTCAACATGTGTATAGTTACTGTGCTTTAGATTTTTATAATAATTATTATATTTTTGCGGAATGATCATAGTGTCACATAAGTTAATCAAAACATTATATTTAGCGTCAGGTATGAGAATGGGCTCTGTACATAACTTTTCTATAGATATTATATCCTGCGCTGCTGTTTTACTTTGTCTCGTAACTTTTCTGTTTGAGGTACAATTCAGTTTTCGATACTCTTCTTCAAATAAATCGTATTTAAACTCTACAATGTCTGGTTGATTTGCATAAACTTTTATTGCTCTAATTTTAGTCCAGCAAATTTTTTCTTCATTAGTGCCTTTAAGCCAATATTTAATATTTAGCAAAGCTTTGAAGTTAGGACAAAATTATAATCAACTTCTATCACTTCATATGGAGGACCGTTTTGTTTTGCCCAACGAACCAAAGTATACCATTCGTCAGGTTAAGGTCAATTTATTCTTTGCTGTTCGTTCTATCAACGTGTGCATACTCCTCGGCCTCGTTATGCGTATGGCCTTTTTCTAAGAAACGATGGCACACGACTCTTTTAAAGGTTTTGCTTGCATATACGATTGCGATTTTATTTTATCAGCTTCCGATGGTGAAGTGTTGTTCTTATTTGCGTGCCATATACCAAATTGATCCTTCTTTGGCAAATGGAAGGCAATAATAATATGATATAATAATATGATATATAATATTCTACCACATACACACAACACCATCTAGCCCAAACTAAGCAGAGCTTGTACTATGGGTACTAGACAATGGATAAACATACATATATACACTTTTTTGTAAATACATACATATTATACATAGAAATGTATAATATGTATGTATAATATTAATATTTAATTATTTTATTTATTTTATTTTTGCTATGTTAAGCTCATTGTTTATTATATCCTTATAGCAGACTGGATAAAAGTATTGCTAACGGTAAGAGTATTTTTAAACATGGTCTTACATACCATTACTTTTCTTTCAAATTATTAGGCCATTGACATAGTCAAGAAATCTTAAATACATTTAACCTTTTGGAATTCTGTGTCCATTGCTATTTTGTTATTTTTTTAATATTAGAAGCAATAAAAGTACACTAATCACCTAAATCCCAAAAATGAAAGATTTTCTCTCGGGTGGACGTATTGAACTTTACAAAAAATTTCAATCGACAGTTTGTGTTACAAGAATGTTTTATTTTTTTCCCCATCTGCTCTTTACCTAAATGAGAAATATGACTTTTACCTAAATTTACAAGCAATTTTCTTTTTACATCTAGCCAATTACATTTATTAGTAGCTCTGTTCGTAATTAATGCTTTTTTTACGTACAAGCACTTATTTTCTTTGGCTGGGATGTTGAAGAGCCAGATAATTTGCTGGATGCTAAGGGACTGAACCTGAATGAAGTATCGGATAAAACTGGAGTACTCTCACGATATGAATCACACTTGTCAACAATATTGTGGACAAGTGTGATTCATGATAGCCTGATAGCCTAATCAAAACACTAATACCGAGCCCATATACTTCCTTTGGAGATATCTCCAAACGAAGTATATCATATTATCAGGCGTGCTATGTAAAAAATTGTCTAAACAAAAGTCTTCATCAACATCTAAAGGCGTAAAGTTGTCGTTGTTGTTGTTAGAAGAATCGTTTACGTTGGTATAATTTTTGTCACAACGAATATCATCAAATTCATTGCTACAAATAACACTTTGATATAGGAAATTACATGAAGTTGATGCTTGTTCACTATGAAATGAAGCTTTAGGTTCAAGCGCGACGAATATTTCCCATTGCTGGTTGTTCCTTACATTCAGAATTCAGATAATGAAGTTGGTGTGAGTTGGTGTTGTTTTGAAGCATGGGTTCCGCTAAAACAAACATATAAAATTGTTGAACACTAAACGTAAATAGGAAAAACTTTGTAGATTAATTGTTCCAATAAACGTATAAACGGACATGTAAGATTTCATTTATCTCGTTAATCTAAAAAAAGTAAAAAGAAATGTTAAAAATAATTAAAATAAAGTATAATGATATATCACCGTATATAGTTTATACAAACCGTGGAGAAATATATCGTTATAAATTAATCAATTGGAACAATACACAGCTTACGAAATACAATGGCTATTAAAATATAATCTTGCAAGACAACAGGAATAAACACGCTAACGTCTAATATTCGATGTAAATGACATTAAGTTCGACAAGTCCGCGTTCACGCAAAATAGCTCATAATTTAAAACACGGTATAAGACGTTATGTCTAGATGTCCGTAAATACGATGACAAATACTTAAGAATTCTGATATTTGTCTTCATATACGTTTTCGTATCTTTTGAATAAATGATTACCTAAAATTGAAATTTCGTGGAAATATGCGTATCAATAAAATGAAGTAAATTATGAAATTAAAAAAAAATGCTATTTTAGACATGTCTTTATATACGTAGGGGCCGTCGATATGTATGTTTATCCATTGTCTAGTACCCATAGTACAAGATCGGCTTAGTTTAGGCTAGATGGTGTTGTGTGAATGTGGTAGAATATTATTATATTATTATTATATTCAAATTGCTGTAAGTATTGTCATTGGCCTAAGGCATGTACAAAATATATTCAAATTGTTGTAAGTATTGTCATTGGCCTAAGGCATGTACATAATTCTAGATTATTCGCAAGTAGAATGATAAAGAAAGATTCCATTACATTCATACATATACAGGCCAAGTTAATAAAAGCGTGTTAAAAATAAAAATCAAACGAAACTATTTTTATTACTTGTAGCGCTTGCGTTTGTAACAAGGTTAGCTTTACGTGACATCAAAACAAATAAACATAAGTAACCGTCATGTGAAAAATAAATTACATTTAATATCTATATATTATTATACCTAAATAATTTTTAATAGCATCATATTCGAACAACGCTTTTACCGTTGTTCGTATCGTTTTCTCAATATGGCAAATTTTGCTATTATTACGCTCTGTACTACTGTATGTCTATATGCCTACATAGAAACCAAAGATCCGTATTATAATTAGACGCGACGGCCAGTTATTCTGAGATTGCGAACGCCGTCATGTGACATGGTCTACAACATGAGCCTGTTAATCTGGAATCATTACGTTAGAACGCGTCGTAAAACTAACAAAACTACACATGTAAACACCACACTAATATATCAAGCCTCAACATCCCACTACACAAAAAAATTCCACGCGTTTATTACTAGGTCTCGTTCTCTGAACAATTAATACGATGCTGCTATATATTAACAAATAACAAACTATAAAGAGCTCGCTATATATAATTCATCGCCCTAATGAACTAGTACCTACCGTTCTGCTACCTCCTGAAGGCCGCTGAGTCAAAATTACTCATAAATTTGTATAGAAGTTTCATCTTATCGAAACTGCTAAATTTAAATAGATAATAGAGAATCTTTTAAGAGCATCAAGAGAGCAAAATCAACGCGTGGCGCTAATCAATATATTCCACGCATGCGTCACAATGACTTTTAAACGTCTTCGAGTACTCAGGAGCGTAGGCGGTCGACGTGCTCTACTGTATTTTCTGAAATTGAAATATCTCAGATAATATTATGATCATTTCGTATAATCAACATCTTGTTCATTATACAATATTCGTCTTTGGTTTTTGTGGTCTACTAATCTTGTGAGTAGACCACAAAAACCTTACTTGTATATAAATAAATGATTCCATGATGTATATCCAACATTATACAAGTGTCAAATTCATATTAAATGTATGATTAATATTGTGTTTTTATACGTATTGATATTTTTTTAATGAGTAATTTCTGCAGCAGGGATCTTTACAAACATTTAAACAACGGACACAAAAAACATTCAGACTCGGATTAACCATTTGTTAATCAATTTATATCCCGTGTGTGGATCGAACCCATAATACTCGGCACACTGGCAGTGTCGAGTCGACCACTTAAATCGATGCCTACAATCATATATCGTTCTAAAAACCGCACTCCTCTAAACGCACAATAATGTGTATCACAAGACATTACAAAGTGTATATTTAACGTTGACTGTCAACCCTACTAGGTCAATTAATTGGTATGCCCTTGACACAAGGAGAACTCAGCTCATCTTTCATGATTCCACTAATAAGTTCGTCAAGATAAAATATCTATACAACGAGAACACTACCATCTATGTATACTAATATTATAAAGCTGAAGAGTTTGTTTGTTTGTTTGGTTGAACGCGCTAATCTCAGGAACCGCGGGCATATTTACTAATAGATACAGCAAAATATTTCGCTATATGTATCAACATTTAATATCAAAAGGTTATGTATTAATATCCCTGGGGAATTTCTAGAACTAACCTTGCTAACCAAAAAATATGAAATGAAAATCTTGTGCTTTTAATATAACGTATTCGGCCCTCAGAGTATTGCTGGGGTCTGATATAAGAAGTACCTAAAACATTTTAATAAGACCCAACCCTGGCTTTACAAAACCTTTTCTGACGAAATCACGTTGGCCAAGTTCCTTAGAGAATTTAATTAGGTACTGGTATTTTTTGAGTAGTCGTTAAAGGGTTTAATAGAAGGTAAATTGTTAGTATAATGACTTTCAATGTCAATTCGTCATCTTCCTGTACCTAATTGGTGAAGGTCATGGTCGTTACAATCACCAATGGAATCAATGACTTTAAATTCACAATAGGAATTATATACTTATTTATAAACCCTTCATGGAAAGTTTACCAAATTTTGGTACCTACTCGTATTATTTTCGAATTTTTTATTATTAAAAACGGATATTTCAATTGATTCCACTGTGCTCTATAGCATGTATACCTACTATTAGAAGACGAATAATCTTTGTTTTGAACCTATATAGGTACTTATTCAAATAATATATTTTGTACCTATATACAAGGAACTAGTGTAACCGTTGCATTTCTGTATCGAAAGATGCTTAAGTGATACACCTAATGTTATCGTGCCCATAGACTGTGACAAGCAAGCTTTTATGTAAGCCTGTTTGCCAACACTGTAGTAAAAAATCACTATCACTAACAATATTGGCTGCTAATAGAGTTGACTCAAGTTTTAAAAACAAAGATACTTTTTAAAACTACAAAAAATTAATAAGAGACCAAACATTTCAAATTTGGAAGTAGGGATAATTGTCTAATTACAAAAAGACTGCATGATACGAACTGTGTCATTACCGCTATTTAACCGCAGCTGTGCGAGGAAGATAGTGATACATCCCTATTACGACCCACTTTTTCTTATATACAAATTTACAAATTTTGATACTGTTTACACAAAACAATTGCTTTTGATTGCTATTTGCTCTTGTGTGCAAAATAATGTACAAAATCAAGCATAGGGAATTACCCTATAAATACACAACTAAGAAACTAGGTCATATAATAATATGCAAGAAAAGAATCACAAATTACCTATGAAGCTGTAAAATACAACATTTTGGAAAAGATTTGAAGATAGGTAGGTACCTACATACCGGTAACTAAAAATATCCAAACTATGATAGTAATTATTCAGAATAAAAAAAGAACAAATATAACTTACCATTCGGATAGCTTTTCATTACCATTCGTAGAAAATATTTAGTCACAAATAAGATACGAACTTTTATTTAGTTTAATTAGTAATAGTTTGATTAGCATCTGTGCAGTAAGTTAATAAATATAACATCACAATCAATCTAAAAATAACATAGGTAATTTAAACTTCTCTCACATACATCTTCAAATATTCATTTGAAAATGTCGTTGTCGCTGTCATCGTACCTACTTAGGTATGTTTTGTAGAAAATCATAAAGATGTTATCAATAGAATATATCAATGCAGTCGCATGAATCAGGCTTTCAAACGAATTAAGTATTAAAGATATTTATTTGTATAAAGATAGAATATTGATAGCGGCGTAATTCTCAATGTCACGTAAATGAATTAGAGGCAATATTTTAGATAAGGTAAATACAAGTCTGTCATAATGCGTTACATATAATCGCACCAGTAAATCTAGCTAGTGGACAAACAAAGAACTACATAAATCGCGAACACAGTTGGCCATTTGCCGAAGACAGTGGCGCCGCATCAGTTTTACAATTATACATACATATAATGGTCACATTATAGCTTAGGGTATAAGGCAGTCACGAATGAAATGGATGATAAGCTAAACCTATCAATATTTCCACTGTAAGTGATGTCATTTTAGTATTGCAAACCAATATCTTTGTTGCAAACACTTATTATGTACCTATATTTTTTGTAGGATTCAACACGGCTGTATCATATCTATGGTTAATTAATTGTGTATACTGCAATATACACAATAAGACACTATATATTGAATATACCTAAAGCTATCCTAATCCTAACTAATATTATAAAAGCGAAAATGAGATTGTTTGTTTGTTACCCTTTCACGTTGTCAGGTGTACACAAACTGACATAGGCTACCTTTCATCCCGAAAAAAATTACTGTTCCCGAGGAAAACAATAGTAACTTTCTTATGATAATAGATAGCGCCACGTGTCTTTCGAATCATGATTAAATTATATTATTACAAGCAGAGTACAACACGAATTGATTGTCAAATTCTAAATTAACGCGAGTAGAAGCCGCGGGCAAAAGCTAGTATTGCATAAAGCCCGGAATGTTGCCATTAGTAAGTAATTATTAAGCATAGCAATAAAATTCATGAAGAAATTGGTTGTCAAATTATATTTCATAAGATCAAAGGTAGGTATAATTCGAAGGTGCTGCATCTGTAACTGCGATTCTTCGATATATTTACGGGTGCTTTAGTGACTGCATCGATCCTGTAACGCTTGTTCGACAATTCTTTGCATAAAGAAAATCAAGTTAAAATCAACAATGCGATTTCTATATAGATTGTACCTTTTGCATCCAGCTTTTGAAAAACAACAAATCAGACATACCTAATCGATTTAAAAACAACATGTCTACTTAGAGTCTAAAGCTAAAAGCAAATATCTCTAATACTTTGTTGACTTATCTGTCTTTGTCGCTATTGTTTCGGACTCTAATTTGTTATTTATATTTGCTTTTGTCTGTGATCCAATCAACTTTTCTATCTTCGACATTCACACCCTTTCCCCAATCCCGCTCCTCCTTCCCACTTCCTTTCCTAGACGGTCGGCAACGCGCAAGTGATGCCTCTGGTGTCGCAGGCGTCCACTTACCATCAAGTCGTATGCTTGTTTGACACTTTAGTTGTATAAAAAAAAAACTCTTCAATTCTTGATGTTTGATTTTTTCAAACTAAGACATACCTATATTTACATATGCCTACTTCTTACTTTGTTTCATAAAAGGACATTTACGGTTAAAGACATTAATTTTTCTCAAAAGATTACAATAATCACATAAAGAGAAAAATACAATAGTTAACAAAAATATTATAACCAATTTGCGTAGTTAGTAAGGTAGTTGTAATTAAAGTTTAAAATGTATCAGGTAGTAATGTTATAACTTAAAAAGTGATCCGATCTCTATAAAGTCGTATAAAAGCCTTTTTGCCTCCTACTGAAATGCTTAGAATAATCGTCTTTGTCATTCAACCAAAATAGCTTTCATATTGCGGTCGTTCTTGGAATCCTTTTGATTCATTTATGAATAGATTCAGAAGTGGGCGGATGAAGAAAATATGAAATAAAAATTGTAAACTGTACTTGAGCGCAATACCGTTAATCATTTTCCTTGAATACAAATTTATATTATACGAGTATCTACTTACAATCTGAAAGCTAGATTGAGATTCCGCATAAATGGATTCTTTATCAAAATTTTAACTTTACTCTTAGATGTTCCCCTTAAAATATCAAAACATATTTGTAGATCCTTCGCGTTTTGACTTGCTCTCTGGATACTACGACTAGGTGTATTATGTACGTAGAGTTACGTAGATAACGCAATTTCTATTATCAGTGATGACAAGTGGTAGATTAGACTAGACGACCTAGTCGAATGATGTGTAAGAAACGTCATCAAAAATACAAAATGGTCCTTAGGGTTACAGTAATGGCAACCTCTACAAAAGTTGTCTGGGAAATGGAAAGATTCACAAAATTTAACAAACTTGTGACCCTTCTAAATTGTGTTTATACGTGTATTTAAATCAACTTTTGCCCGGGAGGTGAACGCATCAAAGAAGGAGTACCTATATCTATATTTTCTTTCTTAATACTCGTCATCTACATGCATACATGTAACAAGTAGCAGATTTTAAATTAAGTAGACCTTCAGCAATACAACGTGTTAGTGTCTAAGTTGCTAAGCAGAACCACAAAAATTCGCGTCTACAAAACAGTAATTAGGCCGATTTTAATGTGCGGGTGTGAGATTTGGACATTGACACTGAAGAAGGAAAATAGACTATCGCGAAGCGAAAGATATTCCGTAAGATTCTGGGACCGACAAGAGGAGAGAAGGGCGAGTGGCGACAAAGATTTAATAGCGAGATTGAAGATCTAGTGTCAGAGCCGAACATCATCGGGGAAATAAAAGCTACACGACTTCGCTGGCTCGGACATGTGGAACGAATGGGAGAGCGTCGTTCGGTGGGTCGCCCAAGGTACCACTGGAAAGATGAACTAGCTAAATACCTGAAAGAGATGAATGTACTCGATTGGTCTGACTTGGCACAAAATAGGATAGTATGGCGAGATCCACTTTGGATCGCTGAGCCAGCGAAGTAAGTAAGTTCAGCAATACAACTGTAAAAAACCGCATTCAATTCCGTGCAGTAGTTTTAGTTACCGGAATGCGCCTACAAACATGTACAGACATCGACCAGTTACAATTTTATTATAAGTATATATTAGATGTAAACAATTATCTATCGTATTATATGAGACAGCCATTGACAGGATAGTAACGTGACACGATTCGAGGAAAGATCAAATCATGCTACTCTAGCGACTGCAATCTCTCACATGAAAACATTGCTAATAAATAATTTCAATTTGGATACGCTGCCCATTTGGCTCGATTATTTGTAACGTGACCGGGCACATCATACGTAACTACGAATTAATAAATGTACTGAAAGTATCAAATGGACGAGGGCACACTATATAAAACATATAATTTATTAGGTACCTATTCTCCGAATTGATACAATAAAAAAATAAAATAAAATAAGGTAACCTATTTAACAGTGAGAATCACATGGGCTTAATTAAATCCAATCAGAATTCTTATGACAGTTATGACTGATGGACTAGATTCTTTTTTTTTTTTAATCTTTTATTGTTAAGGGACTTTTATCTGTTTAGGATATGTCAGTCCCATCAAGCCTTAAACTTAAATATACACATATAACTTATATCTAAATAAAATGAACAGGAATAGACACTCAAACACTGCATACAATTAAGAGCCATCATATTTGTACAAGGCTACGCAATCCTTTCAAATCAGTATTGTTATTTAAAAAGCCTGATTTGAAGCAATGTGCATGTTACATTAACACGCTGTTTCTTCTCAAGGCGTGCTCACCATATTTTATCAAAAGTAAAACGTGCGGTCAAAGCGTAAAATCTGTTAATACCTGTCGTTACTACCTGTCGTTTACATACAGGGATACACAAGCGAGGATGTAGAAGGTTCGAAAGCTTAAGCAGCAATATGTACCTACTATTATCGATGAAACAAGTATTCGAAATATTGATCGTGATTCGAATACATTAAGTATGGATTAACTATGTGTCAGCAATATATTAAAAAATACACAATTGAATGTTCACTTTGTATCATGGTGCAAAAAGCTACAATCAACATGATCAATCACAAGAAACAAGAACTGAAAAAATAAATGTGCTACAAATGCTTCCAATATTCGAATGTTATTCGAATAATTTACAGTAATAAATAAATCAACATTCGAATACGGGTTCGAACAATGATTATCGAATCGTCGGTGGTATTTTAGTGGCACGCCTCTCTGCTTTAAAGATACCTAACAAGTATTTAATTCTTATATTCTCACTAAAAAAACTACGTTTAAAAATGTTCACCGCCAGTTCAATATGAATGGGGCGTTCGTTACTTAGCTTTAACCTATTGCAAAATAATAATAATTATTTTAAGAAGTAGAACCAATCACACTCACGGATTCCCAACCTTAACGTTACAATTGCAATAATAGCTGAAATTAACGGAATCCTCTGTTGATGGACTCCAGCGTCTTGGGTGCTTCGAGCTCTAACAATCATAATGCCTCAACTCTTTACGAAACATGTCTGAGCATTCTGTAGTGAGTTTTGTATTGACACCGGTTTTCGATTGCAATCATTAGAGTGTGCAATTCAAGTCAGGAGTGTTACTCAATCACTGTCTCAATAAACAAAATTTTAACAAAAAGGGAAACCGATTTCAAAAAAGAATATTCTAAAACTTAAAATGCACTAAAAAGTTAATAAATAATTGCATGTTCTTAAAAGTGAATAATTAAATTATTGTTATTTTGGAGTCGGTGTCAGCCGCCCGCGCCGCGTGCTGCGTCTATGTGTGTAATTGTGCATGCCAATGCTATGTTATGATTATAGTAAGACATCTCATGTTTAATTAGTTACAAACCTACCTTGGCTGACACCGACTCCAATAATAACAATAACAATAATTTATCGTAACTGCGTCGTCTCCGTGGGTCGTAGCGTGATTTTATATAGCCTATAGCCTTCCTCGATAAATAGGCTATTGATCAATAAAATAATTTTTCAAATTGAACCACTAGTTCTTGAGATTAGCGCGTTCAAACAAACAAACAAACTCTTCAGCTTTATAATATTAGTATAGATTATATCGATTTGGCGCACCCATCTTACGTGTAACAGAGCTAAAAGACCAAATGTTTGTATCATAATTATAACACACAATTATGTAGGTTTACATACTCCATAAGTACTGCCATGAACATCTATGGCAGTCGTTATTGGAAAGTCAGTGCCCTCTAATATCCTGACACTGGTCTAGCCTTAGGGTATCGTTAGCCTTCGGGTTGCGGAGGTCAGATGGCAGTCGCTCCGTGTAAAAACTGATATCCAGTCAAATCCGGTTAGACTAGAAAGCCGACCCCAAGTGACTTGGGAATAATAAAGGCTAGGGAGAAGACATACTCCATAAGTAGAATAAGCGGGAATGCAGCAACAAGTACACACATACTTTTTAAAAATTAGTCTTTGGTTATGATATCGCTTTATAGTAATAACATCTGTTAGTCAAAGACAAAAGTCAAAGTCAAAGTCAAAAATCATTTATTCATTTAGGTCACAAAGTAACACTTATGAACGTCAAAGTATATAGGTTAGTGAGTTTACTAAGTTACTGAAGCTACATTTAGGTTAGTTGCTAGGTTCAGGCAAAGGGTAGAGCCTATGAGAAGAAACCTGCAAGAAACTCACGGCCACTCTTTTAAATCGCCAGTTAAATATAATTTCAGTATTTTACAACTCAGATTAACAAGGTGTTACAGCCATTATGCCATATACTACTGACTATAAAAAACTAAAGATAATAACAATAATAACTTAATAATATTATAGAGAGGAAATAATTTGAGCTAAGATATATTATTTAATATAAATCTAAAATAGACAGTAAGATGGCATGATGGCGCATACACTTACACTTTGTGACTATGCAAAGGCTTAAATTGACTTATAAGTAATACAGATCTTTGAATCCTGTATGCAACAAGCAACTAGCTCCATGAGTTTTTGTCATTTAAGTAGTCGTTGACTGAATAATAACCCTTCCGAATAAGTTATTTTTTAACGGCGTTTCTAAATTTAAACAATGGTAAATTAATTATAGTAATAGGTAATTTATTAAAAAAACGTATACCGAGTCCCGCAAATGTATTGTGAACTTTATGTAAACGATGTTATGGGCCTACTAACTTATGCTTATTTCTAGTGTTTACGTTATGGATGTTTAAAATTAATTAGCTTAAAAACACCATTTTCGTTTCGTATGAATCTAACTCGCTCTTGACCTATTTTATAGGTTATTATTACCACACGGAACCAACGTGCTACCATTCTTATTTTGTATCGTACCATCTCATGGAATATGACAACAGTACAATTGGGGCAATGACCATAAATAGGTATGTCGATACTTACGACAGAGTACGGACGATGTCAATTTATTTCGTGAGTTAATAATATGTGAGTGTCTCTCATTTGTAGCGCGTTTTATTCCCGCTGTAACCCCAATAGACAACGTTTGTATATTGCCTTTGAAATTCTCAAAAACTTCCGATAAAAAGTAATATTTGCCTAGAATGTAATACATTTTATGTTATTTCCGACATTCCATTTCGCATCTGTAAAACAAAAATGGCGTTATCCAAAAAAAGTAGTTTTGCATGACCGTTTAAAGTTTTTAACTCAGCGTTGTGATTAATATCTATGCAAATAACTGAAATATAACACTACAATTAATTTCACTTATCAGTTCGACTATCTTACTTTTAGTTAGGTACTAAAAACATGCAAGTAAATAATGTAGTTATTAAGAAAATAATATATTTAAAAAAGTTCTGCATAGTGCCACATTTGTTTTACGTAAACCAACCCGTTTTTGAAATAATTACCTAAAGCTGTCGTATATTTTATGATAGGGCTTAAAAAAATTACCGAAATGAAATGAAATTATGGCATAGTATGAAGGAACATTACTTAATTGGCGAAAATAATTAAGTTGCAATCAGTACAATCGCGAAACAACGATTATAAAGTGTTTCAATATACATATTTTACCAAGCATTAATTAACTACTCTTAAAACTTACAAAAATCAAACAAAAGGTTTTAAACATAGAATTATCTTTAAAAAAATTATAAAGTATTTCAAGGGATTTTGTTAAGGATTATTGACATGCATAGGAAAGGTCGATACGTTTTTGTATCCAACGTTTTCGTTTTGGAAATGTTGACCCACAGAACAAACACAGTGGACAGCCGGAGACCGGAGAGTTGACAATGAAGAATTAAAGGTGATCGTGAAAGCGAATCCATTGCGAACTACGTCAGAGTTAGCGGCAGGCTACGGTGCGAGTGGTAAAATAATTTTAAATCACTTGAAATAAATTGGAAAAGTGAAAAACCTCATGGGTACCGCATGAATTAAATGAAGCACACCAACAAAAACGCATTTAATGCTGCGTTACGTTACTCAACCGGCACAAAAACGAGGCAATTTTGCATCGTGTTACTTGTGATGAATATGGATCCTGTACGAAAATCGAAAATGCACATCACAGTGGTTGAACCAAGGAGAACCGGTCAAATCTTGCCCCAAGCGAAAGTTGACACAGATAAAAGTACTGGTGTGTGTATGGTGGACCAGTGCAGGTATTAGACACTACAGCTTTCTAAGATCTGCCCAGACGATTACGGCAGATCTGTAGTTTTAACAATAGCAAAACATGATGAAAAAGCTAGCCATTAAGCAACCTAGTCTGGTCAATTGCTGTAGCCCACTGCTGCTTCAGAACAAAGCTAGACCGTATACATCACGACAGACGGTCGCTAAATTTAGAGGGCCTGTGATTAGAATGTCTCCGACACCCACCATACTCTCTGGACCTTGCTCCAACAGATTATCACTTTTTTAGGAATTTGGATAATTTCTTGCAAGGAAGTAAATTTTATTTCGATGACGCAGTCCATTTTTCTTTAATTATAAGTTTCTTTTATCTCTATTTTTATGGATTCATGTTGATAATCCTAAAAAAGAAATAAAAATGTTTGATAATTAAATTGATAATTTCGACTGGAATTCACTACACGAATGGCATTAGACAAAAATTCACATGTTAAAAATTTTAAATACATGTCGCATTATAGGTATCTACTCAGTATGATACTTATTCAACAAAGTGAAATAATTATCATTCTATTAACTTTATAGTAGGTATATCTGGCACTTAAAACAATAAAAATATTATTACTTAATAACAAAAAAAGGCACTATGCATAAAATGCCATTTATATATTATACTTCGATCAGAAGACTGCTACAGGAAATTACGTTAAAAATGCCAATAAACAAAAAAATACGGTTTTACTTTAACTAAATAAGCGACACTATGTGTGAAATGCCATAGTTATTACTTCAGTAGGGTATTGGCGTGAATTACGTTTAAAACTACACAAAACACAAAACAAATTTTTACTCACCGCAATGTGTGTTTCCTCCAAATGCCAGTCTTGAACTGAGATAGTGTCACCAAGTCACCTTATAAATCACTACTCAGTCGCATTTGCTAAAAGTATAAAGTGACACTAGCGGCCTCTAGGAAAAAGTATCCAAACTATTAGAATGTCTGTCTTTGCTCTTTGCATTAGAAGCGCTTGCTATTAAACAATCTAGATGTGGTTTCAACTCAGAATTAGCATTTTTTGTATAAAGACACTTTTGTTATCAAGGTGCTAGTCTAGTCAACAAGTGCTTTTTTGATCAACTTTTTTCAGCAGTCTCGGAAAAATATGACCGAGGTGTCATTCGATTCGGAATAGCATGTAGATGATTTTTGAAAAAATTCAAGTTCCGCTTGCTAAAATTTAAGTTTATCATTTTAAAACTAAGAAAATTGTTAATAAAAAACTGATAAATGCTTTTTTTTAATTTTTCCAACGGGGATCTATTTTGAAGCCTTTCAAGAATAGCTCCAAGAAAGGACAAAAATCTCAAATTTATAGTTTAACAGTTATCACACTTGCAATGTTCATGTTCAAGCAGCAAAAAATTATTAATTAACTATTGCATGACTAATTGAAAAACTGTGATAAATAAGAAATTCCTCCGGATTATTGTTCATTTATCTATCCAGTAGGCACCTGAATGTTTTAGTTTCTTAAATTTTATATTTAATATGTTTAAATAATTTTTATAGATAAAGTGTCCGAAGTAGGCGTGGCTTGCGCAAGCCAGTGTACCCGGTTTCGGCCGTATTTGCATCCCTCTGGGAAAGTTATAAATATTGGTCCTACAATTCCAGGAGTCAAGACTTTTTTTTAGGAAAATTCCTCCTCTTTTTGAATCTTTTTTTAGATTTGAAAGAACTCAATTTGTTTTGGAGATATTTGCAAAAAACGAAACCCTTGTTTTTTTTTAGTTAATTGTTTATAACTTTTGCAATTATTGCAAGCGGAACTTGAACTTTTTCAAAAATCATCTACATGCCATTCCGAATCGAATGACACCTCGTTCATATTTTTCCGAGACTGTTGAAAAAAGTTGATCAAAAAAGCACTTGTTGACTAGACTATGCGATTTGTCTAGGCCAAAAGTTACTTGTATTTCTCATTTTACATAGGTACCTACCTACTATTTGTTCTTTACAAAGGTACGCTATTATGTGTGTTAAAAAGGACATTCGGTCATTAATTCATTATACCTACTGCACTAACCCGATAAAAGTCGGGACTTAATGGCGTCGAGCAGATTGTTCTTTTTAAAGGATGGTAGGTCTTAGGAGGATAAAAGTATTAAGCTTAGTAACAGGCTGATGCAACATTAAGGCAACTTTACATTTTACTTATTTTTGTTAAAACTAACAAGTTATATGTATAGGTATTGTTTGGCATACCTATGTGTACACTGTGGATTTAGGCGCCATTAGTATCTAAATTGCAGAGCAATTCATATGACATTGTTTTTCAAACCAGCTTATATGTAAAGTTAGTAAGATGATGCAATATCTCATCCGTCGTGCTCATCGGTAACCGTTACTGTAACGTCTGTAACTTGCCGTGGATTCCTTAGCCTTACTGCGTCGTAAGAACAATTATTATTAACGTACGTACATTCTTCATGGCAAATAGGAATGCTAAGTATACGTAGAGCAAATTTAATTAAAACAAAAAGTACCGTTTCAATCTAAAAATGCCTAAACAAACAAACAATTTGTGGTTCACTTTAACCTTGTGACCTTCGCATATAACTTAAATAAGTATTTTCAATATGTTACAACAAACACTAATTGCATATTCTATCCTATGCATACCGCCCTAATAATATTCAACTAATAGTATACTTATAAAAGGGCTATGGATTAATACTATTAATAATAATTTAAAAGCTCCTGCAATTTGTTACTTAAAAAATAGATAAATATTATGGCAAAGCGCTTATAATTATTTCAGATTAAGTACCTACCTACTTGTTTAGTCTGTCAGGTCGAGTGCAAAGAATTTAATAACATCCATAATAGACTAAACAAGTGTGTAGTTAAATACTAACAGGCTATTTGAAACCACAGGTTGGCATCTTGAATGATACATATCAGGTTAAAATGTAGGACTGGGTAATTTTTTTCGCCAATATTACATTATGCTTTTATTTTGTGTTATTGTGATTGGAAATAAAATAAAAAATATAGGTACCTATTAGTTAAATGATAGAAAAAATTTCATAATATGAACACTAATTTCCCAAAGACAAAACAGAAAATTGTTGATCGAAACAAATTAGACGTGAACACAAAACATTATTAAAATTATTTGTAATGTTTGCAAATAAGTGAAAACCAAATAGCACCGTGCGAGTTAACTAATTTCTTACATAGGAAATGAAATTGTAAGCTCGATAGAACATGAAACTAGCTGTATAAAACCGACGTCATGAGAGAGAACAATGATTTTCTTTTCTGATTATAAAATATGTTTGCTAAACACTCACCATTACATGCATTCCCTGGCGGCTGTTCATGGTGATGCATTGCTCGAAGCACCGTGATACGTGTGAAGGATCGCGCCCTTTCATGTCACAAGCAAGACTGAATAGTGAATTTTACGAGCGGTCAACGAAGCCGGCTGAAACACCGAGCACCCCACTCTTCCGCACCTGACCCCCCCGCATGCGCAGGCTGAAGTAAGGCCGTTATTCTTCTGAATACCACTCGCTAAATGAATGACTCCAGTGATACACTAAAGTGACGTATAACATTCGCCTACATAAAATATACCTATTGTTTATTTGTACACGCTACGATTAGTGTGCAGCATCTTTTGTAACAGGCACGGCTAGGTTATTAATTATTATTTAAATAATTGAGAGATATTCATAGATGCATTTATTTATTTTATTTTCTACAAATTATATGGCTATAAGGCGTTATCTATGATTACGTACCTAAATCATTTTAGAATAGTATACTTAATACTAAAAATAATGTGTAGATTACTGAAAAATGAAATCTCATAACAGAAAGACAGTATTAAGATTAACAACTACCAACCTGTGTTACGAAGGCTTTGGCCGTGGCTTTGGTGTCATAAACTCATAATATATTGGGACCGAGGTAAACTAATTGTTTTGGTACAAATCTATGACTTAGATAACAGCACTTTTATTAAGTACAATAACATAAACTAGCCAAGGTTTTATCTGGGTTTAATTATATTATGGTAATCACGCTAATCCATAAAACGTGAAATGAAGTTAGGCATACAAAATAATTTATCATATGATGTGTTCATGATGGACGACTACCTACTTTTACTTTCGATCAAGAGATCAGGTTAAGCAACGCTGCCATTGCCATGCCCATAGATGGTTCATGATTAACAAGCCTCAATTATCACGTACGTGTACCTACATTGTACCTATGCCTATTGATGTACCTAGGTACCTAATTAATTGGTTCCCATACAAATATTCTGACAACTAACAAATATTCAGATTTTTTTACTGGGTGTGTTATGCTTTAATTCTCTCGAAGGCAGGCGTAATTACCAATAATTGCTTACCTTTGTCAATGCGAATGTCTGCAGCTGATCGCGACCGTACCTACGTGAAATACACCTTAGACCAGGCAAAATCCAGTTATTAGCTGTACCTTATGCGCGTACTGTAACGCATGCCAACCCGCCCTTACTTTGAGCACTGACTTTGTTAATTAATAATAATTGCTCCTGATCAGAATTAGAGTGTATGAATCTGTTTGCTTTGAGATGAATAAATGTGCCGAAGCTGTTTGAGATTTTGTGAGATGATGGATGTTTAGTTAATTAATATAAGTATGTTATTAAGGAATGTTATTAATCTTTTATTGTACCTACTAGTGTAAGCAGATGCAATAATAATTTATAAATAGGTACCTACCTTGTATATTATGTATTGGCATTTTAGAAGTAGGTAGCTACTGTAACATAATGTTGGATAAGTATAAGTTTTAAATATATAACGATTTGTATACCGTACTGTAATTCATTAGTTTTAATAATAAAAATATTTAAACTGCTTTGCCAAGAGCAGTAGGTATTATCCCAAAGTGGTTCGTGGGCTACGACAGCTGTACAGTATCATATTATGGATACTCATGAATCAAAACTTGAGAGCCGTCTTAGCAAGGCTATCACCACTATGACATCCGTGTTTTTTTATTGTAAGTAGGATAGATTTTAATGTTATAATTTTAGGACAATTATTGATAACATTAAAAGTTGATAATAGGACTGTGCTGAGCTCCTGACGTAACAAAACGAATCATGTTGATTAGAAAATTAATGAAAAGCTGATGCATCAATGAGGCAACAATACACATTTTATAAAAAATTAACATGCTCCAGACATACATTCATGGGATACCCAAAGGAATACGTAGAGGCCTGTAGCACTCACATTTTATCAGCTATGTTTTTGTGTCTGTTTATCACATAATTATGGTTATCTTAACAACTACTTATTGCCCTTTTCTGATCATATAATTTTGAAGTTATAAACGATGCTTGTCCAACTATATAACAAATGGACAATCACCTAAATATTTTTAGAAATAAATAATAGGTATAAATAATAGGATTATTGGGTCAAAATATGTTGCTTGGTCATGTATAGGGCTTTATTTGCACATAGCAAAATATATCTTAACTAGATGTGCCCGCGGTTTCACCCGCGTTTATGATTACTGCGCCACTCCTGTGGGTCGTAGCGTTATGTTATATAGCCTATAACCTTCCTCGATAAATAGGCTACCCAACAACCAGTAGTTCCTAAGATTAGCGCTTTCAACCAAACAAACTCTTCAGCTTGATAATATTAGTAGGATAGATTATTATTTATATTTTATCCTATAGATTAATTCTTTTTTATGCTGCTTAGTATTTAACGTATGATGTAAAATGTCAATAATCTACAATTCCTAAAACTTTTGAGGTTCGTAGATTTCGGAGATGAGGCCATTCTTACCACGCGCGCGCTTCGCAAATATAGAATTGATAGCTGTTTATGTTAAGATTACAGAAAAATAAAATTATGTCAGTATGTAACGATAACACCAAATGTCTTATCTCATCTAACTTAGTTTTGCAGTCAGAGTTCAAGTAGTACAAATTGATGAAAATCAATAATAATAATATCTCTATACCGGTCTCGGGAGCGCAACGGTAGGTAGTGAAAGCGACCGCTGTACGTGACTTCTCAGGTTCGATTTCCGGGTCGAGCAGTGCTTGGGTTTTACTCACAATATAGAAATCGTACCCGTTAGACGTCAATAGGCTTGCTACTATATGGGCTTAAAACCATAGTTAATTTATAATTCTATACATTTACCATTTAACTATGACGTCATACATGTATGAATAATATTATTGCTTTATGAGCAATAATATTAGTAGGTATTGACTTCTACTACCATGTCTATACCACCAATGACTAAGCAGATAACCTTGTCATTATACTTGTTTTATGATATTTTAACAAGCCTAATATAGATAGAGGACCTTTGTCTTAATGTAGAAATTAAAGCAACATATGATTTTTATTATTTATTAATATAAAATTAAAAGCAACCTTTATTACAGCATACACATTGTTTGTTACCTTCCTTTAATATAACTAGATCTTAATTTATGTTTTGTTGTAGGTAATTTAATTATACTATAATAATAAAATAAAATATGCAATGTAAAAACAATGTAAGAATCAAACCAATCACAAATTTTGACAAAAATATTCAACAAAGTGGCAAGGTCATGTAGTTGAACTAAAAAAGCGAGGTTCTCAATATTAATATTAACAACATGTAATAATTAACTACTACTTTATGGACTTTATGATACAATGCTTACATAAATACCAATAACAACAGACATGTAGCACAAATGGTGTTCCAATATCTTAAACTCTAACAAAGCTGGTATTTGCATTAGGCTATGCTTTAGCTGCATGTAGCTTACATGTAAAATGAGTATTGCTAAGATTCAAATAACATGACCTTATAACAATCATTGTGTTCCTGCAAGTAGTTAATTAAATTCTTTTGTATCGGAGCATATCTATTTGTTCTCATAACCTATAAGGTGTTATGAATAATGCTGAGTAATAACATATTATTTTATGATGTTACCATTAACTACTTATAACTAATGTAAAATCCAAATATATACAGAAATGTTTATTGTTATTTAAACTTGGTGCAAATATGTTTTTCATAATCTTAATCCAATTTTTGGATAATGAATACAGTGGTGAAGCCACAGCCAGTTTTAGATTTTGCTATCAATACTGTACGTTTTTAATATTGTAATCAAATAGCAACTGAACACAACAAATTTTTAACATATGCATAGAATTCAACTTAATATATCACATTTTATATCTTCAATGCTTCACAAGTGTTTTATTTAATTTATAATCTAGGAAATATGATTATATTATTATAATAAAATTTTGGTAGTAATCCATGTCTGTAGGCCACTTCAAACAAAATTGTATAATTTTCAAACAGTAGTCAATATTCTATGGTGTCATTATACATTTTTCGAGAGCTAGTTTTTATTAGGCTTGGATTGGTACAAGTTATTGCTTTTCTTTCTTAGAACATTTTAACATAACAAAATGATAATATTTCATAGGTATATACCTAAACTAATTTTATTACATGTCAATGTAACAAATACAAAGGTTAACACTTTGTAATAGCCTTGATTTGGTATGTTTTTATTACAGTTTTTTTTTCAGTAATCTGGTATATGAAATGTAAAATATACATTAAACTACAGCTGTTAAAGTTCCTGTAAATGTTTGTGATGACACAGACAAAACAAATCTCATTTAAATTTGATTATTGACCAATTACTTATATTGTTGTACTTATACAAGAAACACATAAGATTTGAATAGTGCATAAATTTCCAAATTTATATGTGCTACAAACCAATTATTTAACAAATGTGGCGTACAATATTACTATACATTTTTACATGATATAATGATATAAAAGGAAACATTACTTACAGAATATTATTATACTTTAATGTATGTTTACTTTATAATATAATCTGAGACTAATAAATTGCCATCACTGAAGCATATTCTTTATGGCCTAGCAAGCACAGTTGTCACCATCCCTGTTACGGCCATTGTCATTGGCATTAAGCTTGATCTGGTCAGGGAATTCATTGTAGAGTTCAGCTTCAGTTTCCTGAGCCAAGGCATTTCGAGCTATGGTCTGGAATGCAAGCTCTACGTTTACAGCCTCTTTGGCACTTGTTTCAAAATAAGGTATGTCATTTTTACTTTGACACCACTGTTGAGCACGTTTGGCAGAAACAGCACGATTGTCCAGATCAACTTTATTGCCCAAAATCACGAACGGGAAGTTATCAGGGTCCCGAGGCGAAGCTTGTATCAAGAATTCGTCTCTCCAACTTTCCAAGGACTTGAATGTGTTGGGGGCAGTTACGTCAAATACCAAGACGCAACAATCCGCCCCGCGATAAAACGCCATTCCCAGTGACTGGAATCGTTCCTGCCCAGCAGTATCCCATATTTGTACAGTAACAATTCGATCATCTACAATTACCTCTTTCGTGAGAAAATCTGCGCCTATTGTTGCCTTGTACTGGTTGGAAAATTTCTTGTTGACAAACTGATTCATAAGCGATGTCTTGCCTACACCGCTATCACCAAGGATGATCACCTTCAGAAGTACCTTTTTTCTCGATGACATTTTGCACAAAAATTTTTAAAATCGTGTAAATTACAAAATAATCACACTCTTTGTCTGCACTTTTGACATAAACGAAATTGATAAATGCGTCACCTGTTTTCCGTGGCTGGTATACTTCGATGGCCTCTTGGTGTTGCCATAGTCTAAGTTCTAACTCGTCAAGAACAAAGAACTAAAGGAAATTACGAAATTTAGTGGGTACTGAATCTTGACTGTTGTGTATACTACTCAGAACTCAGAAGGATCCGAGTACTCTGACTAGGTTTTTTTTAAGTATAATGTTAACTATTACGAAATATAATAAAAAAATGACGTAGGTAATCATATTTTAATAAAATTATTTAAAATAAAATGTAACAGAACATAAGTCATTCTATCTATAAAGTATAATGCGCATGCAATAGTAAAATGCATAAACCAAAATATAGTTCTATCTTTAGTCTCGGCATAACGCTCTATCTGTTAATAATCTATAATAATTACAAATCTCGTACATTTTCTAAAACTGCAGTGGTACACATTTCAAATCTATCTCTGTGGACATGTGAATAATAAAATTAATAAATCAATTTACCATTTTGGGTTGTTTTTGTTAGATGCCAATAACATTATTTAACATTTTTTTGTTATTATATAGGTTATGTAGTTTTTTGCCATGTAAAGATACAAATATAAAATTGGTTAAATTACAATGAAATCAGACAAAATCATTCCTCCTCTTTCATTCGTTCTCTAAAAAAATACATTCAGTTCAGTCCTTCAGTCACATAAATTTTGTTCATGGTCGTTCTCGTTTGATTGCCGTCTGTGCTGATTTCTGTGTGATTCATGAATTTTACAGAAATTGATATTGTATTTTCATTTACAGTTTTCACTTTTGTAGTGTAAAATGAGAAAATATTAAAGTAATGTCTTCCTGTTCACGCACTACAATTGAAAAATAGTTCGTTGAACCGAAAGGCAAAGAAGGTGAGGGTTAGATCGTGTTGTAAAGATGATCCGTTATATTGTACCAGTTCTGACTTTGATTTGATCTAACTTCTAATATTTTCAGATGGAGAACAATTTGAGCCGAAGTGGTAGCCGATCGAGCTCCGTATGTGAGCTGGAAAAAGATTTTAGCGATATGGAAATTATGAAAACTAGGACGAACCGACGTAACGTATTGGTCCGAACGCCAGCCGCGCGGAAAGCAAAACGAATCAGATTTTTTCGAAATGGTGACAAATTCTATTCCGGTGTCATAATTCCAGTCTTGCCAGAAAGATACAGGTATGTCAACCAGCCAGCCAGCCCTGAAACTTAAATTTTACCAAAGATTAAGTTCTAGTTAGAAAATTATTAGAACACTTTCACTTTCATACATAAACTTATTCGATATTCTAAATTAGGCGACAAAAAGTATTTGAGGCAGTATGTCCTCATACATTTTTACTTAAATTTTATGTAGTTAATGCTGTTCGAAGTTATTATCTTGACATATATTTATTTTTCAATTAATATATATTTCCTTCTGTAACAGCTGTTATCTCAAGGGTTGGTAATATTATATGTAAATACTCTAAATTAATACTTTCAAATTTAATCAATAAAAGACAGGACTTACATATCAAATATTTCTAAGCTGTCTTACATAATATGTATCATATTTATAGCTCATTAAATCTGGGTATTAATAATTTTGGACTAGTTTAATTTTATACAATCTGATAGTTCTGTGATTATTTTAATGTAAACTTATGTCAAAGTACACACAGTAACTACTCTGTGTATGTAAACAACTGTTTATTGTTAAATTTATCACATAAAAATAAACAGTGGACATTACTCATTAAAATAACAACTTTGTTAAACCTATGAATAGTTGAAACTATGTGTACAGTTTGTGTTCAGTGAAATAAGCAACAATTATATTATCAAGGTTGCACAGGATGCTATGATAATTGGCTGATTATAAGTGGGCTTTCCTTCCCTTGATGTATAAATATCCTACTAAAATTCATTTAATATGAATACTCATTAACCACTAAAAGAAGTCTGCCCACTCATTGTTAGCTCACCCATTATCATTTTGCTGCTGTTGACTTTCTAATTTTCTTTTTATTAGCTCTGAATACTGCCAGCACAATTTAAATTGGTGCAGTGTCATTGACCTTTGATTGCCAAAGTGTTGTTGCATTTCAAAGTGTGATTTGTGACAGTAAGCATTTAGTTTGTGCATATGTATCTACAAATAATTAATATAATTATAGCTTGCTATTTTTAAATATTGACATAACAAGATGTATTGTTTACAGATCGTTTGATAGTCTCACAGCAGATTTAACAAGGGCTTTAGTTGACAATGTAACTTTACCAAGTGGTGTAAGAACAATATACTCACTTGAAGGTAGAAAAGTAAGTTAAAACTTATACATTCAAAATAAATATATATTGCAACATTCTTAATCTGATAAAAGTCATAATTATATTTACTCAATTTTCAGATAGGCAAACTGGATGATCTAGAAGATGGGCAATCATATGTCTGTAGTGGATTTGGTGAACCCTTTAAAAGGCTAGATTATGAAGCCAGTGCTGTTACCCCTCAATCTTTTAGATTAAGTGGCCCAGAGTCCTTGAGTGACAGCTCAAGTCCATCCCCAGCAAGAGCAAACAACAGACTGTCCCGATATTTGCAGGTACACTTATCAACAACCATCTTGTCCTTATTAAAACTATATTTAGTTTTCTCTAAGCATAAGTAATATGATATTTATTATCTATATATAAATAGTAGATATAATAAAGTAAACCTTCAGTTATCTAGGGTTATCAAAATACGATGCTAGTGGTGAGATGAGGATGATATTATTTGGCTTATGTTTAACTTATCACCAGATATAGTAAAATATAACAGTCAAAAATAGTAAATGATCACCAAAGTGCACAGCAAAATATATTTAAAAAGATCAAAATAAGTCGACGGAGCCCTGCTTCACGGGGCTCCTATTTTTGGGTGGGTTTAAGAAGGAAACTAACATAACCTAACCCTTCCAAGACGGAATGCAGGGATTTGAGGCGTATAGGTGCTCGTTATGATATATTTTAGCAAGCATATTTTGCTGCGCAATTACTATTTTTGGTGGTAATTATATTTAATCCTATATTATTTTACACTAAGCTTATCATTTGTGACTCATGTATGTATGTACTTAGAAATAGTATACTTAATACCTTAGTGTTTGTAGTTGACATCATACTCCTGATTCATGAAAGGCAAATCCAAAAACCATAAAGCAGGATAACTTTTAATTGTTTCTAAGTGCATACATACTTTACTGTAATTATGCTAGAGAAAAGTATAACAAGTTTTATATAGATAATGTAACTTGAACACAATTTAATTATTCCAGGCAAATGGTAGTAGCACTACTGGCAACGGGACAGCAAGAGTTAGTCCAGCTGGGGACAATGTAGTCCGACCACGGATTGTTACTATCATTAGAAATGGAGTCAAACCACGTAAGGTAAAGACCATAATACATATGTTTAAAATTATATATGTCTAATTGCCGTAAATGTGTTATTTCCTAATTGGACAATACGTCAAGCAATTTGAGGAAAAATAACATGTTTTATATACATAGATAACAGGAAAACACATTAAATCTGATGTATATTATGTATAATTATTTACACACATATTGTGAACATTCTTAGATTCTAGTTTACAAAACACTAGAATTCATATATATCATCTACCATACTATGCATTTGTAAAGTTATATATAACTAGTTATGCCCGCGGTTTCACCCGCGTTTATGATTACTACGCCGCTACCGTGGGATATATAGCCTATAACCTTCCTCAATAAATAGGCTATTCAACAATAAAAGAATTTTCAATTCGAACCAGTAGTTCCTGAGATTAGCGCGTTCAACCAAACAAATAAACGTTATAATATTAGTATAGATAAGGTATTTCTTACATAATTATATGAAGTCAGACTTGTAACTGTATTTTCTGCCATAAGTTAGAGGTCATTATTCCTAGAAGATTTTAATTTTTAGGATTTACTGTCATCATGACTGACAAATTAAAATTAAAGAAAACTGGTTTGCATCTGTATAATTTTGCAAGTAAGAGTGGCGCCTCGAAAGAGCAAAGAATTTACTTTAAAAAAATATTTTCTGTTATCTTTTACTAATCTATCGCCATAGTCTGTATCCTCTGAAGCCTTTGGTCTTATAATAACACACAAATTTTTTAAATTTTATATTATTTGGCAACCCTTGATAGGTTTTGAATTTATGGATGTAACTTCATAAACTCTATCATTACCATTCAACCCTTTTACGCTTATTTGTTTAGAAAATGCCTCACTTTTGAATATAATAATAGGGTACGATCCCTATATCTAATACACATTTCATGTAAAGCATTATCTGGCATGAACTCTTCTCTATGAGGCTGTCTAAAAGTTACTGAAATTCAAGTGTCTATTTATTTATTACAATTTACACTATCTTATAACAAAATGCTCACGTCTCTAGTTTTGTTCTCATTTAATTCTTTACTGTGTACCATCGCACCTTAAAAACTATTACTGATTATACTCCTATTCAGATTATCCACTTTTATTTTTGCAAATGCTGCCACTGATCTTATTTATATTGTATAGTGACGATGAACTGTTTACCTGACTCTAGATTTCATTTAGAATGACACATGATGGTTCAAGACACATATACCAAAATAAGTTCGTAATTTGCAGGTGTGCAGATTATTATTGAACAAGCGCAACAGTCCGACGTTAGAACACGCGTTAGCTGCCATCACAGAATGTGTAAAACTAGATACAGGATGTGTCCGCAAAGTCTTCACGAGAACAGGCAGTGCGGTTACAGCGTTACATCAGTTTTTTGATGCCGAAGACGTATTCTTTGCTTACGGGAATGAAAGGTAGTCAACTTAAAAAGCTCTTCGCAAAATATAAACGTCTATAATTTTAATAATGCTTATTATTTCGTATACTCGTTCACAGGGTTAACCAAGAAGATTTTGAATTGGAATTCGAAGAAAATAAGGCTGTGTTACAATGTAGAAAAACCCCAATATCTAGAAATTCTAGGTAAGTTTATGGTCGTTAGTCAGAAAATATATGTTTTTTTCCTTAGTTTACAATTGATACCTATGTCGCGGTGACTGTATAGGAGCGGTCCCAAACCGCGCATGCCGGTGAAGGCAGGCGGCGGCGCGGCGCGCGCGGCCAGTGAGGCGGGCGCGGGCGCGGCGGGCGACAGCGCCGACGACGTCGCCGGCCCGCTGCTGCCGCAGCCATTACGCCTCAAGTACGGCGTTGGTAGAATCATAGGTACGTACACACATCTAAATCTAGTACTGCGGCTTTACAAGGCAATTTCCCATTATTCCACTATGCAGCGTGCCTGTGGTACAGCTAAAGCTACATGAGACAACCTATCTAATATTAATTCTACATTTCCTTTCTGAATTTAGAATCTTATCTAAATGATCCTCGATTTTCACTTACTTATTTATATGCAGTCTGTGTTTGCATCAATTTTAATTACTGAATCCAATATATATTTATTAAACGAGTATTTGTAAATAAGTGTATCATATCTGTACCTATTAATAAAATTGATAGTCACTAATATACACCAAATACTGTTCATTTTAATAAATTGAATAATCATTGCATATCTCATTGTTGTGTATCGTTGTCATTACCATTTGTCGTGTCGCTACTAGGTGACGGCAACTTCGCTGTTGTACGGATATGTAAAGACAAGACTACCGGGAAGGAATATGCTCTCAAAATTATCGATAAAGCCAAATGCAAAGGCAAGGAGCACTATGTGGAAGCTGAGGTAAATATATAAATGCTTTAGTAGTATTGTAACTTGCATCACATGAGATTTTATTAATCTGCAAGCAATTTTCTAGATGTTGCTAAATATATTATGTAATCATTATTAGTTGCGAACATTTTTTTAATTCGTTTCTCTGACGCACCCTGCGTCTGTTTATAGAATAGAGAAAATATTTAGCAGTGCCGCGTGCCTTTTAGACCTTTGATGTTCTGCCAACGAGTTCTTATTTATTGAACGCGCTACAAATTCACGTATTTATAATAACAACTTTCTCTGCAGGTTCGAGTGATGAGAAAGCTATGCCATCCGAGAATTGTGTCCCTCATCGAGGAACAGGATAGTCCCGAATGGCTCTTTCTGATTATGGAATTAGTCAGCGGTGTGTATTTATCTTATTGGAGACTTAATCGATCATATCACCATTAACAATATTTCAAGGATACTTATTAAAACATGGCTTTATTTGACACAGTCCTCTTGAATATTATTTGTATTTTTAGGTGGAGACTTGTTTGATAGTATCGCGGCCGCTTCCAAATTCTCTGAGCCCCAAGCGCGTTTGCTAATCGGCCACTTAACATCCGCTATCGCATATCTACACTCGCTTTCTATAGTGCATCGTGACATCAAACCCGAAAATCTATTGGTAAGCGTAATTCACTAACACACATTCTATAATACAACTATCACCTAAATCTTACAGAATACCATTTGAACATATTTTTGGATCATGCATTACATTTAAACTCTTACAATTAAATACAATTACTCATTTCTAGTCACAAATTGTATTTTATATCATTGCCTATTTCATGCTCATGTTATCATATCCGAAATCGATGCAACAGATATAAATAGGTGTACATAAAATATTGTAATAAATATAATAATAATATTATTCTGGGTTCAGGATTGCGTTACTGATTGAAGTGTGTTTGCAGGTGGAGGTCGGTCCAGATGGCAGTATACGCGGGCTGAAGCTGGCTGACTTTGGCTTGGCCGTGGAAGTGTGGAGGCCTCTCCACGCTGTCTGCGGGACACCTACATACGTAGCGCCTGAGATATTGCTCGAGACTGGATATGGTTTAAAGGTATCATTGCAAAACTCTTATTTAGTTTTGAATTATAATTGTGTGTTTGGATGGCGTTGTGGTTTTGGTCGGCTCGTCATTTCCACAGCGCTGAGTGTTGTGGGTTCGATTCCACTAACGGGGCAAAACTTGTGTGTGATCCACAAATACTTGTTCAGTATTCTTTGTGTCTGTTGTTCGAATGTTTGTAAATACCTCTGCGGCAGAAATAATAATTATAATAAATAACAAAAAGTTCTTTTAAAAAAAGTGATCTATTTAAAATTAATTATTTTTTAAGCATTTTGAGCCGACATTGATCTACTTCTCATCTCGGATGCACTCCCTTTATGATTTACTCAATAGGTAATCAACAAACTTGTGACTAAAATGTGTATTGGCGGCCAATGCGGTATAACGTACCTATGACTGCGCTTATCAATATCGCATTTCATATCGTCTTTATATTCAAAGAGGATTTGTTAAAAGTCGCGACCTCAAATATATTTAGCTTGCACTATTTAAAAAAAGTCTTCACTCATATCTTATTACAATTGCGCGCAATTCTTGTCTATTTACGTAATTTGTCTCGATTACTGTCGATGCCTCTCTTCGCAAGGTCAATAATAACGTTTAATCATGTGTTTACTGGCAGCGGGTTTTGTTCATACATTGTATATAAAAAGAAAAGATTTTAAAACAAAATTAAATAGCGTAAACGTAGCGTGGCGTCATCATTATTTTAAAAGATTTCCTGCTGAAAAATCGACTATTTTATTTACGCTTCCTTCAGCTATAATTGTGTTAAAAACCATGTCGTTCCATAGCTCGTTTTTATTTTATAAAATTGCAAGATTTTGCCTTCGGCTTCACTCGCGTAAATGCATATTATTATTATGTTATGTCAATTTTCTATCCCTCGGAAACAAAACTATTTTTCTGGATGTAAGGTAACCTATGTATTTTGTAACCCTGACAACGCATACCTATGCGAAACTTCATGATAATGGGTCGAGTAGTTAAGGCGTGAAAGCGTAACAAAAAAGCAATCGCACATTCGCATTTATAATATTAAGTAATTAGGATAAAAAGACTTGTAGTCAAATGAAGTCTCTTATTTATAATCGAGTAATAATTATTGTCAATCGTTAAAACAATCGTAAGTACTCTTTGGCGTCGTGCAAGCAAACGTAATTTAGATATTTTTTATTACCCTATAGCTATATAAGCGTTTCGCCACAGCTATCGCTAAGAGACTCGGATGATGCCTTACGAGGTCAAGTATACTTAGCAATCAGTAAATATTAGCCGCCATTTAGTATACCGGACTTAAAACACGACGACTTAAAGTCAACATTCAATAGAAGCTAGTCGCTATTGTGTAGTTGTGACGTTCTAGTAATAATGGTTCAATATCCACATTTTGAATGCACGGATGGCGTAGTGGTTTAAGTAGTCGCGTTGCCATCGCGTCAGCGCCGAATGTTGTGCGATTGAATCCTACACGGCATAAAACTTAGTGCGATCCACAAATGGTTGTTCCGAGTCAGGGTGATCTTTGTATCCGTCGTTTGAATGTTTTTCAGCGATAAAGGAATTATTGCTAGTGCGCGTTTGAATGTTTGCAAAGTTCTCTGTGACACAGGATGTATTTCTAGTGCTTTAATAAAATAAATAATTAAAGTAAACATCCTTTCGTGTACTAAGAGCCTCACAACCAAGCAAACAATTACCTACCCATAAATGAAACATGACTGTGTACTAGTAATGTGGCAAGTTAAAGTAATCGCCTTAACGGCTTAACAAACACGCGAATCGTAACGTCAATTTTAGTTATTTCCTGGTATAAGCACCTATTTATCTTTACTAATAAAGTAAAAGTATAGCTGTGGTACGAATTACCTTGTCAGTGTACTACCGGACATGGGCCTTACCCAAGTTGCTCAATACATCCTACATAATTTTAAACTAAGTGCTTACCCATTGATACATAAGTACCGAAAAAAGCAGGTCGTTTTATACAGATAATTGCTTTCTTACGTAATAAGCGCGTGTTACCTACATACATTGTTTATCATTCAATTACGCAAAAATGGTCATTGTATGGAACACTGAGATTAGCAACTTTCCCACAATTCTCTTCCGTTTGTTAGACGAACTTGAACTTCTACACTTTTGCTTGTGTATAATCTTGACAGAGTAACAATGTTTTGAATCTCACGTAAATTATAGCTCATACATTGTAATTATGACATTAGTGTAAGAAATAGTGTGATTAGAGAGAGATGCGGCATGAAAGTGGATATAGTTACAAGAATAGAAAAGGGTATGTTAAGCTGGTTTGGACATGTAGAAAGAATGGACGAGGAAAGACAGACTAAGAAAGTTTATAAGGCTAGTGTGAATGGAACAGTCGCAAGAGGAAAACCTAGGCGAACGTTTCTCGATCAGATCGGAGGCGTTCTGGACAGAGGCCAGGTTAAGAGCTCCTTGAACCGACGGGCGTGTATGAGGAATGTGATGAAAGTGAATGAAGCCAGAGAAGTGTGTCAGGATCGTAGCAAATGGAAATCCGTAGTCTCTGCCTACCCCTCTTGGAAATAGGCGTGAATCTATGTAGGCATGTATGTATGTAGTGTATTAATTTAAATACTAGTGGTCGCTCAGTTATCAAATTTCGACAGTAATATATTATTATTATTTTCTCAATTTTAGCTTTATGTACTCCTTCTTCATATACATTTTAACTCATAGACTTAGAATTGTTCGCTAAGTCTATGTTTTAACTACATATGCCAAATCTCAGAACCCTCCGTGCGCGCAATGTGCTTAGAAAGGTGTATAACTTTTCTTTATAGATGGCTGTGTCCGTCATTTTGTATATTATGATTTTTATGATCAATGTATACAGTTCTTAATGAATATTTGTAGTTTCTTAAAGATATGATTTAATACGTTAACCAAAGAATTGATTGATACTGAAAACGGTGAGGGTGCACCTTGGCGTCTTTCTCCAGCCGATTCAAACTAGTTTTTATAAATAATTGAACAAAATTAAATTTTCAAATTCATTAATAGGTTTTAGTTGTGCAATCCTAACTAATATTATAAAAGCGAAAATGAGTTTGTTTGTTTGTTACCTTTTCACGCCTAAGCCACTGTACCGATCATCCTGAAATATTGCATATACGTTGTCAGGTGTACAGAAACGGACATAGGCTACCTTTCATCCCGAAAAAAGTAACTGTTCCCGAGGAAAACAACAATAACATTCTTATGATAATAAATGGCGCCACGTGTCTTTCGAATCATGATTGAATTATATTATTACGCAGATTATTTAAGCAGAGTACGACCCGAATTAATTGTCAAATTCTAAATTAACGCGAGCGAAGCCGCGGGCAAAAGCTAGTAAAATGATATAAGTGAATTTTAATATCATTTTAGTTTTTATTATTTCAAAAAAAGACAACCTTCGTTCTAGGAATAATTCCAGTGTCGCGGGGGACTTTACAAACATTCAAACAATTACACAATACACGTAACAACTATTTGTGGATCACACAAATTTTTGTCCCGTCCCGAACCCATAGCACTCGGCGCAGTGTCAATGGTTACGCGACCACTTTACGTACCCAGACTCGGAATAACAATTTATGGATAATACCCCGTCAAGTGTCGAGCGGACATAAGCTGTCCGCAAAAACGAGTCATAAAAATTTAAAAAAAAAACATCAAATGTATGTCCGCTGCACACTTGACTCCTTAATGAGTCAAATGTCGAGCGCACATACATTTGTCCGTTTGTGTATTGTTTGCACAATGAATTTTTAATTATTTTTTATGTATTTCCCCTAGACATTCAAGAGGATACAAACAAAGGAGAATGGGAAATTGTAATGTCACCCTTCAGTTTTCTAAAATCTCGGCGCTTTTCGTAAATCATATTTATTTTCTTTATATCCCTATACAATGAGGTAACTTTCATCTTGGCACAAAAAATATTTATAGCAATATAAAGCGATACTGGAATTCATACAAGCCAGCGCATTCTCCTTTTTGCCAGTATGGGAATCGAATCAAACACTCGGCGCAGCGGCAGTGGCGAGACGGCCACTAAAACCACTAAGCCATCCGTGCAATCAATTTAATGAATCCACTTTTACAATATATAAATTGTAACAAAAAACAAAAAAAACAATAGTGCAGCTTAGGAGCTGCAGAAAACTAGTCACCATACAAAGTAAATATTGCGAACAAAGTATGTCTGCGCTCTTGTTACTTAGGTGATTATTTATTTTAAAAACGTAACTGACGCACTAGATGAATACTCTGATGTGTCTCGGGGGACTTTGCAAATATTAAAACAACGGAAACACCTAGATGCGGAACAACTCTGTGTGAAGCAAACAAGTCTTATTATGTCGGAATCAATCCGACAACAATCGAGTTTCCTAGTTTTAATATATAATAGGTACCTATTGGAATCGAGTTTGACTTACGTGTTCTCGATACATTTTGAATGCACGAACGGCGTCGTGATAGTGGTCACGTCGCCGCTGCCACTGCGCCGAGTGTTGTGAGTCCGAATCCCACACGGGAGAAAAATGGTATGATCCATAAGTGTTTGTTCCGAGTCTGGGTGTGCTTTGAGTCCGATGTTTGTAAAGCCCCCGCGACACGAATTATTCCTAAAGGGGAAGCCGTCACTTAAAAAAAAAATTCTGTTAAAAATTTTGTCAACTTCGATCGTGTCTGTATTGCATTATAAGCACCTTTTATGCTACTTTGTTCTGTGACATACATTCTCTATAAACATTTCCTATAAATATTTTTACAGATCGACGTATGGGCGGCAGGTGTGATACTATATATTTTACTATGCGGATTCCCACCGTTCTCGTCCCCTGACGGCGACCAGGAGAAGCTGTTTGACGCCATCCTGTCAGCACGACTGGAGTTCCCCGCACCGCACTGGGAGCGCGTGTCGGCGGGCGCCATTGATCTGGTCGCCAACATGCTGCGTCCGCAACCCGAACTGCGTTTCGCTGCTGAAGATGTGCTCGATCACGCTTGGATGGCGGTTAGTTGGCTTATATATTATAGACTAGATTTTGTCCGCAGGTTCGCTTACGTAAATGTAGGTTATGTAAATTTTCTATCCCTCAGTAAAAGTACTTTTTCCTTGATTGAAAGACTTTTCTGTACTTCTGACAACGTATATACGAAATTTCACGATGATCGGTCGAGTACTTAAGGCGTGAAAGCGTAACAAACTCACATTCTTATTTATAATATTAGGTAGTAAGAATGAACGGCGTTGTTTTAGATAGCTCGAAACCTCACATAATTTTTTATTAAACAAAATAATGCTGTGGTTATAGTCGCGATCGTGATTGACCGTAAAATAATTATGTTTGATTGCTGTAATTCGTGTAATGAATGTACGTACTCAATAAAACAATATCCAGAATTTGAAAATTATTTAGTAAAAAAAACAATAAAATTGTAATTGCATAATAGTTAAGCAGACAGTGCATGTGGAAAACATAATTGTTAAGATATTGGTGACATATAGGTAGCAACAACGGCGACGTCATCAATTTAAAAATAAATCTTACCATCGCATATATTTTCTCCAATACTTATTTAACGAGTATACAAGATTTCTACTTCCTACTGCCACGGCACGGTGGTGTAGCGGTGTGAATTTATGTCTCAGACAGTTGCTCATGAGGTCTTGGGTTTGATTACCAGGTTGGGTAGTGTTATGACTTATGAGGTATTTTACGTGTAGATAAAAAGATGATAATAAATTAGATGTCCAAATAATCGCAAGATTACAATTTTTTTTATAGATAAATGACTTCTGTGCTTTTGCCGATAAAATAAACGAAAATAATAATATTCTTACTAAATATTAGTCAGAATTTTATTGTTTATGATGATAATGCAAACAACAATGAATAAACACCTTTTTACCGTCATTTAATATTGTTTTCAGGACGATTATGACGAAAGCTGCGACTTCCGCACGTGGTACGACGAAGACTCGTCATAGCTGGTCGAACTCCGCCGCCAGTCGGTGTCGGCGCCCTTGTGACAACGCGTTACCGAGACTCGGCCTCTTTTCAATCTACGCTACGGCTTTAGCGTTTAGTGCTGTTCACACAGCGATGTATGCCTTTCGATATGTTAACACCAATACCAAAGTTATTATTTAACATATGTTACTTAAAGATACTGCATGCATTAATAGTTTGTGTATTTATATATTGTTTGGTGCGAACTCCGGTGCAGTATTATTGTTTGGTTTTGAATTATTGTGTTATCTTTTATTGTAAGACAAAATCTTGAAATTATTTCCTTGCAGCGAAATATATATGATAGGGGTGAAATATCAGTGCCTGTATTTTTATAATTTACAACAAATGCGGAATGCTGTTGTTAATCCTAGTATCGTGTTAAGGTGTAGCTTCCTTGCCAAAATTATGATGTAGCACTTCATCGGCGACGCGATGTACGATGTCGTTTTGTTGAATGTTCTGTTCAGTCTCTTACACGGCTGTTCCAAGCACTTCGCCTTTTCGTTTCTGCTTATTTGTCAGCCAGTAAGTACAATAATTATATTTCGCTTGTTAAATCTGACAATTCTAAAGATCTCTAGATTTCTCTTACTGCTTATTAGCTGTTCAATTTTAGATTAAAGGTACCTAGTTTTTAATGGAATTATAATATTTATAAACGAATATTTTTATTTTACGATAACATTCTGTAATATACGAGTAATATATCTTATTTAATTATTTGAATGAATTCATATTTACAAGTGTAGAACGCAAGTTAATTGTAATGATTTTTGTATAATATGAATTGCTTGTAGGCATATCCATTGCTATTGCTTCTATCGTATATCATATCATTCGAGTTTCTTGATGGTAACATTCCCCTTTTGTAGAAACAAATCAACTATTGACCACATAATACATAGACCAATAATTCCTTTGTGTATTATGAAAAATGAACTGCAAAAATGGTGCTAGCGACAGCGATAACATATTAACGTAGTTAAGTCTAATAAAATAAAACGTCCTTATTTTTTACTTCGTCAATAATTCACGTGAAGATTTCTTTTGATAATTATTATTGCAACGTTTCTATAAGGGACGACGCAGATATCATGATCTAGCCTAGATTAATGGCAGATTTAAAAACAAATGGCTTCCCAATGGATTGTAAATTAGGACATTTAAAAAATATGATGTTTACATTATTGAAGGCTGATAAAGCATTGAAATAAATTGGTCCTGTTGCAGCACAAATAAATTAATTATAATTAATTCCTTGCAGTTAACGATAGTGTTTAACTCGGTCATGGCTTGGCACGGTAGACGCGAAGCTACGACATATTTATTGTAATTAGATAAGTGCCAAATTCATTTCATTGTCATGCTTTTTATGTATCGTCATCATAACTCACGCAGATCGCAGCAATCAACGTTCCTCTCGAATAATGTAATTTTACTATCAGTTTAAGTTATTTTCATATAATTAATAGTGTTAATGTATCACTGAGCAACACACCAAATGCAAACCACATTAGACTGATATACATTCCTTCACAGTATAGATTATCATCACAGTGTATCGACACACGCAAATCAACTCGCAAGTGTTTATTCTTTGTGTTCTCCTTTTGTATTACATGCTCTTTATATTAGAAAGTTTTATGAAATTTTATAACGAAATTATACTGTTGTGATTTTTACATGACCAGATTTGTCTAGGTAGATACCCCAATTTTAAAATTAATGTCGTGGTAAAGACATACCATGAATAAAAATTGTCAAAAAATATTAAAATACAAGTGTAAGCATATTGAACAGGCGTTAATGATGTATCTACCAAAATATACAGTCGCAATTCATTGCATGTCAGTCATAGTGATTCATAAAATTTTATAATGCATTTAGACATGATTATGTTCATTGAGTAAATGAGAGAAATAAATAAATTTATAAAAAGCTTTATTTTGTTTTTGTATTTCGATCTCATCATTTGGCCCACTTTTACTTGATCATAACAACTGTATGATCTTATAGTTATGAGACTGAATTATGCAACATAGCACAAACGTGTATAAAAATAACTATTTAAGTACATAACCACTTAACAAAAACCCACTGGAGCCATTCATCATAACTTCTGGATGAGTTCTTTCAGGCAGTACCTGAAAAGAAAATAGTATTTTGTTATTTAAAAATACATATACAATCATTTTTATAATATACCTAATCGATAAAGGATTTAAAAACTGATTAGTAAAATTTGATCAGTGTTTCCAATTGAAAAACACAATCTGAAGTCAATTTTGTATATTTATGTGCTAAAGATAGTAAAATAGTAGACAAACATTAATCTAAAGCAAAATATAGAAAAGAGATATGCACATTTAGAGGACTTGTATGAATCCAAAGCATGCAGCCACTTTATTAGCAACTAAAGTGGCTGATTACTTCATTTAAAACCACTTACAGATATGATTAGTTGTAACACCTAGTTTATTCTGTTGTTATCTATTCTATACAACTAGTCAAAATTGCAATGTATCTTTCGGGATTGTGTCATGCCACAATAATTATTATAATTAAATAAACAATAATAATTATAATTAAAGTAGTAAATAGAACAATATGAAAAGGAAGGCCATATAAATGAAAACTTATAGAAAAATGGAGATATGTGACTGATTACAATGGTAAACATTAAACATATTGCCTATTTACATGATAAAAGAAAACAGGATATGGCATCAAATATTATAATATATCCTACCATAATGAACCTGTTGGGCCTAGATAACATCTTGTAGACAATGCATTTATGTTGAGATATTAAGGCACCAAATCTATGCCCTGATATCTTTATAGTTAAGTGTTACCTGAGGCCAAAGAACAACTAGCTTTACACATGCAACCACTAACACCTGGTTTTCAAAATATTAATCCCTACTAATATTACAAATGCGTAATTCTGTCTGTCTGTCTGTTACGCTTTCACGCCTAAACGACTGAACCGATTTTAATTAAATTTGGTACAGAGATAGAGTAGACCTTGCGAAAGGACATAGGCTACATTTTGTTGTAGAAAGGGGCATGAAGGGGGTTGAAACCTTATATGAGAATTAGTCATTATCGCGCTTAAACCACACCCGATTTTAATGAAATTTTGTACAGACATAGACTAGACCTTGGGTATGGACATAGTTACTTTTTGTTGTAAAAGAGGGCATGCAGGGGTTGAAATATGGGATGAAAGTTTGTATAGGAATTCCTCGTTAACGCGCCTAAACCAAAATCGATTTTGATAAAATTTGGTAAAGAGATAAAATAGACCTTTAACACTAAGACATGAACTCTGTCCAACTGTCGATAACACAGATGATTTAAATAATATGTCTATCCAGATCTACAAATAAGTATGGGCATTCGAGAATGGTTGTGTAACAGGTCAATTTGACCAACAAATGAGGCAGTAGGCCAGATAAAAGAACAAATTATCTCAGATTTTGAGGGAGATGTCGTTTTGTACCTCTCAGTAGACAATGTTATGAACACTGAACAAGTGATATTGTACCCTATAGAGTATCTCAACTCTTTAAAATTATCGTGAGTGTCCATAAGTTAAGGCTGAAAGTTGGTATTCCAGTCCTGTCAATGAGAAATCTTGCAAAAGAAGAAAATGGTTTAATTCCCCGTATTCCGATAATGCCGAGCAATTTGCCATTTCAGTTTATAAAGAGTGCAGATTCCCCTAAAAGCAGCATTTACGATAATAATAAACAAAATTGTTTTCCATGGACAACTATGTGGCGTGCTCACGAGTATCAAACCCGCAAAATCTTTAGCAAAGGTTGGAAAACAAAAAAACTTAGTTGATAAAAATGTATTAAAATAAGCTATTTGCAGTAAACCAAAGCATATATAACTGTATTTGCAATATCGTTTTCTTAGCATATTCAATATGCTGCCTAAAGTAATTAATACATGCGGACGAAGTCATGGGCAAAAGCTAGTCAGCTACCAAATCAGATTCATATCAAGTGATTTGATGGGCTGATACTAATTCAGGGAGACTATCATAGCTATTGACATGTACATTATCATCTGTTAACAAATATTGCTGTTGATCTGCCTTTCAGGAACTGGGATTTAGACTATTAGTTTGATCTTATTCATATCTTTTCTACTGACGACAGTCTGATTTAGGAATATATATCACTCAAAATACAAATATTTGTTTTAAGTTTGTTCTTGTTGTATTATCTATACAAATAAATAAAATTGATTGATGTCTGTTTGTAATGTCAAAATAACAGCTTTTTATCTAATGCATATGAAAGTATAAAAGGTACCTATATGAAAACATCTATTTTAAAATTTTTGTCTGTCTGTTTGTTCTGGCTAATCTCCTAAACGGCTTAACCGATTTTGACGGGACTTTCACTGGCAGATAGCTGATGTTATAAGGAGTAACATAGGATACTTAGATTTTAGAAAAAAAAATAGGGTTCCGCGGAGACAAACACTTTTTAGTTAAAATCTACGCGGACGAAGTCACGAGCAACAGCTAGTAAAGTATATAAGAACAAATTCAACAAAAATATTTGTGGATTGGTATATGTATTCTTCAATCAGGTTTAGCCCAATAACCACATGAATGAATTATTGAGATAAGTAAAAGATGTTTATAACAAACCTGATAATTTCGTAACCAGTTACAAGTAAGTCTTAAAGCAGCTACATTGCATTTAGACTTCAGCTCCATATAAAGTTGTTGTAAGGGTTCTGCAACACTGTAGTAAATAACAAAAGGTCTGCCAGGTTTTACAAATGTCACCAACTCATTAAAAATGTTTTGTGGATCTTCTTTACATGCTATTACTAAGGAATCCATTTTATTATGAAGTATTTCTGAAGAAGCTATATTGTCAAAGTGCCATTTTGGCTTCTTATTTTCCTTGGGCTTGTCAGAATCTGACAATATTTCTGTGCCTTCATTATTAGTAGTACCTTGATCATTTTCCTGTTTTGGTTTTTTAGCTGCTGTTTCTGGAATGTTATCATCAGCTTTTCTTTTTAACAGATTGTGTTCGTCACTAACTGATTCTACAACATTATTAGTATCACAGCCTTGATAAAATTGTCTCAATGCAGAATAGACATTAACTGAAATACAACGGCTCATTTGTTCTTCAGAAAGATTCATTGCTACAAGGGCCTGTTTTTGTGACATGTTACCTGGGTGCATGTGGACTAGTTTCCCATTTGTTTGTTGCCCAATAGCACTTAATAGAGCAGCAGCTAATAAACCGTTTGACCCTGAATCATATAACAAATGATTTCCTTCGGAATGAATGTTAGTTAGGGTAATAATCTGTGACAAAGTGTCTATGCGTAAATTCTGAATTTTACCTGGTTCTAGTTTATACATTACTTCACTTATCATTCTTAAGTTAGGTTTCAGAACTTGAAAGTATTCAAAATATTTCTTTTCTTTCTTCTTTAAATATTTATCTTGAGAAAACTCTGTTTTATTATGAAAGGTTTTAGAGTTGCTGATCAATGTCTCTACAATATCAGAAGCTTTGTATGAATCACTTTTTAATGTATCAATGTCAGCAGCACTTAACTTTTGAGAACTTCCATCATCAATTATATTCCTGTTATCATTTCCTGATGCCTTGATATCAATTTCATCTTTCAAGTTTACTGCTTCTTCTACTAACTCTATACTATATTCTCTATTTCTCTTATTAGTTTTAGGTATTAATTTGAATACTGAAAAATAGGGGCATCCTTCAATTCCTTTTAAATTAATGGTATCACGTCCCAGATTAATACTAGAATCAGGTTTGTTGTACTTGTGTAATTTTCTGTAATTCTGCTTCTGAATTACTATGTATTCACCAATCTTTATTTTTTCATTAGACATTTTCAATAAGAAGAGGTTAGACAATAACCCGAATTTGTTTGTTATAAAAATAGTTAAATATTGATATCTGTATACATACAAATTGAATTATATTATAAAATTATACCTATTACTCTTATTACTATTTATAATAAAACGTACAGATATCTAAACACGTTTAAAATTTACACATTCCAAACGTCAAACACTTTACACAATATATTTATACTCTTTGCTTAACACTCTGCGTCTGCGTCAAAAAAAGTACTCTGTGGTCTGCGTCAAAGAGTATAAGCATAGATTAGTATAAGGGTGCGTTCTCCACTTAGCGCTTACGACGCGTCACGACCACGGCTTTTCTCGTTCCACTTGCTTCCGAGCGTTACAATTGTAAACTCAAGTGGAACAGATAATGGAGTGTTTTGAGCGTTGACGTAAATAATACAAATGGCGAATTAGAAAAAAAAAGCCAAGTATTAAAGAGTTAGGTTACAATTTGTAAGTCTGACCAATAAACTCTTATAGTTACTTATTGGTTAACTGTAACTTCAATTTCGAGAAAAAAATAATCTTTTTGCAAAAGATAAAAATAAAAATCCAAAAACTTGGTTATTTGAATTTTCACATAAATTTTGAGGTCATGTGAAAAAAATGTAAATACAAAAGTTGTAGATCGTTTTATTACCTACAACTTTGCTATTTAACTTTTTTCCATAGGACTTCTAGTTGTGCCGGAAATCGAGATAAACCGTTTTTTACCCTTACCCCCCTCCCCCCCAACCACTTCCCGACCTCAGATCGCCCGTAAATAATTTTTCCTTTAATTTTTGTTATATTCTCTTCCTTTTCCAATGGGTTTAATCCTACTATTATTTTTTTCCCTTTTTACCATTTTCAAAGGCTTCGGCACTGGTCTATATTTCCCATGACACTAAATGACCGTTCGGTGGCTGCGGAGGTACACGGGCTTTTAATAACCGAACTGCAACTTTGCTTAGTAGCTTCGTGCCACAAATCCCTTTTCACCAAACTAGGTACTGGATTAATATTTTGAAAATCTTTCCATACAATCGAGTTGCCCCAAAATCTCTCTTTTGCCCTATAATTAACTAAATCGTCCATAATGTCGAGGCCCATTCTTTCTCCTACATCGCATAAAAATTGCAATGTTTCCACTTCTTGTGTTTCTTCTAGCTCAACACCTTGGCACTTTGGGTCTAACATATAGGTTACCTACCTAGCAAAATGAAGGGGTTTGGTACAAAAATTCTGTACCGGACGGGCGAACTCGGGGCTGAGGTTACTATATAATGGTTATAAAACAACCGTCGAGTCGCTGACGCCATACACGATGTGTAGACTGTACTATAGCGATTACTGGTTACGATGTCGGAGGCTCTGAAAGGCGCGTTGTTGCGGGTTCGATGTGCGGGTCAGGATCAGGACTTCATTCAAATAGAAACAAGTTTCATAGTTCAGTTGGTTGAAGGCTTCTGGCTGGCTCCGTTTGGTTCTTGAGGCTTGAAGATGAGGTTTCTTGAGCACCTGCGGTCGATCGATACTGTGCCGCTTAAGTACCTCTAATCTTTACCGTAACGAGAGCCGGCCAGAAACCTCGGTCAACAAGTTTATTTTTAACTATATAATGTAGGTACATATTTCTGCTTATAACTACGGAACTACACTAGCTAGCGTGATGATACAAGATGTGCCGTGTAGGCCACGAAAAGACCTACCTATTAATATCTGTTTTATCTATCGGAAGTTAGGTCTAGATATAAAAAAATCTATTTTGCGGTAACATTTATATCAAAAAAAGTGTAATAACTTTTTAACTATACTATGTAGGAATATGATTCCTTCAGTATCTTATAGTGCTTTTAGTAGCGTACAAAATAAAACACACAAGTGAAACCTTTTATTAAAACCTTAAGACCTAGGAACCCTAACATATCTAAGTTGAGGTAAAAATGCATTTTATTGGCAATATTTATGCTTTAAACATGATATTCTTATAAACTATATAAAAGAAACATAATATTATGTTATTTACACTATTTATCTACACCATTTAGGTATATATATGACCTAATTCGGCACTATTGTAACGATAAACTTTATTGATACGTTATATTTATGTACATTCACAGTCACAATAATACGATTCAAGCCAATATTAACGTTGTCGCGAACAAATTCATTCGAGCTTTAAGTGCATTTAAAATTAGATTTTTATGGTTTTCATTTAGTATTTTAATAAGTATCTGGGAGGATGAAACGTAATGCGGATTAAATATCTTTGAAAGATAAATACACGTTGTGTATATTTAAATCGTTGCCTTCCAATTGAAAAATTTTGTCATTTTGTTTGGTTGTAATAATTTTATACATTTATCAATCATTATTATCCAAAAGCTTTTGTCAAATAAATGTGCCTTGTGCTCATTTGCCATTACTGCTTCTTCATGGACAGTCAAATTTTGTAAAGCTACTTTGGTTTTCTGCACACTTCTCAAAGCTGTACAGTAACTACCCCAACGCGTTTTTACTGGCAGTTTTAGTGTTTCACCACATCCCTTCTCTTTAACAATTTGTGCCAGTAATGTACTTAACAATTGACTTTGCTTTATTGTTTTTATTGTATCTACAACTATTTTAACGAAACATACATACAGGTTCTGGTTTTATGCAGTCTTCGCAGAGTAAATTTAGTGTGTGTGCCACGCACCTTAGTGGTATTATATGTGGATGTTCATTTCGTACCAGATCAAATGCTTTTTGTAGGTATATTATTTGCATTATCTCCTATTAACGTTGCGAATACTTTTAGAATTTCTTGACTTAGATATTTACTTGTATGACGATTAGAGACAGTATTTAAGCTTTTTACAAACATTGGTTCCGGTTTAGCTATAATAAAGTTAAAAATGCCTTCAACGCGTTGATTGCTCCAGCCGTCACATTGTAAATGTAAGAGTTTCGCCGATTTGAGATTCTCTGATATTTCTTTTCCCATTTGATTATAAATACTATCTAAGTATGTAGTAGCAATAGCTTTCCTTGATGGTGGTTTATATAACGGCTGTAATTCTTGAAACAAACGGATCCACAGGGGATGCTCTGCCATAGATATAGGAGCGTCAGCGACAAATATAGCTAGCGATATTAATTGATCGAAATATTTTTTCCTTTCTTCAGTAAATTCATTTGATTTTGACGATGAAGGTATAGATGTTGTTTCTTCATTTTGCAGTTGTCTATGTCTGATTTGTAACAGCTACTCCGGTGTCAGCAGAATTATTAATTTGGTTCTTTATTACAGTAGGACATTTTTGTAAATACTTACATATTATACATATTACATAGAAACACCCAGACCAAGACAAACAATCATGTTCATGCACACAAATGTTTGACTTGTGTGGGAATCGAACCCGCGACCTCAGGCGTAGCAGTCAGTTATACTAACCACTACGCCATCGAGCCCAATCAAAGTCCAAACAGTCTAGGTTGATGTGTCGCTGTGTGTACATACGGTATTATTTTAAAAATACCTAAACTTCGTACCTTAGCTTGTGACAAACTATCACTTATATCTTTTACACGTTTCCCAACTCGCCGTGTCTTCGGGGTCAATCCAAATTATATTATATCCAAAATTAGTTAGTAATTATGTATGTCGTAGACGAGAAAAAGGATACCTACATTTTTAATAAAGTACCTACCTTTGTATTATTATCCGTAAGTATAATATTGCACGATTTCATCGGAATATAAAATTTACAAGTTACCTTCTCAATGAGAAAGTAATACCTACCTACACTAATGTACAAACAGGCATTGGGACTGCCCAATGATTAACATATTGATAACCGGTTACCAGCCGATGGTTAAGCGATTATTACCTACCTGGTTATCTAATTATACATTATAATATAAAGTGGTTATCGCAATAGTGGAAGTGTTTACGTGATGGTCAACGATTACCGCACTTACTACCTCACTGCTACCGCTTTCTGTCAGATAATATGCTGTAACAGCCATACAGAAAGAATTAATCCGATAGCCAGTGGTTACCGCCTGACGGTTAGTCATGTCATACAATATCTATCTGATGACAGCATATTTATACTTAGGCTATTATTACTTTCTGGTACACCAGTTACCTTGAAGGTTACCAAGTGGTACGTACCTAAGCGGTTACCGCCTGACATCATACGATCAGCAGAAATATTTAAGTTATCGTCGCATCTGTGTCTATACCATTTCCACCCCTGATGTCGCCCTTGTATAAACGACGCTTAAAAAAGTCCAGGATAGAATCAATTAGCAAATTTTATCAAAAATATTTTTATTCTGGTAAATAATTATTCTTATACCTAATGTATACAATATGTAACAATAATAAAATGTGTCTTAATTAATGCAATAGATAAACAATCTTGCGTAAATAGTTGGCTTTACAATTTTTAATCGCTTGTTGACAAGAAACTAAGGTAACCCTTTACGATTCCGTATCCAAATTTATCGTTGACATTATCGTAAACATAGCGAATACTGCCCACACATGGCTTATATAACATCAGCCCTGTACAGTCCCACTGCTAGGCTCGGGCGGCCATATTCCACCACGCTGGCCCAATATGGGTTGGTCGACGTCATATATATTCGAGAACATTATGGATACATGAGGGTTTCCTAGCGATGATTTCCTTCACTGTTAATGCGAATGATAGGTAAATAAGTATTTAATACGCACATAACTTCGAAAAGTTAGAGATACGCGCTTTCAGATCGAACTCGAGGCCTCTGCGTGGCAGTCCAACGGTCTCCCCCTGCGCATCAATCGAAAAACAACGATATACGAACATACAAAACTGGAAAAAGGGAACCTAGATGGCGAATTTCAAAATAACCACCATACAAACTAGACAGAAAATATTCAATTAGGCTGACAAACAATAAAAAAAACACTCACTGTTCAGTCCTATTAACAATATACAAAAGTAGAAAAATAAAAGTACATAGTGTTATATCGTGTACGATGATACGAATCAGTACGTGTACAAGTCCGACTCGCACTTGACTGGTTTTATTGAAAGACCGGGAAGTTTATGAAATTAGGCAATTTGTCGAAATATACATACATACGTCATCGGTAATTGTATAAATCCTAGAGAATTAAAATAACGAATTACGGTGATGCCTCATTAGTGCGTTACGGTGCGTCGTCGCAGCGGATCAACGCATTGTATACCACACCTGCGTTGCGACGACGCACGACGTCGCAGCGCAAGAATACGACGCACGTCCTCAGTCCGTAGGTTACTTCTCTCTAGCAGTGGAACACTGTCCTGCACTGTCCGTCGTCGCACCGTTGCTCCGACAACGTCTCTCGTCCGTCGATCCATTGAAACGTCGCGTGCGACGACGCAACTCTATAATGTGACATGTCATTTAAAATATATGCAAAACGACGCAGCGTCGCCGCTGCGACGACGCAACGCAACGCAACGCACTAATGGGGCAGAGCTCTTACTATTAATTTTACTATCTATATAATATTATAACATTTATAACATAGCTTTAAAGAAAAATACCAAACACATATTAACCTACACCACGCAAGTTACCATTACCTATATATATATTTCTTTTTAATGTGGTAGTGTGCAAACGAGCAGATGGATCGCCTGATGGTAAGCGATTACCGCCGCCCATGGACACCCGCAACACTAAAGGAGTTACAAATGCGTTGCCGGCCTTTTAACCTTTTAACCACCCCACTTCATAATAGTTGTCGTGCCCCCAGCGCCCGGCACAGTGAATCGAAAATAAATACCTACAAAAATAGATACTTATTTTTAGGACTTCTAATTATGAGACTAAAGTGTATTAAATTGTAAATGATCACTTAATTATCCATTTACATAATATAAACATTTTTTTTTATAGAAAACACCGTAATTAAATAAAAAAAGCAGATTAAACGAGCTGTGGTATCTGGTCGGAAATATACGACGCTGGCGAAATGGACACGAAAATATTTGTCGGATTAATCCGACGTAAGCGGTTAAAGGGTTAAAAAGGAGTACGCTCTTTTCTTGAAGGTTTGTAGGTCGTATTGGTCTGAAAATACCGCAGGCGACAGTGCATTCCACAGTTTAGTCGTGCGAGGCAAAAAAATTCTGGGAAAACGCACAGTTGTGGACTGGCAACCAGCTAAATGATGGGGATGTCCATTCTGTCGCGTAGAACGATGGCGAAAAGAGGCGGCAGGGATCAGTCTGAACAATTCCTCGGAGCTCTCCCCATAGTTGAAGCGATAGAAGAAGCATAGCGAGGCCACATCTCTATGCAGCGCCAAGGGGTCTAGCCGATTTGAAGCAACCTGGCAGTCGACGATTCGAGTCGCTCTCCGTTGAATGCGATCCAGAGGGAGAAGCTGGTACTGGGGTACCCCTGCCCAAAGATGAGAACAGTATTCCATGTGAGGTCGAATCTGCGTCTTGTAAAGTAGTAGGCGGTGGGCCGCCGTGAAATACTGTTTCAATCTGTTGAGCACGCCAAGCTTTTTCGAAGCTAATTTAGCCTTATCCTCTAAATGGCCGCGGAGCTGGACTTCACTCGATATGTCGACACCAAGTATTGTAATATTGGCTGAGGCAGTTATGGGGATGTGCTCAAAACGAGGAGATACGACGAACGGCAGTTTTTTAGCGGTGAACGCGCAGACTTGTGTCTTTGTGGGGTTAAATCGCACTAAATTAAGTCTGCCCCAATCCGAGACTTTCTTTAAAGAGGTCTCAATTCCACACACAAGTTTGTTTCGGCTCTCAATGACGTTTTCCCGAGAGATGTTAGCGCGGCCGGTATAGAGAGCATCGCTCGTGCTGTCGTCCGCATAACAATGAATGTTGCTTATTTACAACATGTCATTGATATGGAGGAGGAACAGAGTAGGCGATAGCACACAGCCTTACGAGACACCAGCATTTACAAACATGGAGTTAGAGCATTCACCGTCGACTGCGACCTTAATGCTTCTGTCTGCTAAAAAGCTAGTGACCCATTCGCATAATCTCTCGGGAAGCCCATAGGAAGGGAGCTTCGAAAGAAGCGCTTTGTGCCAGACACGATCGAAGGCCTTCGCTGTGTCTAAACTAATCGCCAAGGCTTCTCCGTTTGTCTCGATCGCCTATGCGCAACAATGTGTCAGGTATACTAGAAGATCACCAGCCAACCGACCCCTACGGCAGCCGTACTGCTGGTCACTAAGCAGCTGATGACCCTCTAGGTACCGTAAGAGCTGACAGTTGATAATGGATTCCATTCTCTTCGAGAAAAAGGGGGTTATAGCTATCGGTCTGTAGTTGGATGGATTTGAGCGGTCGCCTTTTTGGGATCGGGTGGACCAATACTGACTTCCATGATGTCGGGACTACGCCAGAAGAGTAAGAGAGCCGAAATAGTCGCGTTAAGACCGGCGCCAACTCAGGAGCGCCCATCTTTAACACTAGGAGGGATTCCATCAGACCCACTCGACTTATGGATATCAAGGGATAGAAGTGCTAAGCGCACTGAGCGTTGGTAGAACCGGATATCCGGCACACAACCGTCACACCGCGGTATGGTAGGCGGTTTTTGTCCCCCGTCATCCAAAGTCGAGTTGGACGCAAAGAGATTGCCCAGAAGATCGGCTTTCTCTTTTGCGTCGTGGGTCAACGAATCATTTCCCGTGTGTAGGGGTGGAAAGGATGACTTGCAGAAATTTCCTTTGATAGCAAGAGATCACAATGCACGAGTTCCCGAAGGAAGACGCTCAAGCCTCTCGCCAATTCTACCGATGTGCTCCGACTTCGCCCTTGCAATGTCTGTTTTGAAGGACCTGGAAGCAAAGTTATACTCCTTTTTTAATGCGCTGGTATTTACATCACATGCCGTCACCGCATCAGCCCAGGCTTGGTAAGCTTCCTGCTTCCTGCGAGAAGCGTTTTTGGAAGATGGACCAAACCAAGGCTGAAAGTTGCCACCAATGGGGACCCCAGAGGACGGAATAGAAACCTCCATACCATGTAGCACCACATCAGCAACAGAGACAGCAACGGCATTGGGATAATCCGGCGAGAAGCATACTTGTCCCCAAGGGTATGATGCAAAGAAGGACCGCATCCCATCCCAATCTGCTGACTTGTAGTGCCACACACGGCGGCTGCGTGCGACACGCGATTGCGGCCGGCACGTGAGAGGCACTGTACTCCGGACAAGGCAGTGGTCTGAGGAACCAAGTGGGGCGCCAACAGATACATGGTAGCCATCCGGATGTGAAGTCAGCAGAAGGTCCAACAGTGAAGGATTTTGGCTCTCCACATCTGGCATTCGCGTGGGCGAGGTAACCAGTTGTGTAAGGCCATATGCCAGGGCGAAGTCGTGAACAGATCTCCCCGCATGATCGGTCTTACTGGAACTGAGACAGTCGGCGTGGTGGACGTTAAAATCGCCAAGTAAAACGATCTCTGCGGACGGGATCTGCTGCTGCACAAAGTCTGAAGCCATCTGGATGTGCTCAATGAGTCAGTCAGTTTCGGTGTCACCGTTATGGTACCTATAGAGGCACGCATAGACGCGAGGATGATCATCGCTGTCTACACGGAGCCATAAGATGGAACAGTCCCTACCTTCAAGATTGCTGAGGCGACGAGAGCTGATATCGTCTCTAACATACACGCACACTCTGGCCCTAGACAGAAAGGAGTTTCCTAGTCCATACCCAGGGTAGTTGAGGTAGCACGTGTCTGCTGGAGACGATATCTGCGTCTCGGTCAAGAAGAGCAAGGCTGGCTTTGCTGTCTCGAGGTGGTGGTGAACAGCATTAAGATTACTATGTAATCCCCTGATGTTGCAAAAGTCCACGGCCAGCGTGGCAGGGGGTGCCATGGTATTTCTACTCTTGCCTCGGGCATTATTGAGCGCAGTTTTGCCGCCCCCCAGAATACGAGGGGCGACCTGAGCATTCACGTGGACGCCCAGAGAGGGATTCTCCAACGCTAGCGCAGTTGGTACCCTCCTGGGGTAGCGTTCGGTAATTAAACTGTGCCATCATAGGGGCGAGGGGTTGGGCCTCCGGTACCCTCACTCACTCGACAAAACACAACGCAAGCGCTATTTCATGCCAGTTTTTTATGAGGAAAACTTAAGGAAATCAATTTTAGTAGACTAGAGTTGCAAATGACTGTATGAAAATATTGATATGGATATTTGATGAAAGCCCACATATTGTTATTAGAAATCTGACTAGTTTCATAGGAGGTTAAATTAAAAAACATAAATCCAGCATGAATACAGGCTTAAAGATTTTTCATTATTGTTTAATTTTGATATAAAAAAATACTCTAATGATAAAAATAAAGGTTTTGAGTAATCAGAAAACAAATTTGAGTTTAGATAAAAAGGTCTAATGACTAAACTACAAATAGTTATGAGGGTGCAGACGGAGTGAGCTGCACATGCTGTAATTGCAACGGAAGTTATGCACTGACTAAACTATAATTAAAATTCATCAATTAATTATCTGTTGCCACTATAACTGAGTAATTGAATACTTTCCATGTTTTTCTTTTTAACCAGTAACAATATTTTATCACTAGATTATGCCTTCGCCACTTGTATCATTTTTTCCACACTACAAATCTTTTCACGTGGTTTACCTCGTGATTTACCCTGTTCTATTTCATATTTATCTATTTTATCCCAACCTTCCCAATTTATGAAAGGTATGTTATTTTCTGTAATTATTTTATTGATTTCTTCAAATCCTCCTTTTGCTTTGGAGTCAGCAGCATTTAAATCTTCACACATTATTTTTGCCACCTGGAACGCATTTCCCATTGTATGTAAGATGACTCCCACTGGTCCAGTACCTAGCCATCCAGCTACATAAAGTTTTGCTAAGTTTGTAGATCCATCTTCCACTACACCCTTATTATTGACTACTAAGCCATTTCTAAATGCTAAATCATTATCCGCTTTTATACTCTTATATCCTATACTTCTAAATACTAAATTACAATTCAATATCTCCTTTTCATCAGTTGGCACAGATTTTTGGTCTTCTATTTTGTCTCCATGAAGTTTATTACAAGTTAATTCAATACCAGTCACTTGCTTCTCATTATTCACTAAAAATTTATTTGGACTCCTAAAAAATATTGGTATGAAATAATTAGCATCTGTACTGGCTTCTAAAGTATGTTTTTCATCTAAGGATTTTAGCATCAATTCTGTCAACCTTTTCCTAGGACGCGCAAGATTAGGAACTATGTTTTTTATATTATGAAAGTCTTCTTCACGCCAAACCGTTTTACAATTCTTCAACTTTAATTGTTCACGAAGCTCTTTGATTGTAAAGGCTACTTGTAAAGGTCCTCTTCTTCCTACTAAATATACTTCTTTTACTTTAGATTCGGCTATAGCATTGAGAGCATGCTCTGTTATGTCAGTTTTTTTTAGTTCATCAATTGGTGAAAGTAAGATTCTGGCAATGTCTAATGCAACATTTCCTTGACCAAGAATAGCAGCAGTTCTACAGGATAGATCAACCTGGAATCAATAACAGACATTATTAATTTTCGAGAACATTAGATTATGGAAAGTATTATTATAGTCTATATTATGACTCTGTGACATACTTTTAAATCTTTATCACTAGGAAGGCCATTATACCAGCCCACAAATTTTCTTGCAGCTACCACATTTATAGCATCTTCATTCTCTATACCCAGAATATTGTCTTCTTCTGCACCATAAGTCTAAAAAATGCCAAAACATATTATTATCTTTATTATGTTGCATCTTAGGCTTACATGTAAGTACTACTAATACAAAGAAAGACCTTACCAGGAGAACAGCATCATAATGTTGTCTCAACTGATGCAAGTGCACATCCTTGCCTAAAGTTATATTTCCATAGAAATTAACATTAGGCTGTCTTGCTACTTTAGTAAACTGGTTGATGACATTTTTTACTTCTGGATGATCGGGGGCAACACCATATCTGTGGAAGGTTAAAAACATTTATAAGGTGTATTAGGCTAACTCCAAAAATCGGGATATTCCAATTGCAAATATCTCCCTACTGCGGTACTGTATTTTGCTACAGCCATATATACCTACCCGGCATTATAATCCCCTCCCGCCCTCCAGTCTGCTCCTGGAGCTATGAGCGAGAGTTCGTGTGTATCGTGACATTTTTGTGAACATTGTCTATTTCGAGCGTTTTTGCTGCTAACAGATTTACCCGAAGATCTATAATTACGAAATCTTGTAAGTTATTTAACTGGTTGTTTTTTTATTCGATAGTTTTTCGTTTTAGTGCTCTGTTTATCAGGCTTAGAAAACTCTAGTGCTACGTTCATTCTTTTTTTCGATATTAGCCGACAGGTAATTCTGAATCATGTACCATTCAAAATTGCCCGATGTTGAGTCTCTAAAGAAAATAGACAGTGGTTTCCAATCTCAAAGTTCTTATTTTTGGAAATATATTAATTTGTTTTCATATTCGAATATTAATTAAGTGACCCCTGATTACTTAATAGGTATAGGTACATTAAGTAGTTTCTAATTTTTTACTAGTTAAATAAAATAATCTATTGAATATCTATAGAAATGATAGTATGATGAATGGATATAGATAGTCAGAACTGCCAGTTTTTGTCGGTTAAATATAGATTTACCCAAGTTTAACAACTCTACATATACACCAGTAGGCATAACTATGTCTTACTAATTATTTTTTTATTATTTCAACCATACCCAATAATTATATAAAAAGGAAAATACCCCGGTACATGCAAAATGACTTATCCAATACAGATCAAGCAGTTAAAAATGGGTTATCTAAGTACGGTGTGGCGAAAATGTATGGAATACCATGAACAACACTTTATGATAAAATAAAAGTAAATTAAGTATAGCATGGATATTGTAGGTAGACCATTAGCTATTCCACGGCAAGAAGAACATCGATTGCCCGACGCTATTAAAACAATGGAAAAATGGGTGTTTGGTCTTTCAAAGGAAGAGGTATTGAATATTGTCGCGGCGTTTGTAAAAATAAACAAATTGAGTACTCCCTTACTAAAAACAAACCAGGCAAAGACTGGTTTATAAATAAAAAAAAGACCCGACTCTCAACTGAAAAAGCGCAACCGGTTAAATATGTATGGAAAAAATGACAGACCCTTTCGTAATTTTGGAATATTTTAAATCTTCTGGAAGATACATTGTCAGATTTAAACCTGTTTGAAAGTCCTCATTTAATTTGGAATATGGATGTAACGTCTTTGTCTCTTGACCCAACTAGGGCAAAAGTTGTTGGCGCCATCAATACACCATGTTTCAGAACAACTTATGGAAAACTATCCAATACTTTTTTCTTTTTTTTTAATTTTGCTCGTCAAAATGAGCAGTGGCCTCCACACCGCCCTCATACCAGCCGAGGCGATGTTAAGATCTCTACTTTGACGGCCTGAGAAGGTGCTTTTCACGCCCCGCTTAAAGGACCCAGGATTGAAGGAAGGAGGAAACACGTGTCTTGGCAGAGAATTCCATGCCTTGGTCGTTCGGTAGAGGTATGAGGACCCAAACTTGTTGGTAAGCACTCTAGTCGACTCTACCGTGTAAGGATGGCATCTGAACCTAGCATGCGTTGTTCTGGATAGGAAAGGGGAGGGCGGAATAAGGTGGAATAACTCTTCAGAGCACTCCCCGTGGTATATTCTGTAGAGCACTCTTTGTGTTCTACTCTTTGTGGAGTTACCAACATAATGATTCTGTTGCCTACCTCAACTTAATTAAACTTTATTTTTTGTCTTTTTGACTTTTATTTTAAACGCCTTTTCAACTCGCGTAAGTGGGTTATTAAAAGTTTGACTACCATAGACCGTTTGCCGGCTTATTCCGAAATACAAATATAACACAAATACGTTTGGGCTACTCAGGGGCCTAATTTGACAAATATTTTTTATTTACGATAAATATGAACGAAAAAGAATTATGTTCCTTATGATTGAATTATGTAAAGCCCACTTTTTACAGTGATTCAGAATTAACCGAACATACTTTGGAATTGAACTCGTACAAAGAAAAATAACCAGGTTTTAAAACAGTTGTATCTATTATAATCAATGATATTTATAAAATTCTTTTAAGTAGGATGTTAGGCTGTATATTGAAGTAAATAAAATTACTCAAGTTAATATCATAAGTACTAAGTACCAATTTTAAATAATTAATGAAAATTCAAACATTCCTTTAACTATTCATAAATCCTTTCGTAATTACCCGAGTGCACCTTGTAGTTAAATAATATATTCATAGAACTAAGAGTTTGTCAAAAGCAGACAATTCTATTTTCAGTCAGAATGTAGCAAAGTGGCACACACTTTCTCACTCTCAACAAACTCAGTGAGTCGGAACATAAAAAAACAATGTAGGTATTTTCGTCATTTACATTGTTCTAAATAGATCTGCAGCAGGAAATAAATAGAAGTGCAAGGTACATGGATTAATTTGTTCAAAGTAACTATAAAGATGTTCTAAGTCAGTTTAATTTACCAAAAGTATAAAATTATTTATTGCCTTTTTGTTCAGGCTACTAGGCATAGCCATACAAAATATAAGGAATAAATTAATAAGATATCGAATAATTACCTTATTAAACCAAAAGGCACAGGAAGTTTTTCAATGATATCAATATTTACAGACTCCAACTTTTTAGTAATATGCATTGCAGCATAAAATCCAGCTGGTCCTGCGCCGACAATACATACTTGCCGAGACTTCTTATTTATTGATGAACAAAACGTTCTTTTTAATAGTTTATAACTCATATTTACAGTTATATTTTTCTTCTAACTTTAACGACAAATCACTCTTATAACTCAATAAAGTAACAGTAACATACATAAATATGCGGATAGACCTATTAGAAATTCAAATATATATGTAAAATAAATCACAATTTAATACAACGACAACAACTAATATATATTACTTTGTTATAAAAAATTCAAGACTATCAACCGCTATCAACAGTATCAACACTTCAACAGAAAAGATCACAATTCACATAACAGTGTCACATGTGTCAAGTTGACAGTTGTTGTAAATAGTAATTTATAACTAACATCAAATAATTAATAATTGTTACTTTGGTATTACGAAATATAATTTAACACTTTACAAGATGTATACTTTATTGTCATTCACAAATTCACATGCATACATAAAATATGTGTCTAGACTCGAGTCTGTGTATTCCCAAAATCAAAGCCCAAAGTAGTAGGTAACATTTTTTTAAGTTAACTTAAATGTTAATCCATTCAGCAGATTGTTAACTTCGTTAATTAACGATTAACGGATTAACGAGAATACCCACCTTTGTATATAGCCTATAGCCTTCCTCGATAAATAGGCTATCCAACACTAAAATAATTTTTCAAATCAGTAGTTCCCGTGATTAGCGCGTTCAAACAAACAAAATCTTCAGCTTTATAATATTAGTATAGATTAGCCATCCTCCCCGGCTACTCACGGGTAACCTTAACAAATTATATACAAAAACCTTCATCATGAATTACTCTGTCTATTGGTGAAAACTGTATGAAAATCTGTTCAGTAGTTTTTGCGTTTATCGCGAACAGATAGACAGACAGACGCGGCGGAGGATTTTATTTTATAATTATAAAATAATAAAATAATATGTAGTGATTCAGTTGCTTTTTATTTGTCGTGTTTTTAACAGTGGAGTGTGAACTTTCTATTTGTGTATTATTAACGCCATGATCGTCAAATAAACATTATCAATCATACTATTCCCTATTATTTTAACTGTATAATTAATAATAATGATATAATAAAATATGTATGTTTTTTTAGTCGAGTATTACAATATGAATACCAAATACCTACATAAACATCCTTACAAGCCTTTACCGTAGGTACCGAATGGCCGTCAAATTAAACTAGTATAGTACATCACTGCAATTAGAAGATTAGATCTAATATTTTTGTTAAATTTATTTTTAATATTGATATAAACAGAGTAGCTATAGTATTCTCAATAATTTGTAGTACTCTAAATTTAGTGTAAATCCTGCTACTTATTGGGAAGATGTCGCATGTCACTGATATGAAACATCTTTTCTCTAGGTTATTTTCTATGAAAAATGGGTAAGTTTAGCGTATAATTCTCTGTTAATTCTATTTACTATTGAGGTATCACGTTTATGTGTTATAAAGGTATCAATACGATAATTTATCGTAACTTATAACTTTTATTGCATCATTATATTTACCAAGTTTACAATTCCAAAGGTTCAATGCTCAAAGATATACCGTCCGGAGCTATAGCCAGGATGTACAAAAATCTGCACCAATTGTTAATAGAGGCAAGGTGACGCCTTTGCCGCCGTTGTCTGAACCAATACCAGACCTTCCACCAGTGAATTATTCTACAGCCAATTCTGAAGAGGGCCTTACAGAGGTCACTGTCCTCAGTAACGGGCTTCGAGTCGCATCAGAAAAGAAATTTGGCCAGTTTTGTACAGCTGGTGGTAAGTAGTCATTTTAACATCATGAATCTCCTGGACAACACTCGGATCTAATGATTATTCAGTGTGACAAGATATTGGCTCATTGACTTAGAAAAATATTATATTGTAATATAAATGTTATATTTATTTATTACTTGGTGGTAATGGAGAGTTAAATAACAATAACATTATTGTTTTCAGTGGTCATTGACTCTGGTCCTAGATATGAAGTAGCTTATCCAAATGGAATCTGCCACTTTCTGGAAAAGCTCAGCTTTGGTGTGAGTATTGAACTATGAAATTATATTATATTGACTGCACAGATTGCTTAGTGGTTTAAATGGTCACCTCACCACTGCCATTGCACCGAGTGTTGTGGGTTCGAATCCCACATGGGACAAAACTTTGTGTAATCCACAAATGGTTGTTCCAAATCTGGGTGTTTTTTGTGTCCATTGTTTGAATGTTTGTAAAGTCCCCTGCAACACAGGAATTATTTCTAGAGCGAGAGTTGTCTTTTTAAAATAAATAAATATTTATTTGCTACTTTAATAATATGTAAACAAACTTTATATTTTTTATTAAAATATCTTACTACTAGATGTGCCCGCGGTTTCACTCGCGTTAATCATTGCTGCACCGCTCCTGTGGGTCGTAGCGTGATGTTATATTGCCTATAGCCTTCCTCGATAAATGGGGTATCCAACACTAAAAGAATTTTTCAATTCGAACCAGTAGTTCCTGAGATTAGCGCGTTCAACCAAACAAACAAATAAACTCTTCAGCTTTATAATATTAGTATAGATTTGCTTTGTTATCTTGAAAAGGTTTGGCAGAGATATGTTAACATTCCTGTTATTAATTTATCTGTATATTGATATAATTATTAATATTAAACCTTTGGTATAAAATCTTTATTATACTTATTAACTTGTTAATATATGTTACTGACAAATAAGTATTATCAAGCAATTTAAATTTGACTGGTTAAACAAAACAAATAATTTTCTTGATATGTGTTTCTTTTAGGCCACACACCAATTTGCCACTCGAGATGTAATGCTCAGAGAACTAGAAAGGCATGGAGGGATCTGTGACTGTCAAGGATCCAGAGATACTACTGTTTATGCCACCAGTGCAGATTCTAAAGGATTAGAAGCTATTACTCAGGTCAGATATTTTCTTGAAAATTACTATTTAAGAATTAGAGCACATCTGTGGAATTTGTTAATATGATTAGTCCTATTTGTGACAATCTGACGACTGGACAACAATCAAAACCCAGATTTCTCTCTAGATTGAGGTATGAGAAAATCTTCATATTTAACTGGGATTTATGAGATCAAAATAATATTTTATTCAATTATGCATTAGCTTTAACCTACTGCTTCCTTTTTCTTTTCCAGTAATTTAAAAGATGCCACAGGTAATATGATTCTGCTTTCAAATACTATCTACTTTTATGCATAATATTGGTTGCAATTAATGAAAACAGCTATTTTCATATAATAAAATATATTTTATTTAACCTATGCCCACCCTGTAGATCTATATAAATCTGGATATTGGTCCATTATACACAGACAAGAACCTTATTACAATTTTATTATATGTATAGCTAATATAGCATCATTATCTTGTTTTGCAGGTCTTAGCTGAAGTAACATTAAGGCCACAACTATCTGCAGAAGAAATAGAGTCGGCTAGACAAGCTGTAGCATTTGAACTGGAAACACTTTCAATGAGACCTGAACAAGAAACTATACTGATGGATATGATTCATGGGGTAAGAGTCTTCACTGAACATATCAACTAGGTACCATAAGTCATAAAAAAAAATCAAGTTTGTTTGATTTTACTTAACAATAGAAAATGTATCTTAATACTGAGCAAGTTCAAACTGTATAGAACTAGCAGTTTAGCTATCAATTTTATATATTTAACAAATTGCATTTTGACAATTATACAATTAAATGTTCATATAAACCAAGATACCTAACTGTTAACTGATGCCTATTGTAAAGTGTTAGGTATACTTGATGTACAGATAATAAGATAAATAAATGTACATATATTACATACAAGGTGACATATATGAACAATAGGGATTCAATAATATGGCCTACTTATTCCCTAATAACTTCTATAGTTCATATCACATAGCAATAAACTAGTAAAATATATTATCTTTCTTAGTGATGTTCTTAGGGTTTAGAATAAGATACAAAATTTAAGTCTTTTTAACAGTAAATGAAATTATTTGTTTCCTCTTTATTCTTCAATGTCATTAGAGTTGTATAAAAATTTAGGTACCTATTAGCATAAGTATAATATTTATTGTACTTATGTTAAGTTTTCATACAGAATTTCAATGCATAATTATGTAATACTTAAAAATTTACCTAAACCTCTAGAACTTAAATTATTTTGAAAGCTATTATCCTTTTACATTTCAGTGAGTCAGTTTTAATACACGACTTCTTTACCCGCGCCTTCTTGAATCTAATCTTATTGCAAATGGAATTTATTGAAATTTACATAGTGGACTATGCATCGTCTGTCATTTTATAGACACAATAAAAAATCTATTGTTATCTCCTGGAGATTGAGTAACGGTTAAGCTAATAGTTATCAACAGATAGAATTACATTATCTTTATAATCTAAGTATAAATTGTTTAGCTGTACCTTGCAATTTGTTACTTACCTATGTACTACAAACTAGTTTTACTGACGTCTGTAGTTGCTTACATTTGGTACTGTTGGTGATGGCAATATTTGATACATAGAGGCTTTTATTTGTAATTGAGGATTCTGATGCAATCGTCTATACCATTAGTTTCCAAAGTTGTCCAGGTGGACCTCTAGGGGTCCACGGAAGACTCGACGGAGATCTACGTTGGCGTGACAAAAAAATGGAGGTTCACAATTCGTAAAGGGGTCGCCGAAAATTTATTTGTTTTCGATAGTGAAGAACTAAAATATGTTGGCTTGACTTCACCGACTGTTCGATAAGCTCAGCGACTGTTACGTGTAAAAACTTGCATATTCCATATTCAGTACCAGTGGTTTTTCGATTTTTCGGTAGAGAATTACAAAAAAAAATTTAAAAAGGCAGCCCGCCTACCGTGGTAGGTTCAGTTACGAGAATTTAAAAAAAAAAGGTCAGCCTGTAGAGATTTGATCATGAACTTGTTTGATTCTTCACCTTGAATATGGTAGATATGTAGCTGCAGGGGTCCACCGGAACCAGCAAAATTTTGCTCTGAATTAAACAGTGCGCGCGCACTCACATATCGCGAAGAGTTGCCGCGCAGCTCGCTGAGCTCGCTCTTTTAATTAGCCACTGTTGCGTTCCGCGTCTTTACGAACGAACGTAGAATGGTAAAACGAGAATATTATGCAATATCCACGCAAACAGCGCTGTTCTTGCGCGTGCACAGATATGAAAGCGCCTTAATATTTTTAAACATAATTTGATCTTCAATTGTATTGATTTCAGGCTGCTTACAAAGGCAACACTCTAGGACTACCAAAGATTTGCCCGAATGAAAATGTGTACAAAATAGACCGCGACGTAATATTGAATTACTTGAAGAATCATTATACACCTGATAGAATGGTTGTCGCCGCTGTTGGGGTAAGATATTAATCATTTATATCTGTCACCATTTGGAAATCAGCTTTTTGTAGTAATCTCATAAATTTATTATCTTTTAGTTGTGATTACTGTTTAAAATCGTATTATACATTTATACATATTGAAATAGAATTGCAGACTTGTCTCATATGTATTTACGATGTCAATAGACATTTTTCATAAATAAACACATTGTAAAATATGTATTTTCTATTTTCAGGTTGAGCACAAACCATTTGTGGAGTTTGTTCAGAAATACTTTGTCGACATGAAGCCCACATGGCATTCACCTGACAGTTCAACCTTTACACCTAAAGTTGACAAATCTATTGCACAATATACAGGTGGAATGGAACAGGTGAGTCATTTTATAGTTGGACAGGACATACGAGCTGTGAAATGTAAAGCATTAATTTGTTGGTACATTGTAAGATAGTAATATTTTAAGTATTGAGAATGAGTTCCTTGAACAAGGTGGTGTTGTAATAATGCTCATTAATTTGTAATTTATAAAAACACAAGCCACCCGCCCCGGCTTCACACGAGTAGTATAAAACCTTAACAAAATATACACCTAAACCTTCATGAACCATTCTGCCTATTGAAAAAACCACATAAAAATCCGTTCAGTAGTTTTTGGCTGCCTGTCCATATAAGCGGAGCGAAGAAACGGAGAAATATTAACCAATAGGATTGCATACTGGAGCGGAGCGGAGATTTTATGCAATCCTATTGGTTAATATTTCTTCATTTCTTCGCTCGGGAGCCTCGCTTCGCTTAAATGGACAGGCAGCCTTAGAGTTTATCGCGAACAGACAGACAGACGCGGCGGGGATATGTAGTGACTAGCTTCTGATTTGGTAAATTGGTTATTAAGATACATCCCACAGCATCTATACATTTGCCTGTGTAAAAAGCAATGCAATTTGTAGTGGTTTCAACCACTACGAATGACTAAGTACGTACCTAATTTGATAATATGTCAAGTAGTTGTAATATGTAAGTTATAAAAAATATTGTCAACGAAAAAAATTACAATTACCGGCACTTCCATCGCTTTGGTCTCACTATTTTGTGGTTATAACATAACATGTATTTTGTTTCAGGATGAGTGTGAAATTCCCTTATACCCAGGATCTGATTTACCTGAATTATCCCATGTTGTTATTGGATTAGAGAGTAAGTGTTTTGTTAATTGATTTTTCTATGTTCGTTCATTATAATATCTGCTATAAGCGTTCCTGCACACGATGCCGTCGCCGCGCAATTACACTGTAGATACGAGTCGCGCGAAGCCCGCCACCGCGCCGCCGCCGCGCCGCCACCGCGCGCGTTCCCCTCCCTGTCTGTTTGATTCATTCCATTACCGGCCGTTACGCACGTGCACGTTCGTACGCGGCCGGTAATGGAATGAATCAAACAGAGGGAACGCGCGCGGTGGCGGGCTTCGCGCGACTCGTATCTACAATGTAATTGCGCGGCGACGGCATCGTGTGCAGGAACGCTAACTTACATATCTGAACAGACTTTAAATTGGACGTACTTTCTGTAAAACGTTCCAACCCACACTCGGGCCAAAATCGAGTTATTATTAGCAAATTAGTCACGAGGTTACTATTTACTAGCTGGAAAAATTTGGTAGCTTTACTATCACTCGAAATATGAAGTCATGACTTAGTCGCCCAACCCACATATATGAAGAAGCAATACGGGATTGAACTTCAATCACAATTATCTCAAAATGTTAACTTTGTGGGTTGGAACGTTTTTCAGAAAGTACATCCAATTAAGCAACTAAAATGTGTTGAATTTAATATTGATTGAAGAAATTTTAATGACTGAAGTTGCCGCCTTGCAACTTATAATTCGTTGAGTAAGTTCAATTCCCCATATAGGGCAAGAAATTGTGTGCTCCATAAATAGTTCTTCCTAGTCTGGATGTTCCTTGTAAGAAATACAATAACAGACTAAACAAGGGATCCCTTGTTTAGTCTGTTATATCCATTATAACTATCTACTATGTATGCAGTAATAAACAATATGTTTTGTCCTATTTATAATCGGCCCAGGCCTCTGCTAATCCGTAGCACATCACTCAGATATACAGGTTTTCTTACAAAATTTGTGTTTACCCTACAATTGAGCTATATAACTACGGTATACGTACATAGCTTCTAAAAGCTAGAAGGGTGCGCCGTGCGCCATGGGATTGCCATCAACAGCTCTGACAGGCCAAACCATCAGAAATTCTACTTTCAAAAATACTTATTAAACTCAGAGTCTTTTTCGAAGAGGTTAATGAAAACACTATGTGGGTCTGTCTATTAGTGACAGGCATAACTCCGGAACTACTGGACTGATTGACTTGTAACTTGGTGTGCAGATACCTTGTAGTCATACCTCGGTCGAGTTTGAATATGGGCACTGTGAGTCAAAAGAACCCCGAGATATAGGGGTCACATATTTAAAATGGAAAAATATTGACTTTGTAACTTGGTGTGCAGACACCTTGGGGTCATACTTCGGTCGAGTTTGAATATGGGCCCTGTGAGTCAAAAGACCCCCGAGATATAGGGGTCATTTCTTTTACATTTAAGACGAAGAGGTTCAATCCTGGGTTTTTGCACCCATCTCGTTGCACATGCACTTTATATAATGTAACTCCAAATTAATTTTTAAATTATGTAATTTTAGGTTGTTCTCATGGTGACCCAGACTTTGTGGCCACGTGCGTGTTGAACATGATGATGGGCGGTGGTGGTTCATTCTCGGCAGGAGGCCCTGGCAAGGGAATGTACACCCGATTATACACAAATGTACTCAATAGGTAATTGTCACTATACATTTTTATTTCGCGACTGTTTACTAAGCACCGTAATATAAAAATATACAGTTAACCCCACCAAAGAGAGGTCTGTAGATGTCAATATTGACATATTTTCAGTATGTGATGAGAATGTCGTGTTATGTAAAACATACCATCGCAAATTCGAATGTCATTCCGATTGTAATCATTAGCATTAATGGAAAGGCGTTGTCTTCACCTAACTTGCTGGACAATAGGGGCGGTTCTATGTATCTTTAACTACTATAGAAATAACATTTTCATTGTCGCTTCATTAGTAAGATTTTACAGAATTGCAGTTACTGTGCTCTGGAAAGTATATGGATTTAGTTTGACGAACTATAAGTACTTGACAATATTATTTTATGCAGATATCACTGGATGTTCAATGCTACTGCTTACAACCATGCATACGGTGATACTGGACTATTCTGTGTACATGCCGCATCTCCGCCTAACCGCATTTACGATACGACTTTGGTGATCGCACGGGAATTAGGACATATGGCTGGAAAAGTTGGCGAAACTGAACTCAGGGTATGTAAATCCAAAAATGATCACTTCAGATTATAATCTCTTGTCTAGCATCTACTAGCTGTAAGAAGTTTCTGGTCGTGAAGAAGTAGTGAGGTTGGTGTGGTGCTTTTGTACTCATATATGTAGTCGTTGAACACGAGTATATTTATTTACTCTTATTACGCTTCGCGAATTCAGTACGTAACGAAATTCGTCGTAAATTTATAGTATCTACCTATTTCCATTTTAAAAGCTTTCACATGGTCTCTAGAGGTATTAGACAATGTATTGCCATACTATTTTAAGACCATAATATACTTAATGTTATTTTGTGTTTTCAGAGAGCTAAGACTCAACTACAATCAATGTTATTGATGAATTTAGAAGCAAGACCAGTAGTATTCGAAGATGTTGGCCGACAAGTCCTTGCTACCGGCAAAAGAAAGCCTCCTTCATTCTTTATCAATGAAATTGGTAAGTGATCACTTGATCAGCTATTATATTGTTTTAAATTTCATTGCTATTCCCATGTTCCGTGCACAAGCCATAAGAACAGCACTTACGAGTCCTGCCTGTATATGAGCGGCATTCTTAAATCCTGCTGTATATTGTGTAATTGTAATAATTTCCCTATAATATCTTATACATAGCTTCTTTTTGTTGCAGAAAAAATCACAGCTGAAGATATTGTTCGCATTGCAAAACGGATGCTAAGCGTAAGGCCGTCAGTAGCTGCGCGCGGCAAACTAACGCACCTTCCTACATTTGAAGAGATCCAATCTAACATGACTAGTAACACTGACGCCTCCCTAGGCCGAAGACTAAACCTTTTCCGCGCTTAATATAGTTTACCCATTTGGAATAATTAAATATATCTTAGTTATAAATTGTTAAAATAAAGTTATTCGTTTATTTAATATGCAACTGGTTTCTTTATTTTCTTTCTATAGAGCTATTACATAGTACACTTGTACATTATTTACACTATTTATAAACTATATACAAAAGATACAAACATAACATATGGCAAGACATTTGATTTACATAAAAACAATGTTACATTGTTAATTTTTTAGTTAATGTTACAAATTCGTTACAAAATTCAGTCTTCAAATAAAAATAAAATGTGAGTCTACATATTATATAATAATATAAGGTTAAAGCATCTATTGACTGCATACACAAAAAATATTACTATAGTAATAAGACGCAACATTACGCAGCTTGATATGAATAAATTCGATATAACTTATAAATACAACCTACAGCCATCACATAAAATAAAACATTACTAATCTAGACTCATTGGTAGATTGCTAATGCATTACAGGACATATGAAACTAATACATATGCAACAGTATATACTTTTGATTCCTTATTGCAGAAAGAATAAGCATTGCCATTCAACGTGGCAATGCTGCCAGTCTTCTGGGCACACTACCGGTCGACTGTGATGCGGAGGAATTTTATGACGCCTATTAGATGGTTTTAGTTTTCTTTTTCTTTGTTTTATAATATTTTAGGTATAAGTCATTTTTAAAGAATTATGATTATATGTACATATTCCTTATTTGAATGTAAATCAAGGTCATAAACAGCCAGCACCAAATTTATTTTAATAAATAAGTATCATTGCCTTTATTGTGCTAACTTGACAGCAGTTTTTGCAGCCTCTTCAATACCATTAATGATCTTGAGAGGCAACTTAGACTCTTCTAACAGCCTTTTAGCTTCCCCAGCATTGGTACCCTCTAGACGAATAACAATCGGATGCTTTGGTGGATTTTCTTTTAGAGCAGCAATAATTCCATTTGCAATAGTAGCACAGTTGATTATTCCTATGAACAACCAATAATTCATATAATAACATAACAAATGTGCTATATGTATTATCACTTTAACATTAGTTTCTCAACTCACCAGCAAACACATTGACGAAAATGGTTTTAACTTTGGGGTCCGATTCCAAAATTCTCATAGCAGCCGAAACTTGTTTCTGCCCAACACCACCACCAAGGTCCAAGAAGTTAGCAGCTTTTCCTCCATTCAAGGTGATGATGTCCATGGTTGCCATGGCCAAACCGGCTCCATTGACCATACACCCAATGCTACCATCCATATCAATGTAGGCGAGGTTGAGAGCTGTAGCTTCTCTCTGAAATTATAACATTGATATTTTTGTAATACATATCATACAAATGGCTAATGAACTAATCAAGAGTATGTGGACTATTAAGTGAGAGCAAGTTATCAGGCCTCTTTGTATGCATTCGCTCGCGTGTGTACGCTGTGCCCCGTCGCGTGTTGATAACCATAAACCACTCTATGTGGACACTAATGCGAGTGAACATACAATGTCTTTCAGCAACACTTACTTGTTCTTGCCTGCTTTCACTTGGTGAATAACTAAGTGCTGACCAAGTGAAAACATGACAAATTTAAGCTGTGTACTTCTTTATCTTAGGATTAGCAAGTACACTTTTCCATGTGTAAACTATGAGGAGAATTTTAAAAATAATGAGATTTGTCTCCCCTTGAAAATGTCTGTTGAAAAGCAACCAAAATATTGGGGAAAGTGTACTTTCCCTAAATTAAATAGAAATAAACAGTACATAGTAAGTGTTTAACAATAGTAGTTTAAAGTTTTATTGTTAAACACAATGCAATAAAATAAGCTGTGTAAAGTTGTTTAATTACAATAATTAAATTATTTTAGAACCACAATGTTTAATATCACATAATTATGATATTACCCATGATTAATTTGTAATAATAAAAAATAAGCTTTATTTAATTGAGGTGAAATTGGTGTATGATTCATTTATATCCATGTAGGACACATGACTGTAGAAAAAGATTGAGATATATTTTGATTCAGATTTTTTCAATATTTTAATAGTTACAAACCACTATTGTAAAACTGTTTAAATTATATCCTAAAATACCTAACCCCAATATTTTAAATTATTAATTATTGTTATCATAACTATTATATGGCAATATATGAAGTTGGGCTGATAAGAAGCTTACACTTTGATAAGCATTGATATCAAATTCTGTGTAAACCTACCATTATTTATACATGAGAATTAAATTATATCCAATATCATGAACATTAAACAATGATATGGGAATACAATTTTATCACAAATATACCTATTAAAAAATGCAAGAGTATAAAGGTAACATTTCAATAAAATTCAGCGACAGTGCTATTTTAATTATTTTTAGGCATGATTATTTTCATTTTTAATGGCACATTTTATTATGTAAGAAATGTTTTCCAGATTAAGTCAATTTATTTTAACTATAACTGAGGGATTTCTAGATATCTAATCAGTACTCTTGTGATAAAATAAGAGTATAATCTAACAGACAAACCTGTATAGGACAATTTTTTATAATATCAGCAATGAACATTAATGGTGTAAAGAAAGAACAATGTTTTCTACTAAAATTATAGAAGAGGCCTTGTGAGGCCATGTGTCTTCTACCTGCTATCTCATTTTACTAAACATTTTTTGGCTGCTTAAACTTCATGGCATTACATACCTGAATAAACGTATGTGTTAATTAACACGTTAAGCGCCACATATTTTTGTCATTATACACCCTAAGGCCCTAGTGCACCTCTAACAGGTATATCTGGTTATACACCTGTTTTATTTGAAAAAAATCCATAACTCCTAAACTAAATAACATATCTATACCCCAAATACCTATATACCAAACGATTTGTGAGGGCCAGGGCTACAAAGTTGCCATACAAAATGTTCGTCGCGGTGTATATTCACTGATACACTGGTCTGTGAAGTTGACTACTCCAGGTATATAACTAGCCTATGAGAGTTGCACTAGGGCTAATATACACGTGGCTCTTAACATGTTAAAGACATGGTAAACTATATGCTAATTTTATCCATTATTGATCAAAACTATACAACTTTCTTTATAATATAATAATATTCTATCACATACATACAACACCATCTAGCCCAAAGTAAGCAGAGCTTGTACTATGGGTACTAGACAATGGATAAACATACATATATTCTTGTTTTTTTTGAAATACATACATATTATATATAGAAACACCCAGACCAAGACAAACATCCATGTTCATGCACACAAATGTTTGACTTGTGCGGGAATCGAACCCGCAACCTCAGTCCATATTTGTAAATACTTACTTCACGAGGATCTGTTTCTGAAACATCATCTAGGGCAAAAATGGCTTCTTGTCTGAACTTAGCTCCGTCATCAAAATTGATCTTAGCGTCTACAGAAACAACTCGTCCATCATCAGTTTCCACTAGGGGATTTATCTCTAGCTGTGTGGCATCTACCTAAAAGTATAATAAATTATAATATACATATTTTATATAATTTAAACTGTCGTCCAATGCTTCAATTCTTGAGCCTAGACTCGACTAATTCATATGTTAAGAAATATAATAGCTAAAGTGTAATGTACCTGCAAAAATAAATTCCATAAATTTTTTATCTCTTCTGCGCACTTATTTTTCAATGCACCTTTGAACTCTAAAAATTCTGCCACTTCATTGGCTAGCTTATCTGTGACACCTTCATAGATGTCGATTGGTATTGTTTTCACCAAGTGAGGTGTCTTTTCTGCAACTGACTCAATGTCCATCCCACCAGCAGGGGAAGCCACAATTGCAGCACCATTGCAAGTTCTCTCCAAGACAATACTGAAATATGTCTCTCTCACAATGTTTACACTCTCTGCCACCATAACCTTTTGCACTAAGATACCATCTTTTGGTGTTTGTTTAGTGATAAGTTTATTACCTATCATATTCTTGGCAAGCTTTATGATTTCATCCCGGTTTTTAGTCAGATGAACGCCACCTTTGAATCCATTATTAAAATGGCCTTTACCTCTACCACCAGCTAAGATTTGTGCTTTTACAACGTATTCATCAACGTTAAAATCGGATAAGGATTTGGAATCTAATTTAGAATCTATCACACGAAAATCTTGAACTGTTACGTTATATTTTTTTAACAAGTCTTTACTGTGGAATTCTTGCAAATTTAAGTTTCGCCGTGCGGTTATTTGTGGGTAATATCTCGGGGCTAGTACAGTTAATAGTTTAATGCTTTTCGTGTTCTTCAAAGCAGCCATAGCGAACTTTGTCCAGATACCAATTTATGAATGTTAACCTATGACAACAAAAAACACACTATATACATATTACTATAAAAAACATTGAGCTACGCCGATACGATCAATGATTTCATTGATAAGAGAACTAGTTTATAAATAATAAGAAAATATTATGTACCCCGGTACACTAATAAGTGCCTGCCGCCTGAAAATGACAGAAAATTACTGAAGTGAAGTGAACTGCAAGTAGGTAAATTACAGATTAAATTATTGTTCTAGAAAGTGTGACAATATGAAAAAAAATTGTAGATACGTAATCGTAAGCGTGACGTACCTAGCGTAGGTACAGACATTTATTACCATTTCATAAATGTTTGTGATATTTCCAGAGATAGAATATAAGTTGTTACATCAACATGCGTGTGTGTGTGCGTGTTATGCACGAATAACAATGCATTTGTATTTGGAGCAAATCGTAAGGTTTCGGGCACAAAGTCTCGGGTTCAATTCCGGATGGGATAAAGTGATAGTGGGTTTTCCTGATAAGTGATTGTCATTGGCAGTGGAGTCTGACAATGTGCCTCCCCCGACCACAGAATAATGGACTCACAAAATTTAGGATACAACTCCATATACGGTAAATGGCTTGTCCCCTACTAAGTACTAATATTACGCAGTCGTGCGCTGAACGGCTATAAACTATAAACGTGTTCTGACTATAACTAAGAGCACTGATAAAAGTGTAGAATATTCTTAATGCTATTAATTATATTGCATAAATAATATTGGTTTTCTGCGTAATTTGCTTAAAGTATTACATACTGCTAATCGTTACCGTTACCGGCGAAGAAAAGCACTGCAAACCAGTGTTGCCAACTCCAATAAATTCGAGTCGCTAGATTCAATATCAAAAGTCACCAGAAAGTCGCTAAAACTTGGCTAAAACTGATTCTGCTGTGATTTTTCGATTTTTCGCTAGACAAATACTAAAAAAAAGAAATAGGTCAGCCCGCCTGCCGTGGTAGGTTCAGTCCCGAGAATTTAAAGGTCAGCCTGTAGAGATTTCATAAAAAAAAACCATAATATATCTCTTGGCACTGTGTAATTCTGTGTCGAATTAACAAAAAATGTATTTATTACAAGCCTTAAAATTGTTTTAATTTGTACTCCAAAAGTCGTCAGATAAGTCGCTAAAACATTTTTGTCGTCAAATCTTCAACTTCAACTTCAACTTTTCTCAGTGTCGAATGGCTCCATCGAATAGGTATCGATGATTCTGCCAACGTCAGGGTGGAAAAAAATTGTGGTTTGATAAGTAATCAGTAATATGACCATTGACCGGTAATTAGAGCGATGGTTCTTCTTTGGGCTACAACAAAAACAACACAAATATTAGTAATATATACATAGTAGTAAGGTTTAGAATATGGGAGAGGATAAGGAAAATCAACGATAAGCATAGCGATTGACGAGAACAAAAGGGGTAGACTATATTTTGATTTTATTAAGTGAGATGAATTTATATAAAGTTTTTATGAATGGGGTGTGTGCCAAAGTTAATAGAAAGGGGTATATTGACAGGGCGAGAGATCTGTTTAGGAAGTAGATCATAAAGAGGATAGGATATTTTAAGGCAAAAGAAAAATAGATGTTTCAAGGTGCCCTCATCGAGACCAGACTCGCAAAGAGAATGATCTCTGACCCCAATTTTGGCTAAGAAGACTGGAGAGCAAACAAAACCCAGACGGAGACGGATAATTATAGACGTAGCCAGTTTATTCACGTTCTTTTGTCGGTAGAACCACGGTCTGGAAGGGATAGAAGGTTGAATAGAACCATAGAACTTGCCTTTAATCAACTTGGACGCTTGCCACATACTGTTCCAAGCACCAGTTAAAGAAGGACGGGCCAAAGAACGAAGTTCACGAGGGAAGCAGTAATTATGGACCGTGCAACCAGACACCGCCGCAACCTTAGCACAGGAATCTACAAATTTGTTACCTACTATACCCAAATGACTAGGGATCCATGCCATAGCCACCTCTATGCCCATCAAGTGGCACCTATACAATAATGCTTTTGTCTTATGAGTAATAATAAAGTTGTCACGACAGCGAAATGGATTTTTTTGTAAATCTGCAAGACAACTCCGAGAGTCCGAGAGGATAAGCGCCTTGTTCAGCTTGTGTGACTCAATAAATTTCATGGCTTCTAGCAAAGCTAAGGCCTCACCAGCAAATATAGATTATATCAGATAGAACGATTCATAAAGAAGTGTTGTCACCCATGTACGTTACTCCCTACTTAATTTACTTTGTTAGTTTGTAGGATTGCGGTCAATAAGTACCTAATACACAAACTATGTAAAAACTTTGTTTATTATTATTTTAAAACATTTAAACATTTTATTTTAAAATATTTAAACTTTGTCATCATATGGAAAACTGCAAAGTAATAGATATTTTGGTTTAATTAATCGCTTTGTGTAATTATAATTAATTCATAACATTATCTAAATGTGATTTGAAAATGATGGCTCACGCAATACTAGACATCATAATCAAATATAACTCCCACAACAATTGTGGGAGAATAAACAACTAGAATGCGGCAACACTGAAATTTGAGGTTATGAATGATTTGATTTCATATTTTGGCTACTAAATCTATTATTTTGTACTTGACGTAAATCTATGTGTGTAAGACACAATCAATTAAAACATTAATAAGCTAAAATTGGCTTATACTTACGAGTGGAAGGACAATTTTGGTGTTTTCGTTTCACTATCACTTTTACATCCTAATACACTACAATGAACCATATTGTCTTTAATATATATAAATAACCAGTTCACTGAGTGTTTCCTTTTGTAATTTTCACAATAATTGTGCACTTTTATTGAAATTAAACAAAAATTAACGCTAAAACGTAAGCAAGCGACTCTCAACTGTCAAATTTGTTTAGCACAGTACTGTGCTGACCTTGAAAAAACCGGCACGCAACGCAAGACAGAAAATATTCTCATGCTGTCTCGTTTCTATACACGTCAAATTCATAACTCCTTCTTACTCTTGTGTGACTGAAACAGATGCTATCAATTTGTCTATAGTTTTCTCCGTCTACGAGTTAATACATAAACTACTGTGTGAACATATATGCAAAAATATTATATAATTTCGCAGCAGTATAAATTATAATAAATATATGTGATAGATCAGCTACATATTATGAGAAATTCTTGGCGAAAAGTAAATTCAATTCATTTTTCAGTAAACCAAAATGTTTAACGAGTTCGAAGCGAAAACGTCGATTAATTTTATTTTATATGAAACTAGCTGTGCCCGCGGTCTCACCCACGTCAGTAGTATTTGTGGTTACTGCGCCGCACCCGTGAGCCGTAGCGTGATGTTATATAGCCTATGTCCTTCCCAGGGTCTCAGGCTATCTCCATTCTAATATTCTAAATTTCATCAAAATTGGTTCAGCGGATTGAGCGTGAAAAGGTAACAGAGACAGACAGACAGAGCGACAGACAGAGTTACTTTCGTATATTTTATAATATTAGTAAGGATTGCGGCATTTGAGCGGGCTAAAGCCACCTATTTGAATGGTAAATATAATTATTGTATATTTATTTATGGTAACATTGAATAATTGATGCCAACCTTCACACCTAAAAGAACTTCCTTTTTCTCGTGTTCTTTTGACAACACGAGGTTATAATCGCTATTTGCTTGAAAAAGTATGTAATTTTTATAAATAAAGTTACTGTTTTTGTATAATAGTGTTATGTGATAAATTATAATCGTGCACTGTTTATTTGTAGGCATCAATAATGGCTGACGAGAACTGGAATGATGATGCTGTGGACGCGGGCAGCATGGCTGTTGACAGCATGCCACTTCCCCAACCGGCTGATATCCCCGAAATTAAACTTTTCGGAAGATGGAGCTGTTATGATGTCCAGGTGTCTGACATGTCCCTACAAGATTACATCTCTGTTAAAGAAAAGTATGCAAAATACTTGCCCCATTCTGCAGGCAGGTACGCGCACAAACGTTTCCGTAAAGCCCAGTGCCCCATCGTTGAACGTTTGACCAATTCTCTCATGATGCACGGCCGCAACAATGGCAAGAAGCTAATGGCCGTCAGGATTGTGAAGCACGCTTTTGAGATCATTCACCTGCTAACTGGTGAGAACCCTCTGCAGGTTCTGGTAACGGCTATCATCAACTCTGGCCCCAGAGAAGACTCAACTAGGATCGGTCGTGCTGGTACAGTGCGCCGACAAGCCGTGGACGTCTCTCCTCTGCGCCGTGTCAACCAGGCTATTTGGTTGTTGTGCACTGGTGCCCGTGAAGCTGCATTCAGAAACATCAAGACCATCGCTGAGTGTGTAGCCGATGAACTCATCAACGCTGCTAAGGGTTCATCAAACTCTTATGCCATCAAGAAGAAGGATGAGCTGGAGCGTGTTGCTAAATCCAACCGTTAATACTTATATTTTAAGATATGTCTCAATAAAAAAAGTCAGAAAATGTATTTGTTTCATTTGATTTCCAATTAGAGTTGTTGAGCATAATTATATTTTAATTCAAATGAGCGTATAATGTAGAGTGTTTCAGTATGTACATTTTCTAAATTGTAATGTTATAATGTATTAAACTGAACTTCCGATTAGCAGTTTTTCAAGTTGTGACTTGTTGTCACACACCAATAATTACTAGAGATAGTGGAGTTAAATATTTAAATGATCAATAATTAATAATACATACTATTTAGTAAATTAGAGTATTAAAAGTGTAAAATTGTGATCTAAATGATTTTTGACTTGAATTGATAATAAGTTATATAGGTATTCCATATTAGGTTATAAACCTTTGTGCTTTTAATCGGTATTCAGTAAACATGCGTAGCTGGTAAATAGATGCTTTGTATATTATATATTATACAAAGCATCCATTACATTTTCTTTAGTTACAAAGGACATATACCTTTACAAAGTGTACAAAATAAAGATATTTTTAGGTACACGTGTACATGACATTTAGTATATTATGGTTACATTTGTTACTAACATAATCGAAACCTATGTTCAATTCATTCATCCTAACAATTTGTTAGCATGAATGAATTGAACATATCGATTATGTTACTCTAAAAAATCGATACCTACTTGCATTTGGCAGAATTATATAGCTTTCATTATTGATATATAAATACATCAATGCTTATACTACTTTTAAATATTTATACCTATTTTGTTTATTTGTAATGAATAAACTTAAAAGCTACAGGGCCGATTTTGAAAATTCTTTCAGTATTTTAGAGCAACTTTGTCCAGAAGTAATCCTTACTAATATTATAAATTCGAAAGTAACTGTCTGTCTGTTACCTTTTCACGGCTAAACCACTCAACCGATTTAGATGAAATTTGGTACAGATATAGTTTAAAACCTGGGGAAGGACATAGGCTACTTTTTATTAATGTAGTTACCATGCGGGCGGAGCCGCGCGCAAAAGCTAGTATAATATAATTATAACATCACGCTACGAGCCACGGAACCGAAGCAGTAATCATAAAAGTGTGTAAGACGCGATGGAAAGCTAGTAATTGATAAAGCGATACGGTGATGGCCTAGTAATCGTTGAATTGCAAAGACATTCATTTTAAGTATTAATGGCAAGCCTTTGTAGGTACCTAAATGACTGTTCATTTTAACCGAGATAGTTTCATCATCAGTAAAGCAACAGTGTCATAATACTATGACCACAACTTGTATATAATACTAGATTTTGCTCACGTAAATGTAGGTTATGTCGTCAATTTTCTATCCCTCGGATACAGTACATACTTTGTCTGGAAGAAATACTAATGTTCTTTTACTGTACTATTGACTACGGCGGCGCGGCGTATGCTAAACTTCATGATAATCGGTCAAGTAGTTAGTGCGTGAAAACGTAACAAACAAACTCTCATTCGCATTTTTATATTAGTTAGGATATACTAATTGGCGATTCAGATCATCAGATGTGGTATGGCAGATTTTGAACGATTTATGCGTTTTGGGAATAGGACGAGTACTAGGCTTATTCCCGTGCGCTCCAAATCTATTGTTCTCTAAAATTCATTTTTCCATACATTAGTTACCAGGAGCTCCATAGATATTTATATGAAAATAATTAATAAAGCCACATTTACCAATTTCATTCCCTACAGCTCCAAAACATTCTCTACATACTTTGAGATTTTATTTCTTATCAAAAACTAATATTATATTATTACATGTATGAATTCTGCTAACCACACAGTTTGTTTTGCAGCTCTCGGGAACACACTAGTATGTAGGTCTATAATTAATTATCTGTAATATAATTTGGAGCTCTTAGGAATAAATATATGAAGATCAGAGGATTTAGAGAAATAATTTTTCATAAGCTTTTGGAGCCTTTGAGAACGATTTTACAAAATAATAACAATATTTTATTTTGATCTTGGACTGCTTGGGAGCAAAATAGCGGAGCGAGCGGGAACAAGCCTACTATACAAGTGCCTATAGATAACCATTAGATGCCTAATAGCAAAAAGTAGTTATTGGTATCCTTGAATATTATATCGAAGGATACAAGTACTCGCAGTAGTAGGTAGTGGTCATTGTGGCAACTTAAATCAACTTTCTTATTTAAAGAATAATAGAATCGATTTAAGAGTATCGATTAAATCTGTAGAATAAATTAAGTAGCATTATCCAATCCCACCTAATTGACCTAATCCTGTCAACTCATCTGTTAAAAATGACATTACAATCACATCAAACGTCAAAAAGCTAAAGTGACATTCGGTACATACATATTCGACGTTGCATTTATCAAAAATATATAGAAATAAACTTATTTACTCTTATAATAAAAACGTTACAAGGAAAAGGTTGAAATGATACACAGTTTATTCATTATAAATCCGTCCGGGTAAGTATTATGCTAATATAAGATACATTGGGTGACGAGGAGGATTTATGATTATAAATATTTTGTATATTTTTTGGAAGTTTATACTTTTCTTTTTTCTTGTCCGAGAGGTAAACACTTCAGTAACATAGTTTATATCTATTACTTATAATATATTACCAGGCTTGAAATTTAATGAGAGAAAGTTCCAATTACTTCTGTGTATTTTCCTGGCATTCAGCTTTTACTTTCTCAATACCCATTTTAATGTAATATAAATTCTATATAAGGTTTAAAATGATTACAAAAGACATATTTTGCAATAGTTTAATAGCACACTTCCAGTTTTTATGTAGTAAAACTTTTATGTTTTCAGGGATGTATTTCTTGAGAAGCATTGGCGGAGTGTTATACCGAGATCAGTATGTGACTACTATTTGGAAGCCCAGAGAGCATCACCTAATGTATGTAAAACTCCTGCCTTAGCAATATGAGTAGACTCACTTTTGTTTATCTCTAATAAAATATATGCTGGAGTATTACACTCACATTTTACCAACTATGTATGTCTTATGAATAACTTTTGCAAGTATAATAGCCAGTTAAATTTAGGTGTGTACCTGTGCTTACTATTTGGGCATTTACAGTAGTAAATATATATAACTTATATGTATTTAAAATATATAACATAGTTATTGTATCTAAACTGTCAGATGAAGAATAATTTGTTTTTTATGAGTTGGAATGTGAACATAATTCCTGTTGTTTGCAGGATGTCCCACCTGTGCTGGCGGCACCTCACCACTACCTGATATCAATACAAAGAGGAGGAGTGGCACTGGTGGCAGTATGCATGCAGGAAGTGGCACCACTATTTGTGATTGAGTTTCTTCATAGAGTTGTTGATACATTCCAGGTATACAACATTAATAAATACCTATAATATAAATAAGAAGCTGGTTTCAGATATTTGGTGATAGAATGGTTATGAAATTTTTTGCAAAACCCTATCTTTGTTTCTATTATCAAGCCTTATGCATAGTTTCCTAGTGGATGGAAAGAGTGTAATGGTCTACAATAGTTTTAAATGGTACATTAATTATCAATATCCATTATACATTTGTATAATTAGAAACAGTAATGATTGCATCTATTTGTTTTCAGCTATTTGAATGTACAGGATTTAGTAGTGTTGGTATAGATATACTAGCACTAATAATGCCTGTTTAAGTCAGGCAATATGTGTGATCAAAATCATCAGCCACTGCAATTGTCTGGAAAATTCATACTTTACCCAGACAATTCAGATGCATGAGCATAACATTTGCTATTAAGACTGCCGCGCAAAATGTGTCAAAACAGGCGATCACAGTTAAGAATAAAATCAACACTTTTTGTTTAATACAAATGTAAAATATACGTTTACCATAACAATGAATGTGTTTACAATTACTCCGTGTAAAGAAATTAAAATAATTAATATATTCGCCTACAAAATTATGTAAATATGCACGAAAAATGCAAAAACGTAAGCTCGTGTTATGTGATTTTTAGATTATAACAGTAGAAATCTATCTTATTTTACAGCTTAAATGAAACATAAATAGTTATATTACAATTTGTCCATCGTAAATATTTAATTTATTGGTTGACAATACAGATACATATTTATCAAAAAAGCACTTCAAATCCTCCATAAAATTTTACTATGGCGGCCGCGCGCCGATTTGAATATGCGCCCACGAGCTCTGTGATTATCTGTCTTACGCTCGGCACAGTCTTAAGATAGTGTTAAAACTTTCTACTGCCCGCAATGATATGAAAACGCTTGAGAGAGACAGCATTAACATTTGACTAAAAGGATAATGCTAAATATTAATATAATAACAATATGTTCATCTTTTATGTAGCCAGAATCTGGTAATATTGCCTATGTATGTGTTTTAAAATTATTGTTTACAAATTCCTATTTAATTTCAGGATTATTTCTCAGACTGCACAGAAACAATAATTAAGGAAAACTATGTAGTTGTATATGAGGTATTATATTTACTTATATTTTTAACATTATATCAATGAGCTAAATATTAATATATAAAAATATGTTTATTTGCAGTTGTTAGATGAAATGCTTGACAATGGTTTCCCTCTGGCCACAGAGAGTAATATTTTGAAAGAATTGATCAAACCACCTAATATTTTAAGGACTATTGCTAATACTGTTACTGGAAAATCTAAGTAAGTTATAGAAGTTGTATATTTATTTTTTTATAAGCCAATAATACAATCATTTCTGTGTCACTGGGAACTTTACAATTAGTCAAACACCAATGACAAAAACTAGACTCTGAACATCTATTGTACCGAGTCCTATATTAGCCCACTGACCCAATGCAGCTGAAACTTATTTTAAACTTTGCTCTGTGTGGTGTTTATTTTTAATATGTGGTCTATATTGATTTATTCTAATAATCAATTTTCACAATGTGAGATCCCAAAGTGTTATTTAGTATTAGTGATATTCTATGTAACTATAGCATATTGAACTAATTGTAGGTGTTATAATACACCTCTGCCTAGCCATTCGGTGCCTACAGCTCTTTAGTGTGTGTTTTAAATGACGTGTTAACTTTGAAATATGAAATAGCAGTATTCCTACTGTTGTGTTTCGTTCGGTGAGTGAGAGTACCGGAGGCCCAATCACCCCCTTACCCCCTTCCCGCTCCTTCTCCTTCCCACTTCCTTTCCTAAAGGGTCGGCAACGCGCTAGTGATGCCTCTGGTTTTGCAGGCGTCCATAGGCTACGGTGACCACTTACCATCAGGTGGGCCGTATGCTTGTCTGCGACCTTAGTAGGACAATAAAAAAAATGCTGTAGCATCCCCATTATATCATATAGTTTTATTTTCTGCAGTTCTAAGTACCCTGATAGATTTTCTGTGAATATGTTTCCAGTGTATCGTCAATACTACCGTCTGGTCAGCTGTCGAATGTGCCGTGGCGACGGTCTGGCGTCAAATACGCCAACAATGAAGCTTACTTCGACGTGGTGGAGGAGGTGGACGCCATCATAGACAAGAGTGGTGCTACTGTGTCTGCAGAAATACAGGGATATGTTAGTAACTAAATTTTCCTTATAAGAGACTATTTAAACAACAGGAATAACCCGTCTGTTGTGGTGAACCTGAATTTATTATATTTCATTGTGTTGGATTAGTTGATGTTGATGGATTTCTGTATCATCCTATAATAAGATATTAGTACCTATTTTATTTGATCAGATGTAATGCTAAATATGTAGTTTAATATAAATTAAGCATCATCATCATCAGGCTATAATAGTCCACTGCTGGACATAGCCCTCCCCCAAAGAGCGCCATAGCGCCCTGTCTTCAGCTTGCCGCATCCAGTATCTGCCTGCAGTCTTTCGCAGATCGTCATCCCACCTGGTCGGAGGGCGTTCTACACTACGTTTGCCGAGTCGCGGTCTCCAAAATTAAGCATGATATATAAAAATTGCAAATGAATGATGGGCAAGATCTGCGTAAAGTTACTCTTTACGCAGATCTTGCCCATCATTCATTTGCAATTTTTATATCTCATGTTTAATTTTATATAATAATATAATTATATAATATATGTATATAATTATATAATAATACATATCAACATTAAATTTGATATGTTGTCAATTCTTGGCATTGACAATATCTATCAATAGAAATAAAACAATTTTTACCAATGACAAAAATAAATACAATTCGATTACAATATTACAACAATATAAACCAATATTACTAATTAATACAATACGAGTTATACACCAGTCGATAGTCCATTGACGGGTGTATTGTATTGATGTACAATGACATAAAAAATGTAGCCGTTTCTTAATGATTTTATCTGCTTGTTTCAGATTGATTGTTGTATAAAATTAAGTGGAATGCCAGATCTGACTCTTACGTTCGTAAATCCACGCCTTTTCGACGACGTCTCGTTTCACCCTTGCGTAAGATTTAAGAGATGGGAGGTAAGTTGTTGTTGCAAAACTCAGATGGTTGCTCCACGAAAAAACTGAAATTCAGCAAAATCTGGCATTTCTGAATTTGGCTCAATTATTTTAAGCCAGGATGAAGACTGAATAGAACATTAACATATACATTTAACTAATGATATTTATTGGTTACAGTCTGAAAGAATACTATCATTCATTCCGCCCGACGGCAATTTCCGGCTGATGTCTTACCACATCGGATCACAGAGTGTAGTGGCGATACCTATCTACGTGCGACACAACTTGACTCTGCGGTCCAACGGTGACCAGGGCCGGCTGGACCTCACTGTGGGACCCAAGCAAACGATGGGAAGGACTTTAGAAAGTAATATTTAAATTTGTAAACGTCTCTTTGTTGTTCCGTAGCATAGGAATGCTACTTTGAAGATTAGTACTAAAGGTTTACTGTCAATAATTTCGTTAATGTCTTTATTTTTGTTTTAAATATTGAGCCAGCTCTATCCGTGTCACAAGGACTTTACAAACATTCAAAAAACAGACACAAATAACACATGCTAAGATAAAGCCATGTGTAAGTTATCGCACAATACGGCGATGCGTGGTTACATGGCTATCGCGCCAAGTGCTGTTTCTTCATGCACCATCTGTCTATAGTTAAGTAACGGGTTCAATTTCCGGATCAGACAGTGTTATTGGGTGTATCTATTTAGCAATTTTCAATAGCTCCAGTAATGCACTTGCGACCGTGATATCCTTGCTCCTTAGTATGTGGGAGCAAAACACACAGCTGGCATAATGCAGGCTGTAATTCATTTTGCCTATCCTTACTGGGATGTGCAGGCCTCAACTCATGTACAAAGTAGAAATGCTCCATATATCGCGGCTCATTTGATTTATTATTGTTATAATTTTGTTACAGATGTAGCGTTAGAGATCTGTATGCCAAAGTGCGTGTTGAATTGCTCACTGACCGCCAACCAAGGGAAATATTCCTACGATCCAGTTAGTAAGGTGCTTTTATGGGATATAGGACGTATCGAGTTGCCAAAATTGCCTAACATTAGAGGAACTGTAAGTATCTTAATCATTTTTCTTTTTTTTTATAATAATATTCTATCACATACACACAATACCGTCTAGCCCAAACTAAGCAGAGCTTGTATTATGGGTACTAGACAATGGATAAACATACATATGTATATACATTTTTTTTTTGTAAATACATACATATTATACATAGAAACACCCAGACCAAGACAAACATCCATATTCATGCACACAAATGTTTGACTTGTGCGAGAATCGAACCCGCGACCTCAGGCGTGGCAGTCGGTTACACTAACCACTACGCCATCGAGGCCGTCATTTTCCTAAGGAGACCTTGGTTTCCATGTCCAATTTGGGCAAAATGCTATTATGATTTATAAGTTTTTGTCTAAGTCAGAAGCAGGACAGAATCGGAAAGAATGACACATAAATAGACTATGTTTAGAAGTGTAGCTATATAATTCAAACATTTAGGGTTGGCCAGAATAACAGCTGATGAATGAACCCCAGAATACTCCGATGACTCATGTAAGTACTAGATCTTCATGATAATGATTAGCCAAGGTTTTAGTCCTAATTATTATCATCTTAGCCGAAAAACTCACTGCTGGACATAGGCCTCTTCCAGGGTTTGCCAGTCACATCGGTCTTGGACCGCCTACATCCAACCGCTTTCCGCGACCCTTACCAGGTCATCGGTCCACCTTGTGGGAGGCCTACCCCTGCTGCGTCCTCTAGTGCATGGCCGCCATTCCAGATCGTCTCTGCTCCAACGACCGTCGTTTCTGCGGGCTATAAGCCCTGTCTCTTGCCACTTAAAGCTCGTAATTTAAATGCTCGATCAAGCACATAGGTCTATAGCATGACTGGTTACACGATGCACATATTAAAGTACGGTCTTAAGTAATCGATTCTCGTTCCAAATATGTATTCAAAAATTTATATCAAATTCATTAAAGTATAAAGGAAAAAAGGATCATCATACCCTTCTCTCGCCTCCCTGCGCTATCAAAGATCATTTATGTTGTTGCTCGATTCTCGCGCGGTGGAGACTTGCCCGCTGGTGACACGGAATTCACACTTTGGACGTGTTAGTGCAATATTTTCATTATTTACTTATTTATTTAGGTTTTCGTTCTCCTTGAGGTTAATGTATTGTGTCTATAGTGTTTTATTTGTTAGATATGTGAGAGTAATATTTATCATGACAACAAATATGGTCCCTATTCAAGCAATTACAGTGTATATAAGTTTATTATATTCTATAGATGCAGCCCTGACATATCTTCAGTGTGCTTTAGAGAATTTTTAGAGTAACGTTTCAGCATTCAGTTAATTTAATGTTCAAAAACATATTAGGCTTGTTTTATTCTGTAACACTAGTGATGCAGACTACAATAATTACTGTAGCATTAGACAATAAAGATTAATAACCTTATATAAATCTCTTAGCGACAACGACGCTAAGTTGTTAGCACTGTTCGTATCCTGTAACATATTCCTTTGCGTTAACGACATTCCAATTCTAGCATTTTTAGGCTAATCACCAGCAATTTGGATTGCTAATAATAAGAATCCTTGTTAAGTATGCCTGCTTAATCGGTTGTATAAGAAGCGTGATTACGTCATCGATTGAAACATGGTTCTCTTCTCGATCACAACCCCACTACCTTAATATAGTTAACTTATTGAGTCGTAGTGGCCACACACCAGTGGCCAGACACAGATTTTAATTATGTCTAGTATTCTAAGACTTGACTGATTAATCCACCATACTAACTAATATTATAAATGCGAATGTGGGTTTGTTTGTTTTTCATTTTTACATTTCATGCAAAAAAAGTACTGTTCCCAAAAGCTAGATGCTTATAAATATGTTCTATAAACAGGTGTCGGTGGCATCAGGCGCAGACACCGCAGGGGCTAATCCCAGCATCAACGTGCATTTCACGATCCCACAGCTGGCAGTGAGTGGTCTGCGCGTCAGTCGCCTCGACATGTACGGCGCTAAGTACAAGCCCTTCAAGGGCGTCAAGTACGTCACCAAAGCCGGCAAGTTCCACGTCAGGATGTGATCTGAGGCCACCACCCCTCTACCATGGATATACCTGGGACTGTCCGAAGCAAATGACAATTCGTGAATGTGATAAAGTGAAAAACGGTCTCAGTGTCACGACTCCACACTCTTCAAGTAATACGTACAATACGGAGAACGTTTAAATACTATTTAAACGTAACATAGTATGCGTATTCCTACGTACCAATTTTCTCAGTGTAATTGTTTCCAATGTTACTTATAACAGTGTATTCATGTCGAATATGTTTAAGTTGTAAATAATACATATATTTTATTCAATGTTAAATATACTTATATTAAAAGATAATCAAGCAGCAGACAAATGAATTTTATTAAATAACATAAGCATAGACATAGACAATATATTTATTTATAAAATACAATCATAATTTAGGAACGCAACTATTTTATCACCAAGACCCAAATGCCCTGATAAGGCTCAAAATAATGACAAGCAAAATACAGCAGACCTGTTTATAGCGCTACTGAGTTAGAGCCCCATTTTCATCTAATGGCAAGAAAGTAGATATTTACTACCACAATACATATAGCAAAAAAATATCCATTGAAATATTTAGATGCTATATTATAGATCCTCAAAATGTACTGCAAGAAATAAATGTTACTGGTTGTTGATGGTCAACTAAATAAAAATAAAAGTAAGAATCTAGTTATACATGTCATGAAGGTAACTTAATATTTTTTATTGCAATGTCTCAAACAGTAATAGTAGCCAAACATTTATTATTTTAGATAGCTACATGAACATAGGTAAATTATCGGAAACATAACTACTTATTAATCACCTTGCCAACGCTCCGATTCTGGGGACAGACTGTTTTTTCATTGAGTCTGGATTCCAGTTAATTGACTCATTAAGTTGATAATAGTAGAATACCCGCTTTAGGTACAATCTGCAATTTGCAAATTGTATTTTTTTTGTTGCGTGTGGGGCAAGTCACGACGTTCCAAACATGATGTTGAGATTGTTACTACAACTATTCCTAGCCATATTTATTTCCTTAACTAGTACTTTATTTACACCCTACTATAGCAGCCTTACTTCTTAAATCGCATGAGTTTTGGGGTTATCTATCAGGTTATCAGCAAAGAGGCTAAATATAATTGACGTTTTATAGGGGAAAATCTTTGGCTGCTTCTGTGTCTGCAGCATACTTTACCTATAGGTATACTTATAATTCGAGCCTTAGCCAAGGAAACCATATGGGATATTGCTCAACACTTTTCTAGAATATTACTACAAAAGACTATTGCGCTTTTTCAAGTGTCTTCTTTATACTGTCTATGTTCCGTCGTATCGCTTCCAGTTCACTTTCGACGCTGGTGACATACATTCTTGAACAGTCTTTATCTCTAAAGTATCGCTGCACGAGGACAGACATCAGTGCGGGGAACTCTCTCTGAACATTCGCCTCCACGTCTCGCTCCTAATGCAAAAATAATTATCGTTAAATGTTCCGTTTGATCACGCAAATGTTTTACTGATACAGAGTCATTACGTACTTAACTATCTTATTTTACAAATGGATATTCCTACTACATAATGCTCATTTTTTCGAAAACTGTATACCGACGTTCATTTAAATGATAAGAACAACCAAAGAGCAACATAATTTTTTTTTAAAGTCTGCGTCCATTGGTAATTGTCGCGGGAGAGTTACCAAACATTTAAACTAAGAACACAAAGAATACCCTGACTCAAAAAACGAATTGTGGATAACACATTTTTGTCTCGTGTGTGATCGAATCCACAACACTTGGCGCAGTGGCAGTGGCAAGACGAACACCTAAATGACTACGCTCCATACTTAAAAAAAAGTACGGCAAAAAACGCTATTAAGTAGGTACCTAGGTTATTTTCATCGGTAAATTAGAATGGTAAAGCTTTCTCATGAACACAACGATAAAATAGATAGATAAAGAGGAAATCATATTTCAAACAGGTCCATATTTCTTTGTTCCGGGAAATAATACACCTACATAATGAACTACTTTTTCAATATATGTATGCTGTTGAATAATGAGATTGCTTATTAATTCTGCAACAGGGTAATGAAGATATATGTCGCATTGTTCCTTTTATAAATGACGTAGGTACAATCGAACACGATTAGCTAATTATATTTATTGCAAGATGCGTTACGTTTATGAGAACGCAATAAAACTGTAATGTAGTAATAGGTACGTACAATATAGCAGCAATAAGGAAGCGACCATTTTGCATAGACACCTGACGGTGGGTTGATTTTGATCCATATCCATTCTACGACGTTGCCCATGCCAGACGCAGTGGGTATCATGTTAAACGGCGAAGGTAGTGTGGTCTGCAGCATGTAGTCGATGTAAACCTAAAAACATTTGGCATAAAGTCAGAAAAATTCAACAACCTGTAATTATGATAAACAACAATTTTATTGAGCGGATAATTCTACGGTGACGCATGGGTTTATAATAGCAATAGGAACTTTAAATAATGCGGGCATATCTAATATCCTTCTTTTGCTAGTTGGCGTAAAGCTAAAACAGAGTGCCTAGTCACTATGGCTGGTTAGTTGGCTACCATATAAGTTCGTACTGCAGCAAACATTTCAGAAATAAGTTTAGTGTCGATTTATATTACCAAAACAAGTATAAGGAAGAGAGAACGATCATTCCTGCAATTGCGTAGCACTGGTGCATGTAATATCAGTCTTTTTTATAACTTTTCTAATAGATGACTGTCGATCGTTTTATTTTAATCGTGGTCCATTCTTGTGGTAGGTACCTACGTATCTATCTTTGCATCGTGTAGACTTCCAACAGACTTCCAACACCATCGAAATAGGTATCTCTGATTCGGCATGTTATTGTTACCAGCATTCTAACATTGATATGATCAATACTGATAATTGCAGCATTATATAGTTGTAATTTACAAATTGGTGTTTTGCTGCGCCAGCTATTAAATATAAGAAACAAGTCTACTCTGGTTTTCAAAAAGATGACTCACGTTCTTGGGATCCTTACCGTGTAGGTACCTAATTTTCATCGTCTTGCTGGAAGCTTAAGAAACATGGACACAACGTCTATACATAATACCTAAATTTAACACGACTGTTTGGCTCACACAAATTTGGGTCCGTTTGGGAATCGAATCCACAACATTCGCCGCGGTTTAGTGGCGAGGTGACCATTACATATCCGAGCTGTGACAGCACTGGGTTACTACTTTAAAATAATTAAATTTGAAGTCAGCCGACGGAATGAAAACTTTACACACTTTCAGGAATAATAATGTAATAATGTTCTCAAGACCGAACTTCGGTCACGGCGGCCAATCTTAACGGACACTGGTCATCTGCGCAGGATATATTATAATGCACAAGTGTGTGCGCAAACACAAGTGCTCTCTCTCTGTTCCCTAATTCTCTTAATCCGATGCGACGGTAATCTGACACGCCGGGAGAGAGATCAGACGCAAGACCAACGGCTTTACGTGCTTTCCGAGGCACGGGGTTGTCTAACACCGCCATCGTCTGGTACTAACTCCGGGTTGCTATTGAGATTACTTAAGAGAAAAACCCAATATCTTTTTGTTGGCCCGGTTCGGGATTCGAACTCCAAACCTCATGCTCAGCAGTCGCATTCAATACCGTTTCGCCACGGAGACAGCTAAACTCGGGCGTGCAAGTTTCCTAACACCGTTTTTTCACCGTTACGACACGTGAGAATTGACTTCGTAACATCAGATATCATAAACCCGAGACCTATGACTTCACAACTCAACACTACACCATCTGGTTAACATATTTCCGAGCTTTTGCGAGATCTTTAATGCCCTGAATTAATTTATATCATAGTTCATTACCTATGCTTTTAGTTATAAATTGAGATTGTTATATAGGCAACGCCGTAAACATTTATATCTAATACGATTTAATTGGGTTGTAAATTGAGGTTCTCAATCAAATTTACCGAATTATTTAGGTACTTACTTTAACTATGAATTATTAAATTATAATTTCTGAAATATTAGGTAGGTAGGTAGTAGTGTTTTCTACAAAATTTATTTTTTGTAAGTTTTGCATAAGCGGGGCACATGTTTAGAACTATTCTCAAACGTCAAATTGCTGTGTCCTCTTTTTTACAAGAGTGTTTCGTTAAAAATATCAAACGGTCGTCATATTCAAATAACTGCGTTATCGCGCCAAATGATTTTTTTAAAAGTTGTTTAGACTTGGCTTTAGCCTGGACCGCACAAGGCACTACTAGGCAATTACAGCAATTGGACTTGAAAAATCTTTTAAATTTTTCTTTACACTAACTAAGCTCCTCTGCCTTGGTCGTATGTAATCAATACGACAGGCTTTAACATGACTGTGCGTTGTTAAATAGGTATTTATGAATGAAAATAATGTAAAGAGTTTACTGTCATATTTTTAAATCTGTCATTTACTGTCATATTTTTTAAATGATCCCTTCGTTTAAAAAATAGGATAGTTATTGGTTTTTATTTTATTTATTTATTTTCATACTGACAATTAACACTTAAACTTAGGCATAGAACATATTATACATAAACAAATAAGAGTCTAAGTTTTAATAGTGTCGCAAATACCGGTCAGTCACATCGGACTCCTAAACTAGGTGGGTAACCCGTATCTTAGGAGCCATGCAACTTCTGGATATAAAGTAACACAGCGTCATAGACTCCATGTAATACACAATGGGTTGTGGGAATATTAGAAATACAATAAGTATGTGAACAATTATGAAAACACTAACATCAGATTTTCTGTGTTATCGTATGACGACTTCTGCAAATAGTTTATTTTGTATCGCGTCATTGGGTAAATGCTAAGGATGCGATTTAATTTATTATAAAGACGTGCACTTTAGACACTAAAATTTCGTCTTGCAAATGTGGTAAGACATGGGACAGGGGCACAAACAGCGGAGTTTTTACGTCTAGCAAGAATCCTGTTGTCAAGAGGAAGAGAGGAGTGAAGGCGTAGGACATCACGTAAGATGTAAAGTTGGCGTACGGTGAGAACATTGCACTCTGAGTAAAGCAGAGCAGTGGGATAGTCCCTACGTTTGAATTGCATAACTTTTAGAACGGCCCTTTGAGCGCCTTCGGCCTATAATAGTGTAGTCTGACAAGCATCTCCACAGACAGAGATGCAGTAAGTGAGAACGGAGACGCAAAGGCTTTGGTAAACAAGGTCCTGGGTATCAGTGTCAGCGGAATGGCGCAGTTCCTTAAAAATATATATCAATTTTCTAGTGCGTGTGCATAATATCTCTATATGTGGGCGCTAGCTAAGGTGTTCATCAATATAGACTCCAAGGTACTTGACACTTGATACCAGAGAGAGGTCCGGGCGGGAGCAGGAAGTAGAATAAGGGTATAAGCAGGTATGGGCCTTTACAATGCATGAGCGAAGAGAAAAAGGTCTTGTGTGAGGGAGACTGAAACGAATAACCTTGGTCTTATCAATATTTACCGTCAGCAAATTTTCAGATAGCCACTCCATTACCCGACGTAGCGCATTCTCAGTTCTGAGTCGAACTGTATCCCAGTTGTCATCATAAATGACCAAAGCCGTATCATCAGCGTAAGTGAAAATTTCGCAGTTTTGTATGGACAATCGGCAGAGGTCATTTATGTAGACAAGGAAGAGCGTAGGTCCCAGAATGCTACCCTGTAGAACCCCGAAACTGGTGTTCACAATGATGTCGGCGCTCATAGAGGATTCAATTTTTACACATGCGAATGATTAGTCAGATAGTCGGTAAGGAGTTTAAGAGTAACACCGCGAATACCAATACCTTCCATCTTGGCCAACAAGGCGGAAATACAGACAGAATCGAAAGCTTTCGTTATATCAATAAATACGCCTAGGCAAAGCTTATGGTCCAGCTTGCTGACAACAGTATTTGTCAAGTCAATGACTGCGTCTTCAGTAGAGACTGCCCTTTTAAAACCATACTGGTTCGTGGCAGTAATGTTGTATCTAGTAAGGTACGCAGTGAGGGAATTATTGATAATCTCTATAGACCGATCTCAATATTGAGATCGGTCTATAGTTGGAAACAGTTGTCTTGTTCCCACTCTTACAGATAGGTTGAACTACTGCTTTTTAAAAGGCTTTTGGGAAGACTCCGGTTTCAATTGCTCGGTTACAGATATGCGTAATAGGAGTTGCTAGAGTTAGGCCACATTGTTTAAGAACATTTACAGGGATATTGTCGTACCCAGTGGCCGAGTTATTTCGAATCTCCCTCCTCCCAATTAGTCCCCTCACTTGATCTTCGTCGACCGGCATAATAAGGAGGGAATTACATGGCGGTGATGGACATGGATCTTGCCAATTGATAATAGAGAGTGGGGTAATTTTTGCGGCTAGATGTTCATCAACCTCTGCAAAAAAGCTATTAATGTTATTTAGGGATTTTTTTGTGTCAGCCGAATTTGCTAGAAGCGCACTAGAGGATTGACGGACAGGGCTCGTGTTGGTTATCGATTTGATTGCCTTCCATGTTGCTTTGATATCATTTTTAGATTTAAGCAGTGAGAAAATTACGTATGAGATTTTAATAATATTATTGTCTGGGGCTTCTTTAGCTTTCAGATGTAGTCTGTCACGGTTTCGAATGCAACGCAGTAGGCCTACTGTCATCCAGGGTTTAATTAATCTATTTTTTCTTGTAACTTGTAAAGTACAACTATGGATAGCAATTACTTCTTGGATGTTAGAGATTAGTAGGTCAGCTGCAAGATTGCAGTCCAGTTCGTTTAAGACCGGTCTTAAATCTATTTCATTTAAGTCTTTATAAATGCCTGTGTAATTGAATCGGGTTACCGAGGTATAATGTTTAAATGGAGGTTTTGCATTTATTCTTAAACTGACCAATATAGGCAGGTGGCCAGTAATGAAACTCTTAAGAATTACTACAGTAGCTGGGCATTTAGTCTTTAAAAAGACATGATCCAGTTACTAGATCTAGTTGGTAACACATGTGCATGTAAATATCCTAAGGAAGCACAGAGATTGAGATAGCTACCTGAATGTCGATCATTGTTACCGGGTTTTATATCTATATTAAAATCACCAGTCAGGGCAATGTTGGTGAAATGATTTAGCGTTCGAGCTAAGTTATTAAGGTCCTTACAAAAGTTTTCTGGATCAATAAACGATGGAGAGTGATACACACATATGACTGCAGTCTGGCCAAATTTACATATAAGACAATTAGAATCATCCAGGTTTAGTTTAGAATATAAACATTCAAATAAGGTTTTTGTATACATTACAACGCCATCATTTTGTGATTTGTTATTAATAGTTGCTTTTGTAATATATCCTGGCAAGTTTGGCAGAGATCCTGCCACCGGTAACCAGCACTCAGTTAGTAGAATAATGTCGTATTCAATTTTAGTAGTTGATAGCATTATTAGAAATTGATCTAGATTCTTTTTTAAACTTCTAATATTTACGTGAATTATGTTTAAATTTAGATTGGGTTGATTAATTAAAACTGAGCAACGTTCTGGTGAGCATAAGTGAGATTGCGCTGTCGATAAATCATCAATTTCGTTACATATAGTATTATTGAAGGCAGCCATTTATATATAAAATATATTTTTTTAATAAGCGATGCAGATTTATAGTAAAGGCGACATAGAGGCATAGCCGAGTGGTATAGGATAGGACATTATTAAGGCATGTATACAAAGTGCAGTCTTGTACCGAGTTAATATTCAAACTTAGTTTATAGCTACGAAGCAATAATTGAATGGGCGTCGTTGTGTAAAGTTAAACCATGCGCTTATAAGCTGCAGAAGTTTTCATACTTAAAATGAAGTAAAATAATTTATTACAAATATAATAAAGAAAAGTATGTAGATTTAAAGTACTAAAAAATAACTAGTCAAAATTTCTTAATAAACATGGATAAACAGCGTTCAGACGTAATTTGTGTTGGTTTGTCATCCGGATTTTTTTTAATAGAAATTTTCCCATTTAGGCACCAACATGACAATTTGTATGACAAAAGTTTTCGCATAGAAGGGGTAAGATGTTCCGCCGCATAAATAGGTTTCCTTTCTCCAAGTAAGCCGATACTGTACGTATTAAGTTTTTCGTCAAAGGCACGATTTTTACATAATAACTCTTAAACATTAAATTGAAATAGCTAAGCTGAACAGAGAGTTAAGTCACAAACTTAAAATTAAATGTTGACAACCTTTGGAATACTTAAATAATAAAAATAAGCAACTGTTGCGAATTGATGCCAGTAGCGGCCATAAGATGATTTATATTTATGTAATTGGACTGCAGTTTTTATTACTTAATTATATACTTCATATTCATTATTGGTCGTTACAATAAGTTATTTTTATCTCTTTTCAGGTTTTGCACTACTGCACTATTTATGTAAATTGTCTTATATTACATTAAAAGGATGTATAGACAAAGAAACTGAATGCGTAGAATTAAACTTTAATTGTAAACTTGTCTGTTCTCCACTTTTGTTGAAACAATTAGACGATGAATGTTGATTTGGACTCTTTATCTTTTACCGACTGTCCTTCAGTACGAGTTAGGATTAAATTATGTTCGGGTACTGTGAAATAACTACACTGGAACATTGAGACAACTACCATCTTAGTCTCCCCGTGACCATGGCTGCTGAAAAGCAACCGAAACGTCGGGGAAAGTGTAAACATAAATATAAATAGTATAATAGTATAGTAATAGTATAATAGTTTTAATGGTTTCAATAATGTAATTAGCTTAAAAATTAGTAAAGTTTAATAGTAATAGTAGTGTAACAGTTTCTCTAGCCTTAGGGTATCGTTAGCCTTCAGGTTGCGGAGATCAGATAGCAGTCGCTCCGTGTAATCACTGATATCCAGTCAAATCCGGTTAGACTAGATAGCCGACCCCGAGTGACTTGGGAATAATAAAGGCTAGGGAGAAGAAGAAGTGTAATAAAGTGTCAAATAAACAACGCGATAAAATCCGTATATATGTAGTAGTTTAATTTCAACGAGTTAGGACTTCGAAAAGCGTGGTTATTTGTGCGAATGGAATTGCCATTATAACTTTTTAAAACAGTAAACTTGACGTTTATAACTTAGATTTTATGGCTTATTCCTAAAGTTTGCATTTCCAATTGCGCTAAATTAAATCATATGCCTAGATTATTAGGTCAGATTTTAGTAAATACATTATTTTTGTCGTAAGTAAAAGTATATTCTACTAAATTTCTTTACTTAGAAACTTAGCTTTATTATACATCATTAAATTAAATCTTTGTACAAAATAGGCAAACTTACTTCAGTCTTCCCAAAAGTCCATTCGATGTCCACGTTATCTGTGACTCGTTGGAAAGTGTTAGACATCGTGGCTATTAGCATATTCAACACAACAATCACAGATATAACTTCAAAACCTGCAATTTAGTTAAAACATAGATTAATTTATAAATAACACAATAGCATAAATCATTTTTTTTATATGTAGTTAGTCGTTACTATATATTAGGTACAAGTTCAGATCTAGTTTAATACAGGCCAAAAACATAATTATACAGGTTGTCTGGTAATTAATGGATAATCTTGAAATGTATTATAATAGAACCGACGGCGGTTCAAAAAAAATATGAAGAAAATCTATCCTAACTACTACCCGAGATATGATATTTTTAATTACCTACCATATTTAACTTTCTTGTACACTATGACCATAAATGAATGAATTCCATCGGTTTTTTGTTGTTTTATTATTAAACAATGATTATGCTAATAGATAAATACATTAATAAAGTATGACCAGATATTGCACTTTTTTTCTTCATATTTTTTCTGAATGGCCATCAGTTCTATTATAAGACATTTCAAGGTATCCATTAATTACCGGACACTCTGTATACAATGCATCTTAGAAAAATAACTTAATAAGCGTATCACGTATCCACTACAGTTAAAATGCAGCACAAAAAAATGAAATTGAATCCTGATGTAGAAATCTCTAGGTTTTATAAATGACCTAAGATAAAATCAGATACAAGCGTGACTCACATCCAAAGCAGAAATATCCAATTCGTTCAGTGTAAGCGTGTCTATTTTCGCGGTTTTTATCCAAACTCTTTGGATCTCTAGTGTTTTCTAACACGACATCGGCACTCTCTAACGGCGCCATACAAAACAGAGACCAGAATAAGGTATTCAAGGTGTCAGACAAGCTTGTAAAAGACGAGACCTGAGCGGAGATAAGAACATCATTACATAACTACTTAATTCGAGAGTGTAAAGCTGTAAAGTTCGATAACAAAGCGACGCCGTGAGTCTTGGGAACCAGTGTAAATGTTTTACATAGGCAGATCATCCGGTTTTTGTTCAACAACTAATGTAAAGTAACAGTAAATGTTTCATTGTAAGTTGCAATGATCCGTGAAATAGGTTGCAGACAATGTGAACTAATGATTAAATGCGAAAGCTCGTGCAGTGTTGAGAGACTACTGGGTTTACGACTATGGCGACACATGAATCACACCTACTCGTACAATTAATTTCTGGGCTTGACAATAGACACACACCTTTGCTACTAGCCTCTAGTATATAAGTCTCATTATGTCGGCTGTGTGTAAACGAATCTCAAGCGTGTAAGTCATGGAGTATCTAAGTGATGGATAATTTATTGATCTATGTATATTTTAGTGTATTTGACTATTTAAGGATTGTAGTTAATTTATTGAACGTGGTATTTCTTTTATAAATTAAAGTAACAATAGCATGTTTAGCAAATTATTGTGAAAAGAAAAATAAATTAGAAGATAATTATAAAGATAGAAAGATGAAGCTATAAACATGCAACAAAGAAGCGGCGGTATACCGACTTTGAGATTTAAATATTATGGTTAGAGTAGGATACAAAACAATCCTTGTACCTATAAAGCATTTAACTTAGTTGTAGGGGTTAACAAGAATATGTTACAAGCTACAATACCAGTATACTGAAATAACTACGAGAATACAATTAGTAAATCGATTGAATTTTAAATTCGAAATAACAATTTTACGGTAAAACGTACGTTGACTTTAATTTCACCTAATTTATGCATGGTTTGTGTAAAGAGGTCGTAAGTGCCGCTATACAGTAAATACCTTATTGTACTGAAATGTAAGTCAGATACAATAAGTTCCACCATTCAGGTTCAAAATTACAACTAGAAACAAAGCGATTTTAACTCTGACTTCTCCCTAGCTTTTATTATTCCCAAGTCACTTGGGGTCGGTTTTCTAGTCTAACCGGATTTGACTTGATATCAGTTTTTACACGGAGCGACTGCCATCTGACCTTCGCAACCCGAAAGCTAACGATACCCTAACTATGACTAAAATAAAAAAATCATGCCGTACGCTATGACATTTTTTATTAGGTATTAACCTACTCTGTAACCTTCTGTTTTCGAATGACATATGCATGGAAGATCATAACGTTCACGTCTATAAAAACCGTTATTGTAAGTCAGGGTCAAAGTTTTATTAGATGGGCATTATATTTTAAAGAAAAATTATGTGTATTGAGAACATTAGGTATGTATAATTCCTACCAGATCGTAAGATAAAGAGATGTGACTGTACCTGTACAGTTTTCATTCCGAATTCATCTTCAAACACCATTCCTTCGTAGTATTGATATAACCGAGCCAGACCAGCAGCGAATGCGCTTATTATAATTGCAAATACTATTATGTACTTGTAAATATCGATAGTCATTTTTCCTAACGATACCTGCAATGTAACCGTTGTACAGTTGAACAATTCAAACATGTAGGTATTGATTACTTGAAGCACAATACAATCATTACTAAGTTGGTCAGTCGGACTCCTAATAAAACGTCTGCCTACAAGATCAGTTATAATCTTGTATAGAGCGGACTCATGGAACAGTAAACCCAAAGAAGGAGATCTAATTTGAATAAAGGTATGTAAGCAAGATTTTCTAACGAGGGCATTCTTACATAGAATCAATGCGGCATTTAAATGTAAAATCAGCATACCTGCAGCGGCCCTAGATGGTAGTTCAACTGGCATAAGAACATAAGTCGGAAGAAGGCAAATATAGTCGCCAAGCAAAACGTGCCTTCGGCTAACAAAGTGGGGTCGTGCTGGTTCCAATACTTGCGTTCTGCGTAAATTCAGAGGTCATGCTCCTTTAATATTACATTCGAAGTTTAAGTACTCCAAAAATAAATGTGTATGAGCGCTATATAACATAATATTATGATACAGGCAGTGAAATGTTGTTTGTATGTCATAGAATATGGTTTCATAAATACCTACCTAACCTTTGATATGATATTTTATGAAACCATAAAAGTATTTTATTTATGGTAACTGTCTATATATAGAGCAATGGCATCACATAAAAGTGATTTCAAATCGGACGTGCTGCATTCTTAAAATAAAAAACATTGAATCACCTAAATTTTCATCATCGTTCACAGCGATATCGACGGCCGAGGCGATCCAAAACACGAAAGTAAGTGCGAACAGCGAGAGCATTATGATCTCGGCCCAATTCCACATTTTTGTAAAATATCGACGCGGGCCTTGCATAAAGCACATCCGAATAGCGGACCACGTATAGCCACAAACGTACAATATCAATGGACCTTCGGCGCCTAAGAGATGAAACAAAATATATTATTTTCCTGTCATCAATAATTTCATCTTTATTATTCTAAAATTATAGTCCTATACAACACGATCCACTTCGTGGCTTGACTCTTCTTCAAAACAGTTTGACGATAACGGTTTCGACTGTCGTTGACTGACAGATTAAGAAATACATAGGCAGTAGACACAGCAGCTAACTAACTGTTCAGCACATAATGATAGGCTATCAAGCCGCGACTGCGGTATCGTGTGCAATTAATTGTGATAATCGCGACAAAGCATCTCATCAGTGTCATCGGTAAGTAAAGCGCGAACCTGTGTTTGACGGTCCTCGTTTCTGTCCCGATTTATCTTGATTAGAGATATAGAAGACCAGAGCGAGGAATACGAAGTATGCAGCGACGTGAGTAATCAGTTTGTTCAACGGTATCTGCCAATGGGTTACGAGGCGATGACGAGGCGCTACCTGCGAACAGCTTATTAGACACACATTCTCTTGCCCTCTATGAATTAAAATGAAAGTAATGTGCTCACCATGCATACAACGAGAATAATTGGCGTAATGAGTACTCTTTTCAGAACTATACAAGCTTTTGTTAAAATAGTCTTGTTCCTCCAATCGTGCCAGTCGCCGAGCCAGTAAGACTCGAGCACCTAAACGTAAGTTATTTTAATAAATAATTAAGAATGTAGGCATTCGTACAATTTGTAATTATAATGCGCTTCTCCATAAATGTATTTACTTGTTGTGTGTTGGGATGGGCCACGAATTCCTTTTGTTTATAATCCACAGCCATGAGGAGCCTCGGCAATAAGAAATGGCGTCGCCCTTTGCAACCTGCTGTTTGTTTTAAAATAAATTCAACTTCTTCTGATGTACGGCAACAACCTGTTTGCGAACGGTGGACGATCACTGTTAAGGTAATTTTGGCTTATTAGTATCAAAAATGTTCTGTGTGAAAGCATGGCTTCACCTATGAGGTCAACAGCGAACGCGCTGACGTCGTCTGCTAGTTGCAGATACGCTGCAGCTAATTGTCTGTACGCGGAGGCGTTGGCTGCCAGCTCTGCAGTCAGCCGGAACGCGGTCAAGATAGGGTCTGATGACACGTGGACCAAGTACGCCGGGGACGCGATGGCTCTGTACACCGACAGGCGCGCGCTGCTCATGTGTAGAGCATCGTCGTTCTCCAGAGAATTTCTAGAAAATATGCATTTTACGCACTTGATGGTGTTTAAACTGTAAATCAATTAAGACTTTGATTTCCGTCAGACAATACGATTGTCTGTTTGCATGGTAGCACTCAATCTCGTTAATATACATTTACATTAGACAGGTTTTGTTCGATATTTTATTGTTAAATTATTCAAACCATGTATAAATAACCATTATTTTTATAAACGACTACATAAATGTAAAAAAGATTGCCTTTATTTTTATTAAACGTAAATAAAGTTATTATTGAGGCATTTCTAATTTTACAGTAATCTTTCGAACGTATTCAGAATGGTTTATAATATTTAAATCTTAATAAAATTCAATAACTGATAGTTTAATTTACAAGACTTATGATCGTTCCTATTTAGTTCAAAATGAAATATGTTACCATATACTTACTGCCGCTGCATCTATGAACATTAACCTTAATAAAATATGGCATTATAACCATTAACATGAACGAAAATATTATTGGATTTGAATATTAAAGCTGAGAAAGTGAAATTTCGAAATTAAAAGTATGAGAAACGGGAATTTTTGTTTATGGCGCTGATGTATCTCACCTGCAAGTATTACAAGGACAGTCCGGCAGATGAGGTCGTGTGATAGTGTGCCCGCGTTCGATCAAAAGTATCACGATCTCATAGTGTCCCATCTGAGCAGCTAGGATGAGCGGTGTTACATGCGCAGGAAAATCAGCCGAATGTGTAGTTCCTGCGAACTCTAGTCCTGGCGAGATCTTCTGCTGAGCGTCCAACAATATCACTGTAAAGATAAACCTACTCACTACACTAAAATTGTCATATAAGGTACGTAAAGTGAAAGCAAGATCAAGACAATTTTACCCAATATTTTAATACTGTTATCTCGTACGGCGTGTAGCACACTGTCACCAATTTCAAGATTCGGATACTTCAAGAGAAATTCTACCATCGCCTCAGATTTGTTTTGTACGGCTATATGAATTGCGGATACACCCTAAATGGTAAAAAATATTATTATTTATTGGGAATATTGATATTATTCATTTCAAATGGAAATAACAAGGCTGTTGACCTGAAAATTAATGCAGTTTATATTCAATGCTGGGTGTTCCTCTAGATATGCTTGAACAGCTGTGACGTCATCATCGAATACCAGTTGCAAAAACCCCATCTCATTAGGTTGTAACTTCGGTAAACATATGTAATCTTTCGTCCCAAGTTCAATGCTTTCCTTATCTTCATTGGACTTTAAATAAATACAAAACATGATTATATTTGTTAAATGAGTATATTATGTGATACCACTATAAATATGGAGTAAACTTTTACCGATTCCAGTTTGTCATATGATTTAGATCGCCGCCTTGAAAGTTTTATCTTATTGACCGTGACCGGTCTCACCCTCTTGACATACGGTGAATGAGATTTATCGAATGCACTGTAACACGTTGAATTTGAACTTTGGAAGGGACCACGGTGATACATCTTTGGTACGGAGGTCGCCTTTCTCTGAGTATGATATCTGTTTATCACCTGTGTGGACGTTTCTGCGGCGATTTTCTGTAGCGGCGGTATTTGTTCTGACTCATCAAGGTCAGGACGGTTTATACTTCTGTTGTCTTGTCGTAGAAATGCTATTTTAGCTAGCTTTTCTTCTATAATTGGGATGCTTGGTAGTCTTTGATTCTCGATGGACTCCGGTGCGTTAGATGTTGATGATGTGGCGTATTTCTCAAGACGTGACAATCTAAATGAGCTCATGGGCTTAAATACCTAGGCACCTTACCTTCTACTCCATAATATGAGAAATTGCTGTAGCAGCAGAACACAGAAATTATAATGAATACCGTTAACTTAGGTTAGCTACGAGGTTCCTTGTAAATATTTCAATATTGTTAGAAATCTACCTAAATTTTCCCTTCACTAAACTTATTGATTCACCAAATTTATATTTACTGAGTAATATTCAACAATTTGTTTACATAATTGAAATAGTAATTAAACTTTGACAATTTTTGTCATTACGCTAATTATTTTTCTAGATTATTTTCATAATTGCAAAGAGGTTATAAAATGAATATTGGTATATTAAATTCTAAGACGAAATTATGCTAATCTAGTGCTTTATCTACTAAGTAAACATTTATATAGCAAACTGGTAATTAATTTGCACTGTACATCGTGTACAGTAATGCGAAATATGAGTAGGATCGGGTCAGTATCTGAAAAGAAAACCATTGCGTTATCTAAAATGTTTTGCATAGGACTAGTTCAATTTGAGATGGCCATCTACGACACTCGAGTTAAGCATTTCTGGTAGCAGTATGGAATCTAGAACTTTGCTCGACTTCACTCGAGTCCCTATTATATGTGGCTTAAACATAGCTATCAAAATGTGCGTCAAGCAATATCATGCTTTGTTTATATATCAAAGTCCTATGCTTGTATCTCTGAGAAGTATATTTTATAGACAGAGATGTTCATTTTATACTTTCATTTACTTGCTACGTTTCCAGACTTCGTACTGCTACTAATAATTAGCTAAAACTAAAACCAGATAACACTGCCCGACCCGGAAACCGAACTCGAAATCTTACGATCGCACGCAAACATAAGCACACTTATGCGACAGGCCGAATAGGCAGCCATGCCGTGTTATGTTTGCTAAAAGTACAATGAACTTACAGCTGAATACGTCACCAGTGTGATATTAGTGAAACCCATAGCAGTGAAGGCGATAGGCTTTTGCGCTCTGTAATCAAAGAGAGAACTTTATCAATGTAGATGCACATTTTTGTGTATTGTATTTAGTACAACTGACCTCTTAATAAGGAAAAGCAGGGCGCGTCGGCAACGAGGATTAGTACGGTACCATCCACTATTGTATGACGCCGCCGCCACGTCTGCGTTCTACATGAAATACATTATTTATTAAAATTATATGCATTGTCTCTACACTCTTTCAATGTTAGACAGTACACAAATATTGTCTCCGTGCTAAAGAAATATTAATTAGTAAATGGACAACAAAACAGTGTCATGGATTTTTGTATACCTACCCAGTGGTCGCACCGTGGTCGAAATCCAACTTTGTATTTTAGTTTTATTTTTCCACTTCTCCATATAAATGTTAGCTATGCTCACTATACTCACCCTCCTCCGTCAACGTAAAAAGGGATACAAAGATTTCTCTTCACGCATTAGTAAGTATATAGTTAAGAAGGAAAATAAATACTGTAAGGTGTACGATAGCTATATTATATGTGTAATTATTTATAGCACAAGCCTAATATTTAGTTATAGGTCTGGCGATACAAGCTTTGAGCTTAGTGTCGAGACCACTGAAAATAATAATAATAGTTTATTTTTCCAAGAAACATGTACATACAATAATTACATTTTGATTACATTATTTTGGCTTAATTTCAATTGAGTGAGACATCTGTGTCCGAACTAGATAAAAATAAATTATCTGTATTTCAGACCTCAGCGCTCTTCCTAAATTTAAAGATATTTTAGTTGCCCTTCGGTAAAATATATCGTGAATTTTACATAATGCAAAGAAACTAAAACATATAAAGTAAAAGTGAAATATAAAACTAAAAACAATAATTAATTACAAAAATAATGATAAAAAGCAAACTTATTGTAATTTTTATAAGCAAATCTAAATTATTGATCTTATTCTTACTTATTACAATTAATTGCTTAATTAATAATTGTGTGTCTATTGTTCGTTTTGGAAAATATGAACAATGCATTATATTAATGAAAAGTATGCAAAAGTGTCTTTGTTAGTTCTGTTTGTGGCGAAAATAAGAGAATCTCTGTAATGTTATCTATATTCTGGTCGTAAACTAGTATACATATGTTGGTAACATACAGACAAATAATTTAGACGTGGCGGCTTCAACAAATCTATAATCTCAAATTTGGAATCTATTATTATTATATATTTGGGAAAAACATTATTATATTTGAAACCCGTCATATTTGGTTTGCGAATTCGATCTCTATACCTAGAGAATATTATTATTATTATAAGATAAGATGGGATGGTTAACATATGGATAAAATACTAGTACACCTAATAATATTGTGGTTGTGCCCTGAGTAATATACACTCCAGCCCGAATAGTATCCATCTATCTTTAACAGGTCCAACTATGCATTCGAGAGGTCTATTTAAACTGGTATATTACTTTCACGCAGATGAAGTTCCGTACGACGACTAGTCCAAAATAAAACATCAAATCTAATGTAAAATTGAAAAATAAAGGAGAAAAACTGACCGCATGGAAAATGTCATCAGCGTACCAACACAACATTCCAATTTGTATAAGCGCCGAACCCAGAAACAGTTTATTGCTCACTGCAAGTAACGGTTCTAGTAGCTGCAAAAAACATAAATAGATTACGTGAACACTACCGCCTTTGTAATAAATAATTTGATTAATTGTGTCTATTATGTCATGTAAACATGTTGTTTAGATGACATAATGGTTATTTTATTACGATAAAGATATTTACAAAGTAGCGTCCTAATATCTAAGAGAAGCTTTTAGGATGAGTCTAACATTTACCACTCTTATCGCTATAGAGGTATTAACTATTGGTTTTGCTTATGCAACAAACAATTGTTTTCTAGGACTACTACCGCGGCTTTTATATAATGTACTAGTTGTCCCGCGGTTTTATTGGTTCTAGGAGTACTATTGGGACATCATGTCTATTTGATATTGTGTTTTCATAAAAACTTTAAATCCACTTTTTATCCTCTTATGAATTTAATTTATAAAAACCTGTTCTTAGCTCACGTCTCCTAGTTATAAACTACCTATCTGTCAATTAATTTCAGTTTCATAGGTCAAGTAGTTTTAGACATTTTATATTTAATTAGGAAGTAAGTGACTTTTCACTTATATATATATATATATAGATAATATGGTTGTTGGCCGATGTTAACAAATCCGCCAGCTGATTTATTTTGCTACATCTGTATAATAAAAGTCTGTCTAGTGAATCTATTGTGCATATTCAAATAATACCTAAAAAGGCATACAACGGTTACGTACCACGATAACAAATACTACGCAGCAGATATTTACAGAACTCAACATAATATTCACGAAGTTTGACAAGGAGAAAGCGTTTTCTAAATCGTTGCAGTACCTGGAAACCAAAAAAATGATAAAGTATAATACCTTACGGGCTATTGAAGTGAACCTTTCTATAACTCAATCACGTCTCAATGGTTCAGTGATAGTTAAAAAATGTAGATAAGTAAGTTACTGATCGATGGGAAAACGTTATATTGAAATGGAGAACAAGATTAGGTCGAAATTATTTCATCTACGCAGCCGTGAAATTTCAAAACATGGCCCGCTTTTTAAAAGTACGATCTTACTATGTCGTTTTATGTTTTTTATTGTCGTGTGTACCAAGTTATTGACGACGGAATGATGATACAATATCAGTGAATGTTGATGACATTGAATTACTATATACTGATCAGAATAAATGGTGCACGTACGCGAATAATATCGTATCTTAAAATACGAGTAATTAAACAATATTGTATAGGAAAGCCATTTTATCAAGGTACCCAAAAGGAAATACCAAAAAATTCAATCAATTAAAAAGCTGCTGCACTTATTGAATTACCTACTGTTTTACTATACAAAATTGGAATTAGTTAAATAAAGAACGTATTAAATGGTTTATTACTATTATATAGTACCTAAGCCATTTAGTAAGTCCTAATAAGCCTACGCTTTCGTTCTATGTATATTTATCTAGTAACATTTATAAGAAACTAGCTGTCCCGACAGACAAAAAAAAAAAAAAACTAAAACCAAATCTAAACCATTCTCGAATCCACTTGAACACACACAAAAAATTTCATCAAAATCGGTCCAGCCGTTTAGGATGGGTTTAATTATAAACACACGCACACAAGATTTATATATAAAGACTAGCTGTCCCGACAGACGTCCTGTACACACGAAAAAACGTCTTTCGGGACAGCTAGTTTATAAATATAAAGATAAAATAAAAACTCGTTCAACTGCGAACATGTAGGTACCTATTGTTAGTAAGATAAATTGCAAACAGTTCTCAAGTTATGTTATGGCTTTATAGAGGAGATTTTTCTTAATGGTGTAGTGATTGTTCATTTATCTTTTTATATATACATATACTTTATAATTATAGCCACAATAAATAAATAAGCCTTGTGTATAATTATATGTAGTTTTTGTCTCTTTTGCAAGTTATCCGGCGGCGCTTACTTAATTAAAAATACAATCTTTAATAAATATTAATAAATCATTAGGTGTTGTACTAATTACGAGCCTTACAAGAATGAACTTATTTTATGAAGAATTTTGTACCGTTGCTATTGTCTGTTTGTATAACAGATCATTATAATTGAGCTGAGATTAAGATATCACGTATTCTTCAATATATAGTACAACTATATTCTTAAGAATAAAACATATGTACGTTAAATACATTTTCTTTTAAATCCTATTGCGGTCACGCGTTTATGGCAATGTACTGATTTTTTTAGACTAGCGTATGTTTTATGGAATAATAAACTCACGTAATAAGTCGCTGATGTAGTTTGATATTTGCTATTATATCTTCGTAGTGATCTTCGTTAAATCCTTTAGTAGTTCCTATAGATTCAAGCCGTCGTTTGAGAAGGCGTAGCAGTAAACTTATATGACTCGCCATGGCGGAGAACAAGAGGTCAGTGCCGACCATGATCCAGACGCAGGTTTGACCTACAAAATATGTGCTTTGTAATGTTAATGCATGCGTGATATGGCGATAATTGGCACAGATAAAGCGCTTCTACAGTTAGATGTATCTATGTTTTTCTGTGCTATAAAGTTTATAGTGTCATCGAATATTCTCGGGCGCATTATATATGTATTATAATAAATATATTTACATGTTATATGGTCTCAGTGTACAGCTGCACTAATAGTGGATGTATCTGTGTGAACTGGTTAGAAGTCCTGATAGAATAAGTAATACATCACGGGGTGTCGAATTAGTAATTAGTAAAGTTATAATATTGTGATAATATTATTTGAACGGTATGTAAGAACATCTATTTTATTTTCATGTAAAAATATTCTGATGCGTTGCTGTGTCACGCCAGTCAGCTCATCACCCACATAAACACGAATAAAATCAATACACACCGTCAGTAAACACGTGTTACATGTGTTTAGTTAGTCATGCCATAGCGTTTTTGCATTTGACTTAGAGGCTTATAAAGACCGCAATTATTTTTTTAAATGGATTAATTGCTACTCTTATATGTATGGATCTGCTGCTTCCAATCCGATAAGATTAGACATGAGATGATTCCGTATCATCAGAACTTTCACTCTCTTAATAAAAGTAATATTTGTTCTGAGAACTTAAAGTGTATTATTATCATGGGCCTTTTTATTACAGTGTTAGATACCACGGACAGATTAAGTTATTAAATGTTATTATAACAGTTTTGAAGTGTTGAGATGTGGGCTACTTAAAATATAAGACGCATTTTCGATGTGCTTTTTTGAAAATTAAGTGTAGTCTTTCGTTTCAGTGTAAATCCAATATTCTATAAGTAAATACACGTACATAGGAGTACGTGTATTTACTTATAGAATATTGGATTTACACTGAAACGAAAGACTACACTTAATTTGGTTGCAAAACTAAAGGTATTTAACTAATTTTTAAATAGTACAACGTCCTATCTCACCGGCAAATATCTCAAAGAGATAAACTGCAATATGTGCAATGGGCTGATGTTTATCGAACGGATACCACGATACCCAGACGAAACCCATCTTCGCTTCTTGGCCAATTAACAAACTAAAGAAATAAAGACCGATCGGAGTCAAATTATAGAACCATACTCCAGACACGTTCATGAAAAAGTACCCTGCAAAAATAAATCATAATTAATTTAATATAAAATAAATAATTCCCCATTTCATATAGGGACCTCATGCATAAATATTTAGCAAAGAGGCTATGCAATTGTTCAAATATATGCTAGTAGTAAACATGTCTTTGCATTGATAAATTTCCGCACCTCAAATAGCTTAAGAATGTTGTTTAATGGAAATGTACTCATACTAACAGCGATGTGTGATGCGGAGAGCGTCGAGACTCTTGTTCTTAATGATTTGCGCTTCCTCGTCCAACGGAGGCATCGGCCATATACCAGCCAGCTCGTTCAGCAACTGACTAAATACATCTTTCTTGTACCACAACACGAATACTTTTGTAATACCTATGAAATAGAAAACGTATAACTAAAAACTAATCTTTAATCTTACATGTAAATGGATCTCATTACAATAAACTGTTCGCGTGCTTGAATTATTTGATTTCATGCTTCATTAGTGCTTAATTATGTTTGACTGTCTTTAAGAACATGCTTCATAAAGCGAAAACCGCATCCTGTGTAACAGTTGTAGAAAGTAGTTCGAACATACAGACGGATCGCCAGACGAATACGTCAATTTATACTTTTACATAGTTACTTACTTAAAGCACCGTAGCCAAAAGTATGAAAAAGTGGAACGACATCCTCCACTCGTGGCGAATTAGACAACGTGAGACCTATGAAGACGATTTCACTGAATACGTGATAGCAAATGCTGCAGACAGACAGAGTAAACATCAGCTTTTGACGCACATACGCTGCTGCACTTTTGGGTTTGTCGAATGAGAGTCCGATGCGTCGCATACAAAATGCGTTCAGAATCAAAGATTCTTTAATTTCCCGTTTCGCTTGTTCTATTGTTAATTCAGACATTTTTGCTAATGACCCTTTGTTCGAAGAAAGTCACGGACACTTTGGCTCGAATAAAACCCGGTGAGTATAAGTAGAGTGTGAAGCTGATAAATAGTTTATTATTTTAAAGTGATGATTGTGGGGCGTGCACGGGTAGTTTAAAGTTCTGACACTTAATGGACGGTTGATAAAAGTTTGTACGTAGATCAACTACGCCCTTTCGTTTTCTATGAATCGTGTATCGTTTATCTTTATTATGCATTAGACTTTGAAACGAGGTTGTAAGTAACTTTATTTTATTAGAAAAATATTATAACGGGGTAGGTTTGTTTGTACGCGTGAAAATGTTAAAACAAATATGCAGTTCTTAATTAGTTTTTTAACCGCTTTTTTATGTTCAAGTATTGTTAGTAAGGTCATATTTCTTGTTGCACATATTGAAGTGTGAATGCTCGTATAAAAATGCTAATATATTCTGACTAAGTAAAAGCCGTGCAGATTGAAGAATAAAGACTCTATCGAATAGTACCGTAATGGGATAAATCTCATAGGTTACATGGCGTGACATAATTGAGACGAAGTAAAAATTCTTCATTGTTACGGTAAGAGTGCTGTGTCGTTATTGACACGCGAACTGAGGTGATTACAATTGAATATATTCTCGTTAATGGAAGGATCGGGATGATGAACTCACGGAAGCGATTTATTGCATGATGTAACACGTTATTGAATATATTTTTGTATAAAATGTAATTTAATAGCCGTGATTCATGTATTGAATATGTTATTTTATTGTTTGAGAATTGTTTGGTATTATTTAAGTTTATTTTGAATTTCTAGTTTATGCTAGTATTAGGATTACAGAACAATAATGTGTTTTATCCACACTTCAGCTACAACAGAACCCCAAGGAATTACCTGTCTAGTCAATCGTGGTGGCTTAGTGACAGAGTTTGAGCTAAATAAAATTAATATAAAACAAAATATATTTATGGCTTTTACCCGAGACTTATACTGATTAAGGGCATAATTAAGTATGCAAAAATTATTGATATATTTAGTGTGTTACCTATGTTTTATGTCAAATAGCAGTAAGACCTGAAAGTTTCAAGTATTATTATCTGTTCGTTTGTCAAAGTCCAACAATGGTAATGTACGGTATGCAAAATAGAATATATTATTATTGTAAAATGTTGTGTTTCACAGTTATAGGAATGGTATAGGTGGGCCATGGAATGGTCAATATACTAAGTCATGTGAGTCACCAGTTCTAAGGAGTGTCATGACTTGGAACACAGGTTGGTTGTATAGAATATTTATGTATCAGTTCAAATTACTGTTATATTACTTAGTGTCTTCAAATTCTCATGCTTCGAAAAACTATAGAAAGAAAGGAGAGTCAGCATAAGTAATTTTTAGGATTTTTTTATATAACTTGGTACAATCAGCAACGTAAGTCGATCCACACAAGTAAGATTCCAATTACCTCTATATTTCAAAATTATAACAACTGTTTTATAGCAGTATCTAATAACTAAAGGATAGTTGATATAATCACAGTAAAAAATACAGAATAATAATTAGGATTATTAATTCATAAATAATAATAATATAATAATATTCTATCACATACACACAACACCATCTAGCCCAAATTAAGCAGACATTGTACTATGGGTGCCTACTAGACAATGGATAAACATACATATATAATTTTTTTTTGTAAATACATATATTATGCATAGAAACACCCAGACCAAGACAAACATCTATGTTCATGCACACAAATGTTTGACTTGTGCGGGAATCGAACCCGCAACCTCAGGCGTGGCAGTCGGTTACACTAACCACTACGCCATCGAGACGTACAAAGTTGAATATTTACCTACTTATGTTGCTGACTCTACTAATCATGTAATTTATTTTGGCTACATATTTTAAGCGAGGATCGAAACTCCTCAGCGAATAAAAAAAACAGAATAACTAGTTTTCGTGACAATCCTTCAGCGCCGGGTGGCGGTTTTACTATACTATTTTTAGTGTCGTGGTATGTGCTCCGGTTGTATCTCTTTTCAGGTTCTTTGCCGAACATAGCCTATTTATTCTTTCATTTATAATTTTGGCCAGACAGTCACATTATGATGTTGCATCCAGTTCTTAAAAAAAAGATAATATTTGTTACATAATACAGTTTAAAATTTACAGTTTGCAAAGAAACTTTATGGTCGGCACCTATGTTCAGCAGTGGAAGTTAAATAGTCGAGATAATGTTAATTGTATTTGAAAAATAAATGCGAAATAAATTTACAGTTACGTATAAATAATATTTATGCTCGTAAAGGGCATTCTATGTATTCGTTCTCCCATCTATAGTGAGCTCTGTTAGCAGTTGGCAGTGATGTGCGCGTAAAGATTGATGTGACAGCACTAACTGGACGCAAAAAACGATATAATCAGCGCCCGTAGCGCCTGCAATAGGCGCATTAAGGAGCTAGTGGCCCTAACGCTTGGGGAAACGAATTTCTTGTATCATCATAGGGTTATAACAGACTGTTAGCTCTTCGATATATTAACGAGAAAGTCCACAAAATCTGCAATGTTGGTGCCACAGGTTGGTACAGTCCGGATATTTAACATAAGGCCTATAGCTAATCAAAATATTGACCTATGTCAACGGATAACCCACAAAAACGCGAATTCTTGCGATACGACGTCATATCGCAAAAAGCTGCGATGGGAATTGCTGTCTTGTAGGCAACACCGCATGAATTAAGATCCTCGATGCTATCAATGCATTGCTAAAATTAGCATATTTGTGTTTATATCGATATTCGTAAAAACATCCATAATTTATCAGGGACCGTAGATACGGATCAATTCGGTTTGTAGCAAAGAATTCTGCCGTGTTCGGTCATGGTTGCGTGGGGATTTACAAGCCGTTGAATTGAATAAGGATTGTATATAGATTAAGCCGTATTTTAACAGACAGTGCCAGCTTAGGACTTTTGAAATTATAGTTTTTACAAATGGCAGCTATAACTTGAGTATTTTTGACTCTGGCAATGCAGACTCTAAACATCGAGCGGATTTCGGCACTAACATAATTATAATATTCAATGTAATGTTATAGGTACCTCATGAATATTCTACACATTATAATACATGAATTGCGATAATTTAGGTTTTAAATTGCCTTTTATCTGTTTTAAATTAAATATATTTTTAGTTCACAAATTGGCTGTTTAGAATTCTCGTTGCGGAATCTTTATATGAATAGGCAATGACAAAATAGTTTAGTACCATTTCCTTATCTGTTTTCAACCGATTTTATTTTGTTTTGTTAGGTATCTATAGACGAGCTTTAGCTTTATCAAAAAAATAAATAATTGGAGAAAGGATCAATCCTCAAATTTTAATAATGATTATGTTCGAATTTCGACCATTGGGCAAACACTAGTTTAAATAGTTGCTTCTTACGGTAGTGAGTGAAAGTTAAGCAAGTGGGTGTATACTCCGTAAAGTTTGAAAAATAAAAGAATAAACAGACTTCTGAGTAGAGCTTTATGATATCGGTAAGTTTACATTTATAATTATTTAATATTGCTTTGACGCTAAAGCGTTTATTTTGTATAGATCTTCAGAAATGTTATTCATGAGATTCACTACACGGACCTTAATTTGTTCACCCGTATCATATCCATAGTACACATGCGTTACTATACAATTTGTTGTTTTGTATTTTTTTAATATGAAATTATGGTATTTTACCTTACAACACCATTTAAGGCTATGAGCGTTTTATAATTTAGTTTATTTTTATTTTTGTCACTCTACATAGTGTAACGGTTGCAGCGCCTTCAAACAAGTATAATACTTGTAAAATGCAGAACATTGTAAATTTATGGCGATTAAAAAATAGCCGAGATTGTCTTGACACCGATCGTTATGTTATAAACAAACCCCCGTCTTGTAGAGTCATGTTAGTTTAAAAGAGCATTCACTTTAACCTAGCAACTGCTAAGTTTACAGATATAATTTTGTAAGAAAATGTAAGCTCGATATTCATAAGTGTTACTTCTTGAACGTAATAAAGTAACAAAAATAATCCGATATTAGCGATAATCCGTCTTTTGCTGACACACATTGGCACTTTTATTCGTAATTACAAATAATTATGAAAATATACTAACTAAACACATCTCAAAACTAAACGTGTTGGTGTTGAAATTATGAATGTTACGTCAAGTTATGTTTGATTTGATTTTGATAGGTCATAGGAAAGAGGAAAGGTACTGTTTGCAGGTCTTCTCATAGGCTTAACGTTGAACCTCTCAGAGGTTCAATCTAGCTAGTTTAAATGTAGCTTCAGTAACTTAGTAAACTTACTAACTTTTATATCTTGACGTTCATAAGTGTTACTTTTGTGTCCTAAAGTAATAAATGTTTTTGACTTTAAAAATAAGCTATGATCTTAAATATTCGCAGATTGAGTTTAATCTTTCTTAAGATCGTTTTCATCTCCATTAACTGCCACCATACGTGCTCAATAACATTCGAAATTCTAAAGCCCCTAACAATAAAAGGATTAAAAACTTTCCAATTTTTATTATACATTCCTTTTTATAGTCATTACTTACACAGTAATACCTGGCGCCAAGTTCATCATACCTAACATATGGATATTAATACTTATGCGTTAACTGAGAATTCTAAATATGTCAGCTCATTGTGATTAAGGTCAAGAAAACATTAAATATTAACATGTGAAATTATAAATGCCAAGTATAAGGTTCCACTAGCAGTGAGCTAAACTGCTGAACATATTGATTTAAGTAATGGCCATAGTGCCTTGTAGGTTCATGTTCAAACACGGATGTCTCCTAAACAGCGTTTTGGGTGTTGTCACAATATTTGGTAGATATAATCACCTTTTTTCGTTTATGGGCGGGCATCGACACGGATTTAGAGTGATTTAAGATTTTCCCGCTAGAGATCGCGGTGTTTCGGCAAATTTAGCACGCGGGCCGCGGTCCGTGGCGAGCTTTACAGTTCGCCACCGTTACGCGACGATTAGGCGACGCAAGCGCATGGCGCACCGCCCGCGCCGGCGCTGACTACGCCGACGACGGTGCACTTGTCATACATGTAACTATTTATAGAAAACTCATACATATGTAATTTATTATGCAATCGGCTACCTTTTGAATATTATATGCCGATCGTATATATACAGGTAATGCTGTTAAGTTCCGAAGGTAGTTGTAAGGATGTACTATACAACTATCTCGTAATTAATATTAGATGTAATTGTATACACGTAAATCACGAACAAGAAATAAAGTCGTAACCTCTAGGTCTCCAGCTTACAGCTTATCGCAGAAAGTAATTGTATTAAAATAAAATCATAAATCGAGTGTTACACAAAAAAAATGTATAGGCGATAGCTACGCGAAGTAAAAGTGCTATGTATTATAAAAGTTTGAACGGACGACCTAGTTCTATTGACGGGCTGATCGTAAGCAAAAACATCACTATATCTGTCGAAGTCCAAATAAAAGCTGCGGAACCGAACTAGAAGACGAGCGGAGATTACTGCGTACAGAGATTGTAAGTTTTGTATATATACTAAATTCAAAATAATCAGAAGTAATTAGTGTCACTTCCAGTGCATTCTAAAGAAAGTATTTATTTATACTAGCGGTCGCCAAGTGGTCGAAATTCGACCATAGTTAATTAAAATTTTAAGTTTGATCGTTATTAAGGTTTTATTGTCTATAACTATACTCTTATAATCACATTTCATTTAGTCACCTACTCCACATACATATGTAACCATAGTTACAAAGAATTATACGACATCACTCGAACAATGTCGAAATACTACAAACGCGATTCGACTGCATGTGTCAAATGCATGGTTGTGTGCGTGTAGTGCTTTTTCATTAATTTTATGTATTTCTAACGCATATTTTCTAAAAATATTAGGATTCGCCACTCCTTCTCCATATAAACTTTAGCTGTGCCAAATTTCATACTTCTCCGTCCGCGCAATATTAGTGAAAAGATGTACAAAGTTTTTGCTTCACGTATTAATATTATAGATAATTATTTTGGGAATACAAACAGTAAACGATATATTTTACATGCAAAAGTGTTTAGTTTTAAGAGTAGTTTACATTTAGATGACAGTGATATAATGTATGGATTTAAGATGAAAATTATGTAATTCGTTATCAGAAGATAACAGTTTTTTTGATATTAATTAAATTAACAAATAGATATATAGCCCATCTGACAGTAAGCAGTTTCGCAAGGCGGGAAAGATTTACGCCAAATGAGTTGGTTATTTTTTTATTTAGGTCTGTTTCAGACCTCGGACATGAAAAGGTGCGTATTCGTCCATATAGTTTTGAAATAGCACAAAACATTTGTTTTATATGTGTAACGATGATAAACTTTTATTTACAACAGTCATCGTGCCTTTCTTTGAATAATGCTTATCATAAGACCAAGCTATTTTTGAGTACAATTTTAAATGTAACTTAATTTGTTTACAAGTTATTTGCAGAAGCTTTTTAGCAAATTTTACTCTATAATATGGAAGGATGAGTGTATATTTTTCTTTTCGGAATGAACAAAGTATTAATTTCAATTCGCTTCGTTTTTCACATGCAATTATAAATTCAAAATAATTTTAGCATTCTATTGCAGCGGGCCTACAAGCGATGGCCTCCACTGCAGCCGACCTGACTGTTGTGGCTTCGTATCCCATACAGAAAAAATCATATTTAGTGTGATCCACAAATTCTTGTTTTGAATTTGGGTGAACTTTTTGTCCGTAATTTTATGTTTGTAACACTCTCAGTACTTAAACAATAGTGCAGAAGGTTTCGTTTAAAAGAGAAATAAATATTCAAAGGATGTAGAGAAATCATTAGTAGGTTAGCTCTGGGTAAATATATAAATTATTCGTATGTATACATACGAATAATTTATATCTTTACCCAGTTATTTTCAGTAAGATAAATGAATGAATATATTTTCTAAATATATTTTTACGTCCCTACTTATATAAATAGATTTCGTTTTACAGTTTGAACTGGTAAAGCTGCGGGGCCATACAATTTGGTAAGAATAAAAGATGTAAATCTGCGATAGTGCAATTACCGTGTAATGACATCGCTTTTAAGTTTCAAGTACAATATATTATAATAACTGTATATTGTACGTAAATAGGTTTTTCTTTGTTGTTTGATGTCACTCGAGCATAGCTTAGATTTTTGAAAAGGTGACATCTAAATATAGAATTAACAAGTACGTACGACTGAGTCTCATTAATGCCATGCATTTAATTATTTGTATGTTACTGGTTAACTAAATAATATTATTATGTTAATATATGTGCACATTCAAAGACTCATTCTTTATGTTAAAATAGTTGCAAATAAAATTGTACTTACTAATATAGTAAGTACAATTTTGTGTGTGAAGTGTGAATGTTCACGTTAGTTAAGAGCATTTCAATTTGCACAACGTTTATTTATATGTAGATTTTCTACACACATGTAGAAATGTATTGCTTGGTATAAAGAAAATCGAGATTTAAATAAATTATAAACTGTGAAAGCCAAACATTTTCGCACTGTACGGTATTTTAATATTGTATAGTACGAAAATTCTCTTTGCGTCCACTGTTTAATATTTGTATGTTTATATTAAAATTTGTGTTATATGAATTAAGCATATGTATTATCAGGCAACGCAGTTATTTTACATAGTACGGAAGAAGGTTTTCTTAAATACAATATAATGACGCCTAACAGAGAAGACACTTTAGTAGAGACGAGGAAGCCACTTTAACCAAGACATGGAATTCTCTGCCAAGGCACGTGTTTCCTTCTTCCTTCAATCCTGGGTCCTTTAAGCGGGGCGTGAAAAAGCACCTTCTCAGGCTGTCAAAGTAGAGACCTCAACATCGCCTCGGCTATTATGAGGGCGGTGTGGAGGCCACTGCTCTTAGACCACACGACTGCTTACCATCAGGTGGAGTGTGGTCATATTGACGAGCAAAAAAAAAAACCAGGGCTTCTTTATACAGTTGTATTTATGTACAATTATTATTGTCGTACTACATTATCTTTTAATGGTCAAGGACACAGCGCAAGCCCTTGTTTAGCCTATAGCTAAACAAGGGCTTGCGCTGCGACCCCATCATTTTCGAATATCATTCGACTGTAATTGTGCACATCGATAGTGCTGAAGGCTTACATACATACATATGTATGTATATACCTCCTATTTTCCTTTAATTCTATCTTTAATTTCCTTATCTTATGATCTGCAACGGTCATAATAGGCTTACCATCATTTAATTAAAGGCTAACCATCAGGCTATCTTACTGATTGTACCTTGCTACCTTTAATGGAAAAAAAGGGGTTTATTGCGATAGACTCCATTTTAAATTACGACTGTGGTAAAACTTAGTGTATAACGTATTACATTACCAATGTAGTTATACGTAAAAAGATTGTTTGCTTAAAACTAATTTATTTTATTATGGCTTGTACAGTTTCAGTGGCATTTAGCAGGCTTGAGCGCGAGCGCATGATCAACCACGGTTTTACTGTCTTCTCTTAATGTGAGATCGCGTCGTAATGTATTAAGTGCTTACAACAGTCACAGCCCACAACATTAGCACAATAACCCACATCGTGCACATTAAATTCATTTGGAAAATTGCTCTCATGACACCATTCATGGCAGTGATACTGCACTTAATACCATTTACTTTATTCAACTATTGTAATTTTGTATTGTAAATATTATGATTAGGTAGTGAACTGTGAAGTGTTATTTCATTGGTTATAAAATTGTTATAACATCGAATATAGTGCGTGAATGGCTTATAGAAAAATTGTTTTGGTTTGTTTTGTTAACATTCATATACCTCTTTATTTTGTTACATTACTTGCATTTCTTCTGGTGCAGAAAGACAGGTTATTAGGCCTCTTGGTTATTAAGCTTCGGTATTTATCCACAAGTCGTGTAAGAGCCATTATTACGACATTAAAAAAGTAAAGACATGAAACATCGAATTTTATGCCGCGATTAAGAGCGTTAGATAATGAACTCATGTTTGTCATCAAATATTTGAAGTCATTTTCGGTCTATATCTAACTTAGACTAAGTTTCGTTTAATTTAGGATAGGTAGATTAGGGAGCGAGCGAGACCAAAAAGTTCAGCACGATAACTATTATCATAGCCGATCGTACTTTTTAGTCATAAGTGATTTTTCATTTATTAATAAATGCTACATAAAAAGCCTGTCACTATTACTTGAATTCCGTGATAATATGCCTGAGACGTAATATATAATTATTACTTATGATTTTCTTTATCCACGATCTTCAGAATATAATGATGATCAGCACTTTTCTTTCCGATAACTCTTTGAAGACTACACAGACTTTTCTCTGTGGTTAATTCTAATACTTTTCGAGGCAATCCTATTAAAGTACTTGTTTATTTTTTTTAATCTGGCTCGTCAAAATGACCACACTCCACCTGGTGATAAGCAGTCGTGTGGTCTAAGAGCAGCGGCCTCCACACCGCACTCATAGCAGCCGAGGCGATGTTGAGGTCTCTACTTTGACGGCCTGGGAAGGTGCTTTTTCACGCCCCGCTTAAAGGACCCAGGATTGAAGGAAGAAGGAAACACGTGCTTGGGCAGAGAATTCCATGCCTTGGTCGTTCGGCAGAGGTATGAGGACCCAAACTTGTTGGTACGCTTAGGTATTATCGGGACAAAATGTCTCCTTTATTCCTCTCTTTAAAAGAATTGCTGCCGATGCTAACAATGTCTAATTAATTCGATTAATGTAGAATAGATATATTATAATATCTTAGGTCTTTTTATTTTATGGACAGTCTCTCTAAGTTATTATATTCTTATTTCCATTCTAAACCTCCCACCGTCGCATAAATCAGAAATTATTGTAGTATAATTACTATAACTAGATAACCAGCCACTATAATATGAATAAAAAACTAATAAAACATGCTTCATTTGCTTTGAAGTAATTTGTAATACGCTTGTTATTCTTTTGCTTTTCAATTAAAGTTTTGACATCATATACGGACTTCATTGTTAAAGCAATAAAGCATTAAATTATTGCGGCTCCTCATCATGTATCTAGATAATTGTTTTCTTTGGTTTGCGGAGCGCACTTATTACACGGAGGCAAAGACATGATGTTATTTTCTTATCCGAGGCCTACGGCACTGTTCGTCATTAGGAGCCAAGTAATTGAAACTTACACAAATAAAAATAGATCAAAAGTAGCATGTGCAGCGTAATTTAAGATTTTCATCGCTCAGATAATGAGCCGGCCAATGCGTATCAACATTAACTTTCACTGTTCTGCCAATGTTTCGAGGCTGGCCTTATATCCTCCTTTGGGAAACCGCAAGAAGTGAGATCAAAACGGTATAACATTTATTTTTATTTCCAGCGTAGCTATTAACTCATAACTATGTGTGAAAAGCTACTACCTTCTTCTGGTTTTTATTGGGTATAATTATGTCCGCGTGTACTATGGTATACCTTGATTTTAATAGCAGTTCTGTTATAGATTTAAAACTCTCATGAAAATAAAATGAAAGTTACATTACTTTGTCTGGTGGAATATGTTGAACAACGTAACCGATTTAGTTTGCTATTATTTTTGTTTGTTTGTAATCTTTGGGTATAACAATACTTGTAGCGTGCTCATCTGGATAGATAGATTCCATTAAAGGTAGACGTTTATAATCTCAGATACAGTAATATCCATTTCATATTATGGTATAATATTACTGTAATGCGCATGCGTTGTATTTTTACTATTTTTTGCAACGTTGGGTACACATTGGTAATATTATATTTTATTAAATTTTGTAACTGATTCGGTATCTTCAAAGATAGTTTCATCTTCGTTCGCACGGCTGCAATGAATTACTTTTATGTAAGTTGTTGTGGTAACCTAGCCATTTATAAGTGTTATTACTTCAATTTACTGTGATTTTACACGTGAAATGTGATCTATAAACCTGCTCATCGCTACTGCGTCTCGTGTCTCGGCGCGATTGCAATTTTGTTTGATATTACTTACAACCCAGTAGACAGGTAGACTACGGTGCGCTGTTACATCCTCATCTATACTTATAATAAAACTGTAGAGAGGTCAATTCTGTACATTGAATATATATTCAAAATTAATATTGGAGGATGAATGGTGATCGATACTGATGACAAAAATGCAATCAGTAAATTTTTTGTCTGTCTGTCTGTCTGTGCACGCATGGGTCAAAAACTACTGAAGGGATTTTAACCAAACTTGGTACGATTGTAGTCCATACTCCTGGGCAGGTTATAGGCTATATAACATAACGCTAAGACACATAGGAGCTGAGCAGTGACGATAAATTTGAAGCAAGTCGGACGAAAATGCGCTTTCGAGCTCTTATCCTCGCATACGTTGATCATACACCAAAAATATGTATTACAAAGATGATGGTCTTCAAAAGATCTACAAAAAAGTCCTTAATAGTATATATCTATCTTTTATAAATTAGCCACAATAACGTGTTTAATACAAGATATAGATGAAATAAAACTTCCAAATCTCGCCGCGCCAGTATGGGTACGGCTATACGGTTGATTGTTGTTTAACGCGCGAAACGGCCATCCGCTGCATTTATAAAAAGGCGGGGGCGCTCACGCGCCGACTTCACTCACATTTTGTTTGTTTGGTTGAACGCGGTAATCTAAGGAACTACGGGTAAAAATTAGAAAAATATTTCAGTGTTGGATAGCCCATTTATAGAGAGGCTATATAACATCACGCTACGACCAATAGGAGCGGAGCATAAATGAAAAATATTGCAAAAACTAGGAAAATTCTCTTATGTGAAGCAGACGAAGTTGCGCGGGTCAGCTAGTAAGAAATAAGACGATTAGAAAAATTACGCAGTCAAAAATTTATTTATTTTTATTCGTCTTTTTGTATAACTTATATGCTTTAAATAAATGATAAGATTCTCTCTGAAATAAATGATAGGATTTTTGAGAACGCGTGATTTGTTTAATATAAGTTTTTTATAAACTTTCTTCTGTAACGTATCTTGCTGTGATTTGCGTATTTGTGACTAACGCGCGTGTTACAACTGCGTTTTGTTCAAGTTAAATATAACAATTTAATTGTACGCATTACGTTTTTGTATCTATGTATAAAGTTACATACATAAACATGACGTATCTGCGTAACTTGTGTGTTTTTAATTTGTATGCTTATTATAAGCACGCACAAAGTTATCTTTACGGACACAGCGTAGTCTGTAGAAGGTATGTATTTAAATTATCCTATCGTTAAGTTTCTATACTATAGTTAAATTGATAATTAGTAATTGGCTTAAATGGTTCAGATTTATATTCTTTCTAGCACTAAAGCAAAATTGACCGAAATATCTGTTTTTACGAGTATGTTTGGATTTTCAAATCGGTTTATTTCTTTAGATTTCTAAGTGGTCGAAAAAGAAATAAACTTTTTAAGGACGAAGGTTTCTATAGTGGTAGGCAGAGACATGCCAAATGTAAGTGTTAGGTAAAAAGATGAACTAGGACACCTAATGTTAGAAGAGGACTAACTACGGTGTTACTGCTATATTATATGTATTTTCCATTCCGTTAAAACTTATGCGGTTGTTTATGGTCATGTACAGAAAAGAGATAGAGCATTGAGTTTAATTGTTAATTGGTTACGCTCGTGTTATAACATAAGCGGTACCGAACACAATATATATATTATATAATTATATTTAATGTTATTGCCGTTTCTTCCTACATCTAATCTTATGATATTAGGATAGGCTTATTTCAAAATCAATCTCGAGAAATGGCAATATATGTATGTATATGTCGGAGTAGTGTCCTCCATTTATTAAAAAGAAACACCAATAGTTCACCAAATTATGATTACTTTATTAACTTTAATTTTATAATTAATAAATCCCAATTTTTTTAATAATTGATTTTAATTATTACAGTATATGATTAAACAATTAAAAGACAGCAAGTGTACCGAGCAACGTTCACTCTAAGAATGACCGTTCCACTGCGCGTGCGGCGCCTTTTATAGAACTGTGGAGGGGAGAGTGACGTGTCCGTCGAACAGTTGCGCGCCGCACGTGTTGTTTACAAACTTGTAAAGGCGACGCCGTCATGTCGGAGTGGCAGCGTTTATCTCGTCCTTATCAGCCATTTTATAGGATCAAAGCTCGTGGGCGTGCAGTGGGAAATGTTGGTTTCAATCAATAGAAAACACGTAGGTAGTCAGCTTGTTTTCGAATTCAACATCACTATGAAACGCAAAATAGTACCCACGAGGCGTGCACTGGTCGACGGTAACACAAAGACTGAGCTCTGTCCGCCCCTCGCGCCGCCTTGCAGACTCCGTCTAGCGCCAATAGATGGCGCTGGCGTTCCGCTTTAATGCCTATGTGTCACTAGATGGCGCTAGTGTCCCAACTAACAGTATTGCCGTTCCGACATATATATTTCTTGGTTGTAATTATCTGTGAAACAATAAAAACATTATTATTATTGCGGTGAGTTATAAAATATTTCAAATCTCAGCTTTGATGCTGGTAGGTGTGATGCCAAGTGGGTCGGTTCATTGAGTATTGTTGTAGGTGTCTGTGTAGTGGATGTTAGCAATCACCGGACTATAGAGCAAGTGTCGATGATAACGGATTTCTACAGTTTTATAAAATATGAATTTTTGTGTATGTCTAATTCTTTAATTGATGTATGTAGTGACTTTGGTATGAGTCCTGTAGATGAAATTATGATTAGAATTATTTTAATTGTATGTTGATGCCACATTTGTCTTATTTCGTCTGCCAATGGTATATATTTTTTAATTTTCTCTGTGTATTTCTTTCTAATGTTTTTAGAGTTTGGTATTGACATATCTATTGAGTATGTGATTTTATCTTGTTTGAGTGTAAGAGTGATATCTGGTCTGTTATTTGTTACTATAAAGTAGTTTTGTCTGTTATAATGTCTCGGTCCCAGTAAAGTCTAGCGTATTCGTTGTTTAGTACGTTTTCTGGTTTATATTTATAATATGGTTCTGTTTTATCTTCTAGTTTATTTATTATTATTATTATTCTTGCCTGCGACTTCATACACGTGGCATTTGTGATGTAAAAACCCGTATTAAGTTTTTGCGTGATGCGCTTGCAAACATACACAGAGACAGACGTCAAAATCCTGAAATAATTAATTTATCTTCTATAGCTCTTATAAAGATTCGATAGACATGCTTTTTTAAATATTGCGATCTTAAAAAAGCATGTCTATCGAATCTTAAATCTTTTAATCTTTTCTTTTATCTTTAAATTGTTACTAGTAAATATCTGTACATAGGCGATATATCGCCTATGTACAGATATTTACTAGTAACAATTTACCGAATTCTTGGATTGTACCTATTTGCCACAATTGCATGATGGTTGCTGTTTTGATAATTTAAGGCAAACCATACTTACCTTAAAGTTAGGTAACTATACAGTAAGTAAAATAACGAAAGGCGTTCCCTTAAAGCGGTTATAATACATCATTAATAGATGCAAATGAGCATATTTGCATAGAAAAATAAGCATGAAAAATGAATTAAATGTAAAAATAATAAAAATGTCATTTTAATTAAAAATTCATAACTAAGTAAATAGCGACGTTGCCGTTTTGCATTGGTACTTTTGTGCGTATGCAAAGAGTGTTTCTTTTTCGTGCCTGTTTATAACTTTTATTGAATATTTTTGAAGTTATTAAAATTAAATATTTTTTGTTTTTTATGGCAACATTGTTTTTAGGATCTACGCACGCCATAATATTGCCAGTTTAAGGGAACGCCTTTCGTTAGTTAACGTACTGTATATCAAACATTGCATCGAGATCAAATTGACCATTACAAAAAGATTGATATAAGAAATGGTATGAAAATCACAACTTTAACAGATTTTTTTTCATATTACGGTAATTGCATGAAGGTAAAGGCACAATATTAATAATATTGAGTATTATAGTCAGGAATTTGCTAGGCTAAATACGTAATTATTAATTAATTGTAAACACGTAATTACAAACTACAGCATTTATTAAGTATAATATGCTCTACTCCTAGACTAGTTCGTAAAATCTTTGTGTAGAAATGATTAAAGGATCCATCTTCTGTACTCAAATTAGTTATTAAAATTAAGTGGTAGGTATTTTATTAATATTAGCATTAGGTATAATTTCAGCCTTATGCATATTGAATAAACCCACACACTCGGCCTATGGACCCTAGTAAGGTGACCATTGCAGTCGAAGTATTAATGTTAGAACATGGTCACGAACATTTCATGTAAACTAGTATAAGAAAATCTTAAGTTTGCCTCACAGTACTTCGGTCCACAGTAAGAAGATTCGATTCAAACATTAGATAGAAAACAATAATTCGCAATTCTTAACGTGAATCAGCGTGATAATAATTTATTTATAATTCAGATGTTATGTTGCTATTGTGTGTGTCGGATGACACGGGAGAGCATATATGTACATATGTTTTAAATCCTTGCTAAGATCATATACTTACTTAGAGTATTTTCTTTTAAAGAAGTATTGCAACCGTATCACAATACTTCTTTTCTTTCTACATGTGAATGAATAAGCCAATTTACACATATATTTAAAATCAGAACACATGAATTCTTACAATATTCTAATTTCAAAAGGACTTAGACTAGTAGGTTTTATGTTCAATCGAGAATTGCAAGTATTAGGTTCTTACTCCAACTCGTTAATGGTTTTGTGGACCAAAACCATTAACGAGTTCCTGTGATATTATATTCTCTTCGGTTTGGTGTGATTTCCCGTTTGTGATTACATTTCCGGCTGATAGCGAGGTCTTGACTTCGATACTCAGGTCCTTGGATCAAGCTAATCTTTATGAGGACTCTATGTAAGGAAACTGCCGCAGTCTGGAACGGTACATAGCTGGTAAGTTAATCTCTCTTATGTCACGTTAATATGATGATATATAACTCTACTGAATCCTTTGGGTATTCCGAGGCAAAATAGGCAACTTAGTCAATGTTAGGATGATGTGTGTGTGATAGTATGAAAACTCGTATTAAAACAATATTAATAAACCGTTTCTATTTAAATTATTGCATGATGAATTCGGAGGACTAAAAGGTACAGCCTTATGTGGCAAGGATAACATAATGATGAATTCAGAATACTTATATAAATTTTTAAATTCACCATAAATACAATCAAGAACCGTGCAATAGTTGCTACCTAATATATGCTCATTAAATTCATTTTATTGAGTTCCGTTGCTTAGATTTTCTTTTGACGATAGATAGGATGTTGCAATCCCTATTATTTTTCCAGCGAAGCGCAGTAAATTTCGTACTGACAACATGTTTTTAAGTGTTTAGAAACTATAAATCATGATAGTCTTTTCTAGTGGCGAAATGTGACTTGCGTAGCTGCCAAGGGCGTGGTTCCAAGTGTGATTTATATAGCAATGGTAGCCCAGTGGAAAACTCATTGGACATACGATCAAGGAGCCGTGGGCACGATCCCTACTCGATGCGCTATTGATGTTACTCAACCATTAAGTTTAACTGAAGGTTGTTTGTTTAAGAAAAGATTGGGTAAACTGGTCTCTATTCTGGTATCTCAATTCTGTCAGGCAATTTTTTGTGGTTTGTGTTCCTTTCAGAAATTTGTTCAATAAATATCGTCCTAAATATATTTGCTAAAAATAAATAGTAAAAAGGCTGATCGACACTTTTCCTTGGCCTGACTGGTCTTTATTTTGCGGCAAAGGATAAATATTGCCTTTCAACTTGGCAATGCTAGCAGGTTTTTGAGCACTCTATCAGTCGAGTCAGAAATTCTATGACGTCTGTTAGTAGGTTTTACTTTTTCCTTTTGTCCTCTTTCCAAATTCCAGGCTATATATCCCACATGATGGTGGGGTTCGCCTTACTGCTTTTGCTCTTCCACAGCGCTCTAACATTGCTTGAAGATAGCTTGTACTCCCTCATATCCCTTTTTTTATTAATATTGATTATTATAAGTAAGTAGTATAAGTAAGTTGTATTATTATAAGTATTACTTTAATTGTATGTATATAATGAGTACTTGCCGAATATAAACAACTTTGCGTAATACTCTGAATACACATGTGATGATACTAAACAATATAACGGTTATTTCATAAAATAGGCTTAATATGTTGACTAAAGAAATAATTGATTATAGAAAGTTAAAAGGAGGTCCTAAAGACATAATATATGCTTGACAGTTAAAAGGACGATCTTCTGCTAAGGCTTATTTTATAGCGAGTGAACGCTCTCGAAAAGGTTATTTCTTGATTTTATATCGCCCATATTTTTGTTAATTAACTGTTTAATTTGGTTATTCACGTGAAATTTTATTTATTTACTTATTAATGCTTAGGTATTTCATAAATGCGTTCTATTTATATGTAACACAGAGATTCGTTGTGAATTATTTAAGGGTTGTAAGGATTACATTGTAATATAATCTTTTAGATAAAATATTATACTTAGAAGTATATCAACATTAATAGAATATAAGAAGAGTCTTTTCAAATTCGAAGGTCTCTTTTTCTTACAAATATTCACCGCACTATTGGAACGAAAGTTCCTTATCGCGCGTTGCGAAAGGGGGCTAGACGGAAAAAATTAAGACCAAAAGTTGTAACGACACTTTTTATGTAATTATATATTGATATATGTAACCATAGTTACGCGCTTCGACTGCGTGTGTCAAAGGCATGGTTGTGTGCGTGTAGTGTTTGTTCATTAATTTAATGTATTTCTAATGCTTATTTTATTTATATATTAGGATTCCAGCCTCCTTCTCCATATAAACTTTAACTGTGCCAAATTTCATACACCTCCGTCCGCGCAATTTTCGTAAAAAGGGGTCGTACAAAGTTTTTGCTTCACGTATTATATAGATAAAGCGGGACTTCGAAAATACATCCATAACGGGTATCACGTACGTTGTGATGAGTATGATAATAAATTGTTGTCCTCATTTACGTCGGATTACGTATCAATTCATTAAAATTGTAAGTTCAACAACATCTTTGTCCCTAGGTTCGGGTAAAATTTCGTCACTACAAGATAAATGTTACTAGGCTCGCAGATAAAGATAGCGGTCGCTAAAATTTCTAACCGTACTCATAAAAAAAATATAAATCTGGTGACGTAGTATACATTGTCTGCTGAAAGTCTGGTAAGTATATCAAATTACGATCACATAATTCATTTACAAAAAATATTTTCTTGAAATGTAAATTTTTGTAAGTAGGTACTACATAGAGTATAGTTGACTACGAATAAAAAATGCTAATTTTGCCTGCCTTGATATGTTTAGTAAAAATGTATATTTAAATGTGTAAATAAGTACATTATATACAACGCTAGCTGTAAAGGAAACTATAAAAACCCCATTGAAAATGTAATTACGCACACAAATTGGACGTAAGATTAAGTATTTTCTTTCCTACTGATTAAGTTTATATTACATTATATTTGTTAATAATAAAAAAAATATTATTATAACGTAAAAAATAAAATTTTATTACAATTCCTTCACTTAATCGAAAGGAAGTTCGTTCCATCCGGGTGTCCCTTGACACCTCTCAAGCTTTTATTTCAGGAGATCGCCTCGTCCCGCAGTGTGTGTGTGGACGGATGTTATACGTTCGATCTACTGTGTTGGATTTGTCCAATATTTCTCAAATTAACACACATTTCCTCTGTAACACACAGAATATGACTAGAACAAAAGTTGTCTTTTAAAAAAGGTACGTTTAAGATTTTTTTAAATATTGATTTTGTTTTATTTGATCCACTCAGCTATGATTTTGTTTGCATTGTGTCTGCCTTGCTGGCCACGGCTTGAGGCCAATTGTGAAGTCCGGATTGGTTGCCCGGGTTCAGCAAAGTGTTGTTTTTATTGTTGGGAAAATCTCAGAAACAGTACGGTATCTGTTAAAGTGCTCGGTAAACGGCAATAAGCTAAAGCCGAGCTAAATATGTATGTCGATGTATAGTATAATATATATTTATACATCTCTGCATAACTGTCATAATATGTGTAAGTACATATTTATTTTTTGTATGATAACTTTGTATAATCCTTTTTAGGTCAATTTTAATTTCTTTTTGATTTTTACACCCCAATAATTCGGCCCTTTGTCGACGTTTACGATTTAAGTATACCGGCAATGTAGGTATTATAAATTGATTAACGAGTTCACGTTATTTGCAAGGAATACTATATGATTCTTAAATTATTTACACTTGTTTGGTATACGTTGTATTTGGGGTAATTAATTACAATTTGAAACGACACATAGTTGCTAGGAGTATTTGCTTAAAAAAGTACGTACATAACATATTCACACACGCTTATATAAATCGAAAGGGGTAGGCAGTAATGTCGCAGCCACTCTTCCCCAGTTATATTTGACGTCCTACGTAATATAGAACAAAGTAATTACCGTCTGCCGGCTACATTTCTAGAATTTGCATTAATGAAAGTATGCAAGAAAAACCAAATAACGCTTTGCCCGACCCTTGGATGGAACCCGAAATCGGGTCGGCGGTCGTAAAATTAAGCCACAGAATCAAGGAGTTAATTAATAAATAAAAAGCATTTAGTACATAATTATATACTAAAGAATAACAAACGTTAGTGTGACAGTATTTTAAAACTTTTTAGTAAAAAGAAAGTGAAAACGACTATTTTGTACCTCTGTCTAAAGGCAATTATGCATAATCGACACCTCAAATATTTTGTAAATGATTCAGATTTTATAATAGATATTTGTCATGAGAAAATAATATCGATAAATGGGTATCGATGCCACACCCCGATGCCATTAAGAGTTCCGTTGTCCTGTCGTCTCGCCTGGCTGCAGGTACCTAGGTTCCAGCGCCAGCGTTGGCAAATTGCAGTGTTCAGCTCGGGGCGCTTTATTGAAAATTCGATCTATCTGTTACATTGGGAAGGGTTGGTATAATGGTTCGAATGTGTCTCTTGCGCGCGCGCACAACGATCTATAGTCGAGTGGCACGTCCGTCGCCGTCGGCGGGAATCCGTTATCCGGCGTCAGGTTACGGCATCGTCTATATAAGACCGCGGCGTCTTCTTCACCATTTCATTCCGTTTGAGACGCTTGGTCGGTTGCGTGCCCTGTCTGCACGCGCCCCGTCTCCGGCGCAAGTCCGTACACTCGCGACCTCTAGTTCCTCCCATTCATTCGCCGGTGCGTCCGTTCAGCCCGAGTGCTCGCGCAAAGTTCCCGGACACAGTTCAGTTTTGTGAACACTTGAACATTTTAGTCGTGACACACTTGAGCAAAGTGAAGCGTGCTGATCTACTCAGGTATTCTATGCTCTTTTTTAATTATATACAATTTAAATACTTAATTTTACTTTCTTTTTAAAGCTATATGATTTTCATATCTGTACTAATTATATCACTACCATGTATGTTGACGTCTGAGAATATTTAACAAAGATGCGTTTTCTAATCATCATTCAAAGAGAAGCGATCATTTCCTTGATTAAATGAAGATAATAAACTAGACTCAGAATAAACCTTTCAATAAACAGATTAAAGTTATCAGAGTAACAGATTTGTCATTTTGACTGTTTCATTGAAAATCTATCAAATATATTCCTTAAGGTAGCTTCCTGACAAATAAAAAAATAGTTTTCAATGAGATCATAATTAATAATAATCTTTCTTGTATTTAATATTAATATCTACGTATAGACCTAACCTAACCTGTATATTGTATACTTCTTTTGAACTTCTTAACATTTTGTTATATACTTCATATATTTACGTGTCATATAGGTACTGTTAAAAGTTGCCTGTTACTGCACAAGCAATGTTCGTCATAATTAAATTTATCGCATAAGTTAAAACCGGGCAATAGCATAATTGCTGTTTCAAAGCTATCAGATGTTAAAACACCCATCATCACTAATACGTATGTATAACTACACGCAATAATCTACAATTTCGTATAATTCTACCCAAAAAGCTTTTGATACATTCTAAACGCTTCCTGCTAAGAAACTGTTAGATGCATGCATAATAAAATATGGGATTAAATATAATGACCTCCAAAAATAGTAACTGCACACCAAAATATGCTTACTAAAATATATCATAACGAGCACCTATACGCCTCAAGTCACTGCATTCCGTCTCGGAAGGGTTAGGTTACGTTAGGTTCCTTCTTAAACCCACCCAAAAATAGGAGCCCCGCGTAGCGGGGCTTCGTCAACTTATTTTGATCTCTTTGCTGTGCAATTAATATTTTTGGTATTAAAATGCGGTTTTAATTTTGATGATCATTTAGTATTTTTGACTGTTATATTTTACTATATCTGGTGAAAAGTTAAACATAAGCCATAAAATATTATATATAAAGTAAAGCAAGTTCTCTTCTCGCTATATAAATTATGTAGATGGGTAAATTAAAAAAAGAAGTATTCACAAGCTCGGCAAAGTCCATAAACTGTAATGATTATGGCGAGAACACGGTGCGTAACACGCTGCACGGAGAATATAGCGTAGGAATACATCGCTTCCTCTACTTAACTACGCACTGCCATCGGTAAATCGATACGGCTATAAAAGTCGTAACATAAAACATAATTCATCTACACTAACAATACAAGTTTATTAGTAATCGCGAAGGCTTAATTGAGATGAAATATACGCGGAAGCGAAGCTAGTCATCCGGACACGTATCTCAGATTTGACATTTCACGTGTAAGTTTGAGCTTGAGCTCACGTATAAGTACGAAGAGTGTAAGTGCAGCCAGCAGTCTCGTGAAACAACCGGAGAGGTATTCGTAATAACTAAATTACATACGGAGTGTCATCTATCATTTATTCGCACGGTCCTGAAGACGTAACCCCATTGCACTAGGTAAACGCACGTTATTGGTACGAAGATGATAAAATGATTACCGTCATTATGGGAGAATTACGAGTGGAAGACGACCGTCTTCTCGACCATTACGTGCACTTGCGTGAGATACCTGCCTCGCTCCGCTTTGCTATTGTTTTACCACTTTTTGCTAAGAACAAAATGGACATCAACTCGTGTTCCTTGTCCACTAATAAGGACAAAAAGTAAAAGTAGCAAAGTAAAAGTTAATAGCAAATCTCTTTATCCATCTTCAGATACGTTCCGTCATTATTTCACTGCAATCTATTTTTTGTGATGGCATTGGAACAAATATTGAAAACGGAAGAATTTGGAGAAAAATGATTGAAGTATGTTGTAAAAAGTATATTGTTAGTGACTGACGACAAAATATATTTTGTGGAAACTGTAAAAAAACATTTATTACACAAACTGGAATGTCATCAATCAAGTAACGTTAGTTATTTTCTTGCTGAAACCAATAACGACTATAAACTTAAAATACCAAAGATATTACAGAATCAGAAAATATCCACAGCACGCAGCATAGTGATACCGATAACGCAATTCTTTTGACTATTTAAACTGAGAAATGTTAAAGCCGCACAGAAGCAAAGGATAATTTAGATTAAAAGATGAGCGCGTAATGGATGTTAATAAACTTACACATGTATAGGTAATGAGTTTAAAAAAGTCAAGGACGTTCTCTTGACTCCGGAAACAGTAAGTTCACGTCAAATTAAAACAAAAACGTGCCGGGGATTTAGAAACACAAGAACCTTAAAAAATATAAAGCTTTAAAAGATAAGTTGCATTACATCTGCTGGTTCTAAGACTCGTTCGTAAACAGGTTACACACACACGTGCAAGTCAGTCACAGGATGCTCGTTATTAAAATTTTAATAACACCGTCTGCATCTACTCGAGATAATGAAAACCCTATGATTTACTTTTTATTTTAGTAATAAAGTGATATTAGACGCTTAAAACGCTTTAGCAAAAAGCCGCGGCTTTTAGCCGTGAGTTTCCTTGACCCGTGACATTGACTTTGCCTATCATTATGTAGGCACACTGAATCACGGGATTCGACACACAACTTAATGATGATTGCTGGGTATTTATTGTCCAGCTTGCAAACTGTACCTAGAGCTTACATTGCATCTCATTATCTAAATATCTTGTCCAGTAATAGAACATAGGATAAAATAAATATAAAAACTTTGAATAATGTGGCATGATTTTAATAAATTTATTAGAAATATATCATAAATGAGTCGCTTTATGTTGTGTGCACACGTGTGTGAACGTAGATTATATATCGCTTAGGCATACATTAATGTTGTTGCTAATGCACACATAATTAAATTGTTTTGATTGTTCACTTATGAGATAACATTTTATAAGATACTTTGATAATCCCATCAAACATGCAGCTATAATATTCAATACGATATATGCAATGCACCTAGCAATAAATTATATTTGCCAAAGTCTTTAAATCTCGTGAACCCATATCGATCTAAGATTAACTGGACAATTTTATGAATACTAGTCGACTCCTACTTTAATACAGGTAATATTTATTTTTTAAATAAGACAATATAGATTTTTAGTAGATACTTTTATAATGCGAATTATAATAACAAACTTTAATACAACTTCTTCTAAAACACGGACGGCCATTGAGTTACGACTGTTACGAGAACACTTTATTATAATGTAGATTGTCATTAGAATCTATAACGTGTCTGTACTACCTCGCACATGTATATGCACTTTATAATATCACGGAGTATTATGTTTTAACATATCAATTTATATAATAGGTGTATACGTAACGGGCTTAAGCGCCAGATAAACTGTGTAATATGTAATAATTGAAATCGGAGTACCTATATTTCATTCATATAAAAACGTTTATTTTGACGCGGTTAATAGTATATTGGCCGCAACAAAAACTAAAACGATCATTGGCCCGAACAGTATCTTATGATGTAGATAAATGTAAATGTATGGCCGCAAAAAATCCAAGTATGATAACCGCATGCGTGGGCACACGAGCGGTCGCACCGTTTTTTGCGATCAAGTGCAAGCGGCCTTGACCGGGTGCGCTCGCGCCGCCCAAAACATTGATCGGCCCACTTAAAACCATACATTATGCTCATTACATATTTGATATTATCAAAATGATACCAATTTGTTGTTCTAACCTGATAGTTTTCTTAACAACATGTAGATTTAACTATGTACGCGCGTGTGGAAAGTACGACTTTAAAAGATTAATGCCGTCTTATTGTTTAACTGAGTACAATATGTGTCCACTTCTACTTTTTGGGATTGAATGGCTTTTGTAGGCTTTCATATTTTGTCTAGCATTGCTTAACAACATACTCAACATGACAGATAAATTCATTTTTCACATCCGAGTGACATTTATGTTTCATCCAAATTAAGGTCTATAGAATAGTGACTGTTTTGTTGGAACAGTGCAGTGGCGTGTATGCATGTCAGTAGGTTTCTAATTCGATTCTCGGTGATCTCTGAGAGGGAAATTGAGAAGATATGTAAGAAGAAAAAGCCTAAAACCGGTACAATAGGCGCTCTCTCACGTTTATTCTGTCATACCTAAGCATAATTATTATATATAAAATGCAAGAGAGCCTTTGCCTAATCCTTTGAGGATCTACACCCCTAAATATATATTAAGAAGTTGTGAATCGCGTGTATGGAGTCACGATTGAAGTGAGGTCTATGTCCGGTGTTTTTTTCTGTTTCTACATTATGACTGTTTTCTCACGAGATTTATTATTGTGTCGTTTCTTTGACATATCGTTGTTGTTTGATCGATCGATGATAATAAACTAATCAATAGGTTCACTGTTTTTACACGTGCCTTGTGTCAGTTGACGGATCACTTGTCACAAATACATATAATAATAATAGAGAGTTTTTTTATTATGTTAAGGCAATTTCAGCTGGTTCCTAGAATTTATCGTAAGAAATGTGACTTTCGTAATGTTTTTATGAGGCTATAATAGAAATTGTGATTATGCTTGGTCACTTGCCTACTTAAATCTTTATGTGGAAACATGACTAATACATTTTAACGTGTTAATTTATTCGCCGAACCATGTTTTTAGTGGTAAAAGTTCTTGAATACTTACATAAAGCTACTAACTCTTGACAAGGAAAGGCGAGCTATAATTGGAACGCATACACACATAGTTTAGCGATGGCGAACAGATACATTGATTACCATAGCCTATAAACTATAGAAACAGTAGAAAAGGAGCGCATTGCCTGCTCAAGGGGCAAAGAATGTTTATTGTCTCTGCTGTCATCACAGCGTCTCCGTAAGGAGATCTAGGATAGTAAGGTTGCTATTCACTGTTTAAACGCGTCACACCAACTTTATTCAGCTATAATCTGCAGGATGGTGATGATACTATCCCAATCTAACCTAAACACAGGCTATTCAGTAGCCTATCTAGGAGAACAGTACTCTACCCATAACTTATTGTAGATTACGCATACTGTCAACTAAGAGTATAAATGAATACCTGTAACACATAATAGCCTAAGTCAATGTTAACCTACAATCTCATTTCTGTAAATAAATAAATAATTATTATAAATTATTATAATCTGACGGCTCCAGATCCTGTCCTACTATCTCAGGTACACAAATAGAAGTGATCGGTAGCTAATATAACACCTAATGATTACAGCTGAAGCTGTTCGGACGGCACGCACTACGCTTAAAAGTTGCCCATAAATTGCACAAACCAATTTGATATAAAAGCGCAGTTACAGCAGCTGCATATCATTTAAACGTAATAATGTTCAAGTGTATAAAAGGTCAATGATAGCATGATAGGTACTCGCACTCAGTGTTCGCGATACAAGTTTATTGTCAAGGTAGTCGATCGATGTCAGAACGACTTGTAAATTGGCGTGCCGTGATCCGACGTTGATGTAAGGCGTAAATTGTAGTTATCATGTATTATGCATTCGATATGTGTAACTTAGAAGTGATTGACTGAAATTATATGTCTTTAGATGATATAATGTAAGTTCGTTTGCAGATCAATTATGTTATTCGCTCTTTAAGTAAACTTAGGATTTTTTATACAACTTAGGCGGCCATTAAACATACGGCCCACCTGCTGGTAATTGGTTATGGTAACCTATGATCAAGATATATGGTATACCAAGTCATACACTTGGTATACTCGCGCGATGAAAACCGTTCTAAGTAATTAGCAACGGCAGGTTCGGTCACTCGTGAAACTGATTTCAAATGTCGTTATAGCTATATTATGTAGTAAAAATCAATCTAGCAATCAGCTAGCTTTACAAACACCGAGACATCAGCCGTTTAGAAATATTAGGATCGGATTGTGCCAAGAGTTAAAACATGCAACTGTCGATTGACTGTGGTGAACTGCCAGTGTTGAACCATTGTTCAAGTAGTGATAACGTTTCATTTAATTTACCGTCACCACTACGGCTACTTGTGAGTACTTAATTATGATTAACCATAGCATTTATGGCTTCCCATATTTATATCTAATCTCATTTTCTTCAATTTTATTTAGTCTATATATCTATAGATTGGATTTAAATATATTTAAGCTGTAATAATATAAAAAATCATACATCTCGATTTAATTATGTGACTTGAGCGGCAAGTATTCATGTAGATATTCATATAAAATGACCATTCATAAGGCATTGCTATTTTCTATTAAATAAAGTATTAAGTATGAAATGTTATTCACGGGTCGAAGCTTCTATCCGTCGACTGAAAAATATGCCAGGTCGTCTATCGGTGAATTTTATTACTATCACATTTTCTCCTATCTCTGATAGACGAGCGGTGCTGCATATAAGACATTAGTTATGTATGTTATAATAGTTTAACCATTGTGAAACATACGGTGTTTTACAATAATGCTCTGTTCAGTTATACTATTAATTCGATTTATTAATATCAATTTTTGGCAATAATTTGAATAATATTTCGTTCTAGCTGCAACAATCGTTCATGTTTATGTGTATCAGTCGACTCCTTGATGCTGTAGATTTTATTTGTATTTTACAAGGAATTTTAAATTTAAATATTTAGGGACTAAACTAAACATAAGTAAAAATTAATATTTTGTAAACTTTATCATATTTGTGTATGCTGCGCAGCGGAACAAACTTTGTCACAGTATTTCAAAAGTATAGATATTATAAAAGTATTGGCTGAATCAAACATTCTGTTAATTCAAATGACAGTCGATGTTCAATTGTCAATTTCGCCTAGAACGCGATATTAGCATGGATTCCGTGGATGTAATTGCGTCGGCATGCACCGTGCAAGCGTACATAAGGCCCCACTACTTTCCCCCGACCTAGTGCCCTCCCTGCGCCCGCGCCGGCCCAGCCGACCCACAATCTTACAATTCCGTAATGTTTCACATTTTATTTGAGATTTGCTGTGGCTCATTACATGTCACTTTTACAGTTATATCTAATAACAACTGTGTTTTACTATTGTCCAGTCTACGCAGAGCACCGCCAATTGATTAATATACATAAGTGTGCTTCTATATATCTCTATTAACTTGCTATGGGCAAAAAAGCTATCAGTTTATCGTCTTATTTAAAAAAAAGAGATTGATTACTCGACAAACGTTTATCAAAACTACTTATATCTTAAGTTCATCAATCAATATCAAAGCATTTGGACTTTTGTTGTAAATGTTGTGCCTGACGTCGGATATTTAATCGACGACTGAAAGGATTTATTACCTAATAGGTAAAAAAAGGCGCAGTTCATCAATCTGCACGGGCGTGTTCGTGCAGACGCGCGGTGCGGAGGCACGTGAGGTGTCGTGCGAGCGCGGCGCGTTGCGAAGCAGGCGCAGGCATCACGCCGAATGTGCTCTAACACCCGTGTAATTCAATCGCGCCTCTTATGATCGCATATGAAAAAGAAAAATTATTTCTTTTACTAAAAAACCTAGGTAATAGCCGTACATGATTGCAGCTGAGAGGGTAATGTAACTTCTCTAACTGAAGTCCGTGGCAATCATTTATTTATTAGTCATAAAGGCGCACTACGATTTAAAAAAACTATTAAATTAAGGTGCCTCAAGATTAAAAAGCGAATGTGCACATCTATTCTGTCTATTTAAAATTACAATTGTCCGTGAAATTTCATAGAATGATATAAATGTTTTATGATTATCCGCTTTGCAATTAGTAAAATTACATAGAAAAGCAGGCGACGAAATATGCTTGATTAACGTCAAATTCTAGTTAGTCGCGGCGCAATCTATTTAAAAAAGGAAGGCATAGGGCAGTCGGTTAGATCTTTTATTTGATTAGTACTATGTATGGAACAAACTCGATTAAGAACCTGAAACAAGATTACAAACGGATAATGCCGCCGGAGTGTAATGTGTGCGTATGACTGCGCTGTCGTCACGAGCACTCTGAGAGCGACACGGGAACATTATCGTATGCATCTCATTCTGACGTCGCGACTCGCTACAGAACAGTTAGACGAAATTTTTGACATTCCACGCTATTCGTTTGTCAAATGACACGAGTGTTTAGCGAGCGTGGGCGTGTCATTTCAAAGAGAACACAAGACCCTCTGTGTCATACTAATGTTATGCTTTAGGTCAGATTGTGAATTCAAATGGTACATTCACTGTATTCCTCACTCACGCAGACTTAGTTCGCAGTACTCGAAACACGGTCTGATTATACTAATACAGTCAGTTTATATATGTAAGTAGCTCGCTATGTTCCTTACTCAATATTTATTGTGACCTGAACGGACCATACTATGAATACAGCCAATGTAAAATGTATGCTAAAAATATAATAACAATTCTTGTGGTCACTAGGAAAAGTCGACTGATATGGCAATAAAAGGATTTTATTTAAGCATGATATAAAAGTTTAAAAGAAAGTAATGTAGCTATCTTACATAAAGACTCATAATTTGTCACGCCACGTTTATTTGAAAAACAAGAATACAAATACATCAATAGTGCCGTTTTCGAACTTTTGCTAGTCTTTAGCCACGCTTTGAACGATGGATAAGAATTTTTTGATTGCTGATGATCTGCGTGAGGATGTTCATTTAATAGCCTAAGCGAAATACTTTCACTGGCAAAATTGCTGCAGCAAGTAGAAGAAACCTGAGTGGTATGTAGTAAGGCACAATGGACGTGCGCGTCCCGGGCGGTGCGCATGCGCCGGCGGGCCGCGACCCACTAAACTGATGAATAAGTGAGAAAGTGCACACGCCGCGAATATGCGTTTATGCCCGGTTGCCAGTGGACTAATAACATTTTATTAACCTATTCGATTTCGTGACCTCTATTCTGTGTTTATAGCTGCAGATTAATCGGTTTTATTGAGAAATGGAAGAGAAATGCCAAATGCAATGCTCGACTGCACATTACATTGTGGATATTTTATTGACTAGTTGGAAGATTATGTTGCTGAGTATTTTCTCCGTCGCGTCGTTACGTTAAGTGGAGTAGTGTGACGGTCACACGGGCGGCGGCGGCGGCGGTCGGTGGCGGTTAGTGGTGCGTGTCTGTTTGAGAAACATGCCATCGGCACCGCCCTCGCAGTCCGGCCTGGTTCTATAGTTGGCACACGACAGTAGTACTCGACCATGACCATTGAACGCTTATTGATTGAACATAGTAGATATCGACCTTGAATTCAATGGTGCATTTCCCTTAAGGAATAAAAAGGTGCATTTCACCTAACTTTAACATGATTGAGACCTTAGAATAAGCATAGCATTACAATCTCTCTGCATCTGTTGTCGTCGCTTCGGACGTATTGGATAAAAACGCTGTGGAAATCTTTGATGGGGGTCTATTTGCAATACTGTGTACAGCCGAGATGATAATAGATAATGATATAAATAAAGTTCTTTGAAGGCAATGCAAATTCCTGTCACAAACCGCATTAGCGAAACGTGTTTTTCTAAACTGGAAGATGTGATTAATCTTCATAAACATATAAATGACTTCATTTGTGGAGGTTGTGCCCTTATAAGATATATTTAGACTGTTAATTATTGATACTTATAACCCATTTATGGTCCTCATTAGCCCATACCAAAGCACTTGCACTATTACTAAACCGAATAACTAATTTCTTAACTAGATATGGACGTTGATCTAATAATAAAATGAAGTTCTTAACGACATCATTATGAACGTTTTATAACACCGTCCAATGTCTCTTTAAGTTGAAATTATAGCTGTGACTTCCGTTCGGTGTTATAGCGTCAAAGTATATATTACCAAGGGCTTAGGCAGAGATGTCTTATTTACATTTGTGCAGGTATATTAAGGTCCATTCTAATACTTACTATGATAGTATATATTTACGCAAGAATATTCTGAACTAGATATTAAAACACACACACAGTTGGTTCCATGCCTTAATTGCCTGACAGAGAAGTTAAACACGACCCGTCTGAGAACCGTATCACATGATCGACCGACCGACCGACGACATCAGACTAAAGATACAGCAATAAATTGATTATTCATTGACGTCATTATAGAGGTTTTATAACACAGTTGAATACACAATAGTTCAATATGGCCGTATCTATTGATCTCTATCGTTAATAAAACGCAACGATTCGTAGAAGCAGTTGTCGTTACGCTCGTCACATTACGTTATGTTAATTTTTTGACGGCACTGGGCGGCATATGCCGTTTGTTGCCGTGCATGCCTCTGCAGCCAGTGTCAGCTTATTACATCGTGATTAAATAGTGATGTAACAATCATAATATGTTTATTTTGTTTGTGATGCAAATGACGTGGAACTTATGGTCGGGTGGCTGTTTAAAAAGCTTTTGTCTTGTTTATACTGACATCTGATATTGTGATCGGTAAACCGATTACAAGCTGATATTATTTATGAAATTATTGCCACACGTGAAATTTATATTATATCGACTACATGGTAAGCGTAGGCTTAATAAATGATTGTATTGTTACCATGAAAGCACCATGAAAGCAAAGTATTTTTTTTGGCCTCAGTCTTTTTAGTTTTCCTTGTTTTAATGTTTTATGTCAGGTTCCGCAACATGCCATATAGAAATTGTACTTGAGCGTAAAATGCGTAGATCATTTGTACCATTTTTATCTATTATCTACTAAACAACATGCGAAAATATATATAATAAAACAATATTTAAAGGCATGTATAGAGTTGAGCCAGTCTCTTCTCTTGACATAAGTTAACGCGTATGTCATAATAACTTCTACCCGCGACATTGCACGCGTGAATCCCACGGTTACGCATACCGAGATAAAAGTACCTATCCTATGTGTTATCCATATATAGAAGTTTATCTGTTGGATTTCATCCAAATCTATTCAATAGTTAATATACATTTAAAACATCTTCACATTTGTACTATTAGGATTAACAAGATGGATGGATATTTTTGTTAAAAAATCTTTGTAACAATTCGGAGTCTGGAAATAGGATCGTCCTCTGGTTACGTGGGGTTTTAAATAGATGGTGAAATGTGGTATGTAATACACCTTTTCGTATATACCGATAAGAATATATTTAAATATAGACTTGTAATTGGTGCGTTGAGTCGCAGGGTAATAGTCAGTAGCACAGGGAACTGGATCTGTATCTCGATAATAACTAATATCCGTCACTCATTCTTCCTTATTCATCGTTGAGAATAAGATCGATAAGATCTACTCGAATATTTTATTATTATACAGCAAATAACTTGAGCTTGTTCGTAAATCATATATTACTGTGCCTATCTAGGAAATTTATCTGCATAGAACATTAAATACAAAGGGTCTGTCTCAATAGATCTTTAAATGTTATTATGGAATTCCTTACAGATTTGGCTTTTATATATTTTTATAATAAACTAATCCGTTTAATGTTGTTTTCTTATTTGTATCCTGAGGTAAACGTCTCGACATAGATTAAGATATATTTCTGTATTTTAGAATTAAGCCCGCTTCGATGGCGGGTCATTACCATAATCTATGGTCGCTTGTAATATAGTGTCTGCACTTGCGTGTTGATGATCCTAAAAACATTCCACTGAACTTGGTCAGTAAGTCATATCTGTTAAACTTGGACCATTTAATGTCCGATACTACCTTATGAAAATTTTTGTAAACCTTGATAAGATTAATAAAATATCGTGTAATTTAATTATGGTTCAAGAAAACTGACAATTAGTTTCTTGCTAGGAATTTTCACATAAAACTTATCTCTTTGCTTTTACATAACACGTATTATTGTAACAGTAAATAAACGATTTGATTTATAACTTCCAAAAATCTTTTTGGTAAGATAGTTATATACTGTGTTTCAAGTTTATGATCTTCATATAGCTTACAATCTTTCCATTTGAAGTATTATATTGACGAAATCTATCGAGCCTCGAGATTAAATATTGAGTCCAGCCGTTACATGCGCGTAATCAAAGTAGAAAAAAGGAATCGAACATTAAGTTTCCTTCCTCGTAATCTCGAAGCATGCGGTTGTATTCGAAGCCGCACTTATTATTTTTTATTACATAATAATTGTGGGGACGTCGATCTAGGCGGTCGCTGACCACCCTACCCCTCTTCCTTCTTGCCCACTCACGTTGGCGATCGGGATAGGCTTGCAGCTCTCGCTCGAACTCTGCTGAGAAAACAATGCGATAACATTATCCACGCCATCAGATCGACTTTAACGTCATAAATCAGAGCATAAGACGAAACGATTGCGTCGCATGCAACGGTAGCAGTTGCGGTGGATGACTCATGTGTGCTATTGTCTGGTTAGTCTTAATGGGTTGTATACTTCTAGTGTTCTTGTAAACATCTGCAACTCAGTTTAATACGCGTGCAATGGGTTGAATAACTGCAATTCAGCTTGCGATCTTAATTATCCGCATTATCTTCAAGTCAGCCACATCATTCTGCGATTGTTTGACATATACAAGCATTTCATATTAAACGTTTTTAAACCAGCTTTGCTGTCGTGATGTATAAACAGATCCCTGAATGTTATTGCTTGTGTACGCACTGGTATTGCACACGTAGAGGCGACACAATTTTAGAATCGTCGTCAGGAACAACACGACGTTCTATCCATGATATCTGATCAGGTAATATGGAGGAAAATTACTCCAAAGGCGAACACAAGGCAGGAAAAATCTTTAAGCGAAACACTTTCTATAATATAAGTAATAACACTAAATCATGAGCATTAGACGTAAATGATATGATCAAATGAAAGCTGCATCACCTATGAGAATAAAGTGAAAATGTGTCGATTAATATCGTATCAGGTTGGAGCTTATTAATTTATTTATGAGGGACGTTAAAGATATAATGACGACCTCACTGTGGAAAGTTGATTTATATCGTAGTCGTCACCGCTACGAAGTGCTACGCTTATATCGCCGTATAAAAGACATCGACGCGTACGTGTTAGGGTAGGTGCTTCCATGATAGTTTATAATTTATTTTAGTAATGTATGTACATTCCGTTTGCTCTATCAAATAAGGAATAGATAGAATATTATTGCAATGGTGGTCCTCGTCCTGATACATGAGACCATGTTTATAATAAAACGAAATCAATAAAGTTAATCGAGCGCAATCCGATTATCCATGTGTAGAATTATAAAATAAATTGATTCGTGTTAAGAGGATTGTAGTATTATCCTTATAAAGTAATATTATAAATTCGAAAGTAATTCTGTCTATATGTCTGTCTGTCTGTTACTTTTTCACGGCTAAACCATTCAACCGATTTAGATGAAATTTGGTACAGATATAGTTTAAAACCTGGGGAAGGACGTATGCTACTTTTTTTGATGTAGGTACCTTGCGGGCGGAGCCGCGCGCAAAAGCTAGTATTAAATAAAAACATTTAAGTTGTATACTAAAAATGGGAAATTGTAATTAATGAAATGTTGGAAAATTTGAAATTCTGCTTCTAAGCGGTCTAAAATTCGTTGAGTGTCGGCAAAAAAAAGTGAAAGGAATGTCCTTGGCGCTTATGAACACCAGGTGTGCAAAAAACACACGAAGAATTAATAGACGTTCATAGCTCGTATGCTAATAATTAACATGTGTAAAAACTTCATTAAATATCTGTACAACGATATAAAATATACTATTGTCAAGCAAAGCTGTCTTTTATGGAGTTTTATAGACGCTCTCCAGAGATTATAGCCGTAGCAGTTGTTGTAATGGTGTGGCGTATCGTCAGTTGTTCGCGAAAAGAATGTTAACGGGTTCGCTTCCATGTTGGTCGGTGTTAGGGACGTCGTGCGACCGCCGATGTTAGATAGCGCCTCAAAGTGACCGGCCGCGATCGTATTACTTTGTGGATAGGCTGACAGCGATGACAGTGCTGCCGCCGCGCCGACCACCGCCGGCTACATGCATTTATGCAACGAACACTATCGCGATGGACGATGACACTAAGATAAATTTTAATGTTATGACACTTTTTCATAAAGTTTTTATGTGTCGTTTACCTTCACACTTCAATTTAAATCGAGAGATTACAACAGAGTTTATGTTTATTGTAAGAATATATAAATTGTCTTCTCGTTTGATCGCAAGAGGTTCATCGTTGATAACTTTAGAAAGAAACTTGTTAGATTTTCATGAAGTTTTATAACTGTCAAGTCACGGATATCCTTTTCTTGTTATTTATAGTCCCTTTTAGCGGTGCGTTGAAATGGTCCTCGAAGTTAAAGACCACCATAGTACTAGTGTTAAAATTTATCATTTTATATAATATATTACTTACATTTTCAAACAAAGCAGTCAGTAAAATAAAAATCGTATAATCTATATTACCGTAATATATAGTATAAATTATAAATTTAATCATTTATCATTTTGTTAATTATGATTAACGATAATTAATTAGTGTAGTGGTTACTCTTTTCTCCAATTATCTGATTAGAAATCATATCAAGTCATTGCGCTCTTTCTTACTGAAGGAAGAGCTGGCAAAAACATTTTCGTATTAATAGCTTTAGTTCGGATTTAGCTCGAGAGTAGGTATTCTTAGAACAAGGAGTTGGTCCTACAATAACAAATGATTTATTTGATGTGATCATATACACATAAACTGCTTGTAGCTATGAGATAAGCAGTATTGCACCATTACTTTCGGAGAGCTTGTATCATACGTAACTATACAGCGCAGTATTATCCGAGCCACAAATAAAATGATATCGTATCGCTAGCCGTGCGTGGCATAAAACGTGACTAAGTGCTCTACCTGCGGGCCTAGCAAGGTGTATTAATAATGGTATATCACAGTAACATCAAGCATAGCACAGCACATTGAAAAAAGAAATGGTTATATTTTATATTACTACAAATTGTACAATTACTGAAACAGTGGACACAAAGATTAGCGAAATTAGCTGTCGAATGCTTGCATGCATGCTTATCCTTGCAGTCTTGAGTTACTGCTAGCAGTTTGACTTAGTATCTGAACGGCGATGATCCGAACTACTACTGTTTCAATGAAATAAGTTGACTAAATCAACATTTTCTTAGCATTTGTAACCCAAAACCCAAAACAATACTGCTATCCCAAAAACTATGCGGATTTTTGCTGTATTCAAAAGCCAGCTAATTGAAATTCAACAGGATTGCTAAAAAAATCTTAAATAAGCCTACGTCGTTTTTAAATTTTAAGATTAAGCTTTAAAATTGGCACAGATTTTTCGATAATTCGATCTTATCAACAAAGATTTATACAGCGGAATTCAGTGTATGCGCCACTTTACAAGTGGAGTTAACCCACTAGTTTCTACAATAAAAATCACTTAATAGTCACCAACGGCACCAAAGCGGACACATTAGCATTCTGAGAGCATCGTAACTGTTTATAATGTCATATAAATGTGGTTTATACACAGATTCTATCGCGACCACATCGATACAGTTAAGTCTTCCATTTACGTGTACTATTCTTTGTTATGAAGCAATCTTTACGTTTACACTTAGTAGTGTACTTTATTTATCTTTATTTTGTTCTGATGTTTTTGTAGTTTTCTTGTTGGATTCGTGGTTAAGCACCGGTAAAGTCTCTGTGGTCAATGCTCGTCTGAGTCAAAGGGCTGTGTGGGAACATATTTTGTTATAATTTATTTTGAGTTACTATTATGACATCAAGTGGTTGTGTGATGTGCACGTTGTTATAACTGTGGCTGAGTGTTCGTAAGTTCCATATTAGCACAAAAGAAAACCATATTTTAAAAAGAGGACTTGTGACTGGTCATACTTATCTTCATTAAAGTAAAAATAAAGAAAACATGACAATTTTACATGTTCAGTAAAACCAGTACAATAAAAGAAAAATATAAAAATAAATAAACTTTTATTAATAATTACAAGGTACGGCCATACCAACCTGGAATCAAAACAATCGTTTATCGTTAATTTTAGAGTGCAGAGCCTTCATTTAACATTCATGTTTAGTTAAACCTATCCCAGGTTACATACAAAGGGAATCCAATAAAAAGTTCATCAATAATTATACACGAAGTACTATTATGCAACTTGGTAATTAAATAGGTAGTCGCAATGGACTATTATTAGTGTAGCATGTTTTATGTTTAAGCTCAAGTACCATGTAATTACCTAATAACCCCACAAATTATAGCTAATAAGATCTTCCCAGCAGTTCAAATATAACTAAAAAGAGTATCAGTATAATGCAGACAGTCAGCACCTAAAGTTAATGAATATTTTAATTCTCTATGGTAATACCGGACTATTAAAACCTGTTTTTAAAGTAATTTGAAAATATTTGGGACATTGCCTATCTTTAAAAGGTTAAAATAGTTTTTAATTATTATGTTGGTATGCTGAGAGGTGTGATGTTGTTATACTAATGTGTGCTGTTAGAACATTACTTACTTGGTATCTAAGATTGACATTGTTCTTTTTAGTTGCTACTGGACTTGTGCAAAAATTGGACTCATTGATGAAAATAATGAAACATCCTCCGGTACGTACAATGAGTGCTGTGATAGTAAGTTATAGCGCTTTGATTGATTGTAAGATTGGGGTAATGATTTCATAAGTAAAGTTCAACTAATCGATGGCTTAAACATAAATCATATTTAATAAAATCTTAAATAGTCAGTCCTGGTATGTGACGAGATATCGTCACATACCAGGACTGACTGGAAATTCCCATACGTAAAAAACCCATCATTGTGCGAATTAAACAACCTTCGGCTTAATCAGTCGAAAAACTATGTCTTAGAAAGCTGGCGACAAAGCCTACCAAAAAAATGTTAAGTAATTTTGTTGCCATCTGTACAATGACCGAAGTGTCACGACCTCATAATAAGTCTAAACTAATGTTGTATTATACAATTCAAATGCAATATTACGGTATTTAAGTTCATTTACAGTTTATGGGTGAGTTTCCCATGGATTAGCATCAGCGACTCTGCGCTGTTTCATAAGCGCGGGAACACTTGCATCTCTATACAGTTAGGGAGCACAATTAAGCCTGTTCATTACATCTACAATGTTTGTGAAAATTATTAAACTACCGTTGTTATGTTTATATTTTCAGTTTATTGATAAAATGTTAACTGTTATAAGATGGTTTTAACCTCGATATAAAAGGAATTATTATGTTTTAAATGTTTAACCGTTTCGGTATTATGATCCATTATGTTGTTTTTACAAGTTTTGGTTTTACTGAATAATATCATGAGCCTGAGGATTTCGAATTGATACCATCATAATTGGGTTCTGACAAAAAGGAATGCTGTAGTATGGTTAAAACTAGTCCGTATTTATAACGAAGATGAAGGCATCGCCCAGACCTACGTAAATTGAAGTAGAAATTAAAAGAAGAAAAAAATATCTATTGCGTATATTTTAGGTTTAGTATTTTCCCGGACAATATAGACACAAAATAATATTTGCCTGGCACTGTAGTCTAATAACAACTAAACTGAAAACGGTTAACTTATTTTGGATTATATTTTTATTATTTATTTTAATTATTTATCACAAAGCATGTCTTAATTTGACAACACTTCTTTTAAGTGCAGTATAATAATTGTGTTCGTTATGAGATAAATAGCCAAGCTATTAAATTTACTAAATGTTTTGGTCAATGAAGTGTCAAATTGACATATTTTACTAATGTACCGAATCATTTTCGGTGGGAGACATTGGTTCTACCATTACAGGACAGTGACCTTTCTTAAGGCGGTCTTCTTTAGTCAAACTGTCATCGTTTTACTACGCTCCTTTGTATAATAGTTAGCTGTACATTTTTAATCCCCTATTAATAAGTTTACATCAAAAGCGAATGATATTTCATATTTTTATCCGATTAGGAAATAAATAATTTTGAGTCTTATAGGATATGTATGTTAATTAGTTTGTTTCGTCGCTCGTATAACCTAAACAACTGAACCGATTTAAGCAACCACGGTGTCGTTTCATGTATCTTGTTTAGTTTATGCGATTGTACACGTAATTCAATATGGCGGATGTTAGACATCATAATTATTAAGAGTTTGTATGACCGGAAATATTTTTGGCAGTTCTAGTTTTTGGAATATTTCTTGTCCTTTTTTTGAAATTTATAATCTACGCACATATTTTGTAACTGGTAAAAGGTCTTTAAAATAAATTTGTAACATAATTATCGCTAAAGACCGGCCAAATACCATCAACGAGCTTTTTCATCTGCGTTATGTTAATCGTCATTCAAGTTTTCAATTTGTATAATTCTAATTAGCATAAAAATATAATCAAATAATATTCATAATAGAAATTGCCTTTTTAATGAACTTCATATTACTATTGAAGAACATCAGTATAAATCAAATGGATATGAGCCCAAAAATATAATCAAATAATCTACGCCATAAACATTAATAAACGTTTTTAACGAACCTTATATTTGAATAAATATAAATCATTGTTATAACTGTCAAACCAAACGATAAAGTACTAACAGGGATCCTTTAACCTTAACTGACGATTATGTCACTCGATAACTCGTACTATTACGTATTACTACAAGTAAAAACATAGTGTTTTAAATAAAACAGCCAGTATCGTATCTTATGCAACTCCCGGTGTTGTGGAGCTATGAGCCATATAAGGCTGGAACGCCGAAGCAACTCGTCTAGCAATTATACATGAATCGTAATTGACGTAACGCAGACCGGTCTTCGCTCGATTGTTAATAGCCCCGCAACTATGACATAAAAATGTTCAGTATCGCCACCTCACTGAGCGATATTTACGTGTGATGACACGATGTGATCGATGGAACTCGACTACGGTCTCTGTCATCCGACCAAAGGCCATTAAACTACTACTATCCTTTTGCGGAACATGCCAGCTTGTAAGACTTTTTTTATCTATTGTTAATCGTATATTTATTTATACTAGCGGTCGCCTAGTGCTCGAAATTCGACCAACTGATATATATTATGTCATATCATTATACTCGTATATTGCTATATGTAACCATAGTTACGCGCTTCGACTGCGTGTGTCAAAAGCATGGTTGTGTGCGTGTAGTGTTTTTTCATTAATTGAATGTATTTATTATCCATATTTTATATAAATATTAGCATTCGTCACTTCTTCTCTGTATAAACTATAAGTGTGCGAAATTTCATACTCCTCCGTCCGCCCAATTTTCGTAAAAAGGGATCCAAAGTTTTCGCTTCACGTATTAATATATAGATAAATAAGAAATGCATAATACATGTTATAAATTAAAATTGTTAAACGGTTGTGATTTAATTTAAATTGTTCTATACCCTTTAAATAAAGAATTTGATAAATATCGTACAAGAAAAAACATCGATTTTAAAAATAAGTCGATGTGTTTAGGATTTCGTCTGCTCTTTTAGGTTAGATAGGTACATTGACTTCATAAAAATATTCAGATCATATAATAGTAATTTATTTACAATAATTAAATCAAAAATATGTCTACCGTTATTGCATAATTTTACCACAAGAAATTCAATCTAACGCGATCGAGTCCTTTAGTTTCTAATTATTATAATGTGTGTACATGTCGTAAACGCAACCCTTTGTGTATTCTCTCGCCGCATGAATAAAACTTGAACGTAAATCTGAGCTCGCGGACATATCTACATAATGTATTCCGTGAGAATCTTAAATGCGTATAAATAAATATGAATTTTCTTATTATAATTAATAACGGTATTCTTTTATGTTATATGTTCCAAGTTATTTGCGACAGGCCTAGGGCGGCACTAGAATAGGAAAGCGGTCATTTTAATTAAGGACAACGCGTAGTGTTAAACTTAGAGCAAACACAAAGAGGACTCATTATGTGTGTGTTTATGTCACGCTTTGTGGACATTTCGACCGGCACGCGGCGTGAGTTTAATACCAATTTGGAACCATACCGAACGGTTTCTGCGAGGCTAGTTCGTGGTTTTCCGATTATTTGGCACCAGGTCCGTTACTTTCCGACTAGGTGTTGTCGCCTCCACTTAAATCTAGTATAGTAGATCAATTCACCAACCGTCACATCCTCTGTCTTGATAATAACAAAAAAGAAGTATCCAATTAAATTTTTTATTTTTATTTTTGTCGCCGATATCTATTAATTTAACGCTTATTTATTGGCAACGGTTTGTTATTATCTCCTGTGATGCGACTGAGCTTGTTCGGTGTCGTCTGCTACAGAGGTTGGAAGTTTATTACCTGAATTTATGTTGCGCTAGTGTAAGGGATACGTAATAATAAAAAAGAAAGGCTTTTATTTACAATGGAGCTTATTACCTATGCGTAAGGCATCGTCATTCAAAAATAGAATGCGGACTGTATTTTTAAAAGGAATAGATTTATGTTTCGAAAAGGATATTTCTTTTAAATTTGTGCACAAATCTCTAAAGACAAGAACATATATTTTCTAAAAGCGCGTAATAATTTATTTTCCAACTGCAGTCTTTGCTCCGGCGTCTATACTCGTATTGATGGGAACATTTTTCCATGTTTACTCAGCCTGTTTGCTTTTGCTGTGTTCGTCTTGTCAGTTTTCTCAAAGGTTATTAACCTAGTTTAGTTAATACTATTGTAGCGCCGTATCAGCAGTATGTCTGTGACATTTTATACATTAACTGATTACAAACATGCGCCTCACACTTAGCAGCTTCTAATTTACGCCATTTCTAATCTTGACTTAAACCTGTTATTATCGCAGTGTATTTGACTGTAATTTATCTTGTGTTCGCTGTGATGTTTATGACACTTTCCAATACTCTACTAGGCTAGTCGGTCTACCTATCGTTAATAATTGCTAAGCAGCCTGACCTTGATATAAAAGTTATTTCATGCAAACATAACATATAAAATCTTATTGCAAATATTTTATTTTAATACATAATTACTTTATTCGCGGTCATCTTAAATGTATTAAAACTTTATAGATTCCCGCAAATAAAACAACAAAATGCATCGAACGATTGTTCACGTTGCACAATGACTCTATCTTTTATGTTCCATTCAATTTAGACAATGTAGATAACAAGGCGAGCGAGCGTTTTGTTCTACTCCGTGTTTAGGTAGTTTATGGGAGACTAGAATAATGTCGGGACAGCCTGGAGGGCCGCGGGAGCCTTCGAAAGAGCGGGCGGAATGTGCGCGCAAGGTCATTGCGCCCTGCGCGGTCATGCGCTTGCGCCCCCGCCGCCGCGTCCCCCGCGCCCCTCTGCGTCATCCGCACCCACCACATTGTCTAGTGCGATCAGCTGCGGATAAAGGGGAACCGACTGGACCGAGAATCGATAGAAACCATTTCAATGTGAATTTATTTTTCCATTTTGCGCGGGCGCTTGCGGATCACGAACGCCCCCAGCGATGTAGCTCGTTCTAACGCTCTTTTCTAACCTCTTACACAGAAAAAGACTACTCGTGCCGTGTCGTGCTTTATTTACGATGCTTACATTGGCCAGCATTTATCCTGCGGTGTATCTTTTGTCCTAAGGCTTTTAAGAAATAGCTTTAAGCCTATGATCCGGACGATACGTGGCTATCTTAGAAAAGGGAAGCAGCTTTGCGATTTAAAAATCCCATTACTTGCAGGAACTGTAGCATGCTTTCATTCAAGTTTATGCAAATTGTAGATTGTTTCTTATGAATAAATAAATTTTAATTATAGGCTATAGATACACTGATTTACATTTACAAATAGAATCAAGCTCAAAATGGTTATCATGTGAACACGAGTTTACAAGTGGCTTCCTCCCTCACCGTTATTATATTAGTTTTAGTGGTCAATAATTCAAGGTCTCTTTACTTTTGGCGAGTAGCGATATCAAACGATAAAATCGCATAAAAAGTTAATAGCATAAAAGTGAAAGATTTATTCATACAGATCCCGTTAACGACAAGTTGAATAACTTCTAAATAAGTAATTTATAATATTTGGATATGCAAATTATATCTATAAACAAATTAAGATTAGTTAAGAATTTTATGAGAGCATAAGATTCGTGCGTAGATAAATATTGTACCGGTTACGAATGGCACAAGCTATTAATGGGCGTTTTTTATGTGCGGAAGTGGAATATTGTAATTTCACCTTATGTGTGATTAATAATGTGTTGAAGTCTGAGAGTCGGATCGCGAGCGTCCAGCTCTGTCTGGTTGTTACTTATTTAATTATGTTGACGGAGGACCAGGCGCCACCCGCCATCGACAACCCGTGGAAGTGCGTCGCGTCGCGCCTGTATAAATAACTCCAATATGCGGCGGCTACCTTATAATGAATATTGATGCCGCAACTTTACACACGATTTGTTTAATACTCTCAGTTTACTTAAATATTGACAGCTCAATGTGGAACATAGAAAGTGGTCGTGTTGATTTTTGCACCAATTACACATCGAGCCAAATATTGTACAGTAAAGAATATATACATGTGTTTTCTGTGTTTGTAACGGGATTACGCTTAATATGGTTATACGAATGTAGAGCTTGTGTTTTGCATATTAATGACAGTTTGTTTATAATTTGGCTGTTTTAAAGTTTGGCTTAACTATGCCGAGCAGGTAGTTCATATAATGATATTACGTTACTAATATGAATATGTATTTGTTTCAGGATTTGTGTCCTGTGTTGGAAGAAACAACTTATACATTAGCCAGAACAGGTAAGCGTTTTGATCATTTAATTTTATATGTAGAATGGAATTAATTGGTTTACCTCAAAGAGATAAAATTACTTTTGAATTAAATGAATATTCAAACTTGTTTATGAATGACTCAATACTTTAATTAATATTAATATACATCCGATAAGCTTAACGAGACCTTTGATACATAGATATCTTGGACATATTTTTCTTAAGTCCAATCAAATGTGTATGTAAAATGTTTAACTAAGATGTACACATGGTACGATTTACATATATTACTTGCAGTCACATACGTGTCATTAGTGATGTACAGATAATGTGTTTGACGGCTAGAGAGTGTTGTTGACACGGTGGTACACATGATAAGAACAATGGGTGAGCCCGTGGGACGTCTGTGAACTCTGCCTGTTTTTGCAACGTCAAGTGTTCGACTAGTTTCTGAACAAGACGGGAATGCATACTTCCCAGTAACTTATGTCAGCACCAGCGTAAGCAGAACCGCGGTGACTCCTTCGCGACGTCATTGTACTATGGACAAGAGGGCAGTAAATTACATATCGCAGCCATTGTTAGACTGGACGTTTGCGTGCGCCGCGTGGGCAGCGAAACACGGCTCCCATTGATTGCATGATTTATCGATATTGGATTCGCGCAGGTGATTCTTTTGTTGTCATGATTAAAACAAAATAAAATAGACATCAACAGACGTACGGTATAATTTACTTCCCAAACTATTCAAGTGAAAGTGGACGATGGCAAATAAAGAATTTTAAAAAGAATGGTCTTGAATTTCAATTACATTCGTCCACAATATACAATTACATTCGTCCACAATATACAATTGGTACGTGAGATATCTTTCACCGGATGAAAGTTTAGTGCTTTTGAAACTACTCGAGCGATACAATGGTAAAAAGTGGGTAACTGAGTTATATTTCTAGGAGCTGTAGCGTAGAAGTGGAGTCTCGACAGTTAATAGGCTTGCTTTGTGGGTAAATAAGTGGCTATTGAGATGTTGCACGCTAAGTTCTGTAAGCATGAGTGACAGCAGCGCTTTGCTACACGCATTCCGCCTGAGGTCGGCGAAACTCTGCCATTTAACGATCGATTCCTTTAAAGTGTTTCCAGTGAAATGGCTTGGTAATAGCACAAAATGACCAATATCATAATTGACACACACAATGTCTGTAAACACCGCGTATTTGTGATAATGCGGTCGATATCGCCGCTTGAGTACTGTTATTGTACGTGTAGTCACCATTCAAATAGCTGGCTATTTGCTTCATTGTACACGTCGCGTCCCTGGTGTATTAACGTGCTTTGACATTTCTCAGGAATATTCACTGGTTTCTGTGGGAAACTGATCTATTTATTTCCTGGTTAGAAGGATTCAGTGTCATGTTCGAATGAGGATGACAATAATTAAGGAAGAGCGCTAATTAAGTTTCTTTCGCTTGATCAAATAAACGAAGCTGAGAATAGTTGGTCGGTCGGGTTGCGGTTGGCTTTGCATGGATTCCACTCGTTACTGTGCGTTCCCTGACAGCTAGCGGCGCTTGTTCGGTGGTCGTCTGCAGTCTCGAATGCCAGTAAGCGTTGTCCGAACATAAATTTACATTTCGTTACGGTCGTTTTGTCAATACAATTCTCTTCAGTAACAAATAAAAGATGTTGCTAGAGTCTCACTAGCTTATGTTAGAAAACTTTTACTTAGCACTCAAACTTTCTAATTCGAAATAAATTGAGGAGAATGTTTTATTATTGATAGCGATAATTGTTAAGTTGATATTCGAACGGTTAGCTTAACGATAGGGGATCGCGTGTGAGTACACATTATTATGATTTAGATAACATCGTCGGCCCCAGCATGCGATGCTGTTACACTGATAGAGGATACTTCCTGCCATGAGAACGTACAGCGGGAATTTATTTAATTACATACATACGCAACATTACTCCTTTCTCATGAGGTAGTCGTATTCTTGAGAATGTCCTCACTATGATCTGCACAAGCTGGTTAGTGAAAAACGCATCTGATAATTAATTATCTTGATTTAGTTAGACTATGAAACCAAGGCACATATTTATGTCACCATGCGGATTAGTATCTATACTATATACCAAGGTGATTATGTGGTTCATCCTTGTGGAATATGGTTTATCGTGACGTGACTTATGTTGTACTAAACGGAAGAAGATGAAATTCGGTTTATGTTGTTCTTGATTTTAAATTAAACTCCACACTATCAAACTGGAAAACGCGCATCAAAAGCTGCTAAGTGGGTTTTGTGTAATACTTCGAAGTAAGACTACAAACTGCATAATTGTCAATTAAAACGTTCAATAAATAATTCTCGTATTTCAATACGCAGTCTGTAGACATGAATGATATGGCATGGTGCGCAAAATTAATTAAACTTCGCTATCTTTTCTCTAACCTATATCTGCGACAGTAAAACGCGAAGGTTTATGAAACCGCATTGGTCGATGTTCTGGCCTCTTTCTTCGAACTTAGGAATTGTTCACACTTGAAATCAGTCAAGTTTATGATGCACGATTTAGTTCACTTTTAAGTAAATGAAAGTGACCTTTTGCCCTTATTAAACTGATATAGGATCGCATTAAGACTGCTTGAGAAAGTACATATCTGCTTGTTCCATTTTCTTGGCTATACAGTTTTATAAAAATCGGTTATTTTGCCAAACTTTTGGAGAGATAGACTCCTTTTAAAAGCTAATATCATATCATATCTCAAAATATTACTTGACTTAGTTTACTTTGTAGCCGTCAATATATTTACAGTTTGTATCAACTGCTCTATTTTGCTAGATATGAACACGGATACCATGCGCAAGTCTGACTACTTGCGCGGATTGCTTGCGTCGTGTACGTCGGATGGAATGGACTGCGATAGACCCGAGCAGCCTGCCCTACTTGGGTAGCTTGCAATCCATAATCCGTATGATTAACTCGGGCATGTAGCCCGCCCGAATAACTTGCTTATTCTGCCCGTGAGCTTCTTGCGTCGTGTACAAGCCTTTATGGTTTTCACTGCGCATTGGCATCAGGCTGTATCTACGCTGTAGTTTCACGACTCGCCGGGCCGGTCGCGGCGCCTCTTAACGACATCGTGCATTTATTACTGCTTGCCTTAAGAGCTCAGTTTCCAGATAAGAAACAGTAAAAGTTATTAAAAGCATATTATGGAAAAGTGGACAGCTTGTAATCTGTTACTTTTATTTAATAATTCTCACTAATTAATGGTTTTTAGTCAATACATTAATTGACAGTGAAAGATTTTAATTAGTCTTTGCGTTTTGATCTAATGGAATTGAATGTCTTCAGATGTCATGATATGCGATGGTGTTTCTATGAGTTATTGCGCTCTATACATCCTCCATTACAATGTTTACAACCGGTTACATTAGAGCAGCTACAAAAAACAAATAAACAAATGAAACGTGTTCTTAATTTACGATTAATGGCAGCTTATAGAAAGGCGCAATTAAATTAGTAGCCGCAGAATGACTATAATTACAAGATCATTGTATGCAGATTGAGGTTTATTAATATATATGCAAATGAAGGTCTGTGTAAACGCTATCGCTTATGATAAATGTCTAAGCAAATTGGCACTGGATTTTCACCATTGAATGAGATTGTACGCTTTTTGATAAATCTATTGGCAAGTCAAGTAGTACGCTAATGAGAGTCGCTATCGCTCGTGCCTCGGCCCGGTGTGATAGGATACCGCGGCATGTACAAGTGGAGCGGCCGACAGCGACACGCGGAGCCTGCCCGCTTAGATAAACACGCGATCCTTCCAGCCTGCCAGGGTCAGCCCTTCAAATAGCTTCAAGCTGAAAACATCAGAGCAAATGTTATATTTAATTACAAATTCTTGCTGTTGATATATCATGCACGATGTAGGTTAGTATGTTCATATTTATTTGTAATTATGAACTTCATAGGCAATAAAAGATAAGTATAATTAGTAATAAGCTCATTACGGCTGCTGTAAATATCTGTCAAATCATCGTCTAAAATTGCCGTGTACTAAAATCCGGTCTCAATCAGAATGAAAATAGTTAGTCGAGCTTTTGAAAGTGTAGTATTTTTAAACTTTCAGCAGGTAACTAATTAATATTCTATATTCTATTCTATCACATACACACAACACCATCTAGCCCAAACTAAGCAGAGATTGTTCTATGGGTACTAGACAATGGATAAACATACATATATACTTTTTTGTTTTTGTGAATACATTGCTTGGTCTGGGTGTTTCTATGTATAATATGTATACATAGAAACACCCAGACCAAGACAAATATTCAAGATGATAAGCATATAATGAGTATGCCAGATCAAGCTGTTTCTCACTCTTATAGAGAAATAAATGTTTACATGTTTTGCTGAATAAATATGAACTGTAAAAAAGCAACTGAGCTGTCGAGATGCTTAACTTTTGCAGTTTGGATTCTCGGCGTTCATATAAATAAATCACGTGTCAAAGCTGCGAAATGATAAAAATGTTGACCTTTGTTCGCTTGGCCGATAAAAACGATTTAGAAATAAAACTACAAGCAGAATAAAGCCATTAATATCTACTTTTACAAATCTATTTGTTGGCGCCGAACATTACTGAACGGACGCAATACCTTGTAGAACATTCGCCAACCCTAACTCGAGCGGATAGTTCGAATAAAAGGAATTCTCAAATTATGGAGGTGCGATGCAAACGAGCTAAATACAGAAAGCACGTTTGAGAAACACTAGCGGAGGAATGCGCTATTTATTCTTAAACAGCTCTTGAACCGAAGTCCTGCCTCGGTCCATTCGCAACTCGTGAAACAGTTTATACAGATATTTATAAATAATACGTAACTGGTTTTCAATAAATATGAACATTAGCACATGGATATATCCCTGAATGTAAAAACAATATCTCTGATACTCAATAGTAATGTTTTGATTTTATTTTAAAACATAAACATGTTTATCTTAAACACATTCCTTCAAGCATGAAAATATGGATTAGATATCAAATCAAATTCAAGGATCGAAACACAACAGTCGATCGCATTACTATACAAGGTAATTGAAATTTAACACTTTATACGGATTTTAACGCATTGTTTTTTTACTTTTAAAACACTTTTATTACATAATTTTTAAATATGTAATTCTGCGTAAATAGAAACACCAAAGATATTACATTCGCGTAAACATAAGACAATACTATATCGGTACAAGTAATTTAAATCACTTCAACTATAATGTCATTTTAATATTATGTTTTAATTCATCTTTTTTATATTTAAGGCCGGTTAAAACAAGTGCTTGCGTTTCTTCTCCATGCACTTCGTGCGAATATAGGTTTCTGTTTATTTGAACTTGGCAACTGTACATGTAACTTAACACTTCAATGCGACATTATGTGTGTTAGTTTGTGAGCGAAAAAATATTTGCATTTTTTATTAGCCAGTATGTAGGCACCATAAGTATTTTTTGCAGACATGACATGGATATTCAAGTAGATGCGAAATTTAATTACAACCAAAATAGACTTTAATCTGAGCATTTAAACCAAAATACTTAAACATGCGTGAAAGTACAAAAATTCACACGCATTCGAAAACAGATGGCCCAGTTGTATCAGATAATTGGGTCAGGCGAGCAACCTGTCGGTTGCTCACACGCATTGTCTCGCGTCTCGGCGCCCGCGCCGCGCGGTACCGTTACCGCTCGGTCAAGTTCGGCCCATTGTGACGTGACTGCTACTTGTGACATACCGATTTATACTGTCCGATTCGCTTGGCCGTCCAAAATAATCGGACACCACTGTCACGTGTACGGAAACAAACGATTCTTCACGGGCACTCTCTGACATTTCTATTTTCAAATAGATAAGTAGTTATTATATTGTCGTGTGATTTACAGCCGTCGTTTACGTTTTATACAATGTGAAAAAGAAAGTGCGATCATATTTAAAGGTCGTATTTGATTTGTCCATGCTATTCACGCAGCACAAGGTGTAAATCGTATAAATACTAATTAAGTTTTAGCGAAGTTTTTTTTATTATGGAATATATGAAACTATAATTATATCGATATAGCGAACGACTCTTTAGAATGAGCACCTACTGACATTAATCAATCCTGATCAATACATCTCATGGATGTCAAAACTATTGAAGCTAACACTGAAAATCCTTCAATATGTATACGGTACGGTATTGTGACAATATTGTGACTGTGGACTCTCGTACATTGGTCAAACCAGAAGAAGCGTAGCATAAAAAAAACACATAGCTGATGTAAAACACCAACGCTCGTTGAAATCTGCTGTATCTGTACACAATAGTTTAACTTTAAAGTGGAGTATATGAATGGACACTTGGACACTTATTATTGTATTTGAGTATTACGAAAAGTGCTGATTCTCTGTAGAGATTTTGAACTACTAAAACTGACTAAAATAGTTCTTTTTGCAATTAAACAAAGTCTTTTTTCTTTGGAAGTGCGATCTGGCGCGATTGTCGCTGTTTGTACCGCAAGAAAATAAATTTCATAATAATGAGCGGAGATTGCAAGATATATACTTATTATTTACGTGAGCTTATCTGATGCTGAAAGTAGGCGGCCGGGCACGTGCGCCTCTGACCCCACCGGGAACATCAAAAGATCTTAATGCTAGACTTGTGTGGCACTGGCCTTTTTGTTCGTGCCTGACAAAGATTGTATTACAAGCGATCTCCTAGCGGTACGTACAAGATAACGTCGGTAAAAGTTTTTACTGGACTATTACTTACCGAACGCCACTATGCAGAGACACGAATGTCCTATCCAAACACAGCCTACAACCGACTACTGCCATGTAAATATATACCTACGTTTTAATTGCCATCAAGAGCTGTTATTTTACCAATAAAAGGAATATGTGATGCCAATATAATAAAAGCGAGTTGTTTAATGAATAAAATAGTTATATATGGGGGTTAATTGCTTGGCTTTTACGTCTTTATGGCAGGTTCATTTCCCGTTAACGTTTCTTCTCTTTGTTTTAATCGAGTAAACAGCTTTGAGAATACATTGTACATTTAATTGAATTGATTAAACATAGATATTCTAATGATCGAGTTAGAAGACGGCAATGGAAATGTAGTCAAGAGTAAACAATTAATTATGTATTAAATTATTTACGAGTCAATTTAAACTTTGTTGAAATTAGTAGGCGTCAGTTACTTCCATAGTAATAGTGCTTTCTTACGTTGGCGGGGTCGCGATTTGAATGCGAGAGCGATCCGCGCGGCCCCGCCATAAAGGTGTGAGGAACACCGCGGTGGTTTTAGCCGGTTCAGCCCAAATTCTCTTAGGGGCTGGATCCCGACATATCCCCATCGCCCGCCCCAAAATTGGCGATGGGGAATGTGATTTGCACATTTCACCGCGTAAAAAAAGCGCTTTCTTACTACTTAAATTCAGCGATAAATTTAAAAACATATCGTCTTTGAACTTAAGAAGTACATATTAGTTTAAAGATATTAATATCCTGGATACCAAAATAGGCGGAATATGCAATCACCGGTAAATCTTTTGTATTGGTTATCTAATAGTCTCACATTTTTTCAATTAATCAAATAAACACTCAAAGATCAATCGGCTTTCTCGCAATAGGCATGATCCGTTTGTGATTATTTGCATTATGCTGTGACTTCGATGCACAAAATATACACTTAAATATCTCTTTTTTTACAGGCACTAAATAGTTTGTACTTATAAAGTATTTAAATTTGTCATTTAATTATATGCCATGATTGAGCCCTAAACGTAGATAATCATTATACATAATTAAGTAGTAGTTTAATTCCATCTTGAACCGTGCCTCCTCGTCGTGACTCTACATAACACTAAGCCACTTGTAGTTCCAACTATGCTCACTGTGCTCGCCTATTAGGAACATGATTTGACACATATGGGCACCGGGTCAAATAGCGCTTTCATTTTATATAATAAATTAATAATTACTTATATAGAACACTTTGTAATTACTAAAATATCAATTTAACAGCAGTACAAATTGAATAACTTTGAATTGCTATGGCAATAACAAATTGGAATAGATTTCTCATTCAATTTAGTGTGTGATAAATCTCGAAAGAAACTTTTCTATTAAAAACAGAAATTTAAAAAGTATCGAGTTGCCCGATAAATTCATTGAACTACTATACATAACTACTAATCATACAATTTTAATGAAGAACTGGCCACAGCTTTCCACAGTCAGCGTCAATTTAAAATAGATTACCGATGTTCTGATTACATCCAACATGTTTTATAACATTTCCATCGTGAGATTCATTGTAACAATCGTCAATCACTTGTAAATGTGATTCTAGGCATAATTAGTGCAAAAGTAACAGGAAATATCAACAGTAATTTTATTGTACAATGCGTCAATGGGAATGATTCCAGCGCCGCGCACCGTATCGGAGATCGTCTGCTATCGTCCGCTACTGATCCATTCATTGCCCGCGGTGTGGGAACACAAAGGCATTGTATGTTTAATGAAAAATCCTTCCAGCCGGATCACGGTTCATTTCTTTATAATTAAGGTACACCAGCAAAAAATAAATAGATTTCTTGTATAGGTACGTTATTAGATTATCAAAATTTACCACATGCGTACCTTACAAAGCTGCTATAGGTTGTCGTATGTGTATCTGATTATGAGCGTCAGAAGAAATTTTAATTGCAAATATATTACGTGGCAACTCACGGTATCAAATACATACAAAAAAATCCCCGGATATCAAAGATTGAAGCTCTTCTTGTTTGGTTAATTTAATGAAGAGCAAGACACTTTTGAATTTATGAAGCAATGTGCGTATTAAATAGTTAATTATCGCTTGCTTTAATGGTGAAGGAAAGGAATCATCGTAAGGTAACTTGCATGTCTGAAAATTGTCTATAATATTCTCGAAGGTATGTGGAGTCTACCGCAATAGACCAGAGTGGTGAAATATGGCCCAACCTTTTTTACACTAAGGACAGGCCACAGTGGGACAGTTCATATACAGGACTGGTATTATTATATATTTAATATACACTAGCTGTCCCGACAAAAGTTGTCCTGTACACACGAAAAAAAAACAAAAAAACAAATCTAAGCCGTTCTCGAATTCACTTGAACACACTCAAAAAATTCATCAAAATCGGTCCAGCCGTTTAGGAGGAGTTTAATTACAAACATACGCACAGAAGATTTATATATATAAAGATTTACAGGGTTAAAGGTAATAGTTTCTTCCCGCGGCTTTGCCCACTTGAATCCCACAAAAATCCATTACTGGGATATAAAGTATTCAGGATATAGTTCACCTGTGTCCCAAATTTCGAACCCAACCAAACATTCTTACTTTAAATAATATTAGTATGTTGAACCAGTCTGTCTACTATAACGGAATAAACAGCTTTTCTGAAAACAATGTAACAAAAACAGTAGTCTCCTAGTGGATGGTTAAGTGTAATTCTTCATATATATTACAACAAAATTGCTTATTAACTAGTTAATTAGATGAAAACACGTGAGCATACTAAATATGACAAGGATGTTATATATCCGCAATTAGTTTGTAGGTACTGTTTTTCATTCGAGATAAACTGTCGAGAAATTACAGCGTCATTGTTCATAAGCGTTTCTAGTTAGTAAGTTAGCACTAGTTAGTTTACTGAGCGATGATAGAAATGTTGAAGAGCGTGGATCTCGCGGAGTCGACTTCACCGTTAAATTGGGCAATTTGTGAGCGCACAGCACGGTGGCTGCGCTTGCGCCGCCGCGTTGCGCCGCGTACCCGGCGCGTGCGGACTCCGTGATATAACAGACTAACTGTTACGATCATTACGTGACATATGGATCACTTCACGTCACGTGATCGCGTCACCTGTGCGTAATAATTGTTTGTAGTGTACGCCTAACGGCATCCGTGTTGTCTCATGCATGATCTCCGTAATAACCTCCGAGAGCATCTGCGTGTGCTGCGGTGTTACGGGGTTAACTCGTTTGAGTGTGTGCAACTTACTCTACTTCTAACTAAACAATGGTAAAACGGAACTCTGATTTTGAATCGGTTAATTATAGACATAAATTATTTTTAATCGCACCATCAGTCTTTGTAATAGGTCTACTTTTTATTATCATATATAGTATCTATATAATATAATAAAAAGTCTTTCATTCGATCTTTGAAAGTTTATAAACCTAATATTTTTTTTAACGAAATTCACATTACTGTACAAAACATAAATTCATGTACACACAGATAATATATAGTCATGTTATACAATTTATAATCCATATATAATAAGAATGCACATTTAGAAATAAGGCCGCTAAGTCATAAAACAATAATGTATACACGTTCCTATATCTTAAACTACCACTGGATACAATAATGTTATTTTAGATTGTGCCTACAAAAGCCATCCCAATCTGAAATAACATTAATTTATTTTAAATGAACTACCTAAATTAAATGTGTGTTTGTAGAATACATCACTGATCATCAAACCATTAATCAAATATGGCTAAGTGTAAAAACTTAATTATCCATATTAAGTTTTCATTAGTAACTCAACGTCTGTCACTATAAATCTCTCTATCTGATGAGCTGTCAACGAAACTACTTAGGTTATAACTATGCAAAAAGCTTTCATTTACGTCTGATATTTCTAATACTATACAGGGAGCAAAAAGCCTTTCACACATACAGTTCATGTTTACTAGCACTATATTACTATAACGTTGAATATCCGCAACATGAACACAGTAAAAAGTCTGAGATATCATTGGCGTAGCAACATATGTATATAACACCTAATAACTGCACATCTAAACGATGAAAAATATTACGTCTGTTTAAACATACCGTACAGTACATAATCGCTCAAGTGAATACGATTACAGTACATACAGCTATATTACATATAGGTAAAAAAATAACATTTATTTTTTATTGGAGATACAATTATAAAATACCAAAAAGAAAGTAAAATACATTCTTTGAATTAAAAAAGCAAATGTTAGTATTCACACGTAAAAAGAAACCGGTTCTTCCTCGGTATCGATTAAATAAATAGGCAATCCGTTTACAGATAAAAAGTTGGCGTTATGCGGTGTATATGTATTGTGTTATATATGTATATTTAAAAATGAAACCATTTTCGTTTCATTGTCTACTTTTTGTTACGTATAGTATGTGGGGTACAAATACGTGTGGTGAATTGTAAACAAAAGTCCGTATCTCTAAATCTGACCCGAATGAGTATATAACGCCTTAAATTTCGCACCTTCACAATGGTATATTACTGTTTATTGTGCCGCGCGACCAAGATGCTAGATCGCTATGCTCCGCTGGCAGAACATCTCGGTTGCGAGTCGCAACTCTCATGGTGTTATGGGTGAGCTAACTGTATCGCAGGCTCCTTCCGTTGTTCTCCCATATATGCCCACCATAAAAGTCAACGAGCACATTGTCTCAGTTCTTTATGCTAAACTAAGGATCTTTTGAGTGCCGCTACGTGGCTTCGAATAGGTTATTGGATATGAGAAACCTGTACTTTACAGTATTAGGTATAAAATAATGCAAGTATGGCCTTTGATCTGTATGCAATGTATTGATGAGTTCAGTCACCTGCCTAGTGAAGCACCAAAACTATAATATAAATGTTAAACGGTCTCGTCATAAGGATTACTAACATAAAATATTATGCTTTCTTCGAAAACTTAATTAGTGACGAAAATATTGATGACTATATAAATTAAGTTACTGGTTGTTAACGTAATTTATAATGATTATAAAGAAGTATGCAGGTTTGTAGGTGGCATCGCCTATTAAAAGTTGCCATAACGGTTGATATACGACAGTTAGTATACAGTGTCACACGAAACGTTAACTCCATATTGGACGCTTAAAACATAAAAAAAAGATTTGTTGAGAACGTTAATGTGGATTGTGCAATGTGCGTCGCAATGCGTGTAAGTGGTCTTGAAGTTTTACCCGCGCGAAGAATGCGTGCGTACTGTTACCTTCACGCTCGGTGTAACGCGGAGACAAAATCGGACAAATCGTCGTCACCGCAACACCGTATCTTGTTTGTGGTTCGTTAAAGTTTAAAAATCAGTACCGCGAAGTCACCTCTTCCGGTGGATTTTGAGAATCACTCCACATAATAGGTTCTCCGTATAATACTTAGTCAAACGGTATCTAAGTGCAATTACTTGTACGTATTGTACGATGCGTCGTTTACGCACACATCCGCGATATTTATTCCGTAAATGGTAATCAGAGTGAATTTAACCGAAGGCGTAGTAACATCTTTATTAAACTTGTTCCATTTGCGTTCTAAATCGCGTCATATATCTTCTTAAGAATTCATAACGGAGATAATGAGAGGTCTCCCACGTCCAATTACCCTTAAATAAATGTTTAATCAACGTTTATCTGATTTATGTCATCGATATGTTACGCAACTGCATTTTGAATTCGTAAACTTTTCTTTAACGCGTCTGTCGCTTGAGAAAGCTAACTAATTAAAATAGCGGTACTTGATAAAGTGCAATTTATATTACGATTTTTATGACAGTACGTTCGGCAGGCTTCCGTCAGTTGATTGCTTCAGTACATACAAAAAGTACGACTGTGCTTCATAACATTTAATGTAAATAATATCGAGCACGTTTAGTCGAGCAGAAACATTATGAATCGATTGAGAGCCGTTCAAATCATTGCGCATGTATAAGAAATGATTTCAGTCTTCTTAAATAGTACTATACAACAATAGTTGTACTTTCACGTTTACAAATGATCATTCATTGTACTTTATAAAAAGTCTAGTGAAAGCGATATTGCGATGCAAAAAGTAAATGAAAATTCGTGTCAGTGACTTTCCTGTTGGCTTTCATGGGTCCATGCAGTGTTGATCTTGACCTGCATTCAACGCATCGACGGTAACAAAGACTGAGGAATCCTGAACAATCGGACGGCCATCACTGTAATGTTACTATATAATAGTCAACGTACAGACACGCTCACAGACAATAGATATAACTAGCAATAGTTCAAACCACATTACGCCGTCTACTTTCATTTTTTAATCAGTAATGTTAAATTACATCCTGAACATTTCTAGAAATAATAAGTCTATTTCGTATCTAATCAAATGTAGGTGAAATATCAAACGGACATAATAGACACGTATCTTAAATGATACGTCTGTAACGTACGCGGTACATCAACTTATTGAATCGGTAATTTATTGCTTATGCACGATTGCACTTCCTCAATAAATAATAACAAAACCACTGCCTACTTCTGCCAATCATTATTTTGTTATTATGTTCTCGTTTTGTTCAACTTTCGATTTTACTTACTATTGATGTCAATATGATTCGTAGGTATTTGTACTTATATCTCATTAAAACTTAATATATGTAGGTAATTTGTTGTTGGTTGTTTTTATAATTTCGGTCGTGGTGCGTATCGGTGACCTGGCAAGCTGACATAGTGGGTATTATGTGACATCTACAGAATTTACTGGCCTACACTGTCTAGATAGGCACGTGTGGTAAAAAGGCAGACCTTTGACTTAGGCAGAATTTTAGTAGTCACACCAACAGATATTTTGCCATTATATCTATGGGGAAATATAAAATAATAATATAATTATTGACAATGTCTTTAATAATATAAAAGTTCAAACGCAATGTTGAAAATTGCCTTGATAGTTTTAATCAGTCATTTTTATATTATTTTACATACATGTTTCAGGCCACTAATAAATTTATTTCTTTATAAATCACTTCGGCTTGTTACGCAGAGGTCATATCAAGTACCTAGTTGTACTGGAGTGTTATTACTAGTAAATAGAACACTACTTTGGCTTCTTAGACATGATGAATGTGTAATATTAAGCCCATGGGATACGTGACAATATGGTACAAATAGGCGGTATACGACTATTTCGCTACTTCCACTACTACTTTTTGAGTTTGGGAAGTGGCAAGATAATTTAAAAATAATATAATCTGTGTTCCATAGATAAAAATTCCTTCTTAGATAATTGTTCCAAGTTTAAATATCCATTGTGTTAGATGTTTATTAGATGCAAGGTGCGTGAGATAATAATAAGAATTACAGCCAGTGGGAGAATAATCTCGTAAAAAGAAGAAAAAAATGACCTTTTTTATAGCTGGATAATAAATGTGATTCATATGTTTTGATATATCGGTAGCCGGTTTGTTAATACGGTAGATATCTTATAATAACGATGTGTGTTTGTTGCAGGTGGCGCTATCGGCATGAAGGGTGATGGGCTGCGCCTCGCGCGGCTAGCGCTGCTATTATTGCAAGCTACCGTAGTACTCAGTAAGTGTTCTGCTATTTTATTCTAATGAGATAACTTTACCGCATTTTTAACTATAAGTGCCATCGCAAATGGAAAAGGCTTGTCTTTCACATGAGGTAGACGACATTTACGAACTTGGCTAAATCAAGCAACATGTATGACAATATTTAGTTTTTCTACGATGTGATTTACCATTAATGGGTTAGCATTTCATAAGTTGAATAATATACCGGTGGCTCACTATGGCAGCAGTAAAGTCATGGACGGCTTCCGGGAAGTGTTATACTGTTGTAGGAAATGGAAGTTATCCTACTAATTCGTAATAAATCTAAGCTGTAGAGATTAAATTTTATAGCGATTGGCGTACAGTATTGGATTAGACTATCGTCCGGGTGCAACACCAGTAAGAGCTTGAGATTTATGAAAGACGAAGTTTTACCGTTCCGCTTAATGGTTTTCTAAGTCATACAAGTACATGTAACATGCGATATTTTTATTGAGCTTGTCTTTTGTGTAAAAAAATCGAATGTCGGAATGATATATCATTTTCAAATGTATTTCTCACCAGAACATTTTTCCAGTATACATGCCTTAAATTTAAAAAGCAAATTAACGAAATAAATATTCATTCAAAGTTGTTTTGAGATCAAACCACAATATTACCCAGTTTCTACATACATAATGTTTTATTTGAGCATTTTGAGCTCTTAATGAGTCTGCTGCAGATAAATTTACTTGAGATATGCATCGGACGCGAAAGACATTTCTTTTAAAATTTTGAAGATCAAATTGATTGAACGGTACAAGAATACTTTGAGTATAAACTTTCTTGTTTCAGGTCGGACCGCATTCGAAAAGCTGACGGATGTGGACTTCGCGGGCACGGCTTATTACACAGTGCGCAATCTATCACTGTACGAGTGTCAGGGATGGTGTCGAGAGGAACCTGACTGCCAGGCCGCTTCCTTCAGGTAAGCTGTGAGATCTGTATCTAGACAGGTTACTAGAATACCGCCGAGGCTAGAAATATAATTAACGAACCTATTTATAGACACAAGTGTCTAACAGACAAAGCACGATTACTATCGATGTATTAAGACAGTACATTTTTTGTACGGTGAGTAGATATTAATTATCAATTGAACAGATAAGAAAGACGAAATGATCATTGACATTAGTCAATGATCACTTCGTGCATCGATCTGACCCAGTGAGAGAAATTCGCGTCTAACTATGGAACGTCAAACGACATGACTTGTCAGTCTGACTGATCACGAAACAAATAAAAATCGATGTGGCTGTCATATCTCCGATCTAGATGCTCCTGACCCAAATGTTTGAGATTGAGATCTGATTGACGTGAAGATCCACTAATTCAGTTAGCGTCGAGGGAGAAATCGACCCAAGTGTATCGCATCCGCGACCTCCGAGTGCTACTACGCACGACGCATGCCAATTATTTGGTATTGAAAGCTTTAAGATCATTGCCAAACACTATACACAAGTATATTATGTTAGCACTTACTGCATACTAGTGAACTCCGCTGTTTATCAATGGCCTAGTCTTATTTATAAATACATTTATTGATCTGAGATTAGTTCTTTTAACAAATTTACAAATTGACTTTGTTATACTAAAACTGTGTGTTTCGTGAATATGTGTTGGTTTAAAATATATTGCTGTTTTCGAGTACTGTGTCGCATGTTGACCGGTGCATGTGGATCATTAGGACTACGTGTTTTGTCTACATCTGCACTTGAACTATAACTCTTTATTCATGGCGCTGTTGTCAGAGTTCACGTAATTTACTGGAGATAGTGAGTCGGTGCTCGTGCTAAGGTCGACTCGGATGTATGTCACCCAGCCGCACGTCCTCGTGCCCAACCCTCGACGCGCCGCTGGCTAATATATCTGAGCTTCGCCACAAACCATGTAAAAGCGGAAACCGACCTCGCCGTGCTCCAAATTGGATAACAGTAAAAGTGATCGCATACGTCTTCCATGGATTATTACTAGCGCAATATTTTCAAGCACGCCCGATAGTTTTCATGACTATTGGCGGTTTCAAACGCATTATTTTAATTTATTGTTATTGTGCCGCGTTCTGATTCTCACTATCTACTACTCGCGTACCTATCTCAGGATTTGGGGCAGTCGTCATATGTTTCTATAGACCCCATTCTCTTACAATAGGCGATCAAGACAACTATGGAAAAATTTCTAGTCAGACACGCGCATAATTTCACTCAAAGAAATGACGATTCAATCGTCGACACTGTCGCGACGGCAGGTGTTGGAAAATTGATTTATTGTCTATATTCTCGTGGTACCCACATTCATTATCATAGCTGTTAGCGTGTACGACAAAAAGTATAATTGTATTAGACTCAATTGAACCGTGTAACAGTATTAAAACGCTAGTTAGATTCCTCGAAATCAATTTGAACGGGATCGATCGAAAATCAATTCGGTATTCAATTAAACGAGACGGAACTTTCCCGCGCTTCTAATCTACCATTGTAAGTTACCAACATGTACGTATCTCGAATCGATCTGTCCAAAGAAATAACGATCCCCGAACTGACAAAAGAATGGGTCGGATGCGATTTTAACAATCGGTAACTGTTCACCGCGGTGTCGGTGGTGCCACTGACTTTAAGGAAAACATTTTACCGTATTCAGGAGCGCACAGCTCTGTGTGAGCCATCTACATTGTCGTCTAGACTCCTCATCTAATCACGGCATCAATATTTCAAATGTTCAGGTCATGACCTTTGCTATCTGATGTTGTCAAATTGTGATTAAATCTTTACGAGCACGCTCGTTGCGAATATTTAAAATTAATTTAGCATATTCAGGAAGCTTTCTTTTTAATGGGCGGTATTTTTTATAGTGCTGTTGATTTTTGTATAATAGGATTCATTTATAAAAAGTAAAAGCAGTTGCTAACCTCACGTTTCCTGTTATGAATTTGGTATTTGGGTTGTCGCAAAACACTAAATTAAGATTGATTGTGAAGATTAATTTAATTGACGCAATATATTAACAGGTTTGTTTCGAAAAATACGTAAATACCTTTTTATTTTAGCTTCATAAATATTTACTTGTTCAGTTGAACTAACCACAACAATCTTTCTACAATAAATAGTAGTGCAACGAAAGATCATTCCAGAGTTCAAAAAGATTTGTTCGCAACATGTTTACAAGCAGCGTATTAGTTATAGGAGATACCAAGCTATTAATTTAGCCATCAAAATATTGAAGGTCATTCAGTGTTTAATGGAATGCATCGGCACGATGTTCACAGTTTCTCTCATACTGCGTAAGATTGATGCACGGCGGCGGCGGCTGTGCCGGGTAACGGGCCGGCCGCTGCACCGAAGCCGGTGCTCGGTTCGATTCGACCAATTTGTGTAATAAACGTAAATTCTAGTCCGCTCATAATAACCTCAAAGCGTAATGACGATAGGACGTTTGTAGTCACTATAAATACGGTGTAATATGCGCAATTTATACATGCAGTCCCGTTTCGATTACACGCCGCTGTAATTTATACTATGAACTAGCATTCCTTTACGGTATTTGCAATGCTATGATAGATGGTTATTGAAATATTTGTGGTAAGATGTCAGGAATCTGAAATTTATCTCCTATATAACAAAGCTATTGAACGAGTGCACAGATACAAGCATCGTAATTTTCTACAGATGAAAATTAACATGAAATTACATTAGTAATCCACCTATTGCCGAAGACTAATCATGAAGCGCATTCATACTTCAAATATGTAAACGAACAGGGTTACTTTAACTTTTCATGTGCAATCAAACACTATTCAAGGTGCATCCCATCCATGTGTATTTATTTATAATGCCGTCATGTAATAGTTGGTTTGAATATAGCCCGCGGTGTACAAGCCCTCTAGCTGCCAATAACATGAACAGATGTACTATTAGAAGTATTAAATAATCATATGTTTGAAACATGTCTCATAGAAACCTTCGTTTCTAAAAATACTCCTCGTCTTTGCTATTACTCTGGTATCTTATTGGAGACCTTGTAAGCCCTTGGCACAAGTGCGTAACTCGTCATTAGGTGAGCCAACGACCTTTGCTAGGTTGTACTCTGGATACCAGTTTATTGCTATTTACTTTGGAAGTGTCAGCCGTATTGCAGGGTTGAACAACTTATAATTTTAGCTAGATTTTGTATGATTTCTAAGATTATATTACCCATTTCGATTATAGTGATTATTAACCATAATTATTATTGAAAAAGATATGCGAATATACATTTGCCAACATTTTATTTCTACTTTTTTAAAATTCGTTCGATATATATCTATATATAACAGTTTAGTACCACTATATTTAAATTTTAAAAATGAGCTGTCTCCATTTTTCAATTATTCATGTCGCTAAATCTCTTTAACAGCTACAAAACAAAAAAATAATAACGCGGTTGACAGAGAAGAAAATATAGTTCAGAAGTGTTTTGTCTTTGCCTTTTTTATACAACTAAGGTGGCAAATAAGCATACGGCCCACCTGATGGTAAGTAGTCACCGTAGCCTATGGACGCCTGCAACATCAGATTAAGAGTTCTCTTAGATATAAAACTACTGCATGAAAGTCAGTAGTCTGCAAATTGCAACTATTGTAAATTGGATAAGAATGACTTGCAATGTTGTAACACGTGTATCAGTATTTTACTAAAAAGCCTCGTATATCAATTCGCAGCCTACAAGTTGAATCAATGAAAATATCCTTGCTTTGCCGCACTGTTGGCATTGTATACCTACGCTAAATATACTGACGTTAATGGAAATGGAATATGTTTCTTTGAATGCAAATTCTATAACATTCCGTATTGCGGTTCGTTTAGTGAGAATACATGTGCGTCATTGTAAGCAATATTAAACTACGGATTCTAAATTACGTTACGTTTGTACGATGGTTAGATGTGTGCGTTCAATTTTGCTTGTAGCGAGAACATCTAACTCGTCCCTAATGATGTCAAAGTCCTACGTATACAAGAAAGTAGAACTTTTATCAAACATCTATGATAGAAGATTAGATTAACACGTACCTTCATTAAAATTATACACACATACACACGAATAAATTACGATATTATCCCTATTGTTCAAATGTGCCTTATTTAGCGTGAGTTCATTCTCAATTCTTCGTGCGGTACTCATGATTAATTGTCAAATCAAAGCACACTCTCGTACATATTCACAAGTCGGTACTCACCTGCACTTATCGGTGATGAATTCTAAATCAGTCTATCTCTAAAACGCGAGTCTATCTCTCGTTTAATTATTGCTTTAACAGCATACCGGCCCCGAAGATTTATTATGCGTGTTGTGAAACCAAAGCGAAGTGCAATGTCATTAGTTGAAGGGCTCTATAACCACATTAATCATAATGTTTTTTATACGAATTCTTTGTTTACAAGTAGGCGCATAAACAGCAATTTATAAAGTAAAGCTCGGTGATTTGTCAGACGATGGTCAGCTTTCAAATGCTTATTATTTCGTTATTTTTATAGCGTGGACAGATAGAGTTGTATTTGGAAAGTTAAAGAATGTGCGTTCGTTCATGTTCGCTAATAGTTAAAGGTTAAGCTCAAAGTATTTTATATTAATGACATTAAATTGAATTATGTGAATGATTTAGCAAATATAAGTAAGTACCTATGGTATGTCGGCCATAAATGTCTCGAATAATTAAATTTCCAATATTTTATTGAATAGAATAGTTTGTTTTATTAATATATGCTGAAATGAAGATGCTGGGGTGGATGTGCGGCGTAACCAGGCTCGATAAAATCCGCAACGAGTACGTGCGAGGAAGCCTCGGTGTAAGTAACATCGCCGACAAGATGCAGGAGAGTAGGCTGAGATGGTATGGTCACGTGAAAAGAAGGCCACCAGACTACGTCGAAAATTTGGCACTACAGCTTGACCTCCCCGGTCGGAGACCTAGAGGTAGACCCAAGACAAAGTGGAAAGATGTAGTGCTAAAGGACAAGAGGGAATGTAATGTTACTGACGATGATGTCGAAGACAGAGCGAAGTGGAGGAGAAAAATAAGGAAAGCTGACCCCACCACCATGTGGGATACATAGCTAGGAAGAGAGAGAGAGCTTTTTTTATTACATGGCAGCGTAGAAAATCCTAAGAATCTATACTCATCTACTAAAAGCTTAAAAATAACTAATAATAATTATTGAACTTAGTTCGTAGAAGTATCGACATAAAAGAATGATGGGATGTGTGAAAACACTTGAAAGCTGTAAATCTCACATTTTATTGAACAACGATTTTATAGGATCTCATCGGCGTTACCTCGAAGTAGTTGATCATTTCTGATTTATAAGATTCGATCAAGATATAATATTATATCTCGGCGATTATTAATACCATCTTGTAACAAGCTATCGTGGCACTCCGAGTGGTTTTACGATGGATTATTATAGCATGTTCTCGTAAACTAGCCTGGGTGATTATCAAATACGAAATATTACGTCGAACGGTAAGTGCGCCGGCGCCGTTAGCCGACTTACAAGTATGTGTAACGTGCGCAATGTCACTTTTATTACGATAAACATATTTACTTCGAATACGCTGGACATTTACACCTTTATTGATAAATGTGTTTGCATAATTCAATTCGGATCGTATAACCGACTTCGTGGATTATTCTGGGTGGGTGCAATCTGTGTGAGCTACTCATAATGCTAATAGGGTTTTAAGGAATACAAAGAGTGTGATATGTTTTTGGATTTAAGATTACATAGAATAAAACAGCTTTTACTCATACGAATGTAATATTGTCATCCTTTGTCTTTAAGTATTCGCGGTACGTAGATAATTTATTTTACAAGATTAATCATTTTAATGAAGTAGGTATAGTCATTTAGACTTTTCATTTTGTATTTAATGTGTGAGAATTTGAAAACATATAATTGTATTTCAACTTCAGAGTAAAATAGTCATTTACATTTGATTAAATAACTTATTTAATTAAAATAATAAAATTATTCCTTGTAAATAAGAAAATAATAAATATGTATGTTGAATGTATCTTAACAATCTTTCCCATTTATTTTATGTATTTATACTATAATAATAATAATATTCTACCACATAAACACAACACTATCTAGCCCAAACTAAGCAGAGCTTGTACTATGGGTACTAGACAATGGATAAACATACATATATACTTTTGTTTTTGTAAATACATACATATTATACATAGAAACACCCAGACCAAGACAAACATCAATGTTCATGCACACAAATGTTTGACTTGTGCGGGAATCGAACCCGCGACCTCAGGCGTGGCAGTCGGTTACACTAACCACTACGCCATCGAGGCCGACTATGACAACGTAATATTAAAATGTTAGCCTGGATAGTGCCATAAGCATGAGTGCATGCAAAACTGCAGATTGTGATCTCTTATTTGTTTCTCGCAACGCAGTATTGCTGACAAATTTTACATGCAGCGGAGTTTGGAACTATGACAAGGCGGCAATATAATCACTTCTAATTATGTGGAAACAAAATAGTTGATTAACTACTGCTCAATTTTACCGAGATTGCAGCCGTCATACTATATTATATCTTAAGCTTTTACGATTCGAATCCAAATTTTGAAACAAAATAATAGTCAAAGTCATAAATTACGTATCAATTATATATCATTTATATGTATATGTAAACGTACCTATAGTAATCATTTATCAGTTCAGCCATTCACCTACTTATAAATAGACGATTATACAATTAATGTTAAAAGTCGATTATTATATTTCTATTGGTAGAGCGGAAACGGAAATATAGAGAGGTCTTTTAAACAAGAACGACATAATTATACATAAATTAACATTGCTTTAATTATAGACATTAGAAATAATGGTCTAATACTGTCGGATTTATTTCTAGTTGTGATATGAATTGATTGCCCTGTTGGTTGGCTTTAAGTGGAAGCACCAGCTTATAGCAGCGATAGCCTAGTGGGAAACCGTTGGACTGCCACGCATGCGTCTCGAATTCGATCCTAAGGCGCACATCTCTGACTTTTCGAATTTATGTGCGTATTAAATAGTTAATCATTGCTTACTTTAACGGTGAAGGAAAAACATCGTGAGAAAACCTGCATGTCTGAGAGTTCTCCATAATGTTCTCGAAGATATGTGAAGTCTGCCAATCCGCACTAGTCCAGCGTGGTAGACTATGGCCTAACCCTTCTCACACTGAGAAGAGGCCCGTGCCCTGCAGTGGGACAGTTTAATACAGGGCTGACATTATTATACCAGCTGTATTGTTAATCAGTGAACCAGGCCCAGACCAGGGAAATAAAGAATAAACTTACTTGGCATGGGCAAGGAGCGATGGTACTTATGTCTAGTAATGTTAATACTAATTAATAACACCGTATGTAAGTACTAATTGCATTCAAAGGCAAAACTAAATGCAATCGAATCTAATTTGAATGCCATTGTGCACATCGCTATTATAGGATATTCTTTTATGTGATTGTCGAGCATGCGTCTCAGGCTCTGGCTTGTATGTTATTCAAACCTCGCATCCAAAACGTAGAGATTTGGTGTGTATTATAATTGCCACTCAAATCTATTGAACACCACATGTTGATAGAGAAGTCGCACAGTAAAGACCATTTTAATTAATGGAAGAAAACTACTAGCACCCTCCCTGATTTTGCTCAGGTTAAAGATAGACATAGGCTGTAGCTTTATGTATATCTTTAATAGTACCTATACTTACAAAATAATAAAAGAATTTTCGAAGAGATGCATTTGCTCCGTAGATTACCCTCCACACACGTACCCACAAAATTCACTCTCTCTAAGATTGGTATTTAGATGTACCTTCTAAGGTTGGCTGGACTAATAAGTCTGCCGTTAGCAGGTGGTCCTTCATTTTACTAAAGAATTTCTAAGTGATCGGGAAGCATCTAGGTCAGTTTGTTATCAACTTCAAGACTATTTTGTTGCGTATACTCTTAAGTAATTTATTACAATGTAACGTTAGCTGGCTACGGTAACTTATAATTTACAACACTTTGTAAGTAAACTGTGTAGTAGAGATTAGTATTTATAAATAGCGCAAATTATACGATGTTGGCTTTGCTGCTAAGGATAGGCGATTACCTTAGTGTTGATTTTCTTGAATAGTTCATTAAATATCGTTATAATCTTTATATATATAATTTTGCTGTATATGTGTTTTTCTTTAAGCGCCTCCTAAACAGCTAGATTGATTTTGATGAAATATTTTGTGTGTGTGTTTAAGTGGGTCCCTGGATGGCTTATTCATAATTGGACCCGGTAGGTAGCGTTGCAATCGGTCCTTTTAGATAGGACATATGCCTATAAAATATTGCCTAAAATATTTAGGCAATATTTTTATTATAGTTTTTTTCGGAGTGTATCTGAACCGGGTTCTACCTTAGTAGACTCCACACATGAAATATTTTTATTACATGACGAGTGACGGTTTGAATATCACAAGGAACTATTATTTAATGATATCCAGTGATATCCATAGTGATCCATAAATGACTGTTTTGAATTTGGGTGTACGCTGTGTCCGTTAATTGTCAGTTTGTAAGGTCCCACGCACAGGTTGAATGTCATAACCGTAATAAAGCGGCAGTAGGTATCGATAAATTACCGTGATCGGCATTTAATAACCCAAAAAGAAAATAAGTCCACATAGGCAGCCACAGATGTTTATGGAAGCCGGAATTAACTGCTCTTTGAAGCACGGAAGGTGCGACTTTTTTTGGACACCCACAAAGGACTTGACCGCAGCCACATTGCTTGACCTCGTGGATCGATCAATCAGCACAGCACGATAAGAAAAATAGACTACGTTTGGAACCGTTAAATTAGTCCATTCTTTCCTTGATGGCGACAAATTAGAGACATAAAAACTGAGCACTAAGTTTAACAGAACGCTAATTTGAAAATTCTATATCCTTTTCTTACCACTTTTAAAAGGAGTTGAAAATATTTAAATTCATTTAATATCTTACAACATAATCAGAAGCATTGTGTATTTTACACTGCATATAATTACGATTAAAACACCTTTGCATAATATATCTTGTTTGCGTTCCGTAATTATTACCAATTACTTGGCTATTATGGACTACCTTTTAGCCTGCAGGTTTTAACAAAAACCATTGCAACATTTTTAATAAAATAACGTTTAATAAATAATACAAGACATTAACTTGATTTGATACGTATTTTCTTTTGATTTATTTAGTATTATGTTATCTAAAATCGTCTTACTTGTAATATTCGGGTTCGTCTGAATAGTATTACAAGGAACTCATGTTCTTAGTTATCATAAAATCCTGGTGATATGGCGTCAGAGGCCAATCTTTATTTTGCGTTTTAGTGCGTCTGCGGGTACTGAAGATGCGCGGCGTGTGCTAAAAGCCTAGTTTGGCTTCGAAAATAGCCGGACAAATCCGAATATCATATTTAATTTTTATAGAATTACGAGAGTGAAAAGTAGTGATTAGAGGATAGAATTGTTTTATAGATAATTTTATGATTACTGTTTACAACAGTTTCTATAATAATATCGAGAATAATTAGATAAATATTACTTTATTTAAGTAGTTATTATGTATGGCACTGTCATAACAAAAGTAAGTTCTCATGAACGTATTGATTGTAAAGTTTACGAAGATTTAACTATTAATTGAAATCTTTGCTCACGTGCCGACTATTCATGAACGTTTTGAATAAACTTTCCTCAATGGAGATACGATTTACTAACGTTAACTCGTTAAATTTCAATAGACTTTCATGTATTGATGTGTTAGGTATTTGCGGTTCCGCCATAGGATTTCTCAACTTTATGATCTCCGATGGATGACCGCCCCGGCACTTCCTGGTGCAATGGTCTATTGAAACATCTATCTAAAAAATCTGCCTACGTGCCGACTGAAAATTGCCTTTTTACGACACATGCAAAAAGTCCTTCACATTCAACTAATTAAAATAAAATACCTCAACATTGCGACGATCACTTACGAATCCAATTCCTTTCATTGTGTAGAATATTCCTAAATAAATAACGGTAGTGCTACCATGACATTGGTAGATTTAGATATGCTGATTCAATTCTCAACAATGTTTACTCTACGACCAAGTTAACATATTCCCGCTAAGGCTGTAACGCTGTTTATGACAATCGTATAGAATATGGTACATAAGCGTTTAGTCCCACGTTGTATCGAAACGATTGAATGGTTATCGATGAATGAAATATCAAACGATTCGTCATGATACTACCCAACGACAAAACATATAGTGGCTTCAGTTAGGTACAGTTATTATGAACTTCTTCGCCAATATTTTTACCATTTAATGATTTTTTAAAAGGTATGAATAGATAAAATTCGTGCAGGTACTACGTAATATTGGGACCGTATAAAATAGTACATCATTGTAATAACGAAGTTTGATGCATGAAGAATGTGTTAATAATTGGAGAATCGTTGAAGACCAAAAATTTGGTCACCGAGCGTAATTTTAATTTTGAGAATACCGCCGCTTGTTTAGTTTCTGTTGTCGCACAACGGTTTTGCAGTGCGGATCGTATCCTGCAGAGATAGACGAATGGACGTATCTAATGGAATAATTTGGACCGCTTTACAGGTGTACCACCGTGGGTACAAATTGCTCTCTCTCATTGAAAAACGAGCGTAGCGCGACGTTGTGAAGATTAACAGCAAACAGTAGGAGTAAAACAACAGTTAGTGCCGCTCACAATAGGAATGTATAAAAAGAAGACGCTTGAGATAAAATTAAAATTAGACTCTGTTATAACCTTTTTGCGAAACGTTAGCAGCCGACATTTCGCCAACTTGTGTGCTTTAAATGGATATCGATAACAAGTTTTATCTATTTAAAGTTACCGTTACTTAATTGTTCTCTTGTAGCAGAAATGCCAATCGTTTATTTGTGTTGGTCGTAATTGACTCACGACATGTTGCCAGCTAGCTAATGTCGACGCGCGTTTAAGAAAATATGCGGTAGAACCGGTGAACGTGTTTCTTTCAGACACTACTTAAACACTGTTTCTGTTCTATGATGATCATTGACGATCGAACCTTTTCGGTGCCGTACTAAATCCTCGATATTTTCTAAATACAAATCTTTTGTTACAGTTTTGTTCTCAACCCTTTGACGCCGGTGCAAGAAACGCGTTGTCTATTGCAAAATGACACACAAGCTAACAACCCCATGGCAACACCTCAGGTATGTAAAAAGAACAACTTACATATAGTAAACCAGATATATAATAGGCGGGTGCAACAATGCACAGCTATAGAACACGCTAAATAGCATAGTTGAGGAGTAATTTCCTATGTCACGAGTTAATTAAACCTAGCGGTTGCCTGACAGACTAAACTTACGTTTAAGGCCAGTTTTATTTACTTACGTCGTTATTTAGAAGCTAAGTACAGAGGATTTGTCATTGCGAACGCACATAACGGTTAATAGATTAAATATTTAATAGTCAAATAAATTTATCTCGGATATCTCTACCGCTGGCGTTCCCGTACTGCCAATTAGCTCGCCGATGCTGAGATTGGATTAACAATTCAGATTAAATCGGTCAACCAGTCTCGGGAAACCTATCCGGTCAGAATGTACTATACGTTGTAACTGTTCAGTTTAAACGTTACACAGTTTATCGCTTTCAGGCCTAATGAACCATGTTGCTACTAAATATACGATGCTAAACGATGCGGCTGGCCGCCGAGCGCCTCTTTGTTTATTTTCAACAAATGAGATTAAAGTGAAAATATGTTTTCATAAACAACTGTTGCCAGCAAATTAATTTAGCAGTGAACAGTAACAAGTTTATGAGCAAACGCGAACACATGCAATTTTTATTAGAACGAGCAAGTCATTGCGGCGCTCAATGTCTGTATTTTATATTATGATGGGCTCATTTTATCTGAATGCATTATCGATAATGATACGTTTGGTATGGAAAGGTGAGATTAAAGTGCGTTATTTTGCGTCAGCGTTCGGTGAACACGTACTACATGGTGAAGCTGCAAGTTCGTACAGAGAGCGTATGCCTGCGTCCCTGGGCGTTCGAGCGGGTGCCGGGCAAAGCGCTCCGGGGGCTCGACAACTCAGTCATCTACACGTCCACCAAGGAAGCATGTCTCGCGGCCTGTCTTAACGAGGTAACTTATATCTTACATTTACTCTAAACAGGCCCCGCCAGTCTTTAAGCCAAACACCCTGTTATTGCGTATTCAAACAGCGCAGATATCTCTGTCGATACCGTCACGAGTTATGTTAATATTGCAAGGGAAAGATTTTCGCAATGCACCTTACTATTGCAATTTCTCTTATCTTAATGGTCGACTATTATGCGAGTATCTGACTGCATTTGTGAAATATCGAGCATTGCATATACAGTATACAGCAAGTGGGCTATTTAACAACTTTTTCTAAGTTTGCCTTCATCTTTCATGAAAAAGTGTTGCGAAATCTAGACAAGAAAAATATTACCATTTACAGACGGACATTTGTTGAGTCTGACGCCAGCGTAATGCGTTTCTAACGTGTCATTATGTATGGAAGAATACCATTTGTGCGTCAGGATCCTGCAGGACTTGAGAATAAATTATGATCATTAGGTGAAGTTCCACTCAGGATCTATTTAAACAATAGTTAATGGCCTTTAGATGGAGGAATGATTTAACTTTGTTCGAAATACTTATCTAAAATATGACAGTGGTAAATTGTCTTTATTCTCAGCTGGTAGTGAAATAGTACTGATTACTTTTGCTTAGAGAAAATTAGCTGGAATATTATAAATGGTAGCAATTGACAGTTATCTTGTTCGTCGCCTACGAGGTCCATTAGACCACCCACCAGCTGTTGAGTGGAGTTTTGCAACTTGAGTGGGATGTGCGTTTTGATGTATATTGGCCGATAGCTGATAATATAAGGGTTGATTCGTATTTTTGGTTCTTAGTTGCAAACGTATGCAGTATTTACAGAATAAGTTTATTTAGTTTTTATTTCTGCACTAGTTTCTGCCTGCGACTACACTCTATGTAAGTAATATCATCATCGAGGACTGTATGCATTTATTTCAGGTATAATCCATACCATGGTTGCGCATACTTACGCAATTAAAGTAGGATTTGCGCTTTATCAATTTATACTATTTGGAAGAAAATTATATAAAGTATCTAACGCCCATTTTCTTAGATACATAGAAGGGAACCTCTGAAATTATATGTGTGGCAATTCATATACCTTTATAATAATTTTCTCTTACTGGCATAACTGTAGTCAAATTCATTAACATTTTTGAGGCGTTAACATTATTAAAATATAATATAGATTTTAGAGTATCAACTTTTTTTATACAAATATAACATGAATCAACACACCGTTCTTTTTTCTATCTATATTTCCCAAGTCTATGCTTATTCGAAGTTTCTTCGGAGTTAGGAAATCATGACCGAACAATGTAAAATAATAGTCACGTAAACGGCCAAGTAAAAAGAGGTCCGACGAGGCGTTAGTTTCGGGGCACATTACAGAATCACAGTTACTTAGTCCGTTAGCCTATAGGGCGTGTCGCATATTCCAGCTATCAAGCCTTTATTAAGGAAACATCGCCTCAATGTTTATCTATTCAATTTATATTTATGGTTTTGCCCCAGTTGCAGTGGCACTCAAGATATAAGCAAAATTATAAGGAAGGCTATTGTTGTATAGTCAGCTATGTTATTTAAACATAACTTTACTGCACTATCTCCACTAACACGCTGACAGAAGTGTAATTTATATATAATAAAATTGCTAGCGTTGTGGGTTACCTATTACTTACTAGTTTTCTAGGTGCCCTCTTCAATTAATTCAAATCTAGGTGCAGTCAGTTGGTTTATGTTCATAATAAAATGAAGCGAAATAGATCGACAACATTTTCTTTATATTCGAAAGCTTTCCACGAATAACATTTATATGATTACCACTGGAATTAATAAATAAAAATGATTAGTTCAAATCAAACATAGACGATACTATTGTTATCTTTGGACATATTTTAAAAGAATTCCATGAGAAGTCCTTCAAATAGAACAGAACGAAACCCAATTCGCAAACTTTTTTATTTTAAATTTCGGAAGCTATACTGCACTGTTGTAACATTGCAACACATTCTTATCCAGCCTGCTACAATATAAAAAAGGAGGGACGTGGCTATTTATTATGCTTGAGAATGCAGGTGTTATTCTTTATAATATGTGTAATTGTGCATAATAAGAAAAACATGAAGTTATATATGATGTAAGACAATGTTGGGGGAAGTCACGACGGGTTTACATAACAAGAATTGTATATTGCTTTAATTTGTTCGCGAGTGTAATAATGGAGAACTACTTTTTAAACTCTATTTGTTATTATGGGATGTTTATGGATTCAGTATGGGTACGCGTTGTTACCTGGTGATGATGACATAATGTTGTGATTTTAAGTCATAAAAGAATTTGTCATTTTTATTTACGTGGCTAATATTGTCACTATAATAATTTACTTAATTTTACTGAATATATTTTGATATACAGTAGAACTCCAATTATCTCTTTCGGAAAATATAATTGCTAGATGAGAAAATGTATATAAGTATAATATGTATACCATATGTATGTAACATCTATCAAATTAAAATGCATAGAGTGCTAAAAATTAGCTATAGTTCTTTAAAATATGTACGGTACATACTCTTTTTTAGAAAAATCCAATTATCGATATTTGGTTATCCGAATGAGGTTTGGTCCCAATTGATTCAGATATTAATTGGAGTTCTACTGTAGTTTAGGTCTAAGTCAAGGTAAAGATAGCAGAATAATAAGATCAAAAATATTTAAAATATTATAATGTGCTTAATTCATATTTTATATCAGGGCTCAAGTTATAGGTATAATTATAAACTTAACAATATAAAATTTAAAATGAATTACTATTTTATATATTCATCAAAACAATATTATTATATAGGTATATAAGTATTTTAAGAATTATAGCTGTGTTTTTTTAACTTTTACTTAATTGAATTTCTTCCTTGTGTTAAATGTTTCATAATTTATAAGTTAGTTCTGTAATAAATATGCAAATGTTCTCAACGTTTTATATTAAACTGTAATTGTTCTGTCTAGAAAAAGTTCCCGTGTCGTTCGGCTGAGTACGAGTACGGCAGCATGAGGTGTTCACTGAGCGACTCTGACAGGCGTACCGCCCAGCACTTCGTGCAGCTTGTAGACACGCCCGGCACCGACTACTTTGAGGTACATACTACCTATCAATCATTTAAAATCACTCCGCTACTGCACATCATCACGTCATTAAAACTATTTCAATATCCACCATCCAATTTACTGCAGACTAGTTTTTATTGAATCACTAAATATAAACACGTCGAGTGAGATTCTAGCCTTAAACAGAACTAGTAATCGCTGCAAATTATTCAACGGCAATATTTCAGTTTTCTAGGACGCATATATTAAGTCTGCAATTTTGCTTGACACAATAAAAAAATATTCTCTCACTACAGAACAACATGAGTACATGTTGTTTACATGTATTTGGTACTCGGTTTACCAGTAGGTACAAGGCAAAACTGGCGTTCGAACTAATTTCGATGCCGAGTTCACAGAAACAAATCACACTTGTGATGCGGTACGTTTGAGCCGTCGTTATAGGCGACCATTTAGTTAATGTAATTACTATTATTTTGTATAATTTGACATGAGTTCTCGTGTGTGGTCGTGCAGAATTTGTGCCTGAAGGCGTCTCAGGCGTGCAAGGGGCAGAGAGTTTTCACCGCGCCGCGGATTGGTGTTGCCGAAGACAAAGTAGCGCAGTACGCCGGCCTGCACTATTACACCGACAAGGAATTACAGGTAAAAATACGTGTAACTTAACACCCTGCGTTTGACCTGTCAACATTAACTTTTACTTGACGTGGTTTAATTGTATCGCTGCTATTATTTACTGGACGAGGCCTATGTAAAGTGATATTGGAGATAAATAGAGGTGCGTTGTTGACAGCTATCTAATAAACTTTAAGTCGCTTAAAAGAAGACTATTGATCCATGAAAATAATATGTACTTACGGCTAGCAAGCACATATTAATTGCATCTGTTGATCGTATCCTTACATGTAATAAAATATAGGGTACTCTATTTAAAAGTCTAATTATATCCATATGGTTATTTTACAGCAGATTGAAAATATAAATTTATATTCTACATAATCATTTTAAAATATGGTAAGTAAATATCAATTATAGCGCATATGATTTGTATAGTTATATTTAAAATGTTTTCATTGAGTTTTCTGCCTATTATCAAGAAAAAGGAATTAACGTATTATTTACTAATATAGCTGGTATAATAAATGATATATAGTTTGACATTGTCCAACGTATGTATTAAATATATATTCCGAGTAGGTATATATTACTGTAAGTATAGTAGGTATATTAAATGTATGATCGAACGTGACATTCTTAATGTTTGTCAAAATAAATGAAAATCTTCCACCCGGTTTCCGAAAGGCTAATTAACGACGCGGGCACGACGTGTCAAAATTCAAACTGATGTCAAATGATTCTTGTTATATTAATGTCATTGATCTTTTGCTAATTCAGTCAGCCAATCACAGCAGTAAACATACATTTCACGTGATATAACAATTTTTTATGCGTTGATACTATTTTTTATGCCTTTTAAAAACCTGGAATATCCACCGTATTTCATTGTAAATTGCGTGGTTTTTCACACTTTTATAAATTTAGTTGTTGCATAAGTCCTATATTCAATTACATCAGGATATTCTCTTTAGGTAAGTTATTAAGTAATAAATTAAAGTTGTCGCCTAAATAGGTTTTGACCCCGGGCCTACGCTCGCCTCGAGCCTCACTGGTTTAACGAGGAGTCGCAAAGGTTAAATCGTGTGTACTTGTGTATAATTAGATAGGAAGACGTTGCAATTAACTCGAGTTTCGTTTGAAATAGTAATAAAGTTACTTTAGTGATATATCACGTCTTGTTATATGTATAAATACTTTATACATATTAACTGACCTTAAAGCCTCTAGAATTGCCGCCATTATTGGGCAATTCTAGAATAATGGCGAAAATGAAAAACAATCTTATTAGGATAGAATTATGGTATAAATTGTCAATATTTACCAACTAATTATTTCATTAACCGTAGGCGTTGCACTGCGATAAGAGCCGTAATGTCGCTTTAAATAATCTGTACTGTGGTGTAGTCTCTATCCTTACAAGGATTAAAGTAAATTATGAGGTCAATAGTTGCAATGGTGCAGAGTGTATATCTGCAAATACACCTAACGAAACAGCCTAGTTCGAAAATCGCTAAAAGAAGCGTGAGGTCCGACAAAACGTATAAAATAAATATTAAAAAATCAGATTAGGTAACTGACTTACTACAGAGATAGGAAATCAATCAATTTAAACAAACGGCAATGAATCACTCTTCGATTTAATCTTTTAATATGGACAACTGTTTTGTATTCGATCAGGTGACATCCGAAGCAGCCTGCCGACTTGCATGCGAAATCGAATCGGAGTTCCTGTGTCGGTCGTACCTGTACATGGGACCTCCTCACTCGGCTGCGTACAACTGCCGCTTGTACCACCTGGACCATCACACTCTGCCTGACGGACCCTCGGCCTATCTCAACGCGGAGAGGCCGTTGATTGACGATGGTGAACCCATAGGAAAATACTTTGAGAACTTCTGCGAGAGTGAGTACTTTCTACTATCTATTTACAATTTCACTAATAATTGTTATTGGTAAAACTGCTTTGAAACTTATGTCGAGTCAAGATTTCTTTTGCTCGAATTCAATCACATCATAATTCCAAAATGTTTTGCCGCCAAGCATATAATAACTCTATACGCATTTTATTTGGGATGATTTAAAGTTTTATTTACCACGTGATTTATATACTGAATGACAGTTCGGTGTAGGCGGTATATAATCTGTGTTGCATTCAAATTAATTTGAGTCACAAAGTTAATGGATGTCGTGAACTGCTCCGTACACACCATTTCTATTTCTTAGGTAAATAGCTACTTTGTATAGTTTTCCTCACGTTTTACAATGTACTAAAGTGAAAATGGATGTTTGTACAAAATATAGAGTCTGTAACCCAGTTTAAATTCTCAGGCTAAGCGAGCTTAAACGATAAAATACATAGGTAGTTACATTTAAAGTTGCTCCTGGCGTCTCGGTCCGCGCCAAAGAAAATTGTAGCCATCTAAAAACAGAATAAACCACTTCGACAACTCAAAAAACTACAGAACAAGTTGACATTAATGTTTTATTTATATTTTAGTGTATTATTATGGCCGCTCGCTCATTGATAATGGCATTATAATACTAGGTTTAAATTAAAATCTTGTAATGACTTTATACCGGGCTGTAATTACGAGTAGAGTGGCGCTGAGTCTGCGCTATAACATGTTAAGGATGGTATAGTAATCATTGTAAAGGTGAACACGCACTTATACGTATCATACGTATTATATGTAATTTATGTGTACCCTCCAGAATGAAAATTTACCCGTCATTACATGTGAATTGTTAACGAATTTCTAGAATAGCGTCCCATTAATATTAGTTTATTCTACGAATTTAATGTAACGTGAAATGTTCTCTTGAGGATTCTAATACTGTCTTCCATTCAAGCTCAAGAGCTTTAAGGCTGGGTAGTATTTAATTAACTATGGCATTTTCAACAAGGCAAATCACATGGGTAAGACAAAATTAATACCTTGTTATTGGACACTTAAAAAATTCTAATTTTGAGCTGTATGTGTAAGCAGAACACCCGCACGGGGCCGTACAAAACTAATGCGCCTATTTTATTTCATAAACGACGTCTTCAGCAGATCAGTTATGTACTTGTGTACGTTTACCTTTAAATCACATGTACAGAACATAAACCAACTGCCATAATATATTATCATATTTGATACAGCTTAATATTAAATGACAGAGTTTATCACATGATTACCATAAGTAAGTATAACAAGATAATAGAACGTAGGAAGATTGTGTTATATTTTTCGTATTTTTAACAAGTTTTACTCGCGCTCATTATAAATAGTGTTACGAACATAATTTTTTGCTTTTTTTTTCATTAACTCGCACTATCATTATGTTTATATATATTGCCGTCCATCTCTAACTATATACAAGTCTATTATTTTTTTGTGACGATATAAAAACTGTTGCCTGTTCGTATGCGTATTAAGTAAGATTTTAGAATTTTCTAATTTATATTTTGCTGTCCTTAATCATTGTACCTATATTTAAGAGTGTATTGTTCTCGCGACGAATAAAATGCTGAATCTCTTGTGCTCTTCATATGTAATATTTAACAAGTGCAGATAGTTTTTCGTAGAATGAGCATGTGCGTTTAACTTTGTGATCCCTATTATTTTCTAAATCTGCAGCGTATTATTTAGTCGTATATTTAGCCTTAGCTGGTGAGTGAGGACTAAATTACGGAAGAGATGGCGGCCGGGGCACTATCGGCAGTATTTATTGTTAGTACTTGTATTGATAGGGCAATATATTCCCGGGAGGAGCTGTAGTCATTGTCATGATGGAGAGTTTGAGATACTATCAACGATTTAGTGTTATAGAGATATTATTTAACAAGGGAGATATCTAATGCTCTTATAAAAGGACTGCACGTTTGTTGTATTTGGTTAGTTACCGTGGCGACAAGTTTAGAGTCCGATAACTGCAACTTGCGTGATCTGCTTCGGGTTTGTGTCGTGCACAAATGTTATTATTTAGCTCCAGAGTTGATATTTAATTTAAAAGGACTATTATATCATGTTTTTATGACTACCACCTAGTCATAAAGTTAAAATCTTTATATGTGACTCTAATATTGAAAATTTTATAGCTGTATATCTGACATAATATTATGGCTGGGGATTATGACACAAAAACATGAAGCATTCATTCATAGAAACTTTTACATTTATAGTCATTTGCACAAAATATTAATGGCAACAAGAAATTTAAATGATGGAACGACAGTTTGTATAAATGGAATACGTCGAAGATAAGAAAGTGGAGTACATAAGTCGGCCTTGCTAATGACACCTCTCGATACTCGGCTACAATTAGGTGTGCGAGCGAGTGCGGCGGCTACGTGCGTTCACCCTTCATACTCGTACGCAGCGACGCGGGGAAATGTAAATAACACACTAGTTCGTTGTGTTACCTAAGTAATGTGCTCCCTCCTGCATAATTCAAACTGAACAACAGCTACCTTCACGGAATCCGAGCCCATTGTACTGTCAAACTTATTGTCATAAAAACACATACATTAGTGACGTTAGTATCAATTTTACTTTATCATACCGAGGATATGATTAATATTATTCGCGCGTTGAGTTCGCATAGGTCCTTCGTCGTAAGCCGTCGATACGTGAAAGCAATTTGTATGTCACGGTATTTTTCTGGGAACATAGTAACCGGATAAATTGTCGCTGTATATGGTTACTAATGAAAATTTACAGTAGAATGTTTTGCGATAATGATGTGAGAAACAGTCGGCGGGGTGATTGACGCAACGTTTACACCATTAACAACATGATTGCTTCATTCCTGCCTTTAGCCAATTTAGATAACTCTTCTGAATCGATTATGTGTTTCTTTTGGCGTGTTTGTTTCTATAAATATAAAACGAGTCCGTAGCTTATAGAGGTCAATGTTTGAAAGCCAAACGAGAAATTGGCAATGTGCAATGAAACTGATTCAATTTCCATTGCATATTGCCAATTTCTCGCAAGCAGATGAAAGTGTCGAAATATTGACCTCAATGAAATGAAATTATGTCAATGACTTCCAGACCGCAAGTGTCGCAGACAAATTATCGTAAAATAAAAAGTGGCGAAAAACCGCGTATGTACAGAGCTAAATAATAACACATTGGTAAGGCATGCGAACAGTTTTTGTAAGAACGTAATCAGCGCAACGTCCGATACAGTTACGCGTTAGGTCGCCATTAACGCGCTTTCGTAGAAAGCTGGAAACACTCGCACACTTTTGTTTTATTTTAGTCGCTTTGTCGTAAAATTGGATAAGAAATAATACTTTTCACCAAAACCATGTGATTTCTTTTTTATTACCATGGTCTGTTATTGCTCAGGAAATGTAGGGGACATGAGAAGCGATGTTTTGTAGTGACCGTCTTTTAGGACCCATGTTTCAAATGCTTCAGTACATTTGGCACAAATAGATTTATTTTTATGACTCATTATAAATGCAGTTAATAGAGGATAGCACAATAGACTATTCTTAAGTTTTGGATTTGTATTCTCGCAGTCGGTGGTCCGCTTGTAACGGCTCACGCAACTCTGTTGGACGAACTGCGTGATCACTTTAGCCCCTAATAGCTAAGCTGGGTTTTTATTCAGAATATATTACTATTACCGGAGCTCGTTAGTGTGCAACGGGATACGTATTTGCTAACGTCATGATCAGTTTTACGACGACGCATGCGCAGATTGATGTTGCATACCGCTCGGCAAAGATATCATTATCAAACCTTATTTGTTTAACTAAGTTCAACTAAAATATTTGCGGAGAAAATAAACTATTGTTCATTCGTTGTCAACCATATTAAATATAAAATGCAATATACTTATTTGTTACATACTAGAGTTGCATGTAGATAATCATGGATCTTCATGGTATAATAAATATGTGTATCATTTGTTGTTAGAAGAAAGAAAATGTTAGTTGGTACCGCTTGCTGAATATTTTTTCAATAACTATTCAAGTTTTTAAACAATAAAATGTGATTAAAATCTGTGTAATGATGCCATTAGAGTACGCAAAGCAACGGCAGTTAATTGTTAAACAGTCATCTGTGCAATTATGAATAACTTCTCACCTACGGTAATCGTGAGAAATGTCTATATATATATATATATATTATAAAGCTTTGTTTTTATCTGATTAAACATTAAAATGGTGTGAACGAACATTGTTATTCTGCGACTAAGCCTTTGAGCTGCGAGGTGTTTACTCGGCTGAAAAAGCGTTACCAGTGATTTTAACAATTAATTTCTATAATCCATCTTTATTAGCAAGCTTACAGCGTAATTAGTTTACGATAACGATAACCGTAATAATTATTAACATGATTAATTTCAATCAACATTGCAACAGACTATCCAAAGAAGATTATTTTATCTAAAATTGCAAGTTGTAATAATTATTTGATTCTTAGCTTAATTTCATCCAGCACTCCAGCGGTTATTAGCATCATTGGATATTCTTATATAAAACTGCAGTAGTAGGTATTATTTAACCGAACCGCTTATTACTGCTAGTAAATTTTAAACACAACTGCGGCATCGTCGGTAAATTTTCCGCGAAACTGCAACTGGTATATCGCCGAGAAAATCTGAACTGCCTATTCTAAACGATTTAGTATCGTCAAGTAAGAACATGAATCTTCCAGCACTTGAAGTCTGAACCCCTAACAAGACGTAAACACAGGCGAGTCCATATCTCACGCCACGCCGCATGCTGCAAGGGTCAGGGTCAAAAGCGTTCGATGTACTTTAATCGAGTTGAGTCGCTCCGATCGAATCGATACAATCGATTTGCAACTCCGAGTACGGGAGATGATGTTCGCTGTTAAGAGGAAATAATGCTCTGTTATGTTGTTGTGGGCAAATGGTCGTGACTCGCTTGTAACTTTCGGATAGAGACAGTGGACGGATGTTTGTTTTTATTGATGCTCTTCATTTGTCACAGTGCGATCGGTAAAAAGTGTTTTTATTATTATTTTCCTAAGTGACGACTCGTGAGTATCCGAAGTTGGTTTTAGGAGTTGCCGACCGTGAGAGTTTGGACTTTCACGGTCAGCAGTCGCAACTTAAGAATGCTCAAAAATTCCATAAGTTAGAAATGTTTAAGTTAAGTCGATTCTACCTAACTGGTATCCTTCTATGGTACAAGCAATATGTTATTATCATACAGTCTTCTGCAAATAGCTTGTTAACGATAATTTTACGGTAAAGCTGTGATTCCGCTATGGACGCTCAGGGACCTGCTACTCCATTACGTAGGCTTGTAGTTATGGCATTAAAATTGGCATCAGTCGCTTGCTGGCCTGCACCGTATAAGGTAAAACACACAGTGTAATAAGCTCCAGATATTTTCCTGATTTGTTACCGTTACAGTAATCCAATCCCTTGAATTTGCTCCTCTGTAATAGATAAATGTAATTACAGATAGAACGGACGTTATCTGATGCTCGGAGTATTGAACTGAATGTACCTAATAGCTATCGCGAAGAGACTACAGTAAATTCTTCGAGATATTCTGTATTCACTTACGTTTACGGATATAAATTGCTATCTCAAAGAAATACACAGTGAAATAAAATTACTTTGTGAAGATTTTGTTTTTTATAGTTCGGATACATTATATCCATGTATATAGTACACAAATCGCTGGCTCACTATTACAAGGTTCTATGTTATTTTTTTAACTTTGGGGAAATGAGGTTTAAAATTTGCATATCAGTAAAAATAAAAAGTAACTTAGAACTATTTGCGATTTAATATTGTGAGGTAGTAAGTGCTCAATACTTCTCTCCATCTATTACTACATTAGTCTAAACAAAAAGGAATGACATATAGAACCATGTAATATTCATAACTCATTTTTTTCAAAAATTTAACGTAGAACCTTGTAATATTGGACTAGCGAAATGTAGAAATAAAATTATATAAGGTCCCAACTCTAGCATCGTAGAGTAATTTTTTTTATTTATTATGTTGACATTCAGTAATTGTTACATTGATTCTTATTCTAAGAAAAAATTCTAACACACCGTTAATGTATAGCTTTTTATTGTGTCACATCATGCACTATTAAAGTATAACGGCAGTAGCATTTATTCAACGAAGTCTATCAATATTATAAAATAACAATTTGATTGGTTTTACAACATAATATATTATTATAATTATGAAAAGTTCAAAATATCAGTATCAGTAGATAAAAATTATTAAAAAGAAATCACTACTTCCATTTTGCATCATTTGTTTGCGTAATGTTGATGAATGTAAATGTTAACATCGTTATGTCATCACGATGGCCACGATCTGTATTAAATGCAATAAAAACAGCTCACGTCCATTGCATGCAGCTCCACTAATATATTCGATAAAAGTGATATTCATTACAGAATTGATCAAGCGGAACCTAGTACAACGATATCTATTTAGCATTGTAATTGGTGTATTCACAGTGAATAGCTACACCGCCGTCGATGATACGTTAGCATAATTTCGTTACTTATGTTTACAATGAGAGAAGTGTTGAGTCATGATAACAGTCGTTGCATTTTGGTGCAAAAAGTAACAAAGCGAGTGGTATTGTGAGCGAGGCTCCACGGCACAGCGGCGTCGACTTCGGCGTTCGTGCGTGCTCTCATAACGGTGGTCAAAATAGTAGTCATACACAAATTGAATAGAGTTTTTTGTGGCGCCCGTGAGCTCAGTTTCGTCGTGGTGCAGCCCTAAATTGACAATCAGTAATTGAAATGCCGGATGTAGAACATGACGGATACAGATCTCTATGTTTATTCCACATTGATTATATAAAAACGTAAATCTGTTTGAAATATAAACTTAAATAAGCGAGGCGTTAAATTTTAATCTGGTTAAAAATTGAGATTAGAATATTATGTATATATTATTGAGTTGAAGGTATAAGAATAAGACATCACAGGAACTGTTACAAAAGGTAAAAAGAAAAATATACAAGTAAAGTTACTTCAAATAAACATCTTCCAAATAAAATTAAAATAAATTAATTGTGGCCAATCTTTAATTATTGCTGTCCTCCAATCGGTTACGAAATAAAGTTGATATTTTATATAAGAAAATCGTCCAAAGTAATACCTAAGCTGTTATAATTTTAAATGCAATATTAAACTAATCAAAATATGCGTAAGCAAACGTTGAAGCAATCTGTAGTTGTTAATTTGAATGCGCATCGTTTATAATAGACAAGTAGTACGAGTATAACGGCCTTGGGCGGCCTTGCCGCCGCCGCTGGTCGGACACATCGCGGGTCACTGGCCCCAACACGCTGCTAATCGAATACTTAATTGAATTTATGCAACTATTTTAGAGTAGCCACCTATATTGCACGGCACTACAACACATCATCTATTTAATCTGGTAAATTACATCACGATTTAATCTAAAAACGGTATCATGACGTTTCTAGTTAGCTGTGATGAACAAGCGTAGGTCAACATAACCAGATTAGTTCGATTAAAACTGCCTTATAAAGATAATGACTTATGACGGTCCTTATCAAATGATCTGTTATCTGCGTTTCCATGATCGATTTATAATCAATAGGGATTGACAGGCTATATTTACTTAAAGTATGTGAAGTCTTGGGTAAATAGGTAAACAAGTTTATTAGCTCGTGGCTCTAGTGCTACGATAACGGCATCGCATCTCGGTAACAAGATTGCATACGGAACCTTGACTTGATATCCAGCGGGACCGTTATATCCTTAAGCGGCCACTTCCGAACACGCGACTTTGAGCTTCGATACGACATTTTTTGTAGTCATAATACTTTATAATATCTCTTACGGACAGTACGACATTCCAGTAATGTAATAGAAATGGTTATCTGATTATAACGTTTACCTACAATACGGTTATTTTCCACGTTACGAATTATTGACCGAATCCGATGCTAGCTTAAGATTATTTATTTACAAAGTTTTGATTATAATAGAACTTTATAAAACGCGAACTATTATGAAAAATTCAGAATAGAAAGATAAGTTACAAAGGAAGACATTATGGTAAAAAGCGACTAAATTTTGGTATTGGGCACGGCCACGTCTAATCTCGGACCTAATCTAGCGGCAAGCTATGAACAAATTTAGCAACCACCAAAAAAAACAAAAAATCATGAATTCTCATTTTTTTTACAAAACCGAAGTGAAGTCAACAAAAAGTGCGACGAAGCCTACTTACGAAATGTAGGTAACGCGGAGAAATTGTTGATATTCGATAATTTTAAATTGCTGTTGTAAGATTGCTGTTCCATCAATCTTTATCAATCTTCAGGTTTGAATCTTTGCTTGTTTTTATACGTATCATTAAGTTAGTAGCACACGCTTGTACGTGTATAATAAGTCAAAATCCCACATGTAATCTGCATTAGCGCATTGTTCAAGTACATTAGCGGGGCAAGCGTGGGAATTGGTTGATAAGTTTTTTTCACAAATCGTTGAAGCGTTGCAAATACACTGGTCGTTGGTTGGTGCAGCGGTGTCATCGACTCCGACTCGGAAACAGAAGCACGATCGACAGACCGATCACATTTAGAGATAAACTGGTGCCTTTTGTTGTATACCTAATAAATACTTAATTCATTGTATCCGCTTTATTATGCTGACAATTCTATTAACTTATGTGACTGAAACATTATAGCTACTTCAATCGATATTAACTATTACCAAATCGAGACAAACATGCCTTAAAACTATATGGCTGGTTTAGTCTAAAACTATATTATATTTGATTTAACTATAATTTATTTCCATCGTACTCGACAATCTACATAGATTAACCTTTATACAATTATGGAAAAACATTTAAAAGCTAATTGGCAAGTGTTCAACTTACAGTCACGTCGTAAATTAATTGTGTTAACAAGCCTAAAACAAGTATTAAATGCTGGGAACAATACTTAAGGTGCTATTATAGATGCGTATTAATAGACTTAATATCGAGGCACGACTTATGTTGATTGATGTATGAAATCGATGCACTAGGTCGAAGTATGAAACTAGCTCTATAAATAACAGATGGTCCAAGGAGATTATTAATGTTGACCAGACCGGTTATGTCTCTATTTTTAGCATTTTGTGTAAAACTAAACCACATGAATATTTATATAGGTAATTACAACCATATTATGCTGCTTGGAATTCGTACAAAATCATTTTCGTCACATTATAAACGTGTTTTAGTTTGCCTCAAAATGCGAATGAATGCAATCTTCAAATATCACAACATTACAAGAGATTGCCGCGTATTTATTAAGTATTTCTTATGAAAATACATTTTTGATGCTCATGTTACTGCTATACGATCCTTGAATATCCTTTTTTTGTAGGTATGTTGCACAGTATTTTTACTTTGCATAATACCTAAATCGGTCAACGGAGTTTTGGCGATGGTAAGCCGTGGCGTGGGCGACAAGATTCTCCTTTGTTCAAATGTTGGCGGTCAACGGCCCAACTCGAAGGTTTACGTCAACTTATTATTGGCGGGCGACGGTCGTGAATGTGTCCAGACTTTGGCACAGTGCTAACGAATCGATTCGGGATGGTTCAGTCTCTTTCCAGTAGACTTTTATTGTCTGTCAATGAAACACACTTTGTAGTAGGTTTATGCCGCCTTTATGACATTGTCAATGGGCTGTATTGTTCCACAAAAGCTAAATTTGTATGAGTTGCAAATTTTATATACATCTATTTGTATCTTCTAACTATATGTAACACGCAGAAATGTTTTTTAGAATTTCAAAAACTCAATTATAACTTTATGGCAAACCTTAGTAGTATTGGTGATTTCAAATATTATTACTTCTAAAGGCATCTTTTTACGACAGGCGCAGTGTATAGGAATAGATAACAAATAATGGACTAAATTATTTTCATAACAGTAATTACGGCATTCATTTGCATTTATCTACCTTATATATTTATTTATGAGCTATTAAAATGGATAATACCGTAAGTAATTTTAGGATTAACTTGGTAGTGATTACTTTTGTAAGTTCACATGGCTATAGCCTACAGACATGAATGCTTGCGAATATCTAAAATAGCTGGGGGCCCTTAGCTTTGCCTCGCGAGAGTACCTCCGGTAATTGCACAAGTAGGTTGCATTTAGAATCGCCGCATACGCCGCGGTACCTTGTAGCAATCTTGATTCGATTATTATAATACACGCAGCTCACGTACGTCGGTACGTATATAGGCTTCTCTGCCTAATCAGAGGTTCGCCGTAACTAAGTAGAGACGTGCACCCGCGACTCGTGCATTTGTTAGCCTTCATTAACGACTTCTCTATAATTTGCTGTGTTTTCCATTCCTAGGATTGCTTACTTAACCTTTGGTTTGTTGCAGAGCCGCCTAGCAATGCGAATCCGCCTGGTGAGCTCCCGGTTACGATCGAACATCAACAAGACACGAATATGTCGAGCAACTTAACGAGGAACGATGCTAACTGCGATAAAACTGGCACTTGCTATGATGGTATGTTATTTACAACATTCTTTAATAACACTGCACAACAGCATGTCTGATGATTAGGTTATGTTACATGATATTAGTCCAACTTTTAATGACAATTTCAAATCTGTGACTGAAATTTCTCTATCAGGTCTAGTTAACAAAATATGACACATATAGGTCTTTTTATAATAAAACACAGAACCTATATTTAAAGATTATTTTATATTATTTAGTTCTTAAGTTAAAAAATCTTTATTTTATTTGACTTCCTTGCTGAAGCTGAAAGTAGAGAGCTGAGCTTTTGATTATTATTTATAATTACTCTCCGCAAATGAAGCAAAAATTATTCGGATTATTCATAGAAACACGTCTTGACGATGCCATATCAAATTATATTAAGAAAACTTAATATTGTTTTAGTTATCAGAAAATTTTGTGGAAGCTATAACTCGTAAACACGAGCTGTTACAAAAAAAATGAGGGTATATGTAGAATCAGCGAAGTCGAATTAGAAAATATGTGATAAAAGTCATTCATCAGACAAAAGTTGCAATTTTATTGTGCAGTGTAATTAATAGGCAGTCAAATATATCGTTTTGTTTACCGTGAATGTACTTTACAGTGTCAGTCCTCTGCAAGGATACAAGGATAGCCGTGCAGGTCCGTACTAACAAGCCATTCAACGGTCGCATCTACGCTTTAGGACGTTCTGAGACCTGCAACATCGACGTCGTCAACAGTGACTTGTTCCGACTTGACCTTACAATGGCCGGCCAAGACTGCAACACCCAGAGTGTCGTAAGTATTATTCTCCTCGAACCACTCTTTGTAAAGCTCAATAGTTATATTTTTTTTTTATAATTTATATTAAATAATGATTTTTTTTTAGACTGGCGTTTATTCCAACACAGTTGTTTTACAACACCACAGCGTGGTAATGACGAAAGCCGACAAGATTTACAAAGTCAAGTGCACGTACGACATGAGCTCTAAGAACATCACATTCGGAATGGTGCCAATCAGGTCAGTGGGACTTTCACAACGTATAGTTATAATTGATTGTGAGGAGAATATATTCATGTGTGCCGCAAAAATGCAAAGTTAGACAATTTACCGTATAATTTATTCTTAGACGTCAAGAGACACGTTACGTGATATGTTACAGTAATATGAAAAAACGGGAGCTAATTCGACATGCCTTCATGCAGACGATTTGAAATTCCATCGACCTAATATCACTGTTGCATTGTAAACATGTAACAATTAGATTCACATAAGTAAGATACGGTGGCTGGACGTGATGAGCAATTTAAATCGAACATCTGCTCCGACGTATTTTCAATGTATTTGGTAATTCTGTCAGTGAGGCAATATGTTTTGTTGTTTACCTTATACAAGATAAAAAGCTGAATAATCTCTCAATTAAATAAATTAAGTTATTTATTAGGTACCTACATATAATTGATACCGGACAGCATTTATTAAATTTAAATCCTTATTCAGAGACCCGGAGATGATCTCCATCACAGCCGCGCCCGAGGCACCTCCGCCACGCATCCGTATCTTGGATGCCCGCCAACGCGAGGTCGAGACCGTCCGCATCGGAGACAAGCTTACCTTCCGCATCGAGATACCCGAAGACAGTAAGGAATATTCTTGCTCAGTAAAATTATACTAGACTTTTACTCAAGGTATTTACGTACTGTTTTCTTCATTACAGCTCCTTATGGCATCTTTGCACGCAGCTGTGTGGCAATGGCGAAGGATTCCAAGAGTACTTTCCCTATTATTGATGACGAAGGGTTCGTATTTCTCTATAAACTGCTGTAACTTAAATTGGAATCAGCTAAATTATCTTTCCGAGTAATAAAACAATGTTATAATTATTATTTATGTTATAGATGCCCATTGGATCCATCCATCTTCCCAGCGTTCACTCCCGACGACAACGCTCTTCAATCAGTGTACGAAGCGTTCAGATTCACCGAATCCTATGGTGTCATCTTCCAATGTAACGTCAAGTATTGTCTTGGACCTTGCGAACCGGTAAGTGGCAATCTGACTCGAATCGTCAATTCAAATAAAATGGGTGTCTACAATTTGTTCCGTGTGACTATTAGCAACGGTTAAATCCATTGGTAACGCTAAAATTACGCAAATGACACGTCGTTTAACATTTACCATTTTAGGCGGTGTGCGAATGGGGTCGAGATTCGTTGGAGTCATGGGGTAGAAAGAAACGTTCGCTGCCACACAATGAGACCAATGAGGCGCACAATCAAGAGGAAGATATGAACATCTCACAAGAAATCTTAGTACTGGACTTCGGTGATGAAAGACAGAGCACAGACTTCCTTCGTTCCGACAAACCTGGTGGTGTGGCTTCTGAAGCCAACTATGGAGGTACGTTTATAAAAAATCTTGGTTATATAATCAGAAGTTCTTCTTGAGAAACGTTTTATTAAATACTGCTGTTTGGTTTCAGAAAAAACCGTGACGATCGTGGAGCCGTGCCCTAGCAAGGCGTCGGTTCTGCTGCTCGGAGTGGCGTGTGCCCTGCTGGTGCTGCTGTACATCGCGACGATCTTCTGCTACTACATGCGCAAGTGGTTGGCGCCGCCCAAGCACATGTCATAAATCCTTACTTTAATATAGAGGCTATGTGGACGTTCGTCTAGACATAATATGCAACGTAACGTTCTAATGCTTGTTTTGTATTGACGAACATGTGATACGAACTACTGTCGTACATGAAGCAAACAATTTATTCTCAGACAATATCCGTCCATTTAGTATAACTTCCGTGAATAGTTTCGTGGTGTATAGGTTTGGGAAATGATTTTGACGTCAATGTTCGGTATGATTGTCGTAACCACCGCGTGATTTGCATTTAAATTAGGAATAATTTATTGCATTTAGGAGCATTTATTAATTTTAAGTAGTTGTACGACTAGATAAAATCATTTATAGAAATTGTTTAACCCCTTAATACTGCAGTTTAAAGGGTAATTATTGCATTTAATTAGGTAATTTTAATGTTATAACTTTATAAGACAACGCATTTATTACAATGTTTAAGTTAGATGACCATTTTTTGTACAATTTTTGAGTACTCATCATATTAGTAGTTACAAAATAATGTTTGGAATAATCCCTCAAAAATTAATGGCATTGCATTTATCATGATTTAATTTTAGGAGATTATTCTGAATGGACTACATTGGTAATGTTAGTTTTTAGGGGCAATTAATGATTGTAAGAATAATAATAATAGTCACATAACTATTTGCATTTTTGTAACAATTTGTGGTAGGTAATCGTATTTTCAGACAGTTACAGTGAACTTTGAAATAAACAATCATGTTATGCAAAAGGTAAAACTAAAACAAGTTGTAAATATACTGTTACCTTATTGATTTTGTGCTAAAATGCATAGTATGACCCACGAACTTTCAGTTGGGTTCTGTAGAAATATATATGTTACAATTTGTAAACATATTGATACAAAATGTTAATTATGTTTCTCTTAACCCAACTTGAGATTTCTTCTTTATTTATTTAAATTAATTTATATTTATCTATTTATTATTCTTTTCATTTGAATTAAGAAATGAAATAAACTTGTACAAATTTATATACCTTTTTATTTGGCAACCATATAAACAATGATGATTCAAAAATATTCGTACTAAGAACTAAGACTCACTAGATCAATTTTCCTAAAGATTCTGACAATCCAATTTCTATAAGTTTACTTGTTGGCTTGTTGCACTGGCATCTGTTAATAGTTTGTCGTAGATACCTTTCAATATGTCCTCTTGTGACTTTTTATCCATTTCCTCAGTTTGACACCCAAACACTTTGTCAAAACACTTCAGAAATATAGGTGCTATTTTGTCTGTAGTACACACTAGTCCTGTTTCCTTAGTAAGTGAGGTGACACCCTTATCTGATATGCCGCAAGGGTCAATATTGTCAAACCACGATAGGTCATTGTTGCAATTGATTGAGATACCATGAGTTGTGACATACCTTGATGCGTGAATACCTATTGCAGCAATCTTATTGTCTTCTACCCATACTCCAGTGTATGGTGATCGGGACGCTTTAATTCCTACAAAATAAAATATAAACTGTTATGATAAGACTTCTGCAATCTACTAACTAAATGGATGTTAAGCCATATGCGTTCCATAGCACTTGCATCCTTTTTATTAGTGGATGGTATATTTATAAAACACTTGAGACAATAATGAACACATTACTTAATGGACATTTTCAGACTAGTACACAGATATTATGTGGCATGCCACATTCAGGCATATTATAAGCCAACTAAATGTCTTAGAGAATAAAAAAATAAACTAATCACAATAGACTATTAATATGTTGTCAATTAATTTGATAAAGGTCAAAAGATATTACATAATAGCATAACCCATAAATCTGTAAGCCTACTGTAACATACTGGACAGTATTTTAATTTGTACTGCTACTGATAAAATCCTGACAGAAAACTATAAAATCCAGTATCAGTAGTCTCAACATATGCAGTCATGAACAGTGTGCATGCTGACCAAGGCAGTCAGTTAAATATAATATAATAAGTACAAAACCTATAGACATAGGTGTGTACCTGTGTCTATGGACAAGTTATAAAACTTTATGTATATGTAGGTTATATAGAGTTTTATAAGTAACTTGTGCCATTGCACTGAGTTAATTAAGTTCCATGTTCTTACCTAGTTCATCACACAAATTGATGACAGTCTCCTCTAAGTTTGTGACATACCACTTGACACTTCTCTTGAAATTTTTCAAATTAATGATAGGATAAGCAACCAGTTGGCCAGGCCCATGAAATGTGATAAGGCCACCTCTATTTGTCTTCTTAAATTCAGCGCCAAGGTTCTTTAATCTCGTTATTTCGTAGTTGGGAGTTTCGTCTCTGATTCCTACAAAAAATAGGATTTATTAAGTTTGTATTTAGTTTTATTTATATTTATCAATTAACATAGTAATATGGGAAATTAGTAACAGATAATAAATTAAGTTATTCTATTGATACATAGAAAATAGGTAAGTTTATATTCCATTACAGCTTATCAAGCAAGAGTTTGTAATGTGAATGAGGTTATGTTAGTTAGGAGTAATATTGTTAAACTAACCGACAGTAAACACTGGTTTATGTTCAACAAGGAGCAGTGAGTCGAAGTTGGCGTCGAGCCCTTTTGCCATAGCATCAAGGTGTCTTCGCGCGAGCGCCAGCTGAATTTTGAGCGCGGTATCATAGTTGACGAGCCCCAATTTCCAAACTTTTACCATTTTAACTTTTCGAATATGGATCACAGGAACTAGATGAAACTAAAAGTAAAATAATTGTGAATGCGATTTTTAAATTTTCTTTTATGAATTTGTATAAATTTTTATATCATATTTTAAAAACAAAACCAAATCGTAATTTTGACAGATAACAGATTGCCACTTGACATAATGCCATTAATTATGATTTTTTAGATGACTTCAATGCCTTCAAAATTACATTTTAAATTATTATTATAAATAATTAATTTATTCGAGGAATCATATGTAACACTAAGTAAAACAATAAAATTCAAAATCTTTTTTAATATTACTGCCATCTACTAAGTTACTGTTAAAACTAAATATCCATAACATATACAACAGATGCCAACTATGTTATTACTATTATGATAAATCACTAGATGGCGTATGGTAAAATTTTACTTCGTGGTTCTGCTATTGCACGGTAGATAGCGGTACGAAAATTTGTTTCATTCCACAACATTTGTTCGTATATATGTACATATATGCAATGAGGATGCGTATACTTACAACATCTTTCAGTTGGTTCAGTTTTCGGTGTTCCCTGCCCGTAGGGCGGTGTTTGGCACGTTACGTAAAACCAGCTGGTAATATAAACACTGTATGAAAGTAAGAGTACATCAGTAAACGACAGATATCATTTAGGCATAGTATTATAGAATGTTACATAATAAAGTGTATTACTGTGACTAGCAAACTGTACCTAGTAATAGTATAGGCGTTTATGTTTAGTGAAATTTAACTCTTATGACACCGGTGTCACAGTTGTATGTCGTGTTTGGACAAGGTGTTAGTGAGATCAGAGATGTGGTGTTCTCTCAAGCGATGACAACAGGGGTAAAATAATTTAGGCCTAATATCTAGTTTTATCCCTAACACCTTTCTGTAGCGTTGCACTTAATTAACTTAGAAGATAATATTTATTAGATCTTGTAGTTTTGGCGGCAGAATCATATGACAAGAAAACATTAGACAGATGGATTATTATGAAAGATTTTAAGTTCTTATTAATTCATATATTTTAATTATTAGTTGTTTTCAATTAACTACCTACTTAATTAGTAGTGAGTTATATTTGTGTTCACAGTAAATTTACAAAAAGTGGGTAGCGTGTGGTAAAGATATTAGGATAGGTAGTTCGATAAATTAGGATGTAGGTCGTCTACTGTAACCCAATTTAGTTTGTGTTTTTTATAGTTTAGCTCGTATACATTACTGGCTCTACTACTAGCCAGAAATACCTACTACCTTTTCAATACGTAGGGCCTATGTCGTAACTTAGTTCTAAAGAGCTGTGTTGAGAGTTTGATTACCTGTCAAGTGCCAATATAAATCGTTCAGCAAAGAAGAAAGCACTGAACAATTGTTTTGATTTGCAAGTGCAGTGAATGCCTAGGTTAGGTTAGCTTAGACCGTAGGTAGTCAGAAGTGAAAACAATATTACGTAGAAACGGGTTACAAATGTGTCGCATGGTAAGATTCATTAGACATGTGTGAGAGATGTAATGGTGACGCGATTATCCTCAGTGGATAGGCAATTAATTAACTGTCAATATACCTAGGTACTTAATATTGATTGCCTAGCCATACAAACAGTACAAAATATAAATAGTAGGTATCTATCGAATAAAATATGGTTATCATTGATGATTTGCAATATTATCAGTAGTTATTATATCTAAACGTCTTAGGGTGCGTTCCACTACTAGTATAGTATTATATTATCTGTGAGCGAGCTGCGGGCAAAATCTAGTATTTCATAATTTAATGGAGTATTTAATTAATTGAATTGTACATTCAAATATATTCACAATGTATTTTACGGCAACAGTAGGATATTTGGTAGAGTTACTTTATATTTTTAAAAATGGCGTTAATTTTCTTAACGCTCATAACGACTCACCTCTCGGGATGGGTCGTCGTGAGCTTGGCGTAAGCGTTAGTCATGACGTCATGATTGTCGTTTTCGCCGCGACCACAACGATCGCAGTCGTCATGTGGAACGGCTAAAGGAGCATCTTGGGTGTTGGGAACGCTAAGTGGAACGCATCCTTATTCATAAAAACTGTTTACTCAAAGGCTTTCTACGTTCCGAAAGTCTAATAAATTTTCTATAGAAGTCAGCTAGTCAATCTTAATTATTATCTACTAGTTTTCACCCGCGGCTTCGCTCGCGTAAATGTAGGTTAGGTTAGGTTAGGTTTGCAACAGTTATTTTTTCTGGATGAAAGGTACCCTATGTCGTATTCTGTATCCCTGACAACAGTATGCAAAATTTCATGTTGATCGGTTGCGTAGTTAAGGCGTGAAAGCGTAACAAACAAACAAACTCATCTTCGCATTTATAATATTAGTAAGGATAAGGATAGCATTTTTATTAGCTAAGTTAGCATTTTTATGGGTAATACATAAATAGTAAGGTTCTTGTATTTGTTATGTATGAATAAGACCGTAAATGTTTAAGATATTGATAATTAAATTATAGTGAAATAAGGATAGAGAGACCATGCGTTTTTTTCTTTTTACTAACAAGAACCTACATTTTCAAATGCAAAGCACGAAATAATTTTTTTCTACACAAACAACGCATTTAGGTAGATAGTTAGTTTTTACCTATTATTAAATGTCGTTTGCGTTTATATCAACCTAAATCTACTTAACGTATTATAATATTATATATAACCTATTTAAGCTAAACATCTGTGTCTGGATTGGATTCACGATATTAGTACAATAGGTGAGAATCGAAGCTGCGACTTACGCACCGCAAGCAATATGTTGATTCACTGAGCTAACCTCACGGATTTGTGTACACTGTACAGTGCCCTTGTAACATAATAATATTTTAACATTTAAATATGAGATTGAATTGCATCGAATTGTTGTACGAGCGAAATTTACGTAATAATTGAGTTTCGAACAGAACGCTGGCAATTTAACATTCGAAGCCATTGATTCAGAAAATTTAGTTAGTGTTTTCGCTTGAAACTTTGTAGATACTTTTCTGTAAAGGCATGGTTTATTTTTATCAGTTAAATATAAAAGTTGCGGTAGCTTAATGGCAGACCGTTGTACCGCCACGCTGAGGTCTCGTGTTCGTTCTTAAGGCACCTCTAACTTATAGAACTTATATGTATACTAGCGTTTGCCCGCGGCTTCGCTCGCGTTAATTTAGAATTTGACAATCAATTCGGGTTGTACTCTGCTTATAATAATATAATTCAATCATGATTCGAAAGACACGTGGCGCCATCTATTAGCATAAGAAAGTTATTGTTGTTTTCCTCGGGAACAGTAATATTTTTCGGGATGAAAAGTAGCCTATGTCCTTTTCTGTACACCTGACAACGTATATGCAAAATTTCAGAATGATCGGTTCAGTGGTTTAGGCGTGAAAAGGTAACAAACAAACAAACTCATTTTCGCTTTTATAATATTACTAGCTTTTGCACGCGGCTCCGCCCGCGTGGTACCTACATCAATAAAAAGTAGCCTATGTCCTTCCCCAGGTTTTAAACTATATCTGTATCAAATTTCATCTAAATCGGTTGAGTGGTTTAGCCGGGAAAAGGTAACAGACAGACAGATAGACAGACAGAGTTACTTTCGAATTTATAATATTAGTAAGGATAATTAGGATTAAATAGTTCTTCTAGAGCTTCAGCCGACTACAGTTTATATTTGTTGTTTATTAGATTGCATCGGAATCCTATTTCGCAGCGTTTTTATTAAAGGATTGACTTTCTTCTTCTGGTATCTACTATAAATATTAGAGACGCTTAATTTTAATTATATTTTCAGTTTAGTCCAATAGTTGTCTTTGCCACATACGCAAGCAAAAGTATACTCTCTCAGCTGCCTCAAACTTGGTCCTAAGACAGCTTGATCGTGAAACATTAAGTTTTAGTAGTTCCGACGAGATGAGAGACGTTTGTGTACCTTTAAGGTAGATCAAAATTCTGAAATCTGTGTAGACCAAAATTACTGAAACATAATTATGTACGATCTTGGATAAGCACGAGCTTGGGATCCTAACTTCATGTCTACATACTACATAATTATATGTATCTATACTAATATAATAAAGAGGAAAGATTTTATTTTTTGTATGTTTGGAAAGACTTAACTCAAATACTAATCTACCGATTTAAAAAAGTATTTTACCATTAGAAAGCTATATTATCACCGAGTAACATAGGCATGTCTTATTTAAAAAAGTACTGGTACTAACATAACAGAACCGAACCTACTTTTACGCGAGCGAAGCCGCGGGCAAAAGCTAGTCAGTTATATATCACTGTTTACATAGTTTACATAGTTACATGCAACTAAGTTTTCACCTGGAATTTGTATTAGTTTTCAACATTGATTCAAAATACTTAGAATAGATAATTAATAATAGGTATCGCGTGATGGGTGTTTGAACAGTTGACAGAAATGAATAACAATGCGGTGTGCCGCAAGGTAGCGTACTTGGACCTCTATTATTTTTATTATATATAAACGATCTTCCTGACATAACTAATTATAAATGTATTTTATTTGCCGATGACATTTCTATAATATTGACATGTAATGACTTCACTAATTATGACAACGAAATAAATAAGACAATTCAATCGGTGATGCAATGGTTACAATCTAATAATTTAAACGTAAATCTAAATAAAACTAATTTTATCCAATTTATAATTTATATATCATGTGATGGTAACATGTAATAAAATTCATAAGTTTGTCTATGTGCTAAGTAGATTAAGTAAAACGTCGTCATTGGAGACAACTTTGTTAGCTTATCACGGGTATGTAAGCTCTGTACTTAGATATGGCCTGATATTATGGGGTAACTCCACCGATGTAACAAGAGCCTTCCTTGCTCAAAAACGTTGCATCAGAGCAATAGTCGGCATACCTCCTGATGTTTTTTGCAAGCCACAATTTAAAAAAATGGGTATATAACGTTACCAAGTATGTACATATATGAGATAGGCATTTTTGTTAAAACTAACCCAAATCTATTTTTAACGGCGAAGGATAAATTTCCTAGAAACACGAGGAATTCTACCAGATTAGTTTTAGAGGCAAAGCCAAAAACTACAATGTTCCAAAAAAACTGTTATGCAATGTGTGTACGTATATTTAACAAAGTACCGGAACATATCAAATTACTTACATTAAGTAGATTTAAAAACCATTTAAAAAAATGGCTGCTGGACAAATGTTATTACGCTGTCAATGAAATGCTTTTTACGTAATCAAATCAATCATATTTTTATGACATTGCATGCCCATTTTAATATTTTATAAAGTTGGTATTGACATTTCTTCATTATTATTATTGTATGAAATTTTGACGTTTTCAATAATCTATGTATTTTCTTTATTATGTTTCATTTTATAAAATGTATTTAATAGAATGACTATACTTTTAGATGTTTAAGAATTTAATATGTAGTAAACTTTCACATGCCACTTGTGGCAAAATAGAAGCACCGTGTACCAATCTGACCACCTAATTGTACTCTATTTTATGTGAAATAAATATCATTTCATTTCATCATTTCATTTCAGTAAATATAACTGTGTCGTTCGTCTCGTGATATTGGTTTGCGGTTGTTAGGCTTCCCGGGTTCGATTGCTAGGTCGGACAAAAGTATTATTGATTTTTTTACAGGAAATTCTCAGTAGCAGTATATGGTCTAAAAATGGGCTTAACGAACGGTAATAGTTTCATGCCCTATTACATAACAGAAGCGAATACGTATACTTGCCAAATTTACTGCATTTAACGGACCACCATATCTTTATAAGATAGACATTAGTCTATCTTATAAAGATATGGTGGTCCGTTAATTATAAGGCAAGGCCCAAAAAAGGCGCTTGCAACAATAGCCGCCTCACACGCATCTCGCGAACGATCACTACTTGCGCACCCGCATACAAAAGAACTAAACGTATCTGCCACCGCGGAACGCAGATATCGTTTCCTGTTACGTTTCCCTTTACTACCATAATACTTTGACCATACAAACCGTATCGCTATCAATAGCCAAAATTCTATAACAAAATTAGAGAAAGCATAAACTTCGTCATCAAAGTTTTCATTCATCGGAGCGCAGTTTACGGGGTCATTGATCCGCTACTGTATTGCTGGCCGTGGGTTCAAAACCGCTAGAAAGGTAAACAAGTGTCTATAGTTTAATTGGTGAGCAGCAAGGCGGTCGCTTCCCGTCCTGTGGCTATTTATAGTTCAATAGATCGGTGGGGCTGGTGTCAGAGGGGTGATGCGTGGGCGCACAAAAAATGGTCGCAAGCGGGTCGATTTATTTATTTACGCGACGTAAGTGCATAATGTGTTAATTTTGATGTATTACTCATATGTTAGTAATACAAACATTCTATGATTAAATATTAAATTATTGACACAAATAATAAAAATCTGTTTTTAAAAATTACTGTCTATTTGCTTAGTACTCGTAAATGCCTGTGTTACGATTTCACATCGAGTGAATGTGGGTGATGAATATAAAAGGTGGTGTCTAATGGATAAGGATAGAACTCTTGAGCTCCCGATAGTAAGTCCAATGCCTTATCCACTTTAAATTGATGGCATTTGGATTGAGTGAACACCTTGCTACTTACTAGTGGAATCACGATATCGATTCCAGAAACAAATAATATAATAGATTGTATGATCCGAAGATAGTTTATCAACTATCTTCGGATCATACAACATTGAGATGATCTATCGATCATCTCAATGTTTATAAAGTAGTGAGATCTTATAATCATAAAGAAACCCAAGGATGTCTAGACTCAGCACTGTCTACTAACTACATAAAAATGATAAAACGAAACATAACTGGCATCTAGTCCTCTGGAAATAGTTTATAAAAAAAGAATCGCTTCACGTCGCGAACCGCCGGCGTCGCGCCGTCTAAAAACCGATTGACCAATAATTTATCAAGAAATCATGACTAAAAGCTTCCTAATTCAAATTTGACATGCGTGTTTATAAGCTCCTAAAATCTTGTCCAGGAAGAGTTCGCGAGTACCCGTTAATAAATATGTCCAAATTCAATTTAGACTGATCAAGATTACACAATTTTAAAAAGTAGGTAGTAAGTTTCGTGTTTACCCCGTACCTAATTATAGACACGCGAGGAAATGTCTTCAACAATTCTAAGAATAAGAATATTACACAATTCAAAGTTGTATCCTTGTAAATAAAATTCTACATAAACGGACAATCAACTTTTACTACAAACGTGAGTATTAAAATTAATTAGTTATGTATAATTATTAGTATACTAAATGTTCCCGCGGTTTCACCCGCGTTTATCGTTACTGCGCCGCCCGCGTGGGTCGTAGCATGATGTTATATAGCCTATAGCCTTCCTCGATAAATAGGCTATCCAACACTAAAATAATATTTTAAATCCGCGTGGAATATTTACTTTGGGCTAACGCTAACTTTAACCCGCGACTTCGTTATCATTATTTTGCTGCGATGTTATTTTAAAACTGCGATATCTCCTAAGATATTCATTGAAATCGAATGATGTAAAGGGCAATTTTGTTTTAAATTAAATACTTGTGATGAATAACGTATTTATTTGGATAAGGATTAATATCATGTTTATAAAAACACCTTCGCAAATAATGCATTATTTTAGAACAAATTCGGTTAGCATAAAAAAGGTTATAGTGAGCCAACCTTAAAAGATAGACATATGCTGTCGCGGACTTTTTTTTAGAACTTTTAAAGGGAAACAATTCTGTCATACATGATTTTTGCGAAACTTTAACTGTTTACGCAGCGCACGCAGCGGAAGCTCTCAAAAGGAAAAAGAACCCTCTGATTTTGAAACATTCTTCATTAATGCTCCGCTCCTATTGATCTTAACGTGATGATATATAGCCTATAGCCTTCCTCGATAAATGGGCTATCTAACACTGAAAGAATTTTTCAAATCGGACCAGTAGTTCCTGAGATTAGCGCGTTCAAGCAAACAAACAAACAAACTCTTCAGCTTTATAATATTAGTATAGATTTAAAATTACTTCTTGTGTTATGTAATACAACGTTACGTTATAAGCTGCAATAAAGAGAACAAGGCTATTCTGTTAAAGCACTCGTATAATTGTCGTAATTCAATAGTCGTAACCCTCGCATTATGATGAGTAGGTAATTAAAATATGGCCTGCACTTGAATGCAGTTTAGTAGGTAAAGTCGACTTTAAAATACTTTGTAGACATTTTTCAGTGGTTCGGCGTTGCTAACTATCAACGTTATCTGTTTAATTGCTAAATAGAACCGATTCTCTTTTTTTCACAATTTTATTTTAAACCTAATTTAATTCACAGCTACTTTTTAGTATAGCAACGTATTTATTGCTAAGTCCTAGGATAAGAAAATAAAACGAATTTAAGAAAGTATAAATTGATTTTACCATCTTTTTCGCAAGTACAAGATTCTATTAAATCCTTGTATCAGTAAGACGAAAATTGACAAGACACTAAAGATTACATTATTTTTATCCTCCCGAAATCTGCAAATAAGTTATAATATCGAGTCGTAATACAATCTATACTAATATTATAAAGCTGAAGAGTTTGTTTGTTTGTTTGTTTGTTTGAACGCGTTAATCTCAGGAAGTACTAATCCAAATTAAAAAAATCTTTTAGTGTTAGATAGCTCATTTATCGAGGAAAGCTATAGGCTATATTATAAAATAAAGGATTTGTTTATATTTACACTTTCCCTGATGTTTCAATTTCTTAGCAATGGTCACGATGATAGTGTCTGCGTCTAGGATTCGTGATTTCTTATAATATACTAAAACTGTAAGCTTTTTTTAACAATATTCTGTAATGATTGTTGTATTTGTTTATAAAAGTTACTGAACCAAGGTTCTACTTTCAAACGTAATACTAACACTTAAGAATCACCCTTTTCTTAACCAAAATACAATTTTTGGGTGACATTGTACTAAAGTTTACAAATGCTAGTATTTTGGGGGCGGGTGGGGTTGCCATGGCGACGGCGCAGTAGGCTTGCAGCGCCGTGACGCGAATCTCAAGCGAAGGATCGATGCCACGCCACATACTTTTTTCACATCACTACTGGATGCTGGCACACACGTTGTCTTAGCGTATCTGTTTAAAAATGGAAGAAAAAGTATCGGTTACAAGCGGAAAGTTCTAAGATTGCATTTGTTACTCACGCAAAAGTGAGAGCGACGTCGAATTTTGTTCTGAAATGTATATATTTATAGATGAATGTTACTTTCTATTGTTATGAAGAAAATGTTTAGACACATTTGAAATATTATTAAACAAAATCGAAGAATTATAAAATTCAAACGAAATGTAATGTCTACAGTTAGTTAGGCTTTGAAGAACTAACAGCTCTTAGTTATTTAAAACAGTATCCCAATTACGATACGCTCTCTCTGCTCTTGTTTAGATGTGCCCACAAATAACTATTAAAGCTTACCTTAAATTCTAATTGAGGTATTGAAGTTCCTTAGTAAAGGTGGAATTAAATCTTTGAAACTAGATGTTCCCGCGGTTTCACCCGCGTTTATCGTTACTGCGCCGCGCGCCGTACGCCGTACGCCGTTGGCGTAGTGGTTAGTGTAACCGACTGCCACGCCTGAGGTCGTGGGTTCGATTCCCGAACAAGTCAAACATTTGTGTGCATGAACATGGATGTTTGTCTTGGTCTGGGTGTTTTTATGTATAATATGTATGTATTTACAAAACAAAAAGTATATATGTACGTTTATCCATTGTCTTGTACCCATAGTACAAGCTCTGCTTAGTTTGGGCTAGATGGTGTTGTGTATATGTGATAGAATATTATTATTATATAAAGCCTATAGCCTTCCTCGATAAATAGGCTATCCAACACTAAAATAATTTTTCAAATCGAACCAGTAGTTCGTGAGATTAGCGCGTTCAAACAAACAAACTCAGCTTTATAATATTAGTATAGATGCGAAAGTGAGTTAGTTTGTTTGTACGTTTGTAACATTATGTAACCTTAACTACTCGACCGATCATCATGAAATTTCGCATACACGTTGTCAGGGATACAGAAAAAGTACTGTTCCTAAGGGATAGAAAATTGACATAAACTACATTTACACGAGCAAAGTCGCGGGCATGATCTAGTATATTCATAATTGATAAAGTTATGGCGTAGACCTGCGCTTGTTTCCAGGTGCGATGTGAAGAGATTACGAATGACTACTTACTACAATCCCAGCGTATCTCTCTTGTTTCATTTAAGTACTCACAGTTTATTCTTTACACATGCTCTCCAGTTTAGAGCACTCTTAACCTAGCCTTGCACCAGAATATCTCGGAGTTGGTCAGAGAACGTTCCGACTGCATTCAAATTTAATTTTGCGTTATATAGTTTCTTAATTAATATTTTGTAGTCCATATACCTACGTATATATCTAATCTATATAATATAGTCTTGAATATGAAACCCGAACTATTTTAGTCCACGTCGTTATAAAAACATAAAGCCGTTTTAAAAGCCTTCTACTTTGCAAAGTAGATTAAATAGAAAGAGACTGCCTTGGTAGCGCAGCAGTACCTATTGAATGAAATTATTGTTCATAAGGTCTCGGGTTCGATTCAAGGATCGGGCAAAGTGTTATTAGGTTTTTCTGTCAATAAATTTTTAGTAGGAAGTAGTCTGGAGCTATGGCCGGTACGACAATAGGCTCGCCTCCTATTATGTGGGGCTTGAAATCTCAGAAGACCTCTCCCGTGCTTTCAACGTAGTTAATGAAGTTTTAGTGTAGTACACCTCTGCCTGATAGGGTATCAGGAATACAGTCTTGTATGTATTTTACAGCGATAGCCTAGTGGAAAACCGTTGGATTGACCTGACTTTTCAAAGATGTGCGTATTAAATAGTTAATTATGGCTTGCTTTAACGATGAAGGAAAACATCGCGAGGAAACCTGCATGTCTAAGAGTTCTCAATAATGCTCTCGAAGATATGTGAAGTCTGCCAACCCGCACTGGACCAGCGTGGTAGACTGTGGCCTAAGCCTTCTCATAGTGAGAAGAGGCCCGTGCCCAGCAGTGGGCCAGTTTACTACAGGGCTAATATTATATATGTATGTATTTTACAAAGTAAGAAATCTTAATATCGATTACTTTGATTACGCTTTGTAAATAGTATCATATTCGAAAAGAGAGTCTGCATCAAAACATACTGTATAACTTCTTTCTAGTCTACGATTTTGTTATGATTATTTGGAAGTAGTTACGAAACAAGGCTTTACTCTCTGGAGTATTTTAAACCTTCTTGTTTATTACTTATGAGCTAGACTCTGTGCTTGTTTTCGCGCGGTTAATTTTCGTGGAATGCGCGAGCATACTATTAAAAGCGTATAAACAAAATGTCAGATAAGTAATGGCCGTAATACGTTAAAAACGAAAAGAAGTTTATTGCGTTCTTATATTTGAGTGTTCGTTAACTATTTGTTTAATGTCGATAGTAGAATCGAAATTTGTGTCAATATTAAGGATTTGTTAACAACTGTTGTTAAATACTTTATATTTTCTTAAATATATAGTCCCACAAATTTATTTCGGAGAGTGCAGGGACAGGTGGTGTGGTTAAAGTGGTTTATTACACCCACATTTGGCCATCCTTAATGCCTAAAAATAATTTGTTGACAGAACACCTAATAACACTTTTATTCGACCCGGGCATCTAACCGCATGCACAGCAGTCGTATGCACTACCGAATTTAAACATTTATTTACAAATAATATATTAATACAGTTTTCCTATTTTGCCATAGCTTCTGTTAGAGGCTTATGTACATTTTAAAGCACGAGGAGATCAGTTCAGAAGTAAGTAAATGGTATATTATGGTTACAGCTCCTTACATATATAATTTGCAGCATTGTAAAATAGACGATTAAAAAGAATGGTTGTAAGTTTCTTGCCAGTTCTTTTCATTGGTTTTACGGCCTTGCTTTTCTAAAATTAGCATCAGGTAAATGTAAAATAGTATAGTTTAGTGTGTAAACTTTCATTACATAAATTAATAAAGATTATTTTGATTTTATACACTAATTCAATAAATAAGATATATAAAGCGCATATATGTATAAAATATGTTCACAAAACAGCGAAATCGCGATCAGGTAAATAGGTAAACGTAGAAATGTACAATTCCTATCCTTATCTATCGACTTATCTAAATATTGTCTTGAATATAAAATGAGCTCAGTTCTAAAAGTTCCTTTCTTCGTTCGTTCTATTTGAATGTGGTACTCAAGTAGATAGAAAAGGGTATCGGAATTGTTTACCTGTCTAATCTAAATGTTAAAAACCCTAGTCTATTGAAAGTATTTAAGAGTAATAATGTTTATAGATAGTGTTGTATGTTCTATAGTTTGATGACTATTATGAACAATGTTTAAGTGTTTATATGTTAAAAGGACTGCCTCCTTGGTTTTTGGCATAAAGCATGCGTTTGTAAGGTATCGGGTTAATTTCTCGGGTCGGACAGTGTTATTGCGTTTTATTGTTCACCGCAGCGGCACGAAGTTTGGAAATGTGTCCAGTGGACGTCAATAGACTCGCCTACTTATTACGTGGGACCTTATACACAACTAGTGAAATTTGGGTTTAATTTAACTCTACCTATCCCTTTCGAGTTATGTTATTGGTGCCAGCCTTTTTCAAAGACAGTGGCAGGGTATATCCATTAACAGAGTGATTTCAAAGTCCTAAGGAGAGGCTTTTGCCCAGTAGAGCGATATACCAAGAAACTAGGGAAAAATAACAAAATAAGGTTATGAACGGTTTAAAGGAAAAACAATTTCTTCAATAATTTATTGGAGCATACCCTAAATATAACATAATAATAGAAATAGAGACCCATCAAATTCATCTATAAATGTAAAAAATGTTATGCGAGCATTTTTAATTAAAAATGGAACAATATTTTGACATTAGGTACGATAATTAAAAATTCATTGTTACTCATTGACAATAGGCTGACTGGCTATAAGTCGTAAGATGATATTGAATCGCCATTTGTATTAAAAACGAAAATAAGAAAAAAAAATTAGTAGCATCCTTGGACGTTTGGATGAAAAGACGCCAATTATTCTACTTTTGACATAATAAAAAACACTAATAAGTTTATACAGTTTTAACCAAGCGTTAAATATTTTGGTTTAACGTTTATCGTTCGTATCGTTTGGAATATGTATTTTTTTAAAGATTTTCACTTAGGTCTTACTTACAAACTTATTTTATGATTATCGTACAGGCAATATTATGAATATTGTCTGAAAACTTATATAGATACATATATGTAAGTTGCCTGAGTTACGCCAAATAATAATACCATAATTTGTAAAGAGACGCGTACGAAATATGATAATATTACTCTAAAGCTCTTCTCTTAGCGTGGGTTCTATTTAATGTTCTTCTGTGAAAACAAAGTATATAACGCACTATAATAAATATCCTTTGAGGTTCGTAAGTATTATTTTGTGTTCTAAATGAGTACATATTTTTGACTTTCATAACTTTAATTGTAAGTGGTAAAACTTTGATCACTTATAATTACTAATTATTCCTCAGGTTATTTTTGTTAACATTAAAGAATTATATACCTTGGAAATGTTTTTTCTGTAGTTATGCTATATTCTGTTTGTCAACTGCGGAAATTGAATGATGGGTACAATTACAGCACGATAAGATATAATTGTCGCACTTTTTAAGCCATTTCTAACTCTTTCGCTGCATTGAATCGAATTATTCGATTAGGGAATTCATTGATTCACAATTGACGCTACAATTGGAATACACTAAAATGTGGTATGGTTATGTCTATGAACTGTTTGTTTACCTTTTTATTTTATTGGATTGGAATAGACTAGTTAAGGCGTGAACGCGTAAGAAACAAACAAATCCACATTCGCATTTATGATATCTAGTAATAAATACATATGTATATGTCAACAATTGTTTTTTAATTATATTATTATTTGCGCTGTATCTATAAACAATAAAAGACATAAATTATTCTGAAACCGGATACAGGTACAACGTCACCATAAAATTAAACTTTCATCGAATTACTGAGTGGGTAATTCGTTAGTGGCTTGCACGATTGTATTTAGTGGTAAAACCAGCATGCACTTTAGATAATCGTTGGTTTATTAATATATGTCTGGTGGGCAGATAGCTCGACGGTATGACTTTAGTCTGTAGTGTCCATTAGCCAAGAGCTTAACGACTAAACGGCTGTGTTTGAACATACTCTCAGGTACTCTACTGGAAATATTCTTTGGCGATGTCAGGTAAATCTATACGGGTTTGTTTTTTATACAACTAAACTCTCTGGAATAACGGTTCTATGTTGAATAGTGGATCAATATATCGCAGAGTAGTTATATAGTTATATATAGTAGTATTTTGTAGTTTTAGTGGTCACCTACGATTGTCAGAGTGCGGAGTGTTACGTGATGTTTATTGCTTGCTGGCTCACTAGACTTTATAGTCTGCTCAATGCCATTTCAAAACTTTGCAAGCAATACTACATTGGTCCTGGTGAAAATCTTTAGGGTAGGTAGATACCTGGCCTAAACAGATGTTGGTAGGTAAGGTCTTTGAGTTTGCCAGTAAGAAATTTCTTAGAGACAGGGCTAGAGTCTGGTTTCAAGGTCGCTCATATAGAATTTGCGAATGGACAAATAACATTAACAAAAACCAATGAGTACAATCTGGGTGACTTCAAGTCCCGAGTGAATAGGTATCTTCTAGGCAAGCGTGCTCCATCATTGACTGCATAGTCACCTTACAACAGGTGAGATCGCGGTCAAACGCAAGCCTATTAAATAATAAAAAGAAAACCTTGGGCTAGAGTAACTCTTCTGCCCCTATAGATCAACGAATCCAAAGAACTCTCAGACTTGCATTTGCATACCAATAAAAATATTTGAGCACACGTGCGATAAAAAGCACTGCTGTACCTAATTGAAACATTAAATAATAACCTACAAACAGACGTCTCGTTTCACTTCTTTATTCATAAAGCCGATAAAATGGACGGCGACAAGTAATCTTAAACCTTTTCATTCGTTTTCTTGGAATGTCCTGAAGAAAATTAAATCTACTGAAAGAATTTCGCTTCCATCGAGATCGTGGGCTACGTGACTAAAATTTGTCATTACTTAAACATTACAGTGAGTTAGAAATGGTTTCATTAAATACGTTTATTCATTTATGTATTTTTTTAAAAGACGGTGCCAGTTAGTAAGTACGTAAGTAAGTAAGTTAATTAGATAACTTATTAAAATAAATTAAATGATATGTCATCTAGGTATACAAAATATGTATAAAATTGATATTTGTTTGTAATGTATCCCATATAATTTATCCGAGTGCGATGCAACTTTGGCGAGTTGTTCCAGATAACAAATCGCAAAACCAGAGTTTACCAAAGAAGATACCAAAAAGGATACATTGCGACGTATGACGGCTTAAGTTGTCTTTAACAGTATTTCTATGTAGTAATGGTTACGACTTTTCAGAATTTGTTCTGTCTTCAAAGATAATATTCGTTAATGACTATATTTTCAAACTTCGTGCTAATACTACCAGATTTAAGAGAAAGAAAAGCACTTTACTTAACCCGAATATCAATTACAACTCCCTATCAAAGATCACGTTGTGCTTATTCTTATGCTATTTCGCGCATTAACCACATTCCAGCGACACAGGAATTATTTCTAGCGAGGAAACTGTTTCTTAAAACAATTTCACCATTCGAGTAATTTTACCAAAACTGGTATTAGTTATTTTTAGATTAGCACCTTATTTTATCGGAGCAACTTTATTTAGTAGGTACTAAAGGCGAAACCAAACTGACAATACGAAGCATTGCAATGCTATAAACTAGCAATGGAACATATAAAGTAGCTTAAGAGTTAAGGTCAAGATAAAGGTATAGTTTTTAATTAAAAATGTCAAGCTGCGTGGCGTGGTAAGGGCTTCTTGACCGTACAGTCAGTCAGTCAAGTTTGTGTAGGACGTAGGTAGTTCTCAGAACAATGACTATATGGTAAACATATGAACATACTCTATTCTATTTTAGTTTTATATAAGGGTGCGAGGTAGTGGAAATTTTATGAGTATACTAGCGTATCCAAGGTCTCAGTATTTAAGACATTAACGGTTTTTGTGAACTGTTAAAATTGTAGCAAGTATTGGGTCATAATATGTAACTTACGTAGGTCCCTAAGATTATATTTTTACGGTATTTAATTATTACTTTTAGGTCTACCTGCTATTGGAACTATAAATAGCGTTGTGTGTATCATAAAATATACATAATATATAAAGATACTAGCTGACCCTGGCAACGTCGTCAGCTTCACATAAGAGAATTTGCCCCGTTCTTGCAACATTTTTCACTGATGCTCGTCTCCTTTTCGTCGTAGCGTGATGTTATATAGCTTATAGCCTTCCTCAATAAATGGGCTTTCTAACACTAAAATAATTTTTCAATTCGAAGCAGTAGTTCCTGAGATTAGCGCGTTCAATCAAACAAACAAACTCTTCTGCTTTATAATATTAGTATACATTATTGGATATTACATGCAAGAATACGGGATTAAATGAAATAGTTTTATAAACACATGTATTTCAGAAACGTTTGTATCATTATTTAAGCGATTTATATTAAGTTTCTCTCTGGTTCCTTCACCAAGCATGATTCAATTTGTTGAGGGTTCGAAAATTGTTTTACTTACTCTAGTCTTACCGAGAGTCATAATCAGTGTAGTCGAAGATGGCCACACTTTGGTTAAAGTGATGAATGCTAAAAGAAACGACACTTTTGTTTGTTTCAGTCTTTTGTTTTGTTTTCGCAATTTGGGATTACGGTTTCGATTCCCGGGACAACTAAAGTATTTTGGTATCTATATATTAATACGTGAAGCGAAAACTTTGGATCCCTTTTTACGAAAATTGGGCGGACGGAGGAGTATGAAATTTCGCACACTTATAGTTTATACAGAGAAGAAGTGACGAATCCTAATATTTATATAAAATATGCATTAGAAATACATTAAATTAATGAAAAAACACTACACGCACACAAACATGCATTTGACACACGCAGTCGAAGCGCGTAACTATGGTTACATATATTAATATACGAGTATAATGACATGACATAATACATATCAGTTGGTCGAATTTCGAGCACTAGGCGACCGCTAGTATAGGTTAAATATGGAATATAATTTCGTATGCCTTTGTCCACCACAATTGTGCTCTTAGAATAAAGTTTACAGACATTACATGTTTAGCGGACACAGAAATGAATAACATGGTAGATTAAATGGCTGCAGACATTTTTGTCTCATTATTATCTATCTACTTATTCGGCGACGAAAATCTCCTGTATCAGGTGTATACATAGTCAAAAAAAATGCGTTACGTTTGAAGTCTTTTGTTGCTTTAATACCAAGCTATTACGTGACCGAAAACCTGTTGCAACGAAAGAACTTAATCTGAAAAACATATCTTCATACATTTATTTTTTACAACAGTTGTACAACTGACATGGAAAACGTAATGCATGCTCATCAAAGAAACAAAGCTTGGTTAGGTTCGCGGTGACTACGCCATAATCACGCGTACACCCAAGTTGAATGACGCGGCGTTTTTATTACTTACCCTTGTTAAGTTAATTTCGGCTTTAACAGAACACACGCTTCCGTATACACAGTCATACTCTCGGTTTACTCCTATAAGCCCTTAAAGCTACACTCAACGTACTGTCCGCGGCTGACTATTCGCTGTGTTCTTGTATGGAATTTATTGTTCAAATGTTATTGGTTGACGATTTCGATAAGTCTGTCTTACTTGATCATATTGTTAGGTATCTAGAAATTTTATAGCATTTTGAGTATGCAATACTTGATATTCACTCATGATAAGTGCCAGCATAGACATATAACAGTACTCCAACCGAGTGATTTACTATTTTAGCTTCATACTGACAAACAAACAACAAACACAAACTATCTGCCGCTGACTATTCACTGTGTACTTGTTCGTTTTCGTTCATGCTTTATTCTTCAAATGTTATTGGTTGACGGACTTCGATAAGTCCGTCTTACTTGATCATATTGTTAGGCATCTAGATATTTTATGGCATTTTCATTGTGCAATACTTGATATTCATTTTGCAAATGAATACTTACTTGAATCATGTGATTCACTACTTTTGCTTCATGTCTGAATTTATAATTGCTACTCATAACTCTATCTTTTTGAAAGTTTTATTTAAAACGTTGACGTTATTGAAGTACATTAAAATTCTTTCATGCTACAGTCATTGGCTTTTTATTACACGACTTTAGTGAATCACTTGGTTCAAGTACTGTTAGTCAGCTACAAATAATTGGCTTTGTGGATCGCCGTCCTAACACGCTCGGTGTCTCGTGGGTCGAGATGTAACTAATTAAGTCATAAAAAGCGGCGTTTCCTCAACAGAAGTGTTATTTTGTAACGGCGCGGGCGGCGGAGCGTCCGGGCCGTTGAGTTATCGCCCCTATTCCTGCTTTTAATTATTCATGAGCCCCCAACTCGTACAAGTTGGTGAAGTTGGCCAAACTTCACGCCAACATCTGGCGTGCTTCTATTAAATAATTTGCACCTACTTCTTTAAGACTTTGAGTTCGCGGTTCTGCATATTAATTTGCCGTAATATTCGGTAGGTGTATTTATGATTAGATTTTAATTTGATTTTCTTAGAGGGATAAACTTGCGAGAATTAGATTTGACCTGACAGAAGTGTATTGTACGTTCGCGTTAAAGATTGGGGATGTCGATATTAAGTCCAATGTGATAAACTATGTCCTCGGTACGTGCTCAGGACGCACGTGTTTGCCATTTATCAAGCTCAGCCTAAATCTCAGAGGAGAGTTAAGATTTTTTGTGGCAGAATGTATTGATTTACCGTTCAGTTCTCAAAAATTTCATAAAGTCTGTGTTTTTTAAATAAAATATAAAATATGCCTATGCATTTGCGGTTTTAGTACTGTTTCAGCCCGTCTACCTAATATTTATATGTTTGGTATACAGAGTCTCGCTTAGCGTTTGTAAAATAACGACATTTTCGGTAACATGATGCTTCTAGGTATTTACAACAAGCAATCAGCAGTTGCCGAAAAACTCTTAGTAGCAAAACGACGTGCAAAACATACCGATACCAAAAGTTGTACAGAATATACACCGCGATAAATAATTTAACTCCAATCGCCTGTAACTTCGGTCTGATTGACAATTTCTGTAATAAGAACATTCAAAATAGAGTTTCGTTCCGTTCATAGTGTCATAAATTTGTACAATAATATTCTTCTAAATTAAAATAAATGTCAAGAATGAACATAAATTGCATTTTAGGTCACGTTTGGCGCTTATTAAACGAACACTTTATTTCGAACATATTTTATTACGAAAATTGGTCTTTTGGTTTTAGAGAATATTTACGTCTTAATCTGACAAGTCTTAGAATAATAGACATAATTAAAAATTTATTGTGTGTAGCCACCGGTGTGCCGCTGCGCTCAATAGGTCAACTAACATTATAAAGGCTAAATAAAGTAATGAGTGCTATGTCCGTGTATATTCAACAAAATTTAACATAATATTGTCACTTAAACATTTCTTTTAAAAATTGCGAGCTTTGGTATAAAATTTAAATGCCAATTGTTGGTATCGCAGGTGAAAATACAGCCTTACTTTTGTTTCCGTACGTTGGGCGTCCACAGACAGTTAAGTGAGGTCACGTATAAATAGTGGAGATGCTCTACATAGTGGATGTTGTTTCAGATGTCGCCGCAGGAGTGCGCGCGCCGGTGAGATGAGCACAGCGGCCTCGAGCCGCAACTACTCCTACGATGAGACTATACAGGTACGCATTGTTTACAGAACCTACGCTATTACATAACAGAATATGAACCTCTTTTACTACGCTAATAGATTAGGCGCAGGCTTCATCATTGTTGTCTTGCTTGTTTTGCGTAGTAAAGGCGCAAGTTCCATCACGAATGTTTAGCTTGACTTTTATCATCTGGTATCGATGGCCAATATATACTTAACGTAATATGTGAATTATAAATAGGGAAAAGATAAATCTATGAAAATCTATATGACGATACTGTTAGACAAGACCGAAAGTTCAAGTCCCACGTGAACTTGCGGTCTTGTCTAACAGTGTCGTCGTTTTAGTAACTAAGCTAATCATGGTCCTTCGCCAGGAAAATATGTCTTCATGTTTTGCATCTTAGGCCATGCTATGCGTCATCTATCGAATAGTTATAGAAGTATGCGAGAAGAAAATACTTGTACAGAGTGTAATAATTGCTGTCAAACTTAATAGGATATAAGAGGGTTTATCGTTCATTGCCTTTGATGCGCCTATAGTCTTTGGTAATGTTGACTGTCAGCAACATATATTTTGTTAATTTAAATGAGTTCATAGATGTTTCGGCTAGGTGCGTTTTATAAAATGTACGAGATGTCTTCTTTCGACGATCAAAAGTTTCGATATGTGACGAGAGCTACTCATAGTAGACTCTTAGATATCATATTTATATGATATTATTTTGTCTGTGTACACTAAATTTTTGAAGTACTGGTGGCGAGCACTTTCTCATTATTGAGAATGCTATTATTTTGCAAGTCTGTTTCAGTACTTAGATACTGATGTATGTATCCGAAACATTTTGAAGAAATAATAGTGCGCTATTTTTCTGCCTTATAGTACTTAATAACATGACATTTGGCGATTTAGACTATATTAATTTCTACAGTATATCAGACTAGTTAAGCTAGAAGGGCTCGTGCCATGCTGTGGACTGATGAGGGTAAGGTACGCTGCCGTAGTTAATTGAAAAGACTAGATACAATTTCATTACTCGGAGCACCCAAGCCCGTCGGTTTAGATTGTTATGAGCATATTAGATAGTCTATATATGTAGAAAAGTTGATGGAGTCAGTATGCTCTATTATATTTAACTGACTTATTAGGTAAACAAAAAATCATGATTACTTCTGCTTTCATACTAAATGCCTTCCCTAATACGTAACGATGACAAAAAGAAAGACAAAACTTAGAGATCTCTCTTTGGTCTCTTTGTATTGTATATTGTCTACGAGTACGCCAAATTTGTTTAATAAATAAGCAAATAAGAAAAATGGACAATACTTACAGATATGTGTTCCAATTTGAAAACTAATCTAAGAATGTTTCTTAGAATAGCGGAGCTTACATAACAGTTTTTTTAGTTGTTTCGTAGAATGTTTTATATTCAATGTATTTGGTTAGATATGAGTGCCCAATACGCGTCGGTATATTAAAGCTAGCAAGATTTATAATATACATCTTGGGTAGGCTTCAGGCTAAGCCAGACGAGGGACTTGTGATAGACAACATCAAGGATGCAGGACACAAATTCGTATCGCGCAACTTTGTATGTACATTTACAAAAAATGTTGTCATCCTAACTTTCTAACTAATATTATAAAAGCGAAAATGAGTTTGTTTGTTTGTTACCTTTTCACGCCTAAACCACTGAACTATCATCCTGAAATTTTGCATATACGTTGTCAGGTGTACAGAAACGGACATAGGCTACCTTTCATTCCGAAAAAAAATACTTTTCCCGAGGAAAACAACAAAAACGTTCTTATGATAATAGAGGGCGCCACGTATCTTTCGAATCATGATTGAATTATATTATTACAAGCAGAGTACAACCGAATTGATTGTCAAATTCTAAATTAACGCGAGCGAAGCCGGGGGCAAAAGCTAGTTATAATATAAGTTGAGATCGGAAAATACCTATCCAAAAAGAACATACTAAGCATTACGTCACAATACACACAGCACCTACAACTCATCTTATAGGTACTTCTATATTGCGTCGTTTTAGGTCACATACGATTATTCGTGAGTGACCTGAACTAACTTTGTTCCTAATGGCTTTCGCCCAGATCAAATTCACCATGATTCGAAAGACACGTGGGGCCGTCTATTATCATAAGAACGTTATTGTTGTTTTCCTCGGGAACAGTAATTTTTTTCGGGATGAAAGGTAGCCATGTCCGTTTTTGTACACCTGACAACGTATATGCAAAATTTCAGGATGTTCGGTTCAGTGGTTTAGGCGTGAAAAGGTAACAAACAAACAAACTCATTTTCGCTTTTATAATATTAGTTAGGAAGTTAGGATTAGGATTAGGATTTAAGAATGCGAAATTTATCTGCTTGTTTTTTATGCTTGATACTTACAAAATTTTATCGATTATGATGAAATTTATAATGGATATTAATTTTAAAACTTAAAAATATAATAATACGGAATTTAAGATAAAAGAGCGAACAAAGTTGCGAGTGTCAGATAGCTTTAAATTAAACAACTCAACTGCTTTTTAATTTAATATTTTCATATTTGTGACAGATTACAGTAATGATCGCTAAATCAATTAGGTATCGGTTTTGTTATCGAAAGGACAGTATTGATAAATACTTCAAACAGCATATAACACTAACGTTATTTAATACTTAGCAGTTGAAGATAGTTGTTTTTGTTATGTCACAGACAATAGTCCTAAAGTTAAAATGAGTTAACTTGTATTAATAGTTACTACTAATAATAATTTACGACCTATCATATCTATGTCTTAGTAATAATCAAATGCTGCATTCTGCAAATCAAAAAACATCCCATTTGTACTTTTACTCTTTTACAATAGGCGATCGAATTATAGTATGTATGTTAAACTAAAACTGTTGTATTTCTAGTATATGTATATTAAATAACAATCAAGAATCACAAATTAATACCAATGACACACATCCATCACGTATTCAATATTAAACAACTTGAACAAATATGTATACTGAAAACAATACATACCTAAACATCATAGTTTCATCCCCAACAGGTTCAGTAGTAAAGCTGTTTGAACTCAACACAATAATGAAAATAATATAATTCGTGTTTCTAAATTCATGGCTGTTAACATTTCGCGTTTGCAGCACTTTCACCGACGCTACGTAGTTTTCAGCGCAGACTAACATCAACGTACAATGGACTTTCGCTGCGATCGAAACTCGAGCACACACGCCAACATGACCCCACACCACACACCATAAAGCTTATTTTGAGTTGCGAAATATCAAGTGCTAAAATTGCAGGCTCTCCGTGGTGGCCAGTAAACGCAACTTAGACTTGAAACTCCGAATTTGATTCTTAGCGTTGTGTTAATAGTGTCGAATTTGTGTTGTTTATGGGTTGTTGAAGAAGTTTTTCAGGACGGGTCATAACGACACATTAAGCAACACGGGCGCACTTACCTTTATTAATGCGGTACAAGCCTCCGCGCTTATCCTCGCTGGCGTTGCTCAATACGTTATGTGCGGGTCAATGGGCGTACTACCAACACTTAACTACCTATTAGTGCCGTTTACTGAATGTGGGCGCGTGTCACTTGCGACTACGAGGTGAGAAAAGTCAATTGATCTGTCGACGATATGTCGACAGTGATTTTGTTATATTTTATGTTAGATGTCTAAAGATATAGTATCACCCTTCGAATTATAATTGCTTTGAAAGTGGTTTCGATTTACAAAAATATATAAATTTATACAAATATATAAATTTGGCCTAATTTGGTATTACAATGGTACACAGTCAATTTAGTCCAAATAGGCTCTTTGGAAATGGTTCCAATACATGGCAGCTTATTAACTGCCCTACATTGTTGTACTGTGCTACTTATAGTATCGTGTTGGTGCAAGAATGTTCAGTGTGAATTAGGCCAATACTTAAAAGTAAATTATGAAATTGTGTAACATTTAAGTAGATTGACATACATATATGAAACAATTTTTAACTATACTAATGGTAACTTAATGCAAATGTAGTTCAAAAATAAAAGTTTGTGCTAATCATCAAATATTTAAAAAGTACTAGCAAAATAAGAATTATTTTGTAAAATGAGTCAGCATATTTTTCATTATCAGTCTGAGATATATCATTTATACATATATATATGTATATCATATTTGTTTTGAGAAACCCATATTGCGGTTACCAAAACGTCCAAACTTGAGATAGTGTCCGAGTCCCATTACCGACATAGATAGTGCATAACAAGAGTCGTTTAGCATGTTAACTGCTCTGTTTAATTCGCGAGCCTTATCTTACGGTGCGTGGAAGCTCCGCCGCCGAGCGGTTCCCCCGGGCGTCGGGCGCCGCGCTCTGCTCGCGACCATTTATCAGCGCCCGACCCACATTGCCCGACTCACATCTGCCGCCATCTCGCCAGCACCTCGCTTATATCGGACTGCGATTACTCCCCCGTTATTGTGAGAAAGTAGTTTCGTTCAGCAACCATATTGCCTTTATTGTTTCCTACTTTGTTTCCCATACGTTATTTCGAAAAGATATTGGCGATTGCTGAAGTTTTAAAGGAAATCCCGCTATTTCCATTTTTATTTATGTTTCCTAGAAACTGTATTTCAATGTTATATTCGTTCCTACTCGGATTCGAATGTGGTTACAGCTTTGATCCAGAATTATAACGATATTTTTGATCAAAGCAAGCCCTTTTTCTGATAAACATTTGTGTTTCGTTCTAGTTTTCTCTTGAACCTTTTTGTGGTGACCATCGCAAAATTGGGCGGCAATATTGCGGCCACCAATTCCCTCAAACGATTGTTTTATCAGGGGCTGAGGCAATATATTGTGATTTCGCTATCCGTATCGGAGATTGGTTTAGTGAATTTGATTAACGAACTGTTTCCGTTGCGGCAAGGGTTGGGCCTAATGCGTGGACCACGCCGCATTAGGAGGCGCGGGCCAGAAAATCGAATTTTCCGCTTTTATGGGCCCGCATACGCGTACCTTTGTCGAGGTTTTCAGAGCGTGTCGTATAAACAAACTTCGACACGATCCTCCGCCGGGGGCCTGCCTAGTGCCGACGACTATTTATTTATAAAGATATTTCCGATTTTCCGCTTTTGGGCAATTTGATACTTAGAAAGATCGTAATTAATTACTTCCGTTTAATTAGTTTTTCTTGTATACATTTCGTCTATTTAGAAGAAGTATCACTTAGCAGGGTAGATGGGAGACAGTTGAGTTAACGCGTTTGCATAGATTCAAGGGGCCTCGGGTTTTAATCCGGATACAAATTTTCCAAAAGATAAACCGGCGCCGGTTTACGGGCCCCGGGAGTGTATTGCCCTATATTCTTTCACTTCACCTTTACAATACTCTATAGTTTGCTATACATAGGTGATAATAGAAGGAGAACGGTGTGAACTCTTTGATCACGGTATCGCTTTTATTTTGTAAAGTAATTTCTTATGATATTTTAAATCTTTTATTACTATTAGATGCTATAATTACAACACTACTTAAATACAGCATACATAAATTGACTATCACTTGTATATTCCCAAATTTAGTTAAGGTGAATAAAACCTACGTTTCGCCAGACAGGTATGTTTTTTAGGTTCTACGTAATAGGTACGCCATTTGACGTTTTTATTTTTACTTCTGCAATTTATTTAATTATTGAATCGGTTCTTATACCTACTAAAATATAATAAGACGTTAAATAAATAACATAATAATAAATAGATACTAAATAAAATTTAAGAACCCAGAATAGCTTTTTAATATAATCAAAATGTTTAATTGATTCTGCGTATCAAAGTACGGCTACATTAGTCAATAATAATTAGATTTAGAATAATAGAAATAGAATATTTACTAAAAAAAAATATTATTGTTATAATAATAAGGTTCAGGAAGAAATACAAATGTTAATGAAGAAACACAATCTATTTGCAACATTTGCGAAAACGTAAAGTATCAACATCAACGGCAAAATTTCAATGAAAATTTATGTCCGAGTTAATTAAAAGGCTTTTGCCCGTCGAGCCTTTATCTGGATTCAAATTTTCCGAAAGATTAAACTGCGGACAGAAGGTTTACGATCCCTGAGAGCTTTCCGAATCCTTAGTAACAGCTAGCGAGTGTATTGAGGACGTACTTTTGAGAAAGCCTTTGCGTTTTGAGAACACTAATTCGAATAGTTAGTGTACTTGTCTATTTCTCATTAGCAACCATCTTTTAAAGTTATATTATAAAGTAATAAATGTGAAAATATATTTTCTAGCGTACTTATAAGTGTAGAATTTTAAACTCCTTAAACTATTTAATTGTAGGTATTATTGTAGTTACCTAATTTGTGATTTTATTTCGTTTCATGTCATCAACAATTACGTCATTATTTACATAAATTGTAGTATATTTAAGAGTATGAATAATTCCAACACATAATAACATTATTAATTGAATGTAAGTAAGTATATTTAATATTTGAACACTAAAAATTCATAAGCTGTATGGGCGAAGAGAATGACCGCATATAACCAACAATCGCGCCCTCTAGTTTAGCTATAAGTAATTGATTGCTATGCGTTACGGGATTCAGTCACTATTTTTATTGCCGCTATTCGATACTAGATGGCAGAATACTTTATAGCTGTTTGATAGATTTGTAACATTCAAACATAATAATAATCATAAAGTTTTATTTTATATATTTACGACTTTAAACTTTTATTGGAAATATATTGTTACGTTTTTAATAGCTTATGTAGAAGTTTATAGTTAAGAAAAATAAATAGAAGTAGGAAACGATTTATAATAATAATAACCATTTATTTGTAAAAACATGAGTATACAGTTACAAAAAATTTTAATGTACGGTGTTAATATTTTCTATGGTACGTTCATGTTTTAGGCTATAATAGGCTATGAATATGAGTAAGTGCAATTGGTTTTGACTGTTCCAATGGGGTCAGTTATGGCAAAAAACGCGGCTCTCGAACGCAAGGTCTTGGGGTTTACTTAGATCCCAAGAAAAATATTTGTTTTGGAGCTTTAAGGAACAAAATTCTCAAAAAATGACAAATGACATTAACACTTTTAACAATATATTAAATAATCTTATCCATAGCATATAATATTAAATATTGTCAGAATTTTCTACACTATTTAATCTTATATGCAATGGATACTTAAAAAATTGCATAGAGAATTCTCTACACGTTTTTTACTTTCTTAAACTAGAATTAATTTACATTTTACAGCCCATTAATTATACCCACGCATGTCTAATTGAGTCGCACTTAAACGATAATTATCATCAATTTGTCCAGCAGCTGTCATTAAATTCATCACATTATTCCGAACCCCTCTTAGTCCACATATTATAAGTATTGTTACATCCTAGCGTAGGGAACAGACCGATAAAACAGTACCGAGGACCATTAGTCGTTGTTCAATGACCATTTGTCGTAATTAACAGGCGATGGTTAATCTCGCTGGACCCCTCTCGCTCCCTTCCCCGCCCCGCTTTGGCCCGCGCTGTGCGTCGCGACGCACTAAATCACGACGCCGCCACGGCCTGCTGCTAGCCTGCTGTCAGCTTTTTTAAACAATGTATGAAGTTGAACTTGGTTTATGAAAGAAATGCTTAAGGGGTTAATAAATTTTTGGTAGGAAGATTGTAATATGATAATAGTTTAGAAAGGTAGCTCACGCTTATACTGGCTTCATACCTTGGCAATTGTACATACTCTGAGATCTGAAAGAAAACCATAGAAATATCAAACTTTTAAATGAAACTACTTTATATGGATTTTATCACGTTGTTTATTTTAAAACACTATATATTTGTACATAATTTTGAAACTATTAAACTACAAATGTTAAAATGTACTTCTATTTAAATTATTAATCTATTTAGATTTCTACTTTCCCCGATGTTTCGGTTGGTTTTCAGCAGTCACGGGGTGATTTAATAACAAAATTTATTTCTCTTGCTTGTCTCATAGCACTATAGGTTAAAGGGACAATTCTCGTAATAAAATCTGTCCAAAATACAGTTCCAGTCTAGTCTCAGTGTAATAAATATCATAAACAATATTCTCAATATTCACGATCAAAATTCGGATTTTCCTCACAGTATCACAAGAAGTGGCGGTGGTAATAGCCACTTTCTCCACAATGAATCTTGAAAGGCGTCGGAGTTGGTATCGATGACGTCACTTCAGCCCCCGGGAGTTCCCGAATTCTTTCATCAAATCCCAACATTGCTCCGTGCGATTATTCACACGATACGACAACGGCGCTCAAACTTTTGATGACTAACAAAAAAGGAGAATATTATACGACTTATTTTAAACTAGTAACTCTTTCTAAATTTATATCTCCAAGCAAGCTTTTAAGCGGACAACTTCTAATTAAACTCACTAAAGTGTTACTACCTAACATTTCTAAGTAAAAACCTCGACTTTATGAAGTAAATCCAATTAGGCGTCTAGTTTTGTACAAAACATCTGAGTTGCTCATGTCGAGAGCTCATATGATTTAAGAGGTCTGTGATCTTTTATAAAAGATCACCTTTTTACATTTAGCATCTGATTTTAAATGTTGCTCTGAAAGTAAGGGGTAGGTAATTGAGAGCCAATTCCCGTAAAAAAAGTGTTCAAAATAGAGTTCCGCTATAATCTAGGTGCCTAGTGCGAGTTGTTTTTACGTTAACGCGATCGAAACCTTTACCGCATTTGGCTCTCTCGTTGGTTAAAAGCTTGGAGCGGGCCAATCGGAGTGCCGAACGTCATAAATGTGTCGATCGCGTGAATGTAAAATAAACTCGCCCTAGGCACTCTGATAACTGTTAAAATAATGTGAATCGCAATTTATGTTCACATTTGAGTTTTATTTTAATGTTAAAGAATACCGTTTGTGGTATTTATGACACTGAGACTAGATTGAGAACTCTATTTTGATCAGTTTTTATTACGAGAATTGGTTTTCAGGTTTCGATTGAGTATTGTAAGGTAAGAAACCGCTGTTATAACACACTTTATACTATATACGATTTAAAATGTAATTTTTCCAAGACCACATCTGTATAATCGACACATCATAGTTTATACTCAATTTAATATTCTTGCCGCTCTTGATAACTATGCTCATCATTACGAACTTAGATGATACCTACTGTTACAGTAATGAAACGTTCGCATTCCGTAAACGCATTTACAAATGGCTGAATCATCTCTATAAACGGTCCTTATGTTGTACTAAACCCTTAGTTTATTACGCATATATTATATAGTTTCCAAATGTCATAAACATTTCGAGAATACGCTGACGTTGTACTTGGTGCCAAATATTTGTCACAGAACATTGTGTTTATTAAGTTTTAGTTGGCTTTCATGAGGCCAATCATAAATATGTTTATTATTTAATTTTCCGTTGATAGATAGCTCGTAATCTCAGTCATTGTTAAAACTACGTTGAGCAATGATATTCTATTTGTTCTTTTTTTAATTAAAGACATCTCCTACACTAGGAGTAATTCCTGTGTCGTGAGGGACTTTACAAACATTCAACACCGTGATTCCGAATAACCATTTGAGGATCACACAATGTTTTGTCGTGTTTGGGATTCGAACCCATACCATTCGGCACAATAGTAATAGTGAGGCGACCACTTAAGTCACTACGCCATCCGTGCATTCATAATATACTCTAAATATGTCAGTTTCATTATAATGGACATCGTACGTGTGTTAAAAATATGATAAACTAGTTGACCCGCCCAACTTCGTCTGCTTCATATAAGAGAATATGCACCGTTATGCAATTTTTTTGATTTATGCTCTGCTCCTATTGATCGTAGCGTGATGTTATATAGCCTATAGCCTTCCTCGATATATGGGCTATCCAACACTGAAATAAATTTTCAATTCGAAACAGTAGTTCCTGAGCGCGTTCAAACAAACAAACAAACAAACTCTTCAGCTTTATAATATTGGTATAGATTAGTAGCGCAATAGATAAGAGCGGTTATTAAAAGAGCTTACATAAAGTAAATAGCTATCATATCATACGAACAATTTTGCTGTGACTATTTTGCAAGAGACTTTGTTAAACTGATTTTGTTATAAGAGCAATAGAAAAACGACCTCATATCTGAGTCTTCACTTTTCGAGTGCTAGTGACATATCTGCTTTTCTGTATATATCACTAGATGTGCCCGCGGTTTCACCCGCGTTTATTATTACTGCCTATAGCCTTCCTCGATAAATGAGCTATCCAACACTAAAATAATTTTTCAATCCGGACCAGTAGTTCCTGAGATTTGCGCGTTCAAACAAACAAACAAATCTTCATCTTTATAATATTAGTAAAGATTGACTATGACAGTTTAACTTTCTGTCATAATTGAAATATAGTAATTTCAATGCTGGAATTATACAACGAGTACAAAACGGATCGCAAACTGAAACGGTAATGGAATATGCTCATGTTTCGAATGTTGATGAGCGTCTGATTAGTACCTACTAATAAATAATTTATATCCAATCGTTGATGTGCATCGTTTCGTTAACCATTATTGTTTTATATTGACTTCTAATGAACTCATGTACACATGCATGTAGTCAAACACTGACACATTATGTGCATAGTATAACTTTCTTCTACAAATATTCCTAACTAATTTTATAAATGCGCATGTGAGTTTGTTTGTTTGTTTGTTGGTTACGCTTTCACGCCTTAACTTCTGGACCGATCATCATGAAATTTCGCATCCACGTTTTCAGGGAAACAGAAAATATTATGTTTCATTCAGAAAAAATACTGATGATTTACGCGAGCAAAATTTAGTACTTACTCTCGCAGTTTAAGAAGAAAATATTTTTTAATTAAGAAAGTAAGGTAATACGTTCGAAATGAAACTAAATCGGTAAAACTAAAGTTTTAGAACCTATTCGATAGAAAGGAAATAAACGATCCCCTTCTTACAACGGTAATCCCAAAAGTAGATGGCAATGTGGCGAAATTTATCTACAGCGGGTTTCAAACTAATTATTGTTGGATTTCTGGGTTTTGTTCCCGAGTTTATGAATCGCTCGATTCTATAAATATCTCGAGTAATTTTCATTCGTTATTTTGAATTACATAAGGAATTAATAATGAAGTAATGGTTATTATTATATTGTACTTTATTTATGTACTTTATTTAATACGTTTTTAATTAATAAATCTCAAGCACTTTTCTTAAAGGTTGGTAATTAACAATCGCTATGTGATATATAGAACAATACAATACATATAATAGTCACATCTATATAGCCAAAGTGGTAGGCTATATAGGTGTGACTATACTAGGTAGTGTATCACTCGTGCAATTTACCAGCTTACCTCTGCAAAACCTAATCTATAAAATTTGCCACGACTATATCCATAATCCCAAAGGAAAACCGTAAACAAATCTATCACAAAGCGTAAACAAATCTAAAGTATTTCTTATAAACAATTCAATAACAACCTATCGTATGCCAAACAGCCTGTATCTCGATGCACCGGTGCATAGTGCGAGGGTCCGCCCACTGCAACATCGCCCGCGCGCACGCCGCCTTAATCAAACCCAAGCAATTTATGATCTCTGCACCGCGGGCCAGTCTGCCCACGACCACGACGACCCATTCTGCAACTTTACCAACTCTTGTTATCTAAAAACTACCTGTTGGTTTTATTTGTCTATTTAACGCTTAAATTGTAAATAGATTTGTAGAATAAAGCCAGTGAATCTTGCATTGGATATCTACCAATTCTTTTTTACTTTTTGTTAATGGCTCACTAACAATTGTTATTACCACTGAGATAACGAAAACAAAAATAACTAAGTCTAGTGTCATAATTTCTTACAGGTATTATTTAGATGGTATTAGAAAGTAATTATTGAGTATTAACTTAATTATTAAAATTTTATGGTACACGCTGCTGAATGTAATTGATCCATGAAATGTCTTATAGTAATTCAGGAACTATCAAGAGACAATTAAAACATTTTACCTATTATGATAATAGATAAAACAGTCGCATACCATACAAAGAAAATAAAGTCAGTAACATATGTACTTATCTAAACTTAATACTGTGTCATTATTATTATTTAATTTTGTGCAATTTCCCAAGCGCAACATTTTAAATATATGTTGAGTGAGTATGTTACTCACTATTTTTCGGCGATTTCAAGGAAAAAATTTAAGGCACGCCTTTGTTTTTATATTTTTCGTTATTTATTTTATAATACAACCAATTCCAAAAATAGTTTAGCTCTAGTGAGAAGCAAATACGTTTTATTGTATTTGCGTATTCGATTCATTTAGTTGTAGAATAACCGCCGATACTGGGTGTGTATCTCAAGACGGGGGGTGTCCCCTATCGAAAGTGCTTACATTGAACTTGCACCGTGATATTGTGCGCCTGTCGTAAAACTGAATGCTTGTTGTAACTGATAACGAGACAGTACTTCGTGCTTTGTGTAAACTAGTTCCGTTATCTGACTACTCTATATAGACTTCTGAGTGATAGGTACTGAAGTTAGGTGTTTATTTATAGATATAATGTGTTTTTATTACGACAAAATGTTTTTATAGATGCAAAAAGTTCATAAGAAATTTGCAGCGTCATTTAATATTAATTCTAATCTATACTAATATTATAAAGCTGAAGAGTTTGTTTGTTTGTTTGTTTACTTGAACGCGCTAATCTCAGGAACTACTGGCCCGATTTGAAAAATTCTTTCAGTGTTAGATAGCCCATTTATCGAGGAAGGCTATAGGCTATATATCATCACGCTAAGATCAATAGGAGCGGAGCACCAATGAAGAATGTTTCAAAATCGGAGAGTATTTTTTCCTTTTGAGAGCTTCCGCTGCGTGCGCTGCGTAAACAGTTAAAGTTTCGCAAAAACCATGTATGACAGAATTGTTCCCCTTTAAAAGTTCTAAAAAAAGTCCGCAACAGCATATGTCTATCTTTTAAGGTTGGCTCACTATAACCATTTTTATGCTAACGAAATTTGTTCTAAAATAATGCATTATTTGCGAAGGTATTTTTATAAACATGATATTAATCCTTATCCAAATAAATACGTTATTCATCACAAGTATTTAATTTAAAATAAAATTGCCCTTTACATCATTCGATTTCAATGAATATCTTAGGAGATATAGCAGTTTTAAAATAACATCGCAGCAAAATAATTACCCATTACAGACATAGTACAAACGATGTTTCTCCTGGTTTATTCTGCGTGATTACTACTGGTTCGATTTGAAAAATTCTTTTAGTGTTGGATAGCCTATTTATCGAGGAAGGCTATAGGCTATATAACATCACGCTACGACCCACGGGGGCGGCGCAGTAACGATAAACGCGGGTGAAACCGCGGGAACATCTAGTGTAGTATATGTGATGGATCTTTTGATATTAAATGCTAGAGTAGGTTATCCCGGAAAGACTATTGTGGCTATAGTTGCAATACTTGTAATGAGAACAAAGTAAAAATGGTATAACAATGTAAATAAAAATTTACCGTGATGAATTTCACAATACGAAGTGTAATTTAAATTATTATCTTCATATTAAATTGGCTTCAAAAGAATCACTTCTTTTAAATATGTTGAATATTTCTATAGTTTTGTTATCACGCGTAACAGCGTCAAAGCAGCGCTACTTGCAGCTTACTTTAATTAACTGGTATTTTCTTGACATATTTTTAATTATTCTGAAATTAATTATTTGCATGTAAATATTAATAAGCAATCTACACTAAAACAATAGGTACTACAACAGCATAGGTAGTCACTTGACGTTTTTTCAAAATACTTGTTTACGAAATAGTTCAGTGCAATTAAAGTAGAAGCGTTGCTAGAAACAAACCCATTAAAATGTGCATTGAAAGTGCAAGTCATTGGGGGTTCGTTCAGCCTTGTTTGGGGTGCACTCTTCTTGTAATTTATACAAGCGCTGATGCGTAAAAATGGATGAGCAAGGCGACCACTTCAATTAAGGGAGGACATTTTTTCAAAGTGAGTTCACTCCGCCCACTTTAAGAGTATTTGGAGGTGTGTAAGTTCATATCCGTTTAAGGAAGTAGAAGTGATTTTAAGTTGTGTATGTGTGCGTAATTTGTGTTTGTTTATCGCGGAAAATGCCGCTTGCTGTCTCGTGCCGTTTTCTTTTAAATTTTAGAATTGTCACGAAAATGATGTTTTGTAACAAACAACGTTAGCCTAGAAAGATAGAATAAGGAATAGTGTGATTAGAGAGAGATGCGGCATGAAATTGGATATAGTGACAAGAATAGAAAAGGGTATGTTAAGCTGGTTTGGGTATGTAGAAAGAATGGACGAGAAAAAGACTAAGAAAGTTTATAAAGCTAGTGTGAATGGAACAGTTGCAAGAGGAAGACCTAGGCGAACGTTTCTCTATCAGATCGGAGACGTTTTGGACAAAGGCTTGGTTAAGAGCACCTTGAACCGGCGAGCGTGTATGAGGAATGTGATGAAAGTGAATGAAGTCAGAGAAGTGTGTCAGGATCGTAGCAAATCGAAATCCGTAGTTTCTGCCTACCCCTCTGGGAAACAGGCGTGAATCTATGAATGTATGCGTTAGCCTAGAGTTTAAGCCTACTGCACGCTTCTCTGAATTTTCGAATTTATATATATACTAGAAACTCTCGCATATATAGGTGAAGGTACCCCTTCACCTATATAGGCGACAGTTTATACATATATGTATAAGGTGTTCAGAGTTGTACTATACCCATATTACGTCCGCCAGGTATTAAATCTCATCTAATAGTAGATGAGCTTATTGCCAAATATCGGGCATGGTGCCGAGCTTCGTGCTGCTACTAAGAACTTTTCAACAGTCAAGTCAATGCCATAATACATGGTATGTTTTAAATAATACTCGAAATATCATGCATAGGAATTGCATCCACTACCGCTGCACTACCGATTCAGTATATTATTACTTTATTTGGGCGACAATGTTAACGACATATTTTATAAACAGCCACGTGAAAAAAACTTCCTATCTGCCACAAGACAAATTAAAACAAAAAATATCGGCCTTGTTTTAATTAGCGAGTATTTATACCTACAACTTGTAACGTATTTATTGTAACTGTTCAGCCTTGCTTAATTGACATAAGTCTGGGTTTTTGTACTATGTAACTCATAATACTGATGATGTTGTAAGGTGGTCTTGCCGCTCAGAACATCCTCAGTCAGATAAGGTTTTTAAAAGTCAACAATAACAAATCAATGTATTTAACGCGAAACTATAAAATAACCAATGATTATTGTTAGTTAGTTTTAATTGTGTGTAACTTAGGTTAAGATGCGATGAGGCTGGCATGCCATTGAGGATAAAAGCCTCGATAAAAAAATAATAAAAAAAAGAAAAATAACCAATTGAGGTTCACACTTCAAGATAACTTTCGTTTTATTCGATTGCGTCTTACGTTGGGAATGTCTAGAGAATAATAAAAATAACGTCTATAGTCTAAATAAAAGGCAACGTTAGTTGTAAAATAGAAAGGTCAGGCTATCCAATCCTAGGGATGTAAATAAAATTCGACTGGAGGATTAATTCTGAGAGATTGGATGTAAAATACGTATGTTGTAGTTTGATTAACAAAGTGTTTATTTTTATGATGTCGGGGTTGACTATGAAAGTTTTATAGTCTACTTTATGTTTAGTTGGCCAAGTGGTGTAAATGTAAGTAAATATTAAACGGGTTTTAATGCATAAATGTCCAGCAACTTTTACTAATAACAAGGAGGCTCGAACTACTTATTTGCGTTTTCCTAAACATCAAGTAGTAGATCCGAAGAAGTCTTAAGCAATTATCTTTAACTCCATTCTCTGAATGTGTAGATTACACAATTTCCAAGTCTTTTCATACTTGCAAAAGCATATGTTTTGCCTAAATAAAAACATATTTTGGCGCTCTCTATGTAGTTTAATGTTACTAAGCTAAGTACATGTAAAAGAGTAGCGATAGCTCAGTGGGGAGATCAACAGTCTGCAATGCAGAGGATCTCGGGTTCGAACCCACATCGCGCACCTCTGACTTTCTGAAGTTATATGACTTTTCGAAATTATGTGCGTATTGATTGACAATTATCGCCTGCTCCGTGCCTCGGATAGCACATTAAGCCGTTGGTCCCGGCTGCCATGAATATCTATGGCAGTCGTTATTGGGAGAGTGTCGACACAAAAGATCCCACTGGGTCAAAGTGTCACCGGTCTGCACTGACTGGCCCCCACATAAGATAAGTACATGTAAATAAGCTGTCCATGGTTATTACCTGATACATTTTGAATAAAGATATCTTAATTGTTCTGATATACCTTTAAAAGTTGTATACCTGTTATGTATATTCGTTTTTTTCTATCTACCCCAATCAATCGTACCAATTCTTTATTCATCATGATTGGTAACAACCCGGTATCAATCACACGAAAAGGCTTACGTTAAGCCTACCTTACCAGCAGTATGCAAAACTTTTCCGCCAGAATATTGCTTTTCAAACAAAATTTATATCCCTTTGTCTGTCCAAGCTGATCTTGGTGCAGCCTTAGAAGTTTAGAACAAGATCAAAAAGCCATTCCCCTACTTTAAGACGTCAGTTCGAGTTATTGTAGGCTACGTGACCGGTCCCGAGCTTCGGAAATAGTTTATTTTATAGCCTTACTGTTTGTTTTGTATTCGCCGTTGGTATAATAAGATTACGTACAGTTTTATCACGGCACAATTTGGCTTAGCCCTTGTCGGCGAATGAGAAAGAAAATTGACTATTAAATTTGTTTTCGTGAGAGTTCCTTAAGAAAAGGTTATTGATTTATTTGCAGTGTTTTTATATTTTCATTTTAGTGGGTTATATTGTGCCTGGATTTTATTTTCCAAAAACGAATTGTTTAGTTTAGGATAGATTTAAATATTTTTTTTGGTATTTATAAATAATAAATTATCCATAAACATAAGTGTTATGTAGTACTTTGGTTCTACGACACTGTGGTAGCTACGATCAAACACGGTATTGTGTTAACTAATTATATTATTGATGAATAACATTGCGAAATTATGATGGAAATAGAAATAAGTATATAAGGAACATTTGAATAGTTAGGATTAATTAAGGTTAGTAAGTAATATTATCGAGAAAGATGGACTGCGTCATTGTTCAAAACAAAGTGCATATATTTTCTAGGTAAGAAAAATGTACGCTGTAAATGAAAATTTTATAAAATGATTCATATAAAAACTGACCTTATCTTGAGAACTATTTCACGTGTTCGTAGCACCGGAAAGTCGTACGTAGCAAGTACGACAGTCGACAACACAAGGCATGTTGTCAACGCACACAGGAAGCTACGCCGTAGTGCCGTAGACGCTACGAAGAATCTACGTCGAACCATTACCTGACGTTCCCTCACACATAAATAACTGTAGATACGCAAACAGGTAATTTATGTCTGTATTACATTTAAAACTTAATGTACAAGGGACTGGAATGGCTTTGAAATGATATCAGATATTAGTTTATAAATTTAATGCTTCTTAAGAAATTTAAATCTGTGATTCATATAAAGAATTTTATCTAGAGTATAAATTTAAATAAAATACCGGCTGTACTTTACTTTTAGTGTGGAGCTCCTATTGCGTAAAACGTGGCCAATTCAGCTCACGCACATATTAAATTTGTTTCGATGCTGAATATGAGAAGTTATCCATTTTCATTTATAGCCAGCCCATTTCTTACACTAATTCTAGAGCCTCTAAATATAACCTCCAGTATACACAGTATTCTTTGTTTCGAATACCAACATTTAAGTATCTTACTGACTTTTAGTATTGACTAGGGTGTTACACCCGTATCTACAAACAATACTGACATTTAAAGTATGCGCCCCGGAGCGGGGACAGTAAACGTAAATGCAAATGGTCAGGTAAACAGAAACACAGATAACATTTTATAAAAGTTTAAAAACGTACATAAATATTTAAAAAGCAGTCTATATTCTTTATTTAAAAAGTTTACGATATCAGACCGTTTTCCTCAAAAGTAATGTTCCATATTTTCCAGTATTTTCCTCCCGGAGTTGAATACATCACTTGGAATTTTACATATTGTTGCAATTTCCGTAAACAAAGGCGGGAGTAACCTTGATATAACAAAATATGTTTTCACCGGAAAGATAAGGCAAAGGCAGTGCAAGTGCGCATCCTGGCAGCGGGGGTGATGTGCGAGGTGGCGCGGGGGTGGAGGCTGCATGGAAACTTGTTTTTCCAGCACAGGGCGGCAGTGCGCCGCGCGCGCCCGCTCATGTCGACGTCTCGCGGCCCCCGCTCACCGCACACCCGCGAACTTGTATAAACATACCGATGTATGTGTCAACAACACGTGTTCACACACACACGTATAAGTGAAAATTGTGCTAAACTATTTTTTGCGCGAGTGCTCAGTGATCACCACGTGACCTTTTGGATTAGGTGCAGCCGTGCATGGATTTGGGTATAAATTAAAAAGTTTCAAAAGATCCAACCAACGTAATGTCGGAACATCGTTCGTAGTCGGTGATATTTATGTACGTCATATTTTCTTGAAAACTTTTCCATTCCCTTTTACGGCTTAAATGGGCTGAAGGGATATTCTTTTAGGGCTTGCAGTTTTCTGTTTTACGATATTGGATGTCTTAGATACATGTATTGGAGAAGTAATATAGTCGTATTGTTCGTGACATGTAGTAGGAAAAGGGCAAAGCTATCAAGTTTGCGAGGGAGTACTGTAAGATACTTGTATAGTGTAATAGAGTGGCAAGTCACTAGGACTTAATCGTATTATGATAGATGACTGGCTACCATTGTGACTCACCGCGCATATGCTTCAGGCGTATTATACACCTGTATTTTGTTACACCACACTATTTTTTATTAATTCATCGATATTTCATTTACTAAGCAGGAAACAATTCAAAAATCGGTTATTAGTCTATTTGCCTTGTCTTTGAGTTATAACTTTTTTACTTGATGAATAAATTATACATTAATTAACACACAATGTAAATAATAATATATTAATTAACGTCTATCTTTACATAAAACAGCGTGTTATAGAAATGTATGCTGGTACATTGAGTGATATAAAAAATAACTGAAAAAAATAAATCTGTTATAGTTTTGTTTTTGTCATACGGTTAATCAATAACAAATGTTAATTTATATTTAGTACATATCAATTAAAATATTTAAGATGCAGCACAGCGGTAGTGTATTCGTTTTTTGTGCATGTGGCCCAGGTTTCCGTTTCCGGGAAGAGCAAACTGTTATTCTGTCAAGAATAACACTGCTCTTCCCGGAAAATTCTGAATAGCAGAACGGAGTCTGGAACTGTGGTGGTATTAGGACTTAACTATAATTGACTTGCTTACTATTACGTGAGACCTTAGACGATAATTGGCAAAATGTGGGTGTAATACATCTCTGCTGAACTCTACGAGTACATCGGTGTAAGAGGATGTTTCTATTAAAATATTTCATTTAAACTATATAAACTTCGGTCGGCTAAACCCGCACTACTTCCACGGGGCTTATAGATAAAGTGGAGAGAATATTGTTATAAAGCTGGTACCTTCGTTGCTTGTTAATAAGACATTTCTGACAAAGAGGCATCAGAATAAAGTAAAATAATAAAATAACTTATATGTTTGATTATGTACTTATTAACTTGATTTAATGACTATATTATATATATATATATATATATATATATATATATATATATATATATATATATATATATATATATATATATATATATATATATATATATATAAAGAATGTTAACAAAAAATATATTTTCTTCTTGACTTCATTATTATTCCGAAGCGTATTGGGATCGGCTTAAAGTCTAACCAGATGCGGCTGAATGTCATTTTTACCACGAAGCATCCGACCTCTACTATAACCCAAACGTATATGATATTCTGGGGTTATGCCAGTTGTCAGAATATTTGAAGGTACTGACTTCCTATATATTGAATGAAAAGGTAAATACATAGGTATAAAATTGGAACTATTCGATTGATAGGTTGGAATGAGTTTTATTTTATTAGCTTTGCTACAAGTAGGAAATGTTACGAGTTACTGTATTTGGTCGACTCGACACGGAGAGCTACTTTTTATTTGAGATAGCAGAGAGCATGACTAGGGGTTTAAGCAGAAGTAATTTATACACATTGTGAGCTAAGTAGGTATTACTTTAAGTAGATATATCTTTGAAATAAAAGTACAACATGCTACTGTTATGCTCTTTTTAAAACATAGCATATTTAAATTTATGCTTATACTTTCCCGAAGTTTCGGTTTTTCAATAGGTCATAGGAAGACTATGAAGGTGATTGAAGATCGGTCTTTGACAACTAAGTTATTCATTTAAAATTTGTAGTTCTTTTTAGATAAGTATATCGATACCCTGTCGATAGAGTTATCCTGAGTCCTGCTGACACTGAGATTTTTATATCAAAAACCCAGCAATACATTTGCCAGACTCTGTAATCAAGCTCCGAATTTTACGAGGTATTGTTTTTTGAATTAATATAGTTTGAAATGAATTGGTGTCATGACTTTCACTGTACCCAAGTAGACATTAATTAACTTAATTAGTTGATGTTATAAAAATATAATTAATGGTAATAACGGTTTATACACGCTTCAATATAGTTGTACTAATGGCCGACATCTTATTCAAAATGACAACGACCAGTAATAACAATAATGTTATGATTAAATGTACTTACGTGATGTACATTTGTCATCAACAAAAAAAATTATTTATATTTTTAAAAGGATACTTAATTATAATTAATAATAAGAAATTATTATAACTGTTTTATTATATAAGATACCGCAGATAGCTGAAAGGATTGTATTCCTTTTGGACTTTAACAATTAATGCTTTAGGTAGACATTACGTACGTCACTACTAAATTTGTTCAGTATTATGTGTACAATTCCTACACTGGACAAAATGTTGTCTAAATCAACCAAATAGTCTGTTGCAGTTCACCGCTGGACATAAGTCTGGTGTTGTGGTTTAAATTGGCATTTTCAACCAATTTGCGCCACAATATCTGGATGTCTGCCTTCTTGGAAATTTTAATCCTGACCAAAACGGGAATTATATTAACACTACTTGAAATAACCCGTAGCTACTAACAATAATTAAATCACATAAAGATGATGTATGAGAACATATCACCAAGATATAATGCTGAAATAAGACTAGCTAATGAATAAATTACCATAAGCAACACATAACATATACGAACCTCATGCGGCTTATTTGATATTCTTCAGCGAAAATTGTAGCGAAGATGAGTCACAGTAGAATTATTGGACGGAGACGTGTCCTCCGTGGTAAGAATAACAAGGCGAGGCGCGACAATATTTGTGCACGTTCAGAAACAACCTCACATACAGACTATACACTCTTTTGTACAATCAGCGCAGCGCTTCCTTTGTAGAGTTTGTAGCGATAGTTTTGGCAAGAGAAACAGAGTTATGTTAAATCTTGAGTGTCGATTAGCGTTTACATTGTTATTGAAATTCTTTAACGAACAGACATATTGACAGTGATGTAGTATTTCACTTTTCTATATTTTTATCCTTAGGGTCTGAAATGCGGAGTATAAAATACTAAAATACGTAGATGCTGATGTTATGTTTCAGCTTTAATTCTACTTGTGTGTGAATTCAAGCCAAGGTTACCATGGACTGGCCTAAGGACCTAGTGTTTGTGAGTTTAATCGTCCTCTATTGCATAGATGTGAAACAACAACTAATAGCTATTCATCACCGACTACCATTATCATCTAGCTCCAACGACGTCAACCGCTTAGCAGGACTGCAACCCAAATTACGAGTAAAACAAAAAAGCAACGTCATTATTCAATTTTAAAACAGAAGTCGAAATCTTTAAAAGTTTGACAAAGCCTCTGGTAAATTATGCCACTGCACTCGCAGTAAAGTTAACGCAAATCGAATTGCCAATCTGTCTGCGTCAAAAGTCTTTCAATTGGGGTGAGGAGTTAAGTTTGCATTGCAGACGGAACTTTACTCCCGTGAGTTTAAAATTCTCAAGTCTAGGAAAATGTTTCTCCTAGGAAGATTTTGTTTTCCTCAATCAGAAAATAAAGTTTTTGTTTAACCTTCGACTGTAACGTCTACTGGAAAGACATGTTTTGAAGATCAGTAGCAAAGGCAGCGTCGTCATTTCGTAGTTTTTATTTGTTATCTATTATAAGGTACTAAAGACAACCAAGCTTTTAGTTCCTTAGATTAGCCATATCTTTTAAAAAAGGCACGTTGTTAGTAATTCTATCTGGAAACTAAAAGGAATGTGGCGATCATTACTAGTAGTTAAATTATTGATATCCGGAGCTATACGAATATTAATGTACAAGCAGCTAGTACCAGCTATTCCCCACGGAATTAATTTGCTAATTAATAACCACGTGAAAACGTTCAAACTTTTTCTATTGTGGGTTTTTAATTAGTTTATTTAAGTCAAATTATCCAAAATGAGGTTGTAATTGTCCAAGGAATATACACATTTACAGGAATATACTATTTCAAAGACAATTTTGGTGTGGTACGTATTTCAAAATAGGTACAAATTCTCGTTATAAAAACTGTTCGGGTTAGAGTTCCGATCTACTAACTGCAAATGTAAATAAAAATGCAATTAAGGTTCACATTATTTGAATTTAGAAGAATACTATTTGTGATATTTATAACACATACTAGATCGGAACTCTATTTTGATCAGTTTTTATTATGAGAAATAGCCACTGATTACAGTACTTAAGTAATTTAAAAGATTTACGTTTTAATCTGTTCAGTCACACTGGCACACCGGCGGACAGACAATCATTTTTAATGTTGCTGGTATTCCAAGCCATGACATGTTATTAACTTAAAGTTATTATTTGAGGTATGCATATTTACTTTTTCGTAAGACTGTTTCGCCTCGAAATGTAAAACCCAGTACTTGCGATACATTTTCTTTGGACGGCAGTAAAATACAGTTAATTGTATTTGTCACGTAAAAAGTTTTGACGATCTGTGTTACAGACAGTTGTTGCAGTCATTACAGAAACGACCCCTTGCTAACATAAAACAGTTATAAAGAGACGGTACTGTTATAACAAGAATCGTGATAATACTGCCAGGCACAAGCTATCGAGCATTTTCTAAAATAACCCTTGTAATAAGTTAAATTAGAAATTTTAGAAGCTACCTTTTAAACAGTACCTCACTCTTCTAAAAGCTATCCTAACTAATATATTTATATTAGTTAGGATAGCCTGCGACTGTGAGTTTGTTTGCTGGTTACGCTTAAACGCCTAGACTACTCCTTCGATCATAATGAAATTTCGTATTCACGTTGTCAGGGGTACAGAAAAGGACATAGGACGTTTCATGTAGAAAAAAGTAATGATCACGAGGGATTAAAAACTGACATAACCCACATTTACGCGAACGGAGCCGTTGCCAATATCTACCAGAATATTTTAGATAATATTTAATGCATATGTTATCAAACATAACAAATCTGTATTGTGGCAGATGTTGGCAGAAAAACAAGAGTGTCGCGTTAGTCAACCCGCCGCCGCCGACGAGCGACGGCCGGGGGTCGCGGCTGCAGGGAGGCCTACATTTGTTTTTGATTAAACAAATTGTCCGCACAGTTTATTGGTCCCCCGCGCAATCTCCCGCACTTAACTGCGACTTTTGCAACATACCTATAAATATGCTTTCAAAAGTTACTCTTTGGGTTTATGGCTAACATGTTGTTTATGGCAACGGGTTATTGTATTCAATAGAGTGGAATAAAATTCCGGAAACGGATGAAGCAATAAAAGAGATGACGCGAAAAAAGTAAGTTGTTTACCAAATTTCGTATTATCCAAACAGAAAAAGCAGCAGAGCTCCTATTTCGTACATTTACGGAATGTGATCCGTATTATTTACGTCATAAACTCAGGTAAATATTGTTTGCATTCAGCGTCGCCTGCAATAAACCCGCCGTACCCGGCAAATAGAGTATGCTCAGCTATTACGTAAAATAACTGCATGGTATAAAGTAGATAAGTATTCATAATACGGCTTGTGACAATGCGCTATCCAGGAACAGCGGTTGTTTGCCGACAGCCTATAAAATCGATATTCCAAACTTAATACCTTATATTGTTGTCACCTTGTTGGAGTTGGTACTGCCAAGTACCATCAAAATGTTCTGTACTCTTAGTATATATACTATTTACATAACTGCCTGTATCTATAATTTCAATATGCGAATCCGAAACTTGATTACAAATATTTATTGTTGTAGGAGAAATTTGAATAAACTTGCCGTTGTTATCAATCTACCAAGTTATCGGTTCAAGCCTACTTATCATTTACAATTCAACATAGAATACGGTGCGTAATCAATAAAAATGCCCAATAAATGTGAAACGAACATTACGCGAAGATAGAAAAGGGCCATTTCAGGCGAAAAAGCAATAAAAGTAAAGGTTTCAGCTAACCGTTTCTCAAAGAGGCCTGTCTGGACCCCACCTTCGGGTAGGCTGTGCGCGCTCGGTAAAATTGCTATTGCACCTGACAAGCGTACCAAAGCGATTTAAGCGCAGACTCGATCCTTTGGAAATACATCGGCCATTGTTATTTTTCTTGGCAATCGTTTAAATTGAGAATGGTAATGATGTCTACTTTATGTGTTCCTGGCTAGATATCTGTTTAGCATCTACGTCCTATTGTGCCAAGAAAACGTTGCGGATTTTATTGTACAGTGTATCTTGTCACGAAATTTTGTTTAGCGAATGTTTTTTCTTAGACAAATAGTTTGTGACTGCATTCATTTATTATACGTAGTTACATATTACTTCAATTAAGCATATGAAAGTGATTTTTCTTAATACCGGTATTATTGAAAAGTTGTTTTTAACAAAGGTTTAAAGCTTGGAAATTCCTAACTAATATTATAATAAATGCGAATGTGAGTTTGTCAGTTTGTTATGATTTCACGTCTTTACTACACGACCGATGATCGTGCAATTTCGCATACAGGTTGTTAGGGGTACATAAAAGGACATAGAGTACCTTTTATCCAGGGGAAGGTACCGTTTCCGAGGCATAGCTAACATTCTTAAAATCATGACACGTTCTTCTTCTTCTCGAGTCGATGATACAATTATTTTAAATGTGTAGCCACTGCAATCGCATCAGCAATTGCGTCCATCAAGTCCTCCATGGTGCACCTACAGGGACAATTTGGGCATTTTAACAGATGTGACATGGTTTGATTGGAATCACCACATTCACACTGTGCTTTGTGAAGCCTCACAAAGCACAGTGTGAATGAGGGAGCCCCCTGATTTCCCATTTTACCAGGTTGCAACCGCAGCGGCCGACTGGAGTACGAAGTCGATTTACGGATTTCCATATTGGCCATGGTAATTTAGACCCAGATGGTAGGTGTTCGTTAACTTTTAAATAGTCGATTGGCGGAGGAACATTTTCCTGGCAAGTTTTGAGCCTAGTTGTCTCTGGAGGACGTTGTTAATTGGGCAATTACATTGTTTAAATCTCATTTCTCATAAGTATATGACGCGCAAAAAAGTCCTAACCCTTCTGTAGTTATTGTAAATGGCTGAATTTACGTTATAAAGAAGTTATGAGTCAGTATGAAATCATGTGCATGTCTAAGAACATAAGAATATAAATTAGTAATCAGTTCAAATGAGGTGTATGCGTTAACTGCAGAAAAGTTGCATAAATTGAATTTATGACATTTCTCATGCACTGTGTCATGAAAAGGCCGGTCAATACAGACATTATGGTAAGCGTACACTGCAGGACAATATTATTTAGAAAGCAAAATGTTTTGGACTAATATTGAAGAAAAATAAAACAAGTCTAAATAGGTAGATAATTTGCTAGTATTTGATCGAGTACGTAAAAAGTAAAAAGATTTAACGGTATTTTCTGACGATATGCTTTATCGTTAAAAATAGCCTTATAAGTATTAAAAAATGAGAATATTCTTGAGGCTAAGTGATTAATTATTCGAAAACTAAGGCATAAAAAGTGTTATGAGAAGATATATAAACATACTAATCGATATAATAAAAACCTATCTGTTTTTTAAACGTTTGAATATGTATATATATGCTAATCAATACTTTTGGTATAATATAATAAACCTATGTGTTTCTCAACTGGTGATATTTAAATATTTGTAAGAAATAGATACTAATATTATTATTGTATTAGTAAGACAAACAGGATAATAATAATTGTTAAATTGCGAATAATATTGATATTCCACGTTGTCAACAAACTACGTAAGACTATTTGGACTCCAAAATATAACATCCAAGTTATTTATGAAGTTTAACATCCAAAATAGGGAAACTGAATAAGGAAAAATGCTTCTGTTACGTCTGACTTTGATAAATACTTGCTTGGGGACCGTATATTACATCAACATCATAATATGTACAACAAAACAAGATTTCATTTATCTTATTTTCACTTAGTTTTACTGCCTCGATGATAATAATAATAATATTCTGCACATTCACACACAGTAGCCCAAACAAGCAGAGCTTGTACTATGGGTACTAGACTATGGATAAACATACATATTATACATAGAAACACCCATCTATGTTCATGTACACAAATGTTTGACTTGTGCGGGACTCGAACCCGCGACCTCAGACGTGGCAGTCGGTTACACTAACCACTACGCCATCAAGGCGATGGCGCAGTGGTAGTTTATCCAACTGCTGCTCGTGAAGTCGGTTACATAAAACCATATCTGGTGACATATGGCTGAAATATACCTCAGCCTAAGGTTGGGCGATTTAGCAGACTATGGATATATTTAAATAAGGTTTTATTAATGTTACTTATATATTATATAAGTCGGTGTGATAAATAAATATCAATAAGGTTAAAACTTTCAGAAACGTATGTAGTATCTGATAGCAATAAATGTTAAGTGCATAATATAAAATATTACTATAGAAATATGAATATCGATATTCATCAACATTCTAGTGTACCTAATTAAAACGTGAGCATGAAGCAAGGAAGGTAACGAAACCGTTCATTGAATTAATAATAAATTGGTTCCCATTCAGTTTATTTTAAAAGAGCACAATAACCGTGCCAGCAGTCATAATTGAATCAAAACTAAAATATAGATATGTTATGTTTGTAAAATCTAGATATCAAAAAACTTTCGCTCTACTTGATGTGCATGTAATAAAGAAAAATAAACATAACATGCAATTTAACATTGCGATAAATACAACAACTTTGACTATAACTTATCAACAATATCGTTTAATAAAATACCGATAAATCAAATGTAACGGCACGTGCTTTAAAGAATAGCTTTGAGCGTCGAGCGCAACTGTACGTCATCCGCTACAGAAAGTTGTGTCAAGTTGTCGTCGCGTGAGCAAATAGCATTAGACGCGTAGAACCCTTTGGTGTTATTTATCGAGGAGCGCAGCGGGCGCAGGTCTACATCCCGGACTAGCGACTTACGTAATATTGTCACACAAATATAATGGCAACCCGTACACGCAAATACCATTAAAATGGTATACGATATTTCGTTACAATTAAGAAATGTACATTCTTATATTTCAATTTTGGTACTCTCTGTGGTTGAGTTTACATACGCGGTTTAATCTAATTTATGTTTATGGAACTAGCAACTCCTTCTGCTAAATTGTATATGAAAATAAAAAATGAATGCATTTTCTTGTAATATATTTACTGGATTTAATATTTTACTTCATTTATTTATCAATTAGTTCTTTGAATAATTAGCTTTGCGATTTAAAATTATCAAGGATAAACTGCTTCGTCTTAATAATATCAAGGATACTTTAGATTTATATGATAAAATATATAACTGCTTAAAATAGCTAATAATATCGTTAATAGTGATATCGTTTGGAGGGATACGAAAACTATAATTTAGAATATCCAATCAAAAGATAAATACATTGGAGATACTAGAAAGATGATGTTCATATAGTTTTCATTATAAAATGAAGTATAACACATTTTCATTCCAGCTTTGCATATTAAATTAAAACTTAAGTAATCTGGCGACTCGAACTCCGCTGAGTAAGCTCTTGAATAATGATAACATGGCTTTACTAATTCGCTTTATAATCAAAAGTCTGTCATTTAACCGTGTCGACGTCGCGCCTCGAATGGAACTGAAAATAATTTGGAAAAAGAAGAATAATTTAAATTTAGATTCACAACGTGATCCTGGAGCGTGTCGTCTCTGCATTTCGATAACGAATGGTAATATCGATAGAATAATGTAGATATAATCGTATTGAATTAGGGCTGGGAAGAAGTCGTTAAAAATTAACGGGTCGACTTTCTGATGGTAAATCGATACTCGGTCTCAACGAGTATTTACCGTGTCTGATAGCTTCTCGTTGTTTATTTAATGTTCCGTGTTGTCCATCAGTCTAACACAATGATACGATTTGCTGGTCGTTAAGTAAATATTCTATGATGACAGTTGATGGGTATATAAATAACAAAAAGGGTGAATCAAAAAGCTTTGTTTCTGTTTGTAAATACAGTTTCAGTAAGAAGGTAAGCAAAGTTTATTATGTACAGAGATCTGTTTATAAACATTTTTGATTGGCCATACAAAATAAATATTTTTATAAATTTTGTGATTACTTTTGTCACGTTGTGCCATATGTATGGCATTGTACATGCCAAACATAGTTTCTTATGTTTGCATGAGCAATATCGACAGCGAGCCTTAATTTTTTACTTGGTTAGCAAAACGCTTTCGAGATAGTCGTTACCTACAGTTAATTCAAGGCAATCCATCTGTCTGATGAGAGATTCGCTGTATCTATTTTTTTACTAGTCCATATTCTTGTTTTCAAATGTTGTTCTGTATAAAAAGCTGCGATTGTTATAAAATGTTATGAGTTTTTAATCAGTCACTAAGTCCAATATACGACTTTCAAATATAACCACACTTTTCTGGTATACGCTAGTTGTGAAATGTAATGTTAAAGATATGGCTTCAGACTTTGTGATAACTTAGTGTTTTTGTCAGAAAACAAAATTGAAACATATTTCTTGCACGTGTTTTCGCGCACAGCATTGACCAAGTAAGGCGGAATGAATTCATTGCAAATTCCATCAGTTTTCACATAAATGAAGTTGTGAGCAGCGGTAGTTGGATCGTTTGATAGCGATGACCGCTACGTCTAAACTTACGACTCCAAAGCCATTTGCATAATTTTATTATTATACATTTGGGACAACTTAAACTATCGTGGTTCTGCGAGATATTTCGTTAATGCGAGAAGGGCTTTTATTAGAAGCATTACGTATACATAAATTAGGGAAACTCGGTCAACATTTGAACCCTAAAACAGTGAAAGTTTGTTCAGGGGTTGAATCAAGGACGATCGTAAATTATCGTTCTGCTCACCCCGCGCCATGTTGTCTCGATGTCGTAAATATATCCTGTTTTAATTACGCACCACCTTTAATTGTTGTTTCGCACGCACACGCCTCGTCTTGGCTTATTAGACGCGTCGTGAATGGAGCAACGGTGTAATATGTGGACCTATTACCTTCCCTATGATACAGATTGTTGTAATTAATTTGGCAAATTTTGTTGAACGTGGGCTGGTGAATGATGCAATATACCTAAATGACTATACCGAGACATATGTGGCCCCTCACCACAGGGATAGTTATGAGGTCGATGCGCATACAGTAAAAATTGTGTGATCTACAAATAGTTTCCTGTGGGTAAAGTGTTTTTGGGCCCGTAGCTTGAACCTTTGTTAGACCCTGGTCACACAGGTTAGAAAGTTATCTTTCAAAAAGAGAATAATACTGACCAAATAGGTCTATGGTTAAGCAAGTAGGTAGCGTTTCCTTAGTGGTGAGCATTCATAGCTTTTTTAATGTGCCTCACTGGACCAGTACTACTGAGACAAACTTGCTGAGTTGTCCTACCTGGCAGCTTAAGCAGCAAGGAGTTAGCAGGGAACTTGAACTCTCCTTACTCACTCTACGTAAGAAAAGCGGATATAGTGTCCTTAATTCAATCTTAAAATCCGAACATTGAAAAGTGCTTAGAGTATTGTCGTAACAGAAAATTTATTTAATATATTGTATAATAAGTAGATAGGAACGTGCGTTTCATGTATTTTTAGGGTTCCGTACCCAAAGGGTAAAACAGGACCCTATTACTAAGTCTCCGCTGTCCGTCTGTCTGTCCGTCTGCCACCAGGCTGTATCTCATGAACCGTGATAGTTACGACAGCTGAAATTTTCACAGATGATGTATTTCTGTTGCCGCTATAACAACAAATACTAAAAAACAGAATAACATAAATATTTAAGGGGGCTCCCATACAACAAACGTGATTTTTTTGCTCGTTTTTGCTCAATATTGATAACGGCAACAGGTAGACGCTTGAAATATTCACAGAATATTTATTTATACATTCACTTTAAAAATAAATAATTAAAATAAAACCAATATTTAAGGAGGGCTTCCATACAACAGACATGATTTTTTTGCCGTTTTCATAGATAATGGTACGGAACCCTTCGTGCGCGAGTCCGACTTGTACTTGGCCGGTTTATTCAATATTTACGAGTCAGCTCTTTATTGATTATTAAATATCGTATTCATCGTTGTCATAAATATGTTATGGTATAAACATGCTATTGTACGCTAAAAGCATAGGTAGGTACATCATTTTGTATTCTAGTGGAACAATATTCCTACTTAGCTAATTTAGAAAATGTGATGTTAATTTTAGGCGCATAAGACAATCAATATTAACCCTTTATAGATCTTACAATTATTACGGTTATCGTCAAATATATTCTGCCGGGCACAAGGGTTCACGTATAAAAAAACAATTCAAAAAATCATCAATTCTTGAAACGGTTTATCAGTTAACAGTTTGAATAGCCGATAAACACTAATAATCTCTAATTGAGGCCACTTAAACTCGGATAGGGAAATTCTCGAACGCATACTTGCATTTCTTGAAGTTTAATGGAATGCGTTCTGTAATGCCTATTCACCTCAATTATTTGCTTTCGTGCACTTGTAATGTGAACTTTTTAGAAAGGTTTTGAATGCATATTGAATAGGTTTATTAATCGGATTAGTCATATAATATAAGGAAGTTCATATTTATATGGCGAATGACTTATTTTTGTGCCCACATTAATTAGTTGTAGTGATATGCATGCTTTAAATGTTAATATATTTTGTTAGTGTAAACATATATAATACATAATTACAAACATTAAAAACACGGAAACATCATTTAAGCAAACTCTGAACATTAACGTGGTTTAAGCCAAAGGTAAAGATTAGCTCTATTAAAGCGACCATTCAAATTTTAAACTCATTTGAACATTCTTACACATACATTCACAATTTGAATTTAGAGTTGCGCGCATTCAAATTCAAATTAAGAATGTATTTAACAAAGATCATGTTATTTTCATAAATTTTAACCCTAAAACTATCGTATCAACAATCAAGCAAGCATCATGCAAAATAAACACGAGTATTATTTTTAATTGCTTCATAGTTTGTACAGCGAGCAATAAAGTGTTGTAACATAATTGATACGGATCACGAAAGACGATACGTGTTCGGAACAAGCAAATTAAATAACCCGATAACGTCTTCACAGATAAGTTTCAGGTTTCCGTAACGTTTTTCTTTGGATAAATACTTCGGAATAATGGTAGTGATGTAATTAAAGATACGGTATAGCTGGTAACACTGTTTTGGGGTAAAAAGGTTGGGGCAATATTTACTTTTATTAGGTACTAGCTGACCCGCGCAACTTCGTCTGCTTCACATAAGAGAATTTTCCTAGTTTTTGCAATATTTTTCATTTATGCTCCGCTCCTATTGGTCGTAGCGTGATGTTATATAGCCTATAGCCTTCCTCTATAAATGGGCTATCCAACACTGAAATATTTTTCTATTTTTTACCCGTAGTTCCTTAGATTACCGCGTTCAACCAAACAAACAAAATGTGAGTGAAGTCGGCGCGTGAGCGCCCCCGCCTTTTTATAAATGCAGCGGATGGCCGTTTCGCGCGTTAAACAACAATCAACCGTATAGCCGTACCCATACTGGCGCGGCGAGATTTGGAAGTTTTATTTCATCTATATCTTGTGTGTTTATAAACCGATTCCTATATTTTTTTTTATAATATATATATTAAAGTGTACTTTTTGAATATGGGAGTTTGATAAAGATATATCTATGTGAAATACAATATATTTATGTATTTTAATACACTTTGAAGAAATGCCTAACGATTAAACACGTTATTGTGGCTAATTTATAAAAGATAGATATATACTATTAAGGACTTTTTTGTAGATCTTTTGAAGACCATCATCTTTGTAATACATACTTTTGGTGTATGATCAACGTATGCGAGGATAAGAGCTCGAAAGCGCATTTTCGTCCGACTTGCTTTAAATTTATCGTCACTGCTGAGCTCCTATGTGTCTTAGCGTTATGTTATATAGCCTATAACCTGCCCAGGAGTATGGACTACAATCGTACCAAGTTTGGTTAAAATCCCTTCAGTAGTTTTTGACCCATGCGTGCACATACAGACAGACAGACAGACAGACAAAAAATTTACTGATTGCATTTTTGTCATCAGTATCGATCACCATTCATCCTCCAATATTAATTTTGAATATATATTCAATGTACAGAATTGACCTCTCTACAGTTTTATTATAAGTATAGATAAGAAGGTGATATTTGGAATCTCGATACTTGGGCAAGTGGGTATCTTGTTTTTATCAATATTTAATATGTATTTTCCTGTGCTTTGAGTGGGCTTTCTTGTTGAGTTTTCGTTTGTGATGACATTGCGTAGTAACATGATATCTTGTAACAAATGCTGTATTGTGTTTAGTACTTTTTAACGTACCTTCTGTATATTTTAAAGTATTGTGAAATATAGAGATGCCTGTGTTTTAATTGCACTTCAGTTGTCGCTGCGCCACTACCAATTTCGTTACACAGGCAAAATATTTGTATACACAGGTTAGACAGTGATGGATTATACCCACATTTTGCTAGCAATGGGTTTAGGTCTCACATAATACGCGGTGAACCAATTGCCTTCTATAGTACAGTTCTAAACTCCGAGCTGCTACTAAGAATATCTTGACAGAATAACCTAATAACATTTTCCTCGAATCTGGTTTCGAACCTGACACCTCGTGCGCAGCATTTACATTTAATATCTACCACTGCGTTGCCGTCGACGTCCAACAGTGATTTGCCACTGTCTGATAAGGATGAAGTAGTTTTGCCTAGTCCAAGTATACTTTATATCTCTTGTTATTAATACTTTTAAAAAGTAAAAAGATATTTTAGACACAACGGCGAAGATAAAAGCCATTCTGTCTAAAATATATTTTTACATTTGACGTGCTTTAACATGTTAATTTCATAAGCTATGTTACTTTGCGAGAAATCTGCTCTACAAAATTAGCGTGGCATAGACGCGCTATGACCTTATACATATATATTAACGATTCGCATGTATTGTTACTTATATGTACGTCTGGTCCCCTGTCTCCCTTTATCTGCAGTTCATAAATAAGCAGTTATCATAGATTGGGGTCATTAACTGAGTAATAAATCGTGACGTCCCGTTCGGAAGCTATGTTAATTCGCGGCTGGACACCGGTCATTCAGGATCACAGTAATACCTGTTGAGTTACAGCCTGGCTTACAACTGCCCCGTGTTTGACCTTTACGCTCGGCAAATTTGACCCGATAATTTGAGGGTTAAAATATGGAATGTGTTCAATTTCAAATTATTTGAATTTGGGTTTCGGGTTGGGTTAAAGATATTATTATGTAGGGTTGGTTTGATAAGGTTGATATTTTGATGAGTTTCGAAAATCGTATATCGAAAAATATTTTCTATAATAAAATCACTTCACCAAGTTTTACAAGTTGCAATATTTAGTTTACAATAGGTATTGCAACGGTTTGTTATTTATACTAAGGGATGTTATATCTAGTTCCTAGGAAAACCTTAATAATAGCAATATAGTGCTAAGCAGTTGAGTAAACATAAGAACTTGCAGATGTTGGACTCAAGGGTTTGATTCGAGTAATCTTGATGCATTTTTGTGCCAAAAAAGGTAAATGCAAACACAACCACTAATTATGTGAGTTTCATTGCTATGAGGGTTTAAGTTTTGGACCCATCAAACTGTAGTTTTAATAATTTTGGAACTGTCTTGCAGGAAATCCGTCATATATGACTAAAAAACCTGCAGAGATATGCCGATACTATACTATAAAGTTTCTGTATAAATAACATTAACATTTCTGTATGAATAATTATAGGTGTGCAAAAAAAAATATATATATATATATATATATATATATACATGTACTATCTAAATGTTTATTTAGTTGACTTGGTTTGTGATGGTAGATATAGGTATCTAGTGTTTACATGATACGTAAAAACGTGAATACGTAATTAGCAAATAAGTTTTAGTGAACTATTATAATTAGGTACCTACTCGCTACGCCAATCGGCTTAATGTATATTTAATTATAATGTATTCTCTCTGTAAGTGATTTGTAAATCTTTTGAGAAAATAAATGTCTTAAACCTTAACATCAAAAACAGGCATTAAGATGTGGGAAATTAAGGTATCTTTATAAAAATGTCAGTCTACTTTAAATATTAATGACAAAAGATAATAAAACTGCATTCGCTTCGCCATATTGTGAATATATTGCTATCGTAGAGAGTACGGTAACATTTTATCCAAATAAGCAATATTTCCCTTCCGTGTCCCACGTCCATGCAGCTGCGTTCCAAGTGTATAAGTGTAATCTATCGAGTTCATACGAGCACGTTTACTATGCAGTGACGTCACAATCCACTACAGAATGTTACTCTGCGTGATTGCTGCATACGCCGCCATCAACAACAGTTAGTAGTCGCACATACTGGAAAACAATATTGCTAATAAATTCTGAGCGCCGTGCTGTTGACACAGTGTGCGATCACACCGGGATAAATACGAAGTATTTGTATAATTTAAATATTACGTGCGTATATTGGATGCTGATAAACTAATACCTATCACAGGACTACGTACGTGTGAAATAGATTTTAACGAACAACGTACTGTTTTTAAATAGCAATATCTACGGAACAGTACTTTTATTTTGGATGAGGTACCCTGTGTCCTATTCTGCACCCCTGATAATATATGTGCAAAATTTCATAATGATCGATCATTATGAATCCATCAGGGCGTGAAAGCGTAACAAACAAACTCACATGCGTATTTATGGTATGGGTTAGGATTGTACTTTATTTTCAGGTATGTTTAGGTACGCTAAGTATATAATTATACTATTGCAGGAATATAACATGTAAGATGGACACAACAGCTTCTCTTTCTTTTTGTCAAAAGGTACGCAACGCGCGCATAAAATACGTAGGTACTATATTTTTACAAATATTTAATAAAATCGAAACTACTAGTATGGTATTATCTGTGACCGAAACTCGAATCAGCCGAAAAAATGGCTAAGTACACCAGTACGAAGCAAACTGATTATCGTAATGGTGCTTCGAAGTTTTATTTTTTATCATAGGTATAACATTATTATTAATTTATTGTAAGAGTCAGTTTTTAGAAGTATAAAATCACATCGTCTGCAGATTCTTATATATATTTATAACAATACTACAGTTCGTTTGCAGCAAGCTATTTCGTAGCGGTATATGAATAATATAATATCGTGTTCGAGTTTTGTCTGTCATCTAATATTTATTTACCCAAAGTAGAGCACTGATAGAAGTTTAATCTGGCACAGAACTACTAGAGATTTCATATACATTTGTAATAGGTTTAATCTTTCCATTTCCACGAAGAGTTTGAACTATTTCTTAATCGAAATTCAAACACTGAATTTGCCATACCAGCCAGCTGTACGTAGTATTAGAATTTAAATAATAATTCAAATTCGATTTGGCATCAGAAAATCTTTCTGAACTAAAGTCGGCCAAACAGAAAAATAATTTAAAATGCGAATTTAGAGTTTAGAAGAATGGCGTCACAATTTTGCAAACATGTAGTTAAAATCGTGAACGTTCCCCCGTTCGACACGGCTCTGTTGCAATGTGCAAGTGTCAGAGGCACTATTTATCTTGTTCCCGACACTCGCGATTGATGATCCGGTCCAGTATTTGCATATTGCTTAGTTATATATCAACACATAGGTACTGGTGCTTGTCGTCGCTGCGGGACAAAGGAATTGTTTAGTGATCTGGACAGTACACTGTGTAATCTATTACAATTTAATTAAGTAATCTCATTGTATGTGCATCTGTATTAATACAATTATACACAATAGATTAATTAACCGCGAATACAGTCTGTTCACTCTAAGATTACTTCCCAAGAGCTTTAATTAGCTGCCGTTGTAAGAATTCCTGATACCACAGATGCGAAGGACTACTTTAGTGCTAGCCTTTTGGGAATCTTTCTAACTTAAAGTTATTTTATTTACTTTACAAATGAACGGTCGTGTTAGTATCTTTACGAATGAATATTTATTAATAAAATGGTTGTAAGTGTAGATTTGTGTTATTATATTATGAAATAACCACATTTATAAATACGTATAGCATAGCCATGATAAAATAAATAAAAATGTGTGTGTGTACCAGAGAACACAGGTAAGAAGTGAAACTTCTTTACGACATTAATTAGTTAATTAGTTAACAAAAATTATTTAACTAACTTTAATATTAATATTTATTTCATAACTTAATAAAAATAATTCAAAGCAGATATTTAATGACTTAATCAATTACACAAGTTATGAATAAATAATTGGAATTATCTTTTCAAAGAAATACAATTATATGATGACAGTTAATCTTGTAGAAATGCAACGATTTTATAAAATTAAAAATGAATAAATAAATCATTAAAAACGAATAATTAAAAAAGATGTACGTATACATATTTTTATTTTCTAATCGTGTTTTGTTTTATTTTTAAATTATTATTTAATTTATATTTTTTATTGTTTTTAGAATTAATAATGTTCACTAGATTTACAGTCATATTTATTAATACTTGCTAATTTTAACAGATCTATATACATTCACTGATACTTACAATCAAAAAGTGAGGTTAACCTCAAATAAATATTAAAATCATGCTCATACGTGTTGAATTTATAAAACGAAATATATAATCACTCTCACTTTTCTTGTAAATTCACTTAAATTTGAATAAGTCTTTTTATTTTATCACTTTCAAATTAATATATTGTTATTCTTATTTCAAACCAAACTTCAAAACTAATATATTGTTGTTATTATTATAAATATATTACATTATATTCTTTACGTCACTATACTAAACTTTGATAAAAAGCAACATGGCGCGTAACCGAAAAACGTGACGATTTTTTTTTACACTGCTACAAAATTTCTCCCATACGTCGATAAAGAAGTTTCACTTCAAAAGGGATTATATCTATAAATTAAATTGTAAACATGAATGTACCTGTTATTACAATTTCGAATGCAACTTTGGAGTGCAGACATATTTCGGCAATCTAAATTTAAACTCGGGTATTGATTAAAGGATGCTGCAGTAGTGGATATTTCCGGCAGCCTATGGCGGCCATTCTATAAAATAATCCGTATTGTTCAAATAATATAATAATATCAGCCCTGTATTAAACTGTTCCACTGTTGGACACGGGCCACTTCTCAGTGTGAAAAGGGTTAGGCCACAGTCTACCACGCTGGCCAAGTGCGGGTTGGCAGACTTCACATATCTTTGAGAACATTATTGAGACCTCTTAGACATGCAGGTTTCCTCACGATGTTTTTCGTCACCGTTAAAACTAGCGATGATTAACTATTAATACGCACATAACTTCGAAAAGTTAGAGATCCTCCGCCTTGGGATCGAACTAGAGACCTCTGCGTGGTCCAACGGTTTCCCACTAGGCTATCGTAATTGAAAAGCGTATTGTAGTTGAACTGATATTTAATTATTAGTCATTCCTAATTTTTTCAATGACTATAGCGCCGAGACGTATGCGCAACTAACACTTCTCCGAAGTAAGTTTATGTTCATAATTTCTATGTTAAAGAAAGTTACTAAAAATATTTATTTTCTTTCATTCTATTGTCGATCTACGCCTACGAATAAATTAATAATTTATACCGAGTTATACATAATATCCAAACATAAGTCAACTTATAATCGAAGGAGGCTGATTACCCGAGGCAATATTTTCATTATTTGCCCTCAAACGCGTCTCCCCTCCTAATAACGTCTAATTTAATCAGAATTCTGCCTACTCAGTTACTCAGTAAGCAATTTTCAACCGCAATTTTCCATACAAGATTTTATAATTACTCGTTTAATGGATTAAAGTGGAAATAACGAACCTCCATGGCGATAAAATGAAAGCCCTTTCGTCACGTTTACGCCCCACGTCAAACGCTGCTAATAAAAAGATAATAAATGATATAATACCGTATAATACCTTGTTGTTTGGCTAGGTTTAGTACAAGCAATTAAATTTTAAATTAATTAAATGATTATCAGGCTTATTAGACGATGTGACTGCTGAATAAGGTTCGATTCGGTTTTTCTGCCCAGAAATTTATAGTAGCAGCATGGCGTTTGAAACGATGCTCGGTAGACGACTATAGATTGGCCCTTTTTACATAGGTCCTTCATAGCCAGCGAAATTTAGGTGTGATACACTTTAATTTTAATATATTATAATTATCTACTTATAAACTTGCCAAAAAAAATAATTATCTTATTATACCCTAGATAAATTTCTAAATCTAAGAGATACGGCTTAATGAGTATCTAACAAGATATATAAGAAAAGGTACTCTTTAGAAAATGTATTTTCGAATCACATTCTACCGTAGTTTCTGAAATAACGAATGAAAACGAGGTCGAGGTTGAGTTTTGTTGTTGAAGTAGGCCAGCTTTAGGCTGTATAAGTGTACTACCTGTACTTAAAACAATGCATAATAGTCTCTTGTGTGTGTGCTTTGATAGTGTTTCATATTTATAAGTGGGATGTAAACAATATTACACGAATCACACTGCACAATCGCCGACTTTAATAAACAGAATCAGATGAAACGTGACTTAGGATTTAAATCCAAGCAACTGAACTTTGAAACCTAACAATAAAATCTGTTTAGTGGCTTTTGTCTAATGCCGCAATAAATAGACAGACAAAAGGTCTTAAAACCATTGTATTGAGATCAAACCCTTGTAAATAAACGATCCCTATTAGTTTTCAAAATACAGAAGAATATCTTCGATGCACAGAAACAGTGCCTATTGTATGTTATAATGATATAGGTTGATAAATAAAAAGGCTGCCTGATATTTAGGTCATTTAAAAATTGTGTAATAACTTTATCTATCCTTAGCGATTATGCATTTTTTTTTATTACAATCCAAACGTATTAAGTATACTATTGTTCCTGTAAAAATAGCATAATGGCTACACAGTGAAATTCGTTTATAAAAGAATTATTTTTGGCAGCGTCGTGTACATTTTCCGTTGAGATAACACAAACAGGGTAGAAAACCGCGCTACTAAAGCTGTAAAGCTCAGCGAAACATAAAACTTCAGCGCATGGTAACAACAAGTTCAGTAAAACCGTTGTTATTTACCAACAACACGGCAAATCGAATAATTCCTGAACGAAACATGTTTATTTTTAACCTCTTTTGTAATTCTTTTGCGTTTATTGTTAGCTGCTAACTTATAACTTGGCATAGTGGTTGAGAGGGTGTAGAATTATTTTGGCGTTTGAAATCAGAACGAAAATAATTTGATTATTTTCAACACAATACCAAATTGTTTTTATAAAATTACACTATGCTCTATCCGCTATTTTTACACAGAAGCGGAGCGATCCTTCCTGTGGTCGTGGCTGCAGTAAAGCACCCGAAACGTCGCATGTACAGTTTTGAAATAACAGTAAATTTTTTAAAAGCAGTAGTAAGGTCCGTAAATGTAGTTTTATTTATATGTATAACATTCACGTTAACGTTTCGTCCTTTATATTACGAACCGCATACATACTCGACAAAGGAGGGCCACATATCCTACATGCATATTATTTATTTATTTAAGGATTTCCAACAAAGGAATATACAATAACATACATTATATAGCAGTAATAAAGTTCTTAGCGTGTATAGTCCCTCAATTATAGGAAACCACAGCTTGCAAATTATAATTACAACTAAACTAACAACTTAATTAAAGAAACAAACAGAAAACATAAAATTTTTAAACATAAAATTCTACCTTTAGGGTAAACTTTGGAGTAAAACAATAATAGCTTATTAGATATAGAGTTATATAAAAAATTTACAAAGAAAAAATATAAGTGGGGGTATATAGAACTAAGTTAACAATTTACGAAGACACTTTTTAAATTGTATTAAATTGTTACTTATGTCTAGGTCGGTGTTAACAGAAAGTGCATTGTATTGTCTACAGAGTCTGGTTACAGCTGCGTAATGTCCAAGATTTGTTCTTGAGCGAGGAATATGGAAAAGCTTGTATGTATTAGGTCTTGGAATACGAGTCGGAATATTAATTTTGAATCTATTTAAGAGAGGTTTGCAGTCAGTAGTTCCATTTATTATTTTATGTAGGAAGACAACGTCAGACATTTTACGGCGGTTAGATAGGGTGTTCATGCGGAAGTGTTATATATAAGATCATTCAATCAATCAATCATTCGCAGTCCACGGTTGGACATAGACTTCTAATAAGTCCTACAATAACCGAAACAATAAACATATCAAACAGAGAATCATCACATTAAATATTAATTAATAAAATAATAATTATGAAAACGTGCCACATAACCCACAGACGCCATAAGCAAATACAGATAGCTAGTAACGATATTAATCCCACTAATCCCTCCATTTCAATAATAAAACAAGATGTCGCCCCACATTAATTAATTCCACACCGTTGACTCTTGACGCATTTATGATGACAAAGTTTCAAATACGTAAAAATTCACCCTAGCGATTCAACCGAAGTACCGTTTCCATTTATCCGGGTATCATTAAGGGTATGATCCGGTGTTCGGATAACTTATGGTGGGTCATGGAATCTGCATATAAATAGAAAAGAGGTTTACGTCGAGGGATGTGGACGACTCTGGCACGCTCCTCACGGCCGTCGACTTACCAAGTGTGAAGTTTGAGCATACTTCGGAATAACTAATGTTTGCTGATGCTTTTCACCTTTATGACGTAACTTGGCTGATGGCAAGATTGGTGTTGTTTGGTAACGCTCCTAATTTAAAATTCTGAAGATAGGCGGCATTTTTCATTTATTATATTTATAGTTCTTTTTATTACATAAAAAGAATAGCAATAGTTCTTTTTATTACATAAAAAGAACGGAAGTCGCGGGAAGCGGTTGGATGCGGGTGGCCCAAGACCGGTCTGTGTGGAAAACCTTGGGGGAGGCCTATGTCCAGCAGTGGACGTCTTTTGGCTGACATGATGATGATGATGATGATTACATAAAAAGATATTCAGAATTAAATAAAGAACAGTTAATTCTTAATTTAGATACAAATCTGGCTGAAGTCATAATTTTATAACAAAAAGTTAAAACATAATGCAAAGATGTGAACAATATTTCACGATCAAATACGAAAGGCTAAGTAAAAAACATTGTTCCGAAATACGGCAAACAAGTGAAAACATATTAGGAGCGCACATAATAAGGAAAATACGCTTTTTATGGGCGCTGTGAGCTTGTGCAATGGTGATCCCACTGTAATGGAACGTATGCGTTGTCGCGGGCAAAGGCAAATAATTATACAGCCAAATGTGTTTGTAAACACGCGTGTTTTTATCCCATTGTATTAAAATTTGCCAATGGATCATTTAGTAATACCATAAATACGCAGTCTAATTAATTACGTCACCTAGGATCAAAGACTTATATTCTCGGATTTTTACTACTGCAGCTGAATTTGAGCTCGAAAGAAACTGACTCGCGTTGCTACATGCGATACAAGTAAGTTCTTTTTATGCCTATATATATATTTTCACACTTTGGATGTAATCGCTAACAAACAAATATGTTATGTATATGTTGTATAAATATATATATGTACGGATCTTAATAATGTGTAATAATACTTTCTAGTCATCAATTCGTCTCTTACCCTTATTAATGTTATCATTCTCGATAAGTGACTTTTACGATTTGCTATTTGTGATAAGCAGCTGGTACCTTATGTTCTTTTATACACAGTAATCAACGTAGGGAATGTGTACGTTATCTTTTGGTCGTAAACTTTTATACTTTTAAAGAGGATTATTGTATAAGTAGGGTACCAGTGAGTGGCTTTTTTACCGGCCTGGTGCAGTTTATCTATTTTATAGGATAACTGCATAAAATTGTGCTAATTGTACGCCTAGTAGACATTAAAATCAAAAAAGTATTACAAATAATGCGTAACGTTTCATAAGGTCCATATTATCTCATGAACTGTTAAGAGACTACAAACTAGTAAACAAATCAATACTGCCTCCAATAATTGCAAAGCTATTAGGAAGATTATTGACAACTGTAAAAATACTAAGAGATTGGCAGGTTCTAACATAACATTAAAAGTAAATAACCAAATAATAGACAATCCTTTAGATGTTGCAAATATTTTGTCGAGCAAATTTGAACATACCACATCGCAGTAATTTGGTAACATAAAACTAGCTGAGGAATATCTAACTCTCAATATTACCAGAGTACAAAATAATATGATCTTTGAACCCATTTCGCCAATGGAAATATTAAAGCTTGTTAATAACATGGATAGCAAAATTTCTTTTGGTCATGATAAATTACCATTAGTTGTTTTCAAAGACAACTTTGACATACTTACAGCTCCTATTGCAAATTTATTAAGTGATTGTGTAAGCCAAGGCATATTTCCTGATCAATTTAAAATAGCTAGGATAATTCCTATATTCAAGAAAGGCTCTGAGACTGACGTGGGAAATTACAGGCCGATCTCATTATTGACAGTATTATCAAAAATATTTGAAAAGGTCATAAAAACTAGAATTGTTAGGCACCTAAGCAATGAAAAATTATTGATTGTCAGCAAATTGGCTACCAAAAATGCTTAGGGATTCTTTATGCGATAGACCGGTTACCTGATTGTTTCATACAAAACCTCAATAATAGGCTAAAAGTTGCAGGCTGATTTCTAGATTTAAGTGCTGCCTTTGATAATGTAGATCATAACATTTTAATTCGAAAATTAGAGCATTATGGCATTAAAGATAATGTGCTTAAACTGTTTCTTTCATATCTGCATAATACAAAATACAAAAAAAAAAACAGTATGTAGACATTAAATCAGTTATTGAAAAAAAAGAAAGGTCTTTGAAATCTACCCTAGTTACAATAAAAAAGGCAAGCCGCTGGGCTCTGTTTTGGGATCTATATTATTTATCATATTCATAAATGATTTGCCTGCCACTGTTCAAAACATCATGCCTGACATAAAATTAGTTCTCATTGCTGATGGCACTATTGATATGATTGTAATACATTATTTTTATATTATTTCATTTCATTATTGTTTTTTGTTATTTTATTTTTATATTAGTATTTTAAGTTGACATTTTTCTATTTATATAAACTATTGGATTTTATTTGACATAATTTTAGTATTGAAAATTACATGAAATTTCTTAAATAATATATAATTTCATAATAGATTGAGAATCCACAAATTTATATTAATTTAGTACTTAATTATTTACAATTGATGTTAACAATGATTAATTTATACAAATATGTTGAACACAAAAAAAATTGTTATGAATAAATAAATAAATGAAAAAAATATATCATCCCATGCGTAGATAGAATCCAAAACCTATTAATCAAGAAATTAATTTTGAAGCTTCAATATCAGGTTATTGATATTTTATAAAGAAAGTACAAACTAATAAATAGTTACAATGGAATGCACCAAAATTCCCGAACGATATTTTTAATCCTCTCTCCTATAAAATAATGCTACCAGGATTTGCAATAGGAACCAGATATTTTTATTTGTAAATTAAAATATGGTTTTACTGTAAAATTTGTTCTGTTTTTTATGTGTTTTACATCAAACCCAATATTATTTACATTTGTGTAGCGATAAATTATAATGAATGTGATGTGTACTCTAATACATCAATAAATAGTATAATAATATACATGCAAAAATTATCGAGTAGATACAGTTGCTATACACCCAATATTTTTTACAGACACCATCAACACGTCATTCCTTATCTACTTAATTTGAATGTCATGCGAAATCGTATTAATTAATTACTTAGTTTCCACCGTAGTAAATACGTTTAGGCTGTTTGTCTACAGTATAATTATTGATTTTTAGTTGACATGGTCGTCTGCCGGCCCGTCTGGTGTATTTGGCGCATACCCGCGCACAATTATGCGTACATGCTTTCATGTCCGCATGGGACAATCGTGCATCTATTTCATAATTCATATATATTACCCTCTGTCTGGTCTCCACACCCGTATTAACGGAAATCGGCGCTGTGCGAAGAAAGTACGTACTGTTGATATGCAGCCTGTAATATAAGCATAGGTTTATTTTAAATGAGGTTTGATAGGGTACTTTATCTGTGCTTTAAGAAATTTGGCGCGAAAATTAAACTTGGAAAATAATAAAACATCTTCAATTTTCAATATGATCGAACGCTATATTTAATAATTATATATGTTAAAGATTATACAAGCTATGCGGAGGGGGCTAATTTTCACTTATCTTTAATTTAACTAAACAAATGTATGAAGAAAAGTGCTTAAAGTAGCAATAAAAATAAAAATGCAGTCATATTTTTAATTTAAGAGTAACTCAGTCTGTCTGACTGTTTTCAAAGATTTCCCGGCTTAACTGATACAAATAAAATTAAGACGTTTTAAGTTATATCCATCAATAGGTACTTATATATAAATAAAAAGTAGCTATATGCTAGAAAAAATAAATGCACCTTTATTATTGAAGATAAGAAAAGAAGGCTTGTAATGTGAAACAGTATAATATTCTTTGTAAATATAACCTACGTAACTTGAAAACAACACTGAAAGCAATTTACAAAATGCTTTAATATAAGATGTTCAATTTCATACGTTCTACCTCGAAGGAGATAAAACGAGCAATATTCTAGCCTACTGTAAAGATAAGAGCTTTATTATACAATCCCGAATACAAAAGAACAAATGTACGAATAATAGTAACGCGACTGTAATACGACTCAAAGACAAGAAAAGGGAGGGTCATCTGTTTTCTTATTACATTATCATATCAAAGGATTATCAAACAAATCTCGAGAAATGCTACTAGCGCTTTCATCAGTGTAAAAGCCGTAGCCCCAACACAATTAAACCATGATAAATGGATCACGAAAAATCTCATCTAAATATTTAATCGAAAATTCCCCTGCATTGGGACTATGCATCTGTGTGGGTGCAACTATTACTCTTTGATACACAGTCACACACTAAGTAGTAACGTTTAAAATTCTGACAAACAACGTTTAAATATCGAATTGAAGTGTTTTCGTTTTTATTGTGGTAGACGCTTTGTAGAGCGTTTGCAAAGTACAGCTGGGAAAATAAACCTATGATAACTGTTTTTTTTTATATGGCGTGTGCTATGTTGCTAGGATATAGATAATGGTTCATTAAAATAAGTAATAAATTTATAGTACGGTTATTTGAGCGTGCAACTACACTTTGTAAAATCAAGATATTTAGAAAATAATGCTTTTGGGACTGTCACTTTAATTAATTGTTATTTTCAGGTGACAGTTGTTAAAAAAATTTATGGGATAAACATATAATTACAATATAAATTAAATTATGAAAGCGTTAGGTAAATTATTGGTTAATTAAGAAGTAACAAATTTATGAAATTTCAGTATCTACTTTTCTGGACAGATTTTGTTTTCAATTTTAAATAATCAGTTACTAAACTACTGTTAATAACAATAAAGTAGGCTCTATTCGCACATTAACATTATTTAATATTTCTAAACCTAGACAATACAATATTAGTTATAACATTCTCGGTCAATACAACTATACCTTCGTCCCCTATATGACACAATAAGTGTGAATGTGTGCGTGTGAGCGTAGTGGGGTAAGTAAAGACAAGTGCAGCCGAGTGCATTCCTGCACTCCCTCGTTCCGTAGGGCCACCCTAACATTGCAAATGCAAATAATATTTCTTTCCGACAAAATATTGCTGTGTTAATGCCACGCTAAAATGTGTACGAAGCCGCCCCATTGTGTACTTTGCGTATTCGCTTTTATTACTTCAGTTTATTGGTGAAAAGGGCATCGGGCAGTTTGTTCCATTCTTCTATTAGTTTGTTTGGTTTAATCTGGTGTTGGTTTGCAAATGTTGGTTACCAATATGGATGATGGTCGAATGTTGTTTTAGGTTAAATACAATTGCGTGTATGTGTTTGTATTTGCTACTTTAAAAGGCAATTTTTGAAATTGGGTGCTGGTAAAATGTATTGGCTGTATTTTGTTTTTAAATTGAATGGCTTTATTTTTAGCTGGATGATTCTGTGGCTTAGGATTCCGTTAATGTTTGCGGGCGATTATGTGGTTTTGATTCTCAGATGGGGCAGTGTTATTTGGTGATTTTGTAAGCAAATACAGCAGCATCATACATAGTCTGCCGCTTGTATCCCTAAAGGGATCGATAGAAGTAAACACGTTTCTAGACTGTAAAACTTTAACTAACTTCTAAATTATGTAAAAATAGTGTTTTCACTTTGCTCGACCCGAGAATTGAACCCGAGATCACATGTACATCAGTAGAATACATTCTTGACGCGAAAAATCAATAAATTTATTTTGAAATTAAACAAATTTACACGGATTACATCGCATTGTTTATTGTTTATAAAATACTATTATTACATAATTTTGAAACGGGGAGACAGTCTCCCCGTGAACATGGCTGCCGAAAAGCAGCCGGAAAACGTCGGGGAAAGTGTAAAATTAAGTCTAAATAGTTTTATAATTTAAATAGCTTAAATAGTAGTAAACAGTAACTAGTAAGTGTTTAACAATAGTAGTTTAAAGTTTCAAAATTATGTAATAATAGTGTTTTATAAAAAATAAACAACGCGATAAAATCCGTATAAATTTGTTTAATTTCAATGTATGTAACATTCGCGTAAACATAAGACAATCTATACATCTATACAAATAAATAAAATTGAAGTGTCTGTTTGTAATGTCAAAATAACATTTTTTTATCTAATGCATATGAAAGTATATAAGGTACCTATACGAAAACAACTATTTTTAAAATTTTTGTCTGTCTATCTGTCTGTCTGTTTGTTCCGGCTAATCTGCGAAACGGCTGAACCGATTTTGACGGGACTTTCACTGCCAGATAGCTGATGTTATAAGGAGTAAGTACTTTGATTTTAGAAAAAAAAGAGGTTCCGCGGAGACAAACATTTTTTAGTTAAAATCTACGCTGACGAAGTCGTATGTAACAGCTAGTATTCAATAAATTTATTCTTAAAAAGTACAGTGGATTGTACAAACTGTAAAACAGCGAAGTATCGACACAAATAATACCCAGACTTGGAATAACAATTTCTTGCTCACATAATTTTGTTTCACATGTGAATATAACCCACAACATTCGGTATCCTAGTAGTACCAAAGCGGTCACATAAGCCACTGCGTCATCTGTGCAGTCAATTAAAAATACTTAGTAAGATAACTATTTTAATATAAAGCAAAGAATTTCGTATTCATATATGAGGTTCAAATGTGGCAATATTCCTATAGGACGTACAAATGAGTTTGAGAAAATCGCTTCAATATATCTAATAATGAGCGAATTTCATGAGGTCTAAAGCGAAGGTGGAGGCTCAAAACTCCGGTATAATTTTCTAATTCCGCCTCTATGGCGCGGATTTTATTGCGTTTCGGTTTCCCTAATGCTGAAATGCGACATAAACTTCGCCTTCCTGACCCATTTAGAAGGATATTGTTGGGGCGTACACGGTTCAAATTTCTATTGCAAGCTTAAAAATATTCGTCCCTTTCTTAATACTAAGAAGCAAAAGAGACGGCGGGTTTTCGCGATAAGTCTAGTAACCCGGTTCAAGGAGGCTCTCCCCTTGAAGGTTGTTCTAAGGCAGGTCGCAGGGCGCCTGTAAATCACTTAAGACGAACGGGATCGGGGCCCGTGGCAGTTAAAGTTCCTGTTTTTGCTCACCGGGGAATGGAACGCGACGATAAGAAATATTTGAAACAGTATACGTTAACCTCGTTTTATGCTTTTCCTAAATTAGATGCTTTAGGTTTTTTCGTGCAATTTATGTTTTTGTTGTGATTCTTTTTCCAAATGTAGCCGTTTTTTTCGTCTAGGTGCTTGGTGAATTAAATATTTGTAGGAATAAATACATGATTAAAATTCTTTATAACAATTACACACACACATTTATGTATATATCAATGGTATCGGCAACATTATATATAATAGTGTTCGCCGTGTCATCGAAATTCAACCATAATCATTAAATTTAAGGCATACATATATAAATTTATTTATACCCAACATAAAAGGAGAAAATCGGTTGAAAACAGAAGTGAAAATGGTACTGAAATATTTGTCTTTACATATACAAAAAAGAATTCACTATTCCAAAATTTTATTAATTGGTTAATAACAGAGGAAAAGAAATTGATAACACTAAAAGCTTGTATTGACAAACTTTTAGTGTTATAATTTTTTTCCTTTGTTAGTTATCGTTGTTTTTTTTTGTTGTTTCAAAGCTCAATAGCTATGAAACAAAAAAAAGACAAGCGTAATATTGTCTTCTGTTTACGCGAATGTAATTTATTGAAATTAAACTACTATATACGGATTTTATCGTATTGTTTATTTGACACTTTATTACAAAATTTAGAAACTGTTACACTACTATTACTATTAAACTTTACTAATTTTTAAGCTAAGGAACAGTTTCTAAATTTTGTAATAAAGTGTCAAATAAACAACGCGATAAAATCCGTATATAGTAGTTTAATTTCAAAAAAAGACAAGCGTTTAACTAACAGAAAAAAAAAATATACTGAACTGTTTGTCTTGGCATATTTATAAAATTAGGCGTGAATCTATGTATGTATGTATGTATGTATTTATATAAAGATGTGCGTCCATAACCATGTGAAGTCGGTGTCGCGGTGTGCACTACTGTATTCGAATAGACCGTATTGTTTTGTTCGAATGTAATTAAGTGCGTTATTAATTACAATTATTGTAATTTGATCATAATAAATAATTGGAAAATTGATAACTGTTGGTTGGTGGTTTAATTGAACTGATCACTTTGTCAATTGGCATGTCTGTTGTTCGCCTCACGGAAGAAAATTGTGCTATCCAAAGACACTGCATCAAAAATTCAGTGTTCTTGGTATAACAATGTTTGCCCCAAAAATTATACGTTTATTTTTGTGTGGCTGAGGGAAATCCCTGCGCAAAAAATAAGAAATACAAATAACGAATTCATGGAATAATTTATGCATTTGTCTACAAGTTAAAGTTGAAATTGTAGGTGTTTAAATTATTTTAATACAACCACGTAATATGGCAAACAATATGTTTCATACGAAATCGCCAGGGGGCGAGTATTTCTTGAATGAAAACCCAACAGCATATATTAAGTACATACAGCTGGGAAGCAAACCCGATTTAGGATGATCAATATTTGTGCAAGCGGCCATAATGCTAATATCATATAACGTTATATTCTTAATGCTGTAAGTATATAAGTTTAAAACATCTTCAAAATAAATGACAGAAGAACATCCCAACTAATATTAGTATGTTTATTGATTCGTTCAAGGATGCTACAGATCGAACTGATTTTTTGCATAAGGATAGTTTATTTTCCATCCCGAAAATACTATAATGCCTATGCGATGGAGTTTTAGAACCAAGTGACCGAAGCTACGGGTAAAATATAGTATTTATTTAATAGTTCACTTTAACCTGAAATTTTGAGAGTTTTTATTAGAATTAGCTTTAAAAAGGTTTTATTGCGAATCAGTCTTTAATCACGTAATAAGGCCATAAATCTTATACACTGGTACCGAACGACGAACTTCAAGTTTACGAAGCATGGAGCAACTATAGAAACTCGAATTGTAAACTTTAGTTAGAGCAGAGGGCACGTACCCGGCAAACTACGAGTAAATAAAGTGACTTCGCCACCTCCGTCTGACTCTGTGACCGAGGAACTAGTGGTAGGGTTGGCCAAGTTAACTGCTTAATTATGTGTCTACTTGATGTAAACACGTATTTGAATATGTGACTTATAGTTCTTTTGAATACGTGGTAGTGGTATCGATAACGAGTCTGTTGGACTTTGTATTCTATTTTATTTTAAAATATGTCTATGTCAGCATATAAAAGATCTACCATGACAGGGAACAAGAAGATAGGGAAGTATGTGATGAGCATGGAATGTACAATTTTATATGTGGGGTCAAAACTAGTTATTAAAAGTGATGTTGTTTCTTCTAATGATCAGCACCATACGTGCAGTCTTTTAAAAAACAACAAGAAAGATCATTACGAACAACAAACCAGCCACTGTCTACAGTGTCCACAGAGATCATCGCAGTATATGAAGTTCGCTAAATTCTTCTATTTCTTAAATTTTGTAGCCATCGCTTTACAAAATTGTATAATCGTTCCGTGAGCGCGTACATTTGTCATTACTATGTTTATAAACGTACTGACACAGAATAAATTAGGACTACACTTCTTTCATAGAGAAGTTACGATATAGCACAGAACTGCTTTTTAAATAAAAAAGTATAGCTTCTCAGATTGGATCATAGAAAGGATTTCCTACTAATATTATAAATGAGAACCTTCTTTTTTACTATGTTTTGTTGAAAAAAGACAACTCTCGTAATAGCAAGGTGACCGCTTACATGGTACGCCATTTGTACAGAGTGCAGTCAGTGTGAAGACTTTTAGATGTTCATTACTTAATCAGGCGTTAATAGTAAAATGTATTTGGACGCAACTTGACACATAGATAGACCAGGAACTAGATTAACACATTGTTTGTTCTTGTAAGCGTTTCTGTGAGATTTTCGCGAACGAAGCCGTGGGCAGAAGCTAGTAGGTATATATAAGTAACTTCTCCATTTATATCTGCAATCAAGTACGTAGTGTAAGCCAATTGCCGGTAAAAATATGACCACCGTAAATACCTTTTGGAAAGTGCATCAAAAAGTGGCCGGAAGATTATGGTAATGATACCTTGCCTAAGTGGGATTGCAAAAGGTGCACAATATTTTGTATAATTTACGATTTCAGTGTTAATTTTGTTTGTGTTTACTTGCTTGTATAGCTAAAATATGATACCAGTCAGTTGTAATTTTAAGCTAGCAACGTAATATATCGTAATATAAACTAGATCTAATGTTAAAAATCTTAAAAAAGTTAAATACTTTATAGCCCCTCCGCCCGCCCCCGCGGAGGAGTATGCGTCAATGTACCACGTAAAGAAAAGTTATAGTAGTTAATTATCTTAAATATATTATCTATTTCCCTAATTATTTACAGCAAAATTTAAGGTACTGTCTAGTACTTTTCGTAAATTTAAAAACTTTACCTACTTGTAACATGTATTAATTATCTGCTTTGTTTGTCCTGCGGCCTAAGTTTGCGGTCATGTTAACGTTTGATCTTGAGATCTCGGGTTCGGTCCGAGTCAGGATAGTGACATTAGATACACTTGCTCACGCACTTGCTCACGCATTAATAAACTACGGACTTATTGTGTATGGTAGAACATTTACTACTTATTTAAATGATATAAAAACATTACAAATAAGACTGCTTAAATATATTGTAACAAAGAAGGAGAAGGATATGTGTAAGAAAGATTATGAAAAGTTATTTAGCATCTGTAAAATATTACCAATACATAAACAAATAAAGTATTTAATAGGTTTGGAATATTATTATAGTGACCAGTACAAAGTGTTTGTTACAAATAGATACAATACTAAAAGAGTGAGAGATGATAATCTAGTTAAACCAAAAATAATAAATTATTATGGAGAGAGAACAAATAAGTATATAGTACCACTAGTATTTAATAGTTTAGATATATTAAGACAAAACCCTAAATTAAGCACATACTTGTTAAAAAAAAGAATTAAAGATTCTTTGCTCGATGACTGTGACGAGCAGTAAAGTAACACATTTAACATAGATTTTATAAACTTACTCACATGTATATTTTGCACATTTTATATATCGGATAATTTTGATAATTATGTATCCTATCTTGGTGGGTTATTAATTTAAGAGCGCTTCTCGCCGTTAAACGAATACGTTTGGCGAGTTCACTAGTCATAAGATAAAATGTAACTTAACTTTGATTAATAAAAAAAAAAAAAAAAAAAAATAGTTCTGCTAAGAAATAATTAATACTAGATGTTCCCGCGGTTTCACCCGCGTTTATCGTTACTGCGCCGCCCCCGTGGGTCGTAGCGTGATGTTATATAGCCTATAGCCTTCCTCGATAAATAGGCTATCCAACACTAAAAGAATTTTTCAAATCGAACCAGTAGTTATCACGCAGAATAAACCAGGAGAAAGATCGTTTGTACTATGTCTGTAATGGGTAATTATTTTGCTGCGATGTTATTTTAAAACTGCTATATCTCCTAAGATATTCATTGAAATCGAATGATGTAAAGGGCAATTTTATTTTAAATTAAATACTTGTGATGAATAACGTATTTATTTGGATAAGGATTAATATCATGTTTATAAAAATACCTTCACAAATAATGCATTATTTTAGAACAAATTTCGTTAGCATAAAAATGGTTATAGTGAGCCAACCTTAAAAGATAGACATATGCTGTCGCGGACTTTTTTTTAAAACTTTTAAAGGGGAACAATTCTGTCATACATGATTTTTGCGAAACTTTAACTGTTTACGCAGCGCACGCAGCGGAAGCTCTCAAAAGGAAAAAATACTCTCCGATTTTGAAACATTCTTCATTGGTGCTCCGCTCCTATTGATCTTAGCGTGATGATATATAGCCTATAGCCTTCCTCGATAAATGGGCTATCTAACACTGAAAGAATTTTTCAAATCGGGCCAGTAGTTCCTGAGATTAGCGCGTTCAAGTAAACAAACAAACAAACAAACAAACAAACAAACTCTTCAGCTTTATAATATTATAGTATAGATTAGTATAGATGTGCTCAGTTAACTTCAATGCCGTTGCCAAATACACCATCATGATCCTGATATTAATTTTAAGGCTAACTATTTATTTATTTAAGGATTTCCAACAAAGAAATATACAATAACATACATTATAAAGCAATAATAAAGTTCTTAGCGTGTATAGTCCCTCAATTATAGGAAACCACAGCTTGCAAATTATAATTACAACTAAACTAACAACTTAATTAAAGAAACAAACAGAAAACATAAAATTTATTTATATTCATAGCCTGCATATAAACAAGTAGTTATTACCAAAATTATATATTATCAATTAATAATTTTACAAATTGCCGTGCGGTTTTAGATCTTTATAAATTAGTTAAAGAGTTTGATCACAAGTTTCTAATATTAGCAGCCCTGGTTGCAGTAACAAATTAGAAACTTTGTGTTGGATATAGAGGGGATGTGTTGTTCCAATAAATTGTGCCGATAGTCCCCGAGTTGGACACGGGCCGATAAACTTGCTTCGTCTGAGACAATCCCCACTGTTGCGAAATATTGATGAAACTTCACTAGCGCGGGAACAACTTGTGTTGCTGGGTGGTCAATATGTTGTGATGTTGGTATACTTTTAGATGTATCTATAGACTAGTATTGCATTGTATTTTCAAGAAACTCAAATAAATAATAAATTCAATCTTAATTCTCCTTCTTAAAGCCGATTTTCAATTATTAAGTTTATGAAAATAGTCTGACTTTTGTACCAAATCCCACACATTATAAACACTATATTTTTATATCAATAGTACGTACAATGTATACTAATCATTTATTACCTTTCTGTGTTATTTAATTGCCAAGTCAACCGACACCTAGAAGGTGTATAAATTAAATGACCTGTGTGTGATTCGAACCAACTACATTCAGCGCGTAATCAGCGGTGAGGCGACCGCTTGCCCGCTACGCCATCCTTATACTATTAAAGTATTTAATGTAATTGCAACTATGGTTAGTTAGATAGTGATGTAGTTCAGTGCAAGTCAAGTAAGTCCTCGCCCTTCGTAATTTATTAGTTTAACTTATCGGATAATTAGGTTAGTGCGGGGACACTTGGGGGCAGTTTGTCAGAATCCCGCCGACGAGCAAGTTCATTTCGTTTCACTTTATTGTTCTCGAAGTTAGTACACTTGTTCTAAACTATGACGTAAGAAAGTTATCCGCTAATTACGAACTACAAACTTATTTATCGGTTTTTGGAGCTTTTGTCTAGAACGATGTCACTTTCATTTCTTTATTGGATTTTCTTTATGTCGTCGGGGAGAATGAGTGTCAAAGAAAACTCTTCTAGTGCATATAATCACTCTTATGCTTGAACGCTTAAACAGAAGTATAGAAGACATATTTAGTCTGCTATGTTTTTGTTCTGCTTTATTGATTGAGGGCCCCGGGATGGCACAGCAGGCAGCCTTGCCGCTGTCGGCGCGCTGAGTGTTGTGGATTCGATTAACTCACTGGACAATTGTTATCTTGCAATACAGGGCTACGAAACTAGCATGTAATACTTTTTTTAAACAAGATAACAACGTCCCAAGTGATAGGAAGCAGACCTATTAACATCAACTGGACACAATTCTGGACTAAGTTCTAGCTAATTTATTCACAGTATCCGTGCTGTTACTTTCGAGAAAAAGCCAATTCTACTTTGTTCGTCCTGGGGATGAAACTAACTAATTAACTTGTGGGCTAAGAATCCAGTCCTACTATTGTAATTCTAACTAGTATTATGAATTGGTGTTTGTTTGTTTGCTCTTACATGCTATATGAAGCAATTAAAAAACTAAAACTTTTACCGATCTGGATAATTGAAATGTATGAATATTAGTTACTTTCCAATATAGTTAAACGAATTATACTGCACAGTGTAGGACCTATTTTTATTATACCGTGAGAATACAGCTATGGCGGCAAAACTGATCGTGTATCGTGAATATAGAACAATTGTAGCGGAGCGAGCTCTTTTATGGCTCATAGTGTAGAGTTAAGTAGTAACTGCGTTTAAATAAATACTACAAATGGTATGTTAAGATAATATTTATTTTAAAGTCAATAATGGTAAAACACTTAGCACTTAACAACTGATAACTAAATGGTAAATGAATAGTAAAAATGGTAAATTCAATGGTAAACTTAATGGCTTAATAGTACTTGAGCTCGGTCGCTGCTCGATTGTGTGTGTGTTTAGAAAGTCGAATATAATTATAAAATTAACGCGTCTCAAATGTGCATGCAATGCACACATGTAAAGCGCTGAGCTGTTCGGATGCGTAGCTCCGAACAACAATAAACAACGCACTTTCATCACTGGCTTAATATTCAATTCACAGTTCATCGACCTATACATCTCAACAACTAGCATAAAAATACAAGAAAAATGTTAAGAAACATTTCTTACGCCTGCATTATGCGGCCGTGTTTCTCCCAAGACACGTACATGGTTGGCGGGCGGAGCGGAACATAAAAACTACCTTCCGTTACCGGTGCGCGGACCCCGGGCCCCAGACTACACCTAAACGTTCATGTCTAACAGATAAAACGTGCTGTTGAAACTTTACGTCTACCTCTGCCAGGCTACTGATTAAATTGAAGCTATTTGCCAAGAATTCCCTGCCAAAGGATCGTATGATTTTGAAAAATGCTCTCGTGAACTTTTGATGTGCTTATAGAGATATCTCGTTGAGTTTCACTTAGAATTTGTGGTGTAGGTTTTGTTTGTTTATTTATTACGTGTTATGGGTATTTCAGTTAGTGATTAGAGAAGGAAAGTATCATTACACATAGACATAGTCTCTTTATAGAAAAACATACACAAAAGAAATGCATTCTATTTACCCAGTAATTATACAGGAGAAATCATGTGCGTATCTACTGTAAACATACTTTTGCTATATACGTATATATATAGATATCATTATATAGATACTTAATAAATACGTAGTATGATACAACTAATAAACAAATGGTTGTAGTAGAATAATAAAAGTACTATCTGCCGATGCAGAGGGAACTATTATTATCAATACGAACCCCTTCCGTGTCACAAAACAGAAAACAAATGGTTCCATTACAGAAAATAACATAGATACCGTCCGGTCCCATGTGCGCTAGCGTCAAGTTTGTAATTAGATAACCATCGAGCAATTCGTTCGTGCTTGATTCCACTAACGATCGAAATGTTCATATGTACGTGAATTCAAACGGCCATTATAGCGATGTTCCGACATTACATTACAGAAATGTACAGTTAGCATGACAGCTGATGGACAAGGGTAGATAGTGCTCAAAAATGCGATGTAACTATAATGACAAGCCCAAGACGATCTAAAAAAAGTGGGGCTCAGTGTGCCGTGCAGGTCCTAGACTGGGATTCACCGTCAGCAGAAACGGGAACCGTGAAGAGAAGAAGATCATCGTGTCCTGAGAATACGGGCAAGAACTCTGTGCCAATACACGACGCCATATTCGAAGTTCAAACACCTTCAGATTCCGGCAGTGGAACCTCACGAAGTATCGAGGATAACGATAAATCAGATTCTTTAACAGAAGTGGAAGAAAGAATATCGTGTATTATCAATGAGAACCGATCCTCACAAAGTAATTCCGAGTCGAGCGACGTAGATATAATTATAGATACTATTTTAAGTAATCCTAGTGAAAATTTATTTGAAACTGTGCAAAATGAACCACTTTTATGTCATCGTGGCAAAACTTTTATCAAACAAGAAACGATATCTATTAACGCGAAACAAAGTAATGTTTCTGATGCGGTCCCCCACGATAAAAAGGTCAAAGCTCGACTTAAAACCCCCGCACCAATAAAGAAACTAAACAAAACTTTTGAAATTAGCAAAAATAGTTCTAAGTTAGTCAAAGAACCTGCAAGAAGTCAAGATAAAGCGAGTGTTTTACCTGTTTATAAGAGTACAGTACAGGGTGGTAGTATAGATTTGAATTCAAGTCAAAAGAAAAAACCTACAACCAAATTAAGATTACCTTTTTCACCTGCTAGAACAATGGACAAGCCAAAAATAAATTTCTTTCAAAACAAACCTAATTTACAAGAAAGCAAACCATCGCCTTTATTATCATCGCCAGTAAGAAGAACCATATCAAACGAATACGTACGACTTAAGTTTACAAACGACACTGTGATTAGGCGAACTATTGATGGCAAGTCTGTGCCAAAGATTACACCAAAGATACAATCTATAATACCAGAAAGCCCTGTAGATAGTGAAGATCCTTTCCTTAATCTAAGTCCAAACAAAAAATATACAGTGACGGTGAACAATAAAGTGAGATGTGACAAGGACAACTACGTGATTTTTGACCCCAATACGGGTTTTACGCCTGAAGCACTTAGGAACTCGCGGATTCCTTTAAAGTCTCCAACCGGGGAAAAGTCACGAATTCCGCTTAAATCACCGGGCGGTGAAAACTCAGGCTTAGTGCGTAAATCGGCCAATGTAAGTGATACGGACAGTGGTATTCTATCACCAAATTCTCCAGTGGAAACAAGTGAACAAGGATCTGCGTACTACGTCAATGCAGCGGCGTTTAGTGAGACGGCGAAGAAATGTGGAAGTGAGATCGATATCACCATACTCGATCCAGGATTAGCAAAAAAGGCTGCGGAGCAAATTCAGGTGAGTTTAGTATAATTTTCTCATTACAATTCAATTATTTTCTTTATAGCTCGTAAAAGGAGAAACGTTAGACATTCGAACACCGAAGTACGCCGTAATGCCGAAGTTGAGAAATTGACAGCAATTTTTCTCACACTAAAAGATCGTAGATATAATTTAACTTCGCGTGAAACAGTCATTTTTCATGGCAACAGTTTAGAACAACACGCCCCGGTCCGCCGGATGTATTTTTTTGAAGTGCCGCCTTAGGTGATAATATTACTGTTTCTACAAACGTAGCTTACGCGTTAACGATTTTGTTACGAAATAAATATAATAAAATAACTAATGAAATAAAAATTACTGATTTTTTTTCGTGATAAGATACGGCAATAGATTTCTTTTTACTTTCGTTGCAAAGTCTAAATAGTTCTGGAATATATGATTGAGATTTAATGTTTACAGATAGATACTATTTTATATAAATAAAGAAAATTCGTAATATTTTTTATAACAAGAAGTATATTATGTCGTAGACACTTTAAGCTACTTACAGCGCCATCTAGTGGCAAGTGGAAACATTAAATATTCAAAAAATATGAAACTCTAGTTTAATAATTTATCCTAACTAAAACGTGTAAATGAAATATCAATAATACAATAATAGCGTTTGATAATTATAACCTTAATATCTCTAATACAATAAACTTCTATAATCATTTTAATCTCGCTACTGAGGTTCTTGCTGAGTTAGTTCCGCTACTTGCCGATAGATGGCACGGCAATAAAATGCCAAAAGATATATCGCCATCCCCTTGCCCGTTCATTTGTTTAGATCACTTGTTGTGATATATATCGCTCTACATTGGCTCATTATTCGGAAGCAATCGTGCAGTTAATTTTCAAATGGGCCCATTTAGCAAAATAACGAACGGAGTGGCGGCGTGTGCCGGGGCTGACTTTTGTAATCGGTGTAGTTTGTACTACACGTATGTTGGGAATGGGTTTGTATGGACAATTGGTGTCTCGCTAGCATTGTCTGCTGTCTGCCCGTTATTGTTTGTGTTTGATGATGTGCGGCAATAGATGTTATCATTAAGATCATTTTTAGATCGTTCTTTTTGTTCGCATGTCAGGGGAGAGATGTTTTATGATCGTCGTGTAATAATACCTACAAATTAGTGTATGTTTTACTTTATACCTACCTATCTAAATTTGTGCTTAGAAGTAAGATATATTTTAATTTACCTATCGATGGACTTAGTTCGCACTGTATAGCAATTTTACATACACACATAATGTCACGAGTAGATATATCCTCAAAGGGTGAAGGAAGACGTCTATTTCACCAAAATTTTGTCAAGTATGGATTTAGATGCCTCGTGGTAAGGCACTAGGGGCATTATTGACGTTCACTGCCCATATTTCCAGAAGCCTGGCTGCTACTGAGAATATTCCGAAAGAAAAACCCAATAACTATTTTCCCGACCTAGGCTTCGAACTAGAGATCTTAGGCATAGCAATCGCGTTCAATACCACTGCGATCAATGTAAATTCTCTTCTCTTCATTCATAAATCAATGATAATATATTATATACTCTAAAGTAATGTCGTAAATAAAAATCATTGTGTGGGAAAGCATGAATTTATTTCGTTTGAAAAATTTCGAGCGATATTCTTTAAACGACAGAGTTTATCAGTTTCAATAGCGCTCTAGGCAATCGGATATTGCGATACAAGCTTATCGATATTATTGGGCAAAGTTCCAGTTTCCAGCTTTATGATATCGAAATGTTGGATAAACCAATTATTTAAGTCAGTAACGGTACGTAGCAAGCCAGTTGTAAAGCATATACCATTTAGATAATTATTTATATGTAGGAAATAATCTATTTTGAAATTATATTTGCATTTCTTGCAATTATGAGTCATAAATGCAGTTTTGTCTATGCTAGTTAAGTCTATTTAGTGATTTTCTCTTAGTTTTTACTCTTGACTACTCGGATATGGCAGTGATTTAAGTAGGCCATTGCCCTGTGGTGATGTGAGCCCGGCATTTCTGTGTTTGTGTAAAGCTCCTTGCGACACTGGCCTTTTGCCTGGTAAAAGATTTGTCTCTTTCTAAATATATATAACATACATATTTCTTGTTTAGGCCACCCGTAATTTACAAAATTTCTTGCCACCCTGTGCAAGATACGTCCACTGTCTGTGTTCTGCAAATTTGAGGGTAGGTATCACTTGACTTTTAGGTTATGGGTCGTTCTTGTGAATTTTTGACGAGCAAAATAAATAAAAAATAAAAAAAACTGTTTCACCTCTTGGTCAGAAAATATCAGTCAATTGTACACCTTTGGATATTACCAAAACTGTTCCAAATAGAATTAGGATCTAATCTCAACCTCTAATGTATGTACTTAATAAACATCATATGTGAACATAAATTACACTTCAGTTCACATTTATTTTGACGATTATTCGACTAGATCGGAACTCTATTTTAAACAGTTTTAATTACGAGAATTGGCCGTCAGGACATTATAATATTAAATATATTTAGAGATTATTTACGAAGTTTACAATATAAGTACAATAGGATTCTTTATAAGTACTATGTATGCCTTAAGATAAAAATAACTCAAACAAACAGCTGTACTTGACATTATTTAAGTAAGCATCACATCGATATTCAAAAGAAACTTACTGACGTTACTATTACGTCATTACAACATAATTGACACACTTCTTTCTACCGATAACTATCGAAAACCGTTCCTATTGAAAGAATCGATGCGACGTGACGCTTTATGCAATAATCGCAAATGCAAATAGCTCCAAACAATAGCGTGACGTCAATTAAGGATAGCGTCGACATTTTGCAAACAATCAACGGTACTACGCGGCAACTACAGAAACGATATTGAATCTAATTTCGAAACTGACTGAAAGAGAAAGCTATATAACTGAGTGATTAGAAAGAGACAAAAACAGAAAGCAGGGCCTGTAAATAGACTATAGACCTAACTTTCAAACTGTAACGGTCTTATAAGTAGGCGAGTGCATTCGTAGTTTTATTTGTAATTTAATTTGCAATCGCTAGTCGAATCGCATTCGATGCATTGACTTGTGAGAATCACCTGCCTGATTACCGACGCCGCATGGCTTGAATATATAAATGGTTCACGTCTAGGAACGTAGCTAAAGAACGGCTGGCGGTCATGATGTGCAGTTTTGTGGCGTCACATTAGCCGGCGACAGCGACGGTAAAGAGGTTAATGTGTGGGGTTATTGATACTATTGTTTACAGAATATAAATATGTGATTGTAAGTTTGCGTGCGATTGTGGAGTTTAAGATTCGATTTCCTGGTCGAGAAAAGTGTTTTAGGGTATTTTTCAGGCAATTACCTGAAGTAGAACGAAGTCACGTACCCGGTTGAACGCATGAGGCTCGTCCTCTGTTATTTGAACCTACTTATAAAATCACTTTTTACACAATACCTACTAGATTTCGCTCCGGAACTACACTCGCGCGGTGTCATTATCTGTATGTTTGTCAGATATAGCTTGCTTTAAGTAAAAATATTTTAAAATCGATTAAGTAGTTACGGAGGTTGCCCTCGATTTAATAATGTACAAGCAAATTTTATATCTTTACATTAGTACATATACAAGGTTATTCTTAGTATAGTGAAAACCTCTCAGAGGGTGATTATACTTGTTACTATGTTCTGGAACATGTTCATTTTGTCGAAGTTAAAGTCCAATTTTGTATAGAACAGCGGTTTTTCCCGCGATTTCGGCAATGTCCCAGAACAAAAGTTGTTCATAATAACAAGTAGGTAGATATAATCACCCCTTAGAGGTTTTCACTATACTAAGAATAACCTTGTATACAGAGCCACGCGACAGAGATACAGCTTTGCCTACATCTTAGACCCACAAACTGCACAACTATGTGGCAAACACCGAGCTGCTACTGAGATTTTCTTGACAGAAAAGCCTAATGACACTTTGCCCTACCCGAGAATCGAGACCTCATGTACAGCCGTTAGCGAGGCGTTCTATTTAATAAACATATAGGTATATCTTTATAAGTAAATTGCTACAAAAATTTAATTCATAGATATGCCCTCACCGTACTTAGATCGCACAAAAAATGTGTCTATACGTAGAAGAGTGAGCTCATACATTAGATATACAGCAATAATGTACAATTATCAATATTATGAGGAAGCGTGATAATAAATACTATTATTATGCTCATATTGAAAGCTGTAGTTTTATAATTTAGATGTTATGTTGGCAATTGTGTGTCAGATGTAAAAAAGTTTTAAACATAGTAGGTAGCATCTATGATTTCAATCTTTGATTTGCTATACATATGTATAAACACTAGATCATGCCCGCGGCTTTGCTCGCGTTTATCTAGGTTATGTCAATAAATACCTATCCCTCAGAAACAGTACTTTTTATTGGATGTAAGATCCCTATGTCCTTCTCTGTACCTCTGACAATCCGAAATTTCTTGAAGATTGGTCGAGTAGTTAAGGCGGGACAAACACACAAATGAATCCACATTCGCTCCCGACAACGTGTAGGTATGCGAAATTCTAGATGATTGGTCGAGTAGTTTAGGCGTGAAAGTGTAACAAACACATAAACGAACGCACATTCGCATTTAAAATATTAGTTAGGACACGCCATTCAGTTTGTTCATTATTGAGCATGTCTCTCGCATTGATTGGTATAATGGACGGGTCGAGGTGATCGTCCTGTTTAACATATTAGGGATGCAAATTAGAGGCCGCTCTGTGATACCTGTTTGATTTTAGCTTCAATTACTGAATAGAATAAGTAGACGTGCTTGCTGGATGACGCTTAGGGACTTGTTGTGACACGCATGGGATTGATGAAGCATATGATTAATTGTTACGATAGTGGAAGATGTTATTTGAGTAATTTCCTTTTATGTAACATCATCCACTGTCGTAGATAGACAGTCGTAATTCTATATCTGTATATATACAGATATAGAATTACGACTGTCTATCTCCGAAAGGGTTCGTAGACGTGTATTCATGTGTCCATATCATAATTATATCTGGGGGGCCTTTTATTTACTGTCTACCAGGAGTACCATATTATCTGTCCACCTGCAGTTACAAGGAATTTTATAACAAAAACTGAATAGTTTTTCCTGTTTTCGGTATAAATGTAAGGGATTGGACAGTAAATATATGCATTAACGTAGAATGATAATTATATCAGCGAGACGGTATGGCTATATATTCTTTGATTGAAAACTATTATTTTATTAGGAAATTGATGTAGGGAATGGAGAGCAGAAATTTAGGTTTAGTGGCGCTTTGGGGAAGACTTACGGCTAGCATTTAAATACCAAAAGTTAAGGGACAGTTCGCGTAGTAAAAATCTGATCAAAATAATTAGTGTCACAAAATTAAATATCGTAAAGTAATGGTATACGCTTAAATTTTTTTTTTATACATATTAGGTGGCAAACAAGCATACGGCCCACCTGATGGTAAATGGTCAACGTAGCCTATGGACGCCTGTGACACCAGAGGCATCACTTGCGCGTTGCCGACCCTTTAGAAAAGGAAGTTGGAAGGAGAAGGAGCGGGATGGGGGAAAGGGGGTGATTGGGCCTTCGGCACTCTCACTCACTGGACGAAACACAACAGTAGGAATACTGCTATTTCACGTCGATATTCTGTGAGAGGGTAGTCCTTCCCTGGTCGAGCCGGCCCATTCATGCTGAAATCAGCGAGGCTCTACTACTATAAACGTCAAATGTGAACTGAAAATGCATTTCTGGTTACATTTGATGTTTATTAGTCTGGAACTCAATCTTGAACTTATTTTATTACGAGAATTGGCGATAAAGAACAATGGTGGTTGAATTAAGATAGTAAAGGTTCAAACTGACAAATGTAAGCATGATTTTATTGGTATTTTTTTATCTTCTTAGCATAATTTTCTAACGATTCATTTCAAATTCGATTATCAGCACTCGTTCCGCGAATATAGAAACCCATTCCTATAGTACAAGATGGATAAATAAAAAATACCTACTTTTAGCAAAAGACATTAGACATTAATGAGATGACAATGTGATTTCTACAAATAAATAAATGAACACTCCGTACATTAACGTGCGTCGCGTGTCAACTTAATAGAGTTTCTATTGTATATACTACTAGCTTTTGCCCGCGGCTTCGGTCGCGTTAATTTAGAATTTGACAATCAATTCGGGTTGTAGTCTCCTTGTAATAATATAATTCAATCATGATTCGAAAGACACGTGGTGCCATCTATTATCATAAGAACGTTATCGTTGTTTTTCTCGGAAACAGTATTTTTTTTCGGGATGAAAGGTAGCCTATGTCCGTTTCTGTACACCTGACAACGAATACGCAAAATTTCAGGATGATCGGTTCAGTGGTTTAGGCATGATAAGGTAACAAACAAGCAAACAAACAAACTCATTTTCGCTTTTATAATATTAGTTAGGATACTAATCTGATTTCACTGTTCCAAGGTCTTTCCTTGACATTCAACGTGTCTCATAACGTATCATCAATAAAATACGTACATTATTTCTAACTATCAAACCGCCCTGGCTTTGCGCGGGTAGTACAAAGCCTTAACCGTCCTCATGAATCACTTTGTCTATTGGTGAAAACCGCATGAAAACCCGTTCGGTAGTTGTTGAGTTTATCGCGAACAGACGTGGCAAAGGACTTTGTTATATAATATGTAGTGAGACTAGGTTTTACCTGCGGCTTTGCTCGCATAAATGTAGGCTAGATTAGGTTAGGTTAGTAACAATTCTTTTTTCTGGATGAATGGTACTCTATGTCCTTTTCTGTTCCCCTGAGAACTTATATGCAAAATTTTATGATGATCGGTCGTGTAGTTAAGGCGTGAAAGCATAGCAAACAAACAATAAATCAAACTTACATTCGCATTTATAATATTAGTTAGGAGTTAGTATTCAAGTATATTTATACTTTCAAAATTTTTATGCTCTCTTGTAAAAGTGACGGTAACCTAGTAAAATTGGTGGTTGAACGCTAATGAGTGATAAGGGCGCGTGGGGCTATGCAAACACTCGTGCAGGAGGAGCCCCGCTTTTAAGAGCGCTTCAGGTAAACGGGTAAACGCTCTTTCGCTTACACAAACCCTGAAAATGTAGCCTCTCTTAATTTCAGGGGTGAAGTTGTGTCGGTAAAGAGTTATAATTGCGAGTTAATTTAGGGTGTTCACGCTTTATGTGTTTATACAATGTCGTATAACATTTTTGGGCGGGCGGCTTTTTTATATATAGAGACATATTCCTTACAAAGAAATATCAACCTCATTATACCCTGATCTAAATACACAATAATTGACTTGATTACTTAAAGGCTTTTTCAAATTAGATCTCTTAATATATCTATTAGGTAAGTCCCCATGTCATAAATATTAATTAACCTTAAAGCCAGCTAGCAGTAATTCTCTCTTTCTCCGATTTTTCACATGCCATTAGTATAGTTCATAATTTGGAGAATTCTTTTTTTTTTCATGCGATGACCGAACTGCCTAGATGGAAAGACTTAAAAGTCTATTTGTCTGACACATCATTTACATACCTAGTCATGTTGACAACAATGCATATAAACTACTTATTCCAATAAAGAATAACAATATTGAATACCTAGAGGTGCCTAGGATCCCGTACTATTGATATTTGAAAAGGTTTTATCTAATTCTATAGATGGCCAGTTAACGAAGATTCGAAAAACAATATTGTTTTAATACGACAATAATAAGACAATTAGTCAATTATTATTTGAACAAATAAAACTATGTGTTGCTTTGTATATCAAAGAAACGACATTTTTATGTTTATTTGTTTCTCTTTTAAAATTCAACAACAATTAATGAAATTATTTTTACAATATTCCAGTGACATACTGAAATGTCAACTCCCTAGAATAAAAAAAAACAATATTGTTTTTCGAATCTTCGTTAACTGGCCATCTATAGAATTATATAAAACCTTTTCAAATATCAATAGTATGGGATCCTAGGCACCTCTAGGTATTCCTTTACATATATATTGTTATTATTTATTGGTATAAAATCCCTTTTTGTTAACTATTAATTTTGCTTTATTGCGTCTTTTGTCTCAATAACACAAAGAGAAGGGATTTAAAATGATTATTATTTCAGAACAACATCCAAAGATCGCTTTTATAATATGAGTATGGATGTGGTAAAATTTGTGAATAGCGAGTGTAAATGACTTGCAGTCCTAACGGTGAAATCAAAGTGTGGCCGCGGGGTGCGCTGGGCACCCGTATTCCTCTCACGCGCGGGGACTTTAACCTAATTACTACCACCATAGAGCTATGGGTGCATAGATGTGGGTGAAAAAACGCGTGGAATGTACTAGAACGTTGAAACTCAGAAATTTGAACTATGATGATTTGAGCGATGTGCTTGCTAATAAGTAACAGAAGCCATATATTACACGTATGTTTGATTTGTTCACTTTTACACTATAAATACCAGCTTACTTACATAAGAACTATAGAAAAATTAAGAGTGATGCACATTGATTTATTGACTTAACTTTGTCAATAAAAAACTAATATTAGACTTATCATACTCTTTATATAATTTTCTGATCGGTGATTAATGCAGTGATCTACAACGGTGATTATTGCATTTGCCGTGCATAAAAACTTGGTAGACCTACTTAAAATTTGCCTGAAACTTTGATTTTAGTAGTTAAGGCAAAAAAAAAATCTCTGGATGACCAAATCATGCAAGATATCCAATAGATTGTGACTCTAGTTCCTGTTGAATTGACGTTTGAGTGCGAGATAAAAACTTTTACAGAATTGTTTTTGCAGCGGCTTAAAGTCATAGTATACTTATTTTGTGACCGTGATTTGTAATATGTATAAATCTGCCCGCGATATAATAACTATTCCATAAAAGGCAAACTCTTAACCTTTGATCTTTATAATGTATTCATAAGGTATAAAATAGGGTCATAATATTTATATTATTACCCTATACCTTACTAGCTGACCCGCGCAACTTCGTCTGCTTCATATAAGAAAATTTTACCCGTTTTTGCAACATTTTTTAATTGATGCATCGCTCCTATTGGTCGTAGCGTGATGTTATATAACCTTCCTCGATAAATGGGCTACCCAATACAGAATTTTTCAATTCGAATAAGTAGTTCTTGAGATTAGCGCGTTCAACCAAACAAACAATTAATCAAACAAACTCTTCAGTTTTATAATATTAGTATAGATGAATATGGTTTACCATAACACCAACATTTTAACTCTAAGATTGATGTGCAATAATTAATAAGTTCTAGGCCATTAAATCTAGGTCTGAAGAGTAGTTTCATGTGCTAATTTATGACAATAATAATGTTGTTGTTAAACGTAATTACTAAGACGTGACTTTTAGCCTTCTGATGCAAGAATATGTTAAGTTTATGAGTTAGTAAAATTATAATGTTAACATACTTTAGGGAATATATTACATTTTCTGCGTTTATACATAGAGTATATTTTTGATGTCACAATAGGTTATATTGCAGGATTGTTAAGTAATACGTATACATGCATAGATTATGTCTTCATAATTATGTACATGCTTGCGATGGTGTTAATTAACATCGATCTGCATGTACAAATATGTATGATATTAGCATAAACTACACACACGCATTGCACATAAGCAAGATATTAGTTATATGCTTTGTCCGTTTCAATGTAACAGAACTTTGCTTGATACAGGAAAGATGCCAACCCAATATCGATACCTGGTTATAATTTATGCACCTACGCATACATAATTTTCTATTTTAGCTGCAGTATTCTGCTCGCAGCCTAGCACCACTATTTCTGCAATTATATCTTTAATTCCAGCCATTGACAGATTACTTAAATACTTACTTGCTTGTCATTATTTTCAGTCTATTGTTGGATACATTAAAGTTACATATTTTACAGCATATGTTCATCTATAAAGAAAGATATGAACCATATTCTAAAGCTCTAAAATGTTTTCCTTTCCTAGTAGTTTAGGCGGCGCATGTTGTAGCTGTGTTGTGATATTAGATTTGCGAACCAAGAAGTCGTGAATACGACCTTTGCCCATTACATTACCGACGTAAATTGTCTCCTACCACAAGCATTTAGCTCTACTGGAGAAGTAAATAAGCTCAACTGCAATTTGTAACTCCAATAAATTGCTAGTACCAAATCCTTTATCTAAATATGAGAACAAATGTTGAGATGCATTTCTAGTATTGTTAACGACATACTTAGTAATCATATCGGTCGAGCTTACCATTGAATTAAACATTACATATTATACAAATATCCTGTTTAACTCAGGAGAGTTAAGCGTATTTTAACCACGCCAAACTAGCTTTTTTTAGATCCTACTGATAATGGGCAAGTTTATTGACCTCTACTGAGCACTTTGCCAGATTTCATCTTGCTAGTGTCATATGTCAAAACAATATAATTATCTATGTGCAAAACAGCGAGTTATACAGACGGTACCGCCGTTTTCTTTTCAGTGATCAACATTTTCAGTCTATTGTTATACTTTTTGCAAGCAAAACCGGTATGTAATTGAATCATACCATTTAGAAATTTAAATTAAAACATTGTTGTCACTGAAATAAAATACATACATATTACATTACATACAGTCACAAATACACATTTAGACATACATACACACGCACTACCTACTCCCGAGTTTCCAGTTACTTTTGAGTCCGTTGCATATCTACCCATATTTCCGTCAATACTATGCATTCAGACGTCTGTGGTACCGTCAAAGCTTCATCCGGCCGAATCTTGGCCCCCAAAGAGGCTATTTCTCGATTGAGTGAGGGCGGCACAATGTAACTATGTACTAACAGACGTTACCGTACAAATAGGTACCCAGTAATGTTGAGTTATCTACTAAAGTACCCTCTATTTTACTGATTACTAAAGGAGGTTGCATGCTTTCTTTTTATATACCTTACGTAATATTTCCATTTGGATTGAATTTTAAGGAATAGTAGTTAATTTGGATTACAGATTCAAGATGACGGATTGCGTAGTGGTTTCAGTGTTCGTGTGTGGCAAGTGTCGTGGGGTCGGATCCCATTTGAGACATAAATTTATGTGAGACAAACAAACACCCAGATTCTACACAACCATTTGTGGAAAATCATTGTGCTAAATCTGGGTTTTGTCCGTGTCCGTTGTTTGATTGTTTACAAAGTCCTTCGCGATACAGGGATTATAACTAATGGCAGTAGTCTTAAAAACTCTTTTTGCTGATTCATCTAGCTAATCTAAATGCTTGTGTTAAGACTGGGTTCGCGTTGATAGGTGAGAAACTAATTCAGAACCGATACGTTTTGCCAAGAAATTTATTTTCATTTAGAGACTAGATTCTCGCCGCGGCTTCAATAAGTTAGGTCAATAAATTTTTTGTCGCTATCGGACAGTACTTTTTTATTAATGAAAGGTACCCTATGTCCTGTTCTGTAACCCTAAGAACGTGTATACGAAATTTCATGATGATCGGTTGAGTAGTAAAAGCATGAAAGCGTAACATACGAACAAACAAACTCACATTTTAATTTATAATAGAATGGTAGTAATCTTAAAAAACAGCTTTTCTAGCTAATTTAAATGCTTGTGTTGGGAGTGGGGTCATGTCGATAGTGTGGTAGGAATTTAATTTCCAACCGATTTGATTTGAAAATTCTTTGATTTTGTTCATTGATAGCTTTTTATCTTAGCAGGAGTTACATTCGTGATTAGTATCGCTTAGTACCATACTGTACGCAAATACTGCTAACTACACACTAAACACCTCATCCGTCTCATTTTACCGATAACCTAGTCTGCAATTTAAGCAGCGAAGGCGTCATAGTCCATTCGCATCGTACAGAATAATACAAGAGTAGTTTTCCTTTAGCTTGAGATGCGAACAGTAGCGCCTCGCACCTCGTGCCTCACACGTCGTACTTCATTCTCATGATTCATCGACGTGCCAAGCATGTGGCGAATAGAAAGTACTCATTACTTACAACCAATTATGTAATTGATCATGCCTGCATAGTTAATCTTGTAGGAATACTTTACCTGTACACATCGACGGATCTACCTTTAATTCAACTATGTGCAATTTGCGTAAAGTGTACATTGATTTTGTTTAACGAGATTTCTCTGTGCTTTATACATATGTAGAAAGAAATTACTTTAGGATTTTAAGGGCTTGTCCTAACACCTCCAGATAGCATTTATCTATAAGATAAAAGTCTCGCCATCTCTCTTTTTGAACGTAACATGAGTGAGACAGCATGCGATTTATCTTTCAGATAAATTTTACCTGTTAGTTGTAGGACTGGGCATAAGTAAGTTCGGTAAGAAACCTTAAAATTATGTTATTTGCTTTTAAGCCTGGTTGTAATTTCATTAACTTTGCATTTGTGCCAATTGTAATGTATGTTTGCTTGTAGGCAGGCCGTCGAAATATAGGCAACCTCTTTATTCAGTGATTATGCAAGTTATAGAATAAGCTATGATGTCTATTAAGCTATTGATAGGAAGCAACCTTAAGAGCAATGATAGCTAAAAATAGAAAGTAATTTTAGTAAAATCTGTATTTTGAAGTAAATATGTTTATTGGAATACCTATATCTTACATTTTGTTTACAACTTAATTTGATGTAAAGTGAAAACACACCACACATCGAGGGTTCACGACGTAAATCTAAGCGCAAACTTATACCATTCATGCCAATTTCTAATGAGCATAATATCTTTTTTTCTACGAGAACAAAATTTATTCTACGTAATAAAAACTAGTGAGGAAGTTGGAGTTCATATATCACTCGAGACGACCGTAAATATCGCGAGGGCTCCGACAGCCCCCGCGAGGATCACGCACTCGCTCATATGTTGCTGTCGTAAAGCAATAACAGTCGTATTTGTAAAAGACTAGACAATTGATTTATTAGAGCTTCGGAAGCGTAATGGTAAAAGTAATGTATTGGTTCCTAAAATACGTCCCACCTTTTAATTTTAGAGAGTAATGTGGAGTATACAATTAAATCATAAATAGAGAGCAATATTCATCAGTTAAAAATTCAAATATAATATTTCAAAAAATTTTACCTTACACGTAAAATAGGATTATAAAACACTAACTTTTGCGCGCGGCTCCGCCCGCGTGGTACCTACATCAATGAAAAGTCACCTATGTCCTTCCCCAGGTTTTAAACGATATCTGTACCAAATTTCATCTAAATCGGTTGAGTGGTTTAGGAGTGAAAAGGTAACAGACAGACAGACAGACAGATAGACAGACAGAGTTACTTTCGAATTTATAATATTAGTAAGGATTTTGGTGTTCTAATGTAAAGTCAAAGCTATAGAGTTTAAAGAAAACTTATAAAAGATAACAAAAATATTTTCTTTATGATTGACGACAGGACAACACAGTTTAGTAATTACAATGAAATTAAAGAAAGATCGACTAGAAAAAAAGTATATATAATAAAATACTAGGCTAATTTATAAAAAAAAGTCTGTATCGTTCAACTCAACAGAAACCGGTTGAAAAATATACGTTAAATTATAACCTAGCTTTCTGTTTGATGTACAGCTTAATTATCCACTATTGGCCATGGTCTCATTCAGAATATACTTCAGAGATTGTAGCTCGACTACAATCTATTTGCATCTACGCGCTCCACGCCTCTTCAGTTAAGTTGTTTGAGGATCTAGTGAGGGACGAACCCCGCTACGTTTTCTTGTATCGCCATTCGAGAACATTTACTTCCGAACGAGTCTTAGCTCTTATTTAGTACGACTTAAAGTTCAAAATGTAAAGATTAGTGTTCAAGTTACTCTTTAACAAAGCCGTACTTAGTGTATACATTACATACTAAAAAGTTGCGTGCGAAAGTTAGTGTTACATAATTATTACATTGTAGTATTTGCACATATGTATATCAGATTCGCAGCTTTTAATGAAACAAGGGTTCTTAGCGCAGCTGTTTACTGACGCTATTAATTATAGCCACAACTTGTTTGTGCTTAATAGGAACATAATTAATTAGGAAACGGCACTTCCACCATTATTATGGTTTAGTGGAAAATATATAGTACCACCATAGTATACATCTATACCATATATAGTACAACAATATTGTAGAAAGGCTATAGTTTTATATTGAAGAGTTGGATTTTGTATAGGATGCGAGTGACATGCGCAAATTGAGGCCTTGTGCGGGTTGTATGATCGCAAAGGACGAAGCTAGCTATTAGTGCAAGTGACTCCCATGATTACCTCGTGTATGTCGCTCATAAAAATAGCTAACGCATGTAGCCAACGTTAATAGTTGTATCGTATACAAGAACTATAATAGGCTAAAGATTGTAGCTTACTCGCAGGGCACGATGTAATGTAAGGTGGGACATCGTTTGTTTTGCAACGCACGCGCATGCCAGATCGGTACCGTCTGAGTGTTTCCACCTAAACATATTTTCTTTGCACCGGTCGACCTGGGTTCGGAGTCTATTTGGTGGTTGCTACAATCCTACATGCTATTACATCACACGCTCTCTCAATTGCCCATTGCTGTGCCCTTGTCATTGTATTTCAAAATCTCTTTCTTTTCTTTACTTTTATTTGCAAATGCCTGCTAGTCGTTATCGAAAGCATTTAACTTCGCCCGCTATTTCTATATGGGTAAACTTTGTCACCGTGGACTGTCTTGTTTGTGGCACCCAATTGGTAGTTGCATAAGCCTCTCCAAATAAATCCGACGTCACGGGCATCTGAAAAAATTGTTCTTGATTTCCTTTATCTGTCAACCTTCAGTGTGTCGGTGTTAATCATTTCCTATTAACTGAGGCAATTATTATTTTCATATTGTTCCTAACCTTGCTCCTCAAGTAAAATTATTTAAATAAAATAAAATTCGCAATGTGTTCTGCTATCACTTGCAAAAAAGACTAGTTATATTCAATTGCCGTGTCCTGCAATAAAAAAGCTTATTACTAGTCTTGTCAAACCAATTTCCGAAGAAAATTCTAGCAAGAGAATCCGGACGTTTGTTACTGCAAGTAGTTTATTAGAGTACCCAGTAATTAATCTTTTGGACGAAATTAGATAAGTGCTTGTAGCACACTACATCTTGCGTAAGGTTAATAAAGTATGAGTTTGTGCAGTGGCACCCACAGGCCACAGCCTCAGCCCTCTGAATATGTAAAACGGGATGCATTATTAACCACTACCCTTCAAGATTACACTTGAAGACTCACTTTTGGCTACTTTCTACAAGACTCTTACGTCTTAGAAACATGTTCGATGTACTTACGAATACATATTGCTGCTTATCTTTGTCATGTCTGGTTTTGTAAAATATGATGTTTTTATAGTTTGTTCCCGCGTTTATTACAAGTTTAGTTCGTAATAATGCTGAAACTTGCCTTTTGCGATGTATGACTCAGAATAAAAGAATGAAAATTGGAAATTTGGTTTTTGGAACTTGTCGTATTTTGTTGTGTACATATTAGTTCCATATCAAAATATATATCTATTATAGCAGGTGTATTTTAATTTATTTGCATATGTTTCGTGTTAGATAAATAAAAAGATAGAAAGCTATTGATGCCTCGATAAATCACAGCAGATATATTTGAAATAGAAATAGCGAAATGACAGACTCATTATAAATTCATAGCAACAGTTATTTTGCTATGTGCATAGTTTTATAGTCATAGATCACGTTGTTTATAGCATTTTTATATAAACACACGCGTGTTTATATCCTATCCTAGCTAATATTATAAATGCGAAAATGAGTTTGTTTGTTTGTTACGCTTTCACGCCTTAACTACTCAACCGATCAACATGAAATTTTGCATACACGTTGTCAGGGGTACAGAATAGGACATAGGGTACCTTTCATCCAGGAAAAAGAACTGTTGCAAACCTAACCTAACCTACATTTACGCGAGCGAAGCCGGGGGTGAAAACTTTTAAACTATAAACTATTGCCCACGGTTCCGCTCGCTTTTTCTGAATGAAATTCTAACTTCTTTTCTTGATCCCTGACAATGTGTATGCGAAATTTCATGATGATCAGTCGACTAGTTAAGGCGTACAAGAGTAACAAACAAAAAACTCACAGCCGCATTTATAATAGTAGTTAGGATTTGTGTAGATATGTATTTTATTTTGTTTTCTATAATAGTTCAAAGACAGGTGTCAGCAGTAATCTTAATTAACGTTACAATTGTTTCAGTTTATTTAAAAAGCTTGACGGCTTATATAAAGGGGTGTAATGTCCGTATCCTGTCAGGGATTTGTTCCCGTTGTTAAGGATTAGACGTCGTAAATTATTTTCTTTTGGCTTGAGTTATGGCCGGTATGGGCGACGGACCGTTGTTTCACGTCTTTAATGGGGTGACATTACCGTTTTAGTTTGTTTTTAAAGTATAATGGCTATTTAAGGTGATAAAAACTCGTTTAATTAGTTTAATTACCTAATATGTAGGAGAAAATAAAATATTTGGTGAGGCGTTTTCAATGTAAGCTTGAGATACATGTCAGAAACAGAGTTCCTACACTGAGAATATTTATTTAATGATATTTTATAGCAAAAAAGTGGCGGCAGTCTATTGCTAAGATCTTAGATCAAAGCTGGTGAATGCACTATCGTCATAAAACCAACTAACTCTTAAAATAAGCATTTTACTAAGCTAGAACGCTTAATACGAATTATAGAAGTCATTTGTAACCTATTTTTATTTACTAAAGTGATACTTTTTATATATACAGAAATATATTTAAATATCTGTGAATACATTTTATACGCTTTAACCATAGGATCGATGTCAGTATTCCGTTCTTTAAACAAAAAGCTGATACCTTACACTGTATTTTAAAGTAATTAGGTATCGCTTTTAAGACGCCGGCGTCGTGACGGCGTCGGTAATTCGTCGGCGCTCTCTCGTTAATGAGCTAGAACAAGCAGCCACTGATGGTGTAATCCGGACTTAATTATTTTACTCCACTCTAAGATGAAAGGATTTATAATTTGAAAGGATAAATTTTCAGTTAAACCTTTGTCGGATGAAATAAAAACAAGCTCAATCGTAGAGGAATTAAAATATACAAAAACCGACGATGGTTTTTACGTAAAATCAAAGTCGCATTTCATCTAATTCTGTTCATTAACTAGTAGTTAGAGCCGGAGATATAGTATAAAGTAGCGGGATCCATGTATATGATTTTGCGGTCGCAATCTAGTTAATACAAGCGGAGTCATAAGCTAATGTATTACCCTTTTAATTAGGAGTGCTGATACCAGCTAATTCACATGTATTTCTACGACAATAGGCTTTGAAGGCATACGTTTTGAAGTAGACATTTTTGCATAATTTTAATTAGCCAAACATAAAACAGCGCTGCAAGATTCGCCAAGAATTTTGATACAATGAGAAAGTAACAAAATCAGTTTGTTAGCTGGATCTTGGCCGCAATATTTCACCGAGCATCTGAATTTAATGAGCAACATTTGTTTCAGCGCTAATTAAAACATCTATAAAGTCCTCCGAGTCATTAAATCACCAACATTTTATGATTCCAATACGATCAACAAAACGCATGTGCTTGGTTGTTTGCTCGCGGTTTTGCTTGCATAGATATTACTCGTGTGAACCTCACTGGTACTTTATTGTGACAAGTACCTTTTTATCAAGCACATTCAAGTATACAATTAAATTTCTTTGCATTTTAAAACATTCTGAGCTTTTGTAAACTGCAAAGTCAATCAACATTGGCTACAATATTTTGTGTAGGTATACGTTAACCCATTCAATGCGGCAACTAATTTTGCTTTCACTAGCCAGAATCGGCTCATATTTAACGTAAAGGCCGATCGGCGTCAGCCGCACTTGATGAAATAAAAAAAGAGGCCGATCGGCGTTTTCAGCATTTTGCTATGAATTTGAATTTATTAATTTCAAATCCATGAGAAATCTTCAGTAATGCACCATAATTACCATATAACTAATGTTTATCACAGACTACTTATGTTAATACAACATTTTATAAATCAATAGTTGTCAATCCCTCGAACACGCCGATTGGCGTTTTCTGCACCAGAGTAAGAAAACTCAACATTTCTTGAACCAAAATATCTAAAAACTACTCATATCAGGCATTTCATTAGTAAATTCCAAACACATTTGTTGTTTTATTAATATAATATCTTTAAATTTGGGTAAAATATAAAACAACTATACATGACGCCGATCGGCGTCCTCCGAATCTGAGTATGAAAAAATAAGACACCGATCGGCGTCCGCCGCATTGAATGGGTTAAATATAAGAAACATGTGTGAGTGATTTGATAACTATAAATTTATTTTATGAGTAAATAACTTAACTAAAATATATTCTGGATTTGAAATAAAAGTCGTTTTGAATAATGGTTTAAGCTTGTGGCCTTTCTGATTGGTATTACGAAGGCAGTGAAAGCATTTAAGTATGTTCTTGCATAGTTTCATAGCACATTCGGGCTGTAAGCCCGAAGCAATAGGCAAGTTTCGTCAAACCATGCATAATAAATACTTACAAAGTGTGAATAAACTATTAAATAATATTTTTATAAAATACGAGATTTTGCCCGCGTCTTCGCTCGCGTAAAAGTAGAGGTAAGTACTTAAAAAAAATATTATTTATGTTACTCGGTAATAATATAGCTTTGAAATGGTGAAACAATTTTTAGGTTCCGTTGCATCGTTTTTGAGTTAAATCGTTACAAACATACAAACGAATAATCAAAACTTTCCTCTTTATAATATTAGTGTACATAAACAAATATTTCATAAAAATATTATCCAATGGATTATTTTATTGGCGTGAATTAAAACGGCAACATATCTGTCAAACGACCATTTCATATTTGGAAACAGAATTTCATATAAATGTGTACGAAATTAATCTAGATCCCCGTTTGGCTCTCGTGACGGATGACAGGGGCGATAATTAGTATGATCGTGCTATTCCGAGAGCGACGGCCGCCCTTCCCCGACGCCGACGGCTAAAAATGGCCCAATCAGTCAAACTGCACCTCTACGACACAGTTGCACACGCCTCACTTCAGTAATGAACTTTAGAATAGTTCTGATGATTCCAAACTTTGCTTCAACATCGTTATTTGATTATTCCATATAGATAATCAAATAAAATTTTAATTTTAGGTTAACCTACAATGTGAGAAATATTATAAACTTGATTTTTAATATAGATTAGGGTAGGTTAGGTAAGTAACATAACGTTTTTCTGAATGAAAGGTACCCTTATATGTCTACTTCTCAGAAGAGTAAGGTATGTCGTAAGTCTGTGCCCAATAGTCGGACAGTTCATAAACTCGACTAAAACTAAGTATTACTTTCACATGACTCAAGTCTAGCAAGATGCTTAGTATATCCTAACTAATTATGAATCTGAATATGAGCTTGTTTGTTTGTTTATTGCTTTCACGCCCTAACAATTCAACCTATCGTCATGAAATTTCGCATACACGTTATCAGGTGTACAGATAAGGACATAAGGTACCCCTTTCTTCCAGAAAAAACTGATCTCAAGGGATAGAAACTTATGAACAAAATCTAGATTAATACGAGCAAAGCCGCGGGCAAATTCTATTATTACATAATATATTCTTAAATACTGTATAATATATTTATGGCTGACAAGAGTACGTAAATATTGCATCTGATGAGGATAAAATACTATAAAACCTATTTAAAGGCTAAGTTCTGATCCGTTTACTGATTGTATCGATCTTGGCTCCGTACCAGAGCTAGACCATTGTTTACATCACTTATATCAGTCATATGTTAAGAGCCAATGGCATTTACGATAACTACAAATATAAAGACGTAATAATAGCGTATCGATAAAAGTTTATCGTTCGTTATTGTATTAAATAAATAAATCGCGTCCATAGTATAGTTTTATCTAGCTTTCTGCTAGCAGTCACGTAAAACTCACAGGAGCACGTATTGGGATGAAAATGATTCTGTACGTTACTTTAAAACATAATTTATCTGTGTACCTGTGTGATTGAGTAGCAAGCTGACTGAAAAATAGATTGCACGGATGGTGTAGTGGCATAAGTGGTCGCTTAGCCACTGCCGCCGCGCCGAGTGTGGGTTCGATTTAAAAATATGTGTTATTCACAAATAGACTCGCGAGTAACCAAATCGACTTAACCCTTCACTGCGCACACCTACACCTATTTCACAAAAACTTCACGTGTCTGCAGCTTATGATGTCAGCTTTAATTTAGTGTCATTATTATTGACATCCAATCATTATTTTTTAAATTAATAATGTCTGAACGTAAGTGTAGGTAAAAAGGGAAATTTAGGACAAAGGGCTATGGTCAGGTGTTTTACAAATTAAACAAAAATATTTGGAAATACATAAAAAAATTATGATTATAATACTTGGTATTACCCGCTCTATCTCTAATTACAGCTTGCAGTCGGTTTTTCATCGATCTTATTAACTTTTTGACGGTCTCTTCAGGAATGCCGTCCCACTCCTCTAATGAGTCGTGGGACTCCTCTAATGCTGTCTTCAGCTCTTTTACGCTCGAATGGACTGGTTTTCTTGCCCGTACTCTTTTTTTGAGGTTATCCCATAAGTGCTCAATGGGATTCATGTCTGGACTGAGCGCAGGCCAGTCCATTGTGCGTATTTCGACTTCATGAAGAAACTGCCGAGTGATACGCGACGTGTGACAACGGGCGTTGTCGTGAATTAACACGAAGTCTTCGCCAACAAACTCTTCGTAGGGAACAACATACTCCAACAGTATGTCGGTGATATACCGATCAGCCGTTAGCCCGCTTCCTAGGCCTCCCCCAGGCACAAAAACAAGCTCGGTTTTTCCTTCGAAGGAGATCCCAGCCCACATCATGCAAGAACCTCCGCCGTATGCTGTTTCAGCGAAATAGCACTGCACAATCGTTCGCCCGGACGCCTGTAGACCCGGCCTCTCCTGTCACTGCCATGCAGACATATTTTGCACTGGTCAGTAAACATGACTAACCGCCACTGCGCAATACCCCAATCGAGATGCTCTCGAGCAAACTGGAGGTGCGCTTGTCGGTGGCCTGCAGTCAATTTAGGGCTCGTCGCAGGCCTTTTTGGAGTTAGGTTAGCTTCCTTCAAGCGTCTTCTTACTGTCCACTCGCTGAGGCTTTATTGCTGGAGAATAGGTAGTGTCACTTGGGCACGAGGTAGCTCGCTTACGAAATTCGGATCTCTGAGGTTAGGATGGAGAGTCGAGATTTGGGAACAAGACCTGTCTATAACTGGTCCCGGAAGGAGCTCTCGGGCACTGGGAGGTTGGTGTAAGGAAACGCTATATCATAAACTGGACTAGTCGTAGATAAAGGGGAATGTCCACTCGCTGACAGCCACCCCTCGTACACGTCTCAGTTCTTGCTGCACATCAACACCCGTTAGATGCCGATTGCGCAACGAGTTTGAGACTATGAAACTGTCTTCTCTTTCGAAAGTGCACCGGCAGCGGCTGGTCCTTGATCGCCGATCGAAGGCTGGTGCCTGTGCTGGTCTCTTGAATCGTCTGTATACTCTGGATACAGACTGGCTCAAGTAAAGCTGGGCAGCGACTGCTCGCTGACTTAGCCCTTGTTGTAACAGGGCAACAGCTTGAGCGGCTTCTTCAGGTATCCATATTTTCGTAAAAACAATGAATGCAATTTACAGAGATGTGTACCGGTCAACATGTGATAAGCAACTGATAAGGGTAGCCGGTTGTGGGTGGGTTTTATAGTGGGATAAGTAGCGCAAGTCGTGGGTAGCTTATGGAGCAAGTTTACTGTATTGCCCAATTAAATTGCGTAAATAAATAAGGGCTTATCTTCTAATATAGGGCGTTGATGCTGATTGAAAGCTAAAAGTTTCAAATAACATATTATTGTCATAAATACCAAGTGTAGTTTTTATAAAATTAGTGTATGTGTGCGCAGTAAAAGGTTGAGTTGATTTGGTTGCTCGCGAGTGTAGTTGTTCTGAGTTTGGGTATTCTTTGTGTCCGTTGTTTGAATGTTTGTAAAATCCCTCACGTTGCAGGAATAATTGAACACAGGGTACCATGCAACCTAGCTAGGAGGCCAAAAATCCAGCGATCAATTTGTATAGTAAAAGTCAAATATCGCTTAAGCTTAAGTATACCATGTTTGTTATACAAATATCCTTTCTTGTAAAAATTTAATATAATTACTACAACATGCAAACATTTTCACAAATCTTAACAGTTACAATATTAGTTCGATTAATAATAATGTTTATACTTAAAATATAGATTGTCGGATAAAATAAAATACATGTCGTTCAATTCATCAAATAAAGCGTAAAATGATTTAGGCTTGTAAAAGTACCGTTTTAGGAAATCAAATAGAAATCTTTATCTGAAAACTCCATTGAATTATTGATACGCGGAAAACCTTTCTATGTCACTACATAGAAAGGTTTTGCGTTATCTCCTGATACAGACATGACAGTACAGAATAAACACCTCGTTTAGTGTTGATAAAATATTAATTTCTTCGATTGTTGTTTAAGACTGCGCCGAGCGATGTGCTATGTGTACGAATGTGCGGATGTGCGAATGTGCCAAAACAGGCGGTCACAGTTAAGTGAATAAAATCAACACTTTTTGTTTAATACAAATATAAAATATACATTTATCATAACAATGAATATGTTTACAATTATTATTCCGTAAAAAACTTAAAATAACTAATATTTTCGCCTATAAAATTACGTAAATTTGAACGAAAAATGCAAAAACGTAAGCTCGTGTTACGTGATTTTTAGATTATTACAGTAGAAATCTATCCTATTTTACAGCTTAAACAAAACATAAATAGTTATTTTACAATTTGTCCGTCCCAAATATTTAAGTTATCGGTTGACAATAAAGATACATATTTATCAAAAAAGCACTGCAAATCCTCCAAACATTATCTTGCCTTACGCTCGGCGCAGTCTTAAATAATAGTATAATTTTTAGTCAAAGTTCGATTGACTTTTAGATTAAGTTGCGCACCTAAAATTCAAAGGAAGGCGATAATACCTGCATCATAGGGATAAGATTCAGAGATGCATTTGTATTATATCGTAAATGTTCTTGTTACATTGTAATTGTCTAAGAGATGATGAAAAGGAGAACGTATACACATATAATATACATAATATGCAGTTTAGGCGGTTAACTTTAGCTAATATTGTAGAATATTCAGCATATAAGCTGGACATCCGACCTACGCAGCTACAATGCGGAAATCAGACGAAAGTTTGATAATAGCTGTCGAACTTCGATATTCCTGATTGTAAGCCTAAAACAGTGTAGTCATCTCTACTACCTTTAATATATTAGTAGGTAAAAGAATTGAGTCCATACTAATATGATAAATGCAAAAATAACTCTGTTTGTTTGTTACGATTTCACGGCTAAACCACTGAGCCGATTTCGATGAAATTTGGCAGTGAGATAGATTATATCCTGAGGAAGGATATAGGCTACCTTTTATCCTAATAAGTGTTTCTGGGCGATTCACACAGGCGAAGCCACGGTCCGAAACTAGTATATTATAACTAAGTAAGACGAAGTATAGGACCCATTAAATTACAACTCATCACTCATTACATACAAACATACATCGAATATTATCTATACTAATATTATAAGGCTGAAGAGTTTGTTTGTTTGTTTGTTTATTTGATTGAACGCGATAACCTCAGGAACTACTGGTTCGAATTGAAAAATTATTGTAGTGTTGGATAGCCTATTTATCGAGGAAGGCTATAGGCTATATAACATCACGCTAATACCCACGGGGCGGCGCAGTAACCATAAACGCAGGTGAAACCGCGGGCATAGCTAGTTGTCAATATTGATAAATTGTGAAACTATATAAACAAACGAATAAATAACAATAATATTCTTGAATGTTCCGTTACAAAATATTGTAGTAGATATATCGTTTGTACGTTTATTGTATTTTACTTTTAATGTCCTGGTCTGACGTCAGGACAGACAGATAACAGTACCGTAAATGGTATGTTGTATTTAACTTAACATTTAAGGATAACAGTGCTATTTGAAGAACATTACTTTTAAAATAACGAAAGCTTATAATTTAACACGTGATGCGGTACTTGGAATGTTATAACTGAATACCGACCCGTTATAATTTATTGTTATTATTGTCAGTAACGCTTATTGGTTTCATATCGAGTTTTTAGACGCATTGATAACCTATAGTCATACTTATAAACCAATGATATTACTTTTTGTAAGTCAAGAAAGAGCTTTAAGGAATACAGATTCAAAGTCCAAGTCAAAAATCAATTGTTCCTTTAGGTCACAAAGTCACAATAATTAACGTTGAAGTTTATTGGGTTGTGACTTTACTGAAGTTACTGAATTTACATTTATTTTAGTTGCTTGGGTCAGGCAGCAAACAGAGCATAACGAAGTCTCCTTTCAAAAGCAACCTGATTAAATAAGTATCGCCAAGCAACCTGCAAAAAATCGTATCCAAAAAGCTTGGTTTGCATCCTTGTGATGAGAAGGAGCTATCTGGAGCTACTTATAGAGGCATAGTGCTATCAACGCAACAATCCTTTTGTGCAGGTTCAATAGCGCGCGTAATACCATTGTAGTCGTAAGCGTTCGCTAAATCACGAGTAGTAAAGGGGAATGTCCACTTTTGTAATTTTTAGCCGCCCAAGATTACATATACAAAATATATTATAATTTCTAATAAATTTTCATACTATTCATTAACTGAAAGAAGAAGGCAAAATCTATATAATAAAAACAGTATCGTAACATAAATAAGTCTTGTTATAATCACCAGTGTTGCCACGCTAGTCGGCCTCGATGGCGTAGTGGTTAGTATAACCGACTGCCACTCCTGAGGTCGTAGGTTCGATTCCCGCACAAGTCAAACATTTGTGTGCATGAACATGAATGTTTGTCTTGGTCTGGGTGTTTCTATATATAATATGTATGTATTTACAAAAAAAAGTATATAATTGTATGTTTATCCACTGCCTAGTACCCATAGTATACAAGCACTGCTTAGTTTGGGCTAGATGGTGTTGTGTGAATGTGATAGAATTATTATATTATATTGTTATAATTTCAACGTAAAAAAATAAACTCTAATATTATTGAATAAAAGTATTAGAAGTGATGAAGAAATACAGAGTGTTATTATTATATGTTAATAATACACATAGAATAAAGCAAATATATTATTTTATGTTATTATGCCAGTTATTAGCAAAATAATAATATCGATATTAGATTGATCTATGATTTTTGTTTTTAACTTGCAACACCGAATCCAACTATCACAACACAAATCGGCTTCCTTGCTTAGTCGGTTTGCGTGTTTGTGTTTCTTTCGTTGTGATTTTGTTATTTTATTTACAAACAAGCTTGATAATGCTCAGTTTTTAGACCATCTTTTAATTGTGTATGATAATAATGATCATGTGTGACGAGAGTGTGTGTGAAAAACATTTATATTAAAATCTCGTCATCAGTAAAAATAAAAAATATTTTATCTCAATAACCCCAACTTTTATTTAATTAAATGCCTTAACTAATCATTTTATGACATTGCATACTATCATTTAAATATGGTTTAAAATATGGGCACTCGTGGCCAAAGTCACTATGGGTAGTGGGCATTCCTCTTTCTTGGCCACCATAGTGATAGAAAGTAGATATTATATTTTTGTATGAAATACTGTTTATAAAGGTATTTTTATTCGTGCAAACATTACGTACAAAGAATTAAATTGAAATTGAACAGACGTTCGTTATATGTAATTCCAATATTGGAAGATTGAATAAGTATTACTATTTTAAAATTTACTGTGCTTAGGGCAACATCAAACTATTTTATTTTACATGCAAAGGGGCACTATTTTATATGCAATGGTATAAGAAAAATCAAAGGGCTCAAGATAACGAAGGTTTTCTTGAATGCAAAAAGACGTCGTCATTGCGTCCTGTCGCACTTTGAGTAACTCAATCCCGCGTTCAAAGGGACAGTCACCTCAAATAGATGGCCCGTCGTACTTTAGATCCGAATACGTGGATCTTCTGTGAGTTATTCAATTTGTTTCGATACGGATGTATAACTACTGGATGCGTATGTATTATTATATTATATATATATGTGTGTGATGCGTATGTATTATTATATATTATGTATTATTAGATAATCAATTGTTGTGTCTAATTGATGGTATATGTATAGATGGCTTATCCATGCATGTCTGTCAGTATTGATTCGTGTTATTGATTGTTACTGGGCCGTATTATGACAATTTTATGCTCAGTGTCAGATTTTGTTATGCATTGAGTAGCAGTTTATTTGGTTTAACAAATGAGTGCGAATACACACACTATGGACTGTTAAAAGTATACGTGATGCGACGTCGGGTGAGCTCGAATCCAAATTGTCAAACAAAGTTTGTGTTAATATAAATATTTTATTTGTACTAAGTACAGCTTATTTAAAATGTTTCCCGGCATTATAAACGTTTGTCAATGTGCATGCAAATAAATTTAATCAAACGGATTCCTGTGGCACATCCAGCGTGGCTGTATGCAAAGTGCGTGCATCTGCATCCCCGCGGGACGTGGCTGGTTGTGCCGGCGGCTAGCAGGGCGGGATCGATCCGCCCCAGTCGCGTGCTGATCGCCCCGAGAGCAGCACGACCGCCCGCCCGTACCAAAGCCTTCGCGTTTAGGCGGGAACGCGTATCCGACGAACATTAAAAAATATATAGTTCGAGTATCAAATAATTTCGTAGTAGAGTATCAATTGACATTAGTTAAATATTTGACATTAGCAATAGTTTGTGGTAGTATAAAGTGCTTTTTTAATTTAGATGTGTGTAGTGATGTGAAATAACCATTGAGGGGTAGTTTTTCAGTGAGCCGATTTAGTAGATTACAGACTGGTCTATTTATAGAAACTGTTGGTAGTCAAACTGTACTAAAATACAATGCTGCAATAATAAGAAGAGTAATTACTTATAATTTTATTTAAATAGCGATTTCTTCAATACATGGATAAACTGATTATTTTTGTTGACATCTTAGAACAGTAAACAATAAATCAGACAGAACCTGCGTTGTCCCCTGTTGGCAAAAGTTGCGAACTCTCGTTTATCTCAGAATTGGTCGAAGTTTGTGCCGGTATCTCTCATTAATTCGGAAATATTTTGTAACAGAATTAGGGGAGAAATGGAAGAATAATTTATCTTCACCTTGATACCATTAAGCTTATTTATTAGAGCTTAATTAGTTTATTTATATGTTTGGACAATTTATAACAATGAAATTCGAGTCTACCGATTTAATTATCATTGTAGTCCTGTGTCTTAAATTAGTTGGATGTATTTTTAGACATGATTAGATGTCACTGCAAATGTCAGTTCAATCTATTAAAAAGTGCTGCGTACCAAGGACATAAATATCACGAACGTAATAGATCTGTTAATTAAGTGCACGATACAATTAAAGTGTCTATTCGTTTTATCAACGTTAATGTCTTATATTTTTGTATTGAATGATTGTTGGCGGTAAATATTTGATAGATAGTAAACTTCGAGACCCAAAGTCTCTACGAAGTCATCATGGTTAAGGTTTTGGGTCTTTATGAGATGTTTAATTTATATTAAATACAATTAAGGGTAATATGAATTGCACATTAGTAGTATTATAAAAGTTTATTGGCAATAGATTTATGTTTTATAGTGCTGGGGGCATTCAAACGTGTAACATATCATTGCTAGTCCAATATTTACCGTAGAATATCAGTTTATCTATAACATATATTCATTTGTAATTATATAGTACTTATTGATATTAGCTATAAATAAGTATTAAAGACTATTTCATGTCAATTATTGACATGAAATAGTCTTTAGCTTCAAGAAATAATTTGAATTTCATTAGTTATGTAAATAAAAATGGATGATTTTGACAGTTTAGAGAAAGGCCAGATGAGGAGTAATCGAACGAGAGTATAATATTAGAGATATGTGCGTATCATTTTACTAAAGCGCATAAAATATCTATGATAAAATTTACCAAATAAAACCAAATCCGCCAAATTTTTTTTACTTAAAAATATGTATGTTACGAGTAAGTTTGGGTGAACAAACTATGATTACTCTTAAGGTCAAAGTTACTAAGTCGACGATGCGTGGGTGAACGTAACTATGTTTTTATTTTATAACATTCATTCTATTCACAGTACACATTTCGTCGTAACGTTCAATTTAAATGTTATGAATATGTTATATCCGTAAACATAACCGGCTGGATCACTATCAGTAATAAAGTCGCCGGTAATAAATGTGGGTGATTACGCACAAAATACTGTATCGATACTGTTAAAAATTTCGATGGTCTCGATGGCGTAGTGGTTAGTGTAACCGACTACCACGCCTGAGGTCGCGGGTTCGATTTTCACACAAGTCAAATATTTGTGTGCATGAATATGGATGTTTGTCTTGGTCTGGGTGTTTCTATGTATAATATGTACTAAAAAAAGTATATATGTATGTTTATCCATTGTCTAGTACCCATAGTACAAGCTCTGCTTAGTTTGGGTTAGATGGTGTTGTGTGTATGTGATAGAATATTATATTATATTACTGTTCCAGTCTGTAGTACTATTATATCGTCTGCGGAACAGGTATCCTTGTAATCAAATTTGAGTTTGTAAAACTATTGAATCGCAGCGGCACATCGATGGCCAGACACAATAGTTTTTAAATTATGTGTGGTATTGTAAGACTTGATAGATTGAGCAACTGCAACTAAATTACATAGATACGTATAGTACATATTTCTTATTTGTCTTTTTAAGTAAACAACTAAGGTGTACTATAGTACTAAAGATAATACATATATAGAGACCCATGTTTGTGGATTGTTTTTCTATTTATAAGAGAACTAATATAGTCTAAATGCAGTTACTAAGTGATTTTATTATGGGTTGTTCGTTTGCCAAATAAGACAAGTGAGAAAATAGACTATACAAATAAATACATATGTCTATATTTTGGTAAGATAGGTAAACGCTAAGAATTTAATTTCCTTAACCTACTTTGTTTATTCTTACCACGGCTTATCGGCGATTTTCCTCACATCATCCTTGTTTTGAACAGAAATTCATAGAATTCATTCGAATATTGAGCTAAGTGCTATTGAATAAAATAATGGCTGAAATCAACTGACACAAAAATCATTTGATCTAACGTGTTAACAAATATTGTAAAAAGCATTCAATTTAAATATTCAAGGCAGCAAACATTTTCTAAAGTCTTTACATGTGTGTGTAATATGCTGAATGTACTAAAATTAATTAAGCTGTTTTAGAGTTTTCAATAACAACATTTTTAGAATTGTTCCTTACAAATAACGTAACGAAATACTACGTGTATTTTGAAATCTTATCTTTCGCATACAACAATGAAGCTATGGTGATAGTTAGTTGATATATGTACATTTAATATTGATAAACACATGAACAATATACGCTATCCCCAAATTAATGTAAATCCTAAGCGATGTAGGTATGTCGTGTAAGGTGGCGTGTTCCATCAGGAACTTGTCACGGGAGATTAGCGCGCCCGCACGATGTGCAGCCACCCTAACCACGCACGCACAACCCGCACAACTCAATATTATTTAAATACCAGATCTTAGCCCCGGCTTTGCTCGCGTAAATGTAGTAACAGTAATTTTTTTCAGGACGTCATGTACCCTATATCCTTTTCTGTAGGTACCCTGACGTGTATGCGAAAGGCGTGAAAGCATAGCAAACAAACAAACTCACATTCGCATTTGTAATCCTAACCAAAATTATAAATGCGAATGTGAGTTTGTTTGTTTGTCAGAAAAAGTACTGTTTCCGAGGGATAAAAGTTTATTGACGAAATCTACAATAACGCAAGCGAAACCGCAGGAAAGAGCTAGTATTATTTATTTCATTAATGCAGTTGCCGTGACCTGAACTATTATTATTGTTTGTTTAAATATTATTCAAATAACTAACATGAACTTAAATAATGCCGCTTCGGTTGTGTAACTATTTGTTTAAATGTTTTAGTTAGAGTTGAACAATGTTATCAATGCTAATTTACGTTTATATTAATGTGTTTACTTAATTGAATGGTTAAACTATATTTATTTACAACTAATTTCATTTGTTAGAAACTGTAGGTAGTCAAGCTTTCTCTCTTTGTACACTTTTATTTAACTTGATTTTTATGTAGGTATGTAAACAAATTTAAAATGAAGAAAAGTAGAGACCTCAACATCGCCTCGGCTGCTATGAGGGCGGTGTGGAGGCCACTGCTCTTAGACCACACGACTGGTTAATGTATTGATGTAGTATTTTTTATATAAAACTAGTTACTCGTAGGTATACCTTTATGAATAATTTAAATTTACAAAGGCTACGTTCATGTTTATTTGATTAGTTTCGATAGGTAAGCTGTTTCTTAGACATGGCGTAAAATATTCGATGTATTATTTATAAAAAAAAACAACGGGTTGCACTCCGGGAGTGCCGGCAAAAGTGAAAACTTGAATATTAACGTTGTGCATTTTGATATTTTGGAATGGTTAGGGAATAATTTTGCACGAATTGTTTTAATTATCAGTATAAAAGTACTATCGTTTATGTGGTAAAATACAATATTCATTTATTGCGCTATCGTACACAAACATGACTATTCTCCCTCCGTCTTACGAATTTTCGATCAGGTCACGTGTCCTGACGCGAGTTTGACAATTCTCCCTCCGTTTTACGAATTTTCGATCAGGTCACGTATCCTGACGCGAGTTTAACATTTTTTACCCATTACAAAAAAGTGAACAACGCCGCTAATGAAGTTTTCACTTCAAAAATACATAATTGATTACTTTTGCAGTTCGCTACAAACAATCTAGAATCACATTTATACATCTATTTAGTTATCTAATGATGAAATTGATCGAAGCTTACAGATATAAAAAAGACTTTCAATTTGATGTTTTAAAGTTCATAAGAACTTATGTTTAAATAGTCTTTTCCGAATTAAAAACACTAATAGAAGATATTCTAGGAACCGTGTACAGTAAACACACAACGGATGCGGACGGAGACGCCAGTTCCGGACATGTGAAAGCCAAGACTCATTAAGGCCAAAGATATTAGAATAGACTCCCACTGATACGACTCCAATGATCTGTTGTACTCTGTGTTATGTTTATAATAGAGTAAATATAGTTGCAGTTAATGAAGTGTCATAAAAGGGTACCTATTAAGGCATAATTTTCATTCAATTTGAACTTTGGGTTTTGATCACATTTGATTTATTAGTCTTACAAACAACAACTCTAGTTGTAATCACGAATACAGGGAAAAGTGCATTGCTAGGAAAACGTTAATGGTAAATATAACACCACGCTATACCATTTTTCTTTTTGTCTAAGAGTAATGCTTAACACATTGAATGCCATGTAGCAGACACAATAGAAAATGTATTGTTGCCGGTCATTTATGACCGGCATGGCGTTCAATGTGTTAATTATAGAGATGTCTTCTATCTGGAAATGAACCTTATACATACATAGTTTCACCCCTACATACCTGAAAGGTTAGACATGATAATCTTCTGTACATTTCGCATGGTATTGTATTAGGTCCCATATAATTGCAAGCAAACCTATACATCGAAAAAATGTAAAACTACGTGCAGGTTTTAGTGTTTTCTGCCAATAATATATTAATCCAATATAATTTTGCACGACTTGATAATCGAACCTACGACTTCATGCTCATCATGTGCATTCACTAGGCACCAGTGAGGCTACTTTTAGTTTGCGTTTTATGATAAAATTGTATACTGTCGCCTACATATGTTGCTGAAGCAATTATTTTCCTCATTCAAACATACATACTTGCATGTGTAGGTACCCATGTATGTAGGTAGGGATTAGCAGTAGGTATGTGTTTGTGTATGGCTGAACTAGTGTAGAGGTTGTGTGGGGTCAGGGCGTTATGTTGTTACGGTATAAGCTCGATAAGTGGATGCTATTATATGCATACGTCAGATATGTTATCCTTTTAGAGTTGCTACACAATGGAGCTTTGTATCGGTGTACCTGTGGTTGTGTTTACGTTCTATTTATTTCTTCTAAATTATTTTAAACTGATTAAATTGTCTCATTAATAAATAATGCTAGTGCTATCGAGCTCTAAAATATGAACAAATTATGATATTGAAGTGAACAAAGTCCTATAATAACCAGCTTAGCTAGAAGGGTGTACAAGAATACTAGTAATTTGTAAACTAAATTGCAAGTAATTTATAAAAAAGTAATAGTTTTAATATTTTTGGAAATGACAATGAACTTTTCTAATGTGACGAGTATCTTGTCTAAAAAAATGATTACATATTTTACTTAGATCTGATTCTTTCGTTCCTAGCAGATCACTTGATGTCTTTAGTTTAAACGTCAGCACCAGACATTTATGTTTTGCCTTAGTATTATTTCATACTTTTTATACACAACAAATAGTATGCAATAAATATAATAGACGAACTGAATACCTAAAAACTCCTACTAATCAACAATGTATATTTTTCTTTCAATTATTCAGCGAGGTGTGAAATCACATGATGCACAATCTGACAGCTCTCTAACCCCTAGACAACTTGTGTACAAGTTATCCCCTTACTAAATAATGATATAATTGGCCAGGCCCTGCACGGCAGCCGCCGTGTCCGGCAAAGGGCACCATTTGCATTTTAATCACGTGTTGATTTGAAGTAATGCCTCGCCGTGTGCGAATAAATTACACGCTTACATGTGTGAACGGATCGTGGAGAATATGTATGGTGAAATAGTACCCATAATGAATGTACGGACCATTGTTAGAACACAGAATTGGCCACGTTGTCTGACACATCTAAATTGCGTAAATCTAGCTAGTGATGTCAACTGTGTTCGTGCTAGGATATATCGCTTTGGAGCCGATCCATGGAGTTAATACGGATGTACAATTGTACACACTACACAGACAATAGTAAAATAAATATGTAATATTGTCTAACGTTCAAGCACATGTTACACATTGAAATTCTATAACAGCTGTAGTAGTTTAATATGTAGTTTCAAAATATGGTTTCTTCTGCAACGGCTTGTTTTTGCTCAATATATACACGTTCGTCGACATTAGGACTGTGTCTTGGTGTCTCTTTCTTATCAACTTTTACTAAGAGTAGATACTTAGTTTGATCTAGTATTGATTCAGGCTGCTACAATTTATTAAAGGTATTCATTACATCATGAACTGTAAGTTCTTGTTATGCTTTTAATCTGTATTGCTTTTCTTTGATAAAAATCTACAGCCTGAGGCCTTAACTGACAACAAAAAAAAAATGAGTGAGTTATAATAGATGCCACTTTATTTTTAGAGTTGATTATTATTGCATAGAAACATATATTTAAAATTGATTTGAATGGTTTCCGTTTTTAACTTCTTTATTAATCAAGTGAACATGAACACTATATTCTTAAATTAATTATTAATAACCTTACTATTTGCGCTATAAAGAGCGTCTCCGCCATTGTGAGGCTCGTGGAATAAACTTGTTTACTCTCTTATAAAGCTCTACAAGCAAAGTAATCTACAAAGCCAATTAAAACTCTTTTATAAGCTTTTTTATAAACTGGTCTCTAGCGGAAGAGGTATCAAACCGATGGAAAATACACAACCGCTTCAAATTGTTAAAGTTACATTGTTAGGGTTTGCAAATAAAATATTTTAAATACAGTTTGAAACTATGGATATTTTTGTACGCATTTTTACTCGTAGACTTTTATACTTACTCAATGGTTCAGTAACGTGAAGCCTCATTACTAAATGAACCTATTGAGATCTTGCGCTTTGCCTTGTTTTTCAGGTTTCTTACTACGAAAAAACTCAACATATTCTAGTAAAATAACACAATTTCTCTAAAGATTATAGATATCTGAAACATCACATATTACAATTACTCCCGGAGATGGCAATATATAACCACGTCATAGCCTGAGTTTCCATTACTTGGGACTATAAACATGTATGCTGAAATAAGAGGTAAACTATGTGATATGTATTGATATATTTAATATAACTTAAAGTATCTATAGGTATGCATGATAGCACACCGGTAAAACGGCATTATTTCTGAAGTTCAAATTAATTCATAGTTCTTTTATTTTTTATTTTTTTTTATCCCGCTCGTCAAAATGACCACACTCCACCTGATGGTAAGCAGTCGTGTGGTCTAAGAGCAGTGGCCTCCACACCGCCCTCATAGTAGCCGAGGCGATGTTGAGGTCTCTACTTTGACGGCCTGAGAAGATGCTATTTCACGCCCCGCTTAACCTCTAGTGTGCCAGGGGCTCGCATGCGAGCCAGCAAAAAGCTCTTGTTTATATTTTACTACGTAGCTGACATCATAACAAATTCTGTAGTACCATTTTTTTGATTCTACGAGCTATGAGTGGGCCGGTAATTAACAATAACAAAATCTCAAATGGCACGCGGCGATAACGGGCGATAATGTAAACATCCAGCTGTCTCACAAGAGGTTAAAGGACCCAGGATTGAAGGAAGAAGGAAACACGTACCTTGGCAGAGAATTCCATGCCTTGGTCGTTCGGCAGAGGTATGAGGACCCAAACTTTTTGGTACGCGCTCTAATCGGCTCTACCGTGTAAGGATGGCATCTGAGCCCAGCACGCGTTGTTCTGGATAGGAAAGGGGAGGGCGGGATAAGGTGGAATAACTCTTCAGAGCACTCCCCGTGGTATATTCTGTAGAAACATGCCAATGAGGCAATGTCCCTACGGAGTTGCAGATGTTCCAGTGAACTCGTGACCTCTGGATCTCCGATAATACGGACAGCCCGCCGCTGTAACCGGTCGAGAGCGTCCAGCAAGTACTGCGCGGAGCCATCCCAAAGATGAGAACAGTACTCCACGCAAGGGCGCACTTGTGCCTTATACAATAGGCACAGTTGCCCAGGCGCGAAGAACCGCCTCACCCTGTTCAGAACTCCGAGTTTTTGCGATTTACAATTGATTTCAATTAATATTTATGAAGTTCACAAATAGTTTATCGTATAATGTTAATAAATCACGCTCATCCTACTTACCTAGTGCGCCACAACAATAACTCATACGTCGCGTCAGTCGCGTCGAGTCGCGGGCTCCAGCCGCCCCGCGATAAGGCCCCGGCTATACACGACACGCGAGTCGCGACACACAACTGCGTTCTTGTTTCTTTAATACTTGCGAGTGGGGTCAGATTTTTGATTTTGTTCAATTATATATAAGTTAATAGACCAATTTTATGTATAGGTACATTATTTATATTGGGTCACAAGATAATTGGTATAAACTGTTTATCACAATTTCATCTGTCAATTCCGTTTTGCAAAGATTTCGAGGCTGTGTCGCGTTGTAGATATTTTACAAAACAATTCGGATTCGACTATGACCGAGTTCTAAATAGTTAACAATGTTTTTAGCGACTTAGACTGTTGGTTTATTTCAACATCACGGACGGCTTTTCAGACTGTAAATACCGTTTTATACACAAAATTTAAGCCACAGTTGGAATAACAAATTCTGCTTTTGCATAAAGTATAACATTCTTTAACAAAATATCATCCTCTGCAGAGTGCACTTTTCTTGTATCGCGAACCGACAGCTGCCTTAATTCCATGTCGCGTAAAGTCGCTCTTGTGTACATTGCCTACGTTATCGCGTGGCGTTGCCCATGACACGTCCCGAGGGTTACGTGAAACTTGAGTCGGTATTACTTGAGGCGACGACTTAATTAAGATCGCCTGTCGCGTGGTATATGTGGTACATAAGTTCTTCATACATTGTATAAACTTTGAAAGATAAAGTTCTTAATACAGGCACTACGCGGTCGTGTCATTTTAAATAAATGGGTAAAGTGAAGGCGTTATGGCATAATTATATAGTTTGTTTAATGGTTTTGACTTATTATTGTCCCTTTTTGATTTAGAACATAAAATACTAAGTAGATTATTTTGGTGGCGTAGTGATACTGGTTTACCCTAGACGAGAATTGGGTTTACTTGTCCAGAAATTCTCTGCAGCAGCCTAGAATTTAGAGCTGTGCCCGGTTATCTTTAATAAGGCCATTCTCTAATAGGCAGGACCTAAAAACATTACTTGTGAAATGTATGTGAAATACCTATACTTTTGCTTATCAGGGAAATTGGCGTGAGATTATGCATGTATTTATCATCAATCTAATGGGTTAAGACGAGTCTGAACATTAATTATTAACATTAAATATTTAAACAAAATAGATTACTACTGGCACTACTTATTGTTTTCTTAGGTGGTTTGCAATACATATCATAGAGTATAGAATGCAAATAACTGAAAACCAATGATTGCCACACTAATCTATATGACATGTTTTATCCGACATGACGAAGAATAAAGTTATAAGCAACCGGTTTTGTTGACAAAAATAAAGTATTGAGAAAGTCTGTCATTTTGTAATAAGTATGAAGTCACAATAACAATGTCGAACAATTATTTAACCGACGCAGAAATGGAACGAAATAAATGACGCGTGTCAATTACCTACACACATTATATTTAAGAGAACTTCGGCCGCGCGTAAAATAGATCCTAACAAATTTTCAAAGAACATGTTATTTCCCGGGTATTTCCGAATACAATAAGATAGTGTTAAAAATAAACATGCGGGTAGATTGTCAAGTTCGCGGTAAGCGCATGGGGAGCCGTCTATTTTTAACAGCGCCGTAGTTATAGCCACGCCATTATTTCTATTTATCTTGTTGACAACTACCGAACGTATGGTACATTTACAAGTTCATTGAACTTGTACATCGGAAATACCTTTCTTAATTATTTAGATGAAGGTTAAAGGCGCTTTCTTATTGAGGATTATGAGAGGTATCTTATCTCGTTCACCGTTACCGGGTGAATAAGCCCGCCAAGTATTTGTAACGGTCAGAGCCCTATCTAATAGTAATGAATAAAGCGTATTTATACTATAAGGAGACTAAAGTATCGGGATTTAACATCGTATCTTTGACAGTTTACCAGTCTGAAATATCCCAAGTGTCGGTAAATAATAGATTACTTTCCTAGAAATGCTGAACAATTTATAGCACAAATGTACGGTAGAGTAAGCTGTATCCAGTCGAACATGATTCAGATAAATCCTGTATAGAAAATACCAAACATTTCAGCAAATAACCGACCAACCGAGTGTAATGACAATGAATAATTGTCATTACAAAAATTATGATTTTCAATTACCTGAAGGCCAATTCCCGTAATAATAACCGTATAAAATTGTTGAGTTTGGATCTAGTGTTATGAATATCAAAAATGCATACTGGTTTAAATTTTCTACTGTCAAATTTTAACAAAGTTCATATTTGACGATTATCTACTATATATTAATACGTGAAGCAAAAACTTTGTACCCCTTTTTACGAAAATTGCGCGGACGAAGGAGTATGAAATTTGGCACAGTTAAAGTTTATACAGAGAAGGAGGGGCGAATCCTAATATTTTTACAAAATATGCATTAGGAATACATTAAATTAATGAAAAAACACTACACGCACGCAACCATTCATTTGACACACGCAGTCGAATCGCGTTCGCAGTATTTCGACATCGTGGTCTGACGTCGTACAATTCTTTGTAACTATGGTTACCTATACCTTATTTATATGTAATAGAGAAAAACAGAAAACAAAGTATCAAGCTTAGGAATTTTGGTCGAATTTTGACCACTAGGCGACCGCTAGTTAGACTAAATCGGCCATGCCATGTGTGGTATTGGTTAAGACTTTTAAGTATGTTGATAATAATTTTGATGTGCCTGCATTTTTTGTAACCCTATTAAACCAGATTTCAACATCATATCTACATAAAACACATATCCTTATTATAATCTATTCACAAATCTGAAAACTGCGATATCACACATATACAGACAACCCTTTCCAACGAGTATAACACTTTATACTTTACAGTTTGAAAAGGAATTTGAATCTGACAAACGATTATTCTTAAGTGTCTTGAGTTTATTACCCGGCAGTAAATATTGCAGTTTTATGTGTCGTGTATCTACGGGTCAAGTGCGCGACCCCTCGTGTGTCATCCTGAATTCGTCATGTCATCGAAATGTAATAATTCCCCCGCTACGAAGGCGGCATCGGAAAGCTATTTACAAAGAAACTGGGGACATAGAGGGGTGCAATTTCTTGTGGAAACGAAGAAAATCGAATGGGGATAGTATTGAATGTTGTCTCAAATGGAAGATGTTTTTGTTGTTAATGATAAACTATTGATTCTCTGGGTACAGTAGGTATATTTCCGAAGAGCATAGTAGCATAAAAGTGCAATATTCGTAATTTATAATGTGTTTTCTTTTTTTGAGCCTTTCGTTTAGTTTCCATGTGTAGGTATATATAAATTCTTCTTTATAAAATTTCACTGCCTGTCTCTTTTCAAGCGGAATAACTCTTTAATCGTGGCGAGGCCCGTATTGACTTTGGTGTCGTTAAGTTTGGATTTGCCACTGTTCCCCTTAACTACTAAGATAAACTAAAAATAAATAGTATATTTGAGATAAATAAATAAATATAATGCTGGGACAAACATTGTGTACGTAACCCTATATTAAACGAAGCGCAATCTAATAAAAAAATCACGAGACGAACGACTGACATTATGAGGGTTAATTATGACAGACGGGTACATCACTTCTCGATTCATATTACAATCGAGATTCTACAACGATTTTTTAACCCTACTCGCTTTTGTCCGCGGCTTGGTCTGCCTAAATCACCCATAAAAATACTAGGGTAAAGGTCTATCTGTTTGCCAAGTTTCTATCCGTCCTATAGTTTTTGCCTGATTGTGTTATAGACACCAACCAAACATCGTCACAACCTTTCACATTCATAATATCAGTGAGAAGTAAGATTCCATGCTGTTACCCAAAATTTTTCACACAAAAACTACCCAAAACATTTGAGTTTATAGTTATCGATGGCTATAGACGTAATGCGTGGAGGTTTTACTACGACAATAACACGAAGGGTCAGCCTGGTTCGAGGCTTATAGGCGATTGACCGCCTGTCTTGATACTGATAATCGTGGTCACGACTCCCGGCCGAACGGTATTATATAAGTGGGGATTCCCTTGCTCCTGACGGTCAAACCAACACGACTTTTGATGTTAAAATTGCAGCAATTTAAATTACTACCTGTTTTATATGTGATAGTTACTGAATTACATTGTTGTACTGGATACTTACAAAGGAACCTAAAGCCAAGTTTGATGTTTAATGACATTTTAGACTGATCATATTATAAAATTAAATAACGTATGGCTATGTTCCGATATATGTACATCTATAATAAATAATCTATACAAATAAATAAAATTGAAGCGTCTGTTTGTAATGTCAAAATAACAGCTTTTTATCTAATGCATATGAAAGTATATAAGGTACCTATACGAAAACATCTATTTTTAAAATTGTTGTCTGTCTGTCTGTCTGTTTGTTCCGGCTAATCTCCGAAACGGCTGAACCGATTTTGACGGGACTTTCCCTGGCAGATACCTGATGTTATAAGGAGTAACTTAGGCTACTTTGATTTTAGAAAAAAATAGGGTTCCTCGGAGACAAACACTTTTTAGTTAAAATCTACGCGGACGAAGTCGCAGGTAACAGCTAGTCTATAATATAGTAACTGGCCGATGTCTGTACAAAGGAGTTATATAAGATAATGTGAAGGATCTTTATAAGAGCTATAGAAACCAAAACAATTATTTTAAAATTTTGTCTGTCTATTTGTGTGTACAGTATTACACAAAAACTACTACATGAAATGGAATACGGTTTTACAGTTTTTTTTCATAGTTGTATTGCTGAAGTTCTAAATAAAAATCTGGTGCGTGTTTTATCTTGATACGCAGCCTAGAAGTCGAGTATTATGTTTATAGATCAGTTTCTTCATTAAATGCAAACAAAGTAAAATAACTATGTTAGAAACAAAACTAGGTACCTATTTCAAAACTTCACGCGTACGATATTGTGGGCAAAACGATATATAAATCTCCGTGTTGAGGGTACCAGCACGATCATCTAATTTCACGATAATCATTTTTATTATATTATTTTGTTACAAAGAAACCTAATAACATGCTGTGTAAGCTCGACTTCACTCGGCTACGAACGTAAGCACAAACTTATGTCACATGACGAGATAGTCGAAAATAGTCGAAATATAAAATAAGCTATTTAATTAAATTTGCTTTTCAGTAAGCTTATTAAGACAAAGCGACAGACAACAGAACCGAGCACAATTTCTATCACAGAAAGAGGAGTAAAATACAATAAATAATATTATCTTGCTTTTAAGCATTTAGGTTTGTACCTTACTCGCATAATTACATAATTTATTTTCATATTGATCTGATTGGGTTGGAGTGTTATAGCCATACACGCATAGCATAATAATATGACAATTTTATTATCTCGTCATATTTATTTGATATTATATGAAGATAAAATCATTCTAATGAGCTACTGGTCCAATAAATTTCATAATAGATATGATTATACGACCACCGGCCTTACCGCGCGATACAATTTGTTGTGTGTGGTCAGACCGAATATCAGACAAGTAGTTTTGACAATACTAAAACATTATTTTCTATTTAATTTTATTAAACGCTTACACAGATTCAAACAAAGCATATTAAATTTTCTTGTCACTTAGAATTATTCGTACATTCCATCCAAGCTGAATGGAATGTCTGGATGTATTTCAAAAGATTCTTACAACGTTTGTAAGCAATAATGTTCATTGTCGCATTTAGGTATTTAGAGTATCAGCAATGTTAATTTTACTAAGCTTATTCAATTATCTTCATGCCAAAACATATAAACGACATTTTCTTATACTCATATCTGTCTATCTGATTGCCTGTTTTATATCTTCAAAATCTCACACAATTTAAACCAGTGCAATTAATTATTACAAAAAGAGCAGCGATAGCTCAGTGGGGAGACCAACAGATTGCAAAGCAGAGGGTCTCGGGTTCAAACCCACGTCGCGCACCTCTGACTTTCGGAAGTTATATGACTTTTCGAAATTATGTGTGCATTGATTGACAATTATCGCCTACTCCGTGCTTCGGAAAGCACGTTAAGCCGTTGGTCCCGGCTGCCATGAATATCTATGGCAGTCGTTATTGGGAGAGTGTCGACACAAGAGATCCCACTGGGTCGAAGTTTTGCCGGTCTGCACTGACTGGCCCCCACATAAGATAAGATAAGATAATTATTACAAAAAATTAAAACTCCAAATAATATTAATAAAAATTACACGGACGCAGTAACGGTAATTCATACTTTTCCCACAATGAATAATCCTAATTTATAATCTAATATTAAACTCGTGTGTTTTCTTTTCACATTTGTATATCTTTATAACTATACAAATACGAGTATATGTGTAAAGCTAACACATTTATAAGGCATGATATTTATGTAAAAGTTAATAACAAAAGTTGAACTTTTAAGTGTACAAACGCAATCATGTACAAACGAATCAATTATGCATAAGACATTTAAACATAAAGTTTGTTTATAACTCGTAAACTGACTATCTGCTTTACATTTATGAATATGAATTAAATGTAAAATGTATTTCTGTTTTCATTGCTAGAAAGAATAATAACTCGTTTTATGTTCTTTTAACGTAGGCATTGAACTTTTATGTGATTTGGTTAAGATATTCGATGTTCATTATATTTAATAGATGTAGGTATCTCAACTCTACATTTTAAAACAAATTACAAAAGAAACCTTTAAAGATAATACATATCTTTAAATCAATATTTATGTTGTACTAGCTGTCCCGACAGACGTTGTCCAGAACACGAAAAAAAAGAATTAAAAAAGCTAAACCATTATCGAATCCACTTGAACACACACAAAAAATTTCATCAAAATCGGTCCAGCAATTCTCATCTTAATGTCTACAACGCTGATGCATTGCACAGACGTATGTTTTAGACATCAAAGTTTCCAGAGACGCGTAGACACGCCACCCTAATCTGTCTTTTATAGTATCTTTACTTGTAAATACATCGGCTGTCAAATCCATAATCCGTCCTTTCAGCTTCGAACATAACCTGACAGCGTAATTCTCATACATGTTGCTTATAGTTACACGTGCAAGCTTTGCGTTTGCATTAGAATTATACAACATTTAGCAAATGGGTTGTGGCTAACTATTTGCAGTTCTTAAATTACCAACAATGGAGTGGAGTAGTCTCTCTATGTTAACTGTACCTAACTAATACCAAAGTAGTGCTAAATTTGATCAATCGGTATATATAGTCGTTGCACATGTTTTGATATAATTTGACCAAATTGGGATCTGCGTCGGCAAATCCTAATTTGCTTGGTTGGTTGGTTGAGAATTTTATTTACCTCTTTGGAAAGAAAATCACAGGTCACACAGATGAATAAATAAATTGGCTGAGCCTGGACATTTTTTGTCCGTTGTTTAACTATCTTAAAATTTCGTTGCCATACGGGTATTATATTTTATACTATAATAATAATAATAATAATAATAAGCCCCAAATGAACCACACTTGGCCTAGACCCGTGGTTTTCATTAAATACCGAATTTTATTTCGAGAAAAAACAAATTAAACCAACGAAAATAATAATAATAATATTCTATCACATACACACAACACCATCTAGCCCAAACTAAGCAGAGCTTGTACTATGGGTACTAGACAATGGATAAATATACATATATACATTTTTTTTTTGTAAATACATACATATTATACATAGAAACACATTGGATTATTACTTTTTAAAATCTGTAATCTGTAACCTGGAGCGATAAACAGAAGCCAGATTTCTATTTACTACGATCAAAGCTTATCTCTCTTACTTCTATCACACTTAATGAACGCTTGTCGATGAAAATGAAAGTTATAGAGGAATGTTGCTATTACATGCTAGCAATCCAACACAAACTATCGGTCTAGTCAGCACATGGCCTTAGTATGATAATATAGTAGTGTACGTTTGAAGTCGTGTCAGTTTGATTGCCGTGAAGTGCGGCGCGTGCTAACAAAATAGAGGGTTACGTGTTTTACTTTCACTACAGTACGATTGTACTGTAGTTCCCTTTGTTTAGGAAATTACACCGTAAATATAACAGGAAATTAATCATTCGTGTTGATTCGTAATGCGGTTTAATGAAATGGTAAACATTTACGGCCTTATTTTAAAACACGAACGAATACTCTTTTATGATTGGACTACTGAATCACGGATTTAATTTACGACCAATCTTTGTCTTAATTTAGTCAGATTGAAGTTTATCTTCGGAGTTGTGTCGTGGCTGTCAGTAGTCTTATAGTCATAATATGTAGATATGATTAAACATATTTTATTATAACAAACATCTATAATAATTTTTAAACTTTCGCGTTGCATAATATACATATATATAATACGTAACGGGTATTAACGCGATTATGCTTAATGTTTACCTTTTTTATGCTTGACGTTTCGACCAAGTTACACCGGCCGTGGTCACAAGTTGACTGGTGCTGCGATATCATGTCTCCGTTTGTGAGGCAAAAGAATCTTGATTCACCATCACTTAAGGCATATTTTTGTTTGTTCATGCTGTGTCGTGTCCGTATTCTGTGAATTACCTGACTGTGCAAAACAGCAAAGTTGCGTATTATTGATCACGGGATTCCACGTCGCGGATAATATGAAACCATCTTACCTATTGAAATTTCTATGTTTTTTGATTTCAATAGCTTCTCGCACTACTCTTAGATAAAAGTGGCGATCGGTGGCGAAGACTTCCGGATGATGCAATTCTATCCAATGATTAGTACCCGATTTCAGTATATGTTCTGCAATTGCTGATTTGCTAGTCTGTCGGTTCTTCACAGCGGCGATGTGTTCTTTGATCCTCTCAGCAATATTACGCTTGGTTTGGCCTATGTAGGAACTCCCGCAGCTGCAATTTATTTTGGCGGTTGTAAAGGCAAAACGTAATTTGGTGTGCCCACAATGCAAGTTACTTTGGCCCTCGGTGTATAAATAGTGTTGATGGATTATTTCTTTAACACCGTTCCGATCTTATCCGTAATTCCTTTTACATAGGGCATATAGGCAGGTTGTCTGTTCACCTCTGGATGCTTGCCTCTCTTAGTCGGCTGCCTTTGTTGTCCATTCACTACATATCCGTTATTCTGTAGTGATTGAGTTCAGACTCTAAAGAAAAAGGTAAACATTATGTATGATCGGTGTTAATACCCGTTACGTATTTATATATATGTATAAACATCTATAAGTCTAGGATTAGTCCGGACTTATGCCACTAGCAAAATTTTATGATACAACCGCATTATAAAAATCATACGAAGCTTAGACTTAAGCTTGTTATGATGTTAATAATGCGATCTGATCGATCTGTTTTTCCGCCTTAAACCCAGGCTTTGGACGCTTTGATCATTACGGTATATAATCATAAATATATACATACATATTCACATGGTTATACCTATAGCCGAAAGAGTAAGCAGAGGTGTATTGTACCTACAATTCATCAGCTAAAGTAACCACAGGAGTTGACATAAGTTTGAACGTTTGTTAACAAAATTATATTCTTAAAGCGCCTGGTAAAATGGTTCATTTAGTTTATGATGCATTTTTTGTATGATATAATAAAATGCAACGAATTTTGATAGCCTTTATAAATATGGACATTACTTCATGCTGTCATTTGTTGGAGCCACCTCTTTCCTCTTGCTCTTCACCGCCGACGCTGAAATATGAAATGTTGGTAATCACACTCGTAATTTTCATGTTTGAATTCGTACTCTTAAAAGGATTGCTGTTATAAACCGAAATTGCATAATCAAATATACTGTATAGAATACTGTAAACTTTTTAAAATTTAAACTACTTGTTTCGATTATAAGTTTTTTATTGAAGTGTCATAATAACGGAAGTATATCTGAATTTGCGTTACATTAACGCCTCAATAAAAATAAAATGTTTGAAAACCATGTCTAGCTGGTAAATATATAAAAACAATACCACTTGAACAGAGTCAAGAAGTATGAGTACAAAAATAACCTCACAAAATCAAACAATATTTCTTTACAAAACATTTAAAACGTGAAAACTCTGATCCTGCTTTCAAGGTATTTTACAAGTTTGATTGCATTTAGCCATCGTAATTTAAACTTTATTATATAAGTAATAGGTGTCAAAACAAGTGTAGAATAAGTTTGCAGTTAAGGGAGCAATGTTTACCCACGCATCGATCGATAGGCCGTGGCGGTAGAAGCCTCCGCGTGAAAATTGCAACCCGTCGTCGAACCACGGCTCTCCTAATACAATTACTAGAAACGAGATGAAAGGAATTAGTTATTTTTTTGGCGAATATATTGAGTTCCGGTGTTTGATAGACACTCTCAGCTCGAAATTTATCCGGTTTTATTTTTAAATAGACATGCTAATGGATGTTTTTAAGATTAACTTTGTATATATGCTTCTAGATAAATGGCCGATTACTTAAAAACTATGTTAGAACGATGAAATAGTGTTTGCTTTTCAAAAACTGTTGCTGTTCTATTTACATGTTATTCAGAAAAATTAAAAACATTGCGTCATTTACAGCAAAATTTAACCGTTTTAATGTTGGTCTTTAGACAAAAACAGCAATACTGGCTTGTGACGTAATCAATAAGAAATGCCATAGTTTATGACAGAATTTTCATACATTCCATTTGCCGAAAACGGAGACAATACAAGGTTTGCTCAATAAATTTCAAAGTAACAATATATTTATTGTTCATCTATATATTTTGAAAATATTATCGCTTTTATAGGTAATTTTTATTAATCAAATCCTTAAAATATTTTGTTTATCGGTGTGTATTTATTATATTATTTCAAATTTAAACAATACTCTTATACTGCACTAAATACATAATGAGTCTACCAATTCACCAATAACTCTTAAATTTTATTACCTTCTGTCTACAATCTTATCAAGTACAATCTGTGTAATGAGAAAATGAAATCATTCCATTCTTCCATGAAGACTTATCTAGTGACGTTAAGGTAAGTCCTCTCCCGGCAGGTGGGGTTGGTATAGTTTACGAAACCCGCCCGCCTATCTTGCCAACTTGAGGGGACGTAGATTTATTCTGGTCGGTTTATTTTGTCTCGTTGTTTACTTTTTACGTGAGATGGATATGAATGAAGATATATTAGAAATCGCTATTGAAATAAACATTTTTATTTCTTTTATTAACAAAAATTGATATAGATTTAATATTTTAAATGATAATGAGAGGTAATGACAACTGACGTCCATGGAGTGATATGGCAAGAAAATACATGGAACGACGATTCTCAAAATCGCATCGCACTACCATACCTGCTAGCTTCAAAATACCAGAGCCCTATGAATTCTACAATAAAGCGACGCCGTTTGTGCAAAGAACATTATTGTTTGTCGCTGATGAGAATTCAGGACCAAAGCCAAGTGGTAGCGGGAGCGGGGACACGATTGATAACGATATTCAAGATGCGTCAAGCGCGGAAACGGCCGCATCAACGTCTAAATCGGGCGAGGAGCAAGAAAAATCGCCCAAAAAGAGCTCATTTTTCTTCTCACCCTCGAAAAGTTGTAAGATTCACGGACGCAGCTTTTTCCGGCTTCAGACAAGTCCCAAGAAGTCGAAAGCGGAGACAAGCGACGTAGTTACCGGTACAAGGGCGACGCAGGGAGCCAGTGCGGGTGGCGGGGGACTCATCAGCTACGCTCCTGGATGGTCCTTGAAGGGCGAACACCTGATGAAATGGCAGGAATCTGGCAAGACAACTATTGAGGTAACTAAATCATTTTTATAATTTTTTATACGAATCATACTTTTCACGCCTATTATTTATCTTTTTCTTTGAATTTACTTACAAGAAAATGTTTTAATTTTTAAGAAAATATATTTAAATTTTTAAGGCTTTTAAAATCAATTAATTCGAACCGAGCTTTTTCGTACACTTTTGTCGTCTTTAGCGATTGTAAGCGCTTGTGAAAAGTTCAAAAGTAGAAATTGTGCATGCAAATCTGTTCGTCAGTGGTTAACAGGGTGGTTGGGGCTACAAGGGTGGTTGTTTTTAAGAACAAAATGAAAATTTCAATCTAAACGCGCCCCCAGGTGACGGCGAGGGCTGCCGCGCACTCCAAGAAAACTTTTTTTAATCCAAAATATTCGTAACATTGCGCGTCGGTATACAATAAATAGCAATGAAAAGGTTTCTTTTAACGTAAGTACCTACTAAACATAATTATTATTTTTCAGGAAATAATAATTATAATACATAGTTATTACTTATCTTGTCTTATTCATTTCGTCTTTTACACTATTGCGATGGTCAAGAGCTTTATTTAATGTAAGAATTTTTTATTAAGTTTGTATTTCATTTCATAAAAAAGAAGTGGCTGTTCTAGTATAACCTAGCACTTGTGTTTGTAGCTGACCATATGATCCCAAGTTGGATTAAAGGACATAGTATTTTTGAAATTAATTAGAGCTAGTCTATAGGAATTTAATAATTACTAGCTGTTACCTGCGACTTCGTCCGCGTAGATTTTAACTAAATAGTGTTTGTCTCCGAGGAACCCTATTTTTTTCTAAAATCAAAGTAGCCTAAGTTACTCCTTATAACATCAGCTATCTGCCAATGAAAGTCCCATCAAAATCGGTTTAGCCGTTTCGGAGATCACCCGAAACAAACAGACAGACAGACAAAAATTTTAAAACCAGATGTTTTTGTATAGGTACCTTATATACTTTCATATGCATTAGATAAAAAGCTGTTATTTTGACATTACAAACAGACACTTCGATTTTATTTATTTGTATAGATACAGCTTTAATACTCGTAACAATTTGTCAATCTTCTAAATACTAAGTGTGACTATAAAAAACCGTTACATTCAACACGACATAATTTGAGATCGCCTCTTAAACAATCGCTGCAATCAGGCTTCCAAATTGAAATATAGATTTAGGGATTTAGGGTACCACAGTAGCGAAATATCAAAATCATCCGAATCGATTGGATGTTTAATTTACCGTGGCGGCGAATATTGCTGGATTCGTTCCGTCGTTTTGGCCACAATAATAATATCAGGCGTATTAGCCGGCCTGCCACCCTCGCCTTCAACATTTCCAACGTTTTTTTACGTTTTTTCCACTTGTCTCCTCCCAGTCGGAAAAGTGGGGAGAGATGAACACAGCCGATAGCCTTTTATATCAGTGTAATGTGAGAATAATTTTTATTTTACTGGAAACATTAGGAAAGGTTTCACAGGTAGAATGCTAATCACAGTGGCAGTATTACTCATGATTTTACTGTGGGGACGACACGGATTGATTGGATAGTGTACGTGTATTGTGGGATAAAATATGTTTATATAATAATGATAACGAAATAGGTTGTTTTTTAATTTGCTATATCAATAATAGGTAGAATATGGTACAGGTTTGCGTCAATACTTTACGCTAGATGTTTCAAGTTTAGATTTTACTTTTATATTTAATGTTTAAATAATTAAAAGGTGCTTGCGATACAGAAACAAAAGGTAACACTTACTTTTGTGATCAACATTATAATTTTGACATATGTATGTACATATAATTATAATAATAATATTCTACCACATACACACAACACCATCTAGCCCAAACTAAGCAGAGCTTGTACTATGGGTACTAGACAATGGATAAACATACATATATACTTTTTTTTTGTAAATACATACATATTATACATAAAAACACCCAGACCAAGACAAACATCCATGTTCATGCACACAAATGTTTGACTTGTGCGGGAATCGAACCCGCGACCTCAGGCGTGGCAGTCGGTAACACTAACCACTACGCCATCGAGGCTGATATATATATATATATATATATATATATATATATATATATATATATATATATATATATATATATATATATATATATATATATATATATATATATATATATATATATATATATATATATATATATATATATATATATATATATTCATGTTTTAAAAATCATAATAAGTAGTAGTTATGGGGACTTTTAATTGATTCTTTGTATACGTATACTTATTAAGCGTTGCTAAAACAAAAGTGTCCATAGGAGAATTGGATGGTATATAAACTTCCGATACGTAGCTATAATACAATGCTTTGTGTAATCATTTGTGTAACCTCCTAGGCTTGCAGTCAAATGCTCATACAATGCGGGCCGTCGTTTCTTTATCTTGGCTTTCATCATCAGAAAGTACCTACAGAACCTTTAGAACATTTCAACATGACGAAAATAAAGCATTCATATTACGTCATAACTGCGAAATATTAACGATGCTTTTCACACACTTTAACAAAACAACTCATGGAAACAAAGGTGAATGACCTAAATAATCAACAAACCGTTCACGTACGAATCTAATTTGATGTCAACAAAAGAAGTAGAAACCTGTGCATCTGACAATGGCTCGTGTCTGCAGTCGCCAAGGTTCATTAGTAGCACGCAAGGACCCCCTTGAATATGTATGAGGAATCGAACCCGGGGCCCCGCGCCCGCCTGTCACGACCCGACGACATTATGATAGGGTTCATATCAACCTGAATGTTAATTACACTCACTTATTAAATATAGAAGTGAAGGGTGAAGATAATGAAAATCTCGAGCGGGTAACTTTGATTGAGTTTTGATTAGTGTTATCAGAGTTAAGAGTATCTAAATTACATACATCGATTCTCGCGTGTATTTGGGATAGGCAGAGGTGTATCATAGCCACAATTATGTTTTAGGTCTCACGTCATAGAAGACAATCTCATTGACCTCTACCGGGGTCATATCCAATATCCGTATTGTAATTGTACTGATAATTTCAATACCCGAATTTCAAAATGAATCAAAGACACACAATGAATCGGCACAATTCGTTTACTTTAATTATAGATAGTTCAGGTATAAACTAATATTATAAAAGATTTACTTTGTTACGTTCTTGTTGCGACTAAAGCGATGAATTGATTTAGATAACATTTTGTGTCGACATACCTTTAATCGCTTACAAAGCTAAAGAGCCTATAGCGTAGACTAGTAAAATACCCTAACGATTTCGTGGTCAACAGTTAGTATACAATAATAATTATACCAAAGCCCAGTTATATACTAATGTGCCACATTCGCGTAAACGTAAGAAAATATCATAATGTTATTGTTGCTGATAAGTTTGGTCAGTCCCCTCTAGCAAATAAATACGAAAGAAATACATTGTCCAGCTTCCCCATAAGTGATATATCTCCACTTATTAGCTTCGATCATTAGCAAAGTTTGCGTTTCGAAGTGGGCTTAATATACATATATATAGACAAATATACGATATAGATAAGGAAGTTGTGGCGTTCACAATATATTTATCGATAGGAAGACTGCCATTTTATTTTCGCGGCGTAAGTTTGCGCTTATGTTTGCGCGCGATCATGAGGACTCAAGATCGATGCCCGCGTCAATAAAATCGTTACTTGGTTTTATCGTAAGGAATTTTTTAGTAGCAGATTAAATAGGACCTGGTAAATGTCAATATTCACCTCCCTATTACGTCAGACTTTAAGCATAGCTAACGAAATGTAAAAATTAACCTAAGTACCACTTCACTTGGATTTAAAAGGCGTGAGTCGATAGTAAGAAAACTACATGATAAAGCCGTTTAGTAATTACTTATTGATCGAATAATGTTGATATTATGATCAAACAAATAAATAAAATTGAAGTGTCTGTTTATAATGTCAAAATAACAGCTTTTTACTAAATGCATATGTATGTATATACGGTACTAATATCAAAAATTTTTCCGTGTGTCTGTCTGTTTGTTCCGGCTAATTTCTGAAACGGCTCGTCCGAATTTGACGGGACTTTCATTGGCTGCTGTTATAAGGAGTAGCTTAGGCTACTTTTATTTTAGAAAAATGGGTTAGGCAAAAATGAAATTAATACTTTTTTGTTAAATTCCATGCGGACAAAGTCTAGCTAGTATTAGTAGGTACAGATAGTATAAAATATAAATAAATAATAGTAAACAGTGGATTCGGCGCGAGACTCGCCGTTGTGGCTCAAATTAGGAGAGGCTTATGTCTGGCTTATGTACTGTAATAGGCTGATTGATTAAAATAGTATATGGGCTAGCTGTTATGTTGATCCCAATGATAATACTATTTTAGTGTCTGCTAGATAATTAGAACCATTCCAGTGGCGTAACAAAGTACCAGAGTTTTGATATCGAGTATTGAATCGGCTATCAAAACTCTTATTCTAACTTTTATTTGTGTCTTCTGTTTGGCAATTGAGTCTGAGTAGTATTCACAAGATAAAACTTTCTTCGAAAGAGGGCAATTGTTCGCGCACATTTCGTTTCGTTTCATAGTCTTTAAGTACAATGGATTACCCATTTAGATCTTTGCATATATTTTATTAATATTAAAAAGTATGTTTAAACGTGCTAATCATCTGAAACTACGGTTTGATTTAAAGATTTGTTATAACACGCTATATCATTTAAAGGAGTAGAGAAAGTAGAAATTTAATTTTATATCTATATTCCACACTAGTAACAACTCCTGCGTCGCGGGAGACTTCAAACATTTAAACAACGAACACAAAGAATGCTTTGATTCGGAATAACCATATATGGATCACACAAATTTTTGTCCCGTGTGGGATTTGAACCCACACATTCGGCGTAGTGGTAAAGTGGCGAGGTGACCACTAAGTACACTACGTGACTACACCATCGTATAAATGGTAAGATGCAGTTATAATGCACTTCTGCCTAACTTTCAGCCACATACGGCAGCGATGTTAAGAACAATCCGAGTTTAGCAATTCTATAACTAAACTTATCAGACACTACTATATTTTGTTTACGTATATTTTAGTGCATCAGCAATGCACCCTCTGAAATTCATGCCCATTTATTCTATAAAGTGTTTGTGATGTATGTGTAATAAAGCAAATTGTATGGGAACTTAGATTTATTACCGTTCTAGTGTCTGTACTGAAGATATATGGCTATAGGAACCTTACTTTTTTATTCATTAAGAGGATTCTCTATTTGCTTACAAGTTGGGGCAACTAAAATAAATCGGTTAGAGTTGTTTCTTCCTTAAAGCACTTATAAGTTTCTATGTATGCTTTTGTAATTTTAATTAGAGATCGTGTTTATAGCATTTTATTATTTAATATATAAATGATCGGTAGATGGATTTGATTGCCGGAATTCTCAATATGGCAAATTAAAGGACGTCACAAAGGACCTTGTAACTGTTGTGTGTTGATATTTGATAAAGACCAAGTGATAAGGCAACAATTTCAGACATGAGCAATTTAATTATGAGAGTCTTGATATACCTACGTGGTCCTTATGCCTTCATTAATTATTTATTAATACATTAAAGTAGATATAGTTTATATGAATCAGAATATTTTTTTTTATTTTGTGAGTAGCTGTTCTAATTTAGTTCTTGTTCAAATGATAGTTGGATCATTCATTGCTGTTTGTCTTCATGTTATGTTAATTACAGGATTTGCGACTAATTTTATGAGACACACTACACTGTATTACTGGCCTTAGTCATCTTTGCCTAGTATAGACCTTTTTGAAATTTTAATGATAACGACATTAAAAATCTTTATAATAAAGCCCGAAATATAAACCCTGCGACGAAACCACTCAATGAACATCGATACTTCCCTAAATAATGTTCCCGACGGAATTCATATCGAGAGGTTCTGTTATCGCAATTGACAGCTCTATTCACAATCCAGCGAGGTCGATGTCGGCTCACTGAATATTTCACTGAGAGACTTATTAGCCGCCTAATTATACAAAGGAAGTAGTTAGGGGGCAACGGAAAGACGAGGGGAACTCTTAAGCATTTCTGCAGCTCTGGTATAAAAACTCTTATGTATGGTGCTTTATAATTTAGTAAAGCTTTCTACATAACATTTTGAACCCTCATGTTGACCTATGTGAAGTATTTAAGAATAACTTAGTCTAAAATATATGAATTTTTATTATAAAGTCAAACGAATATATATATATAGCTCAATATATGTAGTTAAAACTGGTCTGATGTGACTTTGAATTTTAACAAAACCATTTAAATTTTCTAAGGATTGTAGAATCTGAGTGTCGGTTATTTGGAACGTATACGTAAAAGTCAAATATTAACGAAAATTTTGTTACGAGTAATTTTAATTTAACATATTTGAACAAACTTTTTAATCAAAAATACTTTTATCGATTATCTTTAGCTAAAAGGCGATTTAACCGGGCAACAGTCTTGACTGCAACACGTATAAATATGAACTACATTTCCAAAAATATTAATAATCTTTGAATGAATAAACACCGTGCTGACTATTCTTTTTAAGCGCAAATAACGCCACCATTTATTTTCTAGATAATTGTAAATATACCGAAACAAGTTCTAAAAAATTACACATACATACATTAATGGTCGGCACCTCATTCTCGATCATTGCCGACTAATAATGCAGTACAATCAAACTACAAGTCTCATTTTTATTGTAACAGCGATAAATACGTGACAAGCATACAAAACTATACACAGATAGGCTTCGAAACGAAGCTTTTGTCAACAATACTAGCGATTGGAATAGATATGCAAATTGTCCAACGTATTTATTTAGTAGGCATTACACTGCATTGAGATTCTGTACGATAGAGTTTTGTTTTCTTATTGCTGATTGAATAAGAATGTACACTTCTTTAGAGTCCTTTGATGAGAAATTATGGTTCACACACGTGTTGGCGTTCGAAAGTACCTACGTATACGTGTGAAATTAGCTATAAATCTCGCGATTCCTGGACTCGGGGTGAATCATACGAGCGGCCCTTATTGTGGGTATCTGTGGAACGCGTGGGACGAAATGACTGGGCTATTAGCATTCGTTGTGTGAGACCACACAGGGTTTTATCAATTGATGGGTGGTAATAGACTATAGAACTGTATCATAATAATGTTATGAAAAATAGTCGAATACACATTACTTCTTCTCTTTGTTATGTTTGTAAACGTCAAGATGTTCATGAATGCGACACTGATTTGAGTTAGTTTCATTAACTTAGATAGCTTGCACTCTAACTCATGTTAAAAAAAGTTACTTGAGATGTTTGCTCTAAACGGCAGCATTTAGGTACTAAATAGTAATTTAGACAGTATTAAACTGATTATTTAAATATACTGTTAGACTTACTGTAAGACCTATGGTTATCAATGCAACTAATGTATAAATTACGCTTATAGTTTAATTATGAGTTGAAATACTAATTGCCACTCACGCTTCGCCTGGTTTTTGCAGATTTTAGTGCCGTCTAACTCACTATTATTTTATATCGATTAATATTTGGAATTTAGCTTAAGGTTTCAATCGTTTTAAGATTATTAAATACTTATCTATATAACTATAAATAATTACGAAACCAAAGAGGCGATAAAGACGAACATAATATAAAACACTACGACATAAAAGCATTTTATTATGAATACACATTACATGTGACTTAAAGCGCATTATAACAATAGGCTTCCAAAATCAAATTTCAATATCGAATATCGAATACTGACGTCACAGTTTAATAGCGTTACTATGTCAGCTGTCACTCACACGCATCTATAGACTGTCAATTTGCCAACTACTACGGCAAGGTTTATTGAACAAAAAACTCATGCGAGACATTATGAATGACTGATGAGGTGCGACAAAAAACATAAGAATGTAATATTATACAGTTAATACCTACTTAATGTTTTATAACTTTCGTTCGTTATAAAGCGGTGAATCAAAGAAATGTCATTGCCACTGTATCTAATTTTTTTGTATGAGGCTTATAAAAGTTGAATATATCGATGTATGAATAGGTATTAAGCGGCTGATGGAATTTTATAGACCAAAGGCATATACATATTATTTGTTTAATCATCTAGATATGCTGCGTGTTCACACAACAAGTAATCGGAGGCGTTTCTTGTGTCATAACGTGTTAATTGCATTCAGCTATATCTAATCAATACATGGTTTAAAAACCTAGCATCTCATATACAGCGTTCATTAAAACCGCTAGTAAAAACAGACAACAATAGGTACTGATCTGCCAAAAAACTCAATTCATATTCACCAGACATATTCGAAATATAAACTGTTAAACCGCCTTAACTATTGACGAACAATAACAAAAGCCACTGGCTTGACTTGTTCTAAATTGAACAATATTGCATAACAAACAAATATCAAATATCTACATCACCGAATCCACTCACAACACAACTCACATTTACTCCCGATTCATCGGTACAACCGTAGGTCATTACTGGCGATGCCAAACATTTTCGTTCAAATGTCAGAAGCCAGCCGATCGTCCCAACTAAATCAGAGCGAAATCGAAACACGAGTAGTGGTAAAACTTGATTGACAGTCGGCAAAAACACGGACAATGCAGTTGCGGTAAAAAAGTTGTGGTTGTGACGTCATTTGGCTGTCGCTCACCGGACGGGAGCGAATAAATTACGTGCGGCATGTTCGGATTGTGGACAGGTGGGATTTCGGAGACGCCTGGAGCTGTACCCAAATTGTTTCGCAAATATGTTGGCATCCGTACACGAGATCGTGAATCATTCAGACCTTTAGTGCGGGTTAAGTTTTATTGTACAAAGGCATTTAAATTAGTGACCGTTGGTACTGAGTAATAATTTTTATCTCTGTCTTTAACGATATATTGATGGTCATGCTAATTTTATAACACCTTTAATTGCAGTGTAAATTAATGCCAAGCAAAGGGAAATAACTGTCCTATATGGTTTTACACTGATAATCGGACTTAATCAGAAATACAAGAGCGTATACATGCGTTTAATTAAAGCAGCCGAACAGATTAATATGAAAAAAAAAGAAACAAAGTGTGCGACAGCGGGTTGATATAATTTTGTATAAATCGATGCATAAACCGTCCGTGGAAATTGGTTTCCCGTGGCTTTTCCGCGCTGTCGGGTAGCAGCATCCGGTTAATGCGTCGACCGACGCGATATGAGACACGCGATCCTTTTCACCCGAACAGTTTATGAGGGGGATCCCGTTGTTGCTCTTGCATTACCGCAAACAAAACGAACCCATGAAAATGAGTTTTTGTTTCCCCCATTGTTTTAGACGCGATGACTGAAGATGGGATGAAAAAAAGCTGTGCATTTTTCTCTAAAAAGCGCATTGTTTGAATTATTACGTTGTTGATACGTTCTTTGTTTGAAACTACGACAAACAAATTTACGTGCGGCCATACTTGTTAGAGTACAGGGGTTAGCAATGTCATTGTTTAACTTGCCTAAACCGTATTTAACCTCTTGATATTTCAACTGCATGGGCTAAAATGACGGACAATGAAATATATTGCAATTTACTTAATATATGTACTTCATTTAAATTTTATATTTTACTAGCTTTTGCCCATGGCTTCGTTTGGGAACAGTACTTTTTTCTGGATATAGCCTATGTCCTTATCTGTACCCCTTATAATGTGTTTGAGTAATTTCATGATGATCGTTCAAGTAGTTAAGGCGTGAAAACATAACAAATAAACTTCCTTTTAAATTAGGTTTTGGCAACGCTGATTATAACGACGTATCAAAATCAAATTCATGTCAAGTGATTTGATTGGCTGTTGCTAATTTAGTTGATATGCGTTTGACCGTCTGTTACAAATGTTTGCGGTGAATTACCTTTCAGAAATTGGACATTTGCTATTTACAATCACAACCATCTCGTCCATGAGTGAATTAGCTTTCACTAATATTATGGTTTTAATTTATTGAAGCGGGGTTAGCCCAATGGATAATGAGTTGGACTTGCAATAAACAATTCGAATCTCGTCCATTGCACTACTTACGTAAACCTACATAATAACAGAGGCGTTTAGCTTAGCTGGAGGAGTTAACAAAAACACTTAGTAAACAAACTTGCAAGATATCTTAAAAAAAGAAAATACTTTAGTCGACTTTTGGGATATGTAGTGCTCAGAATGTGCTATTAATTTCTTCCTTAAATCAAAATTAAATACCGTTGTCTATTCCAGTAATCAAATAGTTCGTACTTCGTATCCAAAGCTCCGTGATTTTGCCCAGCTTTATTGAAGCAAGTTTTTGCTCGTCTCAGCTAGACATCCTTGAGTGGCCAGCTGGCCATACTTCAGACTATTGAATAGACGTGCAGATTGTCACACTGTAATTAGTAAACACATGGTGGATATCGTATTTCGCAGTACAACACGGTCCAGTAACCCGGCGTGTCAATTAACAAGCGTCGTCCAACGTTCGTTCATTTAGATTTATTCCAACTGGTAACGAAATTATTGTTAATCGGGCCTACGTGTTCGTACGTGTTTGTTATGCTGATTTATATTGAGCTACATTGAGTGCGTTAAGTTTAAGTGTTATACGTATCGCGCGTCTCCAATAAAACCTGGAATTTCGCTCAAACTGGGGCAGCGGCTATTGACGAAGTACTTACGCCTTTCAGAATATCGCCAACTACTTTATGTCGTATATCTGTAGGAAATAAGCTTACCAGGCTACGTAAAGAGCCTGTGTGAACTTTACTTTTTGCCCTTACAACATAGTGATTCCTGTTTTTGGAGGTTCGACAACTCGTGAGTGATACGCAAGTCTTATAGGCAGGCAAGTCTTATATACAGCGTCACTTTTTATGAAACAGGCAATCTACTTATTTGACTGCACATATGGCGTAGTGGCTTAAGTAGTCGTGTCACCATTACAAGGAGTGTTATGTGTTCGAATCCTACACGGCATCAATATTGTGTGATCTACAAATGGTTGTCCCCAGTCTGGGTGTTCTTTGTGTCCGTTGTTTAAATGCTTGTAAAGTTCCCCGAGACACAAAAATTATACCTATTGCAAGAGTTGTCTTGGAGAAAAAGGAAGAATGTGAAAGAAATATTTAGCTTTAATGTTTAGCCGTAGCTAGAAGCTTGTTATTATGGATAGTGCTCGTAAATGATGTGCTACGCATTTAATTTAGCGACAGCTTAAACATATTATATTGTCAGCCTGTAAATCCACGTATGATTTGTTGATGACATATGATACGTGCAAATATGGATTTACGGCTTATGCGTAAGCCACTCAGTGATAGGAATGCAAAGTGTGCCCCCATAGCTTCTGGAAGCAATGTTGTGAAAAAAATTATGAGCAATGAAACAAATATGAATACTAAACAACCAACATCCTAATACAATGTTACGATGGCTTAGTCTTTTATTATACAGTCAGCTATACAAGTAGTTGAATATTGAACACTAGCTTTTGCTACTGACTACCTCCGCATGGACTTTAGTTATTAAGTGCTTCTTTGAGAGAATTTCGTAATTGCATGCTACTTATATAACATATGTAAAGTCTAGTAATCTACACCAATATTGTATACACATATATTATCTACACCCGGGGCGACGTCCGCTAGTAATATATAAAACCACTTAGAGACCACTTTAAAGTGGAAATCCTATTTATTCTTTATCCTAGGAGAATTAACATAAAATCGTCTTTATTTCCTAAGTACACCATAAACTTTACTACTGATATACTGTGTACCTAAAATTTGAGCTTATAGTTCTAAAATGGTTTGTATAAATTAATTGTACAACATAGTTCTGTGAGATTTTATGATTTATCCTGAATGTACATATAATTGCTTTATTATATTTAGAAAAGTGAATAAGTATACTTTTCATTGACTACCTACTACTGCTAGAAAATGTTGAGTATTATTTATCATTATTTGCGATAAAGCAATTCTAAATCGAGCAAATGTAAGCAAAATAAATGTTTATCAACTTGTGTTGCTAAGTTTTATATTACCAAGGATTAAGTAGAGACGTATCACCAAGAGAATAATACAAATTATTACAATATTTATGTAGTTTCTCACAGAAATATAAAATACTTTAAAAATAATTTACTTTATACATTTTATATACCTACTTAAAAACCTATTATGATTTTTTATTCTAAAAGAGTATGTTATTGCCCATTACAGGTCAACGGCTGTGCCTGTGGTATAGGCATATTTTTTTATTAAATTAATTCTTGTAAAAATCCATCATCGTTCGAGGTAAAAATATTATATTTTAAAGTTTACACCACTTTTACAAGCGCGTGACATTTCAACAGAGGTATCATGTGACGATTTTTAATTGGAAGCTGTAATCTTGATCAGAGAGCGATAGGACGTCGGTGCACGACAAAACGTCACGGGTACAACACATTCAGTCCCCCGAATTCGTGTCAATCTTCATCAGACCGAGCATTTGATTAGATTACTTTAAATTCATTTATTAAAACAAACTGACTGCCTCTGTTGCTGCTGTTCGATCGATCGTGGGATATTGTCCAGATTTCGATATTCGATTTGGTTTTTCATTTTGTCTTTGGAAGTTTGAAGAAGCAGTGTGAAATCCTGGACATGTATCCTATTGACGACAATAGACTGGCCTTTAATGACATAGCTACAAAATAGCTGTCGACATGAGGGTTTAATAACTGTGCTTGCACCTCCAGGAATACACAAGATCACTCTTGTAATTCGGACTCACGTCCCTGCCTACCTTAAGCAAAGTAAGGTAAAAAAAACACATCGAAATATTTGCTATAGGTATATGTATGTAGTATAATGTGTGGTAATACGTGCACTGTCTGATGGATACTACCTACATTACATTTTACATTTTAAGAGTAGTAGAGCCTCGCTGATTGCAGCATGAATGGGCCGGCTCGACCGGGGAAGGAATACGCTCTCACAGAATATCTACGTGAAATAGCAGTATTCCTACTGTTGTTTCGTTCGGTGAGTGAGAGTGCCTGAGGCTCAATCACCCCCTTTCTCCCATCCCGCTCCTTTTCTCTCCCACTTCCTTTCCTAAAGGGTCAGCAACGCGCAAGTGTTGCAGGCATCCATAGGCTACGGTGACCACTTAGCATCAGGTGGGCCGTATGACTGTTTGCCACCTTAGTTGTATAAAAAAAAACATTATTGGCTCAAAGATGGTACACTGAATTATTAGTTCAAAATATGTACGAGTATAGTAAGCAAAAACGACAGACTTTTAATCATTATCTTATTATCATATTTGCGGCTTACTCTTTGCATGCAGGTAAGGGATTTGCTAGCCAGGCAGACATGCTAATCATCTGACTTATTAACATTAGATATTTTTACACGTAAGTGTTTTTAATTTGTCCTCTGTAAAATGTCGAAGTCGCACCTGCAACTCTCGACACACTGGTAGTGCCAGTATGACAACTTAAACAACTGTGACATAAGTATAGTCATATTATAAATATAAATAATATTAATTTTGTTGGGTCACAAAACTCCTCTTTATATATATATTTTTTTTAATTTTTTTTTTGCTCGTCGAAATGACCACACTCCACCTGATGGTAAGCAGTCGCGTGGTCAGCGCAGTGGCCTCCACATCGCCCCCACAGTAGCCGAGGCGATGTTGAGGTCTCTACTTTGACGGCCTGAGAAGATGCTTTTTCACGCCCCGCTTAAAGAACCCAGGATTGAAGGAAGAAGGAAATACGTGCCTTGGCAGAGAATTCCATGCCTTGGTCGTTCGGCAGAGATGTGAGGACCCAAATTTTATATACGATATTCTAAAGAATCTCTTCTCTTGTAGAAATCATAATTATATCTTGCACAAGTTCGCCTCCTATAAAATGGAAGCCAGATCTAATGGTGTCGGGCGGCCACAATAAACTTATTTGAAAGCTGAGAGATTTTCCATCTGCTGGCTTTACTCAACTAGTATACGGAACTGTACGTGTTTACTACATGTTAAATTTATACACCATAATATTTCGTCACATCGTTAATTAGAGTCATAATCTACGGTATACATAGTAATATTGTATCTGGTCCATTGATGTACATAGGAGATATTTAGAGTAAAAATTATGTAAGTGGTCCTTATACGAGCAATAAAAGATAAACCATTTTTATAATTTTTCTCCATGTGTCCGTCAACATGTTTGTATGCAAAAACTACTGCACGAAACTAAATGATGTTTCCACATTTGTATTACTGAGGGTTCAATAAAAAAATTAGTGCATTCAAAATGAGTACCTAGTACATTTGTTAGCAGACTAAGAATTAAAAATTACATACTACATAGCTATCTATAAGTATATTTTATGCATATAGATCGGCTTCTTATTACATGCAAAGAATGAAAACTATAGGAAGGTACCTAATCCCAATATTCCGCGTATACGAAGACGCAGGCATAGGCTAGTGTACGAGCCGTTATGAATACGCGCACTAGGATGTCAGAAATGTCAGAAACTATAGTATTATGTCACGGGAAGAGCTATGTGAAAGATTAGTAAAAAATACGTCAATACGGAACGAATGCCTTTAATGCACTGCTAATTACAAAATGTATTACATTCAAAATATGCCGATTGTGTATAATGACGCCGCTTCGATACAATATTAAAAATGGCTTGTACAGCTAGTATCTGATAATGGGGGTCTCACTTTCCAGCTACTGGACGTAGTATTAGAGTAAAATTTGCAATACTAACAGAAAACTTCAATATCATTTCGCTTTACTTAGCAATCGAACCACAATCGGCAGTTATCCAATCACTCACGCACACAACATCGGACAAACGAAACCATAAACCATGCGAAAGGATTTGAAATCACAGCAATCATAAAATTAAATAGCATCGCGGTTTCCGCTGGCTTTCACGACTAATCCATATTATGATGGATTGTGTGTGATACTTGCTAATTTATTATTTAACACAAATAGACCCATCGGGTAATGGACCCGGACAATATGTTAGTATTCTTGGTGCGCCTCATTAACGGTTAATTACGAGTTGCCGCTGGTTTAATTGGCTTACCGTTGTGTATCGTGCGTTGAATCAAAACCACAATCAATTTCGGGCCATCAAAGTGTTGTCAAAGTGATATACTAGCTTATCTTTGTTAATACATGTGTGAATAATGGGATATTGATGCCGGTAATATGTTAAGACTATGGTGTTCGGATAGTGGGAGTTTTGACAGGCCAAATGTCTCTAATATGAAGCCAGCCAGTTGGTTGTTTTGAGCCCACACAGCAAGCAATAGCATGCCCGATAATTTGTGAACTCCGCTAATCCATGTTATCTTTAAAATATAAAGAAAGAAAGAAAAAAAGAAAAAATAATTATTAGACACAAAAACACAACATATTAACATAGAAACAAGAAGAAAATACGAAAAAATAAACAAAAATAAATAAAATGTTGTACAGTGTGTCCAAATGGTTCCAGCTCAGCCTTTGCTGCGGATGACCGCAGCGCTGTTTTTTAGCCGAAACTCAAGGACTAGCACGGACGATTATTCGGAATACAGTTTATAAACATACTTATTAATAGATAGAGTAAATATAATATAATGTATAATAGACAGGCAATTACATATATGTGTAGAACAGAAGATAATATTTAAAAAAAATGGATTAAAATTATATAAAGATATACAATAAACATAAATATATCTAGAAATACAATATAAACAATTAAGTGCTGGATTTCTGTTCAGATAAATATAATGTCTTTAGCTTAAACCTGAAACTACTTAGTTTATCTAGTTGGCGTAGTCATAGAGATACTCTGGTTTTTTGTCTTTGACAGTTCCAAACATAAGAGTTGCCAAGTGAATATCTCTCCTCCATTTCATTTTCAAAATATTGTATTTTTATAATACTACCATAGGTGGCACCCATTGTAATATTTTGAAGCTTAACAAAACATCCAAATCTGATACAAATAGATAGGATTTCAAGACGTTTTTTTTATTTTTTTTTATTGCACCCGCCATCGCAGGGTGTTGCGCAATCCTCCCCTAACATAATCAGGGACCTTATTTTTATTCACCTAAAATTATCAATTTACATTAATTATCTATCGTTTATATGCATGTTGTTAGTTCCATTCTTTCTAACCATCTCATTAAGTCGCAGACGCTTACAACTATTATATTTACCTATTACAATTCATATTAAATGCTTATAATGGCATTCGCTAAATGCCATTATATTTACCTATTAATTTACATACATGATATGTATATACTATACATGATGAATACCGATGTGTTAATATATAGATATCAACACATCAGCACTCATCATGTTGTGAACACAACTATTATTTTAACTTATAAATATTCTTGTAATAATCATATATTATAGCAATATCGACATAATCTATATAATAAGGGCATCGGTATAAATCATGTTGTAAACAAGATCATTAAGTATTGTCATACAATATGTTAACATAACAACATAGATATATGGTGTCACAGCTGCTCACCATTACCTGTAAACTAGCTGTGACACCGTATGTACATGCTACAGTACACTGTCATTATAAACATTCCTATCAAACAAATAAATATAAATACGATTATCTACATAGATATTGATTTAAATATAGGCTAATGGTTGTAAAAGTGCTGTCAAGTACGCTTACATTATTGTGCTTATCATATTATAGTTAACTGTAATTAGTTTGTATTTTATATAATAATATGTATTTATAGCAAATTGACTTTTTGACTAATTGTTCCTAATATTAATGCTAATGAATGTAATAATATGAATAGTGTCTCCTGCCCGCCCTCTTTTCAAAAACCACCTCCATCATGAGGCGGGGTCTATACGTTCCAATATGTATTAGCAATATACACTGACTGTATCCCCCCGCCCCATAGTGAACCACTTGGTCTTCGTATATATTTGGTTTTTAACACTAAAAACGTATGTATGTACTCGGGTGGGTTGAGGTCATAAGTTTCTATTCTGAAGGCCCGAGCCTGGAGAAGTGTGTGTGTATGTGTGCCGTGACGTGTATATGTGAACACAATACCGCACACTAGGCAGCACTGTGTTACACCCATACTATATACTATATAAATAACATAATATAAACTAATTATACTATTTGAATACCGTAATTTATTGTTATTATACATATATATTAGCTTACTTAGATAATTGTGATATGTATAGATTGTAGTGTTTATGAATACCATATAAATAACATAACATAAAGTACTTATACTGTATGAATACCATGCATTACTATACAATAATAATATGTATTTCAGCTTAACCAAGTTAATTATATACTTATAATACATATAGATTGCAGCGTCTACGTCTTTAACAATATGCGACGGAAGAGCGCGCCAGTGCATCCCACTTTGCTCTGATGGCGCATTCATTGCTGTAAGCCGCGTGTCTGGTGTTGGGCAATCCCGCCCTGACGCAGTTCCTGCAGGTAGGCCCGTGTCCGGCCGAGACCTGAGGACACTCTGCCTTCAGATGCTCGGCCCCGCAATGATTGCAGAGGTCCGCACCCTCTTTGTAGAGCTTCCGCCCGTGACCGAACGCCAGACACCTGGAGCACTGCACCAGGGGCGACTGGTCCTCCACTTTGACCCGTTGGAGGTCCAGGTACACCTTGCCCGCGGACGTAAGCCTCTGCCACATCGTGGGCGAGACCCGGAGGACGACGTGAGACTCATGCGGGTTCCTCGCCCTCCTCCGGTACCTCACCTCGATGTCAGCTTCATCCGCGGGCAAGTCCCCCAACAAGTTTTTATTTTGTTCTTTTAGAGCCGTCTTTATGTCCTCGTTGGTGTTGTATGTGAGGACATTTTTAAGTATCACCAGCGGCCTCTTGTTGGTCGCTGGTTCCACCTGGAGCGCCTTGTTTTGGGTCAGCAGCTCCTCGGCTCTCTCAATCCCCATTTTGGTAGCGCAGCTTAGAACGACTTTGCCGTCCTTCACCTTCCTAAGTCGTTCTACCTGGACGCCACTCTTTCTCGCGTCTATACTGGTCCTTATCTTTTCTACAACCTCGCCACTGGTGTCGGTGCCCGTGATCGAGGAAACAATAACAGAGAAGGTGCGTGGGGGCAATACGATGGATGGATGTGCGATGGATGGTGGTGGTAGTGGAGCAGGTGTCTGCGTGACGACCTCAGCGTATGTTGGAATAATACCTTTCATCGCTGAGATCGTCTCGCCGACGTCCTTTGTGTAGGTTTTCCACTCTTGCACGGTCTTGATCATCTCGCCGCTCGCCGCCCGGGCCTCCGCGGCTTGGTCCAGGACGACCGTCGACCACTCCGTCATGGCCTCCTCCATACGCTCCATCACACCCTCCTGAGCCTCATCAGTGCGCTTTTCTCCTTCTTCTTTTAACTTCATCACGCTCATAATACCCTTTAGGATGGAGACAGTCGCCTCTTGGTTGCGTTTGATGTCGCAAGACAGGCCCGAAACCGAATCAGCGAGGAGCTTAGACTCCTCGCTGTTCCGGCCCATGGCCCGTGTCACCTCATCAACGTCGACCAATTTCACTGTCTTTTGTATTAGAGAAGGCCCTTGTGCATTCTTATGGACCTTCTCAATATGCTTCACCAGTCCGACGAGCTTGTCGAGCATCACGAAGGCTGCAGTCTTCAGCTCCGTTTTTAAATTTCGGGCTTCACTTAGCACATGTTTGGCCTTCGTGCTGTATGAGCTAGCCTCGTCGAACCAGCATTTGAAATCGCCTGACCCGGTGGCGGATGGTCTTTTGTTTGCCTTCCCGCTTTGTGGGCTGGTCATTTTGAGGTTTGCGCTTTAAGGGATGTATAGAGTCCCAAAAAAATTAAACAAAGTGTTGTAAAGACACTGATACAAGCAAAAATATACTAACTAAAATACGTGTAAATAATTAAAAGTAGGTAGCAATAGCTATTCTACTTAGAGTTAAATTTAACGTAGTATCGGCAAAAGCCGGTCAATAATGCCGTCGGTTTTGTGTAGCCACAAATGTCGTTTAAACTAGGGTAGGACCATACAATGATATATATTTATATGTGAATGTGTATATAATAAGTAATAATTCTTCACTGGTCGGCACGCAAAATGTCACGTTGTCAAAACAACAGTCAATTGCTGTGCCGCGTCAGCTGAGAAGGTATGTCATTAATATATAGATTTGTAATAAACTGATATGTAAATACGATATGAATATAGTAATGTGAGTGTTATGTATAATGAATGTATATAAATGCAATATGTGGATTTCAAGACGTTAGACTAGCTAAGAAAGGTCGGCTTTTATATTAACAACCCTTTTAGGCTTCTTTTAAGTTCTATGGATATAATAATATGATAAAACTGCCTTCGTCTATTCTATACTTAGAATTAAAGAATGACAGTTGAATAATTCTTACACATATGAGCGGTAAATACATTTGATATATATATTTTTTTAAGGCTACTCCTGCATTCGGTTTCTAGCCCTGTAGCGCAGGGACTCTACAGATATATAATTTACGGACGCAAAATACAGTAAGACTAGAAACTATTATTTGTAGATCACTCAAATAATTGTATTGTGTGCGATTCGACAACACTCGGCGCATTCGGTGAGTGGCAGCGCCACAGAACTAATCACTCCTACGATCCCCTCCTTCACTTTCTTGTCCTAACCTATGTGCTATCAGGGAGCAGATCGAGTGCTTGTTTGCCACCTATGTGATTCAGGGTAGGCAGCGGCTTCATTATGTTGCCTTAGAATCACTTCGGTGATGTCACGAAAATATAGCCATGTCCACGATACCGCGTATCATCAGGTCAGCAGCTTGCGTGTCTGGAATCAGAAATAATAAAAAAAAAAAAAAAAAAAAAATACAAAAGCAACTAAGTAGCTTAAATACATAACACGTTATTATGATTATATCTGTTTAAATGTTAAGTAAAACTTTTCGTCAGATGTTTCTAACGTAATGTAAACTTTTAGCCGACTACTAAGATTTACAGATACCGTACTGGTTTTAGATAAAGATTTTCTATCAAGAAACTTTAAACCTAGCAAACTTTATAGGGTTTGTTGAATACCTAAATATTAAAACAATCAATAAGTCGGGCGCGGGCTCATACCGGAGAACTTACGATCACTTACGATAACTTAAACACAACACAACGCATGCGGTCACGTGTATGCCTTAACAGTCATCATATTTATACCCGACCATATTTCGCAGTTCATTAATTATTTGCTTACTAGAGCAAATAGTGCTATTAATATGTTAATATTGAAGCGAAAGCACACGTATACACATCCCTTTATAAATATCCGTGTGTCCTAAATTAATTAAAATGTGGTAGCTACAAATACGTTCGTTCGCGTTTCCCGTCTCTCCCTTTTGGGCGCTTAATTGTTTCGAACACACCGAATTATTTTGATTTATAGCTTTGTGATTGCTGCAACTCGATTATATAGGGCCTTTGTTACTCTCTAAATTGAATGAAATGAAAAATAAATTAAGTCCAGTTGTGAAGTGGAGTGCCGAAGAAAAGATTCTGGAGCATTGTGTGCTCTTAGCGACAATAGGGCGAATAAAGTACGATATAAAAATGGCAGGCCACTGTAAATTCGCAACATTAACACGCCGTGTATTGTTGGGGGACGGAAGTAAAAATAATGAAAATTGCAAGCCTCTTTTTCTGTGTGGGAACATACAGGTGGGTAAATGAGAAAAATAAATAAGTACTTAAACGTCTGCCTCAGTGACGCAGCTGTAGTGAATGGACTGTGCGTGAGTGAGGTTTTGTGTTGGAATCTTTGTCGGGCAAACTCTTGTTAGATTTTTCTGCTAAGAAGTTTCTTGAGTTTAGTGGCATGAAACCTTAAAGTGTGACCGTAAATGGTAATAGGCTTTTCCCCAATTACGTGGGAGCAATAATAAATGTTGGCGAAATATATGTGTGATATAGCCTTTTGCCTACCTCATTGCAATAATTTTGACGTTTGGCAAACTCTTTGAAATTAAATACTTTATACGGATTTTGTCGCGTTGTTTATTTTACTTTAAAACACTTTTATTACATAATTTTGAAACGCAAGGAGAGATTTTTTTACAAAATTCTTTTTTTATCTTACTACAGGTTGTAAATTTTATTATTCAATGACTATTTTAATCGTAATATAGTATTATATTTAATCAGATAGTATCTATCGTGGTATCCACTACCCAACGAAAAAGCTTCGATGCACTTAGTAGTTGTAATTAAATCACTTTTTAGCATTATTAGACATATTTGCTACACAGTATTTTATACTGTTACATAAAGAAAGCTTTGACTAAATTATTAGTAGTTTCCTTACTTTTTTATTTCTCGTTACAACTCTCATACAATCATAATTAGTTTTACTAATAAATACTACTACTACTACTTATCAAACAAATCAATTAGCAATTAAACCCTTTACAATCGGTACAAACGCATATTACCGTAATAAATAACGTGTATTACACAACAGGATAATTCATGTAAGAGCGGTGGGTACATCTCGGTATATTCGTGTAGTGTTTAATTCAGTCGCTAGGAGAGGTGGCAGTGAGTCACCGTCTCACCGCCCGACTACGACTGACTCATCGCCCACCGCTATCCCGAATACTGTCTAGTTACACGGAATATTGAATCGATTTCATATCATTCGGGATGAGTAGTCCCAGACGGCATGACTAAGCAACGTGGGTTTTTACTGATAAATCTGTTACCTCCAACCAGATATCTGGTCTGTTGGTTTTACGAGCTTACGTTTCAATATTCGGTTGTAGATTTAATCCGATTACTTTGTCGGCTCACGAATATTACTAAGCGTGAATATTTTGGTTTATATTTTTATGAATAAAATTTTAACGTCAATACTATCCTCTGAGGTAAAATAAAATACATCTGTAAAACCGTACTTTTGATACATTTACGTAAATATATTTGAATGAAAAACTTGCCGCTGCCAAGTATTTGACCCGGATAACCTGGAACGTACCACCAGGCAACCAGCTCAAGAGTAATAGTACTACTAATTATAGTAGTACTATTACTCTTTATACTCATAAAAATTTGTTGGCATTTTATTTATTCTTAGCAACAAAGCTTAATAGCGCTGCCGCTAAGTATAAATACCTTAGGCGCCACTTCAATTTCTTTTATCCCTTTTTTAATGATTTTTTCTAGTTGTCGGTACGCATGGGATTCTCAGATATTGCAAGTGACCCTAGGCAATATAGTACAAAAAGCATTACTGCTAATATAAAAAGGTAAAACTCAATACGACGACAAACAAAATTAGAACTGTTGATCAAACAGTATGTCGATAAAACTTCTGCCAAGCTACATCTTACTGTAATAAATTTCAAAGAAATGACAGCCAAACGTTCATCCTAACATATATAATGCTCGTAGAGATTAGGAATGGTACGGATTTACAATATCAGCCCTATTTATAAACTGTCCCTTTCCCGAGCGTCAAACCTTTTTTCAGATTAAGAGGGAGAAAGACTTCAGTTGGTTTGGATAGTGATATTTATTGGTGCTCATTACTAAGATCGTATGAACGTAAACTATCATCAATATGAAGCTACATGTACATAGTTAACTGGTCTGATATTACCATAAGCTTAAGAGACGCTATGAGTCAGTGATAAATTCGCTGGCAGCAAAGCAGCTTTTACACAAGATCAGTAACGCGCGAGTTCTAGAGTTACCAGTCTATAAGGTCATACCAATTGTTTGATAACTGTACGATCGAATTATCACACTGTTACAGAAAACTGGTATAAGAGTAGTCAAATATTTATTCCGTTCGCCCGGTGCAGTGAGTGAGAGTGTTGGAGCCTCGTTTTTCCCATTTATTTTCCTTCGTCTCATCTTTAATTCCTTTGCCTGAAAGTCAGCCACTCACTAGTAATACCGTTAAAATTGCAAGTGATCTAGACATGATACATACAGTATTCGCAAGCCATTTATCTTCCTGCATTAGCATGCCTCATGTCTTGCTTGGGTGTACTAAAGACAATGCTTTCCACCAGATGCGTGTTTGCCACCATACTAGTAAAACACGATACAGATAAAATATAGGTAGTTGTAAATAATAAAAGTACTTACTCACAGGTGGATATTATTCGTCATTTAATCCCTCAGCAGTCCCATACGTCACGCACGGGAACAGATCAAATGATTCTATTCTCGGCCTCTAAACATACGTTTGTGTACTTGGTCCGCCTCATGTGGTCTATACTATTGTTATATGATTTGGAAATTTTATCTATATATATGTAATAATATAGAAAATTAATATGTAGTATCACAGAATACCGACAGCTACACAACTAACATACTAAAATAAATATCTAGGTACATAATATATAATATTTTATAATATGCACGAATAATATGTAAATATGAGTAGAATATGAAATAATAATTAGGTATTATAACTAAACCAATGACAAACCATTTAATAGTATAAGCTCTACAGCTAAATGGCATGCAATTAATAGAACTGCTGCATAAATAATAATTATTATAATATATTAATAAGCATATTATCATAACATTATATAATTTAATTACTTTATATACCTTTTTAAATTCCTAATAAAGGAAAAACTGTTGATACTAACCTTATTGTATCAAAAGACCTAATATCCAATTATTATGCTAGTAAATAATTCCAATTTGAGAATATACCATGTGTCGCGAAAAAATTTACAAACATATAATTAACAACTACAAAGAAAATACATTCAGAACAATTATTTGTAGATGACAGAAGTAAGTCCCATTTCGGATTCGAGCTTAGAAAACATAGCGCAGCCGTAGTGGCAAGGCCACTGCTTACCTGTTATGAAATCAGTGCAGAATTATTAAAATTACAATATACTTAAATTGTAAATAACAACATCTCATATTTGAACGATGAATGATGTCTAAACAAACAATTTAAGAGTTGTATCAACGACTCAAGTGATATACTCGACACAACCTCAGCGTTATTTAATGAGCAAATATCAACAGGATGCGGTGTAAGTTATGTCCGGTGAGCAAACCAAAGCTTAGATCATATATTTACGAAGCAAAGCTCCCCGTAAGCCCATGCATACAAACATAGGGACCACTGCACACTGAATTAAGTTTACTACCAACGGCTATTTAAAATTTTAATAATATGCATATTAAAGTTACACAGAAGCAATTTTCAATTACAAAATACATTTGAAAAGTCTATAGCCACATTTAATTTCAATGAGTACAGTTATTTTTTTAGATGAGGTTTTTATGTATTAGTGTATGAGGTTCTTAACGACATTAATTTAAAATCCAGTTAATTGCTCGACTGGCGATGGTGTGATGGTTTTCGTAGTCACTTGGCTCCTACTAGTGTGTTCTTGATTTGATACTTTTTGGATCGATGTATACATCTTATAGATACATTTTAGTATACATAATCACGATGTTCTTTAGAAATGTTGTTTTAATTAACTCTATTATATTGAAATTTGTAAGGTCATACCTCCAAAACCTAGACAACTTCTTCAAGTAACTAAAACTAAGTAAACACAATAATTTTCTTATCGCAGATTCTTATAGTATATAGCAACTGATTTATGTAGATCACATTTTGCACCTATATTTCCTGTTTTGTTTGTACAGATCGAGATAATTAATTTATCTTAGGTTTTAAAAGTTGAAATCTGAACATAACAAATTGCATCAAAATACGTTACTTGAAAACAAAGTAAATACAAATTCCACAAAGGTTTTTAGCTGTAGATCTCTTTTAATAGTTGACTCCAATAAGATGATTAAAGATGTCGTCAATATAAAGGCACAATTTCCTTACGTTTTCATTATAATATCCATATAGAAAGATTTGGACGGAAAATAACTAATAAAGACATATACCTCCCATTAATTTGTATAAACGATTGCATAATACTGTATAACATGGTGCGACTTGATGAACTAATAGTCTTGTATACAGATCAATGCGATGCATCCGTAATAAATTTATATGATGCAATAAAACCGGACGTATGGTGGCGTTCTATGAAGAAAGAATCATTAAACGTGATAAATACAACTAGCTATACCGCACATAAACCCAGTTTCAGGTTGGCCGGATCGCTAGCTGCAGTCGGCGGCTTCAGTCGCGAGTACCGACGCCAATAAAGCTGAATTTATCATAAAAAGTTGCACGTTGAGACTGAAACACTCGTAAATAAGAAAATAAGACCACCTATTTATATTTGTGGCTCTAGTTCAGACGAATAGACTTGACACTTTAAGAAATTGTCTATGTGGCTTAATATTGGAGATTATTGGAGAATATTGGTGAATATTATATTGAGCTTTGTAGGTAGCAACTCTGAGTGCGCGGTGAAAATTGTAGCAGACAAAGGGATGATGTCTAATGCCGAAGGAATGCCTTAGGTTTTCCGTTTCACAGTTTTGGTTCGAAACGCTATATTTATCTGCACAGATGGTGCATATAGTGGATACGAACGGAATAAAAACTTATTTATAAATATTTGTTTAGATTCTACGGTGATTATAATAAGCAAATAATGAGTTCTTCGTTGGTCACGTGCTTATACTTATATTTACGGAAATCTTGACAGTGTCGTTTTCCCTGTTAAATATTTCTAAACTATAGCACTGAGTTTATACGTATATAAATACGAGAGACGCTTTGCTTTACCCCTGTTACGGAAGCCTTACGTTCAAACTACAAACGACATATAACGATGGCGTAGTGATTAGTGTAACCGACTGCTATGCCTGAGGTCGCGGGTTCGATTCCCGCACAAGTCAAACATTCGTGTGCTTGAACATGGATGTTTGTCTTGGTTTGGGTGTTTTACAAAAAAAAGTATATATGTATGTTTATCCATTGTCTAGTATCCATAGTACAAGCTCTGCTTAGTTTGGGCTAGATGGTGTTGTGTGAATGTGGTAGAATATTATTATTATTTGTTTCTCTTTCACGGGTATTTCCCTAATATGTTAGGAAAATACCCGGCCCTTTGGGAGGCTTACACGGGGACATGGGTCCAACATGCAGAGGCCCTTCGAGAGTTTTAGTTTAAAGTGAGATGGGACATTTACCGAGACACTAGACGCGGCAGGCGTAAGAGACTATTGCTACATATGGAATCTAATTATTCTGGTCTATAAGGATGGGTATTTGACGGTTTGGTAAAATGCAAACTATAGTTAAAAAACGGCGTGTGTCTGATATACTGTCCCAGTACAAAGTCGGAATGGCAGACGGTGACTCGCCGACTCACTAGATTATTATTATTATTATCTAAGATACTTCTTAGGGATACACAAACGTATTATTTCTTTTTATACTGTAATAGGCTTGCGTTTGACCGCGATCTCACCTGATCTTAAGTGAAGATGCAGTCGACGATGGAGCACGCTTGCCTAGAAGATACCTATTCACTCGCGACTTGAAGACACCCAGATTGTACTCATCGGGAAACAGACTTAAGTAGCGAATTCCACTCCTTAGCTGTACGCATTATAAAAGTGGAAGCAAAGCGCTTCGTGTGTAAATGTGGTATATCCACCATATTCTTGTGTCGCTGGTCTGATTGTCTGGTCGTACGATGGTAGAATGGGGAAGGAGGAATCAAATTATGCAGTTCCTCTGCACACTCTCCGAAATATATCCGATAGAAAACCGAGAGACTGGCAACCTTACGACGATGCTCCAAGCTTTGGAGTCGTGTGTTGACCAGTTGGTCATCGTCGATAAGTCTCCTGGCCTTCCGCTCAATTGACTCCAAACCCTCCAGCTGATATTTTGCAGAGCCATCCTAGAGGTGAGGACAGTACTCCATGCAGAATCGAACCTGTGCTTAGTACAAATTAAGCAAATGTTCTGGCATGAAATACTGGCTCTACTTACTGAGAATTCCCAGCTTTTTGGTGGCTAGTTGGGCTTTTGCCTCAATATAGGAGCCAAAGTTAAGGGCTGGAGTCAATGACATACCCAGAACCTCAAGGCGATTAGTTATCGGCACGGATACATCTTGGAAAGTTGGAGCCAGTTGGAAGGGCTTCTTTTTGCGGAAAACGGACATGCCTGGGTCTTAGAGGCATTCAACTTAACCATGTTGACCCCAATCGGACACTACCTTCAAGGATAAGTTCATACGCTCGATCATAGCTTCCCTGAGCAACCGTATCTGTGCTTCACTGGCTCTAGCGCTGAAGACGTAACTCTATATAAGCGTGCTGTCGTCTGCATACCCAAACGTACCGGGTTTCAGCAGATCGTTAATATGCATCAAAAAGAGAGTTGCAGAGAGTACTGATCCCTGTGAAACCCCGGCATTAATTGCCTTTTGTGTGAACGAGTAGCCATCAATGACTACTCGAATCGAGCGGCTCTTCAGGAAATCTGCTATCCAAACGCAGAGGCCAGTGGGTAGGCCAAAGGACGGAAGCTTGCTGATAAGGCTATCATGCCAGACCCTGTCGAAGGCCTTTGAGATATCAAGCGAAACAGCCAATGCTTCGCCGTGTTTCTCGATTGCCTCGCTTCATAAATGCATTGCATACACTAGAAGGTTTCCAGTGGACCGGTTTCGGCGAAACTCGTATTGCCGGTCACTGAGCAGACTATTTGATTCTAGGTATGTCAGGAGTCGGTTGTTTTCCATATTCTTACAGAGTATGGAGGTAACTGATATGGGTCTGTAGTTCGCAGGGTCGGCTCGACTGCCTTTTTTTGGCACGGGCTGCACATTAGCAAGCTTCCAAGAGTTCGGCACTTGTCCTATTAGATGCGATACATAAATCGATGTATGTAATAATATCTACCATAAAATTATTGTTGTTTAAAAAATAAGGATTTTGTATAAATAGCATATTGGCTGACACATTATTGAAAATAAATTATAAACCGTATTATGGATGCCAAATATTAAAAAGCCTTGCCTTTTAAGGTGTGGTTTAGGTAATCATGTCTATCTTGACAAAAATATTAAAGTATCAAGTTGTCTAATTCCAAGTCCGGTAACGTAGGGCGGAGGACCAAGTAGTTGGGCGAAGCGTTCATTGATGTGGGGCGGCAGCGGGCGTCCGTTTCGGTGCCGAGACCAAAACGTATGAAAATAGAGACGAACGCACACGCATTTCCGCGACCCACCTGTGAGCTTACGACCACCATACCACTCCACTAACTGGGACACAGAAACACTAACAAACCACATTACAAATTATAGAAATAGATGTATGTAAACATTGTAGTTACGCTTATCCTAACTTAATATTATAAATGAGAATTTATTTAAATTGTTATACTCCTTAACTACTTGACTGATTATCATGAATTTTCGCTTACATGTTGGGTACAGAGAAGGACATACTTTTATCTAGCAAAATAGTACTGGTCCCGAGCAAAGTCGTAAACAAAAGTTATTTAGAAATAATTATATATGTGCTGTTGTATATACGAGTAGGGAGGTCCTAACGCTAAGAGCAATTTCTTAGGCGACTTTAATATGGGTTCAATAAATTATTAAATTTAAATAGTAAAGTATTGATAGTACTGATATCCGTACGTCTGTATCTTATTATTGTTTCGTTTACATGTACTATTTTAATGATTAATATACCATAGACCCACGTTTAAAAATAGCGAATTGACAAATAAATTTTACATAATTTCACCATATAAATTACTCTCTGTATTGTTGTCCCTGTGAAGCAAACCCGTGACACTTGTTAAATTGGTTGAAATGAAACTATATAAATCATTGCGCAATCCATAAAGAGTAAGTATACGTGCATCACATCCACAATTCTCAAGAAAGGAACTAACGACTAGCTTTAATTATAACGTTTAGAGCTAAATATTCAATTAGTTTAAAAAGCTATGCCATCCATTGCCCGCACCTATTTTTTATTATTATATACTTTATTGATAGTTTAACTATTTGAAATTGGAAGAGATAAACAATTGAAGAGCAAATTTACACACGCACCTTGTTTATTTAATCAGTGCAGTGCAGTGCGCTGCAATAGTACCGAAAACAAACGACCTATTGCATGCAGTATTTTTTTAATCAACACTTTCTAAAATTGAAATTTATTTTTATTACTGTAGTGACACTAGGATGCCGATTAAGAATTGAATGAAACCTATTATCGATTGAAAACAGTTTCACCTATTTACATATTAATAGAGACCACACACGCCCACTTGAAATTAAACAGAATCTTATTTACGTCGATTCATTAGAAGGCAAGGAACCGGTGATCAAATGAAAATAAAAAGATCCAAGTGACATAAAATTTATGATAATAACGAAGTCTTTATTCATGGGCTTTTTTATTAAGCCCGAATAGGATAAGTCACGCTTCCCTTTATCCTGAATACAAAAGATCTAAATACGTCGGTAGGTCAAGTGTTGGTTTCCCGGACGCGAGGTCTCACCGACCGCGTCCCTACAACAAAAGGCAGCTTTTTTTAGTTTAGTGACAGGTCGAGGGTGTTGGTGACTGTCAAGAAAGGTGTGCGAGAGAATAGTCAATCCAAAACAGATATTTTATACTTGAATTATACACTCAATTCATATTTAAAATAATCTGTGAAGTCCATTGTTTATGTGGCCCTGAAAGACTTGCGATATACGCTTGCAAAATAATGTGCAATAAAGCCTGATTAATAAGTCCACAAAGGTAACTTTAGAATATTTCAAATCGTAGTTTTCAATCAACATTCAAATATAGAGCATATGTTTTATGCTAAGCCGATTTCGAAATGTAGAAAAGTGTCTGTTTAGAGTAGACAATTATAGAATTAAGATTTCACAATACGTCAACAGTTTATAAGAAATAACAGTTTTGATGCAACAAAGCTTTCGCGTGCATATCTTTAGCACCTCTAAATTATTTTGAGTATCAACACATTTGTTTCTAATTTCCCTTTGTATGACAACTGCGGCTACTGCGAGTTTTTAGGCTATTCTCACCGTCCCTCTCTAACGAAAGCTTTGGGAACGCTTACAGCTAAGCTGGGTAGGCCGGGTTAGTCAGAAGCGCGCGCGCACGGGCCACGCGCGTCTTGTATGCGCGATGGCACGGAATCGGTCTGCGCAAAGGGTTCCCTCGTACGCGGCTAATTTTGTCCAGTACCGCGCAGACAGTCTGTTACGGTCCTATGATTACAAGTGTTTATTCACCCTATGTGTGTATAGATTTCTGGGAAAACTAAGTTTTATCGTTGTTACTTCGCTGAGAATTAAGTTCGGGAGTACAAATTAAAATGAGGACAGTTTAGGGTGCAGCTGCTGTGTCCTAAACCTAAATACGTGATCTTAAAATGACCAATGATTTTTTGTGCAACGATCAAAACTGTGTTTCACAATAATGTTTGGTCTTAAAGAAAGGTGTGCAAGACTTTTGGCCTTGGTCAAAGCCTGCAAAGTTCAATTTCAGTACATACATTCCGAATCGTCTCTCGTTACGATAAATTGCAAATGTTAGATTGTGAGTGCATTCAGAAAGATTTATTACACGGTCATGTTTAAGCTTTTTGCTGCAGCAAATGGATTTTATCAAGAACACTTACTGCATTAAGGATATTTCGATACGGCGGCGCCCGGTAGGGCAATAGTATCTGGTATAGCTACTGTATTTCATTGATCGGTTCATTCATACGTATCAGTTGGTTTTATCCAATGACATTCAACAACTTTGACTAGTTATTAATTAATCAGACTATGTAATTTTCCACTAGTTTTGAAAGTCATATCAATTAAACGAGTTATTAACAAATGTAAACTTTGTTAGTATTACGACATCCGTGAATAAAATAATTACATCTTAGAGTCAGATCAGCTCTTATAGTCGTAAGTATTCGTCTAACGGTTATTCGGCTTATAATTTGAATATTTGGAATTCATACAATTATTTTTAACGACTCTGACTGTTGTTGTTTATGGTAATACGCATAAACAAGTTCGTTATTCAATTCCTATTTTAAATTGAAAAGCGACAATAATGTCCTAAATGTTCTTTTTATGTGTTATTAATTCACCAATACATTTTAATTTAACAATCAGTGCATACCTAACAATCTCCGCCAAAAGTCACGCAGGACAATGTGTGAAAATTGATGTATCGTTTCAATTGAAGCGGCTAACGAGTCCAATTAAGCACGTATCTAATGACAGTAACTCTTTGGAACCAGCAACTGAACATCAAAAACACATTAACCATGACTATAGATCAATAATAACTATGAATATTATCTATTAGACCATCTCGGCCTCTACATACAGTAGTCTATTATCTATGGTCATTTAGCACTCGAATGACCGTGAATGGTAAACCCTTAACCATAATATAATCCACATCATTCCAATATTTATGTCTATGTATAAAGGATAAAATCTATGTTTATTGCGCCTATCGGGTGTATGTTCAATAAGCAATGGTATTCTTGTGTTTATGGCAAGCTATTTGTGAAACTGGACCGAGTTTATGAGACATCACTTTTATACGTTCGGTTTTAGAGGGTGTTATAGTCTAAGTAACGTTTATTATATGAATATATACCTAATATGTAACTCAGACAAAGATCTAATCCAACAGTATCCTGTTTGGCCAAATCAGTTCAGCATTTTTGGTAATAAAATACACACGTCAGATCCGGCATAATTTTTTGCTAGCGCCATTTTTAGACAATAATAACTAAATAGTTAATTATATTTTAATGTTTCTAGTTCTTACCGCCGCGCCCCGCTCCTTTACAATGACAATAGTAATGTCCATTATACGTTTCCTTTATGACAATTTGTAGCGAAATCATTAGCGAGGCAGTTCAGTGAACTGTGAACTTTGGGGACGGAAAATATTATTGATATGGATTATTATATCCGATGTACCAACCTGTGCGAGGGTTACCATCTAATGACTTATTTCGAGATTGTCTTTTTTTAGATAGGCATATGGAAATAATCTGCAATTTTGTATCGCGTCACGTTCTCTTGTACGTCGTTTTTTAATAGGCCAAAGCTGGGTGTTGGTGTACCTATATAGGTTGACTTGTATATTACTAATATAATAAATACTTTAAATGTTTAGGCTCTTGTCTTTATTTTCACAATCCTAACGGCGTGTTTTCTAATAGCATATACATACATCGCGTGTATTAATAGCTTTCAAAGAATCGTGAGTAGGAAAATCGATGAATGAGTTCATGATGCTTCAATTGTGAGTAATAGGTGTTTATATTTGTATCATGTGATTTACACATTTCGCGTTCCAATTGGAATTCTACTAAAGTCCAATAAAAACATTATTACAAATGAATGCAGGTATGTCATAGTAAGCCAATCTTCTCCTAAACAAGTTTAGTAAAAATTAAATTTCTGTTGGATTTCACTGATTTTACAGAGTACACCATATTTTGCATATAATTGACTGCATATTGTCACATATTATGATATTAGAGAGCATTTTACATTCATGTATGTCAGATTCTAAATTATAGATCTAATCTAAGTTGGCGTTTGTTTACATCCGGATTTTTTTCGGATGTGTTAATAATTTCAGATTTCTTATGCTTATGCTAGGTTCTATGTTTAATAGTGTGTTAGGTTTAATTATATTGATAATATTTTCGTCAGTGTAAATATTTCTAATTCTAACGTAGCCATATGCTTTCAGTTGTACTTTAGAGAACGCTGTTAAATCGATAGAGTGGTGTTATTTTCCAATCACAAATGCAAAGTAAAATATATTACGAGTAATTAACTTTTGTATTTGGAACAGTAACTTTATTTTTGTACATAATTAACTAACAGTTGTAAATTTTCATCTCCATCCATAGAGAATTGTGAAGTTAAAAGAATCTAACGGATGGACGGACGGATGTTACAAAATAGTAACGTTTCCTAATGACTGTAGTATTTCAAAAATAATTTTCTTGACTACAGGAACATTCCATAGAGGAAAAGGCAATTCGTAGCGGCTGGAACGCAACGTTGAAAATATTTTAAAATGAATGCCATTATCAGACCGTAGCTGTATTGCTTGAAACTTTATCTCCCATACATAAAGTGTATACGAATCACAATAATTATATTATCAGTCAAACTAGCAGTAACCCCCCCGTTGGAATTACTTATTTCACGGACACTAATCTTTTCTAAAATAAAAGTAACCTAAGTTACTCCTTATAACACCAGCTATCTACCAGTAACAGTCCTGTCAAAATCGGTCCAGCCGTTTCAGAGATTAGCTGGAACAAACAGACAGACAAAAATTATAAAATCGATTTTTTGATAAAGTACTGTATATACTTTCATATGCATTTAGTAAAAAGCTGTTATTTTGACATTACGAACAGACACTTAAATTTTATTTATTTTTATGTATATATGTGTAGATAATTATTTGGTCAATATGTTTACTTTAGTTAGTTTCTTTCTAAGGATAATGCAAAATACAGTGCTACATTGATCTAAGTTGTAATTAGACCGGCCTGTATCTTGGGAGTCAATATAGGTTAAACAAATTCATTATTCTAAAATTAAAAATAATTAAAATATACTTTAACACCGCGCAGAATTATCAGTTGGGGTCGACAGATAGTTGTTTTGCGGCTATGTATATTTTGTATCTTATGTTTTAATATTCGTAAAACGCCATAATCACGGGGCTTATGAATAGAATTAACTGTGAGTAAAATATGTTTTAGAAACTATTAATTTTTTTTGTGTTGTACCTTTACATGGAATTTGCGCCAACTGATTCATCGTTTCTCCATTTATAATTGTCTTAAAATACTCATGTTATCTGTCAGTCCACCTGCAAACAATAAGCGATTCTCAGTTTGCTCTAACTTTAAATCTGTGTATGAAAACAAATGGTGTGACTCACTCTCACGTTAGACGCCTATTACTATACCTACGCCAAATTTAAATTTACTTAAAGATCACGCGATATTATTTTAGCGTACATTAACATGTAAATAGGTCAACGATAACGATTTATCAATTTCACAAGAAGTTTATTTACCTTTTAAGCATTTATGGAGCAGATAGCATAATTTTATTAGCAATTCGATATGATAATCTATTATTTCACACTTGTTGTTTAAGTTGCAAGTTATCGTTTGCCGACTTTAACTGTCAGCAAATTTAATGGCGCCGCCGGCCTTAGTATAACTCGATCTTGTATTAATATTAAACTACGTTTGAAAGCAAATATGACGACGTAGATTGCAGTACTTTGATCTATTGTTTGCAAGGAGATATATAGACGCCTTACACAACAAATCGAATGCACTCGCCCACGTCACAATCGGGCAGAGACCGCACATCTGTGCCCCAAATACAAGCAAGGCCGATACATCCTTTTATCAAACGTTGGATCCAATAACGAAACAACCCGTGTTTGGTAACGATCGACGCCTTTTTGATACATCGAATGTATAAACAAAGGTGACATTGGGCGACCTTCCAAATGCAAAACATAATATCACTGTCGTTCTTACAGCTTATATCTTCAAACAATAAGAACTCATCCTTAACGATCTGCACATTTTGAGAAAATTAACGGTCATGCTCTGTATCAAAAACATTTCATTTCACATATCAATGTACTCTTTGAAATTATACGGACATAATTTTGTAAAATACAATATGAACCGTCGCATAATTCCTTTTACGGCGGTTCTCTACTACTGTTTAATGGATGGTTTGTCTCACATTGTTTGTGCTGTTGTAAATGTCCGTGTTTTATGATTATGTCACAAAAGTTCGTTGCTCCGGGGCGCACCTTCCGCGCGGTTATAAATACGGCAGCGTGTGTCGAACTTTTGACAACCGTGTAAATAAACACGAGGATGGGATGCGGACGCTGCACTGACAATACGCACCGCCCGCTGTGCCTGTGTTCAGAACCACAACATGGCTAAGCTAGGGACAAGTCAGATAAGCAAAAGATTCTTTAGAGACGGGAAGTTTCATCAAATAATGTTGAGTGTTCTAGCTTTTAATGAGCGTGCGTATAGCTGAGGCGTTTTAATCATTTGGAATTTATCTATGTGTAAACCTCATTTTTATCAATTATTTATATTCAGATGTATAAAGGTTTTCTAAAGATTAAAAGAAAGGTCAATTTAACGGACGCTTAATCCCCAAGCGCTGACTGCGTTGATGTTACAAGCTCTATACGAGCTTACGCAAGTTTAAAACGATCTAAACGATCTGATAATACACTCTTAAACATAAATACGTAATATTTATTAATGGTAAAAGACGCCGTCAATGCTTCTAAAAGTTTTATTTCCCTTTGTAGCTCTCGTTCACAGTCTTAAACTGTTATTGTACAGTATCAACTTTTATGTTTCACAACTTCTTTTTCGGTAGCGGCATTACTTTTCAATATAGGTGAAATCGTGTTAAATCTTTTTTATTGTTATTTTCTGTTTTGTCATAAATGTCAGTTGGCACCTCACTAATGATGACTGGCTTATGATAACGCATAGGCTGAAGGGATTCAAAGAGGTGTGAAAAACGAGATGTGTCCTATTTCCCTTTTCCGTTTATTTCTTTGTAGGCTAATTACGGACTTTCTATCTATACTCCATAAGGTACCTATAGTTCAAAGGAAGATTTATACACAATATGTATGTCAACTACAGATTATAGGTACTGACTGTAAATTAACTCATATAACGAAATGTTATATGAGTATTCTTAACTCTTGGGGGCTATAAAGATGTACTCGTGCGTATATACAATATAATGTAGTCATATTAAAATCTAAAAAGAAACAATTCTGAATATTGCACAAGCCCACACACAAATTGGATAGGGTGCCTAAGTAATTGCATGACCTTTCGATATCTCGTGGGCTGATAGTTCGTAGGAGTAACGATCAACCTCACCCGCTTATATAACTAAATATGATCAAAATACCTAATTAGGTTATAATGCCTTCAATCTCAGATTAATGTTTCGCATTTATGATTATATTGCCATGTGAATATGGTATCAATATGCAAATACCCATAATAGTAATCATCTGAACATTTAGTTCCATTGAGAAAATAACGGAATACGAGCACCGTACTGGCTTATGCCCTTATATTAGTAATAAATTTATGAATTTACTGATGGCGTGCCGCAGGGCAGCATCGAAGGTCCATTATTTAAAGTCATACATACTGATTATCTTGTGTTAATCTCGGATAACAGTTATGTTTGTATCTCGGTTCAAACTGTAAAGTGCATAAAGACAAAAGTAATACATAAATAAATATTAACTAGCCCACCCACTAAACTGTTCGGCATTGTTTCAATGGAACGCTATTTCATTTCAATATTAATTGTTGGCGCCTACACTGAGTATATTATCCGTGTCGCGGGATGATACCTCTGTTTTGTTTATTTTATTGACAGCCATTAGTAGAAATGAGACCACATGGGACTGAATCACGATTCAAGCGTTATTTCTGAAATTGTGCTAGGAAACGTACGTCGTATAGTACGAAATGCTCGCCAATTCCCACAATTCTGTAGAAAATGGGTTGTCCTAGTGTTAGTGGGCAATGAGCCAGTTTCTATTAGCTACTAGTGGTCTGCTACTTTAATCTTTAGGGACTACTGATGCACTGCGAGATCTTTATTACATGTTACTATCTCGTGTAATTCCAGTGCACCTGTGTTCTAATTTTCGTTTTACTTATATAATTTACATCTTGCTTACAAATGGTTAAAATTATCCAACATTACATACGGTAAACCTTTTGTTCTTCATCAATTTGCTAATTTAAAACATTTCTGCTTTAACGCGTCTTAACACAGCTTTGTACGACGTAATTCTCTGACGTATCGCACACAAGGAAAGTTATTGGGCGGTTTCCAGAGTTACGTGTTTCAGGCACGGATTACTCACTACGAAGCCTAACGCGTCAGTCTAATTTCTTCGGCACACAGCTTATTTACGGAGTAATAAATATTACGTCGCCTTTGTTTATAGTATCGATAAAATTTATGACCGCATACCTATTTGCAACATTTTCAGTACAAAATATGTCGAATTTAAACACATATAGGTAGTAATACAGCTTTGTAATATTTTTGCGTGTTTGAGTACTATTCTATATCATCTTACGTGTTCGTTCTATGACCTAGTGCAGCTCATTGACGCGTGGGTGTAGCGGCGCCAACCGTAGTGTAAATATTCTCAGAACTTTATCGCACAAACGCGTAGACGTAACCATTCATTCATGGACTCCAGATCACTATATAATCGTGCGACTATAATTCCCCTATGCAGATAGCCAGAAGTCAGCGTAGGTCAACGTATATTGGTTTCGATTTATCATTGTGTCGCCGCTTCTCTAAATAAGCTCGAGAAGGAAAATATGGGCAACTTAGAGAAATATATGAGAGCGAATACTTTACTCGGCAGCTGAGATTATGTTAATTGATTACAGAAAAATATTTATGTTGTGTTCCAAACAAGATAATTACGTAACAAACGATAAATCAGTTCGTACCCAGAAATCGTTACATAGATTCAAAATCTTCATTAACATTTTATAAATTGTTCTTACAGTTTTGATTATGAACAACAATAAGACGAAATATTATTAAAATTAAAAAACATGCATCGTGAGTGGACTAAATGTTTTCTTCGTTATTGTAAATTGTTTATTAATAAATTAGTGAAGGTTTGACACGATGATCCCGACGTGTATAAGGGCGCCTCGATCCATCCAGGGCTCCACCGATGACGTCACACGGCAGACACGATCTATCGTACAGGTGATATACAGTTCTCCATTATCTGATGACTAAACCACCTCGACTTAACTGCTTCATATGAATAATATAATCTTACTAACACATTCAAGTGTTCTAAGGTCATTGTACTCAACATACCTTATCTTTCGTCTACTTATTACTCATGCGTTCATCACTCTATAAATCCAACTAACAATTGAAATTCGATATTTTGTCAATTAAATTGCACTTCTTCTCCCTAGCCTTTATTATTCCCAAGTTACTTGGGGTCGGCTTTCTAGTCTAACCGGATTTGACTGGATATCAGTTTTTACACGGAGCGACTGCCATCTGACCTCCGCAACCCGAAGGCTAACGAAACCCTAAGGCTAGACCAGTGTCAGGATATTAGAGGGCACTGACTTTTCAATAACGACTGCCATAGATGTTCATGGCAGCCGGGACCAACGGCTTAACGTGCTCTCCGAGGCACGGAGCAGACGACTATTGTCAATCAATACGCACATAATTTCGAAAAGTCATATAACTTCCGAAAGTCAGAGGTGCGCGACGTGGGTTCAAATCCTAGACCCTCTGCATTGCAGTCTGTTGGCCTCCCCACTGAGCTATCGCAATTAAATTGCACTTAATTAATGGACGTAAACAACACAAACAGATCGTATAAACATTTTCTCCGCAGTTATCGAACCGATGTATGTGGCTACTTATATTACAGCGACGAGATACCCAAGTACCTAATCGCTGCAGCATCAATGTAGTCAATAAAAGAATGTTGATAAGTCACTTTAATAAAATGCGTTCACGATTGCAATAAATAATCGCTTTAATAAATGTTTGTCTAGATGGCGATAAATATTTATCAGTAAATCTATATAAAAAATACTTTACTTTCAGCCCAAAAAATTATTTAACCTTACATTTTTGTAACTGTACTACTAACTCAATAACAAATCGATTAAATTTATTACAAATTGCTCGACAAACTTTTGTTTTTGACAATGATGGATGCACCTAAGTCTCTTCGTAAAAATACAGCCTGATTATTTGAATGAAAGATGCATTTAGACACGCAATGCAATTTTAAAGTACATTTAACTTTATAGTGGATATGAATGATAGGAAAGTTCCGGGCTAAAATAGGTCAGTATACTAGAATGACTAATTGTCGAGCGAATTGCTTTAGTATTTCTTCTTCATTCAGATACAATATTTGAAAAGTGTGACATATTTCTCTCAGCAGGATTCTCATAAGACATTAATTAAAGGAAACGCGGAATAGTATCACGTAAATCGTAAAATTGGAATGAGCGGTTTCAAACCGATGTGTTTCACATAAAATAGAGCAAGAATCGTAATATTTGCTGTGAGTGCAAAGGAAATCCTACGTTATTATGGGGTAAAGAGGTGACATTGCGAGAGCTGAGTTGACGGCATCGCAAAGATAACGTGAAAACTGTACAAGTGAGGCGATGAATATAAATGGCGCGCTTTAAAAGAAAATGTAGCCAAGGTTGTCCAAACAATAATGATTATTAATAAGATATGATATACCGCAATCTGATAGTCTTACCATTAAGCTATTACAGTACCTTCTTATACATAAAATGAATTATAACTTATTATAATTCATCCATTCCTTTTACAAAGTAAGTACCTATACCTCATGCAAGGAATCGCACTTGACACAGTAACGCAACACAACAACTTTCATTCCATCAATATCCGTTATACCATCCAGAATTCCAAGAATAGCTGTAGTTGGTTGAAAAATGCTAACTTTAAAACTTCATAGTGCAGTCGCACCTCCGACGCACCCAGCCCCGCGATATTAAAAGCTACGCGACCTCATTCCGCTTCCGCACTAAACGCTTTTAAGCTCTCTAAACGTTGGTGACGAACCATCGATATAGCACTGTGTCGATAAAATGTTACTGACGAAAGTACGTCTCTAAGTAGGTTAGAGTTGATAACAAAATACATCGGAAAAATCGAACTAATTTCGAGTAAAAATTAAACAAATTAAACCTTAGTCAAATTTTCAATAGCCGAATAACCAGCATATATTTTCCCGTTGAGTAGATTAAGGTCGGCAATAAACATAACTGCAAACTTTTCTAACGAGCCAACAGTTCAATCAAAATAATAATTGATTCAGTAGAAATCATAAGTAAATTGTATAATATACATGTTTGTGCAATTTATCAGAAATTTGACATATTCAAATAAACAAATTATCATAGCGCAGGTTGCATCACAATTGTTAGCTGCATACCGTCTGCATCCATTGGTATAATTTAAAGGCACTCAGACAATTATTAGGTTTTACATAGTACTCTTACATCATGCTATAACGTTTTGTAATCCATCCCATTCTATTGTGTGATGTGCTTGTATAATTCGAGAGCAGTGGCTTTTTTAATTCGCTTATAAGTAAATTAAAATCAAATGCTAACTATAATATTATAAATGCAAATGTGGGCTTGTTGTGTTGTTACGCTCTCACGCCTTTATTACTCAACCGATCATTATGAAATTTCGCCATACACGTTGTCAGGGGAACAGAAAAGGACATTGGGTACCTTTCATCCAGGAAAAAGTACCTACATTGACGCAGCGAAGCCGCGGGTAAGATCTAGTAAGATATATTTATAATGGAATGCTTTAACCTGTGGCTGCCACAGTTAGACACAGGATTTTCTGAAATAAATATGATCTTTATTTTACCGCGCTAGCAAATACACGTTGAAGTACATAATGGCGAAGTTTTATGCATGAAGGTTTAGAGCAATGATAATTAATTTCTTTTACATTTGAATTCGAATATCTATTGGTACGTGACTTGGGTCCGCGCCCGAATCCTCTCACTTGGCAGTCTGACGGTCTTCGTCTAGACTTTCACTGTTTGCTGACGAAGTCGTGTATGCTTTAGAAATCATTAGCCGTGTATCGTCATGCCGAAGAAGATATTGAGTAGAAACCAACAGACCTAAAAATGATATAGATTATATAAATATGTTATTAAGATATTGTTTCTTCGAGTACCCCATAATTTCGAAATTTGGCACAAACACACGATATTTTAATAATAAATGAAATATTCTAAAATTTGCATAAAATAAAGTAAGAATATGAAATTGAGTCACAGCTCTATATCCCTGAAGGAATGAATAGGCAAAGGTGTATTTTCAGATCCCACGTAATATAGCCGTTCTTGACGTTCATTGAGTTCATTTCCAGGCTTTGTGTTGCTACTGAGAATTCTAACGGGAAAATAAAATATACAATCGCATAATAAACAGCACATAATTATGAATAAAATATATATTTTTATAATAAATACAATATTATATTTATGTTAAGATCTAAGAACCATATAAAGTATGTATTTGACAGCACGTAATCACCTAATTCCTAATTTATATAATACTAATGGCAAAGAACTGCTACTGGAACCGTTCAGCAAGGTGGCAAATCAGTATCTTTTTGGGGCGGAATAAAGATTGGAGCTCGAACGCCTTTGATCCCGTACCAAGGCTCTATGACAGCTATTTGTACAAGACACTTGTTATTGGTGGCATCACCAAACCATTCAGGATAAATTATGGTAACCATTTCGTGTTGGTCGACAATAATGCGCCGGCACATCGAGCTCAACGAGTGCGTGCTGCTCTCCGGAAGTGCGAAATCACGCGGTAAGACTGGCCTGCCGGCTCTCCGACCTTAAACCTAATCGAGCACGCATGGAACATTTTCAAATGAGCTATTTGGAGTTGCCAGCCATCTCCAAGAACTCTATCAGAGATCAAGGAAGCCGCCATTCAAGAATGCGACAGGCTACCACAAGAACTATTGGACAACTTGATCTACAGCATGCCCAGGAGGATTGCCGCATGCGTTCAAGCCAGGGGAGGAGTAATTTTGTATTAATTTGTAAATAAGCATATAAAAATGAATAAAATTATTTAATTTAATCAAATCTTCGCATTTCTTTGAAATACAAATTTCACAGAGATTGATAAATCTATTTTTATTAACGAATAAACAAAAAGAATATATAAATTTTCATATTAAAATTTTGTTTTTAAATGTTAAAGCTATAGATAATGCATTCATTTTCACACGAGAAAAATATCTCAACTTTTCCAAATGAAAGCAAACTTTTTTTGATGTGTATATTAAAAAAGAAATTAAGCCAAAACAACAGCATCTGTTGTTACGTATAATGAGTTATGATTGCATATTTTATCAGTATAAATTGTTTGGGTTTTATGATGGTTATTGGTGTTTCAGCTGTGCTGTACAGCATCTCATTAATATCGGTCTGCATAATATTATGAATGAACAACAATAAACCAGCGCATATTATTAAAGTATTAAATTATGGTTAGTAATAAAATTGCCGATGATTGCAATAAGTATAAATAAAAATGGCTCAATATATAAGATATATTGAGCCATTTTTATTTATACTATTGAAAATCTAATACCAACAATGTTAGGCACACCAATTAAGCCAATACAAATTAATTAAGGCTAAGATGTAATGACGGTGAAGTCGTTTGCATATTTTTGATCTGACTGACTTTTGTGAGTGTCATTTAAATGTCATGTTGATACAACCAACTCTATTACGATTTAACGTTATATTACGTATGTATTTACAATTACGTGTAATTTTTTATGTACACATATGTGCATACCTATCTTGGCAATTGCCGATTTTTGGTACTTGGGAATGTAATATCCTGATTTTATAGGCAAATTTTATTTGAAGATCCAAATTATTCTTGTTATTTGCTTGTCAAGTATATCTCTAAGTCAATGATTTTATTACTAGCCAAGTGAAAAGATTTTGAGCTGACTGGGTAGAAAATCTTTAGGCTCTAGTCGATTTAATAACAGAATTTATGCTGTCTAACGACAGTCTGCTATTCCTATAGGCAAAACTGAACCTATAAGATTTCCGTAACTGTTAAACTAATAAGGATAGCGTATTCAGTATCAATCATAAATGTCAGTATTTACTACGCATAATCCAACAGAGTATGATCAACCGCATCCAATCACACGTTTTATTCAACGATTTTTCAAGTATATAACAAATGCTATTACAGAAAAGTTAAATTGAGTACTCCTATAGAAAAAATATATATTTTTTTGTTTGCTGCCTGTACTGTCTATAGACGGTCCAGACACTATTTCGCCCTAAACTAGCGCAATTTAAGTGTTATATACCACTACCTAATTTTAGAGATGCCGTGATACTGTGTCTATAAAAACAGAAAAACACTGTCGTGAAACTGCTTATTTTGCAAGAGAAATTACTATCTAATGACACACGCATTACCACAATACGAAATAAGATATCAGATAGTCGTGACGGTAATGTCAACGTTCGCATACTACATAGTACATTCTTACTCTAAACTCTGGTAATGAAACTCACGATTCCAAGAGATGGTCTATGATTCAGATCAGTCATTGTTATAGCGATTCTGTCGAATTAAACGTGACTTCACACCAATGCCAAAATCATTAGCGTCTATGATTATTCGTTTGATTAAAGTAACTTTATGGATTGTAAAATTAAGTTTATGATTTTTAGGGTTCCGTATCCAAAGGGTAAAACGGGACCCTATTACTAAGACTCCGCTGCCCGTCTGTCTGTCCGTCTGTCACCAGGCTGTATCTCATGAACCGTAATAGTTAGACAGTTGAAGTTTTCACAGAGGATGTATTTCTATTGCCGCTATAACAACAAATATTAAAAAACAGAATAAAATAAATATTTAAGAGGGCTTCCATACAACAAACGTGATTCTTTTGCTTGTTTTTGCTCGATATTGATAACGGCAACAGGTAGACGCTTGAAATATTCACAGAATATTTAGTTATATTATTCACTCTAAAAATAAATAAGTAATTAAATCAAAATAAAATTAATATTTAAGCGGGGCTTCCATACAACAAACGTGATTTTTTCCAAAATGGTACGGAACCCTTCGTGCGTGAGTCCGACTCGCACTTGGCCGGTTTTTACCGTCTAATTTCTTGGTAAAACGATTTAAATATGATTAATTACTAGCTGCTGCCAGCTATTTAGTTCAAGTGGTATATCAAATTAGATTAATAAATCGAAGCGCCACCTAACGTGGCGTCATCATTAATGTTCGTTCGTTTCGTTCCTTCAGTAAAATCGTGACAATTTTAATATAACCAATAATATCCATTTACAATATTAGCTGGCATATTTGTTACATTTCAGAACGTCAAACGTGTTTACCACTTGTCTTATAATATACGGCTACTACACTGTGTCTTATAAATTATATTATACAAGAATGATGCTACACAAACCTGCAATGTAAGCTTATAGTTTACAATTTCAACCATGATTTAAGGAAAAACGACAAAAGAATTAATTCGCCGTGCAAGTTTTATGAAAACAATTGTCGAGGGAAGGGCGGGGAGTTCATGATACACAATGAATGAGAACGATTCTGATTTGTTTATTTTGGTCCGTTCCCGAATAAGGGACGACCAAACTTACCTACCTACATTGTGAACGTAAATTACGTTTGTTTAAGGCAAATAAAGTTTAGGTGACTATTATGATTTCAAATACCGGGCGAATAAATTAATTATACTGTCGAAAATGCAAGCGTATTCATATCAGAACGCCAATTCTTGTAATAAAACATGTTCAAAATAAAGAATGATCTAAAATGCGATATGAATTCACTTTTGACGTTCATTTTAATTTAAGACGATATCATTGTAAGTGATGTTCTAGTTTTTAAGTCATAAATAATAACTTAAAAACTAGATCAGAACTCCATTTTGAACATTTCTATTACGAGAATTGATACTCTGTTAGCTTGTAAGTGTATTTTATTTTTAAGTTGATGAAACAAACATTGTTAACTTAAAGTAGACTTAGCAGTAAAGTTTTATAGGACATTACACCGTAGTCCCAGCTGTTTGAAAGCTTCAAGCATTATGTTATAGAGAACAGGCGCCAACGCTGCATGGGGTAGTGGACACCAGTGTAGATAACAAAGCGTACGGTACTACTCTTTTGTTAAATGAGTCATACTAACAGTGTCTAGGAAATAGTTATGTTACTATTATTTATAGTCTTACATCATGTTTTTATTGTCTTATCTTATCTTATGTGGGTACCAGTCAGTGCAGACCGGCGACACTTCGACCCAGTGGGATCTTTTGTGTCGACACTCTCCCAATAACGACTGCCATAGACGTTCATGGCAGCCGGGACCAACAGCTTAACGTGCTTTCCGAGGCACGGAGCAGGCGATAATTGTCAATCAATACGCACATAATTTCGAAAAGTCTTATAACTTCCGAAAGTCAGAGGTGCGCGACGTGGGTTCGAACCCGAGACCCTCTGCATTGCAGTCTGTTGGTCCCCCCACTGAGCTATCGCTGTTCAAGTTTTTATTGTCTAAGTAATTTGCAATTCTTGTTGTTGAATTTATCGATTAAATAAATATTAAGATCTCGGACTGAGATCTATTTCCAAGCTTTTTTTTATTAGAGTCTTTTTGTTTTGATATTTTACTAGCTTTTGCCTGCGACTTCAGTCGCTCGGAAACAGGACATTTTGCCGGTACCCTATGTTCTTTTCTGTATCTGACAACGTGTAGGAATGACAAATTTGTATGATGATCCATCGCGTAGTTAAGGCGTGAAACCATAACAAACAAACTCACATTAGAATTTCAATATTAGTTAAGATATACCACTGAAAAATGTATGAAAACTGTGTGGAATTCTATATCATGCAATTCATGTGTCTTCAAAGAATTTGTTAGAGGTGTAAAAGCCTCACATTTTACCTAATATGTTCCAGATCAGACGTAAAATCAGAAAATCCAGTACCATATTACCCGATTCACAACAGCAACCTATAACAATACGAAAACATTATCTACCGCCCGATGAGCTCACACGCCACAACTACTGCAAGCACCTAAAGCAGAATCAAACCAAATATTTATTATTAATTGTCCTGGTATCCCAATCTGTTCCAATTAGGTTGAATAAGCCAACCATTAACAGGGTCTATTATGGCGAGCTCACGCCACCACCACAATAATTCAAAGGACAATTTAAACTCGCGACCTTACAAACTATGTGTCTCTCCATCAATTAACAAGATTTATATTGATAACGCGATATTAATCTTGGTTTAATGCGAGTTGAAATTATGACAGCAGTACAGTACCGCTTATGGCATTGTTCGAAACTCTTTTGGGAACTGCACTTTGTACAGGAGAGAAAAGTTTTACGTTTTTGTTTTAAAGTCCACCTTGCCGTCAAAGTTTGTAAACGTTGAAATTCATTAGATTATTTTTTGTTAAGATTGTATTTGACTTTGAAGCCAGATTTGATTTTGCCGCCAAATAAAGTCTCGTTTTTTATGCAGGCAGTTTAAATTATGCATATATGGCAAACATATTTTGGGTTCCTATCTGTAATAGTCTAGTATTTTAGTTGCTAAATAATAATAATGAAGTTTTGTCTTCTGCGCAGGATATATTATAGTATACAAGTGTGTGCGCAAATACAAGTCTACTCTTCATTTTTAATTCTCGTAGTTCTTTTGGACGGCAATGCGAAACTGGAGAGAGAAAATGCAATACAATATTTTGGTATAAATTTGATAGATATTTAACAAAAATATTATGCGCTGTCCTTGGTTAAAATAATATAATTATATTACTTTAAGAAAATAATTCCAAGTTCACACACCGATGCATATACAGGAAAACCATTTCTTTTGGTATTTCTATATTGTGGACTCTTTATTGTTTGATTTCAATTTGCACTTATATGCAAACTTACGGATAAGTGAGGACGGACGAAATTATTATTATTATTTTTTTTTTTTGTGTGTGCTAGTTGTTAGCCTCAGATGGCCTTTACAACTTTACGCGGACTGTGGGTGAGCGCAGAAGGCTCCCAACCCGTTATAAAATAAACTAGACAACGTTGGTCCCCAAGGGTGGACTACCACGGACCTCGGCTTGGGGCGTTGTCGGCAACGTGGATCTAAGGTGATCCACGGAATTAACATTAGCGCGACGCGTATTCCGGCCTCTGCGGCGAGGGCGGAACCGCGGACGACTTTGTATGGCTTCGCGACCCGTGTATGCTTTGTCTTGTGCGAGTGTGATGCTATCATCTGGTTCGTCTAATATGAGCCTAGGTCTCCTAATTTTGGATATCCTAGATTGAGTGTAGTTTATCGCCGCAACCACTAGCGGGTTGGGGTGAGTCTGAGCAGAGTCAAAGTAGCTACGAGAACACTGCTTCATGAATTGCCTGATGGTCGGCAGCTCTAGATCTATGTGTAGATCTTCGTTGCGCACGAACCACGGTGCTCCCGTAGCTTTGCGCATGAATCTATTTTGGAGTGTTTGTAGCCTATGGATCCTGTGTGGCTTAACGTGTGCGAATACTACACTGGCGTAGGTCATTATGGGTCTAACACATGCTGTATACAGCCGAACTTTGTGTCTAAGTGATAGTTTCGAGCGATTGTTTATGAGAGGATGTAGTCGACCTAACACGAAGGCGGCCCGGTTGCGAACCTTCCTTAGGTGAGATAGAAACGAGAGTAACGGACGAAATGACATTGCCATTCGCTTTATATTCTAAAAACGACTTGCAAATAGTAAAGATAGTATCTGTCAAGAATGATTACAGCTATATAAAATGTTATTTAAATAGTTAAAAACAGGTATTATTTGAAATTAAAATAACGAAACGTTTGATATTGATTCTATATGGGATTAAATATAATGACCACCAAAAATATTAATTGCGCAGCAAAAATACTAATTGCGCAGCATAATATGCTTACTAAAATATATCATAACGAGCACCTATACGCGTCAAATCACTGCTTTCCGTCTCGGAAGGGTTAGGTTATGTTAGGTTCCTTCTTAAACCCACCCAAAAATAGGAGCCGTGCGAAGCGGGGCTCTTTTGAAATGTTTGCTGGCCATGAGTTGCTGATCAATTAGCTATTTCTGCTCACAGATTATATTTTTCTGCTCACAAAAATACTAATACTATGCTAACCATTTAAATAACACCCATTCTATATTACACACATTTATCGGTAGGTACTATACCACTAAAACAAAACAAAATTCAGATAAATCTAGTTCGTATTAATCGATTAAAACTTTATAATTATATGTGTATCGGCATGTAGGTATATAATTTAATTGCATTAATACAGAAATAAAATAGTAGCGTGAGTAAGTAGAACCAAAATGACATGAAGTTCTGATATTTTGGATTAGGGTCAAAGTAGATTATAGGTAATTCAATATATATTGCACGTATTTGTCTAAGGCCAGGCCTTTCGGCCATGCCATAAACAATGCCACATGTAGCTGGCTCGATGCGTTTACGGAGGAATTATTGTTTTAAAATGTTTATTTATAGAAGATACCTATATGTTTTTGTCGCACTTGGAATAATGCCTGTAATGCGGGTGACTTTACATACATTCAAACAATAAACACAAATAACATCTAGATTTAACTAGAAACCACACATTTTTTTGTGCCGTGTGGGTTTCGAAGCCATACACACTCGTTATAGTGGCTGTAACGAGTCACTTAACCACTACGCCAACTATGAAGTCAAACGTTGTCAAGATGTCAGTATATTAAAGAAATAATATGAACATTCTCTTTATAGAATCAAGTCGGCACAAAGAAAACGAAGTCACCATTGACAGAAGCGGATACAAGTTATTCCCGACATAGCAGCTTCATGACGACAAAAATGTGCCACCACTAGATTTATTACAATCGAAAGCTATTCCAACCGATTTGAATAAACAGCCGTGTGATAACAACGATTGAGACGACCAACCTCCTATCTACACACCTCTAACATCTTGTCATGATTATTCTATTAACGTGTTCGATTAAAAGATAAAATCGGGGAATATTGATTTATGATAATGGCTTTTAGTACTGCTTGCTATCGTGTTTTGTCCATCTGTACACGGCGTATGGATGTATTTATTAAAGGCACGTATTGTCACATAATGTATGGCTATCAGTCGAGGAGTGTACGACGCACCTCGGAGCCTAGCACACCAAGGCTTTTGTTATCCTAGTACGGTCAGCAACGAAAGTTGCTGAACACTTCTAAATTTATAAAAACGTCTGACACTGACTGGATGCGGTTTTTTGTTTTTCTACTCTATATTCTATGATATATAACTGTTCTTTTGTGGATCCTAACTAATATTATAATTACGAATGTGAGTTTGTTTTTGTGTTACTCTTTCACGCCGTAACTACTCGAACGATTATCATGAAATTTCGTATACACGAAATTTCACCCAGGAAAAATTACTGTGGCCCTCGGCCAGAAATATATTGACAAAATCTAGATCAATGTGAGCAAAGCCGCGGGAAAATCGTGTAGTTATATTGCAAGCTTATTTTAAAATACTGTCGGTGGATGATAAATTTGTCCCATGTGGAGATCGAATCCTAGGCATACATTATGCAAGCTTCACTATAGTATACACTATCGAGGTGATCATTATAAAATATGGAAAATGTCAAGTAGAATTTTGATGCTGACTGTCTGACACATTCTTTATTATTTTTACTTTTTTGCTACATGTGGCGCCAGCAGCCACTCCAATCACTATTTGATCGATGCTCATATGTAAACACACACGATTTTATTTTACACATATTTTTATTTCAGGTTCAAAAGAACCAAGAAGACGAAGTACATATTTTTGTCGAACAAAGTACTGAACTATATAAAGAATATTTCAGCAATAATTAGGGAAGCGAAAAGATATGTTACAGATCAATAAGTTTAAACTGTTCTTAAAGTTAGGTAAATAGTTCTTTGAAATAGAGAGAAAAGAAATAAAAAGTACACTAACAATAAATAACCACTAATTAGGGAAACGTGTGAATTCTTTCCGATCTATTTAATATACATCGGGAAAGACATTCACTGATCTACTTTATATTTAATAAAAACTTGCGTATATTTCAAAGAATTCTGCCTGGCCAACTTTAAAGAGTGTAAAATTTATGTCAATGTTTGCTAACCAGTAGTAATGTTTCAACAGCATTATGGATAAAGCTATGGTCAATTTGATATACAGTGCGCTATTTCAGAAAATTCCTAAGAAAATCGTAAATAAAAGAACAAGTACCAAAGTCAATTATTCTATAAAATTTCCTATATTAATCAATCACTGTAATCTAGATATCGGGCAGAAAAATACAATAAAAAGCATTACGCATATTAGTCATAACTCCGATGTTGTTCTTGTTCTATAGGTCATGTGACATTGTATAAAGTTTACATAATGGAAAATCTATTCACACAGTATCAATGAGCCGGTAACGCATTTTCGCATCGAATCATCGGACGGTAAACTTATACTGCGTAATCGAATACCGTGAGATGTCCTTTGTAGATAGCGCGACTATTTTAAATTCTATATCAGTTGCAACTTGAAAAGGCCTTGGCGGAAAGACACACTTACATACATACATGCACAGAGCAAGCTTGTTATAAGGACGGTTTAATCTAATGGACGTATTAGTTTTAAGTGCGTATGCATTTCAAATTGTAGTTCTAATCGAGAAAGCATTAACAGATCATTAAAAGACCATCCTTAAAAACCATTAGTGTGTAAGATGAGCGATGCTAGTGTAGTATCATCGCACGTAGGTATTATATGGTATTATCCAGTACTTGTGGAGGCCGGCCCCGAGCGGCGACGCCGAGTCGCGTCTGCGCCACTTGTCCCCATTCTCCTGCAAATTGACTCGAATATGACTAAATCCTTTTAAGAATTCATAGCGCCGAGCATAACACTCACTTATTAACTTATGGATGACCTCATGCCGTAAACTCGAATACAATAGATTTTTTCTTACTACATTTACTGTTTCTCGAAGAGCCATCACATAAACCATTTTAAACTCTTCAGCGTGAATTAAGTTTTACAGAGTAAACGACAATGTATAAGCAAAGTTTATATTTTCTTGGATCCCTCTCACGCCACTCATGAAGTTTATATACTGTGTTAAAGCGCTGTATGAGAAATTGTCGTTAAACTTTTAGTAGCAATTTCGCATCTCATGGCCTTTCAAATCTTATCTGTGCGCCTTTGTTAGTCATCGCTGCGTGGACGTTGTTTACCTGAGGCTTAGCAGACCGACTGTTAATGGCATTGTGAAGTCAATCACTCGATTTAATGCTTTTTATTTCCACACAACTGAGGCACAGTAAATCTTTTAGATTTATCAGTGTACCTCTATATACTTAATTGATTTTTTAAGGTAGCTGGCCAATTTGTAAGGTACAAAAACTTAATTTGATTACATTTAATGATAGTGTGTAATGTTACACGATGATTAAACTACATGTCAATAACGATATAAGGGATTTTTCTCTAATGGTAATTGAGCAGATTTATTGACCAGCCTCCTTAAAAAACGCTGCTAGCGGTTCGTTCTTGGTTAGCTGACCAGTGGCCAATAATTACATTTGCCTCGAAGTGTACTTTATACTGTCCACGTACCGTGACCGGCCTCCATGATCATGTAGTGTAGATCGTTATTTCTGGCTATTAGTATAACTGTAAGTTATTGGTATGTTTGTCAAATTTATTTATTTATTTATTAAGGTTTACTCACAGCACATACATACATGTTACAATAAAATATTTTAGAATTGCTACATATAATCTCATGCATATGTCTATTATGAGTTGACACAACATTGTCATATATACTTCTTATTAAGACATGCTACTTAATTGAGATAAACTTCAACGGATCTACCAACCTTTCTTCTTTAATATAATGCAGTTGCATACTCAAATGGCATACATCTTCTGGAAGGGTTTTACTCTGGTTCATACGTGTATATTTATAATGCTCCGTGGCAAATTGTTAATAAAATGGTATGGGGATCTCCGAGGTTGCTCGTTCCTAATACAAGGGTACAGTAGCCTACAGCAAAGCTGTTTAATATTGCAATGATCGTCACAAATATATGCTATAAAGGGTCCACTTTTTGCACGTTTAACCAGGAAAAATATATTATTTTTAGTAATCCTTGCAACATTTATAAAGTTTAGAAGTGTTCGCGTCGCCTCACAGCTGCTTGATATTTTTTCGTCTACTTTGTTGGAATATGTAGGTGACATTCGCTTATTTGATGTCTACGCGACTACTCTATTACAGAAATAAATCTATTTAAAGTCTGTATCCCTAAATGGTAAAACATTTCATGAACAATATTGATATAATATTGTCTTCTGTTTACGCGAATGTTATTCATTGAAATTAAACTACTATATACGGATTTTATCGCGTTGTTTATTTGACACTTTATTACAAAATTTTGAAAACTGTGGCACGACTATTACTATTAAACTGCACTAATATTTTTAAGCTAATTAAATTATTGATTTAATAGTAATAGTATTGGAACAGTTTTCAATTTTTTTTAATAAATTGTCAAATAAACAACGCGATAAAATCCGTATATAGTAGTTTAATAACATTATTGATATTAACTTATTTGAAAGACGATATTGGATAGTTAATTACAGCTTACTGTATGTGTACACATCTACTCTGCCAAATTCTTACATAACAAGTATTCATATAACTAAAAAGCTGTTAACAACAAGTATTTTTTTATACAACTGAGGTGGTAAACAAGCATATGATGGTAACAGGTTACCGTAGCCTATGGACGCCTGCAACACCAGAGGCATCACTTGCGCGTTGCCTACCCTTTAGGAAAGGAAGTGTGAAGGAGAAGGAGCGGGAAGTGGGAAATCGGGTGATTGGGCCTCTGGCACTCTCACTCACCGAACGAAACACAACATTAGGAATACTGGTCGTATGCAATAATACAGTATGGAATACGTCGATATTCTGTGAGAGGGTAGTCCTTCCCCGGTCGAGCCGGCCCATTCATGCTGAAAACAGGGAGGCTCTATCTACTAACCTAAAGTTTTTTTAAATTTTATTAAAATTTTATTGCCATTAAGCCTCTTATTTAGTTATGAATGTATTGTTCGCAGATCTATACAGACTGGGCTAACCACTACCTGGAGCGAGCGCGCTCTCGGAGGCGCGCAGGTGCATCAGGTGGCGGTCTTGCAAGGGACTGCGCCGACGGTCTACTCCTGGCCGATGTGCTGGAGGGTGTCACTGGACTCAAGGTGCCGAGGGCTCATCGCAAGCCGAGAAACCCACAACAAATGGTAAGTGCAGCTTTATTTAGTTCTTCAAAGACATCTCCCTATCATGTCATTATTTTAATGTTTGTGTAATCACCGAAACAACACCCAGTTTTAGTACAACTGTTTGTGATTCACACAATTTGTTTCCCATGTGGTGATGCAACTTTCAACACTGGAACCCTCATCCATTTCGACAGTAGCAATTTATGGCATCTATTCAACCAGTCCTTACAGAAGCTACAACTATACCAAGCGATGATAACAAAAATAAAATCATCTTTCATAGCTTGAATATGTGATCTCTGCTAGTTTTTTATTAACTAAGTTAGATAAAAGAAACAAGTAATAAATACCGCCATGATATTGAACTAAGAAATAATGTCACCGAGACCAATTTACATGTTATGGTACAATTATTGGCACTTGCGGTTAGTTCGATGGCGGCGTTAATTGCCATTCAGGATAATAAAGGGACACTTTGATGACTACATAAACCAAATAACTACCTTATTGAGAGAGCCACCAAAATATGTATTAATAAGTTAACTTATCAGGAAATAACAAAATCATTGATTTATCACACAAATTATTCTACTGAGAATGTGATACTTATCGGAAAATCGGTACAATTTTGAATCTCCACATACTTGACATAGGGAATAGTAATTGAAGTGGGATAGAAAATAGAAAATATTCAAATGTTAACATCTCTCACTCCACAATGAATCTGTATGTCAGCCTTGGGATCTCTGACTTATCGCACGAAATGCAGTCACAGTCTTACTTACGCTAGTTTCCTCTTAGATAGTGTTATTATTATTATTACTAGATGTTCTCGCGGTTTCACCCGCGTTTATCGTTACTGCGCCGCCCCCGTGGGTCGTAGCGTGATGTTATATAGCCTATAGCCTTCCTCGATAAATAGGCTATCCAACACTAAAAGAATTTTTCAAATCGAACCAGTAGTAATCACGCAGAATAAACCAGGAGAAACATCATTTGTACTATGTCTGTAATGGGTAATTATTTTGCTGCGATGTTATTTTAAAACTGCTATATCTCCTAAGATATTCATTGAAATCGAATGATGTAAAGGGCAATTTTGTTTTAAATTAAATACTTGTGATGAATAACGTATTTATTTGGATAAGGATTAATATCATGTTTATAAAAATACCTTCGCAAATAATGCATTATTTTAGAACAAATTTCGTTAGCATAAAAATGGTTATAGTGAGCCAACCTTAAAAGATAGACATATGCTGTCGCGGACTTTTTTTTAGAACTTTTAAAGGGAAACAATTCTGTCATACATGGTTTTTGCGAAACTTTAACTGTTTACGCAGCGCACGCAGCGGAAGCTCTCAAAAGGAAAAAATACTCGCCGATTTTGAAACATTCTTCATTGGTGCTCCGCTCCTATTGATCTTAGCGTGATGATATATAGCCTATAGCCTTCCTCGATAAATGGGCTATCTAACACTGAAAGAATTTTTCAAATTGGGCCAGTAGTTCCTGAGATTAGCGCGTTCAAGTAAACAAACAAACAAACAAACAAACAAACAAACAAACTCTTCAGCTTTATAATATTAGTATAGATTATAAGCCTAATTGGCGTCCCTCTGCTGGGCAAAGGCCTCCCCTTCCGACTTCCATCTGTCTCGATCGCTTGTTCTGAGTTGCCAATCCCTTTTAAATGCATCGAGCTCGTCTCGCCATCTCCTCCTGGGCCGGCCTCGTTGTCGCTTCCCGTTATTTGGCATCCACTGTGTGATTGTTCCCGCCCATAACTCTCCTGGCATACGACAAACATGGCCTGCCCAATTCCACTTTAATTTGGCAGCTGAGTGGCTTAAATCAGCAATTAGATAGTGTTACTTTTCTTTTATTTTAAATACTATTCTCGCACTAGGAATGAATTCTGTGTCGCGGGGGACTTTATAAACATTCAAACAACAGACACAAAGAACACCAAAGATTCGGAACAACTATTTGTGGATCACATTTTAAGTTCCTGATTCGAACCCAAGACACTCGGCAGAATAGTAGTGGCGAGTCGAGTTGGCTTATTCCTAATGTTACCATATTATTGACAACAGTAGACTGTTCTAGTATCGTTCAAATGCTACGTTACTTGTCTATAAAAAATTCATTCTTTCTTTTGTTAGAAAAGAAAATTTTATGTATAATTGCAAAACAAATAGTAAGGGATTTAGCATGCACCATATTTTTATGAACGAACGTAATCTGGTATAACGTAAATTACTATAAATAATATGATTAGGTATAAGGCACTTCGTAGTTCGTAGTACACAAGCTTGTGCGTGTTCTCATTCAACAAGTTGATGTTTGCCAACATTCTTAAAATATTAATGATCCACGCCATATTGCGAGTTAGATTATTATGATAGCATAGACGTAGCGTAAATAAAACTGTAGTTTACTATGAGATAAAGTACATGGAATATTTTTTTATAATTAGTCTTATTTTTTATTTATGAGTAATATGTCGATTTAATGTAGGTACCACTAGTCGAGTCAGATAGTAACTTTGCGATGAAATAGACATGGAGGTGAATTCCGGAAAAAAAAATTAAGTTTGTTGGATAGTTTGAAACTAAAAGATGTAAATTTATATCAACTACGAGTGAAGATACTATCACAATATATTTAAATTGATAAATTATCCTTTGCCTATGTTTATAAGTACACATAGATAATAATATGGAAGATAACTTAACAAAAGTAAAGACAAAACTATCGACACCATAGATTGCAATTAAAATAAATAAAATAAGATCACAAATATGTCATTGTCATTGTTATGTGCCTAAAGCGAAAGCTCTTGAATAAACGAATAGATAATAAATGTCGGCCTCGATGGCGTAGTGGTTAGTTTAACCGACTGCCACGCCTGAGGTCGCGGGTTCGATTCCCGCACAAGTCAAACATTTGTGTGCATGAACATGGATGTTTGTCTTGGTCTGGATGTTTCTATGTATAATATGTATGTATTTACAAAAAAAAATGTATATATGTATGTTTATCCATTGTCTAGTACCCATAGTACAAGCTCTGCTTAGTTTGGGCTAGATGGTGTTGTGTGTATGTGGTAGAATATTATTATTATTATTATAAAATAAATTTACATAAAATTTAAATATGACTTTTGCACGATTATTATCTGCTTTGAGTTCTAAGAACGGTAACTGTATTTTAGTTTGGTTTTCTTAACATGTAGGTATAATATACTGGCTATAAATTAAGAATGTAGCTGGTTGGTACTTCTTTATTTGAAAAAGACAACTCCCACACTAGGGATAAATCCTGTGTCGCGGGGACTTTACAGACATTCAATCATTGGACACAAAGAATATCCAGATTTGGAACAACCATTTGTGGATCACACAATTTCTTGTCCCGTGTGGGATTCGAGCCCACAACACTCAGCGCAGTGGCATTGACGATGCGACCACTTAAACCACTACGCCATTCGTCAGTTAGTCTATATCAGTGATATTTTTGTTTTGATAATATATATGATTGAGAATATATGCACCCGATAAGACAAACCCTCTCGACATCTGATTTAGTAAATAGTAGATATGTATTCATCCGATATTTACGATTAAGGCTTTCCGAATAACTACTTCTTATATGCCAGTGTTTCTATTATAGGTTTAGTTATACCAGGATTCTGCTTATGATAAATAGTACATGTATGCATAAACATTACATCATTTTCTATTAACCAAGCTGGGGTAAAGCCACGCATCTAAGCATATAATTACTGGAATGTACGTATTATTCATATATACGTCAATTCTAACACCATTTGTTTTTTTTATTTTCTAACTTGTCACTAAGTAATGGATTCGATACCATTGTGAACTTATTACTGTACTGGGCATGGGCCTCTTCTCATTATGAAAAAGGTTACGCCATAGTACGCCACGCTGGCCCAGTGCGTGTTGGCTTCTCATATCTTCGAGAAGATTATGGAGAACTCTCAGATAATGCTAGTCTTCTCACGATGTTTCTTTCACCGTTAAATAAAGCGACAATTAACTATATAATTCGCATTTAACTCCGAAAAGTCAAAGGTGCGTAGGAACTCGAGAACTCTGCGTGGTAGCCGTCCGTCGGCGTCGCCCACTAGGCTATCGCTGTATTGCTATACTGATAGGGATACCAACCAATGTACTATCGACTCCAGGGACGGATGACCACTCCTAAGGTTAAAATCGCATAGCAGGCCAACACTTGGTACCCGTACCCGTGACACGCCCCTTTCTTTGTTTGAGTTTTTTTACACTTTACATTTGTTTACTGATTCTAAGGCGATACAAACTCAACTGGTCAACATGTGCAAGCGAAAATTTTTCTGAAATGGTCATCCGTCGCTGGAGCCGATAGTACCTACCTATATACTAAAGAAGCGCGCATTGATGCATCGCTACTACAATCTTACTCCAAGATAATAGATAGCTATTTACACTTGATTAATGTGATTTATGATCTGAAGCTTAATCACGAATATGAGTATTTATGTTATTGATATATTACCTATAATATATGTCATTAATTAGGATGATAGCACTAATGTCGTTGACCTACAGACGTCAGTGATGTAATGCCTTATTAATGACTCGTGTAATCGAGCTTACGGGCTCCACAGAATTAACTGCGCACTAGTTATTTTCATATAATACCGCATTATGTTTTGAACTTGAGGTAAATTAATATAGGTTAATTAAACCAATATCATTTTAAATGACATCGCGTTTTCGTGACCATGGAGGATTAGGTTTAGTGGTTTTGCAGCGATATTCCGTCAATTATTTTAATAACATACATAATTGATGTTTTCTGGACATATTTCGTGATTATAGCCTGCTGCTAATTTAGCATTGTTGTTATGTTTTAGTAAAATAAACATAAACAATTTACAAATGGTCAAGTTATTCAGAAATTTTCTAAATAAGCTAGTATTATTAAAACACTTAATCTGTACCTACTATTATATATGTACCACGTTTTCTTCTGAACACTTAAAGGTATATGTTGAAGCAAAATAAAAATCCTAGAGAGATTAGAATCCTAGATCCAAAAGCGCCATGCACACACTAATATTATGGCATACCTAAATAATTTTCAACCGATAGGTAGGTATTGAAGTTTAGTCTTTTAAGCCAAAATTTAATTAAAGTAAGTCTTAGCTTGCAACCATCTATGGAAAACCCATCATAATCAATTTTACCAACAGATTAACTAAGCAGTAAATAATTAAACAATTTCCAATAACTAATAAAATCAATCATTATAACGTCCAAATAAAAGCTTCACTCATATCCGCCGCGGTTTGTTTATTATTATTCACGGCCAAAAATGAAAGCGGCACGGGAATATTTGGTTTACCCGAAATAGCTATCGGCTCACAAATCATTCGGGCAGGTACACACCGAGTACACAAGGTGTCCGCGCCTTACATGGCGCGTAAATGTGATAGGTAGCACAGAAACCCGAATCCTGCGCGTAAACGACGCATCGCGCAGTTCCGGTCATGTGAAAGTGTGCAACGCATATCACGCAATCATGCATTGTCCTAATTATATACAGATAAACTATTTGCGATTGTGTTATTTGACGTTTCTGTAGTATAAATGCAATCTTTAAAGCTATATGTACATAATTATATTTAAGAAACGTCAAATAGCAACTTCCAATGCGCCGAATGTCGCAGATATGATCTCTGCTGGATATAGTTTGTACATGTTCTTTATGAACACAACGTTGGTTGAATATTTGTAAAATCACCTGCAGCATAATTGTTATATTCCATTTGAGTGCCTAAATCATTTAAGAAGGAACATAACACTTGCTAAGAAATTTGACGATAGCTCAATAAAACCATACGCCATCTTCTGACTAAGCTCATGTTACAAGGTAGGTAGCTATAGAGATGAGAGGTGTATTTAAAATATTTAGCGGGTTATACCTAGATCCACTACAAACAATTAATGGAATATTATCATATAAATCACATAACACTAAATTCTGACTTTGATTCCTAACCTATTAAAATTAACCTGTAGTACTTTGTATTTTATTAAACAAATAAAAATATCGGTATCAATGTTAAGTTACAAGGTTCAACTACGTTTTCAATGTTATCAACTGATACACTAGAAAACAAAAAAAAACACAAATATAATATATAATCGCAATTTTAGACTAGAAGACTTTTAGAGTGATAGTTTTGGATCTATCCTAATTAGAGATGAAGTCTATTATTATACCTAATTGTAGCCAAAATTAATATCATTCCATTCCAAAAATAATATGTATATATATATGATAATAAATCTAACTAACATAATTATATGAGAAAAACAAAGGATTGATAGACTTGCCAAATGACTTATAAAGTGAAGTAAAAAAAGTTGATGACGAAAATTTACAACAACAAGAAAATAAATTATTATTGGCGCATTAATTAAGTATATCAGAATGCTATAACTTTTGTTTGTGTATGTTTTATATATACCTATTATGTTTTTACAACGAACAGGTAGCATACCAATTAAATTTAATTAGTTGTTTTGTTAAGAGCTACGTATTTGGCTTAAGTTTGCACTTACGGTAAATCGTGACCAGGGGCCTTAATCCCATCTCATATAATTGCATGCTAGAATGAGACATAACTATACACTCTGTAATATGCTGTCTCGTTCTCACGCATGCAATGTCAATGCTTTAGGAGATGTTGGTAAGGCCCTGGGAATAAAACCTAGACTATGGTTTATTTCCCAGATAGTGTTCTGTTAGGAAATTCTCAGTAGCAGAACGTAGATTAGATTTTGATTTGATTAAGTAGTAGAGCCTCGCTGATTTCAGCATGAATGGGGCCGGCTCGACCGGGGAAGGACTACCCTCTCACAGAATACCGACGTGAAATAGCATTATTCCTACTGTTGTGTTTTGTTCGGTGAGTGAGAGTGCCGGAGGCCCAATCACCCTCTTTCCCCCTTCCCGCTGCTTCTCCTTACCACTTCCTTTCGTAAAGGGTCGGCAACGCGCAAGTGTTGCAGGCATCCATAGGCTACGGTGACCACTTACCATCAGGTGGGCCGTAAGCTTGTTAGCCAACTTAGGTGTATAAAAAAAAAGTATTTTCAGAAGGCAGCAAATAGATTTATTTCCTATTACGGGCCACCGCAGAATAACACTGCATCGTTGGCATAAGTGATCGATCGGTTGAATTCCGGATTCGATCCTCGTGTCAGGCGAAATGTTATTACAGTATTTTCAGTAGCATCATGGAGTCTAGCACTCGGTATGTCTAGGCTCGCAATAATACGAGGACCTAAAGAATAACTAGCGACATGTAGGTATAACACACTTCTGCTTACTCCCTTAGAAGAGGACAGGCATTATATAAGAATTGCATAACAATATCAAGTGTTACGTAATAAAGTGGTAGGTAAAACAGGTCCTATTCCCTGCTAGATTTTATTTACTCGGGAACTTGATACATTGTGGGCAGAGGCCAAGTGTTAGCGACCACATCCGCTAGTCGTTGTGATATCGATTCCTATTATATAATGCGCACCCTGATTATTATAGCAAACATAATATATAAGTTTCCGTGAAACTAGAGTTAAAAAGGTAAACGACGTTTACAAATAAACCCATTCTACGATTTTTGTCAGTCCCTTCAAATGTCATTTCTGTATTACGGATATTATTGGTTGTGCTTGAAAAGGTTCACTTATTATAAGATAAGTCAACACAAACTGATAATACTCGACTAACTTAGTAGCGCGTGAACGCTTTTGCTAAGCGTGTGGTCTCGACTTCAATTTCCCTGTAGGGAAAAGATACATTGGGTTATTCAGACAAAATCGCAGGAGCCTAGAACTGTGGGACTTAAAATCACTTTTAAAGTATAAACAACTTAGGTATTTGTGTTACTTACACATTTGATCTTGTATCTTTGACTGACACGTGATATGATCAAATTGCCAATTATTGAACACAATTTCAAACTCCATACCCGCCTAAAAAATACTTGAGCGACAAATAAAATTCACAAACTTGGAACATTACAATCGGCAGTACCTACCACACGCATTTACCATACTGAACAAGATTACCAATATTTACGGCGATGTAAAAACCTTAGCGCTATTTGATTTGTTACCATTATGACGGAACTGTTGATTTTTGACCACAAGCATAACACAGAGTTAAGAATAAGTCGTAAAGCTTGCCCTACGATAAGCTGACAGGTTGTTAAACATGAACTAACGAATCGATAAATGCACTGTGTGAGTTTTATGTAATTCTATTATGCTAAGGCACACTTCACACCGAATAACAATATTCAACAGGTAAATAGAATAAGGAAAATAGTACACATATGCCTTAATTAGGTACAAGGATGATATTTGTCATTGCTTGTTAACTAATGTTTATACAAATAGCACTAAATTCAAAGAATTGTTCAGCCTCATAAACCGCATCTATTTTAATGCGTATTAGTAATGAATTTCAAGCTGTGGAATAATTTCAGGATATTATTGGAATTGTTTTATTTGTAGTCTTATTTGGTTAGTGTGGTATGGCTAGACGATAATGCGGTCAAGTGCTTGGTACAAGCGATTAAGTTTCTGCAAATAGATGGTACTTTACGAAGAAATGTAGATTCCTAATTATATTTCGTACATCAAACATAACTAAGTTACCCAGTATAACCTGATCAATTATAAGGACTTATTTTTTATTTACTTATTAAATAAAATCTATACCAATATTATAAAGCTGAAGAGTTTGTTTGTTTGAACGCGCTAATCTCAGGAACTACTGGTTAGAATTAAAAAAATATTTTTTTGTTGGATAGCTTATTTTTCGAGGAAGGTTATAGGCTATATAAAATCACGGTACGATCCACGGGGGCGACGCAGTAATCATAAATGCGGGTGAAACCGCGGGCACATCTAGTCTAAAATACAAATAACTTTTTAAATCTACTCCGATATAATTTATATACATCCTTTAAATTTGGTAGTAGGGATAATAGTCTAATGATGATGAAATTGATATATAGGACGTAAGTTGACAATCCCATGCAAATACAAAAGAAGTAAGGCACAAAGACACATACAATACGTACTTCCGCTTGAAACAATTACTTCGCTAAAGAAAACCCTAGAAAGATCTAATATCGGAGCAAAATCACCTTGTGCCATGGCTGGTATGAGTTATATTGTCATGAGTCCTCAAGATGCCCCCTTCTTAAAGACCCGTGGGAATATAACTCATCACCTGCAGATAGCACTGTGCTCCGTTCTTTCTGCATGTGGATTACCAAATACTAGTTTTCTCCTATGCACGCGCAGCAAACTGAATCTTTTGTTTCATGCAACAAGCGAGTAATAATATGTGTGGTAATGCTTTTGTAAGTTTGAAAAACTATTATTGGATTCATAGTAGTAATTTTATAAAAAAGCGTTATAGGTTTTAATAATCAAAAGCATCAAATATATGTAACCGTATTCATGTCAAAATGCAGTCTGTGCTGCATCTTAGTTCTTGACCTTAACAAAGATATCATTTCATATTCAATATAAAACTTGTTATACAGAAATTTAATAATAAAATTCTTAATAATTTATTTGCTCACAGCATTCTTAGGCGTTGTTTGCATTCATTAGATCGGAAGTAGAGCATTGTTCAAGTATGTGTTGAAAGAAACGAGGCAGCTTAGCTAGGCGAGTGCGAGCGGTCAGCGCACGCGCCGCCCGCCTGCCGCCCTATTGATTGTTGAATGCTGTTGAACTCGGAATTGTCCAGCAATATTATGAAATATTTGCGTACCGTGAAATGTGATCCAAGCATACGCACAATTTCATTATGGAAATACTGAAGCTGTGAACTACTAATAACAGACCGTTTTATAACATCGTACATTCAAGCACTCCTAACATACCACCTACTTCAATAAAGTCACACGTCGAAAAGCTAAGAAATTCCTTTGAAATTAAATTAATTAAATAAGCTATACTATTAATCAATTTCTATTGCCATCATTAACAAAACTGCCAATAAAAAGGCCACTAATACATTCAAAATGAAATCAAAAAAACAAACAAAACATTCCTAGCGTTTTATTTTCCTTAAACATACCCTTTTAAGTAGTTAATGAGATGCTTAAGCGCTTAAGTGCAGCCCTCCCAGGGTGCTTTCATCGCAACACATGCAGAAAAAAACTAAATAGTTGTAGCATTGAAGCATTTTTTGCGAAGCGCCCGATGATAGATCGTTAGCGGAGATGACTGGTGACTGACAAACAAACCGATTGTTTGCTCGTCTAACATGTAGTGATTTATTATGGGTTAACGGCTATAGCGAGACAGGAACAACATTTATATCCCATACTTGTGCTTTACGAAATCAATCATTAGGTCAATAGTTCAACATATAATGCTGATGCCATAATATCACAAAGATTTATATAAACTTACTATATTATGCATAACATGCGTGAACCTGTAGGCGGATAAGGGCAGAAAGTATTGTTCAAGCTACAATAGAAGTTTGACATTTAGGCTTAGGATTAGTTTATGTAGGAAAAGCGTAGGTTTCTTTATTTAATAAAGTTATAAATTACGTATTGTTTCTTATGTGTTTAAGGCCAGATAGAAAGAGCGAAGTAGGCTTAAAAGAAAAAAATACTTAGATCTTTAGTAAATATGTATTAAAATCCTAACTCATGCTGTTAATGCGAATGTAAGTTTTTTGTTTGTTTGTCAGACTTTCATGCCTTAACTACTTGACCGATCATGAATTTTCGCATACACATACACGTTGTCAGGGTTACAGAAAAGGACATAGAGTACCTCTCATATAGAAAAAGTACCGTTACCGAGACACCGAAAATTAACATAACCTACATTAAAATCTAGTATACAATTTCAGGTGATTGTACAAAATAGCTGTGTGATAATGATAACAACAGTTTGATAAGTTGCGTCATTATCAAAATACCTTAGAAAGCACCCGACGCTTTTTTATATTAAAATTATATTTTCTTTTATTAATCACTCTATCCTTATTTTGAATTATTAATAAAAGAATTTTCTACTTTTTAGTTTGGTTTTTTAAATAAAGCGTGCTTTTTTTGTTTTTTTAAACTATTATTTATTTTCTATTTTTTATTTCGGCTAACTGCAGACCTGAGTGCGATCTATCTCTCTCGCACTCACGCAAAGGATCTGTGAGAAAATCATTAACCTGACGATCCTGACGATCCTAATCAGGATAATGAGATAAACTTATCAAATTACTGTATTGTCATCGGTCCTCGATAAGGAGTCAACGTCTAAATGAAATCTGATCGTTTGAAGTGGGTCAAAATCAAGTCCAAAGGAATCGGTTACAAACAAAGTAACAAACATACATGTGAAGCTAATAAAACGTGTTAATTAAAAGTAAACATTCAAAAGGTTAATAAATATCAAGGCCGCAATATCTGTAATGTAAAATCACGTAATAAATGAGAAATTCTTGTTATATTAATACTTTATTCTGGTCTAGTTTGTGTAGTTTCTTAAGTGATCCCTTGCACTGATACATAACAAGTATTGTTATAATCGGTGCACGGCACGAGCACTCGCTCTGGGTGTTTCCTCTTACAAGATAAGCCGATATTATTACTGTGGCCTATTATTAAATAATATTGAATAAAATAATCTTTCTATTATAGTCTTACATCAGAATACAAGGGTTACGAAGTCGTTCTTTACGCAAAGAATGCTGTAGGTCTGGAAATATATTTTATTGTTTATTTTTGGTGTAGAATTGTTTAATATTCTGTAATGCATTTTTACATCTGCAGGAACATCTGGCATCAAAACGTAATCTTACATCTTTATTGAGCTTTACGCTAAGCCATATTTGCACAATCGCTTACTGGCCATGACCCACCCGGACGCGGTTTCCAGATAATCATCTCATCTGATCTTCGAGAGATGACGATGCACAAGTGAGCTTTTGTTCCAACCTTTAAACCGTTATGGTTATGGGACATTTTAAGGCCCATTTTCCTTGTACCTACAATATTAAAATCATTATGAAGTTTGCTCGCCAATTTCTCGTGGTAATTAGGCGGGTAAAAGGTTTGCGCGTGTATAAGCTGTTTCGGTTGGGTTCGCTTCTCAATCGCAGTTCTTTGGTCAGTGTCTCGCTACCAAGTGGCTGTACTGTATCAGTGCCGTGCCGCCTGCTGCCTCACTGGCTGTGCTTACAGCTCGCTCCATTCATTCGCGCGCGCGCTTTGCTCTGTGACGGGTGCGTCGAACGACTCGAACATTGTACACACGTTATGTACGACGTATCGATGTATTTTACATTCGATTAAATTTATTTTGACAGATGTTCTTAATTTGAACTAGTGTTAAAGTGTTATCTTTCTAGTGTGGTGACATGTTGATTACAGTGTGTCGTGACTCGTGTCAAAACAATTGAAGTGTGAATTTTTGGAGATCGTATTTTTTTAATTCAGCGCTCGGATACAGGTCAGTCTGCTTATCATTAAGACTGAGTTTTGATTTCAAGTACCGTTTAGCAATAAAGACACGAGCATAACTATCTACTATACAAATTATATGTTTTGTTGTTCGACTAGATAGCTACCTACTTGATCTTTTGAATCTTCCGGCCGGTACCGGTTTTTGAATAATCACCTGATATTCTGATCATACGATATAATATGACAAATTGTCAGTCGTGTTAAATTTAGTTTACATAAGATTTGTAATAATGATACGTATAGTAATTTTAAAGTTTCTGTACTTATTAGACTTGACTATGTAATTATTAACTTAACTGTTTTTGTGGGTATTTATAATTATTAACTGAGGTAAGAAAATTAATGTCAATACTAGTAGATTTTATCGGCTTTTATTTTAGCTTTAGCTACTAAAGTAGCTATTACTGGTAGGTATTTAAGTAGTTTTAAACGGATAAAAAATAACAATAAAATTGTAAAAGTAAAGTTATTGTTGGTAGTTGGTTGACCTTATCTGACCTTTTTAATAGCTTACGATGATACTGGCTTATCATAAAAATTGTATCAAATATTAAAACAATAAACTTAGTAGGAACGATAAACGTTAATACTTTATGAAGCTTTAGGTACTGGTTTAAAGATCGATCTGCCAATCTGTCTTTCTCTGGCAACATTGTGTTCTGTTGGTTGGTCGATAGAGGTAATAGTTATTTTAATGCTGATAACAACATATGGCTTTTATATCTACCTACATAGTTGCGGTAAGTGTATGCCCTGTACATCCCCATCCTGATCAGATGCACTACAAGTCTACTCGTTTTACGTATTATGGAATAACAAACTAAAGGATTTTATCTGTTAATTATTGATAGAATACCATATACCTATGTAGTATTAAATACCAATTGTAACTGGCCGCTGCCGTTGCAAATTAAAAAAAGAATGCATAATATTTTAAATCGCACTATTATGTTGCTTAAACGAAACTATGGGCTATAAAATGGCAAGTGTTCCTAAAAAAATTGTCATGTGATGGTTACAATAAAATATTCTAGGTTTGAAACCTGTTACTCCATTTTAAGTGTACCTATTGTTAAAGCAATATTGTGATTACAATCAATTTGAAATCGTTCTCACCTCATACATATTTATTAATACTGGATTTAGGACTGTCTTCTTTAGGGGCATACCGGTCTTTAAACTTGATCATACAATTCATACAAAATACAAATACATCTAGAAAGTAAACGTAGTAATATTTTTTTATTTTGATCCACACATGTACCTTTGATTCTCAAATTAATAATTAACACATTTTCTAAATCGCATATAGGTAGTACTCGTAGATATATAATAGAATGGCCTACAATTCAATTAATGTTATTTTATATAGGTACCTACATACATAAAATAACAGTAATTGAATTGTAGGCAAGATTTTGTGCAAGGCAATGGTTAACCAATCTTTTGAATTAAAATAACAGGCACCTGCCATGAAGAATATAATAATTATTTGGAGAATCCTTACTTATATTATAAATGCGAAAGTGATCGACTTTTTACGCTTTGACACCTTAACTACTTGACCGATCATCATGAAATTTTGCATACACATTGTTAGGGGTTCAGAAAAGAATATAGGGTACCTTCATCCAGAAAAACTGTTACCGGAGATAAAAAAATATTGACAAATCTACATTAATGCGACCGAAACTGCGGGCAAAATCTAGTGTCCCATACATATACTTAAAACTGCCTTAGGTATATAGTACACTCGATTTTGCCAGAAATTACTGAATTTCTAAGGTATTAATAAAAACGTACCTGATCAATATAACTACACTGGTAAACCCTCAGTTAAATAGATTTAAACATAAAAATAGAGAGAGTTCTAAAACCTTTAAAAGTTATGTCAATCCTTACTAATATTATAAATGCGAAAATGAGTTTGTTTGTTTGTTTGTTACGCTTTCACGCCTTAACTACTCAACCGATCAACATGAAATTTTGTATACACGTTGTCAGGGGTACAGAATAGGACATAGGGTACCTTTCTCCAGAAAAAGGAACTGTTCCAAACCTAACCTAACCTAACCTACATTTACGCGAGTGAAGCCGCGGATGAAAACTACTAAACTATAAAAACAAACAGTCAGTTACCAAATACAATAACAAAAATCAGTTCTAAACACGAAATTCAATTAATCATTATTATTACTAGCGCACATTACTTTAATTACACTGTACTTCAGTGTAAAAACAAAAGTAAAGTACAATAAATCACATGTGATAGAGTATACAGCTGTAAAAATGATTCGATGAAACTCCCCCTGCTAACTGTGTCAAGTGTTTAGCACCGACGACGATGTGCAGGCGCCACTCACACACACACAGGGACACGCCTTCAACTGTCACACCAGCTAAGAAATTGAAAATGTATTGTGAGGCATGGTGCTTCGCAATACATCTTCAATTTCTTAGAATTTTTATTGCACACTAGCATTATTATTTGAAAAATAATAAATGTATATATTATTTTCGTTCAATATCCCATGTTTATGAGGATTTTAACAAGCAACTTGGTCTTATTTCAACCTATTACAATAAAAAAGTGATTGGAGTAATAGCCCATATAACCTTGGTGAAACCGTACTGTTCATGACGCTTTAGTGTCTCAACTAAACTACTTAATCTATTGTTGCCGTCGAAGGCTATATGAAAATACAATAATAAATTATACTAGCAGGCCTGACAGACGTTGTCCTGCCCGAACATTAGCTTGCCATTGCAACGCAACCTACTGGATCCAATTGTGAATCTAAACCATCTAGAAATCCACAAAAAAATTCATTTAAATTCAATCCAACTGTTCTGGAGAACTTCGGTGATAGAAGACTATATATAAGTATATAAAGATATTCAGAATTTCCAAAGGTGTTGTCATTTCATGTATACTTGTCGAGTTCACAATTTTCAAAACTGTGTTGACCAAGATCCAGAAACCGCTTATGTACCAGTCCAACTTCTCACGCTCCTTTGCAATATTTAGCAAAATTAGTAAGAAAACTGCAAAATGCAAGTTTGCTACAAGTACTTACAAACTACAATGTAGTTCGTGTTCAAGCCTCAGGGTGCTAAGAGCACCATTAACATGTGTATTACACATTCATAATTGCCAAAACCAGACGCGAAGTGGGACGCGCTGATTAATGCCAATGTTTTACGATATTTTTTGTGGTCGTACCTACTTGAAATTATCGTAAAAAGGCCACTGTTCGGTGATCGTCTGGGTGTTAATTTAATATCATGTTTTAAACACGACGCCGACGGTCATTAAATACATACGTTTTATTCGGTTGCTGTTCTCAGCGTGATATACTCCAATTAACCATGACTTATCATTGCCAAGTGTTTTGAGGTCGCGTTCTAGTCAATCAAATATTATTGACTAGGTCGAAAATAAAATTGATTTCGCGTGATATCTTCCGGAACAAGCTCTAATTACCTACACATTCCCAAGAGATAATATAATGCCAAGAGGAGATTTCTATGTGAAGCCCACTGGGTGTTGAAAGAATAAAGATAATATCGACATTCATAGGTGTTTCGGTATGAGAGTTGTTTTGTCATTCCTGCCTGTGACCAAAGAGGCGACTATTTCTTAACGGTAATGAGCATTTAGGAATTTAACTGCAGGTATGTTATATCGTTCTGCGTTGTTTGGTATTTTACATAATATACATAAAGAATATCGTCAAGGTTAAACCTAGGTACATATGTATCTAAAGTGTTAAAATAACAATGGTGCCAATTCTGTTGTCACAAAATTCTCTAAACTTAACTAAAAATCACTAAAGTTTTTTTAGTCCTGTCACTTTTAAGGATTTCAGAATACGAAATGTCATTTGAGAGGACTAACTAAATTTTAGTGATTTTTAGTTAAGATTAGAGAATTTTGTGACAACAGAATTGGCACCAATGTCAGGAATACTAATATAATTAAAGGCCGTGTTATTTTTTTGTAACACGTCCCATTTGTATTTTAGGTATTCCTTTGGATATATTGCCTGAACAAAGTTTATTTTCTTCTAGCTAATGTACCTACTAATTTCAACTAGGTACTTTATATCTGAAAGTATGAATCACCCTCAAAAAGTTGATCTTACTCAACGCATTGCTCATACAATCTGGTTGTCAGCAAAAACACGGGGAACGCAATTAGAGGTCTACCTACAGTTGCTTCTGCGAACTGTTATAGGATAAGTATAACAATTGTTACTGAACCGATTAATCTTTGATTCTAAGAATCCGCAGTCAACATAACATTATTAAAATAGAACAACATCTGAATGAGAATTTCAATTGTATTTATGATTCATCAAATGCGTGGTTGTTGTATCCTAACTAATATTATAAATAATGCGACCGCAGGGATGGTGTAGTGGTTTAAGTGGTCGCCTCGCCACTGCTGCTACGTCGAGTGTTGTGGGTTCGAATCCCACACGGCACTAAAGTTTGTGTGATCCACAAATGATTGTACCGAGTCTGGATGTTTTTGTGTCCGTTGTTTGAATATTTGTAAAGCCCTCCGCGACACAGGACTTATTCTTAGTGCGGGAGGGAGTAGTCGTTTAATAAAAAAATGCGAATGTGAGTTTGTTTGTTACGCTTGCACGCCTTAACTACTAGACTGCTCATTATGAAATTTCGTACACACGTCGTTACAGAAAAGGTCATAGGCTACCTTGCATCCTGATAAAAAGTAATATTCTCGAGGGAGTGAAACCGTGGGCAAAAGCTAGTAGTTTCTATAATTAAATGTGTAAATTATATTATCTAATAAACTACTCGTAAATAGACATAGGATGTTCAATATTAAATGATAGCAGGCTATGAATGACGTTTATCTGTTATAGCGCACTTTCAGATTACTTACGTATCGTATGACATCAAAACTGTGATGTTATTACGCTTTTAAGTTAACTAGAATTTATTGTGATGTACAATAATATCAGCCCTGTATTAAACTGTCCCACTGCTGGGCACGGGCCTTTTCCCACTGTGAGAAGGGTTAAGCCATAGTCCACCACGCTGGTCTATTGCGGGTTGACAGACTGCACATATCTTCGAAAATTTTATGGAGAACTCTCAGACATGCAGGTTTCCTCACGATGTTTTCCTTCACCGTTAAAGCAAGCTATAATTAACTATTTAAAAAAATAAAAGTGAGATATATATGTACCTAATAGATATATGATAAATTAATGCAACTTATACTTAAAGAATATCATAAGACAAAATGTCATCGAAATTTATAAAGATACTTATGAGACTTGTTCACAGATTCGATCTATATTATTAAGTATTACGCACTAATATTTAACTAAATTATTTGTAACACAAGTTAAAGTGCGTGCTCTCGAACTCACTCAAGTGAATGCAAGCAGTAATACATATGATGGCCTCTCTTATGGCTCCTCTACATTAACGGCGATTACAGTCGATTACGCGCGAGCACGATCGTGTAGACTCGTAGATACTCGGCTGTACTCGCCGATCTTCGTCTATGATCGCCTGCAACCAGTGAATTGTCGGTTTTTCGGACACGCATCAAAGGCAATCGCCGGGTGGTAGCGTTGAGGTGCCCACACGATTGCCGATCATTCATTCGCCGGCGCCGCCGCCGCCCGTCTTGACTTAGCCCGAACAAGCCCGCCTAAAGGTAATTGTATTATATATTTATTGTGACTACTTACTTGGTTCTATTACGATGCATGGTCAAACACCACCATCTTCTTTTCCTCCATTTTTCCACAACTTTTCGTTGAACCACATTGACATAATGGTTGTATACCGCTATTAAATAAATGGTTGCAGCAGCAACACACTCCACGTCCACCTTGACGCTTGCCGTTCGACAAACGACTACAGACGATCGTGTGGGTGCTTGCACGATGATCGTGCCCATTATAGACGATCACACGATCAACGATCATCGCCGATAATGTAGAGGAGGTAATGCAAAAATAATTCATACCTCTGCCGAACGACCAAGGCATGGAATTCTCTGAAAAGGCACGTGTTTCCTTCTTCCTTCGATCCTGGGTCCTTCAAGCGGGGCGTGAAAAAGCACCTTCTCAGGCCATCGAAGTAGAGACCTCAACATCGCCTCGGCTGCTATGAGGGCGGTGTGGAGGCCACTGCTCTTAGACCACACGACTGCTTACCATCAGGTGGAGTGTGGTCATTTTGACGAGCAAAATAAAAAAAATCAGATGTTTCGTCGAGTACGTATTACATAATAACTCAATGATCTATGCAATATTTTTGTCAGTATAGTATCTTTGTTCTTTTTTAGTTTTGCATTTCTATATTCATGTTGTTGCATACATACGGTGCCAGTTATCTATGCATGAACGCGTTTATCCTTTCGTCCTAATTTCCAATAACTATTTATTACACATAATTATCGTTACAACTTATAATTTTAATTATAACATATAGTAGGTAATAAAATACAACTTATTTATATTTAATCAGCACTTAAATGTACCTATTTCATATTTCTCCGAATCACAAATAAGTTGTCTGGCAGAGAATGTGTATAAGTAGTATTATTATTAAGTACGCCTACTATATTTTTATACAGTCAATTACATGTATGATTGATTAAGATCAATAAACGTAACAAAGATTACTCTAATAAAGAAAGTGATAATAGTACTACAAACAAAACATCCTGGCGAGTTTTCATTATGTTATCCCTCTACAAATACAAACTAGACTAAAGCTGGATTTATTCACAAAATGGGCTAGTTGTCAATTCGTGTGAGCCGGTGGTGAGATCACAGGCGTGTCGGTGTCACGTCGCCGAGACAATTGTCACGTCCGCCAAGAAATCCTATTCCACCCACAAACGTTCACATTCACAATATGAGACAATATCTTAACATCTTTTGGGAACAACGCTGACTATTATGAAATGCTGTGACGTATGATACTATCTGCTATTTTTTTTGTAAATGTAATACATAACATAAGTTAGTATCATGCCTATATTCCTGGATGGTGACACCCCCGCCCTGTTTTGCTTGCTTTACACGTAACTACTAGCCTATGTTTCATGTTTTAGGAGGCAAGCCTATTTCCGTCTACCGGAGAGTTTACTAAGTTTAATTCAGTTCTTTTCTCTGTGACTAAGAAGTCCTGTCGGTAAAACCCACTAAAGCCGACCTCTGGACTATGTACACTCGAACACGAGACTTCAATAGCAGCAGTTGCGAAGCTTTTATACTAACATGCCGCTACTGAACCAAAAATGTAATAAATAAAAGTATTTAACTTGATACGGGGAATTAAAACAATCACCGTATCTTAACCCTTTAAAGCGAATTAATTAAACATTGTTACAAAAATATGTGCGTACGTTTCGAGGTACGGGCGGTCTGCAAAAAAACGAAACGTGTAATTATTTCGCATGATACTTCGTCCTGTCTACAGCTGTCGAATCAAACAAAACGGACTCGTACAACTAAGCATATGTTTAGCGTTAGTGAATTAGTGTGGAAACACTGAGCCGTCGGCATGTGTGTTTTTGACCGTGAACTTGAACAAGGTCGTCCCAATACTTCGGAATCATGTCAATCACTATTCCAACACGTTCGGCTGTTGCCTCATTATCTCTTTTATCATTCCAGCAATTGTTTGAACAACTTCTTTGTTTTAAAGTAAAAAGTAAGCGGAGACGTACAGTCGATCAATTGTCTGAATACATTGTTAGCTCTTATAAGTCGTTTGTATGTTAGCGAAGCACTGTGTGAGGTTTCTTGCGTGCTAGCAAAGTTCTTTAATACACCGTCTTTACTGTTGTAGTGTAAATAAAAAAGTCTTTGAGTTTATTTATTCACAGAAATAAAACTAAAGCTTTGAGTGGAACGACTTGATGTTCGACTACGTGTCTAACTGTCTATGGATAAAGCTTAGTAGCGCTTATAGCACTTGTAACATGCTGATAATATGCACAAGTTAAGGCACTTGCGCGGTTTGTGTGTAATGTGTATCGTGTAAACGAACGACGTGAGCCATCCGCAAGTAGCAAGGGTGACTTGCATCATGTTATAAAACTGTAAGACATACACCTCCATTGTACCTGTCAAAATGTAATAAAAGTTGCTAATATGTATAATAATGAGTGTGCTTGGTATTATCAAAAGCACCAGGTTGTCAGACTTTTGTTGAACAAATTCCTCTTCAGCAGTTCAGCCGGCAAGTGTAAAGATCTACGGTAATATTTAATTTAAACTAGTAATAGTTTTAATTTGTTTGTTAACTCGTCACGAATACTAAGGCTGTTAAGATCGGCATCATTTGTACAAAAAGAACTTAAACGGAAACGGACATACCTTTCATCCCGAAAAAACAATAATAATGTTCTTATGATAATAGATGGCGCCACGTGTCTTCGGTTCGGTTCAATATTTCTTTATTTCTTATTAAAGACAATTACATGTCGCTTACATAAGAAAATACAAACAAATGCATTACACTAATTCTTTCGAATCATGATGGAATTATATTATTACAAGCAGAGTACAACCTGAATTGATTGTCAAATTCTAAATTAACGCGAGCGAAGCCGCGGGCAAAAGCTAGTATACTGATAAATAGATAATATATAGGTACTAAAATATAACCTTTAAAGTTCCTTCTGCCGTTCAATACACATAATATGCATGTTTTGTAAACTAAAATTCATTATGTCTAATCTGTTTATGGATTAGTATAATGTTATAATTTGCATATCCCATCACACATTTGTTGACGTTTACATTAGCGGTATCTATATTGTTTACTTATTCATTAATTATGTACAGCAATTTGGCTAACGCGTGTAATGGCATTAACAGACGATCGAATATGGTGCGGTCCGCACCGTAAACTTGGTGCGCTCCGATCCATATTCGATGGTGTGTTCAGCGGTCCGCCGCACATTATTATTATTATTGACGGTGCGCTCGGTTCGTTGGTTTTCCCAAAGGATTTGGTGCGGTCCGCACCAAGTTCGCTCGTGTGGCCGAAGCACCGCACGGCGCACCGTTCGGCGCATCAGTCGTAATTCTACATTCGAGCGAGACACACGTTTCAATGTCATCCGACCACGATGCTGTAAATATTACGGAAAAAGATTAATTGTGGAATTTTTGAGCTTTATAAAGATTTCCCGTGTTTGTGGGATATGTCTCACAATTTATATTGTAACAAAGATGCTCGCAATGTTGGATGACATTTTAGAAAAATATAAAATGTGCTAACTACATGCCACCAGAGACAACGTTAGGAAAAAAATAGAACATCTGAGAGCTGCATATAGGCGTGTTGTTTTGATAATATTGGAGGCATGTCGACGTGATCACAGTGTAGTAGCACCGAAAGCACTGGACCGTCTGTGGTACGGTGCGGTGGTGTGGCGTGTCGAGCGCACCGTACCAGTCCGTTGGTTCGGTCGCACAAGTTCGATCATCTATTAATAGTTTAATATCACACCGATTATGTAACACTACTAATAAAGACAATAATCCCTATTTAAATGGCGCTTCACTAGCATCTTTGTAAGTGTGATAGATAGAATAAGACCTGACATAGTAACCCATCTTAGTAGCAGAGTATCAATATCGTTGATGTCAGTATTAAGTAGGCGAACAAGTGATGTTGATACAGTGACCTATCTCGCGAACCGACCGTCTACAGCCAGACATGTTACAAATTCCTCATAGATGAGCAAAGCTTCTGTGGCTTACATTGAGTTAATATGAACTAGGTATAAGAGCCAAAAACTAGTAGCTCAATTAGATTGTCTGTAGCACGCTTTAGAGTGCTTGATCTCTAACTCGCTTAGTCTAAACCAGACTTACAGCAATTACACGTTTAAGAGGAAACACTAAGGGCGAGAGAATTGAAAAATAGGTATTTGTAATATCTATTACTGTCGCGCAGTGCCATGTACAGTATCATGAGCGCGATAGAGACAACTGCAGTTTGGACCAAAAATACATATCAACAGTACACAAAATCAACGTTTCGTAGTCCCCTGATTCCTTCTCCAAAACTTGACCGATTTAACTACTTTTTCCATTAAAAATTAAAGAAAGACTTTGGGCGTGTTTCTATGTTTTCCTTTTTTTATATAATCTAGTCAAAGTTTGTTTTCTGGATGTTCACAGCGGGAAATTTTTGAGGTTTTTGAAGGCTCATGTCTCTTTTAATAATTAATTTATGAAAAAAAGGAAAACAGGGCCATGCGAATAGAGCCCATACATTTTTTGGAAAAATGTTGCTCTACTGGCATTATCCAGGAAAGAAACAGTGGACTACGTTTGTATGGGAAAACGGCCCTTGTACGTCCTCTTAAGTGCAAAATTGTTATATACAAAACTAGCTATTGCCCGCAGCTTCGCTCACGTAAAAGTAGGTTAGGATAACCTATCATTTATCCTATTACTATCATAAGATAGTAACAGTACTTTTTTCAAATAAAATACAGCTTGTCACTCGATGATAGCTTGAGCTTTCTAACGGTAAAAGATTTTTAAATCGATTGATTATTTTTGAGTCAAATCCTTGCAAGCAAACAAAAAATCAAATCTTTTCTCTTTATAATATTAGTATAGATATATTAAGTATAATATATGTTGCGGTACTGCTATATTCATTTTGTACTCAAATGTGTCATTGCAGTGAGCGCATGTCTGACATGGCAGAACGTATGCACCTATTACAAACAAGTCTAGTTAAATCATCTCCTCTAGTAATTACACTTAATTACTCGATGGCTGTATATGAGAAATTTAATTCATATGAGCACCTGGTTAATTGATATTTAAAGGTATAGGTACTGTGTAGGTATTACGTAAATAATTATAATGACCGATCATTATACGGAGAATAATTCGTACAAGCATTTTTAGAAGATGGCTACCATTATAAATTACTCTTAAATTACTTGATGTAAGTGCCGAGTTTGGACCACGTGCGATTCTTGTGAATGTTGATGTTTGTTTTGTAACTACGGCGAAGAGAGAAAAGTTTGAATGTTACGAAACAACAACTTTATCTGTTGGGAATGTATTCTTTGCTCGTATGTTTCTCTTTTGTATTATATTTAATGTGTTGAACTGCTTTAGAATTGTTGTTCTTACGTGTATATGCTGGGCTGAGGTACAACTTTGTTAGTGTAATAGAATAAAGCGCACGTTCTTATTGTGTATTTGTTGGCTTTTTGTGTTAGTTTGTTGGTTTTCGATGACAGTTAACTACAGTCGTTGCAAACTTGTTTCTTTTTTGTACATCTAAGGTGGCAAACAAGCATACGGCCCACCTGACGATAAGTGGTCACTGTAGCCTATGGACGCCTGCAACACCAGAGGCATCACTTGCGCGTTGCCGACCCTTTAGGAAAGGACGTGGGAAGGAAAGGGAGCGGGATGGGGGAAAGGGAGTGATTGGACCTCCGGTACTCTCACTCACCGAACGAAACACAACAGTAGGACTACTGCTATTCCACGTCAATATTCTGTGAGAGGGTAGTCCTTCCCCGGCCGAGCCGGCCCATTCATGAAACTTAAACTTAAAAATATGGTTATAATCAACGCAGTACCCCAGGGGCATATCTAATGGCCGCTGCCAATATATCACCACGTTATTATTTGCGTCTGCGCTCCGCGTTATAAGTGTGTTACATTATCGCAACTTGTAATCAATTAACTTATTGTATCGCAGCGGCACACTGGTGGCCATACACAATAGATATTTTATTATGTTTGATATTCTAAGACATTCTAGATACGTGCTTGGTATAAGTTTGCGCTTATGCTTACAAACTTAAGCTCAATTCCAAGGTAACGAAAAGTCTTTGTAGTGAAATTTTTCATAGCGACGCGGAGTCTTGATACCCTAAATGTGGGACGTAAAACATTTTATCTTAGATTACTAGTACTTTGAGTTTCAAATTACTAGCATTCTTGTTAACCCCTCCAGCTAAGCTAGAATGCTTGAACCTATTAGGAGTGGGCTGACGTCAGTAGTGCAATGGGCGAGATTCGAACCAGCGACCACTCGATCGCAAGTCCAATGCCTTTCATTGGGCTATCGCCTTTTCTATTGGCTAATCATGGCTGTTATACACCTTTTTCTATTCCTCTGAGGTATTATAGATTTCGGTCTATATATGAAATCAATTGAAGCTAGTTTCAGTTTAGTTTCACCATCAAAAAGATAGTTTTCTAGCCCTTACTGGAAAGCAATTCCTTATTTAGAAGAATTGATAGGTACGATTTATATTATCAAGCTTAACCGATCATAACTCGATACGGGGTGTGATCATAAACACATGGTCGGAAAGTGAAACTAGAGACCTTTTACTGCGCTCTGTGTTAGACTGAAATGGAGGTGAAACTTAAGTCTAGGTTTATAGTTTAGTGTTTCCTGCTCATATAATAGGATAAACGTTAATAAAAATCGTTTGAGAAAAGGCTAACTGCATGTATGAATAATCTAAAAATTCGAGTTAAATATTATACATAGGTACACAAAATCACACTTGCATATCCTCGAAGGGACAAGGCAGATTATCTATGAAGTCCACATATCGCCAGCTATGTTTTTTTTGCTTCCTCGTGTAACGTTATAGATGGTCTAACCCGCTTTAGCGTGATTGACCCAAGAATGAACTAAGAGGAGACAATTAAAAATATATTTTTGTTGCACATGAGGCATATGTTATTGTTCTACAGTGTCCATTACTAAAACGATAACAATATTAAAAAAATATGACAATATGTAATATTTTTAAACTACTTGTATTACGGTCCTGTCTACACGACAAAATATTTGTGGTTAGTATTCTTGTAGGGTCGTATTATAACTATAGTTAGTGTAATACATACTTACTCGTATTATTATACTTCGTCCGCGTCGTATTTTCATATGCAGCCACTTACGCAAGAACTCTAAACTGTACCACTATGAACTTCAAAATACAAACAATATGTCAAGCAACAGTACATTTCGTTAAATATTTCGTCACATGTTAACACTCAAAACTAAGCATGTGAACCGAACAAAAGTATGTTAAGCCGCTTAAATAGCTGCTTGAATAACTTAAACAGCCGAAGCGTTTCACAAAGTTTTAAAAAATGCGACTGCATTTCTCACAGTACTTCAATAAGAGGTTACATTGTTGAGTGTTCGTTACACTAAACATAACAAACTGCTATTGAACCCCTTTACACTTTTACTAAACCGTCAATCAATAAACGACACAATGTTCCTTCAAACAATATTTGTTGTACGCCTCAATCTTTGATTGATGAACTAATTGAAGTTTTTCGTGAACGTGTAATGGGAGGTAGAAGATTTGTTCCGGCATTCGGATCCGACGCACCTCGAAGTCTCGGTCGAAATGTAAGTGGGCTAATTTGTTACGTATGACAGATTTATGACTTAAGGTAGTAGGTACAATGTGAATAAGCCACTCGGGGAAAGCAGTTAATGGGTGAGACTTGGGCAGCTCGTATACCTGACGCTTTGTACTTATACACATATTTTAGATGAGCTCCAGTGAATAATAGCTGGAGCGTGCAGAGTGACGATGTCAAATTACAAATTTAAGCGATCGTTGAAGTAATTACTGTTATTTAAATGCACTAGTTACTAATTAAAGCCATACATTTTCACCGAAAGGGCCAATGTTGAGTAATAGATTATAATTATTGTTTAGTAATGTTATATAATAGGTACTGCTGATATTATAAATGCATCACAAGTATAGTAGAGTTGACGATTTATGTCTTGCTGGCAAACTTTTAGGGTATATCGCTTCTACTTAAATTGTTGCCATTTATCTTTCTGTTCCAGGACATTTTATTTTTGTAAAAAGTTGTCAAGATGGTGGCAATTGGTGGTAATCGAGGCATTCAAACTTTAGAGGACGTGAGATAATTTTAGCTTTAGGGTCTATAGAGCTGGAACGGTTTTTCGTTCAGTGTGGCAAGTTACGCTGTAACCCGGATACTTCTGTCAGTTATTTAATTTTATTATCCCTTTTTCCTCACGATGAATCAGTTATGAATAGATAACAGTTGCAAAGGTTATAAGACTTTCTATCACTTCTCTTATTATGATACTTCTGTATTGAAAATTGTGTCAACAATAGGCTAGGTGCACGTTATAGAGCGTTTGCACCACATCGGAAAATTTAGAATTTTGTAGGCGTAATAGTACTTTAATCCGTAAGTAAAAGTAAATCATGGAGTATCAATTAATTGCCGACAAGATTTTGTTTTATTAAATTTTTCACTTCAGTAGGTTTTTTTATTCAAGAACATAATATGTAGCTATTGTCGGTGGAGCAATCGCCACACGTCTCTGTCTTTCGCTTTCCTTTTAATTTCTCGATACGACTTGAACCCACTCTTTCCTTCACTTGTTGGATTACGGTACGTCAGAGTCTGGCAGGACCGAGTCTTACTTAATTTTTCCTTCTTAAATTGTTTTTAGGTTTTACTACCTAAAATCCTATGATACATTATAATTTAATGCCAATAAAGACACTTCGACGACATACTTATTACGGGAACACAATTTGTAGCCGCGGAAATGGTGCAACGTTAGTGGGAATATCAATCAGGGCTCTCTGAAGTCGGTCCGGTAGCTACTTCTCTGATATTTTCGTGGGAATCATCAACACTTTGATGTATGCAAGTTTCAGTAGAAAAGCTAAATTGTTTACCATGTATACTTCTTAAAACTTACCAGTAGGTATTTATATCGTTCCGACCGTTCAAAGAACATTTTGTCATTAGGCTATGTAACCGTAACCCCACTTATTATCTCTAAACGCAACTGTTGCATTAGCTCTGGGGTATAATTTGCACTTATTTTTGGAACAGATTGTTACCGAGTTTGATCGTAAGTTAGGCACAATGTAAATTGGTTCTACTGTAAGATATTCTATGGAGTATGAAAATATGTTTGGTAACGTCAACAGATTTGGCTCCTATTTAGTCGGTCCTAAATCTAGTGAAATGTGGTGCATTTCAATAGATTTAGGAACTAGAATAGATTAAGGTGCACTTCTGTATACCATCGTATATCAAGCTATAGCTAGGCTATATAAAGGGATAGCTAGCGTGAGTCTTATATATAGGTACGTGTATATGTAAAATGTATCATACTAAACTTATAATGCGATAATATAAAAAGCATCAATCTTACAATATTTGGCTTAGCTTTTCATACCAGATCTGTTGTTCTTTAGATCGATTGCAGTACACATAAAAACTAGAATACACCAAAGAAAAGTAATATTAGCTAAATATTTTATTTTCAGATTTTCTTTAGGTAAAATATTCATTTTGCCATAATAATAACTCAAATAATATTAATATATGCCTTTTACATGCTTTACTGGCAGCTAGTAAAGCGTTCGTCATTTTAATTAATTGAACTAAAAGTTGCAATTCACTGCAAATTTTTTTTCACTTGTATTTGCTCTCTGCTTTGTATATAATTATAAAGTTTTTTATCGATTATGGCGTGACGACGGCTTTTAATAATTACTTATTTTCTAAAGATAAAAGATTTGAATTTAATATTCATATATACCACATATGCAAATTCAATTGTAATACCACGCTTTTGTATCAGCAAAGAAGTAAATAGAGATAATATCACGTTCATTTTTCATTTTCCTGAGGTCGCGGGTTCGATTCCCGCACAAGTCAAACATTTGTGTGCATGAACATGGATGTTTGTCTTGGTCTGGGTATTTCTATGTATAATATGTAAGTATTTACAAAAAAAAAGTATATTATGTATGTTTATCCATGGTCTAGTACCCACAGTACAAGCTCTGCTTAATTTAGGCTAGATGTTGTTGTGTGTATGTGATAGAATATTATTATTATTATTATTTTTGGCCAGCTAATAGGCAAAGACAAAACAATTCAATTCTTTTTCTCCTCTGTTTGACATCCAATTTAGTTATTTTTGTTTTGTTGAGTAGCTCTATATACGAGTTTTAGTGCTATCGATAAAAAAGAAATGGTAGCAGACATACTTCTAATGTAATATATTATATGGTTTTCTCAATTTTTCATTAATGTTTATGTTCAAATTTCGACCACTGGGCGAACACAGAATATTCGAATATCGTACAAAAAAATAAATTTGGTTCAGCTATTATTTAAAGCCAGTACACAATCAATCAACGAGAATCAACATTGACTGTAGGCATTATCAACTGCCGAACATGTCCGTAACTGGGACAAGTGTACCAAAAAGCGTGTACGTCTGTGGCCAAGTCCGAGGGTGGGCAGACAAGGCAAGTGCGACGTCGCGTGCTGTTCGCGTGACTTGCCGCCGTGTCGTGACGACAATGTACTGTTAAACTGTTATCTACGCACTTTTAGGAGCCCCACACTTTACTTAGCTCGTTTATCATGATTTATTGTATTCTTACGGTTGTTTTATGGCTTGTAAGAGAATTGATGTCAATATTGACAGGCATGTCATACATACTTGACGAAATTGGAACGTTTGTCTTTCTTGATTTGTATTAGCTCGTTAGAGTGGGCGTAATGTTATTACAGGTTTATTTTCAGATATTGTGACGTATTATTGGGTTGTTCTTTTAATGAGTTCTGATGGAGTCTGGAACTATGCCAAATCAATGGTTATGTTATCTGAAAGGTAAATATCAAAATTAGAAAGCCATACAGTTTTCTCCAGCCCTTAAAAAAAACTTGGCTGATGTTATTGTGAATAATTATCTTGTGATGGGAGTACTTGAAAATTGTTTGCAATTTTGCTAATGTTAGCTTTTAACTACCATAGATGCCTACAACTTATCGATCCTTGGATAAATTATTTGAAAAGTGAATTTGACAGTTTTTCTTTTTAATAAAACCTGTCATTATTTTAATAAATCTGTTAAAACCACTCCAGGTAAAAATCTGGTATTTTTATAGGATTTGTATAGGAATCAGTAAAATTTCCTTCTCAGCTAATCCGTCAGTGGTATAAAAAATAACCCTTAACCCAGCAAACCATAAACAATCTTATGTAAATTGTGAAATTGAATACTAGCATAATATAAATAAACAATATCGCAACAATATACAAAAGAGGAAAAGCTTGCAACATCACAAACATCTTCATTTCAATAAAATTGACATTGATTACTCACTCAGATGTAATAAAGTACAAGAAATGTATTATAATGGAACGTTGGAAGGTGCGAACGGTTGCGAGTGCGCGGATAAAAGCGCGTGCCAGTTGTCGCAGGACAAGGCCTCGACATACATGCGCTCGCGCCGGTGTTGCCAATGTCGTAGACATTTTTTTGGCGAAATATGATTAAAAGAATGTATTCTAAAATTTATCATGTTAAGCTTCTTGTGTTAGTAGAAGCACGTTCGTAAGTTCTTTGATTGGCTTTAGTTTCAATGATTGGGCTTTCTCTAAAATATGTATGCATAACAATGCATAGGATCTATAACTACCGTTATTCCCACATAGTGACGCTTAATATATCTATTGAGTCACAGCGACTCATCGGCGGTATGATACAATAGGTTTTTAATTCATGCCTGGCATTCCAAAAACTAACAGATTAAACATATCTAACATAATAAATATGAATATTATGTTCTCCCTTAAATGAACGTACGCTTATACGTTCAGGCTTCAAATTGTATTATATACACCCTTTTTTCTTTCTTTTTTAAAGACTACTCTTACACTAGGAATAACTCGTGTGTCGCGGGGGCTTTACAAACATTCAAACAACGGTCACAAAAATCATCCAGACTCCGAACAACCGAATTTGTGAATCACATACTACGCCATCCGCTCAGTAGTCAATATATAATCTACTAGCTTTTGCGCGCGGCTCCGCCCGCGTGGTACCTACATAAATAAAAAGTAGCCTATGTCCTTCCCCAGGTTTTAAACTATATCTGTACCAAATTTCATCTAAATCGGTTGAGTGGTTTAGTGGTGAAAATGTAACAGACAGATAGATAGACAGACAGAGTTACTTTCGAATTTATAATATTAGTAAGGATATATAATATCTAAACGTTAGCCCTCTATGTTGCAAACTTAGTTACCAGGAGATCTCGTCATATCATAGTACATAGTTAAGTAGTAACCATCGTGAAATATATAATAAACCGTGACAAATAATGCTAAATTACCATGTATAACATATTATGCGTAACGTACGACAATCGTTAATAAGCATGTAAAGTAACTAAACATCTTGAAAATGTAAATGCTTTTGTAACTTATGTTGCCGTGTGTGATGTTATAAACTTCGTTATGGATAAATACATTTTCATTAGAAGAAAACCTTGTTGTCGTTTAAACACCCATTGTTTTGAAGCCTTTTATATGGCTTGTTAACACCAACTCTGTTTAATAAATATTACACTCAACTTTGTCTTTCGCTTCCCGTAATTGATGAGATACTAAATTGAATAGCATTTTAAATAATTTAAAGCAAATATATATTTATTTACACTTATATATGTATGTTTTAATAAACATACACAAAGCCACAGCCGTATAATTTTTGCGGCTGTTATGCTCGGGTTTGATTCCCAGGTTAAACAAAGTATTATTTGGGTTGTTTGCATGTTGTTTGACAAGTCATTTTCAATAGCTGTACGCAGTTTGTAGAGGGCAAATTACTCGCTCTCTATGACGTGGGACCTTAACGTATAGCAGTCTAAGTGTATGTGTACTTCACCGCTGTCTAACACTTTGGGGATATGGGCATGTGACTATGTATGTATGATTTAAACTGTATCCATCATAATTACTTTTATCGTTGCATTATTCTTAAAATAGTCACTATCTAGTTCACTACCTATAAATTAAATATTATCTTAAATTCACGCCAATGTCACACGTTGAATTAACCCACTTGACATTGCTGTAAAATGCATAATACAGATAAAAAGTCGTAAACCGCGATAAAAATCGTAAAAGTAGTTTAATTTCAAAATTGCATTTTATTTTTAATGCATAATAAAACTTAAAAAAAGTAAAAAGGCAAGGTTGTTGGCAACACTAGGCGACACCTCGTGCGCCGTGACCTAACCCAGTATAACGGGATGCACTTGACTTTCAATGTTTATTTGCTTTTAAAATCCACAGACCACAAACATAATGAGGTATTTACATTCAGCCATGTTCAGATAACTGTTTTATAGATTTTATAGCGAAGGTGTTACGTAGTTTATGCGAATTGAGGATTTCCATCCTTGTGGGATGTAATAAGACCGTTTTATAGTTGACCTATAAATCGGAGCTGCTTGGTAGGTTCATGATGTAATAAAAATATGTGCCTGTTCTACTTACGCTGCAAATTAACAGGCTGGTTGAAGCGTAATATAGGTCCTACTATTTTAAGTGTGAACGTATGTGACGATGTTTGAATGATTGTATAGTCACGCGTAAAGCTTGGCAATATTTTTGATAAAACTTGACGGCATAGACCAGGCAGTTTTTATACGATCCCCTTATGATCAACGCAAACAAAGCCTTAGTTATTAGCAAGTATAGTATAGTATTTTATTATTGATTAGACGTATTTATACAGAACTAAAAAACTTATCTATTTTATTTTATTTCATACTAGCTGTTCCCGCAGTTTAACCCGCGTTTTTGAATACTGCTCCGCTAAAAGTTGAAATTATTTTTAAACTCGAAACACCTACACTCAAAAAAAGTCGACCCTTTTTTGGGTGTAGGTATTCATTACAAAAAAAAATACAAAGCTTTCTTACTCAGTATAGATTTAAAAAGGGAATGTTTTTAAGAACGGATAGTTATAAGATGTACAGTTTAAAAAAAAATTACCGTTAGTAATCACTGATATATTTCTATTAAGTATGTAGATACCATTTTATATATTTAGCTGTTACAGATACGTATTACTAACGATTGATTAGCAGTAGCAAGTTCTTGGCCAATATTTGATCTTATGACACAAGATTGACATTCATCATCAATCATTGTTTATCTAACAAATCTGCCTTACATTAATAAAGCCTTGAAAAATATAACACCAATAAAAACAAGTTGATGCTGTCTATTGTAATCTAGAATACCAATTTGAATTTTAAACCGAAATAGATTTGTCAACCCGCGCATATTAGTAGGTCTAAATAGAGGGAAACTAAATATTTTGCAGGTGCCCTAAGCACCTAATCTATCAAAGTGTTTGGGTGTGCTTATAGCGTAAATTAAATACTTTTAAACAAGAATGCACAAGGTAAAATTTGTGTCGGTTTGCAGCATGTAACTGAACGAAAACTAAGTACATTCTATATCAGCATAATTATTGAATAAAGAGAATGTTATATTATAAGACAAGTGCACGGATTGCATAGTGGTTCAAAGTCAAGTGTTGGGGTTTCGATCGTCTCACGGGACCAAAATTTGTGTAATCCACACACAGTAGTTCGAAATTCAGGTGTTTTTATGTCCGTTGTTTTAATATTTGTAAATACTACGACAAAGGAATTACTCCTGCAGCGATACTGGTAGGTAAAAAAGAAAATAAACAGGATCAAAAATAAGATTGTATAGCTTACGAAATTGAACAAGAAGTGTAGCCGTACAGCAAAGAGCTTTATGAAATTGCACAAACAATAACTATAATAAAATTCCTAACTAATAGCAGCTTCGATTACTGCTTTTTTATAGCTATCTAACTAAACGTAGGGCAAAGGTCTCAACTTACCGCGTGCCGATCGAGATTGCGCGTGCTTTAGCTGCGATATGCTGGATTTAAATATTTTACTTTCTTCACAATAATAGAAACCATACACCTGAGCCATAAAACGGTCACATATCAGAACAACTAATGCCACATTAAGTTTAAAGTACAGTGTGAAGCATATCTGGAATTTTTGTTGCCGAAAGAAATCGTGTTCACAAAAACTATGAAATAAAACATCAGTAAAACAGCCGTACTCCCATTCGACCAATTTCTTTAACCATCGTTTTTATGATGGCTATTATTGTCCCGTACCTTGACCGTATTACCAACCGCAGAAGAAAGGTAATTTCCACACACAATTTTAGATAAATTTTCACTTTACATGTTTTGTACGATCTATATCAGAATATGATCAAAGCTCTCGTTCAAACACTGATTATAATAATGGGTCATTGTTTTTGACATGACTACAATTTTTCTAAAATGCCGTTTGAGAAAATAAATGGCACTTTAACAATTATGAAAAGTTGATCCCTAATAGATATCAGTTTTTTTTGTGTAAAATAAGTACAATATGGCGAACCATAGTCAAGCATATTACTTAAATATAAAAAGAAAATAGTTTACATCATAATATTATGTTAATATTTTAAAACTGGCAATAAACAGTTATCAAAACTATAAAAACGATAATAATAATCCAGCGCTCGTAAGCCAAACATGAATAATAAGTTTCCTGATGCATATCATTAGAAAAGGTCATCTAAGTGCCATATACCTACAATGAGAATCTATCGTTTTATTGATACCAAACAATAAGAACATCAACATTTATAAACGCAATAATCGTTTCCATCACGATCACGAACTGAACGTGCACAAATAACTATTTATATTTTCTCGAAACAGATACAATAAACAATTCATTCATTCCTTTTTCTATTAATATGTATTTGTTCGTTGTTACAAATGAAAGTAAAATGTAGTATTACAATCAGCTGGCTCCATTTACATTCATGGCTTTCTTTGGATTCTACTTAATTTACTATTTTCTTGCATTTCAAATATTGGCGAATTGACCTTAAATTAAGTCTCTCTCTTTCCAAAGAGAATGACTACTATTGACCTGTTTGCTCATTTTCCATCTTACAGTAATCGTGCACTTTTATTTGAACTTACTTTAAAACGTCTCCAATTTTGTCACAGAAATATCGTCGAGATCTTCCACGGATTTACTATCGTATATACACTCGTCCTGTGTGGTTATGTATTCTCGTTAATATTTTATCTTTGTATATACTTTACCATTAGGTATTCATAAAATTCAGGAAGTGGAAACATTACTCATGAGTATAATTATAGGACAATAAGAATTCTAGCAGAGAAGCTATAGTCAGTCTAAACACTTCAAATATTAGTCACTGTAATTTTGCAATAATGATCTGAATTATTTATTTTAGCACTTCCTGCTCTCTGGATAGAAGCAGTTCCTGCGACACTCACGTTTGCCAATTTAGCTTCATTTATGGTTTAATGATACGATTTAAACCGTTGCCTAAGCTCAATCAGTAAGGCCTCATATGGCCGGGCGTGTATTTAATTTAATAATTTGACTTACACAACATGAACGTTACTAAAACTTCTAGTCATATTTTAATTATTTCTGAGTCTCGAGAATCCGGCAGAGGGGTATAACTCACAAAGGCAGCAACAAATTAAAAAAAACGCCTTTTAAATTGTAAATAAGTCTTATTCGGCACAACTTTGTTTTCGTTCCAATTCATTAAAATTATGAATATCTTGGCACTGTGTTTTATAGATTATATCTTGTACCTATCTGTAATACTCAATTGCAACGGTTGTGTCCACCTCGTTAACTGCCTGTAATTTAACTGAAACTTAAAAAAAATATTCATTGACAGATACGAACAACATATTACTTTACCTAGAATTTTTGGTTTTCGGTTTTCAAATCTGGGGTGCATAATTATTCAATTAAATTTAATAGTTAAACAGTTTCGAAGATATAAGTAAGATTAAAGAAACAAAACTTTGGCAAAAAGTAACTTTTAAGTAGGCTTTCGGCACATAACGCAGTTTTAAAGCATATATATTATTACAAATTACACATTCGTTAGCGGCGTGATACGGCACAGGATCCTTCTGAATTTCTACATGCAAGTGCACACTGACAGCAACTATGCCATGGTATCCTTAAGCATGCCGCCATGCACTTGGGCACGCCACGGCATCCCTAGACAGCTTTTAATAGTTACTACGGTCATCAAAGAAATTTCATTTTTAATGTATTAGTATTAAGCTTATAATTGTCATATAAAAATCACTTGCTGGTCGTTCCGCCAATCGGCGCAGGGCCTTACTATTCTAACTAATAGTATAAATGCGAATGTGAGTTTGTTACGCCTTAACTACTCGACCGATCATATCTCATACACATTGTCGGTATTGTACCTTTCATCCAGAAAAAGTCCTGTTGCTAACCTAACCTAACCAATATTTACTCAAACGAAGCCGCGAGAAAATCTTGTCTATTATAATAGTATGTAATGTAAATGAACCCAGTTAATAAATCTTTCCAATTATAAATTATACGTTTCTCGAAATATTTACACTTACACAATAGGTCAGGTTTAACGGTTTGTAGTGCTCAGTGAAATCGCATTGTAGACAAACATGGAGCCCAATTAGCATTGCACCATCTGACTACAGCCACGATTGTGAACTGTTGAGGAGATTTGTCACGTCTCTGCCACTTATTATCTGCTATTCAATATTATCTGTTCTTATTGATATTGTAAAATCATCTTTTGAAATGCGTTTTCTATTATTTATTGTTTCCGTTATAACCGTTATAGCGTAGTCTTGAGAATATCTATTTTGTCCCGTCTGGAGACCAAACCCACAATACTCAGCGTAACGTAATGATGAACTTACTACTTAAATAATTGCGCCATACCCGTCTGCCATTGTTTGACTTGCATTAATCGCCACATCCATCGTAATTAGCTTTGAAAATATTTTATTGGCCCCGAGTTGCTGTTGATTTCTCTTACATAACTACATGTTTAAACAAGCCTATATGCGTGTATCATTATTTAAAACATTTGGTGAACACAACTACTACGGCTACCGTCGTATGTAAAACAGCAATAAAATAATTAACTAGACTATAAAGTTATTGAACCTTTGTTACTTTTGTCGAAATAAGGTTACACTGAGATAAAAAAGTGCAATGAACAAAAACACATTGTTTTATTGGTTGTAGTGAGTACCTTTGTACATACAATAATATAGGTTATTTTCTTTCAAAGAACAAAGAAAATCAAATTGATACATCTTGTATAGATTTTTTAGACTCACGAAGTAAAGGCAAAGAGAACTACGTCACCATAAGTAAATGTATATTTACCAATTATTTAAAATCTGGACAGTTTTATTATTTTCGAAATTTAGAATGCACTGAAGATGTGAAGGCCGTATTACAGATTTGTAGGTACTCTGACTCGGATGGAGATCGTTTGTTCAATAAGCTTCAAAGAGGATGTAAAGAGCGGTAAGGATTCAGTGTATTAACATAAATTATTACTTGATTGTAAGATTTCTCGACGAATGCTCACGGGGTCACAAAAGGTCAAAAGCTTTTAAACCATAAGCAATAAATCATTTATTAAAATTGGTTGAATAGGATACATAAATAATGCGTTAACAAATAATTTTATGCAATGTACATTATGGTCTTTAGGTTTACATAAAATGACAATTATAATTACAGAAATGTTACAAGTTATTTGCTAGCTTGCCTGTCAATTCGGACTGGACCAGAGTGGTGGCCTATCTTTTCTTAATGGTAAGACAAGGCTCGTGCCCAGCATTGATATTAGTATATTTGCATTTCCTCATTGGCATGTTTCTACAGAATATACCACGGGGAGTGCTCTGAAGAGTTTTTCCACCTTATCCCGTCCTCCCCTTTCCTATCCAGAACAACGCGTACTGGGCTCAGATGTCATCCTTAGATGGTAGAGTCGATTAGAGCGCACATTAACAATTTTGGGTCTTCATACCTCTGCCGAACGATCAAGGCATGGAATTCTCTGCCAAGACACGTATTTCCTTCCTTCAATCCTGGGTCCTTTAAGCGGGGCGTGAAAAAGCACCTTCTCAGGCCGTCAAAATAGAGACCACAACATCGTCTGCTTTTCCCGCTGTTATACATGATCTTTGATATAATAACAACAGCTTACTACATATTGTTATACTAAACTTTCTGTTGCTTACAAATTGTAGAAACGTACCTAAACACAGCCAACAAGCCACTGTTTATGTATTTAATCCAAAATATTAGGATATCTCGTAATTTGCATTTTCTTTTAATTTTTATGCTGGTAAGTGTAATATAAACTTTTGGGTTCCTTCTAGCTAAGAAGGTTGTTATAGTTAATTGAGGAAAATAACACTCCTACGGGCAAGGGGTGCGTAATCCACAATTTATTCAAAAAAGTTGCATTTTATAATACAGTACATTAGAAGTAACCAGTACGAATTTGCCATAATATAGCTTTTCATCATCAAATCAGGCCACAATTCTTTTAGTAAAATCTGTTCAAAATAGAGAGTAGATTAAAATTTATAAATATCACTAAACGATATTCTTCTTATTTTAAATATGTATTATTTGTCTGCTTTTGTAAAGAAATTAGCCAACCAGTTATAAAAATGTTTTAAATAAGGTGTGTAGGTAAATGTGTAACTAATCAAACTTTAATTCATTAGAATTGATCGGAACTCAATCTATACCTGTTTTTAAACTTTATTGAATATCCTTCAATCGTGTAAATTATGGAACTATAACGGATACCATCTAAAGTATCAAATTATAGTGTACTTAGGTATTCGGATGAGCTGCTACCGCATGAATTCTTTATGACCAAGTACAACTTTCCTCTTTAAACTATTAGTGAGATTATTTAACTGCGGAAACGATGTTTAACTACTATAAAAGTTCAACAAGTTCCTTCTGCGACAATTTCCTAACTAATTGAAATAACGCTGACATAATTGAGACAATTTTATCGTTCTATTTCTGTACTAGGTACCTAAGCCAATCTCAATCCTGCCTGTACTTGCAATTTACTAATTCTGACAGATTAATAAACGGTTCTCTTGTTGTCCTGATAATCTTTTGTGTCATACCTACACTATAGTGGCGGTTAGGGCATAGATAAAATAGTAGAATTCAATTCTCTAAGCCTAAATTACAGCACTATGCGCGAAATTTTACATGTTTTTAGCTTTCAACTGATTCTTATTTAACAAAACGCTATTTACAATTACAAATGGCGAAGTATTACGATGAGTAAAAATAAGCAAATTTTTTTATTCTTTGGCCCCAATTTAGAATTATTGGAATTTCTAGTTATTATCTTTTTATGATAACAGTGTTCATATTTATTTTCTGCCAAAAACATTAACAACTCAGTTTTAAGTAATAGTTTTAAGTATGTTTGATCTTTTAAACAAAGAATGTTTTCATACGGCCTAAAAATGACGAAGCAGACTTTAAAAGTCTGATTAGTTACACACTTACTTATACACCTAATTTAAAACATTTTTACAACTCGGTGGCAAGATAATTTCTTTGCAAAACTTGGCACATAATATTTTAACGTCAATCAAATGTTACAGTTTAAAATGAAACGTCATCAGTCTTCCTTTTTCTTTAACGGATGTTTTGTCACGCCAAAAACGTTTCGTGGGAGGGCTACATTTGTCCTGGGGATACAAGAAGCCACACAAAAGATACAAAATAGCTGTTGTAAAACATGTAACCATTACAGGGCTGATCATAATGTGAACAAGGGTGTACGCAATTCTTCTTGTTAAACAATTCGAATATTAAAAAGAAAATATTTTTATTTGGAATGTACATAATATGTATCTACGTACGTAGATAAAAATTGCTTATTGCGTATGATAATGATCTTTATCAACAATAAGCGTTAGGTACACATTTTTTTTGACGTATGTTTGCACAAATGGTACTTATAGAAATAAATCTATATTTTAGGTGTTACATTTACTTTTAACATGCTACATTATAACTCAATGGCTATATCACGATTCAAATTATTTGTTTTTAATTTAATTCTAAACTTATATCTACAATCTTCTGCGACCATTAATATGGAAAACCTCAGAATTAATGTAGATAAACTTCCAGAAGATCACGCTTAAACAATTGCTAACGTTATTTTCAATATTAAGTTTAATTCAATATTATTTTAATTCAGCTAGATTACGCACGATAAATTAAAAGAATGTAATTGAGACACCATATTATTAATATAAAAGCTTAACTGAACTGTCTGTACGCCCACTAATTAATTTTGTACCGTAACGTAAGTAATATATTGTCCAATGAAACTTTATTTATTAATTTTGATGGTATAAGTCATGCGCTAAAAATATAATATAGCTTTTATATAGTATTTTTGGTATTGGTATTTTGACATGGTACAGAATACAGATGAACATTATTATATTAGGTAATGTTTAAAACGTCTTCATATGGATTTCAAAGGCTGAAGTTGAGTTTATGGCTCTGGTATTAAATCCATTTTAGTGCAGAGAAACTTTGTGATTGTGTCTTCTATTGACTGTTTCTTTAGTTCAGAAGTAGCAGGATCTATGGTTGGATTTTATATCTAAATTGTTTCATTAGTAACAGCAAGTCTTCTTCTTTTCTTTTCGTGTGGTTAGTGGCCAACCTGTTGTAAAGAGTTGTTCAAGCCGCCCGTAGGCCTCTGACATGCCTTAACTACTGCTGTCAATTTGACAACAACCTGGGCCGACTTTTTACGTGCCCTCCGAAGCACGGAGACGCTGAGATGAAACGGTCACCCATCTATAGCCTGACCGCACCCAACGTTGCTTAATCTCGCTAATCGTTTACCGATCAGTGAATGCAACTGAGATATGAGCGCCTACAGCAAGTAAATTGATTGTAAATGCGCTCCATATGAGACAGAGGTCCTAATGAGACCTAAAGATTTAACATGATGGAAATGGAGTCATGTAGATCTGCGATTGTAAAATCGATTCGTTAGGGATCGATTTTTAGACCGATCTATAACATTGAATCAATGTGTTAAGGCGATTCGATCATAACTACCTACTGAATTCTGATAACGAAAATCAAACGAAACTCAAATTATAAATCCTTTCATACCTTTGTACAGCAAGTAAAATTTTTTAGATGTTTTGTTTGAACAAGAACATATTTATTTTTCTCGATTATAATAGAATGGATGACAGATTTTTCAGAAAGAATCGACATTCTTCAAATGTGTATATTTATACACCTGTTTGTTTAAATGCAAAGAAACTATTTACTGATCTCTAAGTAATACTAGCGAGAAAATCAACACATAGTTTTAATAGTTGATACCGCTAAATCTTCGCACACAAGCAAGTTTGCATGTGACACTAATTGTCTTGCTATTCATACTTGAAGACTCCGTTGACGAAATTGATCGTAAATTCGCAAGAGCCGTTCGACGAGTAAACTGTGGATGTAGACGAACGATGTGTGCATAATCTCATAGACCATAGAGGTACCGTAATGACCCTCTATACTGGTTTATTTTACACTTGAGGACATCGTATTGTTAGTATTGTATTTGGCTTTCGACTGGTCTCAATTCATTACCATAATATGAATTTTGTGCTTCCATGAATTATTCGCGATAGGACGACATCCTCTTTCACTTAATATAAAATAAACCGTTTAATCCTTTCAAAGCAAATTTTAGCTACTTTCTATTTTCCAATTGAGTTGCAGTAAAAAAGATTTTGAGTCTCGTATTATTTATTTCCTTTATAAACTTAATTAATTTACAGTTTCTACTCGCCAAACGTGATTACGGTGAGACGCACTTTTAAGTCTACTATATAACTTATATTTTATACGTTAAACAAAAGCAAAAACAATTAAATATAGAAGACAACAAAAGGTAACCTTAAACATTATTTTTAAATATAGTGTTATCGTATTATGTGATCATACATCTTACCATGCTTCTGTCGATTACAACTACTTAAAAGAGAAGAATGATACTATAACCTCACAAAATAATTACGAAGTATTATCGGCCTCGATGGCGTAGTGGTTAGTATAACCGACTGCCACGACTGAGGTCGCGGGTTCGATTCCCGCACAAGTCAAACATTTGTGTGCATGAACATGGATGTTTGTTTTGGTCTGTGTTTCTATGTATAATAAGAATGTATTTACAAAAAAATTATATATGTATGTTTATCCATTGTCTAGTACTTACCCATAGTACAAGCTCTGCTTAGTTTGGGTTAGATGGTGTTGTGTGTATGTGATAGAATATTATATTATTATATTAGTACCTACTTTTACATAACTAAATTGACTTAAATATATACCTACGATGTAATAGACGAAAGTGCATTCCGCGAATCTCACTATTAGCGTTCGAAAATTTGTTATTTAATCATCTCGTAACCAGAAGTAAAACGAATAGGTATGTAATAAGTAGCGTAATACGAATGTAGCTCAAAATGTTAGGAATAGAAACAAGAAAAAGTAATTATAATTAATCCACCTACTTCGTTTTTAATTCATTTTCATACTCGTCACACTTCTCACACTTAAATGTTTAGGCAAACAAATCTAATTGAATATGCAATTTCGAAAGGGGCAGATGTCGCTTATTTTGACAAATACGTTTTTTCATGTAAATGTAATCTACATGCTTCCCTGCACCTATAATGTTTGAAAAGGGTACAATTCTGGTATTAATTCTACTGTCCACGTCATGGCGTGTACAGAAATAATTTTGAAATGGTCACAACTCTAGAACCTATTAACTGTCTGAAAATCGCAGACATTGCCAAGGTGAAATAATACATGCCCGCGGAATTTACAGACTTTTATGACGAAATATTGCAATGGCCAACTACAAACGAAAGAGAGCCTCCAGAAGAAGATTTTAAAGCAAGTCTGTTATTTATGTTTGATTTAAGTATTATGTTTAATTTAGATACCTAAAATAAAAGATGCGCAAAATGTATATGGTTTTCTTCTTTAAATTTTATGTGCTCAATACTGCAAATTTCGAAAAGAGCACATCTCATAAATATGCAATACCTAAATATGTATATAAAATAACATTTGACATCTAAAATTTCTGTAATTTTCCATAGCTATTTATTTATTATTTTCTTATTTTCCAAAACAAATTTTATAAATGTTACACTACTTTAAGAATAATTTGACTTTTTCCTTTCCTGAACATTTAACATTTTCAGACATGTGCCCTTCTCGAAATTGCATATTCAATTAATCATAATTTAAAATGCAAGTTTCATTCACAGCCACCGATTTACTTACTGTGATCCTTTTACTAATAAACAATATGAAATCGTGGCAAATAGTACGTAGTGACTTGTATTTATCAATTTAAAAACAATAGTGTAAATTACTCGCTCAAGGCTGTTATACTTTTTGCAGAATGTAAATGTGTCTTGGGATTACGAATGTATGAATTACAAAATAATATTGATTCTAACTAACATAAGTTAAAATTAATGCATTGAAAACGTATAATGTGTAATTAACGCTCAAATGGCGCACTTTGCGTGTTTACACGTAAACGAAAATCTAAAACAGGCTAGACATTTTTTTATTAAATTATCTAAGGTATTTTCATTATGTTTTTATTATTGCTACAGTTGGATACTTAATAGTAATATGTATCACAACACATAGCCAGGCACAACTTCTTTGGAAAACAAAAGGCGATAATACCGTACGAAAAAACAGCCTAATATAATTTCTTAGCAAAGCCACTCAGAGCAAACACCGAAGAATACTTCACCTATCGGTTTAGATACTCCAAGTTCCTCAAGCAGATACTTTAGTCGTTTTGGACAGCCCTACATCTCGCAGGGTAGGTTCACAATGTCGGCCGGGACTCGATGGCTGTGCCGGTGACCTATGAGCTGAGGAGACAGGCCTTTTAAGGTCCGGCGCCGGCCTCAGCCGTGTCGCAACGCGTGCAACACGATGTATGCCTTGTACCTGCTTAACTGCTTTACATGTCACATTGAGGTCACACATTGGCTCTGGAAGCCAAGAATATTTTAAATATTCGATATTTTCAAGACAGATATGACGACTAAAATTCCTTTGTTGATTAGATCACAAAGTAACACAAATTATGAAGCTTGTTATTATCGATGTACAGAGATCTGTGAATTTTATTTACACTAGTTTTTGCCAGCGGTTTTGCTCGCTCGGAATGGTACTATTTTTCGGATGTAATGTACCCTATGTCCTTTTCTGTACCCTTGACAACGTGTATGCAAAATTTCGTGATTATCGGTCGAGTATGTAGGGCGCGAATGCGTAACAAACAAACTCATATTCGCATTTATAACACTAGCTTTTACACGCGGTTCCGTCTTTGGCTAATAAAAGCTAGTATTATAAACACATATATAAAAACTATATCTCCTTCTTCAGGTTTTAAACTCTCTTTGTACCAAATTTCATCTTAATCGGTTAGTGGTTTAGTCGTGAAGATGTAATATACAAACTGACAGAATTAGCTTCGCATTTAATATTAGTAAGGGTTAATTAGGATAGTTAGGATACAACTACGCATTTGATGATTCCTAAATACAATCATTTGTTTACGACACGTTTCATTTGTTTACGACATGTTAAGTGCCGCCGCGGTTACGAGAGGGTAAACCAGATGTTCGCGAATAAATAGATTTTCTATTGTGTCTGTTGCATGACGTTTCAAGTGTTAAGCAACTGAGGTAATCTTGCACGCTTGATACCCGTATAGTTCATTGACTTATCTGAATCAATGATTATAGGTACCTACCCAGTCAATAATATATACTTGCATATGTGTGTAACTGCTACTGGTCCGATTTAAAAAAATACTTTCAGTGTTAGATAGCCCATTAATCGAGGAAGGTTATAGGCTATATATATCATCACGCTAAGATCAATAGGAGCGGAGAACCAATAAAGAATGTTTCAAAATCGGAGGGTATTTTTTCCTTTTGAGAGCTTCCGCTGCGTGCGCTGCGTAAACAGTTAAAGTTTCGCAAAAATCATGTAGGTATGACAGAATTGTTCCCCTTTAAAAGTTCTAAAAAATAGTCCGCGACAGCAATGTCTATTTTTTAAGGTTGGCTCACTATAACCTTTTTTATGCTAACCAAATTTGTTCTAAAATAATGCATTATTTGCGAAGATGTTCTTATAAACATGATATTAATCCTTATCTAAATAAATACGTTATTCATCACAAGTATTTAATTTAATACAAAATTGCCCTTTACGTCATTCGATTTCAATGAATATCTTAGGAGATATCGCGGTTTTAAAATAACATCGCAGCAAAATAATTACTCATTAAAGACATATGTACATAGATGTTTCTCCTGGTTTATTTTGCGTGATTTATTAGCACTGGAGGTATATTTATAAAATTTTGTTTAATGGTTCTTATGTGGTGCCTGGATTTAACAAAGAAAGTTTCAGCTCCTTTAAAATTGTATTATAGGTGCCTACGACCCACTCTCTTATGTCACGTTGCGCGTTGCGCGGGTCAGCTATAGATTATAAAGTTGGAGTTTATTTGTTTGTTTGTTTGAACGCGCTAATCTCAGAAACTACCGGTTCGATTTCAAAAATTATTTTAATATTGGATAGCCCATTTATCGAGAAAGGCTATAGGCTATATAACATCACGCTACGACTCACGGGGGCGGCGCAGTAACGATAAACGCGGGTGAAACCGCGGGAACATCTAGTTTTTATATAAAAATATGGCAAACGGCATAATTATAAATGTTATAAATAAACCTGCAAAAAGAAATAGGTAACATAAATGTAGTCTATCCATAAGCTTTAATAAAAACACCCGTCTGGCCACGAGTCGGTAACACATAAGCCACTCCATTCAAAATCAAGACATGCAAATAGAGCCGTCTGCGCCTACCCAATGAGTATACCTAACAAAACATTCAAATATCGAACATATTTCACATCGGTCACATAAACCATCGAATAAGTGCACGTCGTTTCCAAACACCTATTTGATATTTCAAGGCCTATCGTAAAGCGATAAACTCATTGCGCACGCTCCTCGTGTAAGATCGGAAGCGCGTGCGCCATGACAATAGCAACACACGTAAAAGCTTCGTGTTATTAATTATTAATAATACGGTCACATTGCGATATTATGCACATCTAATTTTGTTTTTTCAACTGTCGTTTATACTACTTTATGCGTCCATTGTTTAGTTGTTGAGAGTTTGTTTTGGTGACATTGAAGATATCCTTTATGAACTCTGTTAAATGTAATGTAGGTACCTACCTAGATAATCCTTTGTAAGTACTATAAATAACTAAGTTACTTGTTTAAATAACCAATGGTTTTATTAGTTATTTAGTAAATGCTAACACGTCAAGTTTGGAGCCGTCTTTTTGTTTCTCAATCTTAAAATAATGGCGGCCCACATTATTTGTTCTCAGGCTAGACGTTCTATGTGTATGTTTTGTTTTAAAATGTTATGTATCCCTTTTGAAACCACTCAGCAACAAAATGTTAATTTACTAATAAATAATTATTATAATGTCCTTCAGACCGAATTTCGATCACGGCGTCAAATCTTAGCAAAATTTAGCCATCTACGCAGGCAATAGTTATGTTATTATAAGGTCTTAAGTGTGTGCACAAATATATAAGTACCTTCTCTATGCCCTAATTCTCTTGTCATCATCAGTAGTCAAATAAATCAGATACAGACCAGAGACTATCGGCTTTACATGCGTTGCGAAGCAGAAAAGTGTCCGACAAGGACATCTCCCTAACTACAGCATGCTATTGAAAAAGTTATTGCCAGAAAAACCTATTCTCGTTGGCTTAACCGGGAAATTGAACCCGAAACCTTATTCACAGTAGTTGTGTTCACTATTACTGCGCGACTGAAACATTCATTACCATTTATCTAATAACAACATTTTCAGTTGCACAGAAATGGTCGCCGTTGCCAAAATCTCCATAAAAGGCATCATCATAATCAAATTTAATAGTTATTAGAACTCACTCTTTTTAATTCTATTAGTTCTGAAGTGCAGATTCTTTTAATTGACACCTACTATGTAATTCAGTCAGCGTGGGTAGAATAGAGCGTCAATTAATGGTTTTATTTTCTGTTTTTACAGTTGGAAAACGTTCAGTGCTGTTTGGATTTCCTCCACGCCCAAAAAGTCCAAGGATTAGAGCAAGTGACAGCTGTCGACATCCGGGATGCGAAACTAAAAGCAGTATTAGCACTATTTTTTGCACTTAGTAGACACAAACAAGCTGCCAAACAAAGAACAACGCCATCTAGCGGTAATACTGCAAACGCCGGAAAAAACTCAAGCGAAGATGTTTCTCTAAGTGCCGTACAACGCATCACAGGGGGCAGCAGCTGCGATGAAATATTAACAGCGTGTGCAAACAACGTCGAGATGACGACGTTAACAGCTAATAGGTAAGTTTAATTTTAAAAGTGAATTATGTTCTAGTGTTAGGATTTAAACATACAACATGAATATGAATAAAATGTTATGTCAATAATACTATAACAGAGCAGCGCCATCTTGTAGCCGTATGATCAAACAACTAAACAAAGTGAGCGCCTTTGTATTTTCTTTACAAAATCATAGAGGGCTCTCGTATACATTTTTATTTTGTTGAAGATTTTCTAAATTTTATTCAATAACACATTAAATAAATATGTTTATTTGAAATTCATTATGATTTTATCAGGAAATGTGCATTAAGAAGAATTATATAAAATAGAATACCACCATAATTAACTACTTTTGCTTTTTTACGGACGATTTCGCCCTTACTAGACTAAGCCAAATGTTTATAATTATTCTACAGAATCGAACATAACGTAAATTAAATAATTAATTTATTGTAATCATTGACTTTGAAAAACATTGTTGCATAACTTGACTTTGACTTCATAGAGTGAGAAGTATATTTCACTAACGTTTTATCAGATTGGATAACAAGAACGTAAGACTTCCATTAATTCCAACGTCCGTAAATTGTCATAATTAGTGCGGCATCGAACCTTGAACGCAAGACGTACTAGTATAAGCGGAGTGACCAATTAAACCACTGCACCATCCGTATAGTCAATACTATAAAACTTTTCTCTAGTCTATGGACATTAAGTTATGACCATAGTAAAATGACAATAATTTACATTAATGTTCTAATGAAATCTATTTTTACTATTACGCCTATACGCATCGTGGACGCAGTCTTGAATGTATTAGACTAAATATAAATATATAAATACTAAATACTAATTAACTAAATGTAATAATTTGTTACGCAGTCCTTATCATGTTAAGATTTATACGACATATTGAGCAAACAGGGCAGAGAATAATAATATCGCTAGTTATAACAACAACTTAAGTGAATTAAATATAATTAGAAAGCTCGCTCTTCTATTATTTTCAATTCGCTGTTGCGCAAAGTGTTTTTATTTTCAACACAATAGTGTATAATAATATAATAAACTGTGCCACTGTTAGAGTCTGTCAAGCGAGTAGTGTCCCTTGAAAAAGGCGGCAAATTTAAAAAATCGTGGTGTTGTATCCCCGATAGTACTGTAAAAAGCCGTCTTGATACTAGAATTCACACTAGAACTAAATTCACAAATATATATATATATATTAGTAGTATCAAGACGGTTTTTTACAGTACTACCAGGGATACCATACCACGATTTTTTAAATTTGCCGCCTTTTTCATGGGACGTGACTCGCTTGACAGACTCTAACATGGGCCTCCTCTCAATTTGAACACTATTAGTCTATAGTCCACCAGTGCGGGTTGTAACACTTCAAATATCTTCAAGAATATTTTGTATAACTCTCAGATATGCAGTTTTCCTCTCGATGTTTTCGTTCGCCGTTAAAGCGAGTAATAAATGTGATAATTTACTATTTAATACGCACATATACCTCCGAAAAGTGAAGAGGTGCGTGCCTTGGGGTCGAACTTGAGACGTCTGCATGGCAATCACTGCTATCCAATATTTATTTCGAGTTTTATAAAAATATACCTATGCAAAATTAAATAAAATAATTATCGCAAAACTTACCTAAGAAATCTAATGATAGATTGCTGTCGTATTACATTTCTGTAACACAAAGAGCTATCAATATGTAAAGGTTAGAATAGATGTCCATTGTTTGATGGGATTGCCTTTCTATATCGCCTCTCGGACATCACGATATCTGGGTCCAACGGCTTTATGAGGCTTTATGCTCGTAAACAATATCAGGCAAAATTGTAGGTAGTTCTAAATCTGTACTTAAATGCGCTAACGTAATTTGGCTTCAAAAACTTAAAATAGCTTAAACCTACGCTTAACTTGCGTACCTGTCTGGAATAAACTTCACCAACTGTTGGAAATTATTTTCGTGTTCAGTTCCGAAAGTTCGACGAGCCATCTCCGTTGCTTCGTATTTATAAATAAATGCGCTTGTAAACTTTATCCCATTCTGGGAGTTGTTCACTTGAATAAATATTTTCATTATGTATGTACAATTCACAGCAATCCACTTTAATAGTGTATAATATTGTTCAGCTTTAGAAGCTTTGCGAAGATTGGATGCTCATTTGAGGATTTTTAAGGTTATATATTATTAGCTTTTGCCCGCGGCTTCGCTCGCGTTAATTTAGAATTTGACAATCAATTCGGTTTGTACTCTGCTTCTAATAATATAATTCAAGCATGATTCGAAAGACATGTGGCGCCATCTATTATCATAAGAACATTATTATTGTTTTCCTTGGGAACAGTAATTTTTTCCGGTATGAAGGGTAGCCTATGTCCGTTTCTGTACACCTGACAACGTATATGCAAAATTTCAGAATGATCGGTTCAGTGGTTTAGGCGTGAAAGGGTAACAAAGAAACAAACTCATTTTCGCTTTTATAATAATTATTAGTTAGGAAGTTAAGATTAGGATAATAGTATGAAAAGTTAGCCTTGAAGTATAGAGGACGATAAAGTAACAAAAATTAAGAAAGGCTAAGAAGATTTAGGTTTGCGGAAAGAAAGGGGGATAATCTAGTCGGAAAACGTCAACTATAAAGAGCAGAGAGTAAAAGTACATTATTATATCAATTGCTGTAACGCCAGATATAAATCAACGAGCACAAACAAAATATGTTACAAAATATGAAAATAATGAATGATGTTTAATAGGTGTGTTAGGAACATGAAAATGGAAATTTATCTATGCTTGGCATAAATTGAGATGCTCCGGCTCAACCGACCTAGATCTGCTTAGATATTTACTTAGCAAATGAAAAATAAGGTACATAAAACAAATCATAGGTTGTAGATAATCAAATACTTAATTTTATGGGTAGGTACCTTCTCAATTTTCTTCATGGTTGGTTTAGTACTTTAGTGTACACTGTAAGCGTTGCACGTACAAACATTAAATTGTGAAACGCTTCTTATGCTTATTCGGAAGATCGGAAATGCCTACCGCGGAGAGCCATAACTCTTGCGTACGACCGCTCAGTGACATTTCTATTTGCGTCTCTAGCGCCCTCTATTGGCGAGTTGCCGAGATGAGCCGGCCAGTTTACTCATGTTCTATGTTAGTAAACAAAGACTGCACTTGGCTACGTGAACTTGGGACTTTACCTTAGCCATATGTAGTCGAGTAGTTGCTAAGGTGAAATCGATGTTCGAGTTGGTTGTTTTGTAACTGCTATTTATGAGCAGGACTTACTTAGTTGCGACAATCCTGCTTTTGTTGTTGGCTCGTTTGTTATATTTTGACCTCTCTTGACTTATTTGAACCTGCCTGACTTTTCCATACTTTGTCGCCGTATGATAGTGAAGAGTTCTGAGACAATGTGGTATACAAAAGTTATTACTAGTCTATTGCGAACTCTGTACGGAAAAGTAACTTTGACAGTTTACGAAAATTAAGCGTTTCGTATTTCTTTCACATACTTATACTTTACGAGTATTGAATTGAGATCTGAGTACAAAGTAGTTTTATTCTTACGGAAAGATTCGCATTTATTATTATTTCCGTAATAATAAATTTCGCGTTAGTGAATGTATAGGTAAAACTTCGCGCTTTGTGAACTGTTTAAATAAGTTAATTTTAATGACACCTTGAACAACGAAGAAAAAGAAGCTCAAACTGAAATAAAAACCATTTTGAATGTTTTATTTTAGTTATTGGTCATTTTTCCCAATCCATTTTGGATTTTCTACGCATGTTGTATGAGATAGATGCATCCTTAGGCAATATAGCAAATACGAGAGCCCAATTCAGGCCACGTTGGGCCTACTCAGAATCCTACCGAAGTCATCATAAAATTTTACATCATTAGCAAATTTCTGTGCTAGTATTTATGTATGACAGCTCAAGTTTTCATACAAATTAGATATACCAATCTATTGCAGTATCTTAGTAGCGTTCATACATATAGAGGCAGTTATCAAATATAGCCTAAGTTATCTGTAGATACCATATGTCACCAAAACAGTGTCATCAACAAGTAGCCTCCAAAAGAAGCCTCACATTTACATGTTAATAAACATACTCGAAGCACTCAACCCTCTTGACACCCGGTCAATGCTTCCCTGATTGCGTGCGCGGCGCGGTGCGCCCGGCACACAATGGATCACAATGCGAGGATGTCACGTCACTCGGAGCCCCGAACTTGACTCACGACAAAGGGCTAACAAGCCATTGTTTGTCATTTGTTGCGTCTCCCAACAGGCCTGGCAGCACGTGTTAGTCGTGAAGAAAAACGGTATTATGGGGTTAATAGTCTTGAGACGTTTTGATATCGTGGAACGATTCAATGAACTTATTGATTTTATTATGTCCATGTACGTGTACAGTGTAATACGTACCTAATAAATGGAATGGCACTTAAAATGTTGTGTCTCAAAAATGTGTCCTCCAATTGAAATGATTCCATTTGGACAGATTTTTAACTTGCGCTTTCACTGGCTATCAAAGGCGCTCATAGCCAGTTGCACTCACTGATCGGTAAACGATTAGCGAGGTTAAGCAACGTTGGGTGCGGTCAGTCTATAGATGGGTGACCGATTAGTGGTATTTCATCTAAGCGTCTCCGTACTTCGGAGGGCACGTAAAAAGTCGGTCCCGGTTGTTGCCAAAATTACAGCAGTCGTTAAGCCATGTCAGAGGCCTACGGGCAGCTTGAACAACTCTTGACAACAGGTTGGCCACTAACCACACGAAAAGAAAAGAAAGAAGACTGCTCTTTCGAAATGTTATTATTTTGTTACCTAAAAATTTTACCCGTAATTTCCATTAAACCGGACTTTGTCTGAAATTATGACCCTTGCGAAGGGCTTTAGTAAAGCTTATTTTTGATCCTATTGGGATCGGAATAGAGTGGCCAGTACGATTACATATCGTACCAGGTATATATTTATTTAAAAAGTCTGTAAGTTGTGAATTAATCTGCACAAGTCATTGTGTTCAGTTCTTGGGATGGACAAAGTGTTATAAGGTTTTTCTGTAAAGATATTCTGAATAGCAGCACAAAGTCCAGAAATGAGCCCGGTATACAGCAATTGACTCGCTGCTTATTATGTAAGATCTAAAACCATATTTGACGAGATGTAGATGTATTACGCGGTCAACCTTCTCCGGGATATAAGTTAAGAGTGCATATCTATTTACAATGTAAATAACAACACTACATTCAACATTACCTACATAAGCTTAGAACATTACCCAAGCTTCTTTATGTAAATGATTTCCGAACCCTAAAACTAAATCTGCCTTAATTTAAAATACAGCACTTCATATCTCTTTCTGCATGTGTTCCTAAAAATCAAGTTTCCATGCGAATACTTTCGAAGAAAATCGCTCACGACGTTCAAACCGAAGCGCTTCCACAAGTTGTTTCCATTTCGCACACTTTCGTAACACTGGAAGTAAACTGCCTTATTATAAACTCTAACGAGTACGATTGAGTTAGACCAGCATCACCTTTAAACGTCATAATTATAAAATTAGGTCACCTGAATATTTTAGAATCAGATTACTAGGTATTGAATTTGCTTACGTGAACTGTAAAACATTAACCAGGTTCGTGTATTATCGAGTTGTTCCCTCAAGCGTTTAATCTTTATCTTTAGTATGATCATCAATTTTATGGCGCTTATTTCCTTTTACCTGCTTTGTTAGTACAGGTTTCTAGATAGTAAGCTAAAAATAGAAGAGCATTATTTATTGCAACACAGCTATCGTTCGACAGTTATCGGTAAGAACAATCTCTTTTGTAAGCGTCTATATTGTCAATGTAAATATTCAAGCATTGTGATTTCTGATATATTTTGCTTGTATAGAGAGACAAAACACTTTTTCTTTTAAAAAGAGACTGTTTGTCAATTTGAATATGTTTATTGAAGTATTAGGTAAATGCGTTGCATATATCACCAACTTCGTTAGGGCAGCGGTAGTGAATGCAATTGTTGTAGATGTAGTCTCGGGTTGCAGGCCGGGGGAGCAGTAAATTTCCTAACAAATTCTTAGTAGCAGCACGAAGTTTGGAATTGTGCCTGATAGGCGGTAATAGGCTACTTAGCGAAATCTGGAAGTAATATACCTCTACCAGGCGAACCTCAGAAGCGCATATAAGTGTGAGACTTATGTAAGGAATATGATGTAAGTATCTAACGAGATAGAACGCGAGACAATCGCTTACAGGGCACAATACCAATGACATTTACTTTTAAGAATTGCATAAAAGGAAAATGCAATACCTCTACTCAACCCGACGATAAAACTCAAGCTTCATGATAGGACGTTGTGCACAATTACCCGACTGGACCGACTCAGTATTAAAACGACGCCAAACGCTTTCCAAAATGCTTTTTCATTTGCAGCCAGTGACAACAGGCTAAGCAAAAGTGAGTGCATTCCTATTCGGACCGAACCGGTTCACACTTAGAATTCCGCCAGTTTTTCACATAGGTGAACAACCGGGGGCGGGCATAAATACAATGGGACCACTTTCCTTACCGGGTAGCACCATGTACGGGCTAAGGGACTGACGAGACCGCCTGAATGCCTTTTATGTGTCCTCGGTACTACTTACTGAGATCATTAACTATAATGATGTAAATTGTATAACACTTCAAATGTCGTGACGAGGGCATGATGCAATGACATTACCTGTGCGTTGACATTATCACCCTTTAAAAACATGTTGCGCTCATTTTGTTTATCTTTTTATCCAAAAAGAATCCAAGTTGTATGGAATTGGCTGAGGTATCTTTATGTGTGTCATTAAAACTATATTTATCGGTTGGTTGATTTCTCATTAGGACTTGGTGTTAAATATATTGTAGGTATTTACTCGGTATACCTTTGCGTTGCGGTAGATTTATAAAAAGTCTCATTATAGATTACAATTATTTATTTATTTTTATACGACTTGTTTAATGGTACAAAATAATGTTTTCCACGGACGATTGCCACAAGCTTAGGTATTTTTAAAAATACGCTGCGCCTGTCATTTACTTTGGGATACTTATGTTATTTTCTATATACTTATAAGAGAAAGCTTTTAGAGATATACGATAAAATATTATTTTGAAGATATGCCTAAATCTTTGTTACCACTGATAATCAGATAAAATAACTTACCTTTGCGTTTAGCAATAAATTACGAGTTAAGTTGTATAAATTCCTTTCCTTATGAAACCGCAAAAATACATAATGTATTAGCATCCATAAACGATTCTCTTTTTCCTTATACAGTAAAAATTACGTAATATGAAGGGTATTTACAAAGAAAGACATAACTGAGGAATACGTCATACTAATTAGTTAAAGTACTTACCGCAGATCTCTGCCAGACCGCTTGAGATAATCAATCATCATCGATATGAGATCGCTCGAAAAGTTCTTCAGATAGCGGTACATGACAGATGTCAGAATGATCGTTCATTTTAAAGCCGGTAGCACATTTTTACTGCAGCTTTAGCAGCGAGATCGCATTGCTGCAGCGAATACTCACTCGATTTATAATATAGCTAATATAGGTATGTATATTGCTATCATTTAATATGTGCATTTCGCTAAGTTAATAGGCGTCCTAAATATCGAAAATTCGAAAAGAAGTTCTGTAATAAGTGCCATCATTTTAAGCGACACGCATTTCTGATGTCTCATTTCTGTTGATCTGAGTATGACACACGCGTTTCACTAATATGCGGTAAGAAGCGCTTATTGTACCAAAGATTCTATAAACAAAAAATATTTACGTGTATTTTTTTAATTTTCTTTTAAATTAAAAACTTAATATAACTAATGGTGACGTGTATGATAGAACGATTACCAAGTACTCATAAATACCCCAGGAGTAACTAATTTACTAGAACCTTTGCGTTAGGTTACTTGTGACGTCACATGCAATATGGACGATGGTCACATACAGTGGTCTCGAAAGAAAAATGCGAAATCGGTAGGGCTGCTAAGTAAAATCGGTATATTCGGACATTTCGGATCAGATTTGATCAAATCTCTAATTTTAGGCGGGCTGACCTTTTTTTGTTTTTAGAAATTCTCGGGTCATACCTACTGAACCTACCACGGTGTTCCTAAGCGAGCTTACTTATACTAGGTATCCTTGAAAATCGGTAGAAAATTAGGAGAAATGGCTTACATTAACATAATCGTAGAAAAATCGTTCCATTTCGGTAGGACAAGCGCCAAATCGATAGAAATACTGAAAATTCGGTAGGTTCGAGACCAGTGGCCTCACATATTTTTTTGAAAACAACAGCTTAGGTATGAACTCTTTGCTGTTTATTTGATCTCGTATGTGCTAATATTTGTCATCTACGATAATTGTCGGTTCACCTGTGACATTGCGATAACTGCCTGTATATCTAAAATAAATAACAGATATCAGTAATATTTTGGATTATTAGTAATAATGAGTTGAAACAGGCCAAGGTTAAAGTCGTTTCAACAGTGTACTACCGGCTTAAATCCCCCGTCATCTCATGGTGCGATAAGTGTAAAATTACTCGCAAGTTAAGAGGGCAATGCTTCGAGCAGCCAATTAGGGAAGTTAGGAACGGTGGTGTAAACTTAAGAGCTCGTATCGAATTTCTTGTTGAGTTGTGAATACAAACATAAACTGCTTAAGCAACTTGAATTGTAGCTTGTTTGTAACAGTTTCTAAACCTTTTTGTTTGTATATTCCAAACCAAATATAAACTTAATCAATGCCCTCGGCTTTAGCTTCGTTATACCCTTTGAATTACAATCAGCAGATGTATTTAAATGTTACAACATTTAAATATATCTGCTGATTGAAAACTTATACTACACGTTTATTGAAATATCTTCATTCGTATCGGACTTAGTATGATTTATTTGCTTAGTTGTTTCAAATATGACTATGGTTTAAATGATCCTAAAAAGGCAACTCTCCCATTAGGTACATACGTATCGCGAGGGATGACAAACATACAATTAAACAGACGAAAAATACATCCAGACTCAGAATAACCACTTGTACGATGTGTCAATTAAAATTATTAAAGCTAAGCGTATACATACGTGACCTTTGTATGCTTAATAATTTCGCAGCATACAATAATTCTACCTACGCTACAAAATACCGAAATACACCAATGTAAGCACAATATGAGAACGTATATATTATTTCAAACGATATCCCATCCTTTATAAGGCAACAATGCAAATGTGCGTAATTTCACACTATTATTCAACACATATATTATACAAAACGATTCACTTCTCAACGCAGCGTAGCATTGCAGCCAAACCACAAATAAAGTGCTCACAATCCGTTTAATCAAAACATTTCAAGCAAATATTACCAAACATATCCAATTTCTTTTTATTCCAAAAGCTAACCCGTCCGTTGCGTGTTTAGTAATACGTTTGTCCGGTCAGCAGCCGCCTCGTGTCAAACCTATTTGTTTACATATCGCTCACGCAGCCCATCACTATCCTCCATACATTCTGTCAACAAACATTTTCTCTTCAATTCTCTTACTCCGTCTGATCCTTAATGGTGCACACAAATAATGTTGAGAGCTTTGGGGTTGTTTTCGGTTTTTAAAGTGTGCAATAAAGACTTATTAGTTGTTTGCAGTGTAAATATATCTGAATGTCAACGGAGTTTAAAATTCCTAAAACCTACAGAAAATACAGTTCACGTGTTTTACGGTGTTCGTAAACGCATAACGCCGATGCCTCTAAACAAGGTATTTTAAACGGTTAGCATAGTTTAATATATATTTATTGTTTGCTTAAAAAAGATTCGGTTTTAATAGTCTTGAAAGTAGGTACTGTTCATAACAGTAATAACATAGATTTAGGTAAAAAGTTATTGCGAAAATAGCCCATATTGACACCTGCAAGGAATAACATGGTAAGTCACTTTTTGCCTGTTTTGAGTTACATATTCTTTCTGTACAAAAATTGCAGATTTTTTTGCACTCACCCCTGTGTCTAAATTCCTTTGCATACAGATTTAAAAAAGTGTAAAATCATTGTAACTCACGATTCAACTGCAGTTTATAAAATTGTATATTTAGTTACACACCATCAGCCTTATAGTTTACGCTTACCATTACAAATATTACATTGTAAATCAAGATACAATTTTGTTTTCGGAAGTAATTATTTTATATTAAATACGCTTTCATCGTAACCTTATGTACAATTATTTCACTCTTGTATAGTAAATAAAAATTCAGTCAAAAGATTGTAACATAAGAATGTTTTAGTTACCTAGGTTGTAGGAAATAATAATATTGTATAATATTATTTCCTAGTACCTAGTTCATTGAATAGGAATAACGGGTTTCTTGAAAAATATAAAAACTCAATAACTCCAAAATGTGAAAAAACACATTTTATCAATTGTACTCAGACATAAAATACAATATTTTTATTTTATTTTATTTTATTATAATTTGGGATAATAAACAGCTACAATACACAATATGTTTAAATATAGAAGCTGCATAATAGTATGTTACAATATTGCAGCCCACTACATTATCCACGATTTAACAAAAACAGTATACAGTATATGTTGTGGTATGTCATTGTAACTCACAAAAATCTAGTTAATATACATATATAATTATGTAACCATATAACTATATAGCTATTCTCTCGTTGATTCAAATTTTCAAGGTTGGTTGGCATTAATACCTAACCGAAACTTAAGAGAATTTTTTTAATCATTGACGCGCTCTCCTGAAAAAGTTACTAAAATGATTTACAATGTTATTCCTCGCTGCAGGTGTCGATGTATGTATACGTAATTATAGTATATTTTTTATGATAAGTATACATCATTACATCGCGTTGGCTATCTAAAAATACGTTATATCATACTTAATTATTATAATAAAGAATTAATGAAGAAAAATTTTTTGAGATGAATTTTGATTTTTCACCTCTGATAGGACCGAGATAACCAAACAAACCACTGAACCATGTGTAGTAAAATGTAAATTAAACAAGAGTCAGTTATTTTAATAAGATTAGTTTGGAGTCTATACAAAAAAATACAAAATTCCATAAACAGAAATGGAATTCAATCTGTCTGTAAACATCATAGCGATTTTCCAATAGGAAAACGTCTTGAGCACGCCTTCTTCGATTCGGTTTACGATCGTCTGCAGGCCTGACGGGCCCCTGTTGAAAATTCCACTTATTAAACTGCACTCTTTATGTGCTCGTAAATTACGCCTTATGAGTTCAATGCTTCGTTTAATCCACCCGTTGTTAAAGAGATGGACAATACGTGATGCTTTTAAGGGCTGCTCGACCGAGAGCGCTGAAAGATTTTCCGGAATGGTTTCTAATATTGTGTGAAGCACTTACAATAGTAACACTATAGTTCCATTAATAACTTAGAAATTCGTTTGTAACAAGCGTTCTCCAAGTGTGTTTGAAATACCCAATGTACCTGTTGTTTTAAAACTGCTTACCAAAATAACGCCTTCGATCATTTGGATTTAAATATATTGGATTCAAATACGTTTAGATGTGCCACGTTCTCAAACTATAATAGAAAATATACTGTTCTATAATGATCCAATTATAAAATGTGAACGCTACGTTTTAATGATTTACTCGTGTATAAAAATGTGATAGTTAAATTTGCGTAGTGAGCTCATATAAAATTTTTATCCGTATGCAGCAAAAATGAAATATAAATATCATCAAGTGGGTTTTGCATGCGCACCGATGTTACCGTACACAGCCGATCATGCGAAGTAATTTTAATCTATTTTCAATGCAGCAGAACTACATAAACATATAAATTACTATAATTAAAGTATTCTACTGAATGTTTTACAGGGTACTTAGAGTTCGTAAAGATAAAACTGTGCTTGGTTCTATTAATCCTCTTAAAATCTTCCGCGTGTCTAAGCGATAAAGATTTTGTCTCTAAAATACATCTTACCAGATTGATGTGCTACTTACACTCTGGTGACAGTATAATAGCATGCTGCATTAAAAAATGCTCGGCTCAACGGCTCCCTGCACCGCCGATACGCCTCAAAATATAATTCATATTTTCTCACGTTTGTATTATAAATCACTGGATGCTTTTAGACCGTTCCACGAATAGTTTAATCCGGTTTTACAAGCGAAAGGGTAATTAGTCGATTCTTAACCCAGCCTAAACTTCCGCATTGTTTTTAAATTTTAACTAGACTGTTTTAATTATATTTAATAGAAATAGAATTTATTTTAATGTAGTGTGTCGTTCGAGCAATGTTTGTGACATATTGAAGTGTGTTTATGCTACGCTTCGGTGAACTTCGTAAGGCCCGCACTGCAGCGAATTCTTGTGATGCGGGGTAACGTGAATTGTCTCCCCATTTAAATTTCGTGAACATGCATAGAATGCTTAACGCAGATAGAACAGTTCTGACTATTTATATAGAAATTGGATAGTTGGGTTTTAGTTGTACGGTTACGGTTTCATTATAAATTGTGTTTTATTCGGTAAAAACTAATTGGCTCCGTATCTTTATTTACAAGGAGGATGTTTCTAAATACAAATATGGCACCTTTCATACAAAATATTAACAATAATTTTAAGAATATTCCATCCACTGATTAATCGTTAATCAATGACGCATACCTACCAATTTATTTAATACATACAAAATATTAAACGCTACAGAAAGTAATTTCAATTACTGATTATCATTTATGCGAACTTCAATTTTGATTAACATACGACTAAATTATTTTATAACTAGCTTTTGTCCGCGGCTTCGCTCGCGATAATTTAGAATTTGACAATCTATTCGAGTTGTACTCTGCTTGTAATAATATAATTCAATCATGATTCGAAAGACACGTGGCGCCATCTATTATCATAAGAACGTTATTATTGTTTTCCTCGGGAACAGTAATTTTTTCGGGATGAAAGGTACCCTATGTTCGTTTCTGTACACCTGTCAACGTATATGCAAAATTTCAGGATGATCGGTTCAGTGGTTTAGGCGTGAAAAGATAACAAACAAACTCATTTTCGTTTTTATAATATTAGTTAGGATTAGGATTATGAGTAAATGAAAACCCGGTGGGCTTATCGTCAGATGATGAAGACAAAAGAGGTATTTGAACTGATTAGATACACATGTATATAACGTGTGCAATCATCCCCATAGAAGCGCTTTAAATTTCACTGAGCTTCCATTTCGGTACTCAATGTTTAGCGAATTTCAATATTTAGTAGTGTTGGTACAGTCATTGGCGTGTCAGTTTCATTAGTAAATATAATTTGTATTCAATTATTATTATCACTGTTTATAATAATCATTGTTGTAATAATTTATATATGTCATAAATAATTACATTGCATTTGTATCATTAAGTAATATTTGATACCGTATAAATAAATTATTTATTCTCGCGTAAATAAATAATTTCGGATCCAAATTTCACCGCAAGCAGTCATGACATTTATAAAGATTTCCAACTTTTCAAACATCTTAACACAGTCATTGATCCTATTAGTTTTCCAACAATTCCTATTATTTTCGTTGACTCCTATAAATACGGTCTATCGCGTTCCTAACTCAACGAAACGTTGTCAACAGTTTATTTAGCTTTATAGTGTTTGTTCTTTGGAGCCGCCCTCCCGCGAGACTAACACATGTAAACAGTGAAAACAATGAACGCTTTATTTTTTGTTTCATTTCTATCGATTTGCTGAAGTTTTATGAGCTTTTAACAAATAGGTCGCGATATCAAGTACTCGCTCAAACAGTTCGCTTATAATGGTCTTTTATCGATATATGAATTCATAGTGACGCAATAGGGACTCGCACGCACCCTCTCATGATTAACTACGCTCATTTTATTGCTATGCGAGATGTAGTCATCAACTAAATGAGTTATTATTTTTATACGATCAATAAAATATAGATATTATTATCACTTTATAGTGATAATAATATCTATATTCTATAGTCTCTATAGTCTCCTCAAATTAAAAGCATTATGAACTTGAAACGAAGTGATTTGTATGTCTCGATTCAACGCTGGTTTGTATATTATCGATGTAACTTATATTTCAAGTTATACCAGAAACTATATTACGACAGATACGAACACGCGCCTTCAGTAATTTCAGAATTTGCATCGGAATATTTCTATCTACGTTTTGTATCACACAGAGAAATGTATGTTTAATAATAATTTTACTATTGATAAATAACTACCTAATTCATGTTGCCGAATTATATTATAATTGTAATAGTAGTAAAAACTTAGTTTTTGTATCGATAAAGATACGGATCGGTAACTCAAATTATTAAATAATATTGATTTTATGTTAAAGCGAGATGTTTTTAATTCACTCTATAAACGTATTATGTATAGGTATACAATTATCTAAATAAGACTCACCTTTATGCCGCATGAAATATATCTCGACATTTTGCAGGTATACACGATTACAAAACTCATTTCCTACACCTATCTCATTTATAATTCAATCCTTGGTAATAATTCTGGACCCTTCTCTGCAAATGTCGACAAGTAGCGGACATAACCGGCCATAAAACGGCACCTACCTAAAGGTAATCGTAGTTATCTGTGCGGAACTGTTTACCGTGCACTCCTGTAAATTATTTTGCAGGAGACTCCAGTGATTTAACGAGATAAGCCGCGAACCCTTCTGTGAGTGCATAACGTCATCCCGCTAATGCAAGGGTCCCCTCCCTAGCGCAGATGGCACCCGGGCCGTCAGTTTTTCATACATCTTCTAGCCAGGGCTGTGCGCTATCGGTTGTTTGGCACGTGATATTGAAAAATAACGCACAGCACACACTTACCGACTTTGTTTGATTGAAAATATTATGTAATCCGAAAAGGAAACAGCAAACTTTATTAAAGCAAGTTACAGTATAAGATTTTGTTGACTAATTAAAGGTAAAATCTCATTAGATTTTACTTTTGAAAACACCGTTTTATATGCGGCGCAAAGTATCAGATAGGCTTAGCGTAGAGGAGCTTATGGAAACTGATACGTGTTGACGGACAGCCCTGAATAGTATTAGCATTCGCTGCATCCCGCCGCGCGATCACGGATTCGGAAGGGGCGAAGGCCCATGCGCTTTCGTAGACGGTTTTGTCTGTCGTGCGGACGCAATGGTCGCGCGTGCACGCTTTCGTGCGCCCACCGTCGCACGCGCCCGCGCTGCGCCGCGCTCAACCGTCGCGAGTGCGCTCCGACTGTGACAAATCGTGTTAAGGATTATTGTTTATGGTGTGCAAAGCTCGCTGTCGTGTATTTATAGCCTGTGTAAAGCGATGTTCTAATAGGAGTTGTTTAAGTGGACGCAACACGGTCAGAGATCATTTTGATGTTTACGTTTTATGCCGTATTTGTAGTTAATTCGAGATGCTGCTCATTTTCTTAACACGCGTGAATCACGGCCTCTTCTGACTTAACACTCACTTGAAAGGATTTCATTTTATATCATATGGCATTCGTCTTGATTACTGGAGTGTTTCTGAACATGAAAAAAAATTCGTGTTGTATTGAAGTAAATTACTGCCACACCATGTAGAGCTCGGTTACGTAAATAAAGCTTACTCCCGCTGCATACTAATGCTAAGAGTAAATTATTCGAAAAACAACATCTGAACATTTTGATGGTTGTTGGGATTAAAAAGTTAAGTAAAGTTCTTTGAATTTCGGGGAAGTAAAGTACGCATAGTTCGTACGGTAAATGTTAATGTTTATTATACGGAAAGTTTTCCTTTGTGCTTTCGTAGCTCTGTCGGGGTGCATATTTCGTCCGTCGACTCGCAGTGAAGTGTAACAAGGTTTGAGTATAAGTTATTGCGATGTTGTGGAGGCTGTATGAGAGTGCGCGGGCGAGTGGGACCCGGACCCGGTTATCTCGTCCTGGCTGCCGCCCACGGCCCGAGCCAGCGTAGACTGGTCCCGAGCCCCGGAGGCCGATAAAAAGCCTATATAAACTGCGATAAATTCAAATAAAACCGCCTTAGTAATTGCTTTTTGATTCTATCGTGCAGAAAAACTGTTTGTTTACGTCTTGCGTCTGTACTTAGTTATTCATCGGTTGATACTCCCGCACTATTGATTAATGATATATAATGTCTAATCGATCATTGCCAAGATAATCGTGAGAATGAAATCTAGTTTGCTCTCTTTTCCATTGCTCTTCGATTTGATTATAGAATAGTAAATTGTTGAGATAAACTACCACACGTAGAGGGCAATCATTTTTGGCATCATACCTAATTCCTCTTTTTTACATTAAGTATAGGTATAAAGTAAATTATTTCAGCTACCGCCTGTAATGTGTCTGGTTAAATAAAATTATATTTGCAGGATTGGTAATAATTCTTGAGTTATGTTTATTAGAAATCGGTTAAATGTACAGTATAATTATTAGGTGTTCACTGTTCATAGTGTTGACTCAATTACATGTCGATGCAGTCAATGAATGCATAATATTGATAAAATTAATTATTTGCATGTAATTTTACAGATTGTTCGCAAAGTTCAACTTATATTATCATTATATAGACATCTGAAAATCGAATGTATTAATAACTAGCGTTTGCCCGCGCGGCTTCGCTCTCGTAAAAGTAGGCTAGGCTATGTTAGTAGCAGCTTTTTTTTTAAAGTAATGTATATTTTATTTTACTCGGTGATAATATAGCTTTCTAAAATAATTTTTAAAATTGTTTGAGTAATTTTCGAGGTAAACAAACAACCAAAATATTTTATCTTTTATTTTTATAATATTTGTATAGATGACAATGTATCGTTTTATAAACATAATTTAGCTTGGCTTCATTACATGTTTCTGTCACTGTATAAATATATATTTATCCTTTATTCTATTTTATCCCATTTATCACTACCGAAGTTCTTGTATCTATTCCCAATCAAAAATATGTGCTTGTAGTTAGTTCGTTAATCCTCCTTTCGCACATTAAACGACATTAGTTTATTACCCATCACCTGAGCGTATAAGCACTTAACACAGTAATAGTTTTGAAACGATATGTTGAACATTACGTTGGCAGAAACATCGATTTCCGTTGACTATTACAAAGGAAATCCTGCTAACACACATAACAATGTTACTTTTGTGAAACAATAAAGTTTATAGACCATTACAACTAAGTATTTTATAAATAAACCTATACAGTTATCAGAAAATTATATTACAACTTTAAGCTTCGGTAGAGGTGTACACCATTTCGCTAGTTACGTTCGACTAGACAGTAATATGGGCTAGTCTACTGATGTACTGTTCAAAATGCCATACTCCGCACAGTAATTCAGAATTGCTTAAATAAAAGATTCTAGTAACCGGGTAACATAAACATGACACAACACGGTTATATGTAAGGTTAGGGGCATAATTACCATCCACCAATCACCAATATGGCAGTTGTTAGTAAATATTCCATTGATATAAGATTACTTAGGATATCTTGCACCATAATTAGACGTAGTATATTATGTCAATTGAACGCAGGTATCTATGCACAAAGCCGGTTCAAGCTCCATTAGTAAGAGCCCAGTGCAAACTTCATTAATGGATAAGCAAGCAGCCACGTCGTATTGAAATAGAATTGCAACACAAAAAGCTAAGCTTTATATAGCTTTACGTATGCAATTCAAAGTGTACACCAAGTAACCCTACTTTCCGCGCTCTAGTTGTTTGAACTTCTTAAGATATTGCTAACCAGAAAAGTTTTCTTTCTTTTGAGACAAATAAGGTTTTGTTGAACAAAATTGCTTTAATGCTTCAATGATTACTTTTCTTTAAAGCAAATTCTCTAAGAAGCATTTTAACTACAATACAATAAAAATGCTTGAACAAGTATGGCTAAGAAAGTAAAAGAAAATTTCATAAAGGTGGTTTAGATGTTATAAAAGTTATTGCGATAGTGCTATAAAAAGTCCAATTAGACACAGACACAGGTGTCTACAATGACTTTCATAACAACGATGCAACACATTAAGTAAGCTTGGAATTACAACAATCTTGAAGCGTGGCCGCGCTTTAGAACATTTGAATACAATAGGTATAATCTATGTAAATTGTGCAAAGCGAACTTAGTTCTAGGTGCCTAAACCTTTAAATACATCTATAGAGCTCCCGTTTCAATTCTTTTGTTATACTTAGGGCTTGATTCACCACAAATTACTACAATATCAACTAGGACATGAGTTAGATCAAAGTCATACTTCTTTAATGTTCACCGTGTAATTTGAGAGCAAATTTTTGAATAAAATATTAACAAAAAATGATCATTTTTTATTATAAAAATATTGATCATTTTGTGTTAATATTTTATGGTGCGATGAATCCCAATGACTACTCTTACAGTATACTAGACTATGCCGTAGTAGGCAAAATATAAAACAGAGCTCATAATAGTATTATCAATTTTGCATATTGTGATTTCACAACGACAAGTCTAAGATGCATTAAACCAACGCACTAAAGATAAAAAAAATAAGCAACATTGATGGTTTAACGTTCTAACTACTTGTAAGTAACATTCCGTGTTATATGAAAGAGACTGTTTGAATGATCATAAAAATGTTATTTCTGTGACATGGCTGCGATTCACGCCATGTTTTTGTAAACACACCGAGCCGACCTGACGACTGAATACACGTTTGCTCTGATGTACTTTTGTCAATGAGAACCCGGTTTCTAATTACTGCGAACATTCAACTCGGACTTTTTCAACATTAGGCTTTCACCGTACATTAGTGCGAAATTAATAGCTTTTTGAAAGGGATGACTTTGTGTATAAGATAAGTAAAATACGTTTGGGTAGCCATTGGACTTCATCTAAAACGTATAAAGTTTCTCAGTTCGCAAATTGAATATTAAATGGCATTTAGATGTGAAATGATAAGAGTTAAATAACGACAGTCAGATCGAGCCGTTCGTTTATTAGAGAGGATAATGGCACTGATTGGAATTTGTGATTTCTGTAGAAATTGTTAGCACGTTTTAACGTTGTGTGCTTATCGCAAACCAGTTTGGTCGGCGTCTGTAGGCGTGCATACTCGCTGCAGTTCACTGCAATGCAACACTGGAATAAATTTCAATACAAAAACCTCAGCGCGAGATAAATATTTAGGATATTTAGTACGTTTATAGCGTTTGTTAAATTGTATGACTCGTGTTAATAGCTTTTAAACAATTGATGTTTTACACTCAGATAATGCGATTACTCTTCGACAGAGCTTTTATTTTAAATTAATATAACATTCTGAAAATAAATATCACTTCCGCGTAATAAAGTTGTGTAAGTTAGATTGTCTATCAAAAAACTCTGGTTTGTGTTACAGCTTTGAGTTTGAAGAATATACAACATTTCAATATCTACTTTCAGTAGCTTAACTTTGTAGTTTTATTACTTTTCTTTCGAATAGTTTATTTAATTGGGCACAAAGAATAATTCTAACGTTGTGAAATGAATGTCCTGTTGTCACGCGTGCGGTATGACCCTCGAATTTCAACCGTGGTTTCTGCATTCAGAGAAAACAACGACCAATGGGACACAATAAAAACGCAGCGACACCCTAAAACTCAGTATTTAAATTTTACGAGGTATGCGACGTGTTCAAACTTTAACTAATATAGAATATTTTATTCTTAAGAAATAAATTTTACGTTTCTAATGTGTCATTATCACAAAAAATTAATGTGAGTTAAACTGTTATAGTGTTTGGTCGGGATGTGCGGGGTAGAAGGAGGGGCGGTCTCCCCTAAAGATTCTGTGGCGTCCCCGTCTGTCGGGTACAACAATAGTTCACACGAAATAATCGATAACATACAATGTAACAGCGTAGCGGCGTGCGACCGAGGGCCCTCTATGAGACCCGATACGATGCGCGTGCACTGTTTTGGACACCTATTTATTTTACCCCATATCGTGACTATCAGTTTCATTACGTAATGTATGTAAATATATAAGAGATCATTATTATTTTCGGACCGTATTATTAAAGCACGCGTGATTCGTTATTACTTTTTTAAGACTAAAGTAAACAGTAGATATTTGACACATGAATCAACACAATACCGACTATTACATGTTGATTTATGTTTTGCATATACCAAACAATGTGTTGATATGAAAATTAATTAATCAATTGGCACATCGCTGCCATAGCCGATGAAGCGTCAGCGTCATGTGCGAAAGCTTTGATCGTTGCAATCTCTACGCTACGTAACGAGGTCGTCATGTTTAACAATCTGTTAAACGAGAAAGCTCTATCTATACATACTTATATTAACAGATTCATTTTACTGTTTTCCAAGTATGATTTAAGGTTATTTTTTAATCTGATTGGATGAGCCTACTGCTACCAATTGTTTGATGATGGTACAAATGATAGAAAACCAACTAAAATATAGTACCTAACTATATTTCTACGTTTTACTCCGAGAATATAAATTCCATTAGCTAATACATCTACCACTACTATTCCTTTCGCGCCATCGCATCTTTAATTCCTTCATCCTAGGCAACAGCAACACTTGTTTAATAGCTCTGGTGTTGAAAACAATAATAGGTAAACACTTACTATGACATGCGGGCCCTATATTTGAGTGTAAGTTTTGTTGTTTAAAAATAAATACTACTAAAATCGGCGAATTCATACATTATATTTTTTGTTACAAAACTGTCACTATAAAACATTCGCCACTTGATATTGATTAGCAATTTTATAAGTATTTTCGAGAACTATAAATCGCGGAGGGTGTAAGCACCACTAAAGTGACAAAGTTCTCCAAAGTTTTTCGCTCGTATTGAATGACACTGAAAAAGGCCAGAGAGGGGTGGCATGTGATAAATCTGACTTAGTGTCATGAGCAGGCAACTCGTGCCCACAGGTACCCACAGCCACGCTAATGAAAATTTATTGCACCTACATTTCCTGCATTATGTTAAACCAGTGTAAAAATGTAGCTTTAAAAACATATTTACTCATAATGGATTTAACATCCATTAATTCATTTGAATTTTAAAACCTGGAGAAATGTCGGTTCTTTTTCCCTTCCGCAATGAACGACATCTGGTATTATAATGCGTCTGATACAGCTCCGCCATAAATTGTACTCCTCCCTTTGTTTAGATAAAATATAGCAAAACTTTAAATAAAATTACACTCATTTTTTTCATAGCGTCTGTGTTTGCATAGACAAACGCGCGGGAAAATCAATAGTCAGATGTTCCTCCTTGTGTATATTCATAATATGTAATTCGAAGTTTAAATTGAGAACAAAGTTTATTTAGGCTGCTGTACATATAATTGTAAATTGAAGTTTACTTTTTGTAAATTTTTGTAGCATTGTGTATAGTTTTTACTGATATGGCACAACTAAGTTTTGAAACTAGTTTGTAGAAATACAAGTTCTTTTTAATAATATTTCAATTATTGTATTGTATATTATTATGTAAATATTTCCAAAAAGGTTTTATTCATCGAGTTTATACTTGCCAACGGTCTATAAAAATAAAAGCAAAACTCTTTGTTAAATTCATAGCCACTTTCGAATAGTTAACAAAAAATATGTAATGCGTTAGAAGTATCTCAGATTGAGAAACAACCATGACACTAGTTTATTATATTTATCAATATATCAAGCTAATGAATATGCGCGTCGTAATTGGCCACTACCTACTGCGAAACCGATAATATAACTGGAAAAGTGTTTCTAGAGCGGAAGTCGCTATATTAACCACAAAAAGCAAGTTGTTAATACATTACAAATAATTAAAACTCATTAAAATATTAAAGCTCATATAAAACATCAGATTACCGAAAAGCTATAAAAATGAATATCTAATATTTTAATTTCACAGAACACGAACAGCTATATTTAATATCTTTCGTGAAAGGCCTGCGTACGTGTCTGTCGAGATTTTTCGCATTGGAATTTCACACAAAAGGCTTTATGTTATTAACGGCACTCAGATGATATTAAAAGCTGATTTTGCTGCGTAAGCCTCGGCGTAACTTATACGAGGCAGCGGTTTTTACCTAATAACAAAATATTAAAAAAAAAAATGTGTGTGTGTACCAGAGTACACAGGTAAGAAGTGAAACTTCTTTACGACATATCATTTTTCTACTATTTGCAACTTCACGAAAATGGGGTAGATAAGGCTTAAGCCTTAAGAAAAACAATTTTTCCGTATTAAATTAAAGCTATTTTATTATTATAGACATGCATACAATTAATGAGTAATTTATTTTATCATTGTTCTTATTATAATATCTATATAATTTTAGAAGTAATAATGTTCACTAGATTTACAGTCATATTTATTAATACTTGCTAATTTTAACAGATTTATATACATTCACTGATACTTACAATCAAAAAGTGAGGTTAACCTCAAATAAATATTAAAATCATGCTCATACGTGTTGAATTTATAAAACGAAATATATAATCACTCTCACTTTTCTTGTAAATTCACTTAAATTTGAATAAGTCTTTTTATTTTATCACTTTCAAATTAATATATTGTTATTCTTATTTCAAACCAAACTTCAAAACTAATATATTGTTGTTATTATTATAATATATTACATTATATTCTTTACGTCACTATACTAAACTTTGATAAAGAGCAACATGGCGCGTAACCGAAAAACGTGACGTTTTTTTTTTACACTGCTACAAAATTTCTCCCATACGTCGATAAAGAAGTTTCACTTCAATAACTAACAATTACACATTTTGGTATCTCCCATAGCATATTTTAGAGGCGTATAGCCTAAAGCACGACTGATAAACAATAATATCTCCACATTTTAAGTGTAAAACGTAGGTGTGATAAACCAGTCTAACAGTACGGTTATTCAGACGTGACCTTTTATAAATGTATTTTGTACCAATAGATGCAAAAGTATTACATGTTATATAGTAGACTATTTAACCGCGATAAATTCCAAACTCAAAATATTAAGGAGAAAAATACAAAAAACAGTGTTTTGTGCATAATATACCCATAGTTCGGTTATTACTGTGTGGGCCAAAACAGATTTGTGGGCCAAAATAGCCAACATTTGCAACCCCATTCCGCCCATTCTATAAGGGATACTAACCCGTATGCATAGCTATATTCAACTAACTTTTGCGCGCTGATCCGCCCGCATGGTACCTACATCAATAAAAAGTAGCCTATGTCCTTTACCAGGTTTTAAAATACCTCTGTATCAAATTTCATCCAAATCGGTTGAGTGGCTTAGCCGTGAATAGGTAACAGACAGACAGACAGACAGAATTACTTTCGAATTTATAATATTAATAGCTGTGCCCGTGGTCTCACCCGCGTCAGTGATATTTATGGTTACTGCGCCGCTCCCGTGAGCCCTAGCGTGATGTTATATAGCCTATGTCCTTCCCAGGGTCTCAGGCTATCTCCTTTCCAAATTTCATCTAAATCGGTTCAGCGGATTGATCGTGAAAAGGTAACAGACAGACAGACAGACAGACAGACCGACGGCAGACAGAGTTACTTTCGCATTTATAATATTAGTAAGGAAGTAAGGATAAAGTAAGGATTACTGTCCTTCCTTGTTACATTATTACCGTATTTACTTTCGGCCTTGGATAGATATTTTAGAATGAACGGTCGGCTGTATTAATTCTTTTTTAAACAAATATAGTCTTTAGATTTTGAAAGGATGCATGTAAAATAAAACTCCTAGCTAAAAACTTTGATTAGGAATTCTTTTACACTTATCTCATTTTATTAACGAAAACTATTAAGAGATTGAAACTAGTTAAGCCCTGTTTATAGCTATCTAGCTGAAGTTTCAGTTACGCTAGTAGTAGTTACTATTAACAAGTTAACTGAAACTTTAGCTTCCTGTAACATTGATTGGATATACTCTGTGTTTTAAATACAACATCACAGATATCAAATGTAAAAATGGGCCGTTATAAAAATCATAAAATAGACTTTCTACCACATCTTCATCATTAAACTTGTTTATAATCATGTTAACGGAAGCCAATCAAATAATATTATAGTCATCATAAAACAATTCTATTATGAGTTATTTATGAACCATTAAAGAAAATCGATATTCAGAAAATAATATGGAGATAACTATTATACTGACACTGATTAAGGCCACTATAAAAAACATATCAATACATATATATAATAAGAAATTGCTTCACATAATGTTTGATTGCTTTACCAACATTTATTCAAAATTATGTGTAAAATTTTCGACACGATGCATTAACATAATGACAAAATTATGACAGATTATAAGGACCAACGTAATTATAAACTATTGAATATTGGTACATAATTAAGGAATTATATTGCAGCGTATTAAATTCTGTTAAAGTGGTATCTGATACAGAAGGTTCTTGAATACTAGATAAATGCATTATCATTTATCTTTTGTTGTTTAAAGGTAGATCATTCCTTATTTTTTCTACTTTAATAGGTATTATACACAGCTGCGTGTAATGCCTTTGTTTTCACGTGCTCCTAGTATATCCAAAATAAACAAGGGGACCTATAACAAATTTTCCAGCGCCCCTTGCGAGTCATATAAATTTATCTCACTATACGATTCGGTTGTCACATCATGATGTCAATTATTTACAAACCGCTATCTCCTTTATCTCGTAATGCACGCCCCGCGTAGTGGCCTGACTCGCGCCCCCATTCACGTCGCACAAACAAACACCCTGTTTATAGCTAGCTATTGTATGGGCTTAATTAATTTGCTTTTATGTGAGCAGTCTTTACGTTTTCGTTGAATCACCATTGGTGAAATATTTTAGCCACTTTTAATGTCCCTACAATGAATCTAGTATTCTCTTGTTACGACGGAGGCTGTGTTGTTAATTATTAACAGTAACACTGGCAATTTTAAAGTGAATAACGGTGTAATAACACTTAACTGAATTTGCATAATTTTGTTGTGGGTTAGAAAACGTATTATATTTCAATTTTAGCAAATAAGGCTGCCTCATTCATCTAGTGCTTTAAGCTGGCGCTTATGTTTAGTGTTTTTAATTCTCGAATCAGTATAAGAATTTTTAGTTTGTATGCTTATAAAATTGACTGCAAGTATAGTGGTTTATTTGGTTATCATGCCACTGCTGCCGACCCTTACTCTTTTAAACTCTAACGGCATAAAAAATTGCGTGTTCCACTTTAAGTAGGTTCGAATCTTGGTATGCTTTGTGCCCAGTATGAATATGCTGGTGAGAAAACTTCTTTAAAAATGAAAATATTTATGTAAGCATATAGAAGCTGCAGCAAGCTCTGATTGTTGCGATGCCTATAAGAAGGCAATAGGGTTGCTATCTATAATACCTATTAATAATAAATGCTATAATTTATTTATCGGTTTGTCCTCCTTTGAACGTGATAGTTAAATAAGTTACTTTTTAATGTCTTACATCATCATCACTTGGACCTCGGCTGCCAGTTGAAATTTTTCCGTTATCTTTAAATTCCGGCTCACTGACTCATTATTCGAAAGGATCTTTCGAACTAAAACAACGAAACTGCGGACAAAACCGAGTGGAAACATAAAATAATTGCGTATAGATTAATTGCAATGATTTTATTCAAATGTATATAATAAATAAGTCAAATGTCTGTAGTCCGTCACGTAGATAAAGATTAGATGCAATTTATGAACATAAACGGTAGCGTATCTACTCGCTCGATCACATAAAATAGCTTCAACTGCAGTGCGCAATGAATTTTAATGAATGACCGCTCTATCACCAACTGTAGACAATTTGTCGTTGGTTGCCTGCGAATTGACACGTTTATCTTAATTATAGGGTAAGTAATTAGTATTTCACCCTACGCTTTATTTGCGATTACGATAATTTCCCGAAGGCATATTTATTACTTTACTACCGTGAATAAACAACGAATATATTTAATTAATTTTGTATCCTATAAGGAGTAATTGTAGCTGTAGTAAACATATCCTAGTTACTTTTAAACAAAAATTGTTCAAATTATTATTAGGAAAATGTTTTTATAGTATAAAATAATTATTAAATGTTAAAAAAATATGACATTAATTAATCCATGCAAATATTATAATATGTTTATGTGAATTAAAATACTATGTGACTGTAAAATTATAATAAATTTAACCAATTATTAATATTTTGTACGTCAGATAATGGCAGAATATGGCTGAAATGATGAAGAACTTTAACAACATTGTACACTCATATTTATACATATATATTATTTTATTTCCTATTTCATTTCATAATTTAAAATAAGCATTGTGGTATTTATAAATCATTATTTGCTTTAAATTTGTCTGTCCTCAGACAACGAACTAAGTAATGAACCAAAGGCATTATGTACGCAACAAAATGATCACAAGAATCATCATTACCTTTCTGTAAGGCTTTATAATCAAACTCACTGCCAACTCCGCAGTGAAACTCATCAATTTTTATAACAATAGTTGCTATTGAGGTGAGATTTAAGACCTAAATTATCTTCTTGATAATGGGCTCCGTTTTGTTCATTAATTTATTAGAAGATTCTGATTTTTGACTATACAACTACTTGGTATGCGGAATAAAAACTTATTATGTAACCTTAAGATTCGCATGAAACGAAAACACTAACATGTAACTATGCCTTATTCTGTGAGTAGGTGGATGATAACATTGTATTTTATAAAGCCTTTTAACACGGGCAACTATTTAAATTTACGACACTAGTCTAAAATACGAACAAAACATTAACAGCCTAAATAGCTTTTATGCTGCACCAAATCACTTTTACGTTATTATCTCACGAATGAACACTACACAGATATAAATCTGTCTCCACAACCAGTACTTACCTTGTACTTGAGTTATTTATTGCCTGAATATCAGAACATCCCTACTAGAAGTATACCCAGCGGTCATTACTTGGAGAAATATGATTCATTCAACGTATTCTTGGAAACGATTGATTTCGTCACTTCCAGAATTGACTGAAATAACCATAGATATGTGTTTCCTTTTTTAATTGTTAATATACTGCCGCATAAATGACTGAGAGCGTGAAGTATGCTCGGCTTTTTCCGTTGTGGTTATTATCGTTGGACGACGAATGAGGTGCTGAAGTTTTTGTTGATGATGAGCTAGAAATAGACACAACGCGACTTCAAGAAACTTTTATAGCTTTTTCAGGGTGGAGGTTAAAAAACAGATTAGAGGCGCAATCACTCCAGTATGGATTAAAGACGTTGGTGTACGTAGATTATAAATGTAAAACTAAATTCAGATTTTTATCAGTAAAGTGTGTTTAAAAATAATGGAATCTCCATAGACTTGATTATGTATACTAATATTTATTTATTTAATATTTTCTTTTTTCTTCTAAGTTTTTTGTTTGAAGTCATTATCTCTAAAATTACTACTCGGATTTTAATAATTACTTTTGCATTAGCCGTTTGTTTAGGAAAGTTGTATAATAAAGGTTTATATATTACATCACGCTATGAGCCACGCGAGTGGAGAAATAATCACAAGCATAGGTGAAACCGCGGCGGATAGGTAGTTGGTTAATAATTAACATACTATACGTAATTAAATATCTACCCAATAATATAATAGTAAAACTTTCCTTAGCTGAATATCACTTACGTTGCATTCGCCTATATAAATTTTTAAATAAACTAAAAAGAATATGTTTATCGTTTATACAGCCAATTTCTATGAGGTTAGCTATGCTACAGTGCCCGTAAATGATACCTAAACGTTTAAATCGTTGTCGTCTACGGAATAAGTTGCATGTTGTTAATAATTAGGCGTCGTCTGATTCTTGGAAAATTAGTTACAACGCCACTTATAAAAGAAAAATACAACCGAAGTACAATGTATGAGGTTGCTTGTGATAAGATTTTAAATTGGGTTATTAAACTGTCTATAGCGAAATAGTTCTGGCATAGCAAGAGTTTATCTTGCCCTCAGGATTAGTTATATTTTGTACTAGAATTCTCAACACTGAACTTTTACAAGTATCACGCTTCATAAATACGTCAAATCAAAATAATCTCACTAACAACATAACTGCATCTTCGTAATACATAGGTAGCTATGTACCTTTAACCTATACCTATTCTGTCTAGCTAGATAGCATAATAATAGGTTGAAGGTTACCTTAATTTATGGCTTTGCTCGCCAAACAAAACATCTATTACAACTTTAGTTGTTGCTATAAAGTGACAAATGTGAATATTTAATTTAAAGCGCTTGGCTGTCAAAACATTACCACAAAGACCCTCGAAAAATGTCTAAACTTATTTGAACCGGTTATCATCGGTAAATTAAATGAACCAAGCTTATCTCCGTGATTTATAGGCTCAATTAAGTCGCATGTGAACTTTAAGACACATTAATCCTCCATCGAATATGTCCGTGCATAAATTAGCATAAACTGTGTGCAGTGTACACGGGCCCTGTCTGTACGCTTCTACGAAAAGCAATTCAATGTTCGTTACAAACATAGGGTTACCACTCTACTCAAATTGTTCGGAAACCGTCAAAAATGTTCCAAATTCAAACAATCAAGAGTTATCTATTGCTGAATTTTAATTTTTTTTTACATTACATTGAGTTGAATTTAGAATAGAAATAGTCTCGCCCTCATCGTAACGAGTTAATTACATGCATTCTTCATGCTAAGGCGCTGGCATTTTGTTATACTGCTTTGCGTAGATTCTAAGGTCTAGTTTACGATACAGCTAAAAATAGAATCGCCATGTCTCTTGCATTTCATACAAAGTAGTTAAGTTATTCTGAAGACGAACTGCAGCGTTTCACTTTGTATTCCACTTAGTTTTGTTCGGCTTTTGAGCTTGCCATATTGTCATCTGTGGTAGAATCCGAATAATTATGAAGTTATCGTAAAATGCAGATGTGTAATAAATGCTACATTATACACGCCTTCACTTATATAGAATACTAGCTTTTGCTCGCGGCTTCGCTCGCGTTAATTTAGAATTTGACAATCAATTCGGGTGGTACTCGTCCAGAAGTGAGAAAATTTTCATACAAACTTTATACCCCCTTCCGCCCCTTTAGGGGAGAGTTTTATCCATTTCACCTACACAGATATTTTTCAATTGTAATCGAAAACTTATCTACCAATTTTCATACTGCTAAGTCCAGAAATGAGAAAATTTCGTTACAAACTTTACCCCCCATTTTACGCCTCTAGGGGGGAGTTTTGTCCATTCCACTTACAAAGATAATTTTTGTTTGTAATCAGGACCCAATATACCAATTTTGATACTTCTAAATCCAGAAATGAGAAAATTTCCATACAAACTTTAACCCCCCATTTTACCTTTTTAGGGGGAGCTTTGTCCATTTTACCTACACAAGTCATTTTCAATTATAATTAATAACTTTTATACTTATAAGTCCAGAAATGAGCAAATTCCATATAAACTTCACCTCTCTATTTCACTCCTAGAGGTGAAATTTTAAAAATCCTTTCTTAGTACACCCCTACAAATTAAAACACACTTGCTCTTCAAATTTCAAGTTCCTGCGACCTGAGGTTTAGGCTGTGCGTTGTGTCTAAGTCAGTCAGTCAGGACATCTTCCTTTATATATATATAGATAGATATGCTTTGGGCGATAGACATTAAATTTCAACTATAATAAGAGATTAGTCTTCTTATCTGCTATTTATAATGCATTTTCTAAACCAAGTTTGATCAAGCGAGTTATAGTAGACTAGGAATTTGTTGTAAGGGTCGCCATATCCAAATCAAATAAGGGGGATACAGTATAGTGTAATCAAGTTTGGTCATATATAAGCGTCTGTTCAAGACGGTCAAAATGCAACTCAAAAATATGTAAGCACGTTTATTTTGTCTACATTCTGCTGAAAATATATCGCAGTTCAGAGGACCATTTATTACTCGTGTAAACTTATAATTCACTGTAACCAGAACGCTCATGACGGATATGCATGACAATTTGCCCGTTTTGTTCCCTAAAACAAACGCAGCTCGTTAAATAAACCAGTGCCTTGAAATTCTTGGAACATCTCGCACACATCGAAAATCACAAAAGCTGTTTAATTTAAACAAAGTAAATGCAATGCATCACCCTCGAATCTAGATTTATCCCTCACGAGCGTCGTTTGACATCTCACGAGCAGTCTTGCGCCTTCTACGCGATTTGTCCATTGTCATTATGTGAAGTGGGCGTTATGCTTAGGCGTCAGGCTTAAGTGAAGTGCTCATGAATTATTTACATCTAGTACACCTTCGCAGATCAAAATATCCTACGTCTTGGCTCAACCTATTTATTCACTCGTAGCGTGTCGCTAAATTATCTTTTTATATTTATTTATTTATTTCACCACATCAAAGAAATAGTATACACATTAAAACGTACAGGTCATTGATACAAAGTTCTTACTGTAAATAATTGTACTTACATTTTGAAGTCTTACAGTCCTTTGTGGTGACCAGCATCTTAGCTAAGTTATTGTAAATAACAGACGCTGGGCCATCTCTGGATATTTTTTTAATACATCATAAATAACAGTTTTGTACGTAGGTATAATATTTGTAACTGTGATAATATGTAATAGAAAAAAGATATAATAATAATTACAGAATACAATAAATTAGTTTTTGGGATAAATAAGTGCATGCATAATTAATTGTAGAAGTAGCATTTTTTTTTTCCAAGAATCTTTACTTTTTTATCTCCCAATTTGTGTTAGTATGTGAGTATATGTGTGTGTACGGGTATTGTAAATAATAAATATTATAATTTAGTATGTATGTGCATGTATGTGGATATGTGTGTTTATGAAATCTGTATTAATAGCTGTTCTGTCTCTTGATAGTTCTTTGTCAATAGCCATTTTATGGCATTATATGCCTCGTATATCTTGGACTTTCTTGAATAGTTACTTTATTTTATTTGCTAGACAATTCATATTGATAACAACACGAAAATAGTAAATATAAACTTCTTTGTCATAATGGTATCATAACTATACGGCATAAATAACCAACAAAAGCTCGTTTTATAAGAGTCTTATCAATGAATAGAAAACACGAACAAACAAACTTAACTCGGGGCATTGCTTTATATGGTATTAACAGAATTAATATTACTAATTTTAATACGAAATTATCTTAATATTACTTGGAGCTTTCGAAAAAAATAATATTTCATATAGATATGGGAATAGATATTGTCCAAAAACAGTTCTATTAGAATAGATGAAGGCTCCACGCTCGAGTGCGTGGTGCCATACTGCACCCGCTATGATAATTTCGCTGCAGTTCAGTTCCAGTTACAATTCACAATAGACTATTTGTAGTGAAATTTGCCTTGTCTATAGTCAATTCAACTTTACATATTACATCATAACATGTTACATTTACATCCATAACTTTCATGTTCTCCTTTAAAATTATGTGCATTAGATATTTGTCATCGACAAAGAAGGTTAACGTACCTTGAACTCTTCGGAATGACACCCGTAATTAGACCCTTTTCTCCATTGTCCTTAGTTCTCAGAACAAAGAGACAATAATAACTAATCGTTCAGTCCCCCTCTACTATCCTACTATGTATTAACTAAATTGGTGATCGTTGAAGATAAAAAGAAATTATACCGCACATCAAATGAATTACGATTTGTGTATGTACTAAAACGTATGTATTTACACATAATAAAGGGAATGTTTGTGGTCGTGCGCCGTGGTCAGTAAGTTATGGCGCGGCAGTTCAACCGATCTGACCTTTGAAATTCCAGCAATGCTCGGAGCGCTGCCGAACATTGGCATTTAACGTGTTCGGTTCGCTGAATTATAGACAGGTATTCAGTCACGTCAAAACCGAACAGTGACAAGAAATTCGAGCCTAATGTTTCGCATTATTGCAAGGACGACCGCTCGCTCATTCAAGACTAAAAGAATTTAACCACATTCCTTAAAACAATGTTCTTTAAATGTAATATTAGACGTCTTATATCCGTGATATTTTCATTCAATCTCACACAGCGCAGTAACAATAACACACATTGCAAATATTTTCCAGCTAGCGTGGGTAGGCAATATAAAAGCCGTTCGCTTGAAAACTTCTATATAGATACAGAAAAACAATATATTGGCAGCAGTGACATGCGTGAAATGTACAAAATGTGTGCCTATTGCAACTCAAGTGTATTGTGCCCTTTGTACTATGTTGTGCAATGTTATTTGAAAAGTAGATAGAATAGTGTAAGTGAACCATGGGCAACACCAACTCAGGTCACGGCCATCACCGGCAACACAGCAAGAACAGAAAATCCAGAAGCCTTCCAACATCGCCCGAAGTTAGGAGGTATGTCATCTAAAATCAAATGTTATTTGTACTTTCGTGGTATAAAGACATTTATTTACCTTTGCAATCAAAGTACTTTATACGGATTTTATGAATGCGGTTTATATGTAAACACAAATTTATAAAATTTTAAAACTATTAACCTGACAATTTGTTGTAATGCCAGACATGATAGTAAGCCTATTTTATTAAGCCTAGCCGACGCGCCGTTATGTCGCTGCAATAGGTTTAACTACTACGAGAAAATTGACAATATAAAAAAATTAATAATTTAAATAGTTGACAGTAGTAAAATTAAAATAATAATAATAATAATAATATGGAAAATGAACAAAGTATACATTGTGCCCCTGGTGCTCTCCAGCACAGGCGTCATACCCAAACACCTTCTTCACTATTTACGACAGATAGAGCTACCCACCAATCTTTACATCACTATGCAGAAGGCCGCTATACTCAATACTTGCCGTATAGTTCGTAAGTTTTTGCAGGACGAGCCCCTTTTAATAAATAATGCCCCAAATGAACCCCACTTGGCCTAGACCCGTGGTTTTCATTAAATACCGAATTTTATTTCGAGAAAAAACAAGTTAAACCAACCAAAATAATAATAATATAATAATATTCTATCACATACACACAACACCATCTAGCCCAAACTAAGCAGAGCTTGTACTATGGGTACTAGACAATGGATAAACATACATAATATACTTTTTGTAAATACGTACATATTATACATAGAAACACCCAGACCAAGACAAACATCCATGTTCATGCACACAAATGTTTGACTTGTGCGGGAATCGAACCCGCGACCTCAGGCGTGGCAGTCGGTTACACTAACCACTACGCCATCGAGGCCGTCAAATAGTTTTTATAGTTTTAATAGTTTCAAAACTGTCTAAAGATTGTGTTTTTAAATATGTAGCGATAAAGTGGTTTAATTTCAATGTACATTCGCGTAAACGTAAGACGTTTATAAGCTTAGAATTAAGGAAGGACAAATATACGGTCACAGGAAAATAAAAATATATACATAATATAATATGACAAGGGTGCTGTATTATGTTATGAATATATGTGTATAGTTTTTAGCGTTGGCATTCCTGATTAAAATTCAGAGTTAGCTAACGTTCAGCAAAAAGTTATTCATTTGATATTAAAATTATTCTGGTACCAACTCGGGCAGATTTGCAATGTCCCTTGACAACAAAAACTGCCAATTCATTTTAGCTCATCTATTTACCTTGTAGGATTGTCGATTAGAAGAAAAAGATTGATTTTGATGTATCCTTATTACATAATATATTATAATGGTCTAATTTTGAATGTCAAAAATATTCAAAGAAGTACTAACGATGTCCTCTAGTTCACATTTTCTGTAGCAAATTACGACGTCCGTACCGTTTCATTTCATATTCCTATATTAAGGCGGACAGACATGTCATTTGCCTGTAACGAGACCTATTTTGTACAGACGACGTCTCTCAATTTCAACGGTATGAGAGTTCTTTTTATTTCAATAATATATTCGATCGATGTTTAAAGATCAATTCACTTAGCTGAGCTTAAAATATACACATGAAACTCAGGTCAACATGTTTTATGAGATGTATTTCTTCAATATTGTAATAAAAGCAAAAATATACGCGTAATCTTTGATCTCGGGATCACGTCGCTGCTGCAAAGATGTATAAACAAGCAAGGGGCGTGCACATTGCACATCTCTGTTTGCCCTTTGTAGTCGCGTATTAGTCGCTATCTATAATGAGAAAGCAGTGAAATGACTACACGGCATATAAACAACTACCTACTTATAAAGTATTCACGCAATGCCGCATATGTAAGGTTAATTAATTATTTATAAGTATCGATTTCAATTATCTATACCTTAACCTAATTAGAAATGGTACAAGATAGCACAGTACATTTCTGTAGTTAAGTTCAGAACAGTAACTGTATAATTCTGTGGGTGTTTGAAACTTTACTCGTAAGTTTCCAAATTCCAAATGAGCACACGACATACTCGCACTAAATTTCCAAGAGGCACTCAATATAGCGAGGTTGGTGTGTGAAATGGAGCGACGTGACGTCACGTGGTACGGGTCCCACGACAGCCTCTATTTCCGAACGAAACGCCCCCGCTCCGGATGCTCACGTCACGCGCGACGCTCCTGTTTTGGAAGTGTCACGCCCCTCTGGAGTGCGGACACCAACTCACCTGTATATTTACCACATTATTGTTTATTCACTTATGTTAAAACGTCTGAAAGAGAACACGCATTAAAAATAATATTTTGGTATTCATAAAACTTTAATGTTACTTATGTGGGTAGTTTGTAAGTATCGCACCGGGTAAGTTAACTGGAACAAAGTCAGTCATCCGAAAATGATTGCCGTTGGGTAAACAAAAGTTTACGTATATTTTGTGTTGTTGGAGCATACAAATAAGTTATTGGAAAACCCGGCAAAATGTGCAAGTTCCACGCAATTTACCCATAGCCATTATGTTAGTGCTGCCAGGGGAAAAGTGCAGATACACACACACACACACCTGTTTATTTAGGAGCAGAGAAATATTGCTATACTTACTATAATTTCGTGTTATGTTTTACCATCGTGTAGGTGACCTTTAGCCTTATTCGTCTTTGTGTTTTTGTATATTTGAAAACCACATGACGAAATCACTATGTCAACACAATAAAATATTTTGCAGAAATATAATTTTTATGAATAGCAACATCCTCGCCATCAAAACTAAACTACCAGTTTTTGATTGAACTAATCTTATTGAAATAGAATTTAACTGACAACTTTTATAATGATAATAGAATATATCTTGAGCATTTTCTCTCTCTTTTATGTTTAAAATAATTAAGCTCTTAAAATAAAACACTCTTGATTAAACCATTTATAAAAAATATTTGGCAAAGAAGACACAAAGCAAGTATTAGAAAGCATAGTTATAACTTTGATATGGATGCCATCAATAAAGTAAAAATATCGAAATTTTATTTTTCATTGGAATATTTTTCAATTAGAGAAGGTACATCTTCTTTTAGTATTTCAGCTTTTCCTTTCTGGATTAATATAAGTAATTTGGCAAGTAAAGCTTAACATAATTTAAATATTATTATAATCAATTGGGTGACACGCTGCCTGTATGAACATGATTAGAAATTATGCAAGCCTGTTCAACTAAGCGTGAAAACATACAGTGAAATATTGCTCTATCTAGCCGGCCCGTGTCACGTATCTGTTACGCAAAGCCATGCATGTCAAATGACAGGCGTCGAGTTTCGTGCGCCTGCGCCACATGCTCATTGTTTGGATATCGCCCTCATTATCGATCAAAGCTCGGATAGGACAAAGGGCCTGCACTTAACTGCGCTCGATGTAATCGCCGCCATCTGTATGCTTGAGGCGACTGGTGACCGAACTGCCTCTTATAAAAGCGATATTTGCAAATAAATAATCTATCTATCTGTACTATTACTAGTTTATAGACCTTTGTAGGATCGTTGTGTGTGAATCATGGGAAGACAAAAAGAGCAATCCCTGTCTAGACCGCAGACTATTGGATTAAGATGTATTGTTGCAGAACTTTAGACCGCAGTATAAAAGAAATGTGAACTTGTAAGTGATTTTGATGCAGTTTCTATTACACTTGTGTCGTGTTTTCTTTTGATATTTTCATAAAAAACAAACGTAGAAGTTCTTCAGTAGCTGACAACTACCTACTGGCTACTGTTTTGTAATCCTATTATATTTCAAATCAATGCAGTCGTCGATAGTATTATGTTTTATTATATGAATTTAGTTTAAATTTTATATATTTGATTGAGTGATGTTATTTGTATTTTTTATGCGGCAGCAAAAAAATACTAATTGCACAGCAAAATATATTTAAAGAGATCGAACTAAGTCGACGGTGCTATTTTTGGGTAGGTTTAAGAAGTAACCTAATACAACCTAACCCTTCCGAGAGGGAATGCAGTGATTTGAGGCGTATAGGCTGCGCAATTTTTGCTGTGCAATTAGTATTTTTGATGGTCATTATATTTAATCCCTTTTTTATGTAATTAAAAAGGACCTTTGATAAAACCTAGATGCTAACGCCATCTAGTTGTCAGTAGTGGTAACTATGTGCATGAGTTAGATTTAAGGGTTTATGAGATAAGTAATGATTATGATAGATATATCATAAAACTATGGTATATTTGATGCCGACTTTGATTTTCTTTTGAGATAATAAATAAAAAGTCTGTCTTTTCCTTACATACCATCAAGCCATATTCTCATACTCATACTCATTTAGACTTTGAAATACCTATATCTAAATTAGAATTATTTCGAAAGAGTAGTGTTTATATTATTATGGCCTCTTTGATTTATAATGCTATGCCGAAGTCAATTAATCAACTGCCCTTAAAAATATTTTGCTTTCAATTAAAAAGGTGACTGGTGCAGGATTGTTTCTATTCTATTCATGAGTATTTTGTGAATCCATGTAAATTTTATACGCATGATCTTGCATTAAAGTACAGACATACATAATAACAACATGTGCAATAACATTTGTAATTGATTGTTTATTTTATTTTACTATAGTAGGTAATAGTAGATACTATGTAACATTTCTTTTCATACATTTAGATTGGTGCTGAATGTTAATTATTTATTGTACCTGCCTGTTATAATAGTGTTTATTGAATGTCAAATTTAATTTAGAATTTAATATGCACATTCGTTTTTATTAATTAAGTAATGTATAATGTTAATTTTAATCAATACATAATATAATACATTTGCATGCCGCTGTGTCGGTGAAACATGATGGACTAATATTATATGTAACATATTTGTACCGTGTAAGCAAAAAAAAATAAAAATAAAATAAATAAATTGTCTATGATGGCCGGTATTTTAGAATCAATATTTCATGTCACATTTATGTTTCTCGGATTACCTATAATAGGTTTACTGTTTAATATTGCTTTTACATTTCACTTCCTTATATTTACATTTCCTATAATGATGGAACAGATAATGTGCTTTCCAAATAAATTTGTAAAATGGCAGACATGTTAGTGAATATACTAAGATGGCATTAAATTGTGTAGTACGAGGCACGTGAGAGCTTCCTGGACGGTGGTTTATTAAGTAGTCGTGACCCACGCTCGTGCTACGAAGAAACAGTCCCAATAGCCGTATCGTGTTTTCCTACATGGCTAGTCTATCTCTTGACCTAGGCTTAGCTGTATTTAGAAAGGTCAAAGCGCCTTTGGACATTACACTTACACGCTATATTTGATACTGCTATCCAATACAAAAATAATAATCATTTATTACTGTAAAATAATGTGAAGATATTTTGTTCTCTCTTTGATGTGAAATATCAAATTTAAAAGAAGGGTATAAAACGCTGGAAGTAATATCTGGCTGTTCGGCATAATACTGAAAACATAATAATAAACGTAAACAAAAAAAGAAGAATTCTAAGGCGCGAACAGGCTTCTGAATTATAAAGAAATCCTTAGTATGTCAGTAGACTTTTGCTTGAATAACTTATTCAGTGAGACGTTATAACTTCTGAATACTGGAGACACCTTTTCACTCGGACTAAAAGAAAAATCTGTTTGAAGCAGAGAAAATGTTTTATACGCATCTTCAAATGTTCAAGACTTTTTGCAAAAGCGGCTATTTTTAAACAAGCTTCAGGAGTTTTATAGTTTCTGTCTCCATGTTACGGGACATTACTTATAAAACATTGCCACATTGTCTTATTTCACTCTGTGACCCGGACAAGTACATAGTATCTCACTGTAAAACATGTTTCAAGTTGTTTAATAGATACTAAATGTTCAATTGGTAATTATTGTTCTCTTTGTATTCTAACTTGAACGGTTTCGAAACATTTTATGTTTTAAGTTTCTAAATAGCCACTTTACATAGCTTGTTGTGCACTTTACATAGCAACCACTGCTGTAGAACATATATGTAATATAGTTTTATTATTTCACATATACGTATATCGAATAGATTCACTTGTTAGATAATGTAGAACTGTTCACTTGTTGCAAAGTCTTGAAAAACATATAGAATTTGTAGTCTGATACAGCAATTTGATTCTTCATAAAATAAACCTAAGGTTTTTGCGAGTAAATAGGAAACCAAATATCCGGATCATTATTTTTAGTAGGTTATAGGAAGGGGAAAAAATATTTCAGGATCATAAAAAATATACGATAAAATGTCGTCGAACAGTTACATTGAAACTTTAGTAAGTAAAATCGCGCAAAATCGTCCAATCTTTTGCTATTATACAAGTTTTTTGAATCGCCTCAGGATGTGAAATTTGGAAGTGCTTATCCAAAACTTTATGTAGGTTTTCGAATTGGACAATGAAAAAGTTTTCTTGATATATATTCGTGTTAAACACATGTTTGTCGGTGTATTTTCTTTTTAAAGCGCTTGTATTTTAAGTCGTAACGAACACACACAATCTGGTATAGAATATAAAAGAAAACACGGAAAATTCCTAGTTCAACAAAATACGTGAGTATGTCGCTATTATGTTGGTGTAGTAATGGGCAGTCCCTGGTGCGAAACCACTGGTCACTTGCACTTATAAATTTCCCTCTTTATTATACTACGAGTAGATATCTCTGTGAACTGAACGTTCGATTAGGTTCACAGTAAGCCTCACAACCCATTGAAGCGTATCTTTGGGTTCATTCTCATTGATTATTTTACGCTTGTACGCATGGATGGTACAAAACAAAGAATGAATATGAATTGATTTCATCTACGTATCTTACGATAAGTCTGACTAATTATGATACGTTAGCGCATAGGACAGATATTTATCATCCCACTCAATTTGCAGCCAGCTTAGGGGAACGAACTAATGACACTAATGAGCAATCAGCGACGGTATAAGTATAACACTTGTCACTTCGCTGCTGCAATCTAATTTCTCTTTTTCATAATATTTACTTGTGCATACCTTCTACGCGGAGCCCTCGATAAACATATCAAATTCTAATATGTATAAGTTTGTTCTAAACCCGTGTTTACACAACTTAATTAATTTTTTATCTGACATTTACTATTGCAGCGCACTTCGTACCTAAGAGTTAAAGAGATTAAACAAACCTTTGATTGGATTGTGTTCTTGAATATTTGTTTAACAATTTGTATTGTTTGTACAGGCAAGTGTCGGTGCTGCAGACGTCCATCCCGCTGCCCGCGTCTGCGGCGGCCGCGCGCCGCGCCCCGCCCGACAAGAGACCATTACCAGCCACACCGCATGCAGGTAAATCTCCTTATTATAACTACTAACCTGGTACTTGTTACTTGCAGTCCATACGTTTCTTTATTGTCTAGTATTTTATCCTACGTTTAATATTTTTTAAATGCTATTCAATGCAATCTATCTTGCTGACCACGTCCTATGCAGCTAAAGGTCTTCGTTATGTCTACTAGCTTAATATTTGTTATAGGTTGAGATTCCATAAAAGCTGTCTAGTAATTTTATACAACACTCTCTATGCGTACACCGGAGTGCACGCCCTCGTCGTACACACTGGTTGCACGTATACCTTCTTATTATGCCTACTGCCCTGGTACCTACTTGTTAACCGGGGAATATGAATCATACTTGTCTGTGTTTTGCATAGATAAATAATAATTAAGTCATTCAGTATTCTTCTATTAACATTTGAATATTCAATGATAGATTATAACATGTAGTAAGAAATGCAGTTAAGTTGAATAACACGAATTAATCGCCGTACTCACTTTTAAATTTAGATACGCGCAAAGCAGCACTTTTTATACTTGTTTTAGATTTATATATATAGACTAGATTTTCCCGCGGTTTCACCCGCGTTTATCGTTACTGCGCTGCCCCCGTGGGTCGTAGCGTGATGTTATATAGCCTTCCTCGATAAATAGGCTAACCAACACTAAAATAATTTTTCAAATCGAACCAGTAGTTCCTGAGATTAGTGCGTTCAAACAGACAAACAAACAACCTCTTCAGCTTTATAATATTAGTATAGATTCTAATGCTCAAATTAACAGCTACTATAAATTATTATGATGAGTTTAAATAAAATAAGCAGCATCGACTTATATAACTATAACACCTCTGCCTACTAATATTATAAATCTGAAGAGTTTGTTTGTTTGTTTGTTTGAACACGTTAATCTCAGGCACAACTGGTTCGATTTCAAAAATTATTTTAGTGTTGGTTAGCCTATTTATCGAGGAAGGCTATAGGCTATATAACATCTACTGCAGATATATGCAAGGATAATAATATAATATATATTACACATTCATATTTTACCAACTATGACTCGGCCTACTTATTAGAGCGAACCTAAAATAGATTAACCGACAGAGTTGACCACTGACTTCGTGTTGCTACTGACAAACGCCTGTCAAACAAGTCTTTGTCCGACAATGTAACCGAATCCACAATCTTGCAATCGACAGTCGCTCATGAACTTACGCCACCAACGAGACAGTGAGTTTTATTACTGAAGATATAAATGTAATTATTTATATAACAACGGCGATCAGCAATATGGACCACAGCTGCTATCGCCATGATTCCAATAGCCGTTGCGTTACTGCCAGTAAACAGGTCACAGAGTACTTGAACAAATATGTATTAGCTATTAAGTGTATGACGCTTGTAACTTCCTATCCGCTAGGGGCAATTATAATATAAAGTAGTTCTTGATATAGACCATCTGTTGCTAGTATTCCTTAGATATGCGCATTAAATAACATTTTTTGAATATAGATACTTTTGTCAGATCTTCTAATGTTGAAAGAAAGATTATATCTATATTAATTAAACTTTGTATATAGTGTGGATAATTTAGTCTCTTCATGCTATGTTTTGTATGAAAAAAGTTGTTGACGTTGTTTTTATACAAACTAATTCATTATAATTTATCAATTCATCATATATGTAGTTGCTTAATTTTAAGGCTTTTGGTTGTTAATAAACAGTAAAAAACAAGAACCATCATGTAATTATGACAATTTGAAGTAATTTCGTTAACACATTAAAAGTCATAACTTTAAAATAAATTGCATTAACAATTAATTTAGATTCATAACAATATATGTTAATCATATAGATTTAAACTAAAACCGATTACCTATAGTGTTTTCTCAAAATGTAGATGAATTTTAAAATAACCCTTAAAATAACTGTTTGTATAGGCGAAAAGTAAATCAGTAATACGAAAAACCCGCAATTTTATAGCTAGAAATTAAGCTAATATAAGCGGTTATGGTACGTTCACACATTCAACGTTTTACGAATCGGTTTTCGTATAAAGAAAAACAAAAGCGTTATTATTTTATGTACATTTTGAAAACCGTATCAGGAAACCAATTCGTGAAACCTCAAAGTTGTGGACGCATATAGTTTTCCATGATTGTGTGCATCTTAGTGTAACACTGATATTATCAGAAATAATAAATACTAAAACAAATTCTCATAAACCGAGATATTTTAATCCTTAGTTATTGTAATAGACTAATTGAAAGTAGTTTAAGATCCATCTCAAATAGCTTGCGTTTAGTGCATCCGCTTGTCTGTTGGAAGTGAGAAGTGTAATTAATTAAATCCAATTACTTATTTAGCGAGCCACCCGTCGATACGCCATCTTAGCACTAAGAGAGAAATGTGAACCGTCTGTTTGTCTGTGAATTGCCAGATAAACGTGGTAAATACAACTAATGATGCATAAAACGGGCTAACTTATTTAAGAGAAGACACCCATTTGTTTGGGAATGCCAGCTTTTAGTTACACTGGAACATTGAGACAACTACCATCTTAGTCTCCCCGTGACCATGGCTGCTGAAAAGCAACCGAAACGTCGGGGAAAGTGTAAAAATAAATATAAATAGTATAAGCCATCGTTTGACCAAACCATAAAGATTTTATAACTAATATATTAGGAATCAGCAGTTAACACATAAAACGTAAAATATATAAATACACGTCATAATAAACTTGAAAGATATCTACTTTCCTATATGAACACTCACCTCAATTTCTCAAAAGCTTCATGTCGAGACGAGAACAAATTTGCCGACCTTTAGCATTATATATAAAAAGTGTCGCGACAGGCCCATTTGTTGCTCGTAAACTCACCTGAGGGTCAGAACTCGTCCCTAAAATAAACTCAGAGTAGCATACCTAAGGGTTTTCATCGAGTTTATTCACTTACTCTTGCTGATAAGTGCGGTAACGACATTCGTTTTATTACTTGCCCACATACGGATGAGTACCAGCACACGTGTGATGAATCGCCCCCTTATCTTTAGATTTGATGTCACACTTTCCTTATCAAGGATTGGTCATAAAGTTACTTATCGATTAGATCATTTTCTTGCTCACTAGTTAAAGAGAAAGTAGGATAAGATAGAGTAACTAGTAAGTTGATTAATTGTCTCTTGAGTGTTTGTTTATGTAATAATTAAGTATATTTACACATTATTATCTACAGATACCTCCCTTGCCCCACTACGTATAACTTGTCGCTGTACTACTATTCTCTATTTAATTCTCTTCGTCTCTTAAACTATTTAATGAGTCATCTGTTAGCATTGATGATATAAGTAAAACGGTATTCTATTGCCTATATAGGTACTCAAACTCTTTATTGTACATACTGATGTAATTAGTAACTCATACAATTTTCGATTTCTAGTCGTATTATAAGCGGCTGAGAACAAGAATTAAGGTGTAAAATACATTCCATATAAATACCTAGCTTGATTCCAATGTGTACTCTTTGTTTAAATATAAGTACAAGAGAATAGACCTCTAAAGGAATAAATGATAAGATATTTAATAAGCAATATAACTGTTATTATATTCTGTAATATTAGTATTACGTGTCTAAATATTGTTACAAAAAGGATAACCACAGTGAAATTTTATCCAGGGGGAAGTATACGGGGTGCATCGAAAGAGCCTGGGGGCTTGCACTCGGATCTTGGTTATTCAGATTATTGGATTTGGGTGTTTTCATTGAAAGATTTTATTAACCCTCACAACACTTAACCATCGGTTATCTGGGGTGAAACTTGAGACTTGTACGTTAGGAGAATAAAGAACAGTTATTCATGTGTTAGTCTTTGTTTTACATATGAAGCAGTGACAAATATTTTGGGGAAAGATATTAACCTTTTCATTAAAAATCAAGCAAATCACTTTAATAGGTGTTTATATAAATATGTATCTAAGCAGATACTTCCTCGAGAGATCTTGCATACGATACCCAGATTGGACAGAGTCATTGAGATTTCAGAAAATAGTCAGTAGCAGAACGGATAGTGGAAATGTGTATGGTAGATAGCAATAACTCCGTCTATTATCTACTTAATACAAGTAGTGCCATGGGGGTGTAGCTTATCCGTTCGACGATTTATAGGCATGATAAACTCACACCTGTAAATCGTCGAACGGATAATATACATTTAATAAGATACATTCAATGGCTATTTTAATTGAGTTGAATATTTATTTATAAACAACTTTGCGATATCTGATTTGTATTGTGCGACACAAATTCGTATGTCAACTAGATTGTTATGATTCTCACGCGGGTCGAGTTATCTTGAGACTCGTTGTGGCTCACTGATACCGTGTGGATGTCGTCGCTGTGCAGATGCATCCTCAGTTGTCGGCCACTACTCACGCAAGTCGCCCATTTGACGGTCCCAGTTATTTTTAAGTGACGCCCGCTCGTAAATAGTTCAGACGATTCAACTTTGTGGTGTTATCAATTTAATTTATGATTCACGTGTGTAAAATTGTGTAAATTTGTGTAAGTATTTTTTACATGTAATCAATCTTAAATCTAATTACTGCAATCATAGATAGGAATTGAAACGATAGTCTGAGTTTTAAAAATAACCTTTAACAATACTAAAGCCGTGGATAAATTACTATTATATACAACATTTTAATTTCTCAAAAGTAGGCAGATACTATAAGTTTAAATAGTAAAATATCAACTAACAGTCATTAACTCATCATATACTTTTTCTTTGTCATAATAATTAGTGGGTACTTAGACGTTGTTAGAACAATATGATTCACATAAAATAATTGCGAATATGATTCGATAGTAGTCTCGTATTGTCGTAGTTAAGTGATGGATAGTCTCGGCCTGAATAAAGGACGGATGTAGTCCGCAGTTGATTGACAATGTTATTTGGCGCAGTATAACTATGTGCTTCCTTCGTGAACTAACACCTGAATGTATCCATTGTTTTCGATACGTACCACACCACCGTGCATTGCCATAGACTTTGAGCTACAAGAGTATGTGCAGCAAAGACAAACAAATAATATTATTATACCTACATGTCCAAAGAAGTAATTATTCTCATTATTTTTCATAGATATAATAACTTATATTCGATGGCTTTTTGCACAAGTGCAATTTCATTCGGCAATGTCGGTAATAAAACTATAAAATACCAGTACCGGTGGTAAAATTGGTAACTTTATGACTGCAGTTCTGAAGTTCGAAAAATGTCATTAAATGGTACGAAGTAGCAGCCGTCCTTATGAGGTGATGCGTTTTTTTATTGTTTAAAGTTTTACACGGCGTGATTTTCTAAATATGCCAAGGAAAGGTACGGTTGTGATGTCCGACTGTATACTTTTTTAACAATGCTTTATTAATTATCAATGGTAAATGAACAGTTTTCTTTTTAGTAATGTACTTATTGCTACGAATATGTTATAAAAATCTATTGGCTACCGTATTACTAGCTTCAGTACAGTACTTTTTTATATTTGTTCGGTCGAAATTATAATTGTAATTAAAAATGCACCTAAATTTTAGAATCTACTGTCTGCGTTCTCAGGGTTTATTGTAGCTTAGTGCCTTAGCACTGGCTGAGTAGTTTGCAGTTTGAATGCTAAAATATTACTTTCGAATTGCAATAGAAAATCATATTTGCAGAGTTTGTGTTTATGAGATGACGTTTGTATACTATTAGACAGCAAAATACCTGTATAAGTCGAAAATATCTCACAGTTGCCAAGTTATCGACGTACAATTTGTTTACTTTCACCAGCGAACAGATCCAATATCATAACACTATTATCTCATACCAAAACAAAGGGATTCATTGGAAACTCATAACGTGTGCTATTTATGGCTATCATTGACTCATTAACGTCCCTTGTTTAGGGTTAGTTTACGCACACGCATACATTTGAAAACTAATGTAATGACATCACGAATTATTATTTTTGTCGGTATGGTATCGATCAATATAGCAAACCAGACTAATATGATCCGTTGCATTCAATTCAAGTTCCCCTGCGTGAGCTCATTGCTTGAGACCTAGAAGGGGTGTCACGGCTCAATTAAATCTGGTGACTGTAGAGTGTAGTATACCGCATGCACTGTTTGCGAGGCAACTTACTGAGTCTGGCAGTCGCGCGCGCACCACGAGCAGACCACCCGTGCTGTATTTCGATAAAAGCTCACACTTATCTGACGAATGTTGCCTCAAAACTGATAATATTTACTCAGCTTGATGTGCAAGATAATAGTTTACGCAAACATAGGATAAAATTGTCATCATATCCGTAGGTACGTAGCTGAGGTATAGTTTACGCGATGACTGGAGATAATGTAATCACTGAAGGTATTCCATTGTTATTATTGCAGGTGGCAAAAGCGGCTTGTCGGCTAGTTCCAGTCGTTCTACAAGTCCGCTGGGACAGGGAGCTGTCAGCTTTATACCGCGAGCGCCAACTTCATCATCCGGGTAAGTTTGCTTGTTCATTTAATAAGATTATTCTTTGTTTAAAAGCATTACTATTTGTATACAGTCTACTTGAACTGCGGCAGAGTGTTATATTAGATATACATTATTATATCGGTGACATTATTTTACATGCTGTTGGCACATTGCGTAAATGCGTGCAAAACTGATACTCGGCGCCGTGCATGCATAATAACACGTATCCAAAAGGTTTCCAGACAGTTTTAGTTTGCAGGATAATTCCAGCGCAGACATTTACTTCATTTACAACCATATATATTCTTTTATAACAATGAAGTCGTAGGAACGTATTCCATTAATCGATTTATTAATACTATAGGTATAGGCTGTTTATTCTAATCATAGTAGTCATTGGAATAACTGCTTATAGTGGATAAATGGGATTAATTACATTTTATAAAGCTATTTAGCATTGAATTGTTAATATATTGCCAAAGGCCTAACTACAAGCGCGATTTTTGAAGAACGGATTTCATTTTTGATTTATATCTGAAACTATTTTCAATAGGTTCACCCAATTTACATAAGACTAAACTTATATTTTGGGATTTGGATGTACTATTTCTGTTTTATTTCCTGGAGTATTAGGTATTGGGGTGATTATGATGACTTAGACAATATTTTTCATAACCCTAAACATTAAGCGACATGCATTTGATTAGACAATCCTAATGCTTTAATTTTTCTGCCACCATTACTAGAAAAAGGTGCACTAATTTAAAAACAACTTTGCCGTATATGCTTATAAGTAATTAGTCTATTAACCCACGAAGAGGTGAGAGAAACGACGAAGTTAAACTATGATAAAGCAACAGTAATATTGTAATTACTTATGAATTTAGTTAAAGCACACAGGTAGAACGTACCATAACATTACCATGTATGTGTTACTTAAACATACGTACCTCACTAATTATTTTGTTAGTCTACAAATGGCTGTTGGATAAGCAACTGATAATTTCTATGCTACAGTAATTGTTTATTTTTAGAAACGAAATTGTCTGTCGTAATGTACACTAATACAGTGCGCTTTGAATGTTTTGGCCACTAAGCACTCTGCACAAGTTTATCATTCTACCACTTTTTATTTTATTTTGCTAAGCATTTTGTTTTTGTTCATTTAGATCATCTTCATTGTTTTAGGTCACGACCGAATTCATCATTGCTGGCGCCTGGTAGCAAAATCCCATCGACATTAGTGCAGCAACACCCTCAAATACCATCTAGCCAAAATGGAACACCTACCAAGCATTCCATGCTCGATAAGTTGAAACTTTTTAACAAAGACAAATTGAGTAATGAAAAGCAAAACAGCAAAAGTACGGCAGTGTCAAAACGCACCAGTTCTTCCAGCGGTTTCTCGTCAGCCAAAAGTGAGAGATCTGATTCTAGTTTAAGCCTCAATGAGTCTTCTAATACACCCAACGCACATATCAAATCTTCTAATTTAGTAGGACCCAAAACTTTAAGGCAACAAAGCGATACGTTATCAAAAGACAAGTCTGGAAAAAATGTAAAACCTAAGTTAGTTAGTTCCAAATCCCCTAAAGAATGTTCTACAAGTGTAAGTAAAAGCAGTAGCAGAACTAGTAGTGAGAAGTCAAGAAACAGCCCGAAACTACCTGCACGTGACAAAGAATCCAAACTGGCTGCTCCAAAATCTATAAGTAACACTAAATTGAATCAGATCGATGATCATTCCAGAAATTCAAATGCAAAGCTTGAATCAAAGATGGTCAAACTATCCGGTAGCCAAATGAAGCTCAGTGAAAAGCGGTCTGATAGTACAACTGACGTCAAAAATCAAGAAAATGTATCGCCGTCATCAAGAAGTCATGCAAGTCAGCAACAAGCAGCGGCAGCGCAGAACTTTGGCACGCCAAATCATACTGGGATACCTAAACCAACAGCTGCTGTGAAAGGAACATTTAAAATAGCGAAAGATGATAGACATATTATTCATAAAAGTACAAATAGTCAATTAAGTCCTATACAAAGCAATTCTAGTTTAAATTCTACGAATAACATAAGTGCACTTCCATTCACTAGAGAACAGTCTAATTTAAGTAAAGATATATCTCAAAAACAGACTTTGGCGGTGTCGCCAATGCCTGTTGTTAGTTCAGGTGTTCATAATAATACCTCTCAAATGTCCGAGAGTTCACATTCAAATTCTACACACAGTACAACCGGACAACATTCTAATTCCAGTGATAGTAGCGTTATATACCGTCCTTCCAGTGAATCTGGTTCTGAAATATCTAAAACTGCTACTAATTCTGTAACACCCAATAAAAGGCTGGACATGAATACTACTTACATAAATGAAGTAATAAATGAGGCTGAAATATCTGAAAAACAAGCAGCACAGAGGAGAATTATGGATAAGTCTCCAAAACCGAATTTTGATCACAACAGGACGTTGACTGAGTTGAATAAATCGAGTGATAGTCGATCCAGTACACCGTCTCATTGTCGAGACAACTCCCTCGGCGATGATGAGAACCCATTAATGAACGTATTGCCAATGAGGCCGCTACTTCGGGGCTACAACAGCCATTTGACACTGCCGATGAGAACTTCTGGTTTAACGCAAAAGAACATTCCTGGCTATCCGCATCACGCGAACACAGTCAAAGCTAACTTTGGCAGGGAAAACATGGGATTGCGTGACCGGATAAATTACGGTCCTGGATTTTCTAACCCTGATTATTGCGATCTTGATATTGCCTCGGGTTATATGTCCGACGGTGATTGTTTGCGGCGTATTAATCTTGGTGAAATGGAGTGTGGACGTAACAACGATATGATGGATGGATACATGTCAGAGGGAGGCGCTTCGCTGTATGGTCGCCGGATGAATTACCAACAGCCTTCACAGCTACAACAATTGGATGAAAGGTAAGTTTAACTTGTATACAGACATTTATGTACTTTCTTATTTTCTCCTGATTGCAGTACCTCGTAAAAGACACAAGCTCTCGACAAGGTACTATAAAACGGAAATTAAAAGGTTCCCTGAGGGCGTAGGATTTGCTTTTTAGAGTTTTTAGGAGCGCGCGAGTTGGCTACATGCTTAGTTTTATTTGTCTGTTTCGTTTATACTCTCCAAACTGCTACCTATAGATCACGTAGTGTAATTTGTTCTACCATTAGTGTCCGATAACACTTTTTGTTAGTATTTTAAAAATGTAATCAAAACACAATGTAGGGGCATTTTGCTACAGACTTGATGACGTAATGGTTTATTATATTAACTTAGCTGGTCTTGATGTAGCTTATGCCACGTAATAAGTATAACAAAGTTTATGTAACCGCTCAGGTAGGTAAGTTGTATCGATTTAACCTTTACGGAGATGTCTAGACAGACTCTATTATATATTACTAGATGTGTCCGCGGTTTCACCTGCGTTTATCGTTACTGCGCCGCCCCCGTGGGTCGTGGCGTGATGTTATATAGCCTATAGCCTTCCTCGATAAATAGGCTATCCAACACAAATAATTTTTCAATTGGGACCAGTAGATTCTGAGATTAGCGCGTTCAATCAAACAAACAGACAAACAAACTTTTCAGCTTTATAATATTAGTAATAGATCTGCGTTTCTATTAAATTAATACAATGGGTTATTGTTGCACAGTATTCATATATTGTTAAAAATTAATTAAAATCATTTTAAGAATTAATTAGTTAATTAGTAAATTATATTATCAATGCAGTCAAAACATTTTAATTTGAGTTAGGGTTTTCATTATAAATTTAGTTAGGTCGGTCAAAACCTCGTTTTTATTTCTTAAATATGGCAAGTAAGTAATTTATCAGTATATACCAAAATAGTGTAACTCTGGAGGAAATCCATTTTCTAATAGCGTCGGTTGAGCCTCTCAATCCACAAGTGGTCGGCCCGCCTTCTGTCACTCTCCGACATAATGTAACGATATTCTAACGTGTGTGTCTCTAGGCTTATTGCTTACGTCTACATTCACAGTATGCCTGTTACAGGTGACATTGTTACACATTTGTTATATACAAATAAATAGTCTGTTTTACATAAATATATTTAAACAATTATTCTAATAGGCTGTCAGTAATGTAATATTCGCAGGCAGGCAGAGTTACATAACTAAGGAACAACAAATACTGTAAAGGAAACAACAATTCTTATAGTATACTTAGGTAGGATATTATGAGATGCTGTAACTCTTTACAGAGTAATCGCTCACATTGACTATAACACGAACGTGTGTTGGGTGAAGTTTTGAGACAAATTACATAACACGTCAGTATACTTATCAAGGACAAGTAAACGTTCTAGACGTGACATTTAGCAGCAGTGCTAGTAGTCCGTTAGGGTGAACAAAGCATTTGTTAATATTTGGACGCTGCTTCCCGCGGCGTGCAACCGACGATCTCCCAGTGAGGACTCGTACAGCGCACTCACACTGTCGCAACGTTAGGGGAGAGGGCGGGGTGGCCAAAATCGATACTCCTACGTCTCACGCCGCCCCTGCCCCGCGCGTCACCTCTGCCTGCCGCCGCCTCGGTCCTAACCACCCCTAACAGTACCGCACCATTCGGTACCTTAACGATCTCAACATAAAACTCTACTTTCGTCGTTGCGCCTACTGACATCCTACATTTTAAGCTTCGCCTTCATTGTGAATGCTATCATGTTTTTCTGCGTTTTCCTATGATGTCGTCGATAAATTACTTAGTGCCTTTCGAACTCAGTTAGGTTTTCTTTTCGTGTAGAGAAGTCATGTTAGTATGACTTTAGGAATTATCACTCGGGTTGAAAGTTATATATAGGTAGGGTTAAACGGTTTCAATGTCATATAGTGTATCCGTAAATGCGAACGTAAGCTGTGGTGCGGAGCGTGGCAGAAGCGTTGCGATGTGGTAGTACGAGCGGTTCGGCACGGCGGCGACGGCAGGGCCGGCAGGGCGGGCGGCACTCGGCGCCGCGCACTATCGGCGTGCGGGCGCGCCGTACTCGCCGCCCGCGCTCACACACGCACGTCACAAACTTTCCCGATTTCCTCCACTGAAAATGTAAATCTGTTGCCGGCATCGATCGTTCCGTCGCCAGACGCGCGCTCGACGAGCCGAGCACGCCGATCACAGCTGGCGCCATGGAGCTGGACCGCACTTAACAAAGGATCGCGAGGGACCGATCGCGCTTTTCGTTCATCTCGTGGACTGTTATTACTCGTTTAGTCATTGGTGTTAGTAATAGTGTATCTTAGACGATGTAGTGGACCATATGCGTTGTGCCTTCTGTCGCTTGATCTCGTGGTGAGCGGGTGTACCGGTCTGTTGTCGGACAACATTTGATTAGCTGTAATTTTATACGCCAACAATGATAATAATTTCGCGGACACTAATATAAGATCAGTGTTGCCTTGCTATGTGTCTTTGCTTTTCGCGTTAGACGTTGTAAGCTTACGGTGCTTTATAGTTAATAATACCATTAGAAAAATAAGTTTGCAAGCAATTTATGAAACAACTGTGACCTGAAGAGGGATACCATGAATTTGGTGAGACATTGTTATAATTATTATTTTATATTCTAATACGATTTCGATTTAAATAGTAATTAATATAATGATCAATTTGAATTGTCTTGGAGGCAATAACCTTCTCAACATCTGGCAGTTGGCGAAGTCAACGTATTGCTACATAGTTTGTCACATGTGGTCACCATTCCTGGCACAATATCGGGTACTTATCATTTATACTTGGAACAAACAATGCTTGAAGCATTCAATTGTTAATCCTTTTCTTACTGTGTTACGTAAAATGTTGGTTTAATATCAGCAATAAGTCAATGGTTAAAAGCGATTGAGATTGTAAGGTTATTACCTCGGCATCTGCCGGGTTATGGGCCGGGGCGGGAATCCCTAAGCCTGATCCCTCGAACTGTATCCTCTGTTTCATTGAATTCTCGCTGTTATTAAGGGTTCCAATACATTCGCAGCAGAACGTTACTATTCGGAGATTTATTTATTACAATGAATGAAATTCGATCTATATTAAGCACAAACAGTAGTTATTATTGGCCGCAAACTTTTTTTTTTTTGGTTAACATAAAACTGCATAATTATACTATTTTCTAAATAATGTATTTCTAATATAATTTAAAGCACATATTATAATAATATATATCTCGCAATATTATTTGTTAAACAATGTAACTTTATATTTATTACTGATCAAATAATATATTAAAATCCACTAACTTGGTCCCCTACTCAAATAGAGGTTAACCGATCAAATCGCGATGTGTGCAAACGATTTAGATTTTCTGTACACAGCACGACTTCTAAAATAATTCGTGTGTAAGGAGTATTTGGATTCACATGCTTATTTAAGTTACTGCAGTCTAAAGAGGGGTAGGTTGTATATGAATCACGGACTGGGTATTTTTATTAGAGCGCTTGATTTGCGACACACATACGATAAATGCACATTCATTGCAGATCTACTGACGTTGATTGACTCTATTAGACTATATTGACGATTCATTTCTGATTGAATGTCTGATCGTATTATGTAATTGAATGCAAATAGATCCTGTATCTAGCTTGTCTATTATGAAAAGAGTTTATTAAAATATTGTTACGTTTAGGCTGTTTGAGATGGATACAGTAGTAAATTACGTATACCTACTTATCTCGTTGGAGAAATGCTTCATTTTTCTTCGTTTTTGAAAACTTCTTTAGGCGCGTTGAGCACTTCTTGGGTGAACAAAAATCATAGAATTCGCGTCATCGTCACGCTTCTACGCTTTCCATTTTTGAATTATTTAACATATTAACAATATTTCAGAAATGGTGCGTCCTACGCAAAATATAACGAAATTTTGACCCCCTTAATAACTTCGTAAGAGAGTATCAGGAACGAGCATCCGATCCGACCCATTTCTTTTTTGCACTTCTTGGGTGAACAAAAATCATGGAATTCGCGTCATCGTCACCGAACGCTTTTCATTTTTGAATTAGTTTTGGTTTATAAAGAAGTGTTTATGATCAAGTATTAAAGTTTTCACTTCTATCGGCAGTCCCCAAAGACTGCCCCAATTTTATTTTTCTTTTCTTGTGGTTAGTGGCCAATCTGTTGTCAAGAGTTGTTCAAGCCGCCCGTAGGCCTCTGACATAGCTTAACGACTGCTGTCAATTTGGCAACAACCGGGAATCGACATTTTACGTGCCCTCCGAAGCACGGAGATGCTCAGATTAAATACCACTAAGCGGTTACCCATCTATAGACTGACCGCACCCAACGTTGCTCAACCTCGCTAATCGTTTACCGATCAGTGAGTGCAACTGGCTTTGAGCGCCTCGGAGAAATGTTAAACAAACCATTCCAAATAAATATTTTTGTAATTTTACACTCTACCTATGTAAAAACACTAATAACTACTTTAATAATTCTTATAAATAGGTAGATTTCGATAAAGGTTGGAAATGACCTCCAAACTACAGTGGTAGTTAAAGAGTTTGAAAGCTTACAAATCTTCTATTTGGAAGTGATCTGTTTGTCTAAATATTAAGTATTTTTGCTTATTTTATACGCGTTTTTTCTAATTGTTGTCAAACATGTTTGGCTCGCGGCAACACAACATTTTCTTAAACAAACGATACCTATTTGTTTAACAAAATGTTAGTGCGCCCTTCCTCCCCTCCCCTTGAGCGTTGTAATCCTTGTATTGTTTTTGATGCTTAGTTATATGGAAAGTTTAAAACATATCTTACATTTAATTTCTGGAACAAGCAAACTGCACTGGAGCTAGTATTGAACCCAGTGACACTCGACGTAATGGTATAGGAATCAATAATACTACTGTGCCACTAGTAAAGTTACGATGAATTACGATCACTACGTAATGTTAATCCACTCATTACTTTTTAATATAGTTTTATTGGCAATTATTTAGTTATTTACTATCTCTATTGTCTAAAATATTAGTTCCCAAAGTGGTCCAGGTGGACGTTGGCGTGACAAAAAAATGGGGGTTCACAATTATTCGTAAGCGGGGGTCCATGACTGCTACTTGTAAAAACTTGCATATTCCATATTCAGTACCAGTGGTTTTTCGATTCTTCGGTTGAGAATTACTAAAAAAAAGGTCAGCCGGTAGAGATTTCATCATTTTTTTTTAATTGCCCGAACTTGTATTGCTGCAGAGGGTCCACCGGGACCAGCTAAATTTTGGAAGTGGTCTATGGGACAAAAAGTCTGGCAACCTCTGGTCTAAAACAAAGTTGAGAATAACGAATATTACAACATAAAATCTAAAGATTAGATTCCTTAATATTTTCAGCCGTTAATGATTTCGACGTCATTTGTTCCTAAAAAACAATAAATTCTACTTTATCTGGTTCTGACAAACAATCTGTTTTAATTTCTATTTAATGACTTTAAATGGCATAAAACGGTATATATGTACATTAAGACAAAAAAATGTCAACTTGGATACTTTTGTAGCAAGCAGAGGTATAAAGAAGCTCTTGGTTTATTCATAACACCAGTATTTAGTCTTGCTCTGTCGTAACAGTTGGGAAACGGGAGGCTGCAAATCTGGAAAAAACAGTAACAATATATACGAGTATTCCCGTTGCAAAAGTTTTAAATTCCGTGTTCGGATATTGCAAAGCGAATGCCTGTTCCGCTGTTTGTTCCGCTGCTTGAAATTTTAATGAGGCAAAGTCGAGCGCTGGATATAACTTGTTGTCTTGCACGTCAGGTATTTCTCAAGTACATAATTAACACCCTGCAATCGTCTTTCTACAATTTTCTTGTTATTAATTCAGCGCGTTTCCCTCACTTTAGGAAGTAAAATTTTAAAGTAATTTTCATATTAGTATCTATCTACGACAACTGCTTTCGTTTATGGTGTTAGTGAGGTGTCATGTTCGATTCGACAATAAAACTCGCGGCTTGAGCAAAGATTGATTAAATTTCGACTTTAATATACCTACTCTTAGCATCGTCAAAAGAGACTATGTCTGAACTCCGTAAACTGGCCACTTTTACGTAGGCCCTAGAAATTACGTAGCAGACAAGAAATATGACTATATTACTCATATTTCCTGTTAAAAAAATAAAACGGATCCTAAACGGTTCTAAAAATATGTTATATAGCTGTGAAACTAAGTAAGTGTACCTAAATAAAACATTTGTAGAAAAATACATTTCATCTTACCGCCTTTACACGCACTAAAATATTACAACATATTATAACTATAAAAATCAAGCTTTTATTGTAAGTCTTATTTTTTATAAGTAAAACTTGAGGCCTGTTTATTCTTTGTGTTCAAATAAAGAGGAAGCATTTACAGAACTGCTTTCTCTCAGTCAATTTATAGAGGGAGGAGATAAACAAACAATAAATACTCGCTAGTGAAAATTGTGTTTGGCACTTTTCTACATCGATAGGTACTTAGTTAGTTATACAGAACTACATATGCAGACTTTATTCACACATGTTCAAATACGTGAGACATTAAGTTTATAGGAGAACCCATAAACCGTATTCACACTTAACCACTCTGTGACTTAATATATATTTATTACTAGCTTTTGCCCGTTACTTGGTTTATATGAAATTTTGATATAAGCTTTATGAGTGGCAAACTTAATTGCAAAATCATGTGTATTTAGTTTCGATACGATGGGTTTAGCTATTGCCTAGATAGGCCCGCACAAACAGGATAAAATTTTCAATATTGTTGTATAATATTATATTTGGTGCCCAAATAACCCAATCAGCTTAACAAAAGATATTAGTTTGGATATTACAGACAGATACTTTGACTTTAGTTGTATGAATAGCTGTGAGTTGGATTAGAAAATTCTCAATAACAGGCTGCCGTTTGATACTATGTTAGGCAGAACGTAGGATACGTGAAACCCAAAATCATAACTGTTGAAATTTTAGCACAAAATTAAAGTTAAATGTTTTCCATAAAATATTGCAGTATTTGAACACGTCACGTAAAAAAGTAAAACTGTTAATAATAATTAAATGGAAAAATTTACTGTTTTTTTACAGAGTAACATTACACTAAATGACTGTCGTCTCATAAATGTCTAGAACTTAGATAAATAATGACATAGCCTACACGTGTATAAGACGACGAAAATCCACATGTGTCGCTAGGAAACTAAACGTAACAAGTCTTAACTTTGACAAGGGTAAGCCAAGCAGGGGGATCCACGGCGTGGATGCTCGCTCTATACCGATCCGAATTAATGAGCCGAAACATTCGATATTGAAGGCTTTTTCAAGTAACAAAATATCTCGGCATCAACATTACCTAATGCTTACTTTCTAGTACACTATGTCGATTTACCCTAAATATAGGTTTTTACATTCGATTATATTTTTAAAGCTTTTTATGTCAGTTTATTTACAATCCTTCTTCCTAGTAATGTTATAAATGTGAAAGTTTATGAAGAAGTTGGAATATTTGTTAATCAAGCGAACACAGATAGATATAGTCAGGATTCTTTTTATCCCAGTATGCGTTTCTGTAGGAGTTACGCGGTTGAAGCAGCGGGCAAAAACTAGCTATGAACCATTTATTTACTCTTTGGTCCCTTGGTGTAAGATTATGTTTTATATAGTCCAGGATTTGAATGCCGGGTCGCGTAAAGCGTTATTATTTTCTCCTGTTAATTGCCCAGTAATAACACAGAGTTTGGTAATCCTGGTGAATGAAATGGCTATAAGCTCGCCATCTATTACGTTTAAACAAAGTGACTCAAGTAAGAGTTAAACATTTCTGCCTATCTGTTGGGATTGTAAAATTATGTGTAGGTAAATGTATGTTATTTACAATCTAATGTTTAACGTGACAATCAATGTGTGAATACTACACTCGCTGAACATTTAATTTGCTTAGTAATGCCGCCATTACGCGGATTTCATGGGAATTTCTAGATAATGTTCTATCCTGTCTGCCTCTTCGAACACGTGTAATTACATTTCCGATCAGCGCCGGTTGGTTTAATGCACTTGTTTGGTTATTTATAAGCTGGTGCTTGAAGTACTTGTTTCCCCTTAAATAGAAAGCACTAAAGAGGTTTTTCTCGACAAAAATATTGATCTACCGTCCTATCTCTTTGTGCAATCTGTTGATATCGGCCAAAAGGAAAAAAGGTAAAATGGATAGGTTACAACTTGTCCATCAATTCGAAAATAGTCCCTTGAAGCTTTTTTATATATTATTAGAAAGGGAAGCTTTGTAGTGTGCGATACACCGCTCATGTTATATTTTCAATTTCTACAAAAATACTTTTCTGTTTGGTCTCGTGGTATACATTTATTATAATAATTAACACAATGGGTCTAAATCGCGTAGCTACTTACTTATACGCCGGGAAATAAATATGTATTTAGTATTTGCTTAAAGGTATAAATACGTATTTATTTCACGACGCGCGACGTTGCGACCGACTTGCATCGATCGTGGCCTTTAAATACTTAACAACGCAATTAAGACCCGTTGTCTAGTATTGAATTAAGTATAATATATGTCTACTACATATATCGAAAGGTTAAAAATGTTTAATTTACGCATAAGTATACGTTTCATCAAGTGTCCTGGACTTAATCAGGTGGGATAAAGTGCTTAATATTTTATGTTAGAAATTTGGAAACACGGCCGGTAAACAGCTCGTCACCTATTACGCGGGTCTTAAATCATAGTAGGCGAAACGTAGGTGCAACACGCTTCTGCCTTCCTCTTCGGTGATATAAGTATAGATGTGAGTCTGTGTACGCAAAAAGGACAATGTTCGTTACAAAGGATAATCCTTTCATAGCGGATATATTGCAACCTTATAGGTCTCACATTCAATGCTAATCTCGTCCGTGTCCCTTTTGTTTTGGCTCGGTTTTTGGGTGGACCACTAAAGCCTCTGTGATACGCTATCGGCAGTTCGCCTAGAAGCAGCCCATAGGGCCAGTCTAAAGGCAAATTGGATTGATCTTGTGAAACGCGATACCTACAGTTAGAAAGAGACAAACTCAGTAGACAAATACCTACAGAAAATAGGGGAATATGGCGTAAATGACAGAAAAAGATCAATCAGGAATTTTATTTAATCAAGAAAATCTACGTCCGAATAATACGCTCCAGGGATTTTGTATCGGTTTAAAGTATTATTTCAGTACACTCAAGAGCACAGAATTTCTGGAAACTATTGAGCTTTAGAAGTATGTGAAAGCCTTACATTTAGTTGATAACAAAGTGAATTCAAGTTGAAATACGTTTGTACATTGAGAGGAAATCCGGTCGGTTTGAATGGCTTTCAACATTCAACTCGACGACTGTTTGTTCGACTTTCTTTATCGCTATTTCAATATGTTGCAATATAATTTAGTTCTGAAATGCGCTGAAATGTATTCAACAAAATGTCATTCCATTTTAATACAGCGACGGTTTGTTGACAACTTAGACGACTTCTGATTGGAATGTTTACGTAGCAATAATTACATTAAAAAAGGAGCCTCTGCCTTTGACAGATTTTGATTGGTTTTGTTGATGAAGCTAATTGAATATTAATATATTTGCCTTGTTCTTAATGTATAGGTCCCACCAAACAAATACGAAACAACATTTTGCGGTTTAGCGAACAACAAAAGCGATACATTTTCATAATTAACCTCCACCGCAAACAAACAAAAGATATATTTCATAATTTTTAATTTCATGTAAGTGCGTTGTGTTTATAAACAAAACACACGTCGAATACATTCAAATAGTACAAAAGCGCATTCATCATTTCAACGAAAATAATGATGAGTTAGGAAGAAGAGAATAATGAGAGAGCTGCTCGGTTCATAGATAATGAGGAACGTAGGAGACTGTTCCTTTCAGATCCGTCATCATTAGTGCGCGGCTTCGGGCGCTCAGTTTTCATTAAGACGCCAATGTTTCAAATGACAACAGCCAAAGCAAGCTTGTAGGGGGAATAATACACCTTACGATTATTGCGCGCCTAACGTACTTGCACGTTTATCAGCCTCAATACTAATTGTCATGAGAGAACGCGCTGTTCGCCGCGATCTAACTGTCTGATTGCGTTTTTATCTCCCCCCGCAACGTAGGCTGAGCGTGTTGATGTACATATATTATGTTCTCCCTTAAGTTTAATTCATGAAGTGTAACAATTTATGTTTTTAGCCTTTTACTAACGTAAATATGTTTTCCAAGCATTTCTCACTTTACTGGGCTTGTCAGTTAAATATCTAACCAATCGTAGGTAGGTACCTGCTATTATGAACAATGAACCCTGGATGTACAATAATTGTACTTAACACAAATTGTAAATTACCTATGTTAAATAATTAAGTGGTATAAAAGAGAGAGACCCTTCAAAGCCAAGACGTTGTTTGTTGCCAGCCAATGAATAAAACCAGAAACCAAAATATCTAAATTTTTGGCCACACATAGTTATAAGTTAAACAAACTGCGTAATACCTCGCAATTACTAAAACATGATTTATTTACAACTGCATTTATTGAACCACGATTCTTTGATTCAAATTAGTAACTATAGTAACCATTAATGTCATCAAGTATCTTTAGACGCCAGAAAATAAAAAGTACACTAAAATTATTTGTTTCGACAAAGCAAATTAGGAATGTATATTATGTAGGCACCCACATCACAAAATGTGTAAACGAATAACGGAAGTAGTAAAGCCGAGCTACTTGTAAGGAAAGCTCAGGTAACTTTAACAACGTAGTATAAACAAAACGTTCGTTTAAAAGCCGCTCGCGGACGGAAAATGTATATCAAGCATGTAGGTAATTTACACGAATCGATACTCACTTTGTCCGAAGCCACACCCTGTTACTTTATATAGCTACAAAAACCTCATTTATTGATTTTGTACACAATAAGTAAAAACACATTAATTTGTTGACAACAGATATCAGAATGCCAGTACAATACAGTTTATAAAAACGACCCACTCGTTTGATATTCATACATTATTATTATCTCTGCTAATGTCCACAATAATTAATAATTATTACATACGTATAACTTATTTTATGTAATCGAAAACATTAATATTCGCATCTTGAAATGCCGACCGCGAACGCTTAACACATGTTTATCATTAAGTTGGGTATTAATAACAACATTTAAATATATCTACCATGTAATGATGTGGCGCTTATGGGCTGTTATTGTTAGTATAAAGTAAAAGTTAAATGTCGCATAATTCATAAGTTGGCTTACAGCCATTAGTAAAGGTAAACAAGAGGTAGCAAGGATGGCTTAATGCCAGACAAGCAAGAGGTCTTAAAACTTGGCACATAACATTTTTCACTGCGGAATGTAATAAATTAAAAATCTTTCGAATGTTACTTTTGTACAGCCATTTTTCTGTGAAACAGCCAAAAATGGTTGGACTGTGAAATAATAGGGTGATATTACTTATTGATATGCATATTTTAAGTCCATATTTGTCGAAGATATCAGGTTTTTAAGCCTAACGTCGACAGTATATATTGAAGTTGGCACACCGATTAAAGCTATTTGTAAAGGAACTCACTGAGCTTGAAGATTACAATTTGCATAAGTAGAGTCATTACCATTGAGTAAGACGACATCAGGCTGTTACGCTGTGTTTGTCTTTCTTTCATTTCTGAATAAACACGGAAAACTCTTGTTAACTAAATCTTTAAATTACTTTTACTTTTTGTGAAGTCGTCACATTGCTGGGTCCTTAGAGCAGGCTGGGAAAGCTCAATTTTAATAGAATTAGTCTAAGGTTTTAAATCCTGTAAAATATTAAATGTTCTGCCCGCTAGTATCAAAACAAAACTTAAGCTGATCGATACAGTATACTATCGGAAGTACGCAGGTATTGCTCGGGATTTCGGGTCAGTTCCGTTAATGTAAGCACCGATTACCGATTTCGTTAGCTAGTACCTACGTCTCTTACAAACAGACTATGATTTACCTTCATAAAGATAACGGGTGCCGATTATTTTTAATTATATACAATACGTGCAAGATTACAAAGTCAGAGGCCTTCCACTATCTTGGCTTTTATCACGCGAAAAATGTCTGAATCGTTCAAACGTGTGGAGTTATGACGGTGCCCGAATGTTATATCGCAATCGTAGTAAGAAGCGAATCATCTGTTTAATTGGCCTCTGCGCCCAATAAGACAAAAACGTTATTTAAAATTAAATATAGCAGATAACATATGAAGCCGTCTCGTGTGAACCAATACCACATTTTTTCCAAATATAGAATGCAAAAACATATTACTGCATCTCGTTAGCCATAAACTAGGACACTGCGGTATTTGTAACCGCAAAGGCTTGGCTCTGACTGTAATAGATTACAGTTTGCTTAACCTGCGTTTAAGAAAGAAGAACAATTTTCTCGGCACCATTTCCTTCTTTACCGAGGGCTGCATTTCTCACTCCATGTAATTGTGGTACTTACAGTAAGTGGAACACGGGAAAACTTGAAAGTTAAAAAAGTTGATGTACTTTTCCTTCTTATCGTAATCTTTATTGCAGGGTAAGGAATTTTGTCCCCTATTTTACAACCAGAGGGCCGAAATCTACGAAATTTCGCTCAAACAAAGTTATCTTAAGTAACTTATTTTCTAAAGATTCGTTACGATCGACAGAGTAAAACAATTATTACTTTGAAACTGCTACCATTATTTTGGTGAAACTGCTTAATAGATTTTTGCCCTATTGCGCTGAAAATGTAATATATCTTCATTATTACTTACTCATTTCGTTTTGGTATTTTAGATAACTAAGTTGTAACTCAAATCTAAACAGTGAAATATAATATGAATCAAACTACTATTTCTACGGCGATAAAAATATCACAAAACATTTTTAATTAACTATTCGCTTACTAACAATGGCCGATTTATGATTAAAAATGCCCTTTCACTTATCAAAGTACACCGCTACTGACCTCTTTACATGAGTTAAAAATAAACGGGCTCTATTCTTCAGCATAAAGACTCCATTGATCCTAAATGTGTGTAATAAAGAGTGATTAATGGTCATACTGAGTACAAGCACTCTTTGGTAGTATTTGCTATTCATCTTGATATAGATTACACACGTAAGCTACTACTACGAGGCTGATACACGGTCGATTATTTGTTTTTACTCCACAATAGGATATTAGCCGCATTGCGCACCAACAAAATCAATTTTATAAGTACTTGAGATACGTATCGGGGTCATTGGCTTTTTAAGCTAAGACTAATTACATTTTTGTAGGCAGTACACCTATGTTTGCTAATAGCAATAGCATAAGATCCAGTACAAAATCAAGCTTTTCGTGAATTCATTTACTTTAACAGAGTACTTGTTGTGTTTGTAATACCCTAACATGTGTAAACAAATCAGGACTCCAGGATAAAAACGTATTGTTTATTACAACTTGGTATACCTATATTATATTGTACTCTATATATCCTAAAAAGTAGGCCGCAACGACATGTTGCTCCTCTCCACAGGAGAACAAGCTCCCCTTTTATCAGTTGCCATCAATTCAAACCCTTTGTTCAGCCGAGGCGCGCCTCCACAGCAGCCTACGTTCAATCTACTTTGATCTCGTATGTAATAAAGTACATGCATACACACAAGTTTGTATGACATCATATTTAAAAGTTAAATTATGTTGTTATCAGTGCAATATCGTATCACATTTCATCTTGTATTGTATATGATCAAACCCCGCATAAACATGTTTGTTGTAAAGTTTTTGCTTTAAGTATCAGCTCAAATCAAGAACACTATACTGTCGAGCTCAAAGCTTAAAAATAGATTTGCACAATTTATTTCGTAGGTTCCTAGATTAGTGATCTTTTTACTTGCTTCACATGAAAATTCCTTAGAAGCTTTTTATATCAGCCTTTGCGGTTAAATAATTCCTGTGTCGCGCGGGGGTTTACGTACATTAAAACAGTAAAGAAAAAGAGCACTCAAACTCGATACAAGTATTTGTAAACACATTTTTGTCTAATATGGGTTTTAAATCTGCATTACTACGCACTGGTAATGTGACTTGTAAATTGACATTTTAACATAATTCTGTTTAGTGGACACGACACATTTTCAGATTTTGTAGGTTTAGTTTCCTTTAACAACTGTGTATATTGTTATGTCATTATTAATTTAATTATGAAAATCTATATCCAGAATATATTGCTATAATCTACATCATTATAATAGTTGTAATTATCAATTACCCTTTGTTACTACGTCGTCTGCGTGAAGATAAGTATTTAAATTAAATCTCGTAAAAAGGTTCACTGAACAAAACTAAGCTTGGCGAAGATTAAACACCTTAATCCTGACCTGTGTAGGATTATGTTCGAGAGGTCAAAGGCTTTGTAGAAGTAAACAAAGTGGGGTCGGAGGGATCTCGCAAGGAATGCACTGTAATAAAGGCTTTGTGCGAAGAACGGAAAGAAAACAAATGACTAATGAAGTGGAAGATATCTAATTAGTCTGGCAGTGTTGAGCAAGAACAAAAACAAAACCGAATGTTGAACAGTTGATGAAAAATAACTGCTTTAGTAAATGCTGCCCAAGCTGTTAATGAGGTTAAATCAAGTTAACTACTAATTGCCGGTGTCTAGAATATATTCTTATAATGCGCTTATGTACTTACTTATAATAAAAACTGGTAGCAATGAAAATAGTAAAAGTATCCATAGAAATTTTAATTATTATTTTAGTTTACATTATGAGTCGAAAATAATATTTAGCAAAGCGGGGTGTTTTCTTATAGAGTTCTACCGAAAAATAACGCCTCATTAAAATTATAATCATATGAATTAATTAAGTGTGACACGTATCATTTAGAGTATAATGTGGTAGCTAACTACAATACATTCATATCAACGTACAATACTCAGTAAGTAAGTAGTGACACGGCTACTGTGTAATAGGTGTTAATGTGGGCGTTTATTTTGAATAGTTACAAACGACGACGTATTTATACTTAGACTATTGTTGCGATAACATTGTCTTATTGCTCTACAGCGTAAGGATCAACGTTTGCATCATACTAGGTCAGGCAATGTTCTTTTTATGCTTTTATCTTCTTTAGTAACAAGGCCTCTAAAAGTTATTATGTAAAGTTCGTAACCTACTTGGTAAAATATAAAAGGTACAATTCCTCTGACTAAGCCTATCCGGTTACTCAAGAGTGACGTTTAAAAGTTCTTAAAAGCCAGTACCTACCTACGTATTACAATATTCCACGAATGTTTAGTAAAGCTTTATTTTATAAGTACGTTAAAGCTCTTAACCCTGACTCATTCGCGAGGGAAGGCGAACCCTTCAGCACGATGCCTCCATGCCTCCATACGACGGAATATCCATATTACGGCTAAGCAGAGGGCCTTTTGCCTATACAGACGTTATACGACTCTTCAATGTATAAAATAGATTCGTACATGTACGTCTCTATATTGACGCCACCCTTCGGATGCCATTTTCATCTTCTACATTTTCAAACGTTATTACGGTTATTTATTGATGTTTAATGGAAATATCTGAACTAGGGAGTGCATATATTTTTACATAAATCGTATGTACGAAAAAATATCGTTTGGATTCTCGCTTCTAAAACTATTAACATCGAAATACTTTCTTTGGAAAGTAGCCGGGTAAACTGTATATTGATCTGATATAAAGTAATCAAAGTATCAATAAATAATTAAGATTTTATTTTTCACTTTTTAAACCAATCAAACTAGTGTAAGCTAAAAAAAACCTCTGAAGACCACATCAAATGTTCAAACATTTCTGAACAGACAAAACGCCTTTTACTATTTTAATAAAGGGTTGGTTTTATTATATTATACCAGAACTAAGTTTATTTGTCCCATTCATGAGCTTTACATTCGGATCATTTGTATAAAAAGCTTATTCGAATTCCAGACTCACTAAATTTCTCTATTGGACGTTACAAGTCTGTTAATATATTATTACTCACTCTCCTAGTTTGCCTATGCGCCATAGTAGGGACTAATTAATTAGGAACATCCGTCTGTTGAAAATCACCAAGTTTGTTAAACTGCATGTTGGGTACAGGCGTACAGCACAATTTGAAAGAAGTATATAAGCAGAACATTTTCCTTACATTAGTTCAATAAAGGAATGTTTTACTTTTTCCAGACGCGGCGGTCGTAGAGGCATGGAGGGTGGTAGTGGCGTTGTGTACCGCGTGGTGGGGAGGACGCGAAGCAAAGCGGATTGTGGACAGCAGACTGAGCGTCAGCCGCCAGCCCCACGACAGGACACGACGTGGAAGAAGTACACAGACTCACCTGGAGTTGGAGCGCCACCACTGGTAATTATGTCATATATATTTTGTGCATATCTTAATTCACTGAGGAGGCAAATAATAATAAAAGTAATTTGCGTCAGTGCATGGACTCAACGAAGCTCTCATTTTTCCATGAAGTCCTAAGTCCGGGTTTTTAGCTTTTTCCGTCAAGAAATTCTTACCTTATAGCCTGGAGTTAATGTTGGCGGGCTTTCTATCGCCGTACCTCGGAAACACCTAAATAAAAAGCCTGGTTGGTTTGCAGTCCTATTGGACTATGACAGTAAGAGAATAGACACTGAGCTTATGTTTGCATATTATGACACACTTGAATTCTATATATATTTTCCGTGCCGATGGCTAATCTCTTTTAAGATTTGCCGCCGTTGCGAAATGAATAAAAAACGCCGCGCTGGACTCTGCCACTCAATAATATGATTGAAACAAAATTAATAAAACTTTATGCTCGATCTTTATGATCCTACGAGTATTCGATTCGATAGTTACTATGAACAAATATTTTTATTTAATTCGTTTAAATGATGTCCTTTGCTCGTTATTTCAGAATCAGCCAGCGCCGGCCCCGCCGAGCCCATCTCATGGCCGCAAGGGTGAGAGGCGCGCAGGTCACCACTCGCCGCAGCATCATAAACGGGAGAAGCTCACTGCAGCGCAGCAGTTGGGCATCGCGCCACATCCTCAGGTACCTCTTGTATTTTGCTTTATAGATTTGCATATTTTTAGTAAATGCTTCTGCATCACAAAATAAGTATAGATACAGTAATCGAGAAATAGTTTCCTTACTGGGACCCAACGAATGTAAAAATTTTGACAATAGGTACTTAATAAAAGTCAAATCAGTTCGAAGCATTAAATTTGAAAAAAATTACCTGGCTCTATTGCATTATATACGGCAATCTAATAGCCCATTTATAATTTCTGTCTAGTATGCTGCGTCTAATTCGTCCGGCCAACATTCTTCAAGAAGTGGAGGATCGCAGGTATAAAATCTTATTTCCTAATTTTATAAGAAAAAGCTTTTGTTTGGTAGTCAGAGAATAGGTGGTTTTCATTTATATAAATATTAAATTATACCTAACAAAATATTTTTTCAGCTTCAGTCGCCCGGCGGTGGATCGTCTCGACCTTCAAGCGTGTCAAGCGGGGGCAATGGTAGCAGCTGTTCGTCAGGAAAGGCGAAGGTTCCTCAGAGTTTCGGTTACGTAAAAAGACAAAACGGTGTACAACAGCCTGCACCACAATCTAATGGACCTCCCCAGCATGGTAATAAATACTTTCATTACGGATAAAAATTCACTTAGTAAAAACAACATTAAAAATAACGAAAATTGCGGTGCCTAGGTACACAAGGAACTAAATAAAAAATGGCGAAAGAAATTATGTTAACCAACAAGCATTCGATTTTTACATGTAAATGGACTATACTTAATCTTAGTCAAATGTTCATGATCAAGTAGTTAACAACTCTTAGTGCCGCACGGCCGCGGGCGGCGTCTCTACAAGCTGACAGTGCAATGCACTGTCAGCTTGAGAGCAGTAAGGCTGAGCAAACCCGAAGTCAAAGCCTAAAAAAGTTTAATACAAAATATTTTTAAACTGTCATTTGACTGTCATACATATTTGATATTTGTCAGTGCTAGACAGAAAAGGCGGGAAGAATAAATACAAAATCTGTCAAATTAGATTATTTGCCAAAATAAATGTACGCAACGAAATAGTTGTTACGAAATATTGTAACGAAATACGAAGCGATGTAAATAAATAGTTAACCTAAGGCTTATTTTACAATGGCGAAATATATCAGCAAATTTTGCAATCACTAAATAAAAATACATCCGTCGCATAAATTATACCTGACTGAAAACGGAAGTAAAACAATCGAACAATTTTATTTAGGCAACAGACACTTTAAATTGCTTCAATTGTTCATGTTGTATTTTATTCTAAGAATAACTTTTATCTGATGATAGATGAATTGGTTCATGGCTAATATTTATGATTTTATGCAGGTACTTGTATTTTGTTATGTTGAGTGTAAAATAAAACACGTAAATATTAATTTACTTATTATAATCAAATCAAAAAAGTTAGCACAATAGGGATTAAAAAAGCATTTAGAAATAAAAACTGCAGCTGTTCTGGTAATTTCAAACAATTAACCCACAACACTCGGCGCGGTGGCATTGGTGAGGCGACCACTTGACTACTACGCCATCCGTGCAGTTACTAAGATTAATAAGGATGTACTTTATACACTCAGCTTTATAATGTAATGTAAAAGTACATTCTAATACTCTTTCGTAACGTAACGAAAATCATAATATACATTACGAAATAGAAATAAGACTAAACAAGATTAAACAAGATATACTGGAAATAAGACTAAACAAGATTCTAATTTTGTAATAACCTGAAACTGCAAATATAATAAGATTATAAAATGTTTGCACTACAAATATTACAATAAGATGTATAAATTAAGACTTAACGTATTGTTAAAAAAGGCAGATAATGTTTTTTGTCTCGAAAAAGTAGTCACGTCTTTACTGATAATCACAAAAATTTGGCGGAGACGCCAAAATAATAACCAATCAGAATGAAGCTACTGTTGCCCGTGTTTCAAAAATATTCAAGATAAATGTGTCGCAACGTATTTTATGGAGTAAAAACAAATGCAAGTAGTAGTAAGTAGGGTGGCAAGTGAATTTTTGTATGGAAGGCGAAAAACAATGTTTTAAAAAAGCTTTCTAAAAGTAGTTATGTAATAAGATTAGGTATATCTACTATTTATTCTTCGTAATTTTATAGATTAATAGTTTCCCTTTCCAATTATGCTATTTTCTTTTGTATAATTAAATGATAACATACGCAAATTTAACTACTATTTCGATGCACACTTTTTTTCACAATGTACATTTATTTTGGCAAATACTCATTACTGAAATTGATAGGTACTGTTTGATACTACCTACCTACTTATTTGTTTTTATAATTTTATCTTCTAATCTAGGTGGAAGAACGGCTCAAGTTTCTGCAGTGCCAAGAACCAAAGTGAAAGTATCAGGGGGAACACAAACGTGTACACAAGACCTTCAGATACACAGTAAGTTTATATTTTTGATTATGAGATTGAACAGCAGCATGAAGCAGTTATGCATATTTTAAAACGTAAAACTATAATATGGTATTGTTAAAATATAACTTTGATATGAAATACTGAAACAATAGGACTTTTCATTTAATTAAAATCTATAAAGAGAAGCATAAAATTCACCATAATTTAAAACTGCGTACAAAAGGAGCAACGCAAGAAACCGCGATAAATATAGGTACTTAAATGTATCGAGATAATACATTTGATATTAAGTTAGTTGTGAAATGAAACCATAGAATCATATTATTTCTATTTATTGATCGTACAGAGAATGGCATTGGTCCTAAATCATACTCCCTGGGTGGTACAGCAGCTGCTCAACTATCGGCTTCAGTACGTGAGAGGCTGCTTGGATCACAATCACTGCCGAAGCCTGGGACACATGAGTTTGCAGCACTGTTTCATCATCACAGGTATGCAAAATACTTAATTATCCTGATTTTATTGTGATTTTAGAGCTTGTTCTGCATTGGGTTTTGAGTGTGCTACTAATGTTTAATAACTTAAAACTGTTGGTGGTCACAAAGAGTACCTACTTACTTAAGTACTTATCTATACAAATAAATAAAATTGAAGTGTCTGTTTGTAATGTCAAAATAACAGCTTTTTATCTAATGCATATCAAAGTATATAAGGTACCTATACGAAAACATCTATTTTTAAATTTTTTGTCTGTCTGTCTGTTTGTTCCGGTTAATCTCCGAAACGGCTGAACCGATTCTGACGGTACTTTCACTGGCAGACAGCTGATGTTATAAGGAGTAACATAGGCTCCTTTGATTTTAGAAAAAAAATAGGGTTTCTCGGAGACAAACACTTTTTAGTTAAAATCTACGCGGACGAAGTCGCAGGTAACAGCTAGTTGTATATAAAGAACAAGTGTACCTAGTTGCTTCAAATAGATGTTAGTGGAAATGTCTATACTTGCACAAAATAAAGATGAAACTAAAACAAAATGTAAAATATACTTAATTCAATGTTTTTAGTTTTGTTTGTTCTGTCTATTCACAAAATTAGAGCTAGATCATAGATATAACATTGTTTTTAATGTGTAGTGTAGGTTAAAGAAAACAATTCTGATTGGGGAATTAAAGATTGAGCTGACAGATGGTAAATGCGTAAATGCCTTGTTTGTAGATTAGAATATTATTTCTAATATTGTTCCTGCATTAGGCAGGATCTCAAAAACATACACTAACAGATATAAATATTTGTTCCATAAAAGATTTGAACTCACAACACTCAGCAGAGAGAGGTGACCACTTGACTGCTATGTATCTGTGCAGTCTTTACCTAAATAAAATAACATTATATTCTACTTTTTAAGTATTAATAAACACAGCAAAAAATATGCACTCATGCATAAATGCCAATACTTTACCAAAAATATTTAAGTGAACTATTATCATGTTCAGTTAGATAATAATATAAAGTAATGAATACACTCCTACATGTAATTGTGCAGACATTACCTCACAGCTGATGTCTGAGAAACACAAATCAACAGTTGTATGTGGGCAATTGTACTGTTGACATCACCAATTAAACAGTTAAACTAATATACTGGATATTACTGGGGTGGCTAATAAGAGTTAGACAGAGATAAACATATTTATTTCTCTTTTCTTTACTAGAAGATGACTGTGAACTTGCAATTATTAATACAGGGCAGAACTTAAGCTTTTATTTACAGGTTTCATGAATTAAGAATTTGATTAGCACAAGGAAATAATTAAATTAATATACTTATCTATCATGTAGGTTCCTTTATACATATGTATTAAGTAAAACGTTATACTTACTCAAAAGTAACTAAATATTTTTAGGTATGTTATATTTAATTCTTATTATTGCGTTTTGCAATGTTATTACTCCAATCTATCAATAATATTCGAGAAAATATTATATGTAAACAATTTATTTTAAAAACAACATAAACTGATAGCTGTTATTGAAATTAACTTGTAAGAATGAGAAACTGCTTTAATACATTTTGGTCATGCTTCTTTACAATTTATTACATTTTAGATACTATTTATATAAATTTGCAAATTTATTTAATACCTAAGTACATTTAAATAAATATGTAAATAAATAGCTAAAGTACAATTGTTATTAATGAATGAGAACAGTAGATAAATATTATTTAATGTAAACTGGTTAAACAGGCATGCTCCAATTACTGTAGCAGTGTGTACTTATGTCTTATCAATTTATAGACATTGATTGAATGAAAGGACTTAACATTTAATAGATACACATTATGCTTAAGCAAATTGAATTTTCCTTGTATATAATACCATTATTTTTATGAAATTATCAATTGACCTCTACCCTCAAATAATCCATAACAGAGATAACAGTATAAATGTTAATATTGAATTTAGACAAACAATGATTTACTTATAATCCAGGAATGTAACGATAACTTTCATTTTATTGCATTTAATGTACCCAGAGAGACTTGTTTCATTACATTGATCCATAAAATATTACTGTAATTCGTCTCTGTGCAAGCAATCAACAACAGTTATTGAGTAAACACTTTGAAGAAGTGTTTTGTTATGTGCGGACGCCAAAACAATGTTGTGATGCAAGCATTTTGTTTGATAAATATAGCATTTTTCACGAATACCACATTTAACGATTGTTGAAAGAAATATCAGTACACCAATATCATGAATACTGACAAGTAAGCAAACAGTTCTTATCTGCCTCAATCGCTATCGAGTGTGGGAATATTCGAATCAGTTTTAACAGTCTCTTCAGGAGATATCTTGTTCAGCAAGTAGCCACCTCGAACTTATTACATTTTAAACGAAAGTAATCAGTTTTGTAGCATTTGCCAGTTTTCATCAAAACCCTTTGTAGTCGCCAATGACTGTTGTTTTGTACTTATTTTTTATATTGGCTTACAGGATTGCACCCAGGGGTGGTATTAAGATCAGTGATGGTAGTCTTTCTGATACTCAAACATACTCTGAAGTGAAGTCTGATTACGGAATACCCTACGCGCCGTGGCTAAGACACAGGTACATTTTTGTTTACTTATTGCTATTTTTGTATGCGGTTGGGTGTTTTGTGTATCGAAATGAGTGATGAATCGTAACAAAGTAAATTAGTTGGTTATTGTTGTGATATAAGTGTATAAATATTACTGTTTGTGTCATTATCATCGCCATTTTCCCTCATCATACTTATAATAATATGCTTATTTTGTGTGTCTCTTTTAATAAAAAATGCCTCATCCAATGGCAATGGCTGATACTTAATTTAGGAGAGCCACTTATTATCAATTTACAAGTTTCATAATTTAATTTATGTTGATAAATAAGGACGGTTTGTTACTTGACATTACTAATTATTGTTTTAATTTATTTTGTAAATAGCAATTAAATCTGACACGCAAAACTTTCTATTCATATTCACAAGCTTATATCTGTCCTTCTCAATGGCCAGTTGTGGAACACTCCCGAGACTTCATTTTAATTTAACTTTATTTTAAGAAATCATTTATTTTTGTCGAGTTTATTTTATAAATGAGGAGTGAGTTGAACACAGCTGGGCATGGCGTCATCACTGTTCCCCTTTCAGCAACACATACTCTGCGAGCGGGCGCCTGTCCGAGGGCGAGTCGATGGAGTCGCTCACGTCGCTGCACTCGGCGCAGGCGCAGGCGCACAGCCACACCTCCCCTAACTCACACCACCGCAGCTCACTCACACACAATAAGCTCATCATGCACCGGGACGCACAGGGCTCCAGGTTAAACAGGAGCAACAGTATTAGGTGGGTCCCCCTTTATATTGGTGTCTTCTTACAATGGTGCAAATGTCATTTCTATTGGAGAGAACCATGGGGCAATTTTTGTTATTAGGTGAAGGCATTTAAAATGTATGTAATTTATATGTCTCATATTTATTAATACATACTCAACTTCTAAGATGTTTTTATAGTAACAGTGTATAACAATATACGTATATATTATGTTATTACATTTAAAGAATATGCCCATGGATAGACAAACCTGTTGCGTGTTGCAATTAAGTAAAGCTGGGATGTTGAATGAAATCACAGAACATAAGTATGTTAGATGGGTGTTAAAGTACGGTTTTTAGTAAACTTCCAGTCAAATTATCTTTTAGTATTCAACGTGTTAAAGCGTATTTTTTAGTTTTTAAACTATTATTTATGTTTTATGTTTTACAATGTCTTCATGTCATATAGTTAAATTATCAGGATCAGACACTTAAAAGAATTAAGAGAGAGATTTTATGATCAGATCTAGTTCCTTGAATTATAGCAATACGGTGAGTTAATCGATTAATCGGCAATCCGCCTTGATTATTTACAGGGACTGGTTTTGATTATACAAATATTTGTTATATAATGAAAATACATTTATTTTTATGGCATATTTGAGATAAATTTTTATACATTATACCTATATCATGTATTTTAAAAGGAGACCTTATGGAGCGAATATAATTATAAGTTGGTTTAAGTACAAAGTTGGTGTCAATTCTCTACCTATGTCACACTCTTCTTCTCCCTAGCCTTTATTATTACCAAGTCACTTGGGTCGGCTTTCTAGTCTAACCGGATTTGACTGGACATCAGTTTTTACACGGAGCAACTACCATCTGACCTCTACAACCCGAAGGCTAACGATACCCTAAGGCTAGACCAGTGTCAGGATATTATAGGGCACTCACTTCCCAATAACGACTGCCATAGACGTTCATGGCAGCCGGGACCGACGGCTTAACGTGCTCTCCGAGGCACGGAGCAGGCGATGATTGTCAATCAATACGCACATAATTTCGAAAAGTTATATAACTTCCGAAAGTCAGAGGTGCGCGACGTGGGTTCAAGCCCGAGACTCTCTGCATTGCAGTCTGTTGGTCTCCCCACTGAGCTATCGCTGCTATGTCACACTAAACAAGTTTTAATATTACTATATCTTGTCTTTTGTAACTAATAGAAGAACCATTCCTTTTAATAAAACCTACATTGTACAAGTATATATTTACTATGTGCATTATTGTTAAAGAGCTATGTTTCTAATTCATTTTATGATCGATTTTCAATAACAAGATAAATCTTAGATGAGGCATCATTTTGGAGACTACTGTTTGAATCTGTTAAATTTACTTCGCAGAGCCGCTATTAGAAAAATCGACCCAAAGTACTGATTTTAAGACTGTATTTTAGTTTATTTGAAGTGTAAATTTAATAGAAGGCGTAAACAGTTTAAGCGCCAATATCATCCTGCAAGTAATGCTTATCCGATAATTGTAAAATAGACCCTTGTGTATTTACAATTATCGTCAGATAGCTAAGGGATCAATAATTTGACAAATTTACTATACAAAACCTGACGAATCGCCAAATTTATACAGCAGTTTTCTTTATTACGTTGAAAAATAGTATAGTAAAATTTTGTTTAGTATAAAGGAGTCTATCCATTACATCGTATTATACCATGATAATGTTCGAGGTAGAAATGATAGAGACTTACGCTCACTAAACATTCTAACAATTTATGATATCGGTATCACAGTCTAACTTAAGCTAATAATCTGTTAACGATCGCACAAGCATAGACTGCTTGGTAAAACAGGCGAGGTTAGTACTGACTAATCGTTTGAAACGATAATACCTTCATCGTAAGTCAACGATCGTTAACAAACTGTTTGCTTTAATTTCATTGTGCTGTGTTTATATAATATCCCTTCTATAATAGCCCGAAGCCCGGTGGTAGTTCACTGGCCTTACGTTTTCATGTGAGCGGGACGCGTCAGGCAAAGCTCAAAATACACAACTACAAATCACATAATAAAATTTACATATGCGATGGATAACCTAACGTAAAGCGTCGTGTACAAGAAATGAACCAGTACTTATAATTATTCGTGTCTTATGTTTGCTGCCGATTTGATAGCACGCTATGGTCTTGGACGATGATGAAACGGTGCAGTGGACGCTTAATAATTCTTGGCTCATACGAATGCGGTAACAGTCATGATATGGTACGGGCTAATGAGTAGACACCTTAAAGACGAATTCGACATTAACAGTTCTCGAGACCCATCATACTCCCACTAATCATGCTTCTACCTATTGTATTCTACATTCAACACTCATTGCTTCTCTACTTGTTTATTATTCTTATGTATAGTATGTATAACGGTAGGTGGTTTTAACGCAATATGAAGTAAGTCTTGTTGGTTACATTTTAGCTACCTCAGAGATAGGACGTTTCCAAGGTATGCCACGTTTGGAACTTTGTTCATGTTTTCGCTTCAAGGTGGCACGCTTCACTTACAAATTATGCATGATTTTAAACATGGCACGGCTTAATCTTAATTTCGATTTACAAATTACACTTCATTTTACAAATGCCACTTTGTATACGCTCATTCATAATTGTTTTACTTATAAATATTTTATTCACGTTTTGATATTATGCCTAAAGTACATAGTTAAGAAAATTATTATGTTTCACGATTTTGTCAGTAAGCACACCATACCAGTTTAAAGAAAACCAATTGTTGGTTCCTGTTTGACTGCTCACTGCCTGAATGGAGAAAACTTTATTTTGTTTTCATGTAGGCTCATAAAACCTATTTATTGAAGTAGGTTTCTATACAAGATCCTATTTTTTTATACAGCCAGTACTTTTACATTCAATCAGTTTTATTACATTAGGTACTTAAAAGATATGTAAAATTTTACAAAATTCCTTATACAGCGTGTAAAGAAAAGGTGTGTTCATATTTATTTGTGGAGACTCAAAAATTATAAGCAATTTGTAAATAAATATATGTATTTTACCTTATACGGAAAACCCTAAAACTTATATCGCCGATACTACGAAAATGTTAAGCAATTCAAATTAAATTAAAAACAATCATTTGGATGTGTTTGGCAATTCAAATAAATTCCATGTGTTTGATAAAACAAACTATGTTTTTTATACGCGTCTTTCATATGACCACACATTTTTATGACACGTTGTATAGCAACATGATTTGTACAGCAAGATATTATGTATAGTTACAAAGCAAGCCGGGCTTTTGTCGTAACGCTAAGTGTATCGTGTACTGCTGTGCCATGTTGTGCTACAATTTGGGCTTCCACAACGTATTAAGTGCTTTGTTACAAGTTATGGTTGATGGAACAACAATGATCATCACATGTTATATGTGTCACTATACTGTATGGAAATAGTCTATTGTGTGAGGAGAAATAAATTATATTATTATTATTATTACATACTTAATAACACGATGGCGACTACGGTTACTTCTTTAAAAGTAGGCTATGACTAAGACGAATAAGAAGGGTTCAGATTGAATCCATAACAAGCAAATAATATTAAAAATTATTCAAGGATTCAGCCGTAAAATCGGAAGTAAACTAACATAATTTTCATATTTATAATAGGAGTACTTACTAATGTAGATGATTCGATCATTGTCGATACATCAATCTCAGCTTGATATTTGAAAGCACCTATGATACCGAGCAGTGTATACACAAAATGTGCTTATACGTAGATCGTGTCACGCGTTTTCTATGCAAAGAACTAAACGATAGTTGAATTTGCAGGTCAACCAAATCGGAGAAATTGTACCCATCGATGCTGCAGCGATCTTCGGAGAGTGACTACGAGCCATATTATTGTTTGCCTGTGCAATATGGACCAGGCGGACAAGGTGCGTATTTATTTATGCAACAGTTTCCATTTATGATAGACTAGATGTTCCCGCGGTTTCACCCGCGTTTATCGTTACTGCGCCACCCCCGTGGATCGTAGCGTGATGTTATATAGCTTATAGCCTTCCTCGTTAAATAGACTATCCAACACTAAAATATTTTTTGAAATCGAACCAGTAGTTCCTGAGATTAGCGCGTTTAAACAAACAAACTCTTCAGCTTTATAATATTAGTATAGATGTGTGTAATTTATACTACTATAATAGTGGAAAACAAGTATTCAGCCTGCCTGACGATAAATGGTAACCTATGTACCCTTGCAACACCGGGAGCATCACTCGTACTTACTTCTGTTTTGATGAACCTTATACTGTAGTCTGTCTAAAGCTCCAGCAGGTAGCTCATTCCATAATCGGAGCAATCGTAGTCGTTTTTTTTTAAACCGCACTGTGCGGCACCGTTAAGGCTCTAATAATAATATGTAAACATGAACTCCTTGCTGGTGACGAGCAGTGGGATAGTAGGAAATGGTCGTCTGCATCATATCGTTGGAACACATGTATGTATTATTGACAATTAAATAAAAAAAAAGAAAACAATTAAATTATTATTTATAAAAAGAATATAATAAGAGAAAACAACCCGTGGGATATAATATCTGAAAGGCGGAGGGCTAATATACATTACAGTTACATAAGGTACACCAAACATAAAGACAACGAGTTCGAAAAATGCTGAAGAAGTTTAAATCTACAGCAGTCAGTTTGGAAAAGTACCTCTACATTATAGAAGATATTCACTAAATAATTCTGCATGGTATTTCTGTATTGCCTAAGATTTTCAGAGGTCCTTAAGAAGGCGCTATGTTGTTATTAGATAGATCATAATGTGTAGTCCCTCATAACGTTTGTTTTGCAAAATTAGCAACTGTGTTTGTAGTTTTTACAGACTACATACTTAAAACTGTTTAACATCAGGTACCTAGATCTTACGTTTGGCACCATAATGCTTGTTAGAAAACTTTCATTTTCATTTCCCTTACGTATCATACCCACTGCACACAGTTAATTAAAATGAAACGCCACTTTCCCAATTAACCAAGCATACAGCTACTTTCATAATAGAGATATTAAGCAAAAGTGTTGATGTCGCTATTTGATCTATGAGCAGTGTTAAGTTTATGCTAATCCAGTTTATACTGTCCACGAGCGATGACAGATGACGTAGCTGCCTACTAATTAAATAGTCAGCCGGTATTTTCCTTGCCTGTTTTGGACCGCAATCCACCGCAAGTTAATTTGTATGTTGTATGTTTAAAAGTGGGTTTAGACGTACGTCAGACGCATAAGATTTTAAACATTAAACAGTTAAAAAATACATTGTAACAAGTTCTTTTTAAAACGCTAAAATCCTTAACCAATATTATAAATGCGAATAAAAATTACTTTGTTTGATACGTTTTTACGCCCTAACTACTGAACCGATTGTCATGAAAATTCGCGTACTCGTTGCCCCGGGTACAGAAAATGACATAGAGTGCTTTCATCCAGATTACAGTATTGTTCCCGAACGAGCGAAGCCTCGGGCAAAAGCATATTTAATCGTATAATCTTCTAAAGCACTTATCGATTTTTATTACATGTATTGCGTAATAATCTAAGTCGTCACCGGTATAGTTGTGGGTTCGATCAACTAATAAAAAATGTTGTGTGATCAACAAATAAATACTCGAACTATGAGTGCTTTCGCTGTCCATTGTTTAAATGTTTGTCAAAGTCTATCATTATGGAGATTAATCCTAGAGTAAAAAGTCAACGCAAAAACAAAACTTATTTTTGTTTTATTAATTCGCACCATTTTGTCTTTAGCATTGAAATGAAACATTTTTTTATTATATTGCCATAATAGAATGTTATTGCCAATGACTTATTGTCAGTGTAAAAAAATAATATTTGGCCGAATATAGCGTGACTTAATCTTAGACTTAATCTGTGTTAGGTTTGTATTTGTTTGTAATGATTTTGGAATACAATCGATTCCGCAATTATCCCAAATGTACACACGCAGCATTTTGTGGGTGCGTCTTTTTCTCGAGTTGTATTGAGTTTTCTATTCGTTAATATCTCATAAGTGATAAAAAATTTGCTAAATACCTACTAAGTTCTATGAAGTCCAACTCCAAAAAAAGGTAATGTAAATTCACTTCAGGCACAGTAGGTTAAGTAAGTATGACTAGATAACATTGTCAGTTGGTATTATCATACTATTGATTAGACCGAGGAATGTCTTACATATTCACTCACACACGTGGTTATTAATTCACCGCGATGCCAATGCCTCTTTGTCGGCGAAATAGTTGAAATATTTGCGTAGGTAGTTGATGGAATACTAATCACGGTATGATTAATTGTCGTCCTGGCCTTTCTAATGCGTGTCGAGAAGGACTTCCAGTTTAATCTAATAGTAATTGATTATTCATTTTTACGCGTAGCCCTTGACCTCGGTATAGCTTCTGACCCTGGTAAGGGAGATAGTTAAAGAAATACGTAGTAGTTTACGTACTTTGTATAATGCGCATTGATGTTACGATCGATATAAATATAATTACTTGATATGCGTTATCAACTGTCAATGCTTTATGTACAATAGGATACGGAAGAAATAAATGTTGTCTGTGCCTTAGTTAATTATCCGATTTGTGTACGTCTCGTCGGTAATTTTAATGTTTGTGTCAGCGGATAGATATTAGATAGCATAGGTTTCGGCTAAGGGAGGTTAAATTATCTTATATATTGCCCATCGAAGTATATTGCGAAAAGAAAAATCGATAAATAGGTATTCTATACTTAATTACCTTAAAACTGCAAAATTGCAATCAACAAAATTATTTTTTATTCAAACAAAAGTATTGTAATTTCTTTTGTTCTTTATTTATTCATTTGTTTTTGCATTATCAGGTATTATTCTAAATACTTAAACTTTTTTTATATTAATCAATCTGTCATAGGTCTGAGCTATGGCGTATCGGAGCCTCCATCGCCGTCTCCTCGATCAGCGCTCAGTCCTACCCACCAGCCGGGCAACGTGATGCACACACCGAGACACTCGCACCACTATCCCAAGAAGAACGACGATGGTGAGTCACAATCATAAGATATACCATTTAAATGAATTCATAGAATTGATGACACCATCGGTTTACCTGATTATGTTCAAGCTAATGACAAAATATGTAAAGACAATAGATGGTATTGTCACAATAGGAAATTGTTATTAATAATAATAAGCTAGTTAGAAAATAATAAATAAGGTTTTACCATTTTTATAACGTTGGCTATAGTGTCAACACGACTACAGTAGTGCTTTAGCCATAACGACTTTTGCCTGCAACAAATTTTATCACTACATACTATACCTGCTGATATGCTGAGATAATGTAGGTATGATTATATTTTATTGGTGCAGATTGCTACCACAGTCTGAAAAGACTTGAGAGGCTTATACCCAATAATTGATGTTACACGTAGTCAAGTACGTGCATATTTACATTGCATATTAGGATCACTACCGATCTCGCCACCGGGTGTGCTTCAGAGTATAGTTTAGACGTTGCGGCTGTTGCCCACGTTAATAATACAGCGGAATACATGTTTAAATGCCTGCAGACATGTGTCCAATACGCAAATTTATGATACTTATTGTACTTTGCCGGCAATAACCGTAAAGGAAAATTATTGTTTTGCTCACAGTAATAACATATATTGGGCTGGAGTAACCATCTGTCTAAACGTCTACCATTTTATATGGTGGATATTATACTAACGCAGTTTAGTAACGCAAATGCGATATTAATCTTTGTCATTACGATCAATCTGTCGACGAAATTATACACTGATTGTGGACGTATAATTGAATCGTACGGATGGAAAAGTTTAGGGTTAAACAAAATAAAGTAATAAGTCAGATATTAATAAAATAACTAAGTAGGTTAGGTTATAACCTGACGAAGTACCGATATACGTTATAACGTGTGTAGGTACTTCGCTCCGCAAAGGGAAGGACAATAGTCACCCTAATTGTTTGTTTTTATCTGGTTTATGTAATATAAACCTAGATTTTATAAATATTGAGTTATCTAGAAATAATAACATTTAAACTTTCGCGATGCATGATATATATATATATATATACATATATATATATACATATATATATATATATATATATATAATATGTTACTCGATACATACTATATCTAATCTATAAATATGATAATAACTTGACTCCCTTCTACCCGCCACGGTACGTGGAGACCCATAAAGAGGTACTTTTAGCTGTTGTAAGACTGTATTCCTAGCTCGAAAATCTTGAGCCAAATTTAGACACAGTGTGTTGTTGCCGTAAAACGTAAAGAGAGTCCTTTAACCACAAAACGTCATACAAGACATATATATCGTATTCCCAATACTTTAATTGGTGTGTTCCATATTACTTTCGTATCGTCCGGTCATTGCTATCATTTATACGAAGCAGATGTCCGCTGCACACAGCCATAGTGGTTATAATGTCGCAACCGCAAACATGTGGCTTGCATCACATATTAGAATACTAACATAAATTCACGTTAATGATTTGGGAGTATTTCCACGCTGATAAAATTACGTTGTGGAGAAAATTAAAGCGGTGATTTGATATCTCTCATTTGTCTATGCTAATATTATTAAGAGGAATGATTTGATTTTTTGTTTGTTTGTTTCTATGTTTGCATGTTTGTTTGTAAGGGTTTAACTCAAAAACTACTAAACCGATTAAAAAAATTCTTTCACCATTAGCAAGCTATATTATCACCGAGTAACATAGGCTATATTTTATTTTAAAAAAGTAGGTTATTAACATATTCTAACTTACTTTTAGGCATGCGAAGCCGTGAGCAAAAAGCTATTCGAACTTCATAGATCGCTTACTAAGCGGCACTATTTTAAAAGACAAAGTCAAAAGAGGCAGCCCAAAGGGAGATACCCGCTTAAATCTGCGATGCAAACCCAGTCGAAAGAAAAGTGTCGACAAAAAGCAATGTAAAACAGTGTAGAGTATTAGGATACCCGCTTAAACCTGGCATAAAAGTTCCTTTCCACGGGAGACTGCAGCGAACTGATAGTCTGTTGTGTTCTTGCGGTAAGTAGAGTTTCTGACAAGCACCATGCTGTGGGAATGCTCTCCCACAGCATGGTGCTTGACAGAAATTCTAAAATTACGATGTTTATGAATTGCGCGCGCGCTGATAGCACAGTGACTTATTTTTTAAAAGTTGGCTGCGTAATTTGTTTCTTTTTATATTGCTTAACAAATCAATATAATATTTACATTTATAAAAAAAAAGTTATGTTGAGTTAGTATAAATATAAATTAATTGACCACAAACAATATTCGTACAAGTAAAAAAGATAAACTAAATTACAAATGATTTGTTTTAAATTATGGTAGTTATTCTATGTTATTATATTTTCTTACAGAGCCTTGAATTGGAATTATGAAATAATTGCATAGAATAATGAGGATTATGTAATTTAATAATAGCCTTTGTTCATATATATCCATACATGCGGTTGAGAATATGAATAAGAATGAGTGTAATATGTATTTATATTGATTATTCTATTTGAACCATTGAAAGGATATGTTTATTTTGATTACTGGTATAGCGCATCGGCATTATACACCTAATGAGTAATGAAAAGCAATATATATCTAGGAAGAGAGTAAAAATAAATGCTTCTTAGCTTATTTCTGTGACATGTCATAATAAGTAAATATAATTTTTGCAATTAGGTTGACTATTCGGCGAATAACTTCCAAAGTTGAATATTCTCTTTGAAATTTTATAGTACTGTGTACGAATGTTGTTGTTGTTGTTTTTAATAATCAACGCGACAAAATCCGTATAAACTAGTTTAATTTTATACATACATACATACATACATAGGTTCACCTCTGTTTCCCAGAGGTGTAGGCAGAGCCTACGGATTTCCATTTGCTACAATCCTGACACACTTCTCTGTCTTCATTCCCTTTCATCACATTCCACATACACGCTCGCCGGTTTAAGGTGCTCTTAACCTGGCCTTTGTCCAGGACGTCTCCGATCTGATCGAGAAACGTTCGCCTAAGTCTTCCTCTTGCGATGTTTCCATTCACACTAGCCTTATAAACTTTTTTAAGTTTAATTTCAATGTATATAAAGTAGGTAGGTAGTTTAAATTCAAATGAAAGTGTTTTTTTTAAATAAACTACACGACTAAATTTGTATAAAGCAGTTTAATTTCAATGTATAAAATTTGCGTAAACGTAATACAATATTGACTATTCTCTGTACTCTATGGTAGAACGTAATGATCCTAAAATGCAACAACTGACACAATCAGAGAGAGGTAGGATTGGTAGGTCAGTACTTACTAGCTCTACTTTCTAGTTTGTGCAAAATCGCAGTATTATATGAGCTTCTCGACTGCGAGAAACTGAAGTGTCTATCGGAAACTTCGGGGCGAACTGAATATTATGAATATACTTATTATATTGTTTCTTAGTATTCATTGCTTGTAACGTGACATAATTCCATTGTTTATACCACATGGGCTTAGGAAGATAAAACTTTACATTATGTATATCATGGTATGAATAGCACAAAAAATTTGCTCGAAACATAGACATTTAAACTATGGTACTATGGTACTGGCCTCATAAGCCTTACTGAAATGTACCTCCACTTTACAGAAGATCGCAGGTAATCTACCTCATGTTGTGTTTCTTGTGAGTAGAGTTTCCAGGTACTTTTAAGTTTAAGATTTGCCAAAGATGATGCTGTGCTGGAAGCAGACTACTGCTGTGAAACAGCACAGCAGTAGTCTTCTTTCTCTTTGCCCCTATCGTCGGCGTCGACAGCACAATAAAACCTTTTTTGAAGGGCTGGCTATGCAAGTGGGTTACTCCTTTTCTTGTTGTAAGCTTCAATAGATTACAGTAATATATTAACATGAGACGTATATAAAAATCACATAATGATTTATAGACTAACTTGCTATTGACTGATGACATTTTATTAATTTCAAACCAAGCACACTATAATCATATTTGAACAATTAGCGTAAAATTGATAAGCACCATGTTAAATACTCGCCATGTCATATGCGACGCGCCGAGTCTTATGGGTTAGATACCAAACTGGGACAAAAATTGTGTGATCCACAAATCATTGTTCCGAGTCTGGGTCTTCTTTACGTTCATTTTCTCAATGTTTTCGAAACACAGGCACAGGATAAAAACCCAAAGCAGAACTTGGCAATTTAAAAAAGAAAAATTTTGTGTAATATCGCAAGCTTTATTGCTATATACTTTTATTATGCTATATATTTTCTAGATTTACATCCAATATCTTGTCCACAGTACATGGCTCAACTGCTTCTTTAGTGTCGACGGCGTCATCTCTCGCGGCCGGCGCTGGCTCCGAAGAGAGACAGGCGCATGAGGTACACGATATTGGTGTATGTGTTCGAGTCCATAATTGTTACTAAACGCTTTTAGAAACAAAATTTCAATTTAATTAAATAGACAACATACTTTTTGAAATCAGCTTGTAGTAGTCCTAAAATATATTTGAACAAAAGTATAGTTTAGTCGTTCTTGCAGGTGCGGAAATTGAGAAGGGAATTGGCTGATGCGAAAGAAAAAGTGCACACTTTGACCACCCAGCTGACGACTAATGTAAGTACCTTATATTTATTTAAACATGAATATTATGCATTAGATATATGTCTTGGTTCGTAAACACATACTACGACTTTATTTCCGTGAAAGCTATAAACTATTCTTCTCCCTAGCCTTTATAATTCCCAAGTCACTTGGGGTCGGCTTTTCTAGTCTAACCGGATTTGACTGGATATCAGTTTTTACACGGAGAGACTGCCACCTGACCTCCGCAACCCGAAGGTTAACGATACCCTAAAGCTAACCCTGTGTCAGGATATTAGAGGGTACTGACTTTCCCAATAACGACTGCCATAGACGTTCATGGCAGCCGAGACCGACGGCTCTCCGAGGCACGGAGCAGGTGATAATTGTCAATCAATACGTACACAATTTCGAAAAGTTATATAACTTCCGAAAGTCAGAGGTGCGCGACGTGGATTCGAACCCGAGACTCGACTACTACTACTACTACTCGACTACTCGACCCGAAGTATCGCTGCTAAAGCTATAAAGGATCACTTTTAAAAAATCTTATCACGTTCTGGAACTTCATTAAGGGTGCGTTTCCACTGACGCGGAGTGGAGAGGAGCAGTCCGTGAACTGGCCAATCACAGTGCTCAATATCTCCACTCCGCATCAGTGGAAATAATGCAAGTGAGGCGGAGCGGAATTGAGCGGACTTTCAAATAAAATATATGAACATGCGGTCCCGAGCCGGACAGAACGTAGTCGAGCAGGCTGTGGTGCCGAGCGGAGCGCACGAAGCGGAGAGTAGCGGGACGGTGCGGCGCGGCGGCTAGTGTAGACTTGTCAGGAAAGGACTCGTGCGCTGCATTTTAGTTTAGTTAGCGATATTACGTCATACAATTCACACGTCATCAACATTGTATGTGAATCAAAATGGATGAGAAACTAATTGAAAGTGTCAAAGAAATCCATGTTTATGGGATACACCACTGACTACATACAAATCCAATGAAACCAAAGCAATCAGCAAATATAATATGCCGTTAATAATCATAGTGAAAGACACCGGATTAAAAAATCATTGCAGTTCTGGTCAGCTCAGCTTCACGCTGCCCCGTTCCGCTTTGCACCGCTCCGCTTCAATAGAAACACTTGCTACTTTTCACTGGTCTTCTCCTCTCTACTCCGTCCAGCTTCGCTTCAGTGGAAACGCACCCTAACTCCGCGCTTATTTAATTAGGGAAAACATTTAAAAAGTACCAGTTCGGCATTCTCTTGATAATTAAATTTTTTATAATAATCTTTTCGTTTATGGCGCGAGTAAAGTTTGTTACGTTATCAAATTAGGTGCGTTATTATCGCTACAAAACGCGGTTATCAGAGTTTCGAAATCTCATAGTTTTGTACCTCGATTAGGTGACATTTTTGAAGATGAACATAGTTGTTAAAAGAAAAGTGTATTAATTAGGGCCGCATCGCGATGTAATTTGAGATTAAACAACACTAATAGAAGAGTTTTAACGCTGGATGTGTACAGGTTTTAAGTCTAGCTCGCACATTAGTACCCCAAGCTTATTGCTTTTTCTTTTGAACATTACGAAGAAAGGAATGTTAGTACTTAAGGAAGTCATTAAAACGCATGTAACTAAGTGTGAGAAAGAACTAAAGTGCTATACAGAGCTTAGTCTACGTATATGTAGGTATATCACAGTCCTCGGCACTTGTTCTAATAATAGATCCACTTGTTGCCCTTTCAGGACCAATTGTGTCCTCACGAACGCGTTTTTGTTTAATCTTAATCTAAAAAAATCTAAATCTTTTAAACAGTATAATAGAATATTGATTCTACTGCATAAATATGCACTTTTTTGGTCAATCGATCGCAATGTCCGGATTGCTGGATTGATTAAAGTGTTTTGGGTTTTTCTTTTAGTACATTCTCAATAACATCATAGCGCTGTCTCGCTGGACAGCCATAGAGACTATTATTGAGAATATACGTGAATCTTTGTATGATAAAAAATATGTTATGGACCACAAGTTTGCATAATTAGAATGTGGCACAATTTCTCAGTTGACTACTGGTGGGTACCACGGAAATACCACATCCCTTTTAGTTGTCTTACAATTATGTGAGAATGCGGCTACATTCTCGTATTCCTATCGTTCAGTTCCTATTAACAGAATCGTTTTTTATTACGTCTACCCGCAATACCCACAGAAGCTAATCAATAATGTAATATGAGATCGTATTGTTTTTGTAATTGTATGTCAACTTAAAATAGGCTGTTGTGTCTGTCATAGTGCGTTCGCTACCAACGCCTACTTCATTGAAACGTGATATACCTTGGTAAACAAAATACTGACAACTCACCAACTTGTAAAGCTATCTGAGTGATGATACGCTCACTGATGCTTAGCTGGCACCGTTGTTTTTATTTAGTCACACTATGTAATATATACTTACCTATCCAATTTTGTGGTCGTCGTTTCATAACTCGCATTGCGGTTCACTACCGATCACCCAAGTTCTTATTTATACTTTCACTCCGCGGTCATATTACAAGCAAAGACCACGATTGCAGGAACTTTTTGTATTATCTTTAAGTAAGTTTTAGATGAACGATAACCTAGGAGCCCTTATATCCATTTCGAGTAAGTTGAGATGGAGTGTCACATGTTAGGGGTCAGTAAATAATATTAGAGGTCCGTGCGGCCGTGAGACGCCGGTCCGCCCGTTTCCTCCCATATCGGGCGTTAAGAATGTGTGCCAAATGCCAACTGCCACCGTCGCTATCTACTGGAACATGAGATGTCCAAGTTAGAAGCGAGTTACTCACTTAAATTGTAACCCTTTATTATAGTCTAATTTAAGACATGCGAGCCATAGTTCAGTCAATTATAAATACATTTTGTAACGTCCAGGATCTATTATGTGTTATTTGTCATTGTCGACCAATTTATCGTAGATCTCTTGTGACTCGAGGCGAACATGACAAAGCGCCTACAAACACGGGCGAATATGGCTAGCGATACTGTTGAACTTGATACCGCTGATGTTGACCAGATAACGAACTATTATTTACATATAACATTTAGTTGGATGTCTATCTTACGTTTGTATCTCTATTGCTTTATAAGATTCCACAAAACAAGTGATCAATACGGGTTATGCAATGTATAGTTGCAATCTTATGCTCTTTGTGTGTCGAGATATTCTTTGTTATTCGAATATGTCTGTCAAATTGCGCCAGCTGTTCGATGAAGATAGCTACAGACCATATAGGAACATTGACATTTATATCCTGCCAATTATTACTAAAGATAATTATAGTATCTACCGATTATCTTATTATAATGTCAATTATTTTTAATCTCGTTACATATATATCCGACAAACGTAAAAAAGATTAAAGTCGATTACTTGCTAAAGTAAAGCAGCAAAATGTTGTTGACATTTACATCGAAAACAAAGAAATAAATTAATATCACAATACTAGAGTTTCTTGACTTTACGGCTAAGACAAATGGAAGCATGTAGGTTAAATTATTTTTGGTAGGTTCAAAAACAATATGACACATACCCATTTCTTGCAATGTGAATCACGATTGTCCTCTGCAAACAATGGCGACCAACGAAAACTTCTATAGAGCTAACATTATCAAAAGTCGAGTTCATATTGTTCATACACAATTTTTGCTAGCTAGTAATTTGTATAAAGTTATTCATGCAAATCTGTCGTCGCATGAGTGTAGGTACCGTTATTGCACAAAGCAGTGCTAAACTACCAGTACTAACAGCTAATTTAACACTGAGCGCACTACACTCATTTGTAACTGTAGAAATGTTAAACTTGCATATTTATATATAACATGTTGTTTTCTTTTATACAACGTTTATTTATATTATAGTTCGTTTCGTTCGTCCTTACTTTTTTGTATTTGGCTATTTATGTTTCATTATATTTTTATTAGAGCGCCAATTCTTGTAATAAAAATAATCAAAAAGGAGTTCCGATATAGTCTCAGTGCCATTAAAATTACAAATGGAGTACCGTTTTCCAAACTTAAAATGTCAAACGTGAACTTAAAATGCGTTTCAGTTTACATTGACGTTTATTAGACTAGACTTTATTTTTATTTCTCTACGAGAATTCTTCCTCAAGACTGTGTTATTTTAAATATTAGTCTATATCCTACCGCAAGGTTCAAACTATCTTCAACCTAAATATCATAAAATTATATTGACCGGTTCAACCTTAAAAGCAGATAGTTACTTTCACATTTATTATAATAATAGCACATATTTAGGTATAATTCGATTTCAAACAGTTTTCAAATAAGCTTTGATAAAAGTAAGATACGTATTTTAATTAGGTAATATGTTGTACGAGTTATCTTGGGACCCGTCATACACGTTATAATTTTGACAACGATGCGATAACAGTAATTGACATATCGTCTAGGTTATTGCAGTCAAATTTTTTTTACTGGATGCCGACCGCGCTTCGCCCCGCATGATAATTATGTAAGATTTTATATACAGTTTTCTAAGCAGTATTATCAAATAATCGGTGGCGTCATAATAATATTTATCCAAAATAAAATACCTTCTATCTTCGCTAAGTTTAAGATAAATTATTTTAACAAAACTACGTTGCTTTTTCTGGAAGCGTAAAAGATGGACTAGATCCACTCTTTGGCTTTAATTAGATTAGTTATGCTAACGTATATAAGATGTCCAACAGCTGTACTTAAGGAAATTATGTAATGATACCTACGCAGTAATATTCATATTAAGTTTGTTATTGTGAGATATCGGAGTGATTATATTCTAAATATGCACTTAGAATATATACACTTTAGTATCTCACAATAACAAGCATGATATGTTACTATTAGGAAAATTTGCATATTACCGATATTGGTACTACGGCTCGTGATAAAATTCGCTATCTCCGAGAGAGGAAAATGGTTCAAGGAGAAACTAAACTCATATATCAGCATTAATTATAATAAGATATGTAGGTATACACCATACGCACCATATGCATATAGATACGCATAATACAGGTCACATGCAACACAATCAGCTTTTGTGAATATTTGATACCTACTGAATTTCTGTTTAAATGATTTGTTTCTAACAATCAGTTTCTTACTGTCGTTAAAAATTCATTATGTATGTCATTTAAAACATTCGAATTGTATCACGACACGTAAAACACATTCAAGACTAAAACAAATACAAGACGAATAAATGAATTTTTCTTAAGCGAAACGTCGGCTGCGTAACTGTTATCGTTCTCGTTAATGTTTCTACATCTTTACACTAATACGTCGAGACAAACAAGAAGCGGACTTTTCAATGAATGTATTGATGTTAATTTTTTGTGTGTTACTAATTTACTGTCCGATAAAGCAATGCCGACATACATAATTCAAAACGGAGACATCCACCGATTTTCTTGTAGCTCTATTGTGTAGTTTTGTAGTGATTGTTGTACGATACACAGGCACACTGCACTTCTCAATGCCACCTCATTGACTTTGAATCATACAAATAAAAAACACATTTTGGCGACACGAAAGTGTTCTGTGTCATTGAGAACGCTATTTCCTTTCGTGTGTATCCACAGTATCTTAATGTCGTCGTCGACTGAGTCGTTCCTATAGACATTAACTACTGCGCTTTGAAGTTGAGCAACTTTTCTTTTCTTCGATTATTTTACATTAGCACCGAAGACGTGAGAGGACTATTACACATGTAGGACCAATTGCTTTCAATGGCTGTTTAATTTGATGCATCGATCGTTCTCGCCCTACCATCACACATCACAGTTCATTATATTCTTAAGAAGCTGTCCCTTGCGATTTCAGTCGTGTCTTTTTTAGTCTAAGGCCTTGTCTATGACTTAAGATATCTTCATATCACATTGCATCAAAATTGGTACTAATAAGTAATAATGTGGTGATTTCGCATTTATAATATTACGTAGGTACATATTTGCCAGTTGTTATATTTACGGTTTGGCAAAAATTAAGTGTGTAATTGATACTTTAAAATAAAAGTCTTTCGTTAATTAAAGCAATGAATTCGGGGTCTAATTATGACAAAAACAGACCAATTATCTTGTCCATTATCTTATTTAAAATGTCAACGCCTGGTATGGACTAGTGTTCTTTGCGCGTTCTCATGTCCCTGTATCAAGTGTTGTCCACCTTCACTTGTACGAGCTAATAATTTTCGTAAGACATTTCCTCTACTCAATGACTCAAAAACCTTGACGGCAATCGTCATAAAAAGCAATATCGATTAGATTTATACAAAGAGTTGAATAATACTCAAAGTAATGTTGAAGGCAATAAATATACATAATATATGTGTTGGCATAGAGCCAGTTTTGTAAAGGAATATGGACATTCATCGAATACCATAGGGTACCATATAAGGGGAATTATTCACTTAGATACTACTTGTGCACAATGAGTGGGAAACAGACGACCACTACTTTTTATAGAATGTGTTATTAGCCCGTAGGTGAGAGGTTGTTTTCAATCAGCATGGTGCTCCTACCAACAATGGTCATGCTGCTTGTAGATTTGTCGAACAAGATTAAAATGTTTTTTTACGCACTTGGAATAAATAATTATTGTCACGTACGAGATCGAGACATGATTACATTTTAACTAAGTGTATTTGAATCACTTCCCAATTATGAACTTTATGTAATGGCTGGGATTGAAGATGCGCTGTATGTTCGAGCACATAATCTGCATATTTAAAATATCGCTACGATATTAAATTTATCTTCTTGTGTGGACAATAAACCTTTGTTAAAATTCTTGTAGCCTGAATTGCAGTTTTTGTACTTAGATCACAAGATTCTATTGTCTCTGACTGTTTACTCTTACAAAATTTAAACAATCTTTGTGTAGTAGTTGCGGCGTGTGCGCAGACGTTATCAAGTGTAACTCAAGCCCGTGGCCCATAAATCCTCAGAAGTGCCAGCCGCACTTGCGCAACAAGTGCCTCGCGTACTATAGATAATATACGCGTCCCGCCTCTTTTGTTGTACTATCTTTATTATTATCTTTAATAAATATGACTATCATGTTACAATACCGTCAAGTACCTTAAATTATTGGACCGAAAGAATATTTTGTGCTGCCAAATAAAATTAAAATCAGCAGCTATAATTTCTCTGTGATTTTGATCGACGCTATTGACTTTAAATTGAACAATATCGTGGTTGTTTCTCCACACCCTAACTACAATCCCCCGTCCCCATCCTGTGTGTAATCAATAGACCGTGTGTTACTGGTTTGATCAGTGATCCGGGTTCCTTGGGTTCCGAATTAAATGCAGTCGGTCACCAACACGGTACCATCAGTCAACTCAAAGTTCAAACCAGTGTGGACTGAGCCTCGTCGGAGGGCGGACGCACGCGGGCCGACTCACTGACGTTGTGCACGTTGAATTTACTACGGGCTCTATAAACAAACTGTTGCTTTACGTTTGTGAACTGTGATATGTGTGAAAAGTGTTAAATGGTTATTAGTTTTAGTGCGGTCTGTTCGAGTTTTGGTACTTACTTTTACTGGAGCATTGTACTTTCAGTCATCTTTTGAACTCCATATGAGCGAAACACGTTTGATTATCGTTTGTTGTTTTGTTACCAAGACATCCGGGTCTAACTTTTGTATCGGTTCTCCTTATTTGATGGTTGAAAAGATGAATTATATACTTACGATGTTACAATCATTACTTAGTAACAATGACACTATGAAATTGTAATATTAGAAATCATTGACGGCTTTGGTACTTACGCAAATTTTTATAGCGATGCGTTTAAATTTCATAGTTCTGTCTTGGGTATTATTTAGTTTAAGACAACTTTACAATTTAGTATTAAATATTGTGGTGCATTTAACATTTCGTCTATCTGCATACTCTTTTAAGGGGCAGGTAACTGCGTCCCTTTTTTACACAGCCCCTATTGAAAGATCCTGCTTGGCGCGAACAATATCCCTTTGATGATTTTGTTTACGTCCACTTGGTTTAGTACGTTGTCCTTGGATACTCGCTAAATTACAACAGTTTACTGTACTCGTTGCGTGTTGAGGTACGTATAGCCATTTTAACTACAGAGTTGTTCGAACAAAATAATCGATTATCATTATTATGATAACTTTTGTTATTTCTTTATGGAAAAGTAATAAACAGAATGTCGATTGCCGTGAAACTTGTCAATTAGGAAGAGTTGCGTATGTCCCGACAAACGATAAAAGTTAACATCAAACACAACCCGAGTATCTGTTTATAGATGTATCTGGTTTTATTTGGGGCCAAACGTTTGATATCAATCCTGTTTGATGTGTTCCAACGTGATATTAGAACCTGCAGCACCTTTTTCTCGCTTAGACTGCACTTTTACTTGAAAGTTAAAAAAGCATTAAAGTTTTATGCCTTTGCTAATTATATATTTAATTAAATATGTTCTGTTATTCTTTTATTACTGCACAACAGGGCAGCTGCAGTTTTCTTTACGAAAATTACCCTGTCATAATTTTTGCTCATTTCATTTAAAATATTACACAAGTTGTGTATACCTACCTTGACTACTACATAGACAATCTTAACTCTATTAACCTTTGTTAGACGATAAACACTACAATGTCAAAGCAATATAACAAAAGTACAAAATTGAATTCTACAAATCATATTGTAGTATCGGTAATAGCTACACATAAACCCTTTTGTTCTCTATATGGAAGGGTTTTAAAGTTAGGTATATTGTTGTGTGTTTGTTCGTTGCTGTTTTATGGGTACGATAAATCAATGTTGGTATATTACACGTAGTTTGTGGCCTGGCTGTGCGGTCGGCCATGATCCGTGACGTCAGGACACCGCAGGACTACACCTCTTGTCCTATTTAGATACGTAACTCGGCGGCCATCGCTAGCAGCATCCCTTTGTAATCTTAACTAATCTATGCAAACATATCTACCTCTTTAAGTTTGTTCTACATAGCATATCAATTCTATAGGCCACAGATAAGAACGATGTCCCACTTAGAAAATAGACACGGTGTATTCAAATATTTTACATCTCCACGTATGATTTTAACACATCCATATTTCACATGAATTAAGCACTCCCTTAAAAGCCATTAAGGTTACTTTCGGAAAATGTTTGAAGTTTCATTTCACTTGTATATCTAAACATGCATGTGTTTAAGACTTGTTCCTTACTTTCTATTTCTTCGTTAAGTATTCTACGTTTGTTTTGACAATCTTGTATTGTAATGTTGTAAACGATAATGCGGCAGTAGATTACGATTGATAAATACTGAATATTTACGAAATGCTAGCAATCTTCTATCTTATCAATAAACGTATAAATGATACTTTAGTCGCGACATTCGTAATAGATACAACTATCTATACAATAGATTTCCATTTTAAAATGTAAATGTTATATAAATAATAGGTTTCGGTTGCAAATGTGACATTATATATTCAAATGGATGGAATACAGAAAGCGGCACTCACTGGTGGTTACAGTTCGCTGTCTTCAATCAGCGAAGCGCCTTCTCGACACTGTCAATTGAGGTTAATTCGTATGGAGACTGGCCAGGGATCTCTTGATAGTGCCCCTACATTATTTATTTGTTCAATAAGCTAAATGGCCTAGTAAATAACCTTCATTTTAATAAACAAATTGCTATTTTATATCTTCCTATTTAGAGTTTATTTTCGTAATGTTATTTAGCATATAAAGATGATCGTTATTTGGCAGTAGTTGCATATTATATGTTTCTTTTACGATCGGCGGTGTTAACATAATCTTTAATGTTTTATCGACGCATCCTAACTGAAAATAGTGTTTATAACAAAGACAACGAACTCGTAAAATGTGCGTTAAATAACTTGAACTTGCAGGTGTCTGTTTTTTTAGTTACAGTTTTAGAGTTACAGTCTACTGATGAACAGTAGGTACAGACTGTAACTCTAAAACTGTATTGACAATATATAACACGTAGAATAATCAAGATGTTATTTGATTTTATTCAAATTACGAATAATTTATTCATTTAAATAGGAAAGTTGACATTGAATAAGACACAGGCTTTACTCCAATCAATGTAAATTTTATATGAGAAGTGATCGGGACCTGAAGAAACTCAGGCAAATATTTCATGATAACTCTTCATATGTTGTCACATAATTAGAAAGATACAAGTGAAACTTGAGTTAAATAAGCTATTCGCGTAACTTAAACAAACAGACAGACAGACAAAAATTTTAAAAATAGATGTTTTCGTATAGGCACCTTATATACTTTTATATATGCATTAGATAAAAAGCTGTTATTTTGACATTACAAACAGACACTTCAATTTTATTTATTTGTATAGATATAATTACATACGAAAACATCTATTTTTAAAATTTTTGTCTGTCTTTCTGTCTGTCTGTTTGTTCCGGCTAATCTCCGAAACGGCTGAACCGATTTTGACGAGACTTTCACTGGCAGATAGCTGATGTTATAAGAAGTAACATAGGCTACTTTGATTTTAGAAAAAGAATAGGTTTCCGCGGAGACCAACACTTTTTAGTTAAAATCTACGCGGACGAAGTCGAAGAAGTAACAGCTAGTCTGTAATATAATTACCAAAATATTACCTCACTTTACTTAGATAATGAATCTATTTGTATAATTAATGTATTTTAAAGTGAGGTGTTACAATACTTGCGTTTGTATCGGAAACAATCCAACCAGAAACTCATCGATAACAGGAAGTAAAATCATAAGAAATTAATTGTTAGCGGTTTATTAATGACGTCCGCCACCTGTGTAATGATTCAAGACATTTAGGTAACGAATCACGGGAAAAGGAAAGAAATCGTGTTTTTCAATATCTACGTTTTAGCACGTTACCTAGGTATATCCTTTCGACATAGTCTTTATTTATTTTTATATTTTTATTCGTACAAATGGCTTCGTTGGTAACTTTAATCGGTATTACATGTAATATATTAGTTATTCGAAAATTGTAATTTCTAAGTAGTCCAGAAAAGGTCAGCAGCATCACAAATCTTATAATGTTCCCTATAGATGGCCACTATCGTGAGACTAAAATTCTAGATATGACGGATTTGCGAATGACGTGCACATCACGCAGATTTTGGCGCCTAGATGAACTCTACAAGCATGCCCCGACTAAATATATTATGTAATGTATAGACTTATGTATTAGATTCAACGCTTTTGTATTAAACATAATGTATATCAATAGCCTCTGTTGCCTCCATACGTCTGAATGTTCGAAACGATGCTATAATAATAAATAGGACTAGGTCATGCAAATCTGTCTACTCTATTAATCGGTGAGTTTAACAAAGTTGCAAGATAAATTCAAAAAGTTTGTAGGTACTAATATTATGTGGAAAAGAATTAAAACACACATCGTTCTCACATGTTAGGCATTTGCGGCGTGTTGTCGTGTATATAGGCATTTTATCTACTTGCCTTTGCCTAATACATTTTCAACGTAAAATTGCATTACCTAATATATTTTTTTAGTCAGTTTATATTGTGTATGGTGGCAGATAAGCTAAAGGCCCGTTTCGTGGTGAGCAGTCGCTTATGGAACTGGCTATGTTTTGCAGAAGCAAGAGAACACAGCTAAGCGGCTGCGTACCGTAATGAAAGGGAGAAAAGGAACAGCTATTCTGCTAACTGGCCCACTCATTATGTGGGAAATACCAAATAATACAGAACTGCCACCTGGAGTAAAGGCAGGTGAATTGAATAGAATGTCAGTACCTCGAAAAGGATAGGGTGTGTGTGTGGTGTTTATGATGACTCGAAGTCGGGGTCGCATACCCGATTCACCTGCATTGTCGGATTATAGAAGTTTCTTTAGACCATAGTAGTAAATATGGAATGGAAAACCGTTAGGTATTTGTATATACTGACAAATAAACATATTTTCTGCCATTACTGCCGTAAAATTTTCTATAAAGTATAAGCAAACTAATGAATAGCGAGTGAGGATATGCCTTATTTAATCCATTGCATAAGAGGTACCTATCATATTTATTGATGACCAGCACAATCATTCTTCAGTGGTGTGCACTTAATGTTGCTTCTTTAGTAATTCTTTAGCTTAATAGGTAGTAGGTAGTTGGGTATTAGGCAACACAAAACAAAACTACCAATTCACAAACTGTGTTGTATTCTATCTGTTCCTAATTGTTACTACATTGTCATGACTTGTATATTTATTGAACGTTTCTAACGCGTTGTTGTAACGAACTGAACACTGCGCAGTTTCATCTACTCAAAGATAATCGAAACTTGTTGAAATGCTATTATCCATTATTTATATGAAATATAGTAAAATGATTATACAGAAACGGGCGTATAACCCAAAATCGCTGTGCGATTGTAATATCAATTTATCTTGTGAGTCTGATCGTGAATAATTTTGGAACTATAAAAGTATAATCTATACTAATATTATAAAGCTGAAGAGTTTGTTTGTTTGTTTGGTTAAAGCTAATCTCAGAAACTACTGATCCGAATTTAAAAATTCTTTTAGTGTTGGATAGCTCATTTATCGAGGAAGGCTATAGGCTATATAACATTACGCTACGACTCACGGGGGCGGCGCAGTAATCATAAACCTGGGTGAAACCGCGGGCACGTCTAGTTCTATTATAACTCTCTGGAATTGACGCTTATGGAAATAGAACGACAAATAGTAAATTGTGTAAACTTAAACGTCAGCTAAGAAGGATTAAGTCGTCGATGTCTGGTCGTTTAACTTGGAGAAGAGGGCTTTTATCAATGAATAACGTACGTTAATACGAAACCCGTTGAGCAACTGTTGCGTCACCGCCAACGGTTGCCGACCTTGGCAGGAAGATTGCTACGGCTATCCGAAATTACATAAGTACCTACTGAACGTGTAAATTATTTGTCATCTTTAAGCAACCAACCAAACCTCCGTCTGAAACAAACACGGGTTGACATAACAATTCTTTAGAACAACCAACGTTACGTTGACAAACTATAGCAAAATATCGTTTGACATGTTGCCACTTCCCAAAGTGGTTTATCCGTTATACTGTATACAAAGTTGAGTAGTGAGTTGTTGAGCACGGAAGGAAGCTCTACAAGCCAGGATTGTGCCGTATCTATTCAGGAAGCGCATCACAAGCGCATCAACTTCAAAATGGATTAGCCAGAGATCAAGCTCATGTTACATCGAACTGTAAACAACATTGTGCTTACACATACAACATAATGTAAACGAAGTAGCAAGCGCAACACGGTGGTCCACATTGACTCGACAAAAAGTTAAGATAACGTCGTCGTCGTCGTGGCCGGTTGACCGCTACTCACTATGAGTCATCTGAGGCCCATACGGTGTTTACCTTAATGACAGTTGTTATCAACAATACAATAGTGTAAAACAGCATAACACGAATTTCCATTCGACTCTCTACGCATAGTTTTGCTTTCTATTTTATAATTGGTTTCGCTTTGGCATTTTTGTGTGATTTTCGTCACAGTTGATTAGTAGGTAGCTGTAGAATAGGTATCATTAGCATGACAATAGCTGAGAATGGAGGTCGGAGTTCATACCGGCGCCCTTAAAATCCAGTGCTGCGGCACTTAATGTGGCGTACATGTATAGGCGCAGGCGAGAGGCAAACAATGCGCCCAACCCACGCAGTATATTTGCTTGTTACGACCGTCGTCTGTGAAATTTGCTCTTGTATTGCCTACGTACCCATTCTGGTTAGTAACCATAGTCATACGTATCAAATGGTATCGAGTAGTTGGCTTGTACTTATTGTATAAACCTGGTTCGTTCTGTATCACTAGGATTTCGGTTAGTCGCTCGTGCTGTTGTTGTATAAAAATGGCATGTTTATGATAATTAGGACATTAAATAATATGTATTAAGTATAATGGTTGATGGAATTCCAAATCTAATAAAATCGCGAAAATAATCACGTTTTGGACATGTGACAAAATGGCGCGCTTCGCTAATATGTTATCTTGTGTGTAACGAACTAATTTTTGAGTTGTTAGTGCAACCTACTTATACCTACATGCATCTTAGCCATCTTAGCACAATAGATGTGCAAACAAATTTTAGATCCTTGACCGTATTTACAGCCTAATAAATAAAATCTTGCCCAAGGCTGGGCGGGTGCGTCGATGTTCATTCCATGCTTGTAGGTAGATATCGAATGTCTTCCGATCAAGTATGCTCTTATAACGGCTTGCTACTGAGCCATGTGTGCGACAGATGCTTCCCTTGAGCCTTCAAACTGTTTTAACGTTCCGTGTAGGTACGCAGTGGTACGCAAACTAATGAACGCGTGTTATTTATGTGTCTACACCATTATATTTTGATAATTAGTACTTGTAGCATTTCATCTTCCACCACGTTTAATTAGCTCGTTATTGTGTTTATTGCACAAAATTAGTTAAAAGCACTAAAGCACTCATCTAATGTATAGTCTTCGATTGGTATTAAATAATTATTTGCCGAGTGTAAAAATCAAATTATCAATATTTTCCTTATGTATAAGAAGGAATTCTTAAACACTAACGTGTTTAGAGGTCATATGTGGCATAATCATTACTTACTTCATTCCGTTGTGAGTTGAGATCATCACTATATACGTGATTGTCCTTTTTGCGCGTGATTTACTCCACCACCTATAATATAAATTTTAATGTCTAGAATGGAATACGCATGCAGAATACGAAACTATGGAAACGTTAATCAAAGCTGTTGTATGCAAAACGTTTTAATTCTTGTAATAGCAACTTTTTATAGCCACACTGTGTGATTTTAATATTCGTTGATTGTAATTATGTAACGGCGGATTTGAACACTGCCTATCACAAACCTGTTCAGCATACTTTCTACAAATAATATTTATGTGTATAGTTTTATATACATTAGTTATAACTTCCTCCGTTTTCAATGTTTACTATCTGCCTAAGGTTATCTAAAGATTGGAAGCTAGTGTCAGTGTCAAAGATAATAATCCTCCAATATTTTAACAACAGTAGGTACGAATGAATGGCACATTATAACGAATAAAGACTGGTTAATCAGGTTTTAAAAATGTAGTTTTGTACGTGAAATTACTGTAAATTACTGGTTGATTATCTTACCTACGTAATAATTTTGTGTAACGAACTACCGACCCGAGAGGAATGGACAAACTAAATGAAAAGTAGCAGTAGCTCGAAACTAGTACCTACTTTGTTTAGTTATAACTTATAACCCGTCACATAATAACTTGAAGAATGGTCATAGAGTCTGTTTGCTTCCTTACAAACACAAAAAAGCTTTTACATATTCACATTATGTTTCAAATGTAAGAAAAGAAGTTTGAAAGGTTTCATTTTTACTATCTTTAGACAGTTGTATGAAAAATAGTTCAACTAGCGGCCAATTTCCACACAATTCATTAAGGTCATAACGTACCTACGTTTTCTTTGAAGGCAGTCGTGGGTTTCAGTTCGAGTACGGTTAATAATCATCATTTTATTGCTTTTCTAAACAATCGATTCTCATATGTTCCACCGTGTCGGCTGCGACTTGGAACACAACCGTTAGGGCCATGATCTCATTGTACACGTGTTTTTCGTATTTACACTAGTTGATGTTGTAAGTCAACAAAAGTTAGGGAATTTGTTCAATATATTTACATAATAATGAGTGGGGACTTACTCTCTGTGGGAAATATGCGAAAATACAGGAGTACTTGAATAAAACCTGTTTTAAAACCGAGTGTTTTGGTACAGATTTTCATAAAGTGTCCTCACGGCTATTGATATAACTAAATGTGAGAAAGACTATTGAATAGATGCAAAATATTTGCAAAAGGGACATTCATAAGAACTTACTACATAAGCAAAATTTTTTAATGTCAATTGCAACATGATGCGACACTAATTGCAATTTACCATGTAATACAATGTACCTACATGAATAAATTAATAACAATGCTTTCTGTGTAGCCAAATTGAGCCAGTACGTACCGTTACCGATTCAGAAATGCTATAATCACGACTATTGTTATGCAGTTGCATAGTGCCGAACTTTATTTACAAACGTCAGTCAACGAACACTGGGGCAGGGTTATTGAAATGTTACGAAATGACCATGAAATGAAAATAAGTATTGTGACGGGCGCTGTTACTACGGCCGCGGCCTCGGCAACCAAAGGCTACACACCACAACAAACAGGTCGTTGATACGCGAGCGAGCGTGCGTTGCATTTGCCCGAAAGAGAAGGATATATAAACAGAATGTTGTCCTGCTCTCTAGTAGACCAGACGATGGTTCTCAAAATTTTCTTGAAGAAAGTTATGCGATTTTTCCGTAATATCTACCATCGAATTGACGATCATATCACTTGATCAGCGGTTATATCACTTGCTCTTTAACTTATATTGATGTGGCTGAAGTTATAACGTAGAATAAAGGTCAATAAACTAACTAGGCAGTCTAGCTATAATTTAAAACTCACAACTAAAAACTATTTAGATACGTGAATATAAACGCAGAAAAAGAAACATTTAATGTCGCTCCCTTATTGTGTAACATTAACAAAACTTTGAGAGCTTTGGAAAAAAAGTAAACGATGCAAAGCTGCGAGTGTTCACCGCGCTCCCCTCCGTCTGAGACGTTTGGTTGTTCGATTGGCGCCCGCGATCGCCCCCTACATAATTTACGACTTAACCCGTATAACGACATGACCTATCATTATTCGAACACAGCTCATACAAGTAGCTTAAGACCCGGCTCGACCGGCCTTTTTTCATTAGCTTTACAAATACGTAATACCCTGTAATGGATGGTTCTAAGTTTATAACAAATGGTGTCCAGCAGCCGTTAAACAACTATACTGTCTTACTGTACATTACCATATCTAATAGCTTTATATTAGTTGTAATCAGTTTGCGCTACTTACACCTTGGTGGCTTAGTTACACCTTTCCTATACTGGTGGCCCGTTAAAACTTTATGTCAAAACCGAAAGCGATGCAATTACTAATTGACTTTCATAACTAATTACTTATTATAATCATTGTTATTTTTTGTGAATATCGTTGATATCTTCTATATCAGTTAACCTAGACTCGGAAGGGTAAAGCACTTAAGTCAAATCTTTACGCAAAAAAAAATCTTTACAGAGCACGGTTTTAATCTTTTGTGTAAAAAAAAAAACTATGCTTTTTGTTTTTATGATTATTTATTAGATAATTACAAACTACTAACACATTAAATTATATATTTAAAGCCTACTATTATTATTACCGGAAGTATCGGACTTAAGTTCTTTGGAGCACAAAGAAATTGCGACTTAAGTGGTTCTTACCGTGTAACAAAATACATACTTAGTCTTATCTTAATTTAGTTTACAAAAATAAATATATGAATAATTTGAAATTAAAATAATGCTAACTAACTAAATTGTCTATAACATAGCTTAACATACTAAAACTCAATCATTCATTCTTTTCCGAATCTTGTAAATCTGCATCAACGTTCAATGTATCGGCGGCAGTGACTAAGTTTGGTAAAAATTGTGGAAACATTCTGGTATTAGAGGTAATAGTGATATTATATCACATTTTTGTCAACACTTATTGGTACAGGCATGGTAGTTATAGGCAACAAGGTGAATTTTTGTTCTCGCTGCGTGATCCGTTTGTAATTAATGCTTTTAAAATTATCATCTCTAGAAAGAGATGTTTTGTATTTTATAACACCATAGTCAGCGTCATAACACAACCACTTCACATGATGCCATTTAAAAATATTTCTGTCGTTATCCTTCTTTGGAGCAATCAAGGGTCCTTTTAATAGACTAGCATAATGAAAAAAGCGTAATTTTGTTGCTTCGTCAGTAGCTACATTTATTTTCATTTTAAAGAGGTCGCAATTGAGACAAGTGTCGACTTTTGGTGTTATGAAACTTAAATTTAGGCAGTGGAATTGAATATGATTTATTTTACCACTTACAGGGTTTTGATGTGATGCTGAATACAGCGAATACACTTTTGATATGGTCAAATAAGATAGTAAATATTTCCGGTTGCTTTTGCGTCTAGTGTAGTGGCTTTCATACAATGAAAACGAATTGATTTGATTAATGATCTTTTGAATTTTTTCTTCGGTATGTTTGTTTGACGGTGTTGTCTTTCCACGTTCGTCAGTCTTTATAATTCCACTTGCGCTGTTTCGTTTTTTGAACCCTATTAATTTTATAAAGTTATCAGTAATTGATAGGGTTTTTACAAAACAACTTTGACATACGGATATTTTTTCATTATTTATATTGAAATGGTACTTGTAAGTGTACTGCCTGGATTTCTGCTTTGCAATATCTTCTGTTCGACGTCGCTTGGTTTTTTTTCTTGGATGGTTATCAAAGATGCAATAAATGCTGCTCTTAAATTGTAAGATCCGAGATCACAAACCTCTTTGTGGATTACAGCACGCTGCTCCTCAGTTATTTTCTCCCGACGCTTATTTTGACAGTCAGGTAATTCTGTCATCTCACGTTTTCCAACCTTTTTCCAGAAACTGTAACATAAGCCTGACCAAGATTTCTTATTAATTTGTTCTCCCGCTTCCTTTTTCTATAGCCCATTGATTTAATTCGTTATTGTAAAGAGGCTTCTTCGATATTTTCATGAGTATTATATGTTGCCGATGATTATATATGTATATTATGTAGATGTATCAGGAACGGCAAAATCAAGCTCTTCGTGTTGTGTGAGTAAATTTGGACTGTCCGGAAAGAAAGTAGGATCGGCAACAGAATCGTCACTAGAGAAGTCACCTAGAGTTTCATCGAAGGATGTTTGTTTTTGAGCTCCATATGTACTTGCTTGGGGATTATTATAAGGATCTTCGTCACCTAAAAACAAAAAACAAGATAAATAAAAACATCTACTATTTACCAATTGCATCATGACGGTTAGTAAACAGAAAATACGGTAAATAAATTGTATACAGTAGGTATTGTAACCGCAAATAATATAATACTAAGATTTCACATATTGTATAAATTGAGAAGAAAAAAAACATACCTGCACTTTCATTATTTAGGGCGAGATTCAATAATTTCCTTGCTCTGGAATCCATTTCAACATAGTTGACGACAACATCACAGTCACGTAGAAACACAAACAGCGACTAAAAGATGAATATGGTAACACTTCAACTCTCAAAATGTTTGCTATCTATTAATTAAATAAAATGCAAAAAAAGAGGGTAGACGACATACCTACCTACCCTTTACTAAGTATAATAAATAATCTACTACTTAATTACCGCCTATAACTTGAAAAATATACTTAATCATATACAAAATAGCATTGATACTCTAATTCGGTAAATGCTTTGTTGCAATTCTAATCAAACTAACGAAAGCAATTATATGCAGATATTGTGAAAACATACATCCGAATTGAAAACCTTCTTCCTTTTCGAATTCCATTAAACCTCACATTTATATGCCACTCACTGTCAGTCAGTGAGCCCTAAACATGTATGATTTATTATTACTAATTACGAAGAAGCTATGGTTGTTGACCACGTCTGTTTAGTATGTGTAAGCATTGTCCGTATGTAGGCAGCCGGTTACGCTATTGTGTTGTGTTGCAGATGAATAATGCAGTACTCGTAACTCTTGGTTTTATGATCTAACTCATCGCCTATAAATCACAACACTATAATGTTGATAATAGATAAATATGACGTTTTAAAGTTCAAGTTCATTGAATTGCGTTTATCATGATTGTATATTACAATATATTAAAAAGGCTTTTCGAGTGGTTAATCTGAATTGAACGATGGTATGAGATTATGAAATCTTTATCCGAGAATCACGAAAGAGATTATATTGGCAAACCAGCCATCATAAAATACAGCTATAACCATCAAAAACCAAAGACAAATTGATGCTCTTGCCGTTCGCGTTCGTATTAATGTGTTTATTTATATTAATGAAGTATCTTAACCACCTTCAAAGTTTCAGAAATTCATTGTATAAGTAGGTCATACATTTATTTTTGAACGTTAATACATGTATTTCGTTTCACTGAGTCCGGCCTGTGTTAAACCCTCAATGGACTTATTTATTTATTTATTCTCACATACAACTATTATATATGACACGTCTCTAATATCGTACCAGGCTTAGACCTAAACATTATTATTAGTAAGAGAAAATATTTTGGTAAAACTATGACAGAAATCTGTAAAAATCTTAATATATTCATATTTACCCTTAATCCTAATTACCGTTTCTGTTTAATCCTCTTTTTATGTTAAAGTAGCCTCTGTTTATTTTACTCGGTTGATTTTTGTAGTACAATTTGACCCTTTACAATCTGTATAAGTAGGTCATCTAAATGTTTAATTTTAAAATAAATACGTGATCGATGTTCCTCCATTTAACGGAGTCTTATCAAGTCTATAGCTATATACTAGTACGAAGCGTATGAGCGTTTATTCTTGACATAGAAAGCTGATATCATAATATAAGGCACCTTGTCTTTGAAACAAGGCGACATCAGCAATATTTGTCTGCACATATTACGTACATATGGAAAACAAACAAAAATAAATTTTCATTTGTATATTAGTATTATGTACTTTGTAACTACGCATTATGCCAATATGAATAAAATTATGCAAAATATAAACAGAAATTCTTAATATCGAATTCTACAAGTTCTTTTGCTAGATTGACCAGTTTAACATGAGTATTATAGGCATTTGGTAATTCGTGTTTAGCTTTTGTTATACAACATTATGATACTTTATGAAGTGGATGACTAGAACGGTTTTATTGAGCCGGATGTTGAAGCACCTTAATGGATGTCCAAAAATAAATCTCATTCATATTTATATCAGTTTCTTTACGGGTCAAGTGTCTTTGCCCCATTAAGAGTATTCTTACAGCAACATGTGTATAGCTCGTATATTCTGAATAGGTTCTCTCGAACATACCCTTTAAAATTTCTGCCGTCAATGATTTCGATTACATACATTATAGCTACGGAAGTACCAAAGCACGATAGACGTAAGTTAAGACGTGTATTTTGCAATTTTACGCTTTCCAGATAATAAGGAGGAGGAAATGTAGTTCTTAGTGCAGTATTAACGCACGTTATTGTGTTGTTTAACCTTGACTTGTTAGTGATTATTAAAAAACTTTGCAAACGCTGAAAATGTTTTCCCTGGAGACATGAAAAATATACCCGACATGGCAGTGACGACATCGCCGACGTATCATGGCTCACCAATACACGATGGTTTCGCCACTATTCGAGCGCCAAGAAGCAGAATTAAGATTAGAAATTTAGTGGAACCAAATCAAAGCATCAATCTACCTCAAAGACACTCCGAGTATTTCACGCTAAATAGGACACCTAAAAATAGTTTCTTAGATAGCAGTTGTGGAGTACAGTATGTAAATAATGATTCAGCGGGTACTACGTTTGTTGATAAACCATCAAGACTGAGCTTTACGGAGCCCATTTATGCCAAAATAACACCACCACCATCAAAATGCAATTCCCCAGTGAAAAGTCGAAATGGAAAGCAAGAAATTCATTATGATTCTATAGACACTAAGCCGCGTAGGCGTTTAAAAAGCTTGCAACTACCATCGGAGCAGGACGTAAGTACTGGGGAAAAAATTGGAATCTCGAACTTGAGTAACGGCGAGCGACAGTCGTATGAGCAGCACGTAGCTATCCAGGATGGCGGGGAGCAGCATTCCGTGCGTACGGACTTTACTGGTTCATCCATCGACTGTAGAAGGAGCCACAGCGATCGAGATAATTGCTCGGAAACGTCCTCATACTTCACAGATAACGACAGGCCTATATCGAGTTACAGTGACAATTCGACGATACCGTCCACGGACACTGAAGATGTATTAAAAGATTTACCAAATAAATCCAAATTTCATAGATCGCCGCAAAAGTATGCCACATTAAATTCACGACGGCCTAAATTTATAGATCTAAAACTTAATAACATGAAAGAAAACCCGTTGTATGGCAGCTTACAACGAAACAGAATAGGTTATCATTCAGAACCAAATACACCTTTGAATTATGAACACGCTGACTTACATGGCGAACCTACTATTCTTAGTGAGGTGCAACAAATACCACGAATGCCGCTGCAAAATAATAGAAATGGTTTCAAGAGATCTGTAAGCGAAACAAACGGGTTTTCGAAACGGTTGAACTACAGACACTCGTTTAGTGCTGACTTTCGACCACAAAGAAGACCTCATAAATGCTGTGAATGCGTAACTGGCATTCCAGCAGATGAAGATTCAGAACAAATATCAACGAGACCTTTGTCAAGGACTCTAGGGACTTTATATGAGTCGCAAGATTCAAAAATTGGTTGCCAGACAATCCTGCGAGCGAAACCACCGGTGCCGTGGTGGGAATTGGCTATCAAAAAGTCCCGTTATAAAAGTTGTCCAATTTTAGAAGAGGTAAGTTTTTATGTTATTTGTATCTATTTTGAATATTGATTCAATTTTCATATATATGTTGACAGAATAAGCTCTATGTTCCAAATGATAATCCTTTGTCCTCGGCAATTCTTGAATATTGTATATTGAATTGAATATTGCAATCCTTGGCTTGTAGCTTTTAAAAATATAAGTAACAGCGAAACAACAAAATTGTTATAATATTTGAAAACTGAATTGATATAATTACATTGTGTGTTAAAAAGCAATTATGTTAATTCAGTTTTTCTACCAAAGAAATAGCATTATACCTACTACGATCCATCTGAATGTATATTTCGTTTGTCTTCAAAAAACAACGTGGGTGTGGTTTACTTCCCTAACTTCAGTAATAGGATGATAGATTGTGATAAAAGTACATACATATTTGAAACATAAAGTAGGGGGAATATTAATGAGTGACGTAGCGTGTTCACCTAACATCTCATGCGTAGGGTGTATCGTCCCCTCAGGTAGAACAGTCAGGGAGTGCCGTTTGGTTTCCCAATTTAACTTTAAAATATTATTACTTTTCTCTATTAATATGCTGCAAATGCCCTTTATGCAAATCATGACGTACGCACTTTTCTATAAATGTAATCAAAGTAATCACAGTTCAATTTGAATCGCTTTCTAAATCGTTCTTCTTACTATCCGAAACGTTTGAACAGGTGTTTGATTAAAAAACAACCTTCCGCACTGATGTGAACCTTTATTATATACAACCTATATTATAAACGATCAAAAAAATGTTACCTGACTACTGAAGATTTATTGGAAAGGACCTTTATTACACTGACTGACGGTCAGGTGTTGACTTAATCGTTCCCAAATCTCATTCATGCGTTTATAAATATTTCTTCCCACGATACTAAAATAATCTTATTATGCAAGGTCAGATTTTTTATGGGATTCCCAGAACTATATGTCAAGAATAAAAGTATAATAGGTATAAATTTGTACTTGCTGGAGACATAGGCTTATTTATACGATTGCTATTAAATAGCACATTATTAGGTGGCGTTTCTAACAGAATTGTTATACAATTCCCTTCAAAGACAAAGTTATTCGTAAATCCAATTTTGGTCAACTTAATACTTGATATTGTTAAGAGGGTATGGGCCACACGGGTATCCAATGGAAAATTTACTATTGACATGAGTTTAAGGGACATCTTTGAACGTAGGTAGTCACACCCAACTATAAAATAGTAAAGCTTTACCTCAAATGGCCAGTAGTAATATTGAGAAAACACTACAAACAAGTCTTATAACGTTTAAGGAAAAGCTGTACATCAAACTGAAAAGACTTTAGTTAGGTTAGTTTTACGAGCGATTTTGGCCGAATACTTTAGTTAAATAGTTTAATTTGTACTATTTACCTCTACTGCAATCTTGTTAAACAAAATGATCCATGATAAAATCAAAATAAATGCCATAACTTAAAATATTAGCATTGATAGGAAAAGCGGGTATATCGGTATCAGCTGAAAGCCGGGACAATCAGATTAAAGCTCTATTAGAGAGAGGCACGATGGTAGTATAACATAAATATTCACGAGCATTGGTCCCAATACTATCAATAGCCAGTAGTATAGAATCACGTATAAGTACATTGGGATCGAGCGTGAGATAACTATCGTACCAAACGCCTGCGCGTCGCCTCTGATGTTGTCCGCGAAGGTGGTGGCCGCTGCGACCACGGCACACTTTCCTAACGCAACCGCATCCGCTTATACCATTTCTCTCAGGACTTGTTTCATACGCGTATTGTTTAAAGTTGCAACAATCTTTACTTATATCATTATTAACTTATTCTAAGTTGAATTATTAAATCATTTGTGTAACAAAATAAATTCCGTTTTCATTAATCTTTTTGTGGATTATCTCCCAGTTTATAAAGCAGACTGTGCAACCGGCTCCGAGGCTAGTTTTAAAATTTTAAAGGTATATATTGTTCAGCGTATGCATCGTTTACATACGGTAAACGATTGAAATACCGACTTCTAAAATATGGATGCCGAAAACTTTAATTAAACACATCGGCCTCGATGGCGTAGTGGTTAGTGTAACCGACTGCCACGCCTGAGGTCGCGGGTTCGATTCCCGCACAAGTCAAACATTTGTTTTCATGAACATGGATGTTTGTCTTGGTCTGGGTGTTTCTATGTATAATATGTATGTATTTACAAAAAAAAAAAAGTATATATGTATGTTTATCCATTGTCTAGTACCCATAGTACAAGCTCTGCTTAGTTTGGGCTAGATGGTGTTGTGTGTATGTGGTAGAATATTATTATTATTATTATTATTATTTACATAAGTACCGTAAAGTTACTAGCCAGTATCTTTACTACACAAGTAGTATTGTATAGACAAGCGATCTAGGCGGCCAATTAGTTGAGTTTCTACTGATTACATATTATATAGAGGCTACCTACGTACCTATATATTTTTAAAAGCAGAAATGGATTTTATCCTCACTCAAAGTTTATACCGCTCCCACGCGGAGCAATTACAATTACGTTTAAATGACACATAGACTTGCCGCAATGTATTCGGCCTTTTGATAAGTTTAATATGTAGCATCCTATTTCTTTCTAGATAGTTACCGCTTAAATAATATTAATTTAATGTTATCTGCAATAAATAGATAACTCTATCATTAGTATTAATATTTTGTAAAGAGAAATACTTTACTGGATACACAGAATTTCATGCACTCCAATGCCACCAGCTGTTTTAACAAAACTTTAAATAAAGCTCTTTTAATTTCTGACCTTACTGCAGTCGTTATTCTGTAAGCCGTCCACATAAATTGGCTGCAGACATGCAGCCCAGATATGTCCAAACCGAATAAGGAAGAGTGCACTTGAACAAATAATATCTGTGGTCTTGTACCAATCTGTTGTAAAAGACACTAGAGTGGGACGTAGAGTGGGCCTTAAATATGACTGGGGAAGCATGTAGGTAACACCTACTCGACTATATTATGTTATCGGTTGCGTTGTCCCTATACACATGTCGCCACAAAATTATATTGTTCAATTCTGATATCACCGCTACAATACATATCGCTGACTTTTAATATTATTAAACTTGTAAATCGATGCTTTTATGAGACAAGATTATTCATAGTTTCTTTTATTTATTTTGGTAGGTATCTTCTTGCTTTAGTGTAGAATCTTACGTAAGATGTTTAAAGGACATTGTCCACTTTTGGCCATCCGTGGACATGAGGTTATGAAAAAAAAATTCATGAATATTTTTATTTATTTTTCGTTTATGTTATTTTAAAAATCTTTGGGTAATCTCAAAGAAAAACATAGTTGAAAAAACATACAAACAAAACATAATGGGCCGTAGAACAGGGGGTTGCTGTGCTCACATAATAACCATAATAATATGGTTTTTAGGCTGGGCAAGGTATCAAGAGTACATTAATCTACCTGCCCTGTTTCTTGATCATATACTACTTACATAATATATGAGTCTGATTAATAAAATCTGCATGAAAAATATGTTGTTTTATTTGATTAATTACCCTTTTCAATAACATTTAGAAACCTATCTAAATATAAAGTCTGATACAATATAGGCTTAAATTCTCCTTTTTACTGATGTGAAGTACTTAATTGATATCATATTATTAGCTAAATGAGCTGTCCACGATTGGCCAAAGTGTCTATCGAAAGTGAACAATCTCTTTTAGACCTGCAATAAAACTACTACGTATTAAATAGTTGTAAATAATTATGTTTTCCAATAATAAGTATAGATTTTAAGAATAACCTTTGTATACCACAACTTAAAAATATCTTAAACTTGAATAGACAAATATATGTGTTAAAAATGTATTACTGCATTAGGTATTAAGACTTGTAATATAAAGTTTTTCGAAGGGAATTTTATATTCACTTTCTACTTACTTAGCAAATATTTTGTGTTTATCTAAATTTAAAATAAGAATGTTTTTTTCTTTAATCGCTAGTAATATACATAATTATATACTTAGAGACTATAGGTCACATAACATCTAAATATAAATGTCCGTATGTACATGTCTAAATTATATTTTTTATATCAACTGCTAAACCTGCTAGCCATTAAAAGAGAACAAAGAGATTCCTAGTACATATCTAAGTACTACTATTAAGTCTATATTTTTTCTAACAACGTTGTGACCATCTGCCGGCAAATTAGAATAAACAGAACTCTGTAAACCGCCAGTACCGTTCACCTGCGTTCTAAAGAAGATAATTTTGTCCATTTGCGAAAGCTCCTGCAACGTCAAAGCGAGGCGACGGATACATTAAATATTTCACAGTAAAAACTCTCGCGCCGCGCACTCAACATAATTCTTTCCATACAGAGGACTAGCAACTATTTGATCGTGTCATTAAGTTCTTAAAGCGCGGCTGTTTCCGCAGCTGTTGATTAATAATTAGTTTCCACCTGTCTGCGCATTGATATACTTTTATGGTACCATGGCTCTAAAAGAAACGTATAGGTTTATTTGCTTAAGCGACATTAATAGGTGTACAAATGAAAGTTAGCTTCCTTTACTGCGTGACACCTTTTAGACACATGAAAGTCGGTACGTCACTTCTTGTTATTATAGCTTCAAGATATTTGACGAGAAATGAAATTATAACTATTACTCACTACGTGACAATTTATATTTTATTGAACCTTAATTGCAGACAACTCATTGTCTTTAGTACGCGTACGGGTAAGGTGTCTCGTGCAGATCTATCAATAAAACGTTCACACACCGTAATTGACTAAGCAACATGCGTCGAGGCAGGTGGATTGTCCTATTAAAAAGATATGTTTAAATTATCATTGCCTTCACTCGAGTTAAATATAGGAGTCGCGTAAAGATAATGCTGCTTTCAGTTTAAATTCAGAATAAAATTACTTTATAGTGCGTGTAGCTTACTTTAGCCATATTTTTATTAGGGATTGAGGGCGTTACCCTTGTTTTAATTTCGCTGAGTGCATTCCTGAAACAAACAAAGGGTCCCGTGTCCAGGCTACACCCACACCACTATTAGCCGGATCCTGTCCTATAAAGCAATTTATTCGATGAGTCACTTTTACAGCTCATAATGTTTATACCCAATATTTACTACGACGTAACTAAAGAAAATGTGACGTAAGTAATTATTTAGTCGTCAAGGTAGTTGATAGAACCGGTTTTACATGACTCGAGAGCAATTCGTGTCATTATCGAGCTAAGGATGCCGAGCTGGATACATAATAATCTCACCCTGCAACTAACCGAAGATATTGAGAGAGATCTATGTCGGCCTGTGGTCGCCTCTGATTACTAACTAAAGTGAATAGAAATTACAGTTATGTGGATCAACTAACAAGCAGAAGTTATTCGCCATGCATTACATTTAAACTTACTATCCACGACTGAACAGAAAAGTAATTTATTTTACAGATAAATTTAAATGTAGTACATAAAAATAATACTTCGAATGTTAGGCTAGTTAAACATTAATAGATAATGTCATGTATATCGATATCAGTCAAAAAAAACAAAGTCTACTTATAAGTTGGTTATTAAGTTTTCATCTTAATTGAAATAAAAAATAAAAACACTATTTACAATGCCTTGTCTTATTACCTATATTACAACGCCGTTTGATATTTAGATGAATTCGAAATTAACAACTCAAGTAATAATTAATATATGCCACCACTCTCTTATCTGAACGTTTTCGTCATTTGTACGAACAGTTGCTCTGAATACCTACATACTTTACAAAAGGCTATAATATTTGTTTTGTCAGAATGGGTGTTGTATATGTAACGGCACCCGCGGCACAGGAAAGCCTATTGTGCTGTTAGGAGTATTAAACCATAATCGATGAGCTTGAGTAATGGTATCGCTATATGTTATTGAATTAGACGCAGAAAAATAAACCGTTGATACCTAATATTTTTTTGCTTTACCTTCTTACATTAACCGTGGTCAAAAAGTTTTAGGAAATTTTCTATTTATTATATTTTTAAAACATTATATATTATCCGTGTCTTTGGACTATTCCACTCGATCCAGAATGAAAAATATTTGCCATAGTCTACTGACGCTTACCAAGTGCGTGCTCAGTCTTTACACACTTTCAAAGACTGCGGAAGTCTTTCAGATATGCATTTTCCATTAACAGATAATTAACACTAAGATTCATCATCATTAATTTATACCATTGTTACAGGCGCACGTGGTGTCCGCTTTCGAGCAGAGCTTGTCGAATATGACGCAGCGGCTACAGCAGCTTACAGCGACCGCTGAGAGAAAGGTAATAAACACAGCTTAGTTTCCACCATTAAGTCACATTTCTCTTAATTCGTTTTATTATCTAATCATTGATCTTTTACTACATCTGTGCGATAATTTGCGCTTATACTTGTGAAAAATTTCTACTTAATCACTACTGTGACGAAACATAGTCAGCTGCTGTAATGGGAGAGATTAAGATTATTCGTTTACTAAGAACTGCTATTTAAAACTGGATTATTGAACCAGAAAGTTTGTTTTCTTCCTTTTGATAAACGAATACTGCAAAAGCTTTAGAATCATTTCATTAAAATGAGATCCATTTAAAGTCAGAACAATCTCTTTAAACGTATTTTATTATATGGAATCATCATTTACACATGATCGCCGCAAGTCAATAACAGTCCACTCCGAACTCCAACCGGTCTGAGCGGATACAAATTACTTTCTTTTAATTATATGTTTTATTGTTGTTATACATTTGAAAGAGGTCCGATACTTTTTGTTTGTTTTAGGACTCGGAGCTAACGGAGTTACGTCAGACGATCGAGCTACTGAGGAAGCAATCAATTCAGGCCGGTCTTACGACAGCGCACATGCAGTCCATGGGAATTCGGGCGGACGGAGTCAATGTCACCGGCCAGGTAAATAAAGTTCTCGGAAAATTATATGACACCTGTACTATCGTTAGGAACGTACACCTAGTTATATGAGTATGCAAATCGTGATACCTTTGCGGCAAAAAACACGTTGTTATGCCTTATTCCTCGGCAAGTTATTTAGTAAAAAGCTATGGTAAATTTTACTTTGTATTGGAGTTGATATAAACTAGGCGTTCCCAACAAGAGACAATCTCAATTTTCAATGAGTTCATTATATTAACACGTTCCCTGTCCGATGAACCACATATGGTACATAACAATTGATTTTCTATTGTGTCTATCACGGGACTGTGAATGGGTTAAAATACTATCTAGACACGCGGCAGCGTGTCAAGCCAAGTTCAAGCAAAGGAACTGGCTAGCCAGCGCCGAGTGTAATATTACACGAACCACTTGGTGCCACTTTTGACCCTTCTATAACTCAAAACCTCTTTAACGTAAACACATAAAACTACGTGTGTTTAATTATATCCATAAGGACATCTAGACGCCCAAATTTCATGAAGCTAGCTCAAACGGTTATAAAGATATGAAGGTCCAAAAGTCGTAAATTTTAGCACTGACTGACATATAGTACCTAAATCTAACCTACTTCCAGTTGACCTAGAAGGATGAAATTTGGAATCCAGCTCGGTAATTGTGTGTAAACTTAGGAAAAAATCTAAAAATAAAAAAATGTTAAAAATAGGGGGGTGCCCATATAAAAAAAAAATTATAGCGTTGGAACCGTTACAATCAGATATTTGAAACTATCCCAATATATGTATTATTATATTTGCTATATAACAAAAATATAAAAATAAAGTTAAGTCAAAAAATAAGTGGTGTCCCCATGTAGACAATAGCATAAAAAAGAAAACCATGCATCGGAAACGCAAGGAAAAACATTAAATCTCAATACCTGTCTAGTTTTCTTTACAAAAAGTACCCACCAAAAACATAAATGTAAAAAAGGAGAGCCAAGTTCAATACAAAAATTATGCTTGGCTGTGGGCTTCGCCGCAAAAAGAATGGAGATCTAAATGAGTGCCAAGTTCTATGCAAAATCCAAATATGTATTTATAGGAACAAAATAACATTATGAACAAGTATTAAACTCTATTTCTTTGCTTTATTGGATACCTATAACAATTGCTGTTATTTAAAAATGTGAGATCTTAAAGTAGGCTAGATTTGACTTCGGGCACGCCACGATCGTGGCGGTAAGTCCCGTGTTTGAGGAGTGGCTGGAGAGGCGGCATGGCACCCTCACCTTCCGGCTGACACAGGTAATGACTGGCCATGGTTGTTTTGGCCGGTTCCTGTGTCATATAGGCCGGCAAGAGACCACGGCGAGAGTTGTCACCACTGCGGCGACTGCCGCGACGTTGTTGAGGACACGGCGCTGCACACTTTGGCGGTTTGCCCCGCCTGGGCATCGCAGCGCCGTGAGTTGATCGCGGCAGTCGGATTGGTTGCCCTCTCGCTCCCGGCTGTAGTTCAGTCTATGATCCGGAGTGAGAGGTCGTGGAACGCCGTCGCCTCCTTCTGTGAGGAAATGATTTCCATCAAGGAGGCGGCGGAGCGGGAGAGGGAGGGTTTAAACCCTCTCCCCAACCGCAGAACCGGGCGCCGGAGGGCGCGGGACGACCTCCAGCCACCCTGAGGTTTGACCTGGGGGTGGCGGGCTTTGTGAGCCTGCCCGCCATCCGTTCAGCACCTGGTCCGAGAGGCGGCGTGCGTGTTCCCATGCGTGCCTCTGTGTCGTGTCCGTCTCCCCTCTAGGGGGGGACAGTAGGGCTTTTTTCTAGTTGTGACCAGTGGGTAGGTCTTTTCGTGTAGTGGCCTGCCGTTTCATACGGCGGGCCGTAACCTCGGCGGGGTCGCGACCGCATGTGAAAGTGATTCGCGCGGCTCCGCCGTACACCGTGGTAGGTTTAGTCGGTATTCCGGGAGGTCCATTTTATCGTTTTAACATCTTTCTGTTACCCCGGCGAGTCCGACATAACCCCTCCGCCCGCCCCCGCGGAGGGGTATGCGTCAAAGCATTTCCCCATGTAAAAAAAAAAAGGCTAGATTTGACTTGGCCAGTTTTCATTACATCAGTCATTTTATAAAGTTATTCAACATATATATGTCTAACCTACTTTATTATCTCACATTTTTAAATAACAGCAATTGTTATAGGTATCCAGTAAAGCAAAGAAATAGAGTTCATCATCAACATCGATTGACATAATAAATTTCTGTATGGCAAAGAGGCATATCATATACATATATATACCTATTGGCTGAATAAAATCGCAATAACCAGTCAAAACACTTGAATAAATGAATATTCAAATTGAATACTCATCAAAATCATACGATTTTGACACGTTGTTGAATATCCTTTCAGAAACCGGGTGTTACTTACCTAATATGTATGTTTTCTGTGGTAAAGGCCATAGTGATGTTAAGTTTTGATATAGTAATAGGGATCAACGGACTGAAATAATGTAATACTCACAATATGACAATGATATGCATAGCAGAAACTTAGCATCCATTCAGTCAATTTAAAACTAAATAGAATTAAATGATTCTATGAGCATGTGATTGCGTTGTAATGTCGCAACATTTTCATTTACATTTGTATTCTAATGTTGAAACTTTGTACCAAGTCCAATGTCATCTATCAATCACACCGTACATGTCTTGCAATGGGATTGACATTACCATATTGTAAATTGTACTTACCTAGTTACCAACATTATAAAGCTAAGCTATTGATATGGCGGCCTCTTTGCTTCCGCGGCGTCCCTGGTTTATCGTAAAATAATGGATTTAATATTGATCCAAGTTGTCTGTGGTATCGGAAAGTCTAAATCGAATAGACGGCAATAGACTTGTTCTTTATTGTATCTGGTCCTAAACATAAAAGACGTAAAGGCAAATTGATTGCCCTGATAGCGCAGTGGTTTAAGTGGTGGCCACACCACTGTTACTGCGCTGAGTGTCGTGGTTTCGATGTGCACACGGGACAAAAATTGCGTGTTTCATAAAAAGTTATTCTGAGTATGGGTGTTCCGTTGTTTGAATGTTTGTAAAATCCCCCGCGTCACGGGATTTATCCCAAAATAAAGTGATGTCTAAAATCTTTTCGCAAATAGTTAGCAAGACGAGTTCGTTATACAATATGTAGATGAAAATAACTGGCTTAGTATAAAACTATCATATTTGAGAAATACGCTTTAGAACCATTTTTTTTTACTGTTGTTGTGCTATCTTTTTTTAAAACACAACGATGCAAATTCTCCCTACAATATTGCCAATATCATAAAATTCGATGTCACTCTTTCAAGCCCTTTCTCATTATAAGTTCCTTTACAAAAAATGAATTTTCGTCATTGTCGTTATAGAAGAGCGATACATGTATGAGTATAGACTATTATTGACTTATACGAGTTCTAGAATTATCAGATGTACAGAATCGGGACGTTCGAGCTTCAATAAGCAGAAACAAATAAGGCAACGGTAACATTAGCATTAAATTGGCCGTCAATAGATCCGTCCCTGTTCTACATTCGAGACGCGCTGAGAATAAACATACGACATGAGTAACTGGCCTCTCATCGATATTAACTCTAGTACTTGCATCGTACTCTTCAAATCATTACTTGTAATAATAATGATAATTAGACAGAGAGAGTGATAAATATAGCAGGGAAAGGCTCTGAATTTAAAAGGTTGTTGTGAATGTTTACCAGAAACGTAATTAACATAACGTATGCATAAAATATTGTTTCATCACGCGTGTTTCCCAGAGTGGTTGGTAGGAACTACTACAGATTACCAATTGCTGGCATATCGCTGAGTGGCAGATATATATATGCTTGTTCTAGTTTAGTGTCAATATACTAAGTACATTAATTATCTTAGCTGTAGGTACAGAAATCTATTTTTATGAAAATATACCTTGTTTTTCCCACGTATAAGTTTGCGCTTATACTATTTGTAGTCGAACAGCCTGATATGAGACTATCCAGGTTCGACTTCGGTTGGATGAAGTGTTATTAGGTTTTATGTTAGGAAATTTCGAGCATCAGTACGGAGACAGGATATACATATTTATATGCCCGATAGATACAGGTTCGCTCCCTATTAATAATATCAGCTCTGCATATAAACTTCCCACTGCTGGACACAGGCCTCTTCTCAGTGTGAAAAGGGTTAGGCCATAGTCCACCAAGCTGGTCCAATGTGGGTTGGCGTTCCTATTTACGTGGGACTTTATATAAACATAGCTATACTCCATTTGGTTAGGTACTTAACTAAAGGTAAACAATCTTGATGTGTCTTTTAATTTAAAAACTCAGTTTAAAAATAAAATGCTGCTAAAGATGGCTTAGTGGATGATTCGCCCGAATTTAACTCGCCCGAATCGGGCGTATAGACACTTTAAAAAAAATTTTTTTTTCTGTAGGCAACTCGCACAAATTGTATTTTATGCAATGAAAAGTACAGTCGAGTAAAATATATCTAGTTGAATTAAACTAAGGGTAGTATTTAACAGCAAATCAAAAAATCTTCCTATTGCATTAAAAAAAAGCGTATCCTAATAAAAAATACTGATTGCACAGCAAAATAATTACCTTAACATCAATTTAAGTTCGTGACGCATTGCTATTTATTTAAAAGAAGAGCTTCAATTATTGTAATGACGGGGAATATCAGGAGGAGGTAATTTTGTTTGTTTGTTTGTGTAAATAAAATGTTTCTAGAACTCATCGGCCGCTGCCGCGGCACGCTCGCTTCGCTCGCTCGGCTCGTGCGTTGTATGGTCGCAGTTCTAACCTAACCTAACCCACTATTTTCTTTTGGGTAGTATGTTGAGATAGTTTTAAAATGCTTATTGGGAAAAATGTTGCAAGAAGTTATATTGTTACGGGTGTGAGTACGTCAAAATACACTACCCGTGTCACTTCTGTACTTGACTGTACTTTTCTTAACTTCACTGCAATAAATACAATTCGTGCGAGTCGCCTACTGAAAAATAATATTTTTTAAGTGTCAATTCGCCCGATTCGGGCGAATCGTCCACTATGCCCTAAAGATCAATCTAAATACAACAATAATGATTACTAAATCAACTGAACCGTTAGTTTAAGCTGTAGTTTATTTGTTTAATATGTATGTGTTTGTGTAAAAAGTCACGTCAAGATTGTTTACCTTTAGTTAAGTACCTAACCAAATGGAGTATAGTGAAATATGAGTCTGATACATCTCTGCCTACCCTTTACACATATAGTGATGTGAGTCTTTGTAAATGACCCGCTATGTTAAAGTATCGTGGTGGTGCATTCCCACAATATGTTCACAAAAACATCAATGAAATTCATCAATCATTGACACGTACACAATGTCCCATTCATTAAAAATGTTTTTGTGTCATTGAAATTAATTTACGGTTTTGAATCAATCATCTTAACGTGAATGTGTAACGAACCCTTAATCAACGTTGTATTTTAATAATGAATGCTTTTAAATGTTGTAGGTAGGTACTTTAAAATTGTTTAAATGGCTGCCTCACTGCTTTAAATGATAATAATACCGCCGGCCGTGAGCCTTGTGGTAATTTTGCCGGTAGCTCAAAGTGTAATTTTCTCATTACCAACTTTGAGTCTGACCAAACTGGTAATAAAATCCACGTCACGCCTCGGAAAGCGCATAAAGCAAACATGTACTACAATCAATATAGAGAATCAGCCTAATAAAATCTGACTACGTCAGAGGCTTCCGAACGGCATTATAAACTCTGACAATAGTTTGACTAGATAGCCATATGATAGAGAGAAATTATTGTTCAGTTGGGTAATACAACACGTTGTTCTAGGACCCACCAAACGCTCAATCGCAGTCGTCTCCTCAACGCGGTCAAACTGGGAACGGTGCGATCACGAGGCACTTGTCAACCGACAGCGTTTCTAGTATCAACAGTCTCAGTAGCGGCTCTTCTGCGCCGCATGACAAGAAGCACAAGAAGAAAGGATGGGTAAGTCATAACAATTTACACAAACACCAGACCACATGCATTGCTAATACTGTAGTGTATCCATCACTTTAATATTAGAGTTTACGCAACATCCCTTTCGAACTATTTGAGTCGGAGGATTATGTCTCAAGTGGTAGTTTAGATTAATTTTAACCGTACATAATAACTGTAATGTGTTTTTACACAATCGTAACACAAGTGTTTCATTAGAACACAAAAACATTATTTCGTAAAATAAACACTCACAACTGCTCATATTTACATAAATCGTACAGCAGTTCTAGTGATGCAATCATTTAACCACTGTTCAAACATGTATTATTACATTTATTACTAAACAAAAACTATTTGTCCGCACATAAAATCTTAATTTGTACGGCAAATAGAGTAAAACTAATATATTGTTACATAATAGCTGCGGTCATCATTCACGAAAGCTTTCTCGCGGAACGCGAAGATATCTAAGACGGCGAAGCATTCGTCCCTGGGGCAGCTGTCGTCACAAGACAGCTCCTCAGGTTCTCATCACTACGACGACCCGCACACGATCCGCGAGGGAAGCAACGAGAACAGTCTGGAACATTCGCACGAAACGCTCGATGTTAAGGAGAAGTGCCCCGCGGCCAACACGGAAGAACAGACCAAAGGTGAGACAACAAATGTATCGGACAAAATAAACAATAGATTGATTACTTGTTGAGGAAATAACGCGAGAGAAATCATTTATTACACGCTTTCGAAATATCACAGTCGACTCTAGTTCTATATACTTACTGCTATAACAGCGATTGCTTGCATAGGAAGCCATTGAGTCCTACTATTCATAACTATAAATGCATGTTTTTAATGGAAATGTAAAATTGTATACAACCATCACGATCCAGCATTTGATCCAATTTAGTATAAAAATAGCCAGAATACTGATATACCTCAGTTCACGTGACAAACATTCAAACGTTCAGTAACAACTATTTAGTACTACTTATTCAAAGAACGCGAACAAAGTTACGTAAAACGGCTAATAAAACATATCCCAGTAAACATGAAAAATAACATTAATCACTGCCACTTAATTCTCTTTCAATGTCCTTATACTTTCATGGTTCGCCTTCGCAGTCCAACATTAACCTTTATTTTAGGGCCAAGGTGTACCTACGGTTAAGTATCGATTTATGTTATATAGCTTCATAAAATAAATTATACTATGTACCGCTAGTGACCAAAGTTGTTTGTTTACAGATAAGCCCGACGATTCTGGTTTAGTAGATGAGTTGAAGAGGCAATTGCGAGAAAAAGATTTGGTGCTAACAGATATACGTTTGGAAGCTCTCAGCTCAGCGCATCAACTGGAGAGTCTTAAAGACACTGTGATCAAAATGAGGGTGAGTAATCATTTCTTTTCAATTTGTGTAACACTGCACGGATGGCGTAGTGGTCTAAGTGGTCGCATCGCCACTGCCACTGCTTCGAGTGTTGTGAGTTCGAATCCCACACGAGACAAAAATTTGTGTGATCCATAAATGTTTGTTCCGAGTTTGGATGGTCTTTGTGTCCGTTTGAATCTTTGTAAAGTCACCCCAAAACTTCCGCACTGGATATAATACAGGAATTATTCCTAGTGCGGGGAAAAATAAATCTTTTGATTTAGCTATAAAACTAAGTTATTTATCTATACATCTATACAAATAAATAAAATTGAAGTGTATGTTTGTAATGTCAAAATAACAGCTTTTTATCTAATGCATATGAAAATATATAAGGTACCTATAGGAAAACATCAATTTTAAAAATTTTTGTCTGTCTGTCTGTCTGTTTGTTCCGGGTAATCTCCGAAACGGCTGAACTGATTTTGACGGAACTTTCACTGGCAGATAGCTGATGTTATAAGGAGTAACTTAGGCTACTTTAATTTTAGAAAAAAAATAGGGTTCCGCGGAGACAAACACTTTTTAGTTAAAATCTACGCGGACGAAGTCGCAGGTAACAGCTAGTAAGAAATAATAATGTAATCACGTCGTCTAAAGTACGCGTTTAAAGGTGAAGCTTGAGTAAAGTGATGATATTGATCGAATCCAAAGCAGTAAGCATTATAGAATAGATCCAATTTGGGAAATGTAAGAGTGAGCGTGCTTTCGCACTCATGGGTCGATTTGCTAATACAGTTAAGCCATATGTGGAATAACAAAAGCGTATTGCATTCGATTTTGACATTCACTGTGAACACACTTATTAGCTGGCTTTGAAACCCCAACCCGCTAACTGGAACGGGATTCGGGAATCCATAAGACTATGAATGTGCTTGTAACATTCACATTTAGTTCGTCACAATCGTTTATTTTTGTTTCTCCTTCAAAAAATGCTAAAATCTTTTACGCTTAGCACGTATAGATAATGTTGTAATGCTGGCTATCACAGATATCCATACGAAGTTTTAAAAGTATACCAGAAATTAAACTACTATATACGGATTTTACCGCGTTGTTTATTTGACACTTTATTACAAAAAAAATTTAAAACTGTTATACTACTATTACTATTAAACTTTACTAATTTTTAAGCTAATAAAATTATTGAAACTATTAAAACTATTTATACTATTACTATACTATTATACTATTTATATTTGTGTTTACATTTTCCCCGACGTTTCGGTTGCTTTTCAGCAGCCATGGTCACGGGGAGACTAAGATGGCAGTTGTCTCAATGTTCCAGTGTAGTTATTTCAAATAAACAACGCGATAAAATCCGTATATAGTAGTTTAATTTCAATTAATAACATTCGCGTAAACAGAAGACAATACTAAGTATACCAGAACTCTAGGTCATATATTTTCCCGCGCGGGAATCAAACTTACAATACTCAAAGCCAATGATGTACTAACCGCCTAACCACTACACCATCCGTGAGGAACTAATATCCATTACGGTGCTATATAAACAGTAAATTAGTTAATCTTCGCATTCATATTCAACAATAATTTTAAGACCAACGATGATTAATAATTCATGTTTATTTTGACCTAAAGAATGACCTTATCAAATCGACGGAATTTATAATCGTACAAAAACAACAAGCTATATAATATATGCAGTATTTATTAATGTATGGAAGTGCTTAATTGTGGTAGTGTACAGTAATTAAAACCTGTAGATTGTTATCGTTAATTGTGGGACGTCGACATTCCCGATCCCAAGGGATTTTCGTCGGCCGTAATTTACGTACAGTTTATTTGTAGGGACGCGTTGGGGAATACCACTGTATTATGCTGTTATGTAATCTATTAGGGAAATTACGGCCTATTGCATTTTTTTTAAAGTAAAAAAACTCAAATTGCTTTCTAGGAGGAAAATAACAATATTTGGTCTGGTTGATTAACCTGGAAAGGTTAGACCGAATATTGTTATTTTTTCATATTAAAAAAGACAACTCACGCAATGCTTATGTCGCGGCGATGGACTTTACAAACGTTAATTGACAAATACGTTGTGGATTACACAAATGTTCGTTCTATGTGACGTTCGAACCCACAACACCTGCCACAGTGGCAGCGGCGAGGCAACCACTTAAACCACTACGTCAGCCGTGCAGTCATTATGGAGTATTCCGCTTTCGGCACCAATTTTTTCGGCACCTATCGTTTCGGCACCTAAGCTATTCCACTTTCAGCACCAATATGTATTTTATTTCACATTCGACAGTTTCAACACCAAGCAAAAATTGATGCCGAAAGTGGAATACTCCGTCATTATGACAATTATGTAATTAGGTTTTTCTGTTAGAAAATAATCAGTAGATGGCAATAGCCTCGAATTACGTGAAATCTAAATAGATAGATATAGTAATGGTAAAGTGTAGGTGTCTACCTGCCTACCCTTCGGAGATATGACTGCATATTATAAAACAAAGTCCCCCGCCGCGTCTGTCTGTCTGTTCGCGATAAACTAAAAAACTACTGAACGGATTGTCAAGCGGTTTACACCGATAGACAGAATGATTCATGAGGATGGTTTAATATAATTTGTTAAGGTTTTGTACTACCTGTGCGAAGCAAATACACACAATGACGTCACTCTACTCCCAAACATGTATTAAATATTATAATAATATGGTTCGTCAAAATAATAACAATTAGTTTCCGGCCGATAGTATCACTCCTTCTACCGAGCACCTGGTCACCATTACAATAATTATGAGTGCTACGCACGGTGACAGGTTCACAATTTTACATTGTTGGGTTAATAATTACCCCACCTGTACGGTGGGGTAATTATTAACCCTTTGTTATTTTATTATAATGGTAACTGACTGCCTTATTGGTCTAGAGGTTACTGCATACGGCTCTAGACCACGAGGTCCCAGGTTCGACCCCCGGGTCGAGTCAATAATATCGCGTTTTTCTGTTAAGAAATTGTGTGTTAGCTCAGAAAGCACGTATGGACATGCGTTTGCGCGTACACGAAAATCTTAAATTGCCTTATTCTTTTGCGCAGACGGTTGTTTACCTTGAAATTGGCTGCCATAGTCTAACCCTTGCCAGCAGGACTTTTGAAAATAACAGTTCTGGAGTATTTCTTATAAAGATTATATTGCATTTGGATACTTAGCTTTTGTTTGCTAAGGATAATGCTGCTATAAGAAATAATCCATGACATATTACGACAAAATACAAAAAACACCTATGACTTACTATGATTATGTGATCTGTATACCTCAATTATAAATTAAGTGCCGTGCGTGCGTCGAACCCACTACGGCGCGATTCCTATATTCAAGAAACGATTCGCTTGCCTGCAAACAGTAAATTTAACAAATTATATTATTTTGACACATTCCATGTAGTTCATGTAGGTTCCATATGTGTCAAAAATATTCTAACTTTTCATAAAAATTTCAAAATTTAACTACAACTAGTGTGTGTAGCTGAAACTACTCGTTTCTTGAATATAAGAACCGCGCCGACAACCATAGATGCATAAAGCGGCCATTTTGAACAGAAGATTAACGTTTCCATTTACAAAAAGTTTCACTTTCAGAACGAGATGTTGAATCTGAAACAGAACAATGAGCGACTGCAGCGACTAGTGACGTCACGCTCGCTAGCCGGTAGTCAGAGTTCGCTGGGCACGGGCGGCTCTGCCGTAGAGGACCCGCGAAGGTTCAGCTTGGCTGACCAGACGACAATGCATCAGGTATGTAATCCTTACTGAACCCGTTTTATAGATAGGACTATTTACACCGTGCTTATGTCTTTATTAGTTTTATTACGCTGTTTGTATGGCTGTTCTGCTTTCATGTTTAATCCGCTGCACCTATTTTGATGCAATTTGGTACCTACGTAATTAGCCTAAACTTTAAAGAAGCACAACAGCGCTTAAAAGCTATCAATGACGCAGGTAATAGATAGTTTGGTCATCTATATAACAAACTGTGTCCTACTAACCGTAATTCCTATCTTATAAAAACATATAAATTAATAGGAATCTACACTACTAGTTATATTACAGAATAAATCTAAAGAGCCGAAAAAGTGTACGTAGGTACTCATTTTTATTTATACAATGTTTGAAGCAATTTTTATCTAATCTAGACCTATTTACTAAATCATGTAGGTACATATTTATTTAACCTAATGACAGAGATTTTGTATACGCATTCACACACGACTGCATACAGTAACAAGCCTAGCGTAATTTACAAGAGAAATTTTGAATTTCGAAACTGTTTAAGTATAAATATGACAATTTGCAAAACGATTTGTTTGCATGCATGCGGAATAACCATGACCCGCGCTCTACTTTGAATATTTATAGAACATAAAACTTTTCCAAATGTTTAAAATAAGGCGCTTGGTAACAAGCTTCTTCTATTACAGGCAACAATAGACATCCATTCGCAGCCGCTAGATTTAGATTTCAACTGTATGACGTCGACCCCAACCATAGACTTCTCCAAAAAAGGCTCGCCTAAATCCAGCATAGAGCCCATATATGGCAATAAGGCCGCTTGCGAACTTAATGAAAACAGCGAGACGCTATTGGGGGCACTGAATGGCAGCAGTGATTTATTCGCGAACGGACTCAATGCGTCCGAACGACTGAGTGGCGACTACGACATAAACAGTGTTTTGCCGCCGCCCAAGACTCGAGAACTCGCGATAGGGGAAAGCTATTCAGATATCGGTAAGGTTTACTTTTGAAACGAGGTAATTGTTTTATAATGTTTGAGATAAGCTAGTTTTAATGTCTCATTGTATGACTCACAGGTGTCGCCGACAGCCAAGGAGACACGACAGATGGCAAGAAAATAGCTATAGCCGTATACTTAGGACAGCCGGAGACATTCCAAAGATATTTCGAGGAAGTTCAAGATACGCTTACAGAATCAGAATGCAGATTCTACGCTAAACAATCTGCGAGCTCGTACAACAATCACTTTGAGAAGCAGTCGAGTTTTGACTCGCCACGAATGCCGCAAAACCGTAGTCCAGAAACCGAGACACAAGACTACTCACAAATAAATAAGTCTAACACGAATAGCCTTAAAAGCAATAAATCTACGCACAGTAATTCGTATAAGAATGTTTATAATAGTGATTCGACAATAAACTGTAATGAATTCACCATAGCGTACACTTATATATCTGGCAAGACTACTTGGCAGAACTTAGATTATATAGTTAGGAAGACGTTTAAAGATTATTTGTCTAGAATAGACTTGGGAACAAATCTCGGTCTGAATACGGATTCGATAACGTCTTATCACTTGGGTGAAGCGACGAGAGGGCCCGAGATAGGGTTCCCGGAGTTGTTGCCTTGCGGTTATATCATTGGTACTGTCAATACGCTGTATATCTGCTTGGAAGGAGTTGGGAGCTTGGCGTTCGATAGTCTTATACCAAAAAATATTGTATATAGGTATGTACACACTTCTTTATTGAGCATATATAACCCCATTTTATATATACAGATTCCGATAATTGTGTTTATGTTTGCAGATATGTTTCACTACTATCGGAACACCGGCGAATAATTCTGTGCGGGCCAAGTGGCACGGGCAAGTCTTACTTGGCGGCGAAATTGGCGGAGTTCTATGTGCAGAAGACGCAACGTAGAGGCAACCCCGCTGAAGCCGTCGCTACTTTCAAGTAAGTTAATTGAATCTTAAATCTAAATTAAGTTGACATCCGACACGACCAGCGAAAGATCAGACGTAGCTTGCCTTATTTTTCAACACTGGGTGCGCAACACACCTATGTTCCTGAGTTGCTATTGAGAATTTCTTGACAGACTAAATTCAACAACTTTGTGCTGAATCGATCCAGTATTTGCTACCACCGTGCCACCGATGGCGATGCAATAATAATTATTATTATATTTCTCATGAAACTATTAAAACGGTTATAAGCATAGATAAGCAGGAAAGGAAACCATTAGACTGAGTTGGATGGCATGCTATGCGTCTATCACTGTTCGAAGTAATGCGCAAGTTAATAGTTCATTGCTTGCGTTAACAGTGCATGCATATATTAGGACAGCCTCTTTGAAACATTTTCATAAATTTTCGCATATAAAATATTGATAGGATTTACAAAAAATGTCAAGTGATCATTTGATGTCCGGTTTTTCTTATTTAGTTTGAGAACAGATAGACCTTATCTTGTGCTGATCCCAGTAATAATAATAAAGCCAATTTAGACCCATATGAAACAAATAGCTTTATTCTAGTAACCGCAGTTTACTTGATAATAAAACCATGTATTTTTCTTGTGTGGGTGCAGCGTGGACCGCAAGTCGTGCAACGAGCTGCGCGCGTACCTCGCCAACATCGCGGAGCAGTGCGGCGCTGCGGCCGCGCCGGGGGAGGAGGCGGCGCTGCCGTCCGTCGTGATCCTCGACAACCTGCAGCACGCCTCCGCGCTTGGCGACGCCTTCGCCGGCCTGCTGCCGCCTGACAACCGGAACATGCCCGTCATCATCGGTTAGTACTCTCATCATCTTAACTGCCTCCATGACGTAGCGGTAGTGAATGCGACTGCTGTGCATGAGTTCTCGGGTTCTAATCCCGGGTTGGACCAACGTTATTGGATTTTTCTATTAATAAATCTCAATAGCAGACCGGAGTTAGGAAGTTGGCGGTGTAAGAACCCCCGTGCCTCGGAAAGCACGTAAAGCCGTTGGTCCTGCGTCTGATGTCTCTCCGGTCGTGTCGGATTACCATCCCATCGGATCATGAGAGTTAGAGAACAGAGAGTGTGCTTGTATTTGCGCACACACTTTTACACTATAATATCTCTTGCTCAGATGTCCAGTATCCGTTAAGGCGCTGTTCTAACGTAGATACCATGAAACGCACAATTTTGCGTCGCGCAACTAGCCATATTGGTACATGTCACAAACTAGAAAAAAAATGAGCTTAAAGTCAAGGGTTTAAAAAAAAGACTTTTACTAAAATATTTTATGTATGTAAAATAGAATCACAGTAAAAAAAATTGTATCACAGTAAAAAGATTGGCCGCCGTGATCGAAATTCGGTCTGGAGGACATTACTATTAATACTTTCATCATCTAACAGTTAACGCATTCAACGCCGTACCGGCCACGAATGACCGCGTACAATACATTCTCTATTAAGTCTCCTATTTGGCATACAATGTGTTAATTTGGCATACAATGTGTTAATTCTGCACTGCACATATCCATCCACGGCGTTGTGGTTTAAGTGCTCGCCTCGTTACTGCCACTGCGTAGAGTTCTTTGGGTTGATCCTCACACGAGACAATTTTGTGTAATATATAAATAGTTGTTCCGAGTGTGGGTTTTCTTTGTTTGAATATTGGTAAAGGTCCCCGTGACACAGGATGTAATTCCAGTGCGGAAGATGTCTTTAAAAGAAAGGAGTGATCAATGTGTCACCGCCGCGCCGTACTTATGTCGCATAAAAAAGTGGCCGCACTAAGAAGAGCGAGCTCACATATTATATTGTACGCTGTTCTTCTCTTTTTAGAGAACTATAATGTGCAATATTCAATATGAGTGAGCGCGATAATATTATCTTTATATGTTTATCAAAAGTTATGTTGGTCAGATGACGACTAACGTGCCATATTTAAACCTAGTAGAGCGCATCTATGCTTTAAATCTTTGATTAAGTGTATTGTTATATTCCTGGTATTTTACCTGCAGTACCTACAGATCACTCGGTCCCTGTACCTACTACAGGTATAACTATGCTTATCTCCACACCACCTCGTAACGTAGTACAGTCAACACAAAAGAAGCCTCTTTATATTGTACATGTGTATTTGTTTATGTGTGTAAATACAAAACTGATAATATGTGAGGAGATACTTCTTAGATATTACTCACTTTTAGCCATATTGGCAAACATTATTATTATTGCTTTAGTTATATTTACACCTAGCGAAATCTGATAATCAATAAATGTTCGGCGTTTTGTTAAACAAAAATAAAACAAAATAATATAAAACAGATTCAACTCACGATTTAATTATTTAACTAGAACCAACAAATGCAATTCGACAATTAAAAAAACAAAATAATTGACAGATATTTTTTGCTTTTAGGCACGATGTCCCAAGCGACCTGCAACACCACAAACTTACAGCTGCATCATAACTTCAGGTGGCTTTTGACTGCCAACCACATGGAGCCGGTCAAAGGATTTTTAGCTAGGTAAGCTATTTCAATTTAAATCTAATTTATAATACTATCATACTCGTGTTTATAATAATTACTAAAAAGTATCAAACATTTAATTCACCCTGGTGTAATAGAACAACTTTTTCATGCATAGAAGTGGCTCACGTCGTTTTCAAAGCGAACTATATGTATTTTATAGGTATACAGAATGTCCCGTAACTACGTGGCTCGGTGATAAGCTTCTGGAACCTTTTAGTTAGCTAACTTATGGAATTCATAATATGAAAAGTATAACAAACGCGTTATCAATTAAAATATCCTTAAACACCCTACAGTAGTATTTCAGGCAAATTGTAACAGGGATGTTACTAACGTGTCACGTTTATACGCTATATAATGTCGTAAAGTACGCTAAATAGGTTTCGTAAATGATTGTTAGATACATGTATCTAGTGCGTTCATCTAGAATGTGAAATGACATATTGTACCCTGCGGCAGGTACCTGCGGCGTAAACTGTTCACGCTAGAGCTGCGGCTGGGCCGGCGCGAGCCGGCGCTAGCCGCCGTGCTGGAGTGGCTGCCGGCCGTGTGGTCCACGCTCAACGCCTTCCTCGAGGCGCACTCCTCCAGCGACGTCACCGTCGGCCCGCGCCTCTTCCTCGCCTGCCCCATGGACCTGGAGGCTAGTCAGGTGGGAATCGAATCATAATTATAAACTAGCTGTCCACGGCTGTGTTACCCACGGTTGTGTTGCTGTGCCACTACCATAGGTCGTAGTGTAAGTTATAGCCTTCCACAAGAATCGAGCTATGAAATAAGTATGTAAAGAATTTTCAAGGCCCTGAGTACCTACAGCTAAAAATGTGTTTAATTCGTATACCAATGCTAGCTAAAGCTCGATTGACCGTCTCCTTGATTTTATAAATTGTTTGCTTAATTGGTTACCGGTATAAGATCGTGAGTTCCTGATTTATCTGTTACGGAATTCTCAGTAGCAGCACGCAACCTAGTAATACACCTATGTTATACCCTGAAGATTTTAGGAATAATTCTTGTGTCGCGGTGGACTTACAAACATTCCAACAATGGACACAAAGAAACAATTTCTTGTTCCGTGTGGGGATCGAACCCACAGCACTCAGCGCAGTGGCAACGGCGAGATAACAACTTAAACCATTAAGGCCATCCGTCCAGTCAAAATACAGATATACAGATTCTGATTCTGAATTGTTTTAAATAGTGACTGCATGGATGATGTAGTGGTTTAAGAGGTCGCCTTGCCGCTGCCAGAGCGCCGAGTATTGTGGATTGTATCAGCACACGGGACAAACATTTGGTTGATTCACAAATACTGCAGTCATACTAAAAGAAGAAAAAACTACTGCAAAAATAACAAATTTTATAAATTTACTAGCCGATGCGACTTTTTTGCGCATGCAGCGATAGCTCAGTAGAGAGACCAACAGACTGCAATGCAGAGGGTCTCGGGTTCGAACCCACGTCGCGCACCTCTGACTTTCGGAAGTTATATGACTTTTCGAAATGATGTGCGTATTGATTGACAATTATCGCCTACGAGAACACGTTAAGCTGTCAGTCCCGGCTGCCATGAACATCTATGGCAGACGTTATTGGGAAGTCAGTGCCCTCTAATATCCTGACACTGGTCTAGCCTTAGGGTATCGTTAGCCTTCGGGTTGCGGAGGTCAGATGGCAGTCGCTCCGTGTAAAAAACTGATATCCAGTTAAATCCGGTTAGACTAGAAAGCCGACCCCAAGTGACTTGGGAATAATAAAGGCTAGGGAGAAGAGAAGATGCGTCTTCCTTTACTCATACCAGATAGGTGAAAGTACTAATATCGACAAAAAAAAAACTTTAATACGTCTTTTTTCCTTATGACGCGTGACGGCAGATTAGATGTTCCAAGTTTGAGTATTCTTTGTGTCCGTTTTTTGAATGTTTGTAAATTCCCCTGCGACACAGGTCGTATTGCCTAGTGCGGAAGTCGTCTTTAATTAAAACAGGGAAAAAGAATGTTAAAAGAATATGTTGTGTCTTACAGGCATGGTTCGCGGACGTATGGAACTACAGCATCGTGCCGTACGCGTCGGAGGCGGTGCGCGAGGGCATCGCGCTGTACGGCCGGCGCCGCCACGCCGCCGTAGACCCGCTGCAGCACATCAAGTCCACCTACCCCTGGAGAGAGCCCAACCATTCGCACGTTAGTATTCAACACTTCCACTAATTTGGCACTAACGTAATCTACACTTAATAAAAATATTATAAAGAGGAAAGATTTGAGATGATACCTGATATAGCTTTCTAATGGGAAAAGACTATATCTTTTTTAAGTCATGTTATTAAAATAACTAGCTAATTAGCTTTTGTCCGCAGTGTTACGCGAGCGAAGCTGCGGACAAAAGCTAGTATTATAATATACCAACGGCCTTACTCATAAAAAGTATCATACTGAGGGCTTCATACGATGAATGCATTGTAAAAAACGTCGAATTCATTCATATTCTGAAAACCCTTATTATTTACACCATCGTTGTTCATTTGTGTTGTAGGTATCATTCAATTTCTTTGATTGATATTCATCAAACAATTCGCTAACTGGCATGTTTTTTTATAATACAGACATTGAGAGCGATAACGGTAGAGGAAATTGGCATCGAAGAGGGAAGTCAAGATCCTAACACAAACAACAATCAAGATCCTTTGGTACGTATCTAATAGATACAGATAACAAATTACCTTAACGTGTAGTATAGTATCTATAGATTAACCTGAATTTCAGTTCCCCGAAAACAAACACAAAAGCTTCTATATTATCTTCTACGACAAAATAAACTTTATAAAACCGTGATGCAGGCAATCTTTTCATTTGTAACAAAATCTTTAATTTAAGTCTTATTAACATTGAATAATGAAATTTATTTAATTTCTAGTTGAACATGTTGATGCGGCTGCAAGAGGCGGCGAACTACAGTGGAAACCAAAGCCAAGACTCTGACAACGCGAGCATGGATTCGAATCTCACGCACGACAGCTCTATGGGCAACGAGCTATAATAACGACACATCGTCCCGACAGTGTTGTGAAATCATTATTCACTAGTTTTTATACGAACTGTTGGTACTCAGTGATAATACAGTCCAACGCTTCTTGTTGGAACTTGAAGATACCGACAGACTCCATAAAACTATAAACTAAACTGACGTTCCTTACATGTGGATTATATGATATATAAAGCCAAATATTTGCCATATGTACATTATTGATATTTATTATTTACTTATTACTAAGTGTTACTTTAGTTGCGAATCTATAATTATTATTTCTAGTTGATTTTTAATTTGATATTTTATCGCCAATTGTAAACGCGATATTATTTTTATTTTTAAAAGGAGTTTACTCTGCAGTATTTGTGAACTAGCAAATATCGATTACAAGAGTATTTATTCCTTTTTCTAATTCTATTTTTGTTTGTTTGCAATATAATTTGTTAACAAAGTTTAAAAAAGAAATCATTTCCACACTCCCCTATCTATGTGAATAAGAAATCAATAACAGTGCCTGGAGCGATAATTTTCCATTTTTTACGACGTAACTTGAACGATGTAGAACTATTACTGTTTATATAAAGCATTGTGGCTTTTACTATTGTTATATTTTTCAAAGTTAGGATACGAACCGCATTTGTATTACTGAGACATGTATGTAACATATGAAAGTGTAATTTTTATACCATTTTCATATTAAAATCATGTACCTAATAAATATTTAAGTGTAAATATGTTTAATATATTTTCTTTTGTATGCGATTACACTAACCGCTATCTATTATGCCATAAACAGCGTTACTTTTGTATAGAAATACGTAACAACTGTGTTACAGTGTTCGGTATGGATTGACTCGTGTGCATAAAAGAAACGTGATATCTACAATCTATGCTTTACAGAAAATGTGAAATAAAAATTGATTACAAAAATCTCGATGCTGTTTAATTTCTTTATACTAACACTATACTCAGGTATATCTGAGAGAAACTATATTAATAGCGCCGCGACGGCAAGCGATCGCTTCACTGATGTTTTTGCGCCGAGTGTTATGGGTTCGAATCCTATGCGGAACAATATTTAAGTGATCTGAAATGACACGGTAGATAACTTAAATATAGTATAGGTAATATTTTAGTGATCTGACACGGCTTAATCCCTAGTGCGGTAGTAGTTTTTAATACAATACCATATTATACCTGATGTCTGGTAATTAATCATTACACACATACACACAAAAATTCTTTTACATCATAAAAGTTGGATACCTAAACTAGTCAAGTATACAACCTTTTCAAAATCCGAAGTCTAGCTGCTTAAAGTGATTCAGTAGTTTAATATAAGTAGATACGCACAAACATAGCAAGGCAGCTTTTGTTGTACTTGATTAATCTGGGTATGTCACTTAAGACCAATTTAAAAGGATCTCGTCTATTTCTAGAATGTACCTCATCTGCTGTTATAAACAACTCTTTGTTCGTATATACAAACATGCGTATTATTTCGTAAATGTATAAAAACGGTAAAGGTAACAATCCAAGCTTTTGAAATATTGGCTTACATGACTCGTCCGGCTGAAGGACTTTTATTGCTCGTATGCACTTTTTTTGGGCAACAAATGCTCTATTGAAGTCAGTACTGTTAGCCCAAATTATAAGTCCGTATCGGAGCAGCGATTCTACGTAGGCGTGAATGATGTAACAGCAGTTTCAATGTTTGTGACATTTTTTTATTTAAGGACATCTCCAAATATTATTTCTGCGGCGGTAGAAATAAAACAGATCGTACCTACATATTGACTTAAAGGAGAACTTTCCAATTTAAATAAAGCGGAAATTTATTTAGCTACATTTGGTTAATGTATTATGTTTAGGTAAGTACTTACCTAGAAGTCCGATTGGTTCTCGTCCGATACATTAGACTGCACTCCAAAACACTACTACTTTTTAGACTTGCGATTTGTACACATAGGTACCTACTAAATATTTAAAAGTATTAAATACCTATTTATTTCCCGACGTTGCAACCGACTTGCAGCAATCGCGGCCACGAGTTGACTGCAACGAGCTCAGCGGCGCGGCGGTGCCTTCGTGAAATGCGGGTTTCGGCAACTACCCTCACTTGATGAATTTTATTTATATTTGGACTGTCGGTACTTGGACACACAAACCTAACGGCATCTACACACTGACAAGCGGAGTCAGTACGGCGACGTTTATTAAAGTGTTAATTAATAGACGATCGAACTTGTGCGACCGAACCAACGGACTGGTACGGTGCGCTCGACACGCCACACCACCGCACCGCACCACAAATGGTCCAGTGCTTTCCGTTCAACTACACTGTGATCATATGGACATGCCTCCAATATTATCAAAACAACAGGCTAAAATTGCATTAGTTGCGGCAACCATCGTAGCAACTACACCTCTCGAAAAGAAGAGAAACGAAAGAAAAGAATGGGCATAATTCTACATAAAAGACAGAGAATCGTACAGTCATAATGCGACTTATAAAATACCTAAATGATGAAGATCCAACGCTTGATTGCGGGCATCTTCGTTACAATATGAATTCTGAGACGTATCCAACAAACACGGGAAATCTTTATAAAGTTCTAAAACTTCCACAATTAATCTTTTTCCCGTAATATTTACGGCTTCGTGGTCGGATGACATTGAAACGTGTGTCTCGCTCGGAGGTAGAATTACGACTGAAGCGCCGAACGGTGCGGTGGTTCGGCCACACGAGCGAACTTGGTGCGGACCGCAGCAAATCCTTTGGAAAAACCATCGAACCGAGCGCACCGTCAATAATAATAATAATGTGCGGCGGACCGCTGAACACACCATCGAATATGGTTCGGAGCGCACCAAGTTCGCGGTGCGGACCGCACCATATTCGATCGTCTGTTAATGCTATTACATTTGCTGATCACTAGATTCCAAGTGATTAAATATATAGAAACCCACTTATTTATAAATATAATTTCAAGATAATGATAATACCTACACCTACATAGGTATACGGTAATTATCCTCCCGGTTGATATTGTGATGTTTTTTTAATTTTAATAGGACCTGTGGTTAACCTAGTTAAATCAAGTGGTTTGGATATAAAAATGATAGATACGAATTTAAAAAAAAAATGTTTTCGTTGTGTCCACAAAGAACACTTTTTTTTTTATCTATACTAATATTATAAAGCTGAAGAGTTTGTTTGTTTGAACGCGCTAATCTCAGGAACTACTGGTTCGATTTGAAAAATTATTTTATTGTTGGATAGCCTATTTATCGAGGAACGACCACGACCCACGGGGACAGCGCAATATTTATTTATTTATTTATGATTAATTACAACGGTTAAATAAACCAATTACAATAATTAAGATAGATTACAAACTGATAACAATAATAACATAAATTAAATACAAAAATTGCTAATAATAATTTATACAAACAATTAAGAACTAAAACGGCACCGTAGAATCTCTAGCATACTTTTTTTCGCAGAACACCAGGCATACTCTCATAATTTCATTTCACCTGTCAGCAAAAATATCACACTCAGGGTTGTCAACCAGGAGGGCGTTGAGCACTTCTAAAGTGCGACATACTGGAGACTCTGCTCTGGCGACTGCCTTTAGCGCAGTAACGATAAACACGGGTGAAACTGCGGGAATAATCTAATACGGCTACGGCCTTTTTGATGATAAACGATTACAGTAACCTAAAGACGCTTACAAAACCCTTCAACAGAAGGAGCTATTAGTGCAAGGGACAAAATATAAAACACACTAGTTCCCTGCCTTCAGTATACCGCCCATCTTAGTCTGGAAATATCAATTCCAAGAATACAATAAAGTTATTTTGTTGCTAGCTCCCTGTAGCCTTTAGGTACAGTAGGAAGATCGCAGCAAAGTACCTAACTATCTAAGGCAAACTGATGTACCTACATCAGTTTGAGCTATAAATATTATGTTCAAATCATGCACCTTTACCTGTGCGGTTGGCGCAGCCGTTTTAAATGCGACTGCTGTGCGTTAGTCTTAGAGATCGATTCCGTTAGATAGGCATTCTTATTGAATTCTTCTGCATATTAGTTTGTAGGGGTAAATGATTTGTCTTGTTATGGATGTTCAAATAAAATGCTTCATTGTAGATATGGGTGTATATTCTCTGGCACCAGTTATATATAAAATAAACTACATAATAATGCGACCTAGCTGAGCGGGTCTGGGGCACAGTCTGGGAAGACGACTGCTGCGCTGCGCGCACGCACAATAGCGCGCCTATATAAAACTAACGCGTCAGGAGTCTTTCTCTACACAATGTGTCGCTACAAGTTCTTAGTATTAGCACAGAGTCTGGTACTTTACGTAGCAATAGGCTCGTTCCCAATTACGTGGAACTTAAAAACCATAGCTGGCGAAATGTAGGTGTGTAACATCACTGGCTACCCTATCGGGGATATAGGTGTGAGGCTATGTATGTATACCTTTGTATGACGTAGACTAAGTTTACCAGTTATCTATAGAACTGTGTCAATGCTTCAAGGTTGACCTAGCAAAAGGGTGTCAAAAAGGTGCATGACCTATTCTTAGAGTAAGTTTTAGTCTATTTTTGGCAACAATGTCATATGCAGTAAGTATTTATTTATTCATTCGATCTTACAAGCTAACAGATAAGTATATGGGATTTTAAATAAAAGAAAATGTAATAAGCATTTTTTATTAAAGTACTTAGTTACAGCATGTTTACGCCAGAAACAGACACATGATCATGGAGCAATTTGGACGGAACCGGTTTTATTTCATTTAAGACTAGAAACTTTATTTAGTGAGTACTTAAAGGAACATTTGTAATATCTTCATGAATCCGATATAAATAAGGCACAACCATTTTGACAAAGTAATATCTGTTGCTGACATTCATTTCTATAGATTTCCCTTTTATACCAAGCTGGTATTGAATAATTTGCAATTAAAGGTAAGCGGCATTATTAGGTAGGTATATAATATTATTTCAAACACACATTGACTTTATACACACACATGCAGTCAGACAGTCAGTTATCTTTCAATACAATGAAACCAACTTGCTCAAATAAGTGACAAGAGTAGTTTAACAAACTTGTGCATATTATTCAGCTATATGTTTCAAATGTTGAGGTATAATATAAAAACTAGAATAACAAACCCTTCACCATAAATATAAATGTTCAGCCAGTTTTTATTATGATAATTGCTTTGTAATTGTAAAATTTAAATGTAAACAAATCTCTTTGAGTCGAATTTCAAGGTAAAGAGATTGTGTGTGATATATTTTTTAAATGATTACTCTAGCTATTCACATTGCAAATTGCTAATACTCTTGTTACCAACTAAAATGGTTATTCTAGCTAAGCTGGAAGTGATAACAAGACACTAACAATATAAACTTACTCCTAACACAAGCGTGTTAGGAGTAACTTTATATATTGGTAGTGTAATATAAATTTACTCCTAACACAAGCATGTTAGGAGTCAATTTATATATTGGTAGTGTAATGGGTAGGATTCTAACCTGTGATGGCTTGATCGCAACTCCAATGCCTAGTCCAATTGGCTACCATCACTTCCCTTGCAATAGTTGTAATGTGAAACTTACAAAGCAGTTTATAATCTACACTGTATATTAATGGTTTGAATATAAAAGTTGTAGGCTGGAATGTTGCAACTGCGCATATTGATCAGCAAACTAATTGTATAGTATCACACAGCAGTTTTAAAACAACACACACATAGACAATCTTACAAGTAATTCAAATATAGAATTATCACAATTCAAAAATCACTAGACATAATATACAATAACAAATATGATTTTGACAAAATATATGCAAACAACATACAACAAGTTTTGAAAATATGCAGAATTAAAATATTATAAACTAGGTATATTTTACTAAAAAATAAGAGAGTTTTAAATGCAATGCCTTAATGAATGCCTAATTTATACAATTTGTTATCGAAATTGTACATAGCTATCACTCAATCTGAGAACTACTTCAGCCTAACAATTCTACCTATAATTTCTTTCAGGATTTTAAGGAACATAGTTTGTATTTTAAAAGTATTATTGCTTCAAATTACATATCTAAATATGATAACAATGGATTTTAAGAATTTTAATCACTGTGGATGTCAAGACTTAGATTTGACAATGATGGTACAGGAGACTCTGTGAAGTCTCCAGAGTCATCACTGTACAATTTGCTTGATTTAACATCTACTTTGTCTTTTGAGCGATTGCTTGGTGACTGTACTGACTTATTGTTACTTAAGGAACTTTTTTCACTTATCAGATCAGCCACATCAGACAAGGACACAGAGCTTTGTGAACTCTGAGATATCTGATGTGGACTTTCTATTGAGGAATTCTTGTTGGGACTTTTTTCTAAGTCATCTTGAACCGAGTCTACTGATTTAATTTGTTTCACAGGAACATCTTTAAGCTTAGGCACCGGTGATGATGAAAAATCATCACCGTAACTAAAGTCACCAATATCTGCATCAGATTTGGCAGATTCTTGTGAATTTTTGTCATTGCTTTCAGTTTTATTGTCTTTTATTGGTGATTTAGGTGACATACTACTTGAAGTAACTGATTTTAACGAATATAAATTTGTTTCATGTAAGTTTTTTGTAATGACAGTATTTGAATCTATTTCCACAACTGGTAATCCTGCAGTGTTAAGCATTTTTTCATCTAAAGAGTTAAATGGCTTAAGTTCTATATATGAAGTAGAGTCACTACTACTGTTTGTTAATTTTAACTCAGTGTTTAAAATAGACAAGTCTCTTTCTGGTCTGTCTTGATTAACTATTATGCTTTTAGTTTTTGCATTAACACAATCACTGGATTTCTGCGAGATAAAGTTGGAAACATTACTATTGTTATTAGCTTCAAGTATGTGGTCACTGGGTATATATTCTGAGCTCGACTTATCTCTGGCAAAATCACTGGAAGTATCTGTGTCAGAGTTGTCCAACTGTAGCCTTAGATGAAGTTTGTTTTTGTCATCTGATGAATTATCTGAATTGGTATTACTATTGCTACTACTCTGAGAATCTTCATGAAGTATGTAAGTACAATTTTGCTCATCTCTGTAATTTTTATTATTACACTTATCGTGATTCTTTAAGTTAGAGTTGTTTGAGTCAAACAATTTCTTGTGTGGCTTCATCATATTTTTAATAACTGTTAGTAATATTGGTTCTTTTACGGAATCTCCTTTAGGAATATTGAATTTTTCAGTCAGCGATTTCTTTCCATCGTAATTGTACTCGTTTCCTTGACGAGATTCCGACATGTAAACGAATAATGTGTTTTTCAAACAACAAAATTCTAAAAACTCATGAACTACTGACAATGCTAAAATGCCTTCAGGCAGTTTAAGAATATTATCTAAATTGACGTTCTGTTTCATATTTTCACATTCATCTTCAAAGGCTAAAAAAATATTTGCTCTTAGCAACGCGCGTATTTTGGCTAGCGAACCATTTCTTTCCAAAGCTTCAATAACTAAGTCTCTGAGTTCTGTGTCTTCAGCTTGTGCCATTTCACAGGTAATTTAAAGTTAATATCAGAAATAAATAACGTAACATAAATAAAAGTCACTAAAGACAGTACCCGCGTACTTTTACAGTTTATTGTTTTGCTTTTACACGCAATCCTTTCCAAAGCATTCCGATTATTACGAATTGTTGCATTGCAGCATTACCACTATTGACATTATTACAATTTTTAACATATCATTGACAGCATGCTAACCCTATGTAAAAATCAATAAGTGTGACAAAGACAAAACATATAAAATGCTTTAGATTTCAATATTTTTGACACAACATTGTTAAGGATTTTTTGACACATTGATTAACGTAAGTGACGTGATGACCAGGTATACTAATCTATGGTGATGACGTCCTTGTTTTGCTAACTGGTTACTCGTTCTAAAATTAAATGACTATAATTTTGTTATTGCTAAAACATTAGGTAGGTATTACTTATTTACACAGTATTTTTCATAGTTTAACTTTTAATAAAAATATCCGAGTTTCTTTGATTTTCGTTTAGTATTTACACGAATTTTAGATAACTGATTTGCACATAATACATAATCAGAGTAAAACTCTGATTTCGTATTGTATACTAGAGCACTGAACTCATCGTATAATAATAATATAATATATTTGTATTCCTAGTGTTAATAAAAAATTACGTCATACATTTATTGCTTCATTATTACTAGCATGCTAGCATGGCGTAATGGATTCTTATATCCATTCAGCCATGTTAAGTTGCAAAAAGCAATAGCCTGCCAGCATCAGAAGCTTAGGCTATATAACCTAGCGTGCGTTTTCACTTTTCCAGTTAACGTGATAGGCAATATAATATTTTTGTAGTACCTTTATGCATTTATTGTAGTAGGTACATTATTGTTATTTAATGCCTTTATTTATTAATATGCAAGTTATTAAGTTCCACAGCCTGTATCTACGTATTGATATGTAAATTTAACTTGATTAATTAATATTTTGCTTCAATACATATAGACAGGTACGTCAAAATTATTAAAGCTTGATTTCTTTCATAATCATTTTTTCCATGATGTCTTTTTCTGTCTATCTTCATTGTATTTCATAATATTACAGGGCATTTGCACTTACATATTTTGTAATAGTACCTAATTCCATTTTGATAAAATCATCTGTCTTTTACTAAGGGCACAGTTAAACTAGCTAGGTATATTTAAATATTTTACACATAATTATAATAATCTGTGTCTCTTATTACACAGGCTACAATTGACTTGACAACAAAGCATGGTGATAACGCGCAAGCTTTGCGAGTGATATACGGCTCCCTAGTATTGATATGTTAAGCGTAAATACATACTTAGCTTTTAACAGACCCAAAAAATAATATTATGCATAAATTTTATTTTACACCGTATTTTAAAACGAGGTACATCTAGATATTTGGCGTTATATCTTTGCGAACGTGCTCCATTACAAGGGGTGAAGGCTTGCGCCGGGAAATGTAGGAAATTCAGTCAGTCGGGTCGAGTGAGCGCGGTAGGTCGGTACGGTGCTCGCCTCCAAATTTAACGGCATAATGAAACTTTTAGCCTATTTTACTATAATACCTTGATTCAAATACTCAAAAAAACTTAAAAACAGTGATTTTAATTTTATGTTCGGACACCGTGAGCTAAAATTGCTGCAATGGCCATATAATGTGTTAAAATACTAGTGGCGGGAAACCGTTTTGATATCTCGCTTGACGTGTTGTGTCCTATGTGTACGTAGAGCGAGAGGAGCCGTCTGCCCTAGAGGGCGGCCGACATGCTGGATTCGTCGTGAATCGATATTTTTGGAACGTTGTAGAGCAGAAACCATGAGGTTCGAGGCTCAATAAAGGTACGACAGGTGCTAATATTTATAGTTTCCGTTCATCCGAGAAACCCAACCCATTTAATAAATGTATGCTGCGTTAGAGGAGCAACTTACCAGGGTCCCATGTTGGGCTACACTTTTTGCTCCAGCTGAAGTTATTTTTACGTTTATATAAATTAATACTTTAAAATTGTTTTAAATTAATTTATTATGTATATGTTTTTTAAATTTATAATTTCGCACTGGAATTTTAGAGGGATATACAGTATAAATAAAAAGAATGAACTAATTTAAAATACTTTAGAGTAGATTGGTACTTTTCTTTTTTTAATACTTGCGTATCCAACAATTATTCGATATACTTTGGTACTTATTGTTAGCATTCATAGGTAAATTAGCATTTCAAAACAGTCTAGGTTCATTCTTGTGGCAAAACTCGTTGACTTAGCGTTATGGTGCCTATTCCTTATATATATTAGTATCTAAGGATTATCTACTTATGCAATATTTATTATATTTATATTTTATTCGATGAACTTGTAAGTACATATATTAATACGACAGGAAAGTATGACGTATCTTAGGGTAAAAACCAAAGTAAAAGCATATTAACTTTAAAAAGTTCTTGCTTGAATGCGAATATAAAATTTATTCATTAGTGATGTAAAATTTAAAATGTTAGCGCAAAGAATTAATCTGAAATTAGTTTCTTGAATGTAGGTATATAAAATAATTAATATCTACATTATAGATTTGCACTACCACATAAGCCAGGCCCAATTTTTATTTTCAAGTTTAGTTTAAATCATAAATATAAAAATGATGAATGAAGGTTATTGTGTTAACAAAATCATTTGACAGCGTCGGCTTTTTCAATTTATGATGATTTAGGAAACACTATTATAACTGCACCTGATGTAAATTTATCTTTGAATTTCGTCCGAGTTCCATACGTTTGCCTGGAATTTCACTCAAAAATGCCTGAGAATGGCGAGTGTCCAATTTAGCTCCGTGCTCACGCGGTCTCAGAGAGGATTAGGTGTGCACACCAGTCTCCTGTGGCAAATATCAACCTGACAAAACGAAACAGTAACGTTTGCGAATATTCATGTGTGTGTCAAGCAACTTCGACTAACATCTGTAACTTAGGTATAACATATAATAATTTAGTAAATTTGTCTATAAAAATACAAGCACACTTATACAAAATTAACTCTCAGCATAATCATCATAACAATGTTAAGTTGAAATTAGAAATTTGTATTTGAGACTAAGAAAGAAGAAAATATACATAGAAGTTTCTAGATCAAGCGCAGCAGATAAACCAAGCCGTGTTGTCAAAAATATAGGACAGGAAGAAATCTATCCTGATTTTAGTATAGATATGACAAGGACTTGACCTAATTATGATGATGATGATGTTCGCATGGGAATCATAATTTATACAGCGTGTAGCATTTAGTTGTGGTCGTGTTCAACTTAACGGTACCTACCCGTATATCTCTACATGAAAGCTCATGATTAAGGTAAATTCGACCAATCACATGAATGGTCAAGGTTTTCCTTATAGGAAAATCTTTTACTAATTACAGATTAATATTAATTGGCAAGTTAGTCGATATTCTGAATATAATATCAGAGACAATCACAGATCAGCATAACGTAGGTACGACGATGATTTTAGAATTTTCAGATTTATCAGAATATTGGTTGGTAAAACAATAAAGACTGTAATTGATTAAAATGTGTAAGCATTATAAATTTGTTTGTAAGAAACTATTAAAATATATTTAGTTGGTATTTTAAAGTTGCGCTGACAGGACTCGTCACCATGTACATCCTTTCAAATTTGACTTACCTGTTTGCTACTTGTTGTTTGTGTAATAAGTCAGGATACTAATCCAAAAACTACGCGATGCCAGCATACTGTGATAATCAAGCCTTGCTTGCTAATTATAGTAATATCTTATGTAATCCTGGAAGCTCGTTCTAATTGGTCGTAAAATACATATATTTCATTAAAGTCTCTTTGTACAATAATTATCTAACCTGTTGTTAATTAAAAATTAGATCAATAATTTCTTTATATTATCTTGCATCTCCATTTTATTGCAATATATTAAGAGTATTAAAATAAAATGCCGACGGCAAGTTAAGTGGCTACAGTATAGCTTTGATCACCAAGAATATACCCCGCATATTTTCCAGTCTGCTAAAATATTTGATGTGCTGTCAATCAAAGGGATAAAAGCATTGGTCTTCCTGTCAAAGAACCTTTTTTAAGAGGGTCTGAAGACTCACAGTAAGAAAAGAAATATAACGTTATTGGACTACTAATCTGAATCTGAACTTATCTGAAGTAGTCTTGGGCCATATTCTTAGCTAAAGCGCTAAGATAATCAACAATTCAGTGCAAATGGATAATTATATTTGAAAAGTAATATTAATATTTTTAACGATGGTTGCAGTTGCAGTTATATTGTGAGATTATTATGTTTCTGATCACAATGAGATTTTCTACGTTGTTAAGGCAGACATATTTTCTACGACGTTTCACAAGTTCATCTCAAATGCTGCGTTATATTAACTAAGAGTAAAAAAGATCGAACGACATTTTTCCGTATTGCATATTAAATAATGCCTTTATGAAATAAAGCAGATGAAGTAACTCGTTCCTCTTACACAATTGTAAAAATCTCTTATTACTTATTTACCAAAATTATAAAGTTCTTACAGGTTAAGTATAAAACAATATATATGTATTGAAATTCCTCTCTTCCCAGGAGCTGTTGGCAAATATTTGGCGACAGTATGAATAGGTCAGCTTGTCTGAGGAAGTTCTAATTTCTTATAGGTAACCAACCAGTATAAGAGTAGTGGTAAGATTGTGTAGTCACACTCTCAATGCGTTTTACTTGTGTAATTGGAGGCCCAAACAAATTTCCATGCATACCATTAAAAAACCAACGACTAAATGATACTGCTGGATTCTAGACGAAGAAGTACATATTACAATAATTCTTCTAGAATAAGCTTCTTTGCCATCTTAGTCCTTAATAAACTATTTATTATAAACGGGTCAAAAAGCATCCTTATTCTAGGATAAAGCGTAACTCATAGCCTTTATTAATAACATGCCAGTTGTGCTACGAAACAAAACAAGAATAGGCACGGCGTGAGGCGGAATATTGTTGGCACAATGTATCTAACCTTTGCATTCGTTACGTTCTCGAGATCAGGTGTGCTTTACTTGTTTCTTACAAGGGTTTAATTCTGATTTATATTAATTGCTTCTCTTAAAATGTTTCTCACGTTGCGTTTCATCATTATAAATATAATATTTTTATATTTATCGCAAAAAGAAAATCGGCTAGAGTGTCGTTGAGTCTGACTTGTGAGAATATGTTTGTGTGAATAATATTTTGTATGATTTTCTACGTTGCCAGACACTGCGAAGTAATCAACATCATACGTATTACGCAGTCGTGGTTCTTGCACAATGAAACGCCGAGATACTTTTTACACAACCAGTAGGTGTATATTTCAGCAGAGTAACGTTCTAACTGACAGTTGTAACGAGAATGAATATTGGTTAATCTCCTACCTTATTTATATATTTTTATCAATGTATCAAATGGAAAGTTAAATATCGATTAATTACATTTTAAGGTGTAAAATTAATGCAGTAACAAATAACAATGATAATTAAAAACACAGCTAACTCGGAAGGGTTATTATTCAGTCAACGACTACTTGAATGACAAAAACTCATGGAACTAGTTGCGTATTCTATACAGGATTAAAGTTTTGTATTACTTATAAGTCAATTTAGTAATGTTGAGGTACCTCGTGATTATTTGTGATGTTATCAAGTAACGTGCCTCTCATTTCAATTATTATTGAAAATAAAATTGAACATATATGAATGCACAACCGCAATTTTAGTCACGGACTGCCTTTGCATTGTCACAAAGTGTAAGTGTATGCGCCCTCATGCCATCCTACTGTCTATTACAGATTAATACTAAATCATTCTACTAAATCCTTATTATTTCATCTCCTTTATTATTCACTAATTGATGTAACAAGTTTTAGATTTGTATAGTCAGTAATATTATGGTAAAATGGCTGCAACACCTTTTTGATATGAGTTGACTTTACTTGACTTGAGTTGTAAAATACTGAAATTATATTTAATTGGCGATTTAGAAGAGTGGCCATGAGTTTCTTGCAGGTTTCTTCTCATAGGCTCAACCCTTTGCCTAAACCTAGCAACTAACCTAAATGTAGCTTCAGTAACTTAGTAAACTCACTAACCTATATATTTTTACGTTCATAAGTGTTACTTTGTGACTTAATGAATAAATTATTTTGACTTTGACTATCGATATTATGACGCGGTTCCATTTTTCTTTTTATGTAAGTAATTATATAGCGTCGTTGTCGACTTATCTTTCAACAAAGTCATTAGTTTATCAGTCTAGCTTACACGCCTCGTAAAAATCAAGTAAGTATGATAAAGCAAAGTGAAATTTAAGTGCAGGCAAAGTTTTAACTACTTCAGTAGTTCAAGAAAGAACAAATGGGGACATCTTGCCAGGGTTTTCCATAGAAACAGTGAATTTATTTGGAGTTTGGCATATTGTTAAAGAACAACGTTAAAGTTTTAATAAATAGTGTAATATTAGTTATAAACTATCTGTCTCGCGAGATTTCACCCGCGTTTATTTATTACTGATGGTGACTTTTTTAAACGCCCCATTTTTTTTTTATTTATTGGAAACAAAAATATATAAATGATTTTTTTTTCTCTTTACTATACTAGCATATATATATGTACATGTGGCAATACTTTGCCGTAGCTGACTATGTGGTTATTCAAAATGAAATGAAGAAGATAAGGTTATTAAAATTGAGTGCAAATTTTAAAGCTTTGTTTAAAGCTGCTCCGCATTTATCCTCACAAATATGTGCATTTGGCTTTTACAATTTGCAGACAGGTGTTTCTGAAAAGTAATTTGTAGATAGAAAATTAATTTTATGGTTAATTTGTTTTTGCCATCGTACATTCAGCGGGGAACTCAACCCTTTCATTATATGTTTATTATAATATAGAGTAATATCTATCAATAGGCATTACTGTAAAACTGTAATATTCGTGTGGTGTATATAGGAAATATGTTTGAAAACTTCTGGAATCTTCTAAACAATGTAACAAAGAATTTTTGTGTGTCCGTCTGTTTGTTCTGACATCAATAAAAATCATTGAACGGAATATTGCATTTTGTACAGTTTAGCTTGAAGTTCAATTTAAAATCTAAGCCACGTTTCATCTGATACCGTTCAGTAAAACCGGAGATATGGTGCTTAGTGTGATCCACTTAACTGAAATCGCGCAGTTCATGTGAACGAACGCGCGGCTAAATGTATGTACATTCTAAATATTTTTCTTTGCCTCGGTGCAAAAAAGAGTTGTTGGGTTTTTTTTTCAAAAATTTGAATAGCAGCTCGTAATCTGGCAATATACCCAGTAAGGGCGCGTTCCCACTATGTTGTGACGATTAATTTATCGTTGGACGACTGTCGTCTCTAGCTGTTCTCATTATATCGACTATTTATCGTCACTGTGTCGTCGCAATATTTTATCGTCGAACGTATAAACGACGAGACGATATTTTTATCGTGGCTACGATGGATAGTTGCAACAATGACGCACGATTTGCCGACATGATTAGTCGTGACGTTATTTTATCATTTTACGACTATCGTGCTAGCAGTTCCCATTGACTTGACAATCTGTCGTCACTGCGAAAAAAAGTCGTGGACGGTAGTTAATCGTGTCGTCCTGTATGTGAACACCTCTATTTAAATACACAAGCCACGACGCTTTAAACGACACGATAATCTATCGTCACGACATAGTGGGAACGCGCCCTTAATTGTAATAGGCCACCTATAGCGTGGGATCTAATGTCATAGGTGGTGGAATGTGGTTTTAATACACTTCTACCTACCCTTTGATGATGTAGGCGTGAGACTATGCTTCTATGTATGTATGTATTTTTTTACTTGGAAATCGTATTTCTAAATGACGCAATTAGTGACCTACAATAATGAAAATTATTTACGTAACACACATCCCACCAAAAACATAAATGAAAAAAGGAGAGCCAAGTTCAATACAAAAATTATGCTTGGCTGTGGGCTTCGCCGCTAAAAGAATGGAGATCTAAATGAGTGCCAAGTTCTATGCAAAATCCAAATATGTATTTATAGGAACAAAATAACATTATGAACAAGTATTAAACTCTATTTCTTTGCTTTATTGGATACCTATAACAATTGCTGTTATTTAAAAATGTGAGATCTTAAAGTAGGTTAGATTTGACTTGGCCGCTCGGCGCTGGCTAGCCAGTTCTTTTGCTTGAACTTGGCTTGACACGCTGCCGCATGTCTAGATAATAGTTGAAAGCGAAATCTGACCCAGGGAAAGGGCCAAGCAAGTAGTGTAGCTATTAGGTATTATCATTTAAAAGTAATTGTTATTAGTCTAAATGGTCAGGCTGATGGTAGCCCTGCTTGATACTTGATATTTCAAATATTAACCTAACAATCTATTCGACTACAACCATTTAATTCAGTAATTATTCGCGTTCAGAGGATATTGCCTAGTTAGTTTGTTGTTTATTTATTTTCAGCCAGTTTTTATGTATGTAGTATTTTTATAATGGAAAAGAAACTATAGAAAATTACGTGCTCGTATTAATTTACTCTTTTTGTTTGCTTGATAAAATATATAATAATATATCCTCAAAATAAAATGAAATGCATGTCTTCAGTTTTATTAGTTATAAAAAAATATTTAATTAAATGTTCTACCTTATTTAAACTGTCCAGTCCATTACTGACTTTACTGATGATTAAACCCTTATTTGCAATTAATAACCTTATTTACAATACAGAATCTGTGTCAGGTAAATGGTAACGGCAAAAAATATTACAAACTCGTAATGTGTTAAAGCTTTTCGAGGAGATATAGACGGGTTGTATATTTCTCCATATCCATCTAGTATTGTTTTAAACCTGGTTGGTTCTATCTCAATATGAGTGACAGATTTCGATGTCTTCTTTAACAACGCTGAGGCTTTATCGCTAAACTATCACATAAAAATTTTCTTCGATATAATATGTCCACGACAAAGTAGTTACAAACCGCACCAATTCAGAGACCCATTTTTTTTAAGTCTGGAGCGAGTGTCGGCCTCTAACTCTTTAATTTCATTATTACTGCCGTTGTGACAACATAGGGAATACCAGACTTGGTTTCATGTAAAATAAATTACGTGGCCTTATTGGTAATGTCGATTATAATGTCGTGTTAGACCCACATAATTGTTATATGATTGTTTCATCGTAAATATTAATAATATTTCTCAATCCATACGTTTGCCGTGTAATTTTTATAGCATGCACATACATGAAACGCCACTTTGACACGAAAGTAATAAATTTAAATCGTATAATAATATAGGGAATAAGTAAGGGTTTGAATGTCTTAATAAAAGAATGATGTGTGCTTCAGGAGGCAAACTCCACTTCTGCAAATATCAGTTTTTAGGATAAAGTGATTTTAATCGGAAGGAAAATACTATACTGCAGCTCTGCCTATTTGTGAAATGTAACACCGATTTTTTAATTTTAAGGCTGACACTAAATTAAATATTTGCAGTAAATATAAATATAATATTATCCTCCCTATTATAAATAATGATATTTATTATAAAAGCGCTTATGTTACTGCTATACGTGTGTTTAATCATATCCCTGTATACATAAAACAATTAAATGGCGATATGTTTAAAAATGCCTTAAAGAAGTGGCTTATTATTAATGCCTTCTATAGTCCAAGGGAATTTTTTGATAATAAATAATATGTATAGTCTTTATGTACTTCTTGATGTTTACTAGAGTTACTGTTTACTGTAAAGTTCCAATACCCGAATAGGTAACTGTTGATTCTATTATGTAACACCATTGTACACACAGTTTTAAATAGTAAATTAATGCTTTATTAATCTCCTTTAAACAATGAAAATGTAAGCTAATAACTCATCAGTATTAGCTTTAAAAATACTAACTTGATGTATATGGCCGACACTTATAATTACTATAACGAAGCACTATCTTTTTTATGGAGCTCGAATCCATAACTTACTCTGTCAAAGCCTTATACATATCACATATCAATCAATACTAGATTATTAAGTTTCAATAATCTTTTTAAGCACAAATTGCTCTGAATTTTTATTTTAAACCTGGGTCTGTTGCCCAAAAGTCCTTGCACGGTCTGCACGCAGTTTTCGCCCAATTTGGCAACTTTTAAGTACTTTGCCGCTGATATTAAACAATGAACTTTACATTTCCAATTGCCATAGCTTTTAAGCCTTATATTAAACTCTTTTATACTTGGTAGCTATAGCAACGTTGTTTTTATAGGTAAATAGAAATTTAATCAAGAAAAGGTAAGGAAAATTAAAATTTATTTATCGCTCATTAAAGTAGTTCGACATTTTTATTTGCTATCTATTTATAGATCAGGTTGTACAATCTATTCTAAAACAAAGTACCTTTTGTTTCTGCTTTGGTCTGCCGTCTACTCATGCCTACTACACCGTGGTTAATGGACTGGCAGCACCATGTTCGATCTTTGAATTTCCATGCTTACATTTTTAACTTTTTTAATATGGATGTATCTAACGTTCGACGTTCTAACGTAGATACCTACAATCCATCAATTTTAATCGTTCTCAATATAAAACTTTTTTTAAATATGAGCTTTCCCTAGCAATCGGAATAAACCATCTGTGTCGACGGTGAAATTTCAAATATTGGCCTGTGTGGAACCCACAACACTCAGCGGTAGGGACCACTGAAACGACTACGCCGTCAGTGCAGTCCTAGAATAATTACCATCAATTAGGATACCACTACTTAAAATATTGCCTATTGAACGATTTTACCTCATTGTAGTCATCATTTATACGCATTATATTTCATGAAATAAAAATATATTGTACAAGTTATTACCACTAAGTAACCCTCCACATAAAATGTTCCCCAAATTTAATAGGCTCTGTTATTAAGAGATCCCATTAACTTTGGTCGCGCGCTGATGTGCAAGTTATTCGGCTTTTGTGACCTGATTTATTAAACTAAAAGTTCACAGCTTGTTTTCACCAAAATATACGATACGCGCTGTTCAGGTAAATTAAACCTTTATACTTTAGTAGCAGCCCATCGCTATCTAAAGAACAGCTTTATTAAAATTGTTGCGCCTATTTATACTTTATTCACTCCAAGGAAGGATTATCATAAGTTCTTTTTTTTAGTAAATGTCCACCCTATCGAAAATTTCAGATTTTGTTGTATAGTTCTAGATATTTGGTTATTAGGTTGTTAATAAGGGGTATTTAGCCTAAAGCGGTTTACTGGTCTCCCGGCATATCGATGAAAACAATGCTTGGTAAACGGCAACAGACTCGCCCCATATTAAGAAAAATTAATGGCAAAATGTTAACAATCTCAACATGAATAGGTATAGGCAAGGGCTAAAAGCATCGTATGCATCGCAAGTTCTCCACGCTACAGTTTTATTTGTTGAAAATCTGAAGTATGTAAATCCACATTATAGGTAGGTACTTACCTTAATTTAAAACCGCGCTTTTAAGATTCTATGCATCACTCAGTCAACGGTAAGCAGGATCTAAATCTGAGTTGGATCCTTCTACCCGTATCGGTTTCAATCTGTTGACGACATCGAAGCGAGTCTGAGAGTTCTTTGACAATCCGAATGCAGTGCGCATGTTATGGAATTTTACTGATTTACATCAGAATTGTATAGGTAAAAGAATTTTGCAAGGATTTGCATATGTTGAAGATAGCGTTTACGATAAGTGCTAGTGAGATATCCTTAAAATTTCGTTCATATCATTACCAAACATTCCTTTTCCGAAGATGAACATAAACATCTCAGAAATGTTCAAGGAAAACCATAACTCGGCAGAAGAAGACATAATATGTGTTATCTACTGCTAGCTTATTGGTTTTCTATAGATTTTGATGCTTGTCGCAACCTTGACTAAGGCGTCTATCCATTTAGTTGCAGAGCACAATTTAAGAACCTTCTTTGTAATGTTTAATTGCCACTATTAAAAATTCAAGAGCTAGATTGGTTAATTTGGTCCTTTTACGTATTTTATTATTCTGCGTTACGTGCTGACAATTTGCCCGCTATCACAAGCTCTCTTGTAATTCAGGTGCTCTCTCGGTACCTTGTTATCCGCCTAAAAGCTATCCTAATCTCATATAGATTGTCGTCTGTTGTATCTTCATTATGGCAGCAGAGCCTGCTATTATCTTTTAAAGACTTTTTAGTCAGTGATTACAATAAAGATTTTTTTGTGAATCCTTGGCTAGAAAGTAAGAATCGTTTATGAAGACTACACTCGCCCATAGCACTATACACAAATTATTATTTTGGTCTTACACAAGTTACTAGATATTTGTACCAGAAGATAGATCTGGTGCAAAACTTTTGAGCTTCTGTTCTATTTAAGACGAATTAATGCAACGTATATATCGCGTCGGACAGCTTTGTGGATCTGTTAGCTAAGACCAGCGCACGCTGACATGTTAGTTCGAGACTGCAGTTTAATTTCGCACCGGTCTCATGAGTTGTTACGTGGGCAGTGAGATGCTTTTAATATTTCTTGTGGTTAGTACCACAAAAGTTTAGCTCTGTTAGTCTTGAAAGCAAGAATAATTATTTATGCATTCCATGCGATAAAATAGTAATTTTTACCAGAGGTATAGATTGCTTTACAAGTTGCTATATCTATCAAATTTTTGCGATGCATTACTTCAGACACATATGACTAAAATATTATGTGGTATTAGTATTGATCACCGCGGCTGTTTTATAGGATACTGAATAATCTACACACGTTCCTCAAATCGTCGAACTTCAAAAACTTTTAAATTAAATCCACCATCACATTGCTTACTTTGTATCTGATTAAGAGAGTCCTCTTTTAGTCAGATACAAAGTTGATTTCGAAATAAATGTTCTTGTTAATAACTTTTCAAATTTCCACCGACTCGTTATTTACGGACAACACACTCCTGATTTGTTCGCACAAAACGGTCTATTGTGAGACCTTCACGAGAAGGAGGAGTTACGTTAATTGCTCCTGAACAATATAGGTCTCTACTGAAGGGTAATAATCCAACTAAAAGTAGTTAAAGCTAATGAATGGTTCATTTTCTTATTCAGCCTCATTTTGTCACTAGTGATAGAGGTGATTACTGTCGAAAACTTGCTAATTATAATTAGAAATTAAAAATAAGTTGAGTATTGAGAGTGGTGGCGCGAGCGTCGGTGCGCGGCCCATTTCAGGGTTTACGTCGGAAGGGGCGTTATTCTTGGAGACAATCAATACAAGCGTCTGCATATTTAAATCAGCGGCGAGGTGAACGGCTTCAGCCGCAGAGCGATGATGGCTGCGTACCACATGTGATTTGTATTGCTAAATGTTGTTAGTATCCAGGTTGCCTACGCATTTAATCAGGTAATAGCTAGGTTGACAAAATAATATCTCGACAGATACAGAAGAATATACAAGAAAGATAAACGTACTAAATAACAGAAAACATTGGATACGTAAAGGGAACACCGCAAAATTCATTACATAAAAACAGGCAAGAAAATGGTACCTATTGCACAAAAAAGCAAATACATACATATGTCGAAATTTATCGATACGGCTTTATGTAACAGCACCATAAAGATTGAAACAATATGTTCTGCCAGACAAGTTAATGTATCCCCTGTAAATCAATATTGTAGCTGCCATTCAGAGATATGCCGTCTTATGTATAGATATGAAGAGTTTTATACAGTTTACCTACTCATTATTCTGTCAATCATTATTTTATTAACTATAAAACGACTTTATAGGCTATTATGCACTGACATATTAGGTTTTCTTTTTAAATATTTGGCCTGTATAAGTATCTGTTGTAAAGTATGATATTAGTTTTCCCTGTGGAATATTACGCTGTAACTACATCGTTCAGATCCATTAAAGCAAAATAATTTAAATTTAGGTATGTGAGACTGTAATCCTGAATAACAAAGTATGCGATAACATAAATACGTCAAAAGGGTAAACGAAGGGTGTAATGCGATGTGTTTAGCGCGCTCGCGCCTCCACGCAGCTTCTTATGAATAAATATGCAGCGGACTTGGCTGACAGGCGCCGAGCAGCGAGCACTTTTCAACATAAAACGCTGAGTAGTGGTTTACCTGTTTGGGGGCGACGTCGTTCGACTATTTAATTTGCTTTCCAGTCACGTGTGAATTGAAAAATGGTTGGGCACTAGTTTGTTGTTGTGTGCTGAATAACAAAATATTGCGCGGTGGATATGAGTGCACGAGCTTCCCCGAAGGAGTGGTCGGCGCGTTCGTCGTGATATATCTATAATGTCAAAGGTTATTTTATCAATACTCCAGTATATACGTGAGGCTGCCGTAATCCATCACGACTCTACGTTTGATCGTATTTTTCATCGGTGTATGAGTGTGCAGGCACCAGTTATTGGGTTTCTCGTGAATCCAATCATACTTGAGTTACATTACTTACGCAGATCTACCTTTCTGCTTAGACGTTAATAGAACTGGATAGGCTACATGTTCAAAGCGAGCTATAACGGAACTTAGATCTGCTTGCATATTGAAGTCGATGGAAATCGAGATAGCAAAAGCTTTTGCAATTTCCGGGATAATTAAGTTCTCGAAGAGCACTTGTTTTGAAAATTGATGGTATATAAGATTAAATAGTTGATATGACCAATCTCCGATCTCCAGGGTACTAAAGTGACCTTTCTTATACACGTGTTTAACCAAAGCTTACATTATAGGCGAGAGGCAAAATAAGCATATATTATGTATGGGTGAATAAGTGCTAAATGTGCATAGAAACGATGATTATGATCACATTGCTGCACGATATAGCTATCGGCTATTGTCATATTATAATAAATAAACAGTAAAATTGGAAATATCGTTTTAATTCAGTATCATAATATAAACAACGTTTTAATTTGCGCATATAGCTTTTACTTCATACATAAATATACGCTTGTATTGTCCTGAAGGGGTAGATAGGATATATAGGGTGTATTACGCCCACATTATGGCCATTATCTTTTTAGGTTCCACGTAATAGTGGGTGAGCGTATTACCGTCAAACATATTTCCAGGCTCCGTGCCGCTACTGATGATTTTCTAACTCCTTTAGCAGGCTTAGGAATGAGGAACAAGACCTCGTCATCCCATGCACACGTACTAAGTACAAACTTATTCCACTTAACCAACAATGCAGCCTGTGTAATATCCTAACTAATATTATAAATGCGAATGTGAGTTTGTTTGTTACGCTTTCACGCTTTAACTACTCGACCGATCATCATGAAATTTCGTATACACGTTGTCAGGGGTACTGAAAAGGACATAACATACCTTTTATCTAGAAATAAAGACTGTTACTAAACTAAGGCGAGTGTAGCCGCGGGCAAAATCTAGTTATATTATAATTTGAACCGAAATTCACTTGTGTTACAAACCTATGCACGTAACATTTCTCTTAACAAGTACATATTATATATTATGTTCGCGCTAGCCACCCTTATTCTATGTTCAGTCACCACAATAATTTACTCTCAATTTGGCATTTCTTTACCTCGCCGAGGTCAGAGCACGTAGAAAACCCTTTGTAGTTATATATCCAAATTCAGTCACACGAATTCTTTGCATTTAAGCGTCTTGTGTAAGCCTTTCCAAACCATGTAAAATAATTCAACTAAATAAATTGACTTTTATTCGCATAGCCTGCGATCATAAAGTGTATATTTTTTTTCATTTCAAATCAGTTCTAGCCGGGATTCAAATAAAAAATTCTTTGTCTATTTTGTTAAAACTATAACTTTTTCAAAACTCTACGTAGAACATTTTACCAGATTACAATGTACGAAATGGCGAACGGCTGGCTATAAATTTGACAATCTGTGTCATCGTGTGTGCCCGTAAATATCCCGAGCTGACTATGCAGTCCTGCAGAATATCACCACTACAGATCATGGGGAACGGTCGCCATAATCGCTATACTGCCATACTGCATTAAGGGTGGGCAAGACATTACGTTCGTTGATAAATGACCTTCTACACTTACCGTATATACTAGTTTGTTGCCACTTACGTGACAAAGTACTTACAATAACTTTACGACTCTATACATACTAGTAATCATAACTTTCCATTAGTTTGTTGACTTTCACGAAGCGCTTAAACTATAAATTGAATTGACAAACAGAAGGGATGTAATGCTGCAAATCGATTAACGTAAGTGACTCGAGGTTACGATAGAAGTATTCTCTTTAAAATGAACTTTGTTGTATCGATGCTTCATATCAGCACACGCGTCGATACACTGGCTCTCGTGAGGGATTATTTTTGTTTCAATCAATGTTGTAATCAATCAATCATTTCCCGCTCCACGATAGGCATCCGTTCGTTAACTTTCCGTTAAAAGTTCATCACTTAACAGGCATTTTTCGATACCGGTGTGGCTAAGTCATTTCGAGATTCTCAGAGATTCAATCTCGTGTGTAAATTCTGGAAAATTCTATTTTCATACGGTACTAGGCACTCCAGGCAAATTAGGCGAGGCTAAAAAGGCAGAGTGAACTCATACAATTTTGTTAGGTAGGTTCAAATCAACGTGCATTATAGCTGTCGAAATATTGTAGAGTTCTATCGTACATTTATATTTGCTATTCAATTTTGGTTTGTTTGCTTAATAATATTCAGTCATTTTAGTCTAGTAAAACATTTTGGCGTATTTTGCATAATTGCCTATACTTTAATAAGTACGTTTCTAGAACATCCACAGCTCGAAGTATATTTCGTTGTATACTCATATACGTAGTTGTATGTATGTCCGAGTAATTTGCACCGTCTGTATTGAGTAGCCAGCATCGTAGATTACTGGTAACTGATTACGTTATGGTCTAGCCTCTAATTTCCGCCACTGAATAGTTTACGTCTGTGGTTAATTACAATATAAATATGAGATCCTATTGTAATAGTGAGACGCAATTAATACTGGTTCATTTGACATTAAACGATATTGTACACACAACTTCGTAATGGTAAGTTAGTGGTAAAAAGAAAAATAATTCTGTTAATAATTACTTAGATCAAATAATTATGCAAATTGGACTTGTGACTGTCAAGATGAAAGTATATTTATACTATTGTGGAGGTATATTTATATAATTATATTATTAGGACTGCACGGATGGCGCAGTGGTTTAAATGGTCGCCTCGCCACTGCTACTGCGCCGAGTGTTGTGGGTTCGAATCCCACACGGGACAAAACTTTGCGTGATCCACAAATGGTTGTTCTGAGTCTGGGTGTTTTTGTGTCCGTTGTTTGTTGTGGTGTTCTAAAAAAAACTTCTTTATGGTATTTGCAAGATGTATTTGCTCGCTGTTCCTTATTTATTATGTATACAACTAATTCTACCGTGTGGCATATCAGCCTATTGTGTGAATGTGAATAGCAATAGAACAATATACTATACCAGCATACTGTACACATAGGTTTATTGATGAACGTACCCTTTAGCGAAAGGCTCTAAGCCAATAGCTGTTAGGCTTCAATCTAAAAGTCATGAATGCGGATACAAATATAATATAAATGAATTAAATTTAGTCCGCGGCTTCATTCGCCTTCATGTAGATTTTGTCTGTAAACCCCTCAGGGACAGTACTTTTTTCCGGATAAAATGTCCTTTTCTTTACCCCTTACAATGTGTATGTAACATTTCATGATGATTGGTCAAGTAGTTAAGGCGTGAAAGCGTAACAAACAAATTCACATTTGCATTTATAATATTATATATATAAATATATAGTAAGGATTACAAGCTTAAATAGAAAATATAAACTAATTAAGTATAATTGTGTTAGTATACGAGGCAAGTATCTAGCAGGCTCCATGCATATTGTTTGTGTGTTAGTTTCGGTATCAAACGACAAAAATACTCAGCAGAATTAGAATTGGATTTTACAGTTAGATAGCTTGAACATCAACTCAAATATTAAGCACGTATCATCATTTCCGTCAGTAAAACAAGCATAGCGTTAATGTCATTGCAGGCAAACTGTAGTTCACTTGGACGGAGTCGCGGGCTGAGGCTAGTACTTGTTACAAAAGTAATTGATCATATTGTGACAGCAAAGACGAGAAGGCTTTTTGCCACAAACAAAATTATTCCCCCGGGAATTATATTAAGAACCTAGAGCTTACTAACTGTTGGTGAAACTGCGTAACTTGTAGAAGTGAATTAAGACAAATGGATTACCGTGCTCTTAGGAGACGGCCCAACTGTTCGTCTTTTGTTTATGCACAATGTAATAAATGGCTTTCTATACTTAAGATGTTGTTGAAGCCTGAGGCTTCTTTCGCAGAAGCCAACGTGTACGAATTTGAACCTTATAGACATAGTTTTTCGCATAATGAAGAATATGAACCATTTTTCCAAATTGTAGTTGTTTTAGTCAATAAAAGTATTTACAGTCTTCCTACTAGTTTAGTTAGATGTGAAGTTCCAGAAAATAAATTATTTTAAATGTTTATAGTTTCAACTCTGGACATGATGTGGTAAACACAATATAGGCCTGTATTGAACTGTCCCACTGCTGGGCACGAGCCTCTTTTCAGTGCGAGAAGGGTTAGGCCATAGTCCACCACGCTGGCCTAGTGCGGGTTGGCAGACTTCACATATCTTCGAGAACATTATGTAGAACTCTCAGACATGCAGGTTTTCTCGCGATGTTTTCTTTCACCGTTAAAGCGAGCGATAATTAACTATTAATACGCACATAACCTCGAAAAGTCAGAGATGCGCGCAATGGGACCGAACTCGAGACCTCTGTGTGGCAGTCCAACGGTTTCCCACTAGACTACCGCTGCTTTTTAATTTACAGTCTGCCTTCTAGTTTAGTTAGATGTTATTGGAAAGTAATTTGTTTTTAAATGTTCATAATACGAGCCTTTTCTCTTGTGAACGTCAGCGATAGCAATAAAAATATTACAATTGACCTTTTCTCTTGTTAGACAGAGGCGCGTCAAAGACTCGCAGGAACTACGTAACTTGCAAAACACTGTTCGTAAAATATTTAAAAGAATGCTCATAATTTAATAATATTTTCTCTAACCTTTATTGTTATCATTAACTAGTGTTAGGGTCTCGATGGTGGATGGTGGACAAATAAAAAGTGGACTGTATTTTAGCGCTGGTATAAGTATATACAATTTTAAGTGACGCGTTACAAGCAGTGGTCCCGTCGGAGATCGCATCGGCAATGCTTGAGTAAGTGGTAGGGGTCCCGCGGCCACCCGCCGCCCGCGCCCCCGCTGCTTCCTCTCGGTCGCCTGCGCAGTGCGCTGGCGGCTCAGCTGCTCATTGGCATTGGTCCACTGCGATGGCGAGGATCGAGGTTCGATTCTCGACATATTCCCCACAGGATGAACAGTTAAGAGTCTTGAGCTGGAAGAGGGCAAATTTTATTAAAGGCTCTTTGTATGAGGCCTCTCTTTGTCCTAATCTCGGCGACACGATTGATCCCATCGACACCAGGATAAACCTTGGCGATTCTTCCAAGCGGCCACAGCAATGGTGGAAGAGTCTTATCCTTGATGAGGACTCATACCTCGAACCTCGATCCTCGCCAACTAGTTTGTTTTTCTTTTATAATACTTTTTCAGTGATGTATTGAGATAAGTTTTAAATTTTATTACGTTTAAAATTTTGACAAATAAGGTTTCCAGTTATAAAACCAATTACTATAATATCAATCATGATGCTTTTCGGCATTCAGACTATTCAAGGTTTTAATAGGCGATCTTCTATAATAACCAGACCCTTTAAGTTACACACCAAGCTATCTACGTAACAACGCTAGCAAATGCGACTATTATGCATGAAGTGTCGACTTCGATTCGCTGGACGGTCAAAGTGTTATTGGCCTGTCAAGAAATCTCTGTAGCAGCACGGAGTTTGGAAATGTGCCAAGTAGACGGCAACGTCCCCTATTACGTGGTACCTAATACTACACTAAGCGAAATGTGGTTGTAATACACCTTTATCTTCGGCCTCGAGGCCTACGATACAATATAGGCGTAGGAATATGTATGTATGTGCTTACGTATTAAAATATATTAAACAACGTTAAAGCACGCAAGCGTAACAAAAAACTCACATTCGCATTTAATAACAATAATAATTTGTATCCTAACTAATTAATATTATTAGTTAGGATACACATTTGGCTGGGCATTATCCATAATGCTAATGTATTAGAAAAATATTTACAAACTGCATAATCAGTTTTTTTGAAGTACCTAACTAGGTATTAACATTAACACGTTAATAAAGTTATAACTATAACGGTATAGGAATGCCTATGTTTATAAACAATTTACTACACGGGAATCGAACCCGAGACTTTACTTATTTATCTACTTAATGTGTCCAAGCTACAAATAAATGTGAGACTTAGATAAGTGCTACAAAGGGAATTACCGGCACTGGTCCGACAGACAACACTCACGAACAATATATAATATTTATTACGAACATAAATTCACATAAATTCTACATATATATATTTTATAGCCAAAGTTACTTAATCTAAGTGGAGCCTAGTATTCTGTCGGGCCAATGCGCAGCAACTGGCCGACTCGTCTCTCATACCTCGCGCTTGCACACACACACATTATAACGCATACATACGTACCCCTACAATACTCCCCTCAAATTTTTACATAGTTAAAATTTTAACATAAACCGTACAAAAAAAATTAAACACAATACAATACACAATCCACATATCGAAAGTCTTATGGTCACCCTATCATTCATTACTTTGTTTTATAACAGTCACTCATTACACTGATAACAACATTGCGACACTATGGGATCATGTTACGCGCCTTCCGTTGCAGGTGTGCTAAACCGGCTCGGTGATTGCAGCGTAATGTATACAAAATATCGCCTGCCTACACTTGTTGCATATTTGCTTGATGAAATTTTTGTATGGAACCTTCCGTCTGTTTTTGCACCCATTTCTTTCCTCTATAATAACAGATTCCACAAAATTTACACATAATTATTGTAAACAATAGTATGCAAATTACCAACAGTAGTACTCCATAAGTTTTGATATGACTTTCAATGTTAGTGAAGTCCATTTGATTTGCTCCATTTTGGGCGATAATGACTTCTTCATTTTTGCTATATGATTTGCCCATTCTTACAATAATTTAGTAAACAGAAAAACAGACACTGACTTATTATTCGAAATACAAAATTACTTGACTGAGCTTGTTACCCGTCTAAGATGTAGATATTTAATGAGATACTCAAACAATATTATAATTATCAATAGTTGTTGCGAAATAATTTGTGCTCTACTTTACAATATCGCAAGTTTGTATAATTAATTAATACTTAAATTTGCTATATTTTAATGTACCTAATAAATTTGTTGACATGAATATGGTGCAATTATTTTCTTACGTCAGTAAATATGTACCTATATACATAAACATGTTATATTTGACGGATTTGCTTAGGTTCACTAATGAATTTTACAATACATAGGGTATACCAATCACACCATACAAAACAATATATCATAAAACCTATAAATTAAATCTAACTGGTGGTTTTATTTGCCGACCACACCTCGTTTTCTTACCAACTAAATTACCACCATTATCTATGTCTTTGCTAACGCTGAGATAACCTTTGCTAATCGCTTCGTTTACTTTATCTTGGCAAAGTTGTACTTTATTTACCTTATGATCATTACTTTCTTCGCTTTGCTCGTTCAAAATGTAAGCTGGCTTCAGTCTATCTATGGATATTTTTACTACTCTATTGGGTAACTGGATTGTAAATACCTTTGCGTTTCTTTCTAGAACTCGATAAGGGCCTTCGTACGGTGACGTCAACGGTCTGCGTACTGCATCGTTCCTGATAAAGACATGTTCACACTTACCTAATTCTTTGTGTACGAACAGCGAGCGCGAATCCCGAAATTTATGCGAAATTGGTTTTAAACTACTTATATATTTCCTTAAACGATCTAAATACTCGTGGTCTGACACAATTTGGTTGTTTGAGATGTTATAAAAATCTCCTGGCAACCGAATTGTTTTACCATATAAATATTCCGCGGGACTTACCCCATTATCACTTCTGCCCACTGCGCGCAATCCAAATAAGACCGTAGGTAACTCGTCACTCCATGACGTATTGTTTGTCAGACGCGCTGTTAAGGCCTGCTTCATGCTCCTATGCCAGCGTTCCACTATGCCATTGCTTTGTGGTCTATACGGTGTAGTTCTACATTTTTTTATACCCATTATCTTTAAAAGTTCTCTAAATAAGTTGCTCTCGAATTGCCTACCTTGATCGGTTGTTATTTTGTCAGCCATACCAAATCGGGCAATCCAATTTTCGTAAAAAAATTTAGCTACTACTTCAGCCGTTATATCACAAACAGGAATGGCCTCGGGCCATCTAGTGCCTCTATCTATCATGGTTATTAAATATCTATAGCATTCTTTGGTCGGTGCTAACGGGCCGACTATATCAATGTGAACGTGATTTAACCTTTCAGCTTTTGGAAATTGTTGTAACTCCGATACCGTGTGTCTGCCTACCTTATTCTTTTGGCACTGAATACACGCTTTGGCCCACTGACCAACGTCCTTATTAAGGCCTGGCCAAAAATATCTTTGTGCTACTAATTTTCGCGTTGTCCTAATACCCGGGTGACATACGCTATGTACTGATTGAAAGCCTAATTTCCTAAATTTCTCTGGTAAATAAGGTCTACACATCTGAGTCGAATTTTCGCAATAGATAGGTTTGTCGCAATTAGGTACAAACATTTTCTTTAAAATAATATTAGTCTGTTGTTCGTTTAATAATTGTGCTAAGCTGGCATCCTGTTCCTGTGCGGTCGCTAATTCCGCGTAATCAAATGTAGTGGGGCAGTGTATGGTTTCAATCCTAGAAAGCGCGTCAGCGGTTACATTGTTATTGCCTTCGACATATCGTATATCCGTTGTAAATTCACTAATATATAATAATTGCCTTGTACGTCGAGGCGTTTCGCTTTTAGACTCGACCTTATTGAATGCAAAAGTCAATGGATTATGATCGGTAAAAATTATTAGTTCTCTTCCCTCATACATGTATCTAAAATGTTTCATTGCTAAGAATATCGCTGTAAGTTCTCTATCATACGTAGAATACCTTTGTTGAGCTTTACTAAACTTCTTAGAAAAGTATCCTAACGGTAACCACTTACCATCAATCCATTGATTAAGCGCTGCGCCAGCACAAGTGTCTGATGCGTCTGTATGTAACGATAATGGTACATTACTTACCGGATGTGATAACATAACCGCATCTCTGAGGCCTCTCTTACATTTCTCGAACGCTTCGATGGATTCCTGTGACCATGAAATTTTGGTTTTGTCTTTCTTCTTGGCACCTTTTAAAAATTCATTCACCAGTGATTGGTGCTCGGCTGCGTGAGGAATACTGTTTCTATAAAAATTTATCATACCTAGGAAACGGCGAAGCTGTTCCACGTTGTCTGGCCGAGGATATTCCACTATGGCCTTGACCTTGTGGTCGAGTGGTCGTATACCTTCGGTCGAGACTTGGTAACCTAAAAATTCTATACTTTCCTGTCCAAATTCACATTTTGATAGATTTATAGTTATGCCAAATTTTGCAAATCGTTCAAATACCTTTCGTAAGTGCGTTTTATGGCTCTTCAAGCAATCGCTGGCAATAATGACATCATCGACAAAACAAAATAAGAAATCTAATCCTTCGAGTACCGTGTTATTCATAAACCTTTGAAAACTTTGACTGGCTGTCCGCAAACCAAAATTTAATCTCATAAATTCGAATAACCCAAACGGTGTTATCACAGCCGTCTTTTTTATATCTTCTGGTGCTATTTTTACAAAATGATAGGCTTTATTAATATCAATTTTGGAAAAGATTTTCTTACCTGCTAGTATATAATTGAAGTCTAGCAATCGCGGCACAGGGTAGCGGTCCGGCTTGGTGATGGCGTTCAAACGTCTATAATCTCCCACGGGCCGGATCTCTCCATTTTTCTTCGCAACGACATGCAGCGGGCTGGACCATTCACTCTTTGATGGCCTGCAAATACCTAGTTCCTGCATTAACTTAAATTCCTGTTTTACCTTATGATACCTATCAGGTGGCAGCGGTCGCGCTCTGGCATGAACGGGTGGTCCGGTGGTTTCTATATAATGATAAACATCGTGACCATAATCGTGGTCCATATTTTTTAATGAGACAGGCTTAGTTATTTCTGAAAATTCCGACAGCAATCTACTAAACGGATGATTACTATCTATTGTAGTGATTGATAAATTATCGCAAATGGTTAAATTGCCCAGCGTTAGCAAATTTGTTTTCTTATCAACTAATTTACGCGCACTTATATCTACTATCAGCGTATGATGTTCCAAAAAATCCGCACCTAGTATGGGTTGGCTAACATCTGCGATCACGAATGTCCAACGATATGGACGCCGAAGACCTAAGTTTACATTTAGAGTCTTTACGCCGTACGTTTTAATTTCACTTCCGTTAGCTGCGAATAATTTATAGTCCGAATGCGCACTTAATAACTTTTGTTTTCTGCTAACTGGAATGACGGACACGTTTGCACCTGTATCTACTAGAAATTTTAGTCCATTTTCCCTATCATATACACTGAGGCGGTGATTATTACTCGGTACTATCACCCCCGCCACCGTAGGTCGTACCGTGTTTAGTTTTCCGTCCGCGACGCTGCTGGTGACTTCCACGCACAGGGTTTCTCGCATTTCGTTGCTCTAACTCGGTATCGGTAATGCCACTTGCACAACCAATTCGGATCCGCTGGTGTTCTGGACCTTGACCTTGACCGTCCTCGGAAAGCACCATGCCCTCTGCGACCACGAAACACGCTTCGACGATGCTGCGCAACCTCTTCACGTAGAGATGCTACTTCCAAGTTCAACTTGTGCATTTGCGTCAATATCTCGTTCATGGGCAGTTGAGTGGACGACTGGTTGTTGGTACAAGAGCTGCTCACCTCGGCAATTTCTCCATCCCGTACATTCTCCATCACCTTGTCAGCTATGTTTGCCAAGTTCTCCAGGGTTTGGTCCTGACTGACTGTCAATACTGCTCTTACAGATGCTGGTAATCGCGCGATCCAAAGACTGTGTAACGTTTTGTCTGATGCTTGGGCGTTCCTACCCAGGTCTCGCATACGGCGCAACAGCTGTGAAGGTTTTTGTGTTCCTAGCTCCATCTCACCCACAAGCTTCTGAAACTGGCGCTCTGCACTTTCCTCGTATACCTGTAGTAGTCGCTCCTTAATGGCATTATATTTCTCTGCGGCTGGTGGCACTACCAGAATGTCGCTGACTTGCTGTAACGCGTCGCGTCCTAGCTTCGCTACCACTAAATGGAATTTAACCTCATCACTTGGTTTTTGCGGTTTTAGGATACTTTCTATCTGCGCAAACCATAGTCGCGGCATTTCCGCCCAAAAATCTGGCAATCGGGATTGTACACTTATCGCGGCGATCTCACTAGTTTTCAAGTCCGACATACCTGTGTTCGCGTTCGGGTCACTGTTCATTTTGTCACTTATACTCGGTTTCACGGGACTCAATGGTTGGAACATCATACACTATAAACTACACTTATATTTACGCTTAATAATTAACCAATGTAGCACTAAATCACGTCGGGGTCACCAATTATAGGAATGCCTATGTTTATAAACAATTTACTACACGGGAATCGAACCCGAGACTTTACTTATTTATCTACTTAATGTGTCCAAGCTACAAATAAATGTGAGACTTAGATAAGTGCTACAAAGGGAATTACCGGCACTGGTCCGACAGACAACACTCACGAACAATATATAATATTTATTACGAACATAAATTCACATAAATTCTACATATATATATTTTATAGCCAAAGTTACTTAATCTAAGTGGAGCCTAGTATTCTGTCGGGCCAATGCGCAGCAACTGGCCGACTCGTCTCTCATACCTCGCGCTTGCACACACACACATTATAACGCATACATACGTACCCCTACAATACTCCCCTCACTTTATGTACCCCTACAACGGTAATAACGAGTCTGAAATGCTAAATGAGTCAACATAATATTTTTTTTTTTTTTTGCTCGCCAAAATGACCACACTCCACCTGATGGTAAGCAGTCGTGTGGTCTAAGAGCAGTGGCCTCCACATCGCCCCCACAGTAGCCGAAGCGATGTTAAGGTGTCTACTTTGACGGCCTGAGAAGATGCTTTTCCACGCCCCGCTTAAAGAACCCAGGATTGAAGGAAGAAGGAAGCACGTGCCTTGGCAGAGAATTCCATGCCTTGGTTGTTCGGCAGAGATATGAGGACCCAAACTTTTTGGTACGCGCTCTAATCGACTCTACCGTGTAAGGATGGCATCTGAGCCCAGCACGCGTTGTTCTGGATAGGAAAGGGGAGGGCGGGATAAGGTGGAATAACTCTTCAGAGCACTCCCCGTGGTATATTCTGTAGAAACATGCCAATGAGGCAATGTCCCTACGGAGTTGCAGAGGTTCCAGTGAACTCATGACCTCTGGATCTCCAATGATACGGACAGCCCGCCGCTGTAACCGGTCGAGAGCGTCCAGCAAGTACTGCGCGGAGCCATCCCAAAGATGAGAACAGTACTCCACGCAAGGGCGCACTTGTGCCTTATACAATAGGCACAGTTGCCCAGGCGTGAAGAACCGCCTCACCCTGTTCAGAACTCCGAGTTTTCGCGAAGCTTGCTTAATGACGCTCTCGATATAGGTTTTCTGATTAAGAGAGCGGCAAAGATCCATACCTAAGATGGAGAGACTGTCACGTATCACCAGTGGAGTGTTCTTCAGAGAAGGGAGGGGAAGGAAAGGAGATATGATAAAATATTAAAGAAAATATGTCAATTGTCACTATTCATAAATTTTGAGTTGTCTCCAATTGCCTAAGACCAAAGACGTTTAATATAACAAACTAGCTTTTGCCCGCGGCTTTGGTCGGGTACTTTTTCTGGATGAAAGGCATCATAATTATTTCATGATAATCGGTCGAGTAGTTAAGGCGTGAAAGCGTAAAAAAACAAACAAACTCACATTCGTATTTATAACTAGATTTTGCCAGCGGCTTCGCTCGCGGTAATCTAGATTATGTCGATATATTTCTACCCTCGGAAAAAGTACTTTTTCTAGATGAAATATACCCGTAATATACCCTATATACTTTTCTTAACCACTGACAACGTGTGTGCAAAATTGCATAATGATCGGTCGAGTAGGTAAGGCGTGAAAGCGTCACAAAGAAACAAACTTACATTCGCATTTATAATAATTATTATCATCTAAACGTTTCTAGATTTCTTGCATAAATTAGCGTTTCCATTTTCTCATAGCAATATTTCACACTACACACAGCTTAGCTAAATGGACAAGCTTTGCAGCGAACTCGCGGTTTTCATACCACTGTTTCTAATCCACACCGTGCTATACCACAAAGCAGTTTGCCCTCGGAGCATCTTAAATTGATTCTCTAATTACGCTTGCTGTTTCACGCCACTGCGCAAATTATGTTTTGATTCAGTGTTTTGCTTGTGTGCTATTCTAAGTTTAATATTAATGCGAAGTGAGTTTAATATAGTCGTTCCTTCTACTCGCAGTCTGGTGATTTTATGGAGTAGTTTTGATGTTTGTTCTTCTATATTAACATAATGTAACATAACATAGACTCACGGCTCATCCACGGAGAATAGGCAGATACATATTCCACCCAAGTTTCACAAGCTACGTTTTTAGATCCTATTTACTAGGCACGAACCTGTTGTCGTGGACACATGTCCAGTCCCTTTGCTGCTACTAAGAATATCGTGCTTCTTTGCACGATCCGGTAATAGAACTTGATACCACACGCACAGCAGTCTCCATCGCATTCTATCTGCACTACTAAGGCAGTTCTCTACATCAATATTGTATTTAAAGCCGTAGATATAAAATGAAAACGTTTTTTATAACACCACAACGAGGTGATTATGACTTTAATACGTATTGATTGTTTATAAGTACATAATGATTAGTTATAAATGTACGGCTCGTCATACAGAGGTAAGTCCTTAGAGGTTTTTGGTAAGGGCTATATCTTTGTTTTAAACTGTGTAAGTGTATTGAAAATGATTAAAAAATTGCGAAGGCTTCTAATCTAGCTTTAGTTTGAGAATGATTTAGATTTTTTTTGTAGTTTTCTTTTTCAATGAACGTGGTTTTAATTTTGTACAGCTAGTTATTAAGTTGCAAAAGGTGGATCTATTCATTATAAATGCCCACAGTAAATTATGTTTGTTCTCTTTTATTATGTCAAGTTACATATCAAAATTCGTTATATTTAACTATCACAATTTTCGCTCGCTTTAACGGTGAAAGAAAGCCTCGTGAGGCGACCTATATGTCTGCGAGTTCTAATAAATACAGCTGATATTATATTATCATATGCTTATCAGATAACAGAGCTAATTATCAATACATAATACATAACTCTTGGTGCTTTTTTTTATAATTGTAAAGTCAAGGCACAGATGTTATTCCTAGAAGCCTTTTTATAAACTAATAAAAATAATTATTTTATTCATAGAGTCATTTTTGAAGTTGCTTGTCTCAGGACTGTGACACACACAGACACATTATACATGAGGCAATCGATCATATGACATAGGATGCAGTGCCATCTTATGTCATATGATCGATAGCCTCTTCTGTAGTCTGATGTATACCTACACCTTAGCATCCCATCTTGTCATACATAGCTAAAAAGGACGCTGCGATACTATATAAAAATTTTACAGAATGTAAATTTACTTTTTTTGTTTTAAAAGACAACTCCCGCACTAGGCATAAATCCTGTATTTGGGTGACTTTACAAACATTCAACCGGACACAAAAAACCCTAAAATCGGAATAAATATTTGTGGATCATATAAATATTTGCTTCGTTTGGGATTTAAGCCTAAGAGGCAACTATTTAAACCAGTACGCAATCCGTGCTACTTTTAATAATTAAAATAGAGCATTGAGAACATACACTGTCCTCGAAACTAGTGATGTAGTGACAAATAAATACTAGTTCTATCTACTTTTATCATTAAGCAATACATACTTGTAAAAAAGTAAGTACAAAAGTAAGTACGTATTTCATGTCCTTAAATAAGCTACTATTCCAAGATATATATATAGACATCCTAGCATAATATACGAATTCACTTAATTCGTAGCAGACAGACGCAGATACTCTATCAACCAACCATAAAGTAAGAATAAAAAGAAACTACGTTGTACGGGACAGCTACGCCTAAAAAGTGTAGCAAAAACGTAGTGAACATTTTGACACATCGTTATGGAGCTACGAGGATTTTGCCAGTGATTTCGTAGCACCTAAACTAAATTCGAATAACGAACTGTCATTATGCCTGTACCACGTAGTCGTTCAAATAAGCAAGTATTATTTTATTATATTTACACGCATATTTGCCATGTGTGATACGAATATTTAAGCATGTATGTTTTTGTCGTCATGTGAAGGGTTTTGGGTGAATATTTAAGCGAACAGTGGCTTTTGACTGCATTGTATGTCAAAAATATGTATCTTAATATTTTTGTTATAAATAAGTGGTGTAACTAGGATAAGCAGTTTGAAGGAATGTATTAACGTCAATTGCTTCAATATTGACTTTGTAAAGAAAGTAAATACTGCATAAAAATACTTTGTTAAGAAGTTTTCAGAGAAAACAACCTATGTTTATAATTTTGCCCGATTTGAGAATCGAACCCAGCAAGTATCCACAACAGTCGCATTCACAACTGCTGCATCACAGTGTGCAAAATCCCGCTTAATATAATTCTCTATTTACGTTTAACAAATAATTACTTAGGACAGCATAATGATAGGTGCTTCGCAAGCAATGCTGAGTAAGCTTGAATGAAAATGTTAAAAGCTGAGACGTGATCATAACTACATATTAGTGCTCAGAGATCGCACTCAGAACCATTAGTGCTTGGCTCTTTGTTCAGATTACAGTGAGAGCAGCAACGGTCTTGTATTATAATAATACTGAAACACAGCACTCGCCCACTTCTTATAATTAATTAAAATTGTGATTACTATTTAAATAAACCTTGAAAATTTTAATTTAGTTTAACGTGCGGTTCATATTTTCATTTTCCTTTTATAGAAAAAGATAATTTATTTTAAAAGAGCACAATTAAAATTATTTAATCAGCCTTGCAAATTTCATATCTGCAAATAATATAGTGAAATATGTTACTATATTTTCATATGCTTTGCTTAGATCTTTTCTAAGGATTAATAATGCCTCGTAACTATTTAAACATTTTTGGACACTTAACAATAGTTAAGAGTTTTAGATCAGTAATAATTTAAAATATATTTATGAAACTAAATGGGAAGCGCAGTGTGAGGTCTTTTTGCTTACGAAACGATTGTGTCGCGGGTGTGTTTACCGTACCGTAGGAACAAATGCACTGTAATAAACATTGATAATAAATTTTACTCACGAAATTGCGATAATTAGCCCGGTGGCTTTCTTTTATCTAAGAATTTAGTTCTTATGCAGGGATATTATATATATTATGGGTATACAATCAGTTTTATAGAAATATGTAATTAAGCCTTAAAGTAGACCTAGACGAAAAACGTTTTCAAACAATGATTGGCAATATTTATGTAATAATTCATTGACTTAATTAGCTAATGTGAATGGAACAGTCGCAAGAGGAAGACCTAGGCGAACGTGTCTCGACCCGAACGGAGTCGTTCTGGACAAAGGCCAGGTTAAAAGCACCTTAAACCGGCGAGCGTGTATGAGGAATGTGATGAAAGTGAATGAAGCTAGAGAAGTGTGTTAGGATTGTAGCAAATGGAAATCCGTAGTCTTTGCCTACACCTCTGGAAAACAGGCGTGAATCTTTGTATGTTACTCATTGACTTCGAAAAAATGGATGAAGCATAAATTTGCTTGTTTCTCTTAAATGTTTTAATAGTTTGAATATTATAGATAGTTTGCTTTGTTTTGTCTAATCATCTACTACAAAAAATAAGATAAAGTATACATAAAGTTAAAATAAAAAATTACATATAATGTGCGATAATTATTTAACTAGCCATGTGTAGCGCTTACTCATAACCTCACATTTACAGTACGACGTTATATAACCAAGAACAATAAAATACCAGCAGTCGAACGTCTACAACAAATTTTGTTACATATTAATTTGCTTGCTCCCAAACCGCTCGTTCCTTTTTCAATAAAAGCATTTATGTGCGTCATCTGTATTCATGCCCGCAGAGAGTACACGTGTTACCACTATCAACCCAATAAAGTCGAATAACAACCTTCGCCTTCGTGAAGCACCTGTTATGTGGATACACAAATAACTAGAACAACTTATGAATATTCTCCGTAAACTCACTCGCACGCCTGTACGTAACATATATCAATGTTTTAAAATACTGAGGATTTCAAACACTTTCTCGCTAATATTTTACGACATGCGTATTTTATGTGAATACACAGACATGTGAAGATCAAACACTCTATCTAATTATGTGATTTTCGGTGAATTATTTGATGTAAAGAGCAACTTGGTGTGTGCCAATTTGAATACGGACTCGCAAATTGAGATATTTGAGACTCTCAAATGATTCGTCTTTCAAACGACAAATAACTTGTCAAGCACAACCGATTAGGCTTTTATGTATACCTTTCAATTAGCGTTTGAATAAAGGTTTTTAAACGTGTGCCTTTAAAACAAGCGACGTATGTGAAAGAGATAAATGTCGCCGTATATTACCGGCGCCGAGGTTCGCTATCTCTCGTGTCTCTTGCAGTGAAACTGAACGTTAATATTTTTGACCACTTTTTGGATAAGATTTAATTTAGATAACATTTAGATTAATTGTGATTTTATTAAAGACTAGAATTTGACCGCGGCTTTGCTGGCGTTAATGTAGATTTTTTTAATAAATTTCTATGTCACATATAAATTTATATCTCTCATAACCGGCGAGTGGAAATTAAACCTTTGATTTTGTGACCTCAGATAACCATACCGTACGCGTACACAACTCCATTTGTCACGGTCACGGTATCTAGTCCTGTTTCATTGTCATGAAACAGGACTAGAAACCAATTCTTCTTTTTCAAAAATACATCATCCGCACTAGGAATAATTCATGTGTCATGGGGGACTTTACAAACATTTAAACTACGGACAGAAAGAACACCCAGACTCGAAACAAGCATATGTGGATCACAAAAATTATTGTCCCGTGTGGGATTCGAACCCACAACACTCGGCGCAGTGACAGTGGCGAGGCGACCACTTAAACCACTACGCCATGCGTGCAGTCAAGTTTTCATACCTTTAAAATATATTAATAGGTACTAGGTTTTGCCCGTGGCTTCGCACACGCTAATATAGGTTTTGACAATGAATTTCTATCTCTCGGGTACAGTACTTCTTTTAGATGAACACCTACGTCTTTTTTGATTCCCTTACCACGAGTACCTATGCGAAATTATATGATGATCGGTCGAGTAGTTAAGGCCTGGAAGCGTAACAAACGAACAACCAAACTCACATTCGCAATTATAGTATAAGTTAGGATTAGGTTTGCAAACTTTAAAATAATAAAAGATCTCAATAAAAGTTTCAGTGCCAATATAACTTTTAATAGTCGTTTCCCCTTTAAAATATGGATCTGTAATAATGTTAGTTATAATAACTTCCTAAATGTCAAGGTAGATTTAGTGCCACCTACGGTGTGAGATTGAAATATATTGACTACGCCTGGTTTTCACGTTGCTATTGCCATTGTAAAGGCAAGGTACAAAGGCCGTTGATTATCCTGCACCACAGAGCTTACCTGGAGCATTCTGAAAACTATTCACCATAGGTAGATAAAGTGGAGTTATTAGGCTGCGATCTTTGGCTATGTAGAACATTTCTACTGCTTCACGTTTGTTTAGAAATTTCTCAGAACGGCATCCTAACTTAGTGCAAATAGGAATTAGTTTATTTCTTACGCTTTCTAGCGACCGATCATCATCAAATTTTGTATACTCGTTGTCAGGGGTATGGACATTTCATCCAGAAAATGTACTGTTCTTGAGCGAGGCCGCGGGAACAAGCGAGTTTTTAATATTCGTAATTCAATAAATATAGCTATATGCTCTGCACGTTATATGACCACATTTTTCACGCTACATAATCATGTATTAGGTCCCACGTAGCAGGAAACAGGCCAATTACTGATTTCCGAGCATATTGACCGAGCTATTTGGAAGTTTTCTTAATGAACATGGGTAGCTAAAGAAAATTTACGTACGTTAGAACCCAATCACTCTGCCCAAACCGTCCACGGAATCCAAAACTTTACGCAGTACGTGTAAGCATAAGTTTAGGCAATAAGTCCATGGAAGCAGTCATTAAAAAAGCATCTAAATAAAATTATTGTATAGTAATAAATAATTACGGTTGTTGACTCTCCTAGTTTTCATTTTTTAAATATTCAATTGTAACTTATGATTAATTAATTTATAATTTCGATTAATTACTATTAAATATATTATAGTTTTTAATAAATATTGAAATGCATGCTGTATTCACCTATTATTAGTTATGAAATTAGTTTTAAACCTATCAATTGTATTATGTGTAAATTAATTTTTGTATATAACTGTTGGTGAATCAAATAAATAAATAAATTTTCGACATACCGTTAACAAATAATGAAACAGTCACTATTTACGACTGAGGTGATATTGAAATATTCCCTAAACTACCTAGACCGGAAAGTTTTAGTATGTATAAATAAACTTTCATTTAATTATTGGCGCCCCGTCGGGAACTCGCTCTAAACTGAAATGAACTTACCGATTTGAACTCTGGCTTTGGATAGCGAACAACGCTTGCTACTCTAATTAAATGCCGCTCAATGAGAGGTTTGATCGATTATACTCTTATATTAATCTGTCTGCATAGATTGAAATTAGGCAGTCATAAAAACTCATAACTCTAGTTAACAAGCGAACATCGGCGCCGTAATTATGTTTGTAAATGAACGAACAATTTCTATGAAGAATAGAAATGGATGACCAATTTCTATGATGAATGATTCTGATTTTTGACTTGATTTGTCGTGCACAACTGAAAGGCAGTTGTACACATCAAGTCAAAAATCATTTATTCGTTTAGATCACAAAGTAACACTTATGATCGTTAACATTTATAAGTTAATGAATATATTGAAGTTGAAGTTCGTCTTCTTATTTTAGAGACTTGTATACCGTTATTCCGTATTATTGATAATAATAATTACTCTTTGGAGGGCTAGCAAGTAAAACAGGGGAATTTTCATGACGCCTACACTTAGGCAGTGACCCAAGCTCTGAAAAAGCATTAATGTTTTGTGAATTGGCCAATTGTCCACATTAATTGTAATATTAGTAAGTTAATCTATGTAGATGTAAGTATTTAGTTTATATCGTTTATGTGATGCTGTAACCTGATAATGTTATAATGGGACTGACATATAATTACTTTATATAAGTCCCCAAACAAATAAAGAAAAAAACAAAAAAGAACTTAGGCAAAGCATTTATTTTTTTATTAAATATTGCCAGATTTATGGCTTGTATATTACGAGTATTTCTTCTTACACTGGAAAAATTGCGTGGGGAATAACATAAGAAATATGATTGGTGACAACTATTATAATATAGAACATAAGAGTATCTATTTAGAGTGTCAGTTATAGCAGTTGTTTTAATAATTATTACCATGTGCGAGAGTTAGTTTTAACCTATATATAATATAAATATACCTACCCGTACGTAGGTAGGTACCTACACGATAAGCCAATACCATACGAAGCAAAAAATAAAAGTTTAAAATGATCTCTGGATATTTTCAACAAAAGGTTTTCCCCGCCTACATTATATTAAGATCCATAACTTTATTCACTTCTTTTAAGATTTGTTGGGACTATATGGATAAAGTTTGTGAAATTCCCGATTCTTCAAATTTCATTTTATATTGGCAAACATAACTATTACCAAGTTTGATGTATTCAGTAATCTTATTTTAGAAGAATTCGGGGTAAGATATTACTTTTATTAAAATTATTGTTTTTGGAGTAAATGGTTCGGCTATAACATTCTACAAACTTGATATTTATTAAAACTGGGTTTGCCTTACACTCGGTTTAACTATTAGGCGGTCAAACGCCGGTTAGTATTGTTGTTATATTTATTGCTTTCTTCAAAAGCAAGGTTTGCCTCTTTCTTATATAAATAGCTGAAAAGGTTCCGTAGATTTTCTACTTTGCTTGTCAACCGATTTTATTTTTATTGATATATTTAGCAGCCATTAACAAGATTCAATGTATTAAAAAAAATCAAAACAGTTACTTTTTAAAATGTAAATTCTTATATATTCCTCAAATTTTAAGAAATAATGTGTTCTCGAATTTCGACGACTACGCAAACATAAGTTTTTATCAACAGCTTAAACAGGCACGGGAGATTCGTGGCTTTTAAAGCAATTTCTTTTTCAAATTTCGCCAAAACGTGTTCAGCGATTTCATGAAAAAATGTGAGAAACAGACATTATAAGTGTAGCATAAGAAAAAGTTCTATTTCTAAATGATAATGTTCGAAGCACAGAACGTCCTTCGACACTTTAGGCGTATGACTAGCACACATAAGTTATGTAATAAGTTATCCCGAAGGTAGACGACTTCGCATAAAGTTCCAATGTTCGCTAGATTGGTAAACAGGTAGGTATGTACACATTAGACGGATGATCGAACATTTTTAATATAAACTTGATGCAGAGTTTGTTAATCTTCCAACCTCCAGGTTGCGGTTCGTTAACGTGGTTTGACGTTCCCAAGTTCATTATACTCATACCCTGTATTAAAAACTTTTTGTGACGGCTTTGCTTTGAGACTTTTTACAGCACTTGAGTATACAGGTGGAATTTAAGACTCAACTTGGAATGCAAAAATAAATTTCAGTCCCCAAATATATAAATAACCTTTTCGCCAGTCAACCATCTCAATCAGTATTTTTATAACGATTCACTGAATTTGGCCCCCGGCTTTATTAGCATAAATTTCAAGTTAAGTTATGATAAAATTACGATATCTACGAAATTGTCCGTCGAGACGTAAACGAATAATAAAGAAAGATAATATTTTATTATGTATATTAACGAAACGTGGAGCTGGATAAAAAACCGATGTCCGCTGTTGTGACGTCAGCGTCCTCTCAGCAAAGTTTCATTGTCGTCCTTCGCTCCGGCGAGACTTGATTGAGCACACAATAATCATACGAACAGATTGCTCGTTTGGCATATATATTAGGATAACATAATCACAAGATGTGGGAAAACAAAGAGAATTCTTCGAAAAATTCTTTTGCGTAAGAGTTACTAATCATCACATTCCTGTCAATCTTCATTATTTTTTTTATTAAATTTGATGAATATAATATGCTATACACCTGAATTTAGCTGTTAACATAGCCTATGGACTTGCGACATTACTGGTGTCGATGATCATGCAAAAGTACAACACTAACAACGTCCACATTTATCAGTTTTATGGATTGGTTCTGATGGTTTTTTATACAAAGTGATCCCTAAAAGCCGTTTCAGCAAACCGAAACGTGAACCCGTAAGCAAATGAACAGACCATAAGCAACCATGACCTGTGGACTCTGCTAACACAGCATGCTCTAAAATACAGAGTTCTGGCAAATGAAATTGAGCTACTAATCCAAATACATCGCAAAATTATTTGATTATGATTTTATATAGCGTAGGAATACTAGTTCAGTCAGACAGTTTCAGATTGGAGTGGAGTATCCGCTTTGCTTCACCGTTCTTAATAGACTTTATTGATGTAAAGTGAATGTTGAACATTTTAGTTAGTCATGTCTATACTATTGATGGCTACATCCGAGTCATAGTGCAAACGTAAATTTGGAGTCATTACTTAAGTTAGTAGAAGATGTCTTCAGCGTGATGAGCGCAGAAAATACGGTAAATTGAACTCAAAGGTCGAGGGAGTTTTTGCGAAGTTCAGCAGAAGTCGGCAAGTTCATTAGCGAAATCCGAGGTTTAATTGAAATGTCACGTAAACTCCGCCGGACTCGGTTTGTATAGGTGCCTTAGTTACCTTGGAAATTCTCAAATCAGTTTTATAACTTCCCTGATTACTTCCTCACTTAACTCGTAACGCGCGCTAAGTAATAAAATAAAAATTATTACGGATTTTTATGCTTTTATATACGGTATCCAGCTTGCGACAGCCTCAATAAAATACATAGTGGTAAAGTTTTTATTCAATATGTCATCATAGCTGACTCAATGAAAATATGTTTAAGTACCTATATTAAACAGTAGGAGGCGCCGCTGTTATTAGTTAACAACATTTTAATTAAAATTTGGGGAATTTGAAAGGGTCGCGAAGCGCAGTGACTAGCACTGGGCGGTCTAAAGCAAAAGTTGTGCAGGGTTGCGCGGGTGGTTGGAGGGCGGAGTGGGACGTGTTAAATTACAATTATCATGTTTACTGCCCCGATCTTCCATGCGGAACGACCGACTCAGAACCGCACGAAATTTTATGGCAACATAGCCTCATCTACATTTTTGGGTCGTTGGTCAATACCATCTACATAATTCATTTTTCCTTTAGGCACATCAACATAATATAGATATAGGACTAATAATTCTGCTTGCGATGCCAGTATCAAATATAAATTTAATTGTAACTTACTTTGTCGTAATATTTTAAAATATATCAAGTTAAAAGCATCGCAAAAGCCTTTTTACATGCTCTTTTAGATAAAGAACTAATTATTACTTTAAACAGACAACTACTTAAAAGGTTCTATCAACCGCAAAAACCGAATATTTTCAAATATTACCACACCAAGAGTATTTGTTTCGTTTATATTAAAAGTTGGTTAATTAAAACGAGTTTTTGTTGCCGCTGAAACAATAATGCTAGCGTCCACAGAGAAAACTCATATTTTCAAAGAAAAATTAATATTCTGAGTGTTGAGTTTCACCGTTCCGGCATTGAACGTAGTTACATTGGTATTTAAGACTATTCCCATTTGGGATTGCGGTTTAGTGGTTATAGCAACGCGATACGGTTTCACGTCATAACGCTACGCCACCGTGTAATGGGAGTAATTGACGTGACTATTAACTATAATTATACGTAATCAAATATAATGATGCTCATGAAACAAAGTAGCACGTAAGGGATCCTGTATCACTAAATTTATACACGATTATACTTATGTTGTAATACACAGGTACTGGTTATTTAAAAGACATTAAAATTAATTTGACTTGTGATTGACGGGTCTAACATTAATTCCAACTAATATTGTAAATGCGAATATGATTTTGTTTGTTTGTTACGCTTTCACGCCTGAACTACTCGACCGATCATTATTAAATTTCGCATACACGTTGTCAGGGGTAAAGAAAAGGACAGACATACTTTTCATCTGGAAAAGTACACTTTTCGAGCGAAGCCGCAGGCAAAAGCTAATGTATTTTGTAGGCAGTATACTTGCATGAAGGTGTGTTCTACAATGAATTAGATATAAAAGACACGCAATGTAATTTAGCACAGTTTTAGCTTGTGTGCATAGGCTCTCTAACTGACTATCATCTTTGAAATAACTCTAACTTTTGAAATGTGTTAGATAGGCGATTGAAAATTTTAAAATAAAGTGTGTTAGTGTGCTTTGTATTTTAATTAAGCATACAAGATATGCCAGAATATGTTTACGTGAAAAACTTTTGTCTTAAATCTATCGTAATGACACTTACAATACAAACGAACTTCAAACTTAAAATTAATCATAATGTAAGCTCTAACCTAAAACAACCGGCCAGTCGGGCTCCCACCATTGCGTTACGGAGCCCTCGATACGCGACGCGCACTTAGCCGACTTTAGATACTTTCTCAAATAAGGAAGTAATATACATAGGCTATTTTCTCCGTTACTTAAGCTAGTCCCATCACGTCGATCATTTTTTATGTCGAAAAGGATCAAAGAGCTCTTCTTTGACACGAAGGAGGACAAACAAACACACTTTCGCTTTTATAATATTGTTCGTCGCCCTTTATAAATTGCGAGGTTTTCTACAGTTTGAGGTAGGCTTTTTATCTGAGGTCTGTTTACTGAGTATTAAACGTGGTTGCTAAAGTGATATTTCTTTTAAAAAGGTAAAACAACGTAAAAGCTGCGGTTGCTCAATGTATTTGGCACTGGACTCGCGATCGGCAGGTCTTGGATTTGATACACTCATAACGTAGTTTATTTTTAACCCGTCTGTGTATTATAATTGAAAATCTATTATGTTCGCCAATATGACGCTGTGACACAATAAGTTAATAATAATAACTAGCGGTCGCCTAGTGGTCAAAATTCGACCAAACTTCCTAAGCTTGCTACTTGGTTTTCTGTTTTTCTCTATTACATGTAGATAAGGTATAGGTAACCATAGTTACAAATAATTGTATGACATTAGACGAACAATGTCGAAATATTACGAACGCGATTCGACTGCGTGTGTCAAATGCATGGTTGTGAGCGTGTAGTGTTTTTTAATTAAAATGCATATTTTATAAAAATATTAGGATTCACCCCTCCTTCTCCATATAAACTTTAACTGTGCCAAATTTGATACACCTCCGTCCGCGCAATTTTCGTAAAAAGGGGTACAAAGTTTTTGCTTCACGTATTAATATATAGATTTACTCAATAAAAAATGGATTCTTTTGCATTTACAAATAATATTTGCTAAACATACAAATCCTAACTAATATTATAAATGCGAATGTGAGTTTGTTTGTTTGTTACGCTTTCACGCCTTAACTACTCGACCGATCATCATGAAATTTCGCATACACTTTGTCAGGGGAACAGAAAAGAACTTTCGTTCAGAAAAAAGGACTGTTACTAAACTAACCCACATTTATGCGGGCAAAGCCGCGGGCAAAATCTAGTAGTTACATAATTGTATTTTCGGTAAAGACGAGTACCCGAGTTAAGATTTACTTGTTTCATAGTACCACCGTTCTTCAGTATCTAACATTTTATACAGGATAATATTATAGTAAACGACCAAATATAACTGCCGACGTGAGCCCACTCCTAACAAGCATTTAGCTTAGCTGGAGGGGTTACCAAGAATACTAGTAATTTGTAACCCAAACTACACCAGCCTCGGTGGCGGTAGTGAGTGCGACTTCTGTCCATGAAGTCTCGTGTGTGATTCCCCGGCCAGCCCAAATTATTGGATTTTTTTGTCAAGATTTTCTTAGTAGCTGGTAGTCAGGTAAGTACTGAGGTACCACCCTCGCTACTTACCTGAATACGAGCTGCTAATGCCGTAATCGGGTTTGAGTGGATTACCCGATTACGTGGAACCTTAAAACATAGTAAGCAAAATATGGGTGTAATGAACCCCTGCTTATCTCTTCGGATATAGCAGCTTAATAATATATATGTATGTAACCCAAATTACTAATATGTAATTTAAATTAATAGATACTCCATTATAATTATGAGTTGAACTATAAATCAAGTTGTCGCCAGAAATATCCCTGAATAACACATGTTTACTGACACTGGCGATATTCCAACAATGTCAACTTCCATAATACCGAGCCAGAGATAACGTTGACAAACTAATGCTCCAAATTAGCAAACATTAAACTCAGATATTATCCTATAAGTAATTGTGTGTCACAGTACATCGTAAAGATTTCTTACGAACACGAACGCTCTCATGTACATAGTTTATACTTGTAATAACGTAGCTGTGTTAGGACGGCCATATTTTCCAGATTTGGTGCCCTTCTCGACACGAGTTGCGAGTTGTTCCCAAGCAAATGCCACTATAATTCACGAATCCCCTGACTGATGCGTTTACCCGCACATAAACTAAATCCTTTCAGTTTCCCTCAACGTTAAAGGCAAAGTTATTTTTAAGGTTGTACGCGAATTCCTTACCCCAGCGTAAATAAATATACAATGGATATACGAGCACCGAAATATTTGTAATGTGTGCCCAACGTGATACAGAAACGCAATAACACGGGGTTATGTTGGTGGCAAAGAAATAGAATTATTGTTGTATCATTTTTCTAAGCGTTACTTCAGTGTAGTCAACATTTCCATTTATATAAGGCTGTCATGCTCAGATAAATCATGACAAAAGATTATATTCTATATTCTGCACGAAAATTGAAAACAGCGGTACACTTTAGCATTAACTTGATTCATCTCTTCGGCCTGTAATAATATTTCTTTAGGCGTCTATCTTATATTGCGTGTATTGGCGTGATTTTATTTGCAAATGTTTTGGTCTTCACAAACACTTATGAGTTTCACTGAATTTAATCATGGCATAAAAATACTGTGACGTTTGAAAGTGTTACTTTGTAACCTAAATAAATCAATTTTTGATTCTGTGCTATTGATGACTGCCTTGTTGGCCTTATGGATAAATTCACGTTATAGTTACTCGTGATTCGAGCGTGAGGCAAAGTGTTATGCTTTAGTATAAATAAACTACCTATACAGTTGTAGCATGGAGTCTGAATATGTGCCCAGGTGACAGGAGAATTAAGCCCCTATTATGTAAAACCTAAAACATATTTAGAAAAATATGGGTATAATAAGTTCTGTCCCAATATGGGGACATTCAAGAATAAATCTATCAATAGATTGCCATTTGAAATAGCTTAAATAGACCTTATTCATTACGGCTCTGAACGATTTAGTTAAACTAGCTTAAACTCTTAAGCTATCATGATGAACTATGATGGCACACACCATCATAAAGAGAGCCTGCCGACATTTTTGTTTTGAGGTTAGCGTAAGAATTCTTAATTAAAGTATATTTTTTACAGTTTGAGGGACATTTCTCGTAACATAAACTCTTAAAAAAGAGTTCAAATCCCGAGACTTATTGTCAAGTGTGAATACAAATTGCATTTATGTTCACTATTGACGATTATTACACTAGATCGAAACTCTATTTTAAACAGTTCTTATCATAAGAAGTGCCCTCTGTTCTTTATCGATGTATTAAATGTTATATGTTGCGATTACTGATCTGCGTATAAGTGCTGATGTTTGTCGTGACACGCACGACTAATGACGGTGACAATTTATTGTTTGTAAAGTAAATGTTTTTAAGTGCAAACATGCACTTAAAAAGATTTACTTTACAAACAATAAAGTGCCCAGAATTTCATAATAAGGCCCAATACTGTTTTTTTAGACAGTAAGTAAAGTGTAAGCCATATTGTACCCTCTTTATTCTTTAATTTCACTTGTATGTGATGCATAAGGCCACTTAAGTACAATAGGAAGTACTATTGCTAGATAGAGATAAAGTTAAAGCGACTATAATAATATAATAATATTCTAGCACATACACACAACACCACCTAGCCCAAACTACGCAAAGCTTGTACTACATGGGTACTAGACAATGGATAAACATACATATATACTTTTTTTTTAAATGCTTACATATTACATATTACAGACCAAGACAAACAATCATGTTCATGCACATAACTCAGGCGTGGCAGTCGTTTATACTAACCATCGAGGTCATCGAGGTCGACCGATATACATATATAATTTTGATAGAAAACTAATTAAATAATGATAGTGCAGATATTCTTCTGGATTAGATGTCCGACTGAGATTTTATTTAAGTCCAAAACAACCAAACAATTAATTCCAAAATGAAGCTTTCTTAGTAGACTTTTCGTGATGCTCGAACTAATAAAATAGACATGACAAAAATAATATAGTTTTGCTTTCAGAATTCCATAATGACTCAATAGCCAGCATCTAGACAATGAAAAATAATTGAGTTGGTAGGACTTCAGCGCCCCAGCTTTGGCTAGGAGATCAATTGTTCAACCATTTCGTTTTTTTTTAATATCTTTAGCCTATTGAGTGGCAGCAGCGGCACAATAGCTTTACAATTATTTCTGGCTTTTCAAATTAAAATTTACAAGTTAATATTATGTACAACGTTTATATAAGACGAGTGTTCCCGTAACCATGGCTGCTGAAAAGCAACCGAAATGTCGGAGAAAGTGTAAATCTAATTATCAATTTAGATTAATAGTTTTAATGGTTTAAAAAGCTTAAAATAGTAGTCAAGTTTAACAGTAGTAATTTAATAGTATTCAAAATTATGTAATAATAGAGCTTCTAAAATAAAATCCGTATATAGTAGTTCATTTTTAATGTATAACATTCGCGTAAACGTAAGACAAGTTTCTATACAGATTTATAATGTTGACGTATCTTTTAATTAATTAATTAAAAATTACAAGTTATTTCTTAATAATTTGTAATTTAGAAAGACAAGTCAGCATTTCATGTTTTAATGATATTATTATTCTACCATACTTTAATAGACAATGTTACAGATTAGACTATGCATTAACTACAGACGTTGCGTACTGTCATCTGTTGATGGGTATTGTGCTCTTGTGTATACAACTAATGCGTTAACTGTGTACCTGCTACAACTTTCTCCAATTTTGATAAAATAAGGATTTTTAGCAAAAGCGAGGGATTTTTAGTCTCGTTATATTTGTTAGTCTATCTGACGTAATTAAAAGATGACATATTCATAAATTAACGATTTTGAAGGTCAATAAATCGGCGCCTTTGAAACAAAATTGTTTATTCATGTAGGTCACAAAGTAACACGTATGAACGCCAAAGTTACACTTATTAACGTGAATTTACATTTACCTGTTGTCATCTTCAGCAAAGCTTTGTTTCGCCAACCTGTCTTACATAAACATTTAAAATTATAAAGAAACTTGGTGTGTTTCGAGTAATCTCATTGAGAAGGTATAAGTCGATGAATGATTCCGTTGTACGCATAATATTTTAAGATGAGATAATAAGATTGTTGACTACCACTGAGAATCTTATCGCGTTTGCTGGTTATATAATATGATGTGTACGTAACTGGCATAGTATATACTATATTACCCCATAAAGGTACACCCCAACTGAATCCATTATAAACTTAATAAGCCCATACAGCGTGCACTACTGAACATTCCCCGTGGAGCTCTAGAACTGACAATTACGTCGAGATATAACCATAATCTCAGAGCTTCACGTCGCTACACTGCTGGCCCTCCAACTAACATGAATCCTTAATCACCTTTGTGACACACGTGGTCATTTGTGGCGGGTTATTCTTGGCCTCAACCGTTGGGGACGCATTCACATGCAAATGTTATCTTATCAAGTCTACATATGTATGTGAGAATGAAATAGTTTATACTCGCTGTTCTTGCTAGTGGAAGCGAGGTCTCAGCTAATCGTGTAATATAGAAGCAAGGAATATATTATATTGCTAGGTTAATGATTACGTTAAGATATCATTTTAAAATAATAACGAGTACTTATACAAAATTCATTGTTATTTTAATTTAAAACATTTTGAACATTCGACTTTGATATGTACTTTGACGTACATACTTATATTTTTTATTATTATGGATATTATACAGAAGTAAAAAAGAAGAAGTAAAGTTAGAGTAGTAGAGCCTCGCTGATTTTAGCATGAATGGGCCGGCTCGACCGGGGAAGGACTACCCTCTCACAGAATATCGACGTGAAATAGCAGTATTCCTACTGTTGTGTTTCGTTCGGTGAGTGAGAGTTTCTCAGGCCGTCAAAGTAGAGACCTCAACATCGCCTCGGCTACTGTGGGGGCGATGTGGAGGCCACTGCTCTTAGACCACACGACTGCTTACCATCAGGTGGAGTGTGGTCATTTTGACGAGCAAAATAATAAAAAAAAAATAAAAAAAAGGCCCAAGCACATTCTTTCTCCCTTCCCGCTCCTTCTCCTTCTCACCTTCTCACTTCCTTTCCTAGAGGGTCGGCAACGCGCAGATGATGCCTCTGGTGTCGCAGGCGTCCATAGGCTACGGTGACCACTTATCATCAGGTGGGCCGTATGTTTGTTTGCCACCCTAGTAGTATAGAAAAAAAAAAAGTAAGAGAAAGTTTAAAAAATATAGGTTCAAAAACTAGTGAAACCGTCATAATTTTGAAGCTTGTTTGATTATTTTTATAAAAAGGCAACCGCACTCGCATTAGGATTAATTACTGTTGCCGTCATCAGCTTAAATCATCAATTCATCACCTAAGTGCTGGCACTTTCTGCAGTGCTATAATTATAGTAAATATTTTACAAACACTGATACAGGTCAGGACTTACTAGACTTTTAAAACCTATATATAGATGATAAAACATTTTTGAAGTGAAAACTTCTTTAGCGGCGTTGTGCACTTTTTTTGTGATGGGTAAAAAATGTTAAACTCGCGTCAGGACACGTGACCTGATCGAAAATTCGTAAGACGGAGGGAGAATTGTCATGTTTGTGTACGATAGCGCAATAAATGAATATTGTATTTTACCACATAAATTATAGTACTTTTATACTGATAATTAAAGCGATTCGTGCAAAATTATTCCCTAACCATTCCAAAATATCAAAAATGCACAACGTTAATATTCAAGTTATCACTTCTGCCGGCACTCCCGGAGTTGCAACCCTGTTTTTTTTATATTTAGAGCAATCAGTTAATTAGTAGTAAATAAGTACAATAAATTTAATATAATATAACTAGCTTTAACAAACAGTATTTTTTCTCGATTTTAGATAATATAATGTACTGCATTTTTGCCGGATGAAAGTACCCTGTGTCCTTTTCTATTCTCCTGACAACGTGTATGCGAAATCTCATGATAATCGGTCGAGTAGTTAAGGTGTCAAAGCGTAACAAAATACAAGTTCACATTGGCATATATAATATCACTTAACACACTTAAAAATATTTTATCAAGATGGACAGTATCAAAAACAATAAATTGAGCTTAAAGATTTAGTTGTTTAACTACTGCCGACTCCTAACGCACTAGTCAACATGATAAATTGGCAAAGGGCGGATTGCGTGACTAACTTGTAACTACGATAATTTGTTAGCTAACTAGTTGTCGTTGCTGGGTGCTGTACTCTTACTTCACGGCCCTTTGCCCTCTTGTTGTTTACTTCGTATATCTTTCATCGACGAAGGACATTGCAAAACTTTTATCTGCCTTACTTTATAATAGGGTTAGGACATAATATATGAAAAACGGCATTGGGTTGGAAATGTATAGAAATATTAGTTTTAACCCTTTCGCTGTCCCGTAATAGACACAATAACCCCCCCCCCCCTCCCCTAAAAGGACCCAGGATTGAAGGAAGAAGGAAACACGTGCCTTGGCAGAGAATTCCATGCCTTGATAGTTCGGCAGAGGTATGAGGACCCAAACTTGTTGGTACGCGCTCTAATCGACTCTACCGTGTAAGGATGGCATCTGAGCCCAGCACGCGTTGTTCTGGATAGGAAAGGGGAGGGCGGGATAAGGTGGAATAACTCTTCAGAGCACTCCCCGTGGTATATTCTGTAGAAACATGCCAATGAGGCAATGTCCCTACGGAGTTGCAGAGGTTCCAGTGAACTCGTGACCTCTGGATCTCCGATAATACGGACAGCCCGCCGCTGTAACCGGTCGAGAGCGTCCAGCAAGTACTGCGCGGAGCCATCCCAAAGATGAGAACAGTACTCCACGCAAGGGCGCACTTGTGCCTTATACTATAGGCACAGTTGCCCAGGCGTGAAGAACCGCATCACCCTGTTCAGAACTCCGAGTTTACGCGAAGCTTGCTTAATGACGCTCTCGATGTGATACATCGGACTGGGAACCTGTTAAATAATAATAATAATAACTTAATAAAAATAACTGGTACAGTGTAGAATTTAATTACTATAATAGCATAACTATCTACAGTTTTAGTGGGTATTGTTATACCTATTTGATTATAAGTTACTTCGAATTTCACCGACGTAAAAGCGACTGTTTTGTACTACGTCTCCGATTCTTCTCTCGGGTTGGACAGTGTTATTGGGGTTTTCCGTCAAGATATTCTCAGTAGCAGCACGGCGATTGGAACTGTGTTCGAAAAACAATAACACGGTGACCCCTTAGTATGTGGAAACTAAAACACAGTTTGGGTAATACATAGATGGCAGACGCCTATCCTTTTCGTAATAGGAGTGAGACTATGTACTCGTATGTTATGAGACTATACCTACGTACTACATAGTCTCATAATATACTAATATTATGAGACTATGTAGTTACTAATTTTTGTTACTAACAATTGCATAATTGTATAAGTCAGACATTATAATATTTCATATTATAATGTCTGACTTTTAATTGCCAATAGACAAATTGCTAACTAAATTCTAACTTGTTAATAAACAAGTTAGAATTTAGTTAGCAAAATATATTTTATAAAAATAGACTTCCTATTCATTTTGTGTGTAATCGACTAACTAGAGTTACGAAGTGATGTGTATACGCTAATGCAATTGATGGTAATAGATGTGATAAATGACCTAAGGAAAGCCGCGTCATTTGTCAATGTACATTTAAAAACCGTCAAATGGACGTGTTGCGGCGGTATGCAGCCAATATAGCCGGCTAAGCAAATCCATAATAAACCACCTCATTACCACCTGCTCTTTACCGTCCTTGAGTCTATAGCACCCATTAATAATCACATCCATGTAAGTATCACAACTTCGCGCTGTCAAAATCAGCAAATTGCCGGTTTTGGCCTGATGTCTGTGGTGTGGTTATATTGAGAATAGCTACTGGTTGTCCCAAACATACATTTTTTGACCTACCCTAAACGTAACCCTATCCCTATCGCTAACTCCTTGAGCAATTAAATGGAAAATGACAGTTAATTTATTTTAATATGGCAGACAGATCGTTACATATATACATATACTATCTTAAATATATCAACAGTAAAGTACCTACTTGTATACAGTCAAGTTACAATAACGAAACAGTTTCAAATTTCAAGCATTTTTGCGGTAACTTGACTGCTATAAAAATATACCCTGACAAAACTATTCTACGTCTGCGCCGAGCCTAAATACCACACTCGATGACGTCATACAAAGTATCACCGATAAACTATAACGAAAATACTTTACTGGGAAAACCGTAATATTTATGTAGGAGGGAGTTACAATTGACGACAATGCCGTTCTATTTTCGAGGCATACCTATACTTTAAATCGATTGTATTGGTATAAAATGATGAAGTTTCGAGGAAATGAAGGCAGAATATATTCACATGCACAATTTTCGTTGAATCGTTTCACTTTGTGTTCATTTTGAGTTTATAATATGAAATGTAGGTAGAAACTGTAAGTACACATTGACGTATTAAGTGCTATGCACACATTTCACTAAATTATTTGTAAATCGCGTTAGAGTGCGTGTTTTCTAACACACGTATTCTGAGCCAGGCGCTTATTGTAGCGACACGTTTGAGTGCAAAATTAATAAAGCAGGAGCCTTTGCACTCAAACGTGTCGTTGCAATATTTGCCAAAGTGAGTAAGAGAGGATGCACTTAAACGCGTGTTACAAACAATCTAGTTCAGATGTATATGTTAACACAATGTAAGTACATTAAAGACTTAAATGTGAAACTGTAGGAGATATATTATAGTACCTTTATATTACTAGCTATAAATTAGAAAAAGTTTAAGCTGAAAACATTAGCTAGCTACTAATGTGTTTCTTATTAAACCAGTAAGCTCCTAGACGGTTATTTACATCGCCTCAGCGCTGTTGCATTTACTTCAGTAATATTGCCCATAATAAATTAACAGTGAAAATAAATGAACATTTTGAAATAAGAATTATCTTTTATTAGAAACCGTTACCATGAAGAGATACTCTTGCACGAATGGCGTAGTGGTTTTAGTGGTCACCTTACTATTACTACTGCGCCGAATGATGTGGGTTCGATTGCCATACGAAACAAAAATGTTGTGATACGCAAGTAGTTGTTCCCAGTCTGGGTATATATCGTGTCTGTTTTTTAATGTTCTTAAGGATCTCCGTGACACAGGATTTATTCATAGCGCGGGTGTTAGTTTTAACAAAACCCGAAAATACCTTTAAAAGCAAGATAATCCAATGTCAACTCATTGTATTCTAAATATGAATATAGCAGTAACGTTACCCTATATAACAATGAAATTGTTGCAAACTCGACAACAAAAACAGTACTGGTTATGAAACTAAGATTGAACATTAAGGCTATATTTGCCGAGTGTTATTTCTGTGACGTAACAGCGCCTCATATAGGAGAGTGCATCACATTGTAGTGTGCTGTGATAACGCTCGCCCCCGCCAAATGGAATTTCTTTTATGTGCCACTGCATAGAATGCAGTTAAAACAAAAGATTATATTATAGAAAAGTAAACCGGCTCGGAGTGTTTTCTGTTTTCTTACCATTTGTGTTATGTTTTCTACAAACTTACAAAGTCTCACGCTCATATTCTTAAAGGGATAAGTAGAGATGTATTACGCATATTAAACCAGTTACTGTTTTAGATGCCACGTTATACACAGCAGGCCTACTACCATCTATCAGACATAGTTCTCCATGTTGCTAGTGAGCATCCCTTTACCCGATCATAAAACTAAGCCGAAGACTTTAGACACATCAGCGGCATTCACAATCGCTGCGGTATCCAAGAAGTCATGTATTCTACGAAACTTTAAAATCAAATAATACTAGTATAAAAGTCAGCATTTTTAAAAACCAGTGCAGTGTATTTATAATGAGAAACAAACTGCACGACAGCTTTGGCAACGGTTTTCTTTAGTATCAGGTGCGTCCACGAAAGAAACATTGTCTCCTTTTGGTGCGATATTTCGGCTAGTGTATCGATTTGTTTCCATTTATGACTGTGCCCACATGTTAGGCACGATGTCGTTGCGACCAACTAGCGTTCTAAATTGGATATATAGCGTTCTGAATTGGACTGAGTGTATCTAGACTTTTTGAGAAATTTGGTTATTTAAAAGCGCTGCCTTCAGCGTTGAAATTTATTATCTTAAAAGTTTTTACGACTTGTGGCCTGTATCGATTGGTAACGTCGCAAATAAGTGTTATAGTTCGAGGTTATTAAATACAATCAATTTATTTGAGCTTTATTTTATAAATGTTCTTAATAGATTCTATAGACTAAGGTAAAATTGATCATAGATGGAATATATTTATATTTGTAGACATTTACTGTTCACATTACGCATCTAAAATCTTTGTTCCATAATAATTTGCAACATTGCCACTCACAACAGCTTCCAGGCATAAACGCCCTTAACTGACGAATAAATTCTCTGTGGCAGTTTTTATATGTGCGATCTATCCAGATCAAAACTAATGCTCATGTCAACTACCTCACAATTCAAAAGTCGGTCCGGTAAATATTTGGTGTGTATGTAATCATTTATTGAATTGTGAATGCTATCAAAGCGTAGGTGGTCTTGCGTGGGGTAGAACATACAATGTTTAAACATAATGTGGGTGTACTCCTACACGTCTATGGCTCTTGTATCCGAACAATATACGCATGTTCAGACCGGAGTGCAGATTACATGGATTGTCTAACTCCTCTCTTGACTAACCACCTTATTCTCTTCACTTATAATCTAACTAAACACCGTAGAATTTATTCGGCATATAGTTACAGTCGTTTTAGGCACTGAAGTGCCTAAATCCCACCGTCTGAAAACTGGCCACTGACCTATGCTAGCCACCCGCGAAAGTATCTGTATGATCAGCCGTACGCATACATTACTTACGCGAACTAATTGCAGTGATTACTTCTGCAGATGCAGAAGTATGCAAGCAATGGATTCATGGATGATCATCATGGATCCCAAAGCTCTTTTAAACCACCACGCGAACAGTTTGCGCATGTAGCCTGCACTTTTTCTTGCTTTAGCTACTTCTATAGTGTAAGCATAACAACCATCTATATAAAACGAATAAATAACACAGATATATAGGTCGCACAAGCAACTTGCACATATAGCCTTTGACTGTGTAAGAATTACTTGGGTTATACGCTAAAATAACTTATGTTTTGCAAAAATGCTTTACTGGTGGCGCCTTCTACACGCGCAAGCTGGACAGATGCTGTCGAATCTGTGCGTAGATGTTCGTGTGTTAGTCGTTTATTAAACGCAGTCTAGCAGGCTTCGTTTGGCGCATCGCGTAGAAAAGTAACTTTACAGTTCCTTCCACAGTTCCTTCCACAGTTCCTTTCACAATAGTTCCGACGATGTATACAACCCGCGCAAGCGCTTTAGCATTCACCAATTACCCACGTCGTGTGCAAGAGCCATTAGTACATTGGCAAACCGCTTTGTGAACTACCAAAACACGGCAGTTACGTCTATTTGTGAATGGCACAAATATACACAAAGTACATCGTATACTCGGAAGTGTGTCCTTTGAGCCCCAAATACAATGTTTGTGAAACCCGTCTTCATGCACGAATTAGCAGGGGTCGTTTAAACAAAATAGACTTCTCATAATTTACATAAGCATTGATAGCGCAATAGTAGATATGATTAATGTAATCTCATTGATCGTGGTTCGATCTAAAAGCACACACACACACACTCACACTTGATGTTTGTACTAATTCCAATTGTTCCATAAGTCTGTTATTTTAGTGTTTGTATGCTTCCTTTGTTGGAGAGAACTTCCCTCAAATAGAACAAACATTTGAAAAAGCATGATCATAAAAGAGCTGTATGTGCTAATATATCACCACATAACTATTAAAAATACTTTAATATCAACTATATAAACTAATCCGAAGCCATTAGCTAGAAATTAAATTAGTCTCCTATAATCTGCACATACATAATAAGAAAGCACCAAATGGATTACTTTTAATTGGATTACTCATTGTATCAAACTTGTGCAAACAAACAAAACTTTGTTCTTTAACCTGCCATGGCCCATGATTAATATTCTCTCCAGTATGTGAGTATAGTAAGAAAACATATTCTATCACTCTGCTTAAGTTCGAAAGAGCCAAGTAAGCAAACTGTCACCATATTATTATTGATGCCCAGAAGTGCTTTTATGCGATACGGTCCAGTTTATGTCAGTACTCCTTTAGGATTATACTAGAACGGGTGAAATACCAATCGGCAGTTCTGAAGTAGTATTTTTTATTACTGGACGTAAATTGACAAGTATAGTATCGACTTAATATCCCTCGAAGTATTACCGTACTATCGTGATTCATGTGTTATATAAAGTAGATAGAAGTTTTGACTTTCAGCTGTATAAAGGCTCTATATTCTGAAAAGGGTTATTATTTTTTATTATTATTTTCAGCCTGTATTGTCCCACTGCAGGGCAAAGGTCTCCCTCTCGCTTTTCCACATATCCCTATTATGCGCTAGTTTGCACCAGTCCCTCCTGTAGTTAATTAATTCGTCTTGCCATCGACGTTTTGGTCTACCACGTTGGCGTTTAGCACCGTCTGGGATCCAATCTGTGCTGATTTTAGCCCAAAGCTCCTGCGGCATACGGCAAACGTGTCCAGCCCAATCCCATTTCAGTTTGGCGGCTTTCTGGGTGACGTCTGTGATTTGTGTTTTGGAGCGTAGTGTAGAGTTTTTAATGCGGTCCGTTAACCGTACCCCTAGGATACTACGCTCCATGGCTCGCTGGCAAATCTCTAGCGCGGACCTCTGCTGACCAGTCAAAGACCATGTTTGTGCACCATACGTAAGAATGGGAAGAATGCACATATCCATGAGCTTACGTTTGAGACATAAGGGAAGGTCTCCTTTCATGAGGTCCTTCATCGACCAGTAGCTCTTCCAGGAGTTTCCGATACGTCGGGCAATTTCTTTGTCTTGTCTCGACTGGAAAGAGACTACCTGGCCCAGATATAAATATTCTTGGACATATGCAATCTCCCCACCCTCTACGTATAGTCGTATTTTGGTGCTATTAGTCATAATTTTAGTCTGACATGTTCATTCGGAGTCCAATCTCGAGGCATGCCTTGTGCAGGTTGTCAAGCATGATACCCAGTTCAGCCGCCGTTGATGAAAACAGCACAATATCATCAGCAAATCGAAGGTTTGTTAGCCTCTTTTCGCCGACGACTATGCCTTTATCTGCCTACTTGTCCGATAAACTATTAAAAGCTTCTTCTAGGGTGGCAGTTAATAGTTTAGGGGATAGCGAGTCTCCTTGTTTTACTCCTATCTGGCTGCGAAAGACTGGTCCAGTGGTATGGGTTTTTATTGAAGCGGTGCTATTGCGGTAAATGCTTTTCAATACATCTATGTAGCCAGCATCTATGTCTTGGGCATTAAGGGCATTGAAAAGTACATCATGTTTTATACTGTCGAAAGCTTTTGTGTAGTCAACGAATGCCAGATATAATGGTTTTTTAAACTCGATGCACTTTTCAATTATTTGGTTCAGAGTGTGAAGATGATCAGTGGTAGATAGGCCTCGACGGAACCCAGCTTGTTCTGGGGGTTGCTGAGACTCGAGTTTAATGGAAATGCGATTTTCTATTATTTTTATAAAGGCTTTGTACAAATGACATATTAGACTGATGGGGCGATAATTGTTTAAATCAGTTTTATCGCCTTTTTTGTGAAGGAGGATAATTGTAGAGTGGCAAAATGTCTTCGGAAATGTACTAGTATGGAGAATTGTGTTAAATAAATTTGTTAAATGGGGAAGTAGTACTGGCTCGCCGATTTTCAATATTTCCGTTGTTATTCCGTCCTCACCGGAGCTTTTGCCGTATTTTAAAGCACATAATGCGCAGTGTACTTTATAGTCTGTTATCAGAGGTATGGTAGGCGTGGTAATGTGAATATTACTGCTTGCTTGGAGTGGAGTAGATGCAACATTATTAGATGTAGTATATAGCGTCTTGTAAAAGTTTGTGCAGATGTTTAATACTTTCCTTTTATCTCTCTGTATTATTCCTGAACTATCTTTGATATTAGTAATAGTAGATCGTCCTAATTCTGTACCTCTTATAGCATTTTTTAAAGACCTATTACTTTCTAAAGCTATTTGCACCAGGTTATCGTTATAGAGCCGTCTATCTTTTCTTATGAGTCTTTTAACTTTTCTATCTATTTTCCTAAATTCATCGCTATTAAAATTAAATTTGAGCCTTTCTTGTATTAAATGTTTAGTTGCATTGCTAAGTTTAAAGTGTTTTCGTTTTTGTTGTTGTACTTTTAAAGAAGCTTTGTTAATACATTCTTTTATTTGTATAAATTGTTGGTCTGCATCTTTTAATTCTGTAGGTTGCAGTAAATCGAAACTGTTTTTAAGTTCTAAGTTAAATGTATCTTTGCAGGATAATAGAGAGTGTTTTTGCAGCCGTTTGATGCTATTATGAATAAGATGTGTCCTGTTAATTTTAATATCATATTTTGCAGCTATCCGCAATGGTCTATGGTCTGATGAAAATTTAATTTTATTAAGAATATGAAAATTGGTTATTATTTGTTTTGTTGATGATAGGCAGTAATCAATCTCATTCTTTGTTATGCCATCGGCAGAGAACCACGTCCAACGTCGATGTGGTTTTTTATAAAAATAACTATTGGTTACAGTTAAGCTTTGGCCAAAGGTGAATTGTAGAAGGCGTTTGCCGCGTTCATTCCGTATACCGTGACCATGAGGCCCTAATATATTTGGGTTATCGTGGCCTTCTCTAACGCCAAGTTTGGCATTAAAGTCACCCAGAATTAACGTCCATGTGCCTTTATGCTCGTCGCATGCTTTGTCCAGTAAGTCATAAAATTCTTCGACCTCTTCATCTGGGTGTGATGACGTTGGAGCGTATACTTGGATGACAGTTAGTACTTTCTTCCTTGTAAATTTCAAAACAGCTATTCTGTCCGAGTACGAGATAAACTCTTTGATGTTAGATTTCCATCGAGATGCGACCAAAAAGCCTACGCCTGACTGACCTCCGCTTCTCCCGTTAAAATAGAAAATATTATTTTTACGTTCCAATGTATCCTCACCTTCTCTTCTCACTTCGGATAGACCAATGATATCCCAGTTTATACATTCTAAAGCATTTTCAAGTTCTATTAGACGGTCTTCGCTTTTTAAAGTTCGTACATTATATGTTATTATATTTAGTTTCTCGGAATCCTTGCAACTAGCCTTGTTCGTTTGACAGTTTGGGACACTCGCCCAGAGATTGTCAACCCCAACTCCAGGGGAGTTTTGCATACTGTCATAGCTACCGCCCCGGGAGTCGCCGGGCACTTGGGGATTCTTTGTTGTGTGTGTCATTAAGAGAGGGGTTTAGACAAGATAACTCGCCACGCTTGTCCAATGCGGATTGGCGAGTGCGCAGTAGGCCTACTGACTCGGCTTACGAGTGCTACCGTTGGTATAAAATATACTCATCCGCTACCACCCTTACTTGACATCCTGCACTAATGTTAACTAACCACCCAATAACCTCATAGGAACTAACTAATCCTTGAGCTTACGATCAGGCTTGGTTTAAATTTGGAGTTTTCCTTCTCCTAGATGGATTGCAGACCAATGCTACGGAGGCTCATCTCCCCCAAAGAAAAGAAAGGGTTACAGAAAGAAAAATAAAAAAATATCCCATATAGATATTTTTTTATTTTTCTTTCTGTAACCCTTTCTGTAACCCTTCAATATTAATGGTGAAAATTATAGACAGAGCTTTTTTGCTTGGGAAGCAGCGAGTGTTTTTTTAAAGCTTATGTCTCAGAAGACTGTATACTGTAAGTTATGAAGGGATACGGAGAACGAGAACAGAAACCAAATAGCAATACAGGAAGGTTCTCCCATTAGATTAACATGTGATTTAATCATAGTGGCAAGGAGTCATCGCTAACAAAGCGGCACCGGATCGATTGTCGTGTAAATCTACAGGGAAGGCGATCTATTGTCTTTGATGATACAATTGTCTCAATATAATTATATTGGTTCATTTAGATGGAACAGTAATTTCTGAAATTGATATGTCAATTTTGAATGCTCACGGCATGCCGTTGTTTTTGGTGGTCATACGAATAATTAAAGAGAAGGTTGAAAAAACAAGCAATAATTTGATTTGATTATTCAGATGCACTAAATGAGTTAGAGACATCAGTTCAAAAAACAAATAGTCAATATAAAATGTTTTAGATATTTTAAACGTAAAGTTATTATTAAGCTCCAATAGCATCAGCTGAAATAAATTAACACAGCATCCAAAAATGCTCTTATATTTCTGTGTGATTAGGCACACACTTGCTTAGTTCTTGCTAAATATGATCATGATATTATTTTGTCTAATTTCATTGACTCTACGTGTATTTTTCCCTTAAAGAAGCTTATGAGCTATCAGGTCAATATGTATGGTACTGGTTTTAACCACCGTTCGACAAAATGAGTGTCGGAAGATTTATATCATGAAGTTGATTAGCTCATTATCTCAGTTTAACGAAAAACTAGATGTTTCCTTTTACATAATCACAACTTTCTTCAGTGTGCCAACTGTGATGCTGTTCAGATGTGCAAAGAATATTCAATAAACCGTATTATATTTTCACAACGGCAAAACAAAACATAAAACCTAATCTTTGTAACAAATGCACTTGTTTAACATATTATTTTTGCTATTAAAATCTTATGTGTTATTTTACCTTCTGCCTGTGACTTAGCCCATGCTACGCATATGAAGCTTATATGACAAACGTCCATAAACTGAATATCGAGACTCAGTATAATGAGTATTACGTAAGTAGGTACACGGACATTTTTCGATATGTATGATTGGATTGAAAACTCCATTTAGATCGCACGCGATCGCTTTTCATACCCATTTCAAACAAGTACACTATTTACAACTATACAGCATGTTAAATAAAGGCGTTTTGGTCATAATTATCTTAGGATCGTAAAGTTTTGGTTATAAATATCGTCTAATTATCTTAGGATCGTAAAGTTTTGGTTATAAATATCGTCGTGAGTTAAAATATGTCTTTGCATGGTAACAACATTTTTTTTTAATCCGAAGCACGGGCATCTTTTTCGTTAATATGCCAATCGACATGTAAAAATCCTGTAACATATCTTTTCGAGAGTCATTAAATATAGATAATGTCAACCAATTCATCTATCTTATGAGAAATTAGCTGTCAACTTTTTCAAGACTCTTTTTTCACGGGTAAAATCCAATAACTTTATCTTGACCCGGGCATCGAACACATGACTTCATAAACTGCTACAAAGCAATTAAAAATGATTAGTTATAAAATTTTGGGACTTTCGTTATATACACATATAATTTTAGATCAGATTATTCGTTTAACTATATAATTTTATCGCCAATTTCTTTTCAATATACAATTTTTTGAGATTTCGCAAACAACATCATATTTGATTTCCACGAATCTTTACTTAATATTATAAATGAGAATATGAGTTTGTTTGTTTAATTTTACGCCTTAACTAGATAATCATGAAATTTCGCATACATATTGTCAGGGGTACGGAAAAAGAGTAAAGGTACCTTTCATCTAGAAAGAGTACTGTTCCTGCGTGATAGAAACTTATTGATAAAATCTAGATTAACGCAAGTGAATCCGCGGGCAAAATCTAATTAAATTAGCTTAATACATGAGATATTAATGGTACAAGTACTAGTTAACGCAGCTAAAAAGCAGCATTTAAACAACCGCCAATCAGGCTAGACACGGTTAATCAGCTAATTTAGAAGCAATATCTGTATTATATAAATACAGTTAGTGGCCTAATTAACATTATAACAGCTACTAAAGGGCTTATAAAAGCGTTTATACCGCTTACAATAATTACATCCTAAAGAATTCAAGAAATCTGTTGGTTTAGCTCATTAAGCGAACAAAGTTCAGTACATCTCCGTTAGCAAATTATTTTATAATGGAAAGGCGTGGCAAACTTATCCTCGGTTGTAAGATACAATTGAAATGTGGTACATTGAGTAGGTTATTGATTAGTAATATTAACATTGTCGAACCAATATTCACGTCTTGCGTGTGATGGGTGTTTTAATTTGGAATACCTCGGTATCGCAGCGAAAGTGAATGTAAGGCTGTATGGATGGTGTAGTGGTTTAAGTGGTGGCCTTGCTAATGGAACTGCGCCGAGTTTTGTGGATTCGAAACCCAAACAGGATTCGAGCGATTTAAATTTGTTGTTACGAGTCTGGATGTTCGTGGTGTCCGTAGTTTGAAAGTTTGTAAAGTTTCCCGCGATACAGGAATTATTCCGAGCGCCGAGTTGCCATTTCTAAAAAATTAAAAGAAATTACTATGCCTCTTAAGAATTGTCTCGGCTTCGATTTTCGAGTCGTCGAGAGTAGTTTTGAACTATACTGGCAAGATTTTCTCAGAAGCAGCGCGTAGTTAGGAACTGTACCTACCTATAGCCGAAATAGGGTTGTCGTATTACGTAAGACCTAAAAACCCAGAGCATATAGGAGAAGGTACTAAAGTTCTAGGCCTAAATCCGCAGTTTGAAAATAGTAGATTTAAAACAACTCTGCCAATTCCTGACTATGTGTATAATTATATGAATGATTTGAAAAACATGAATAATAACTAAAACTAATAGATATCAATCGATATGTGGTGTTTCAATCGCAGCTAACTTTTCATTTTGTAAATTACATTTAGACTCGTATCAATAATATTGTGATGTATTATTTATTATATTATTATATTGAGTTTTAGTTGCTAAATGTTGAAAAGCTTGGAACTGGTAGTTCAATTTTACAATACAATTAATGCATTATTATACAACATTTTATACATTGTTAAATAACATTTAATGCTCATCTTTATTGATTTTATTACTAGGTTTTGCCCGTGGCTTCGCCCGGGTAAATATGGGTTAGGTTGGTAAGTTAGTAACAGTAAATTTTCTGGATGATCTCTGACAACGCGTATGCGAAATTTCATGATGATCGGTCGAGTAGTTAAGGCGTGAAAGCGTAACAAACAAACAAACTCACTTTCACATTTATAATATTTGTTAGGATTAGGATATGTAGGCTACCATATCAAATGTAATATCGAAAATGGCAAAATAAATAATTAGTTTTGTTTTAATATTCATAGCAGTAAACTAATAGTAACCTTTTTTGTAAATATTTAGTAGTAGAAGTGTGTCAGGATCGTAGCAAATGGAAATCCGTAGTCTCTGTCTAACCCTCTGGGAAACAGGCGTGAGTCTATGTATGTATTAGTAGTATAAATATTTGTGTTTTTGTAATTATGTTACCTTGTTTAATACGTTTGTAAATATATATGAGGTTAATTCGTTTTAAAATTAATAATGTAAATATTTGTGTCAATAATAAATCTATCGACCACATGATAAATCAATAAGTAGGTAGGTATTGAGAAGTGGAGAGTATATCCAACACTATTGCTGAAGGAAATAGCCGACATTACAGCAGTAAATACAAGTTGTGATTGTTATGGTACAAAAAGTAAATAACTAAGCCTGTACGTGTTACAACTCACTACACACATACACGAAAAGTTTTACAAGCATACCTTGACGGGAAACTCATAAAATACAGTAACTTCGAGTATAAAAACTTCTCTCGGCAATATTTTCAGCAAGAAAATATTATTATTATAGTGTGCGAAGTTCTGTATGTGGAATTATGTCATCAAATCAAATTCGTTTTTATAAAGTAGTAGGGATCTCTCAGTAGTGTTCACTGCATGGTTGATGATTTGAGGTTCGCATCTTGTAAGTTAAATCCACGCATTGTATAAAAAACAATTTTGATTCGTAGATTCAGATATAATTGTATCTATTGTAGAGTCACATATCAGTATAGTCATTAGGTCTAAATAAGATCCATCTTTTCTAGACTAATATTATAATGAGGAAAGATTTGTAATTTTGATTGTAAGGAATAACTCCTAAATTACAGAACCGATTTAAAGAATACTTTTTCCGTTATAAAGTTCCTTTATCCAGAAGTGTCATAGGCTATATGATATCACGCTACGAGCCACGAACGCAGAGCAGTAATCATTAACGAGGGCGAAACCGCGTGAGCCAGATAGTTTAAAATAAATATGGCACAATCTCCAATTGCAAGTTGGCAGATTCAATAACCCTATGGGGAATTAAACCTTTCGGGTTCGACATAAGCTACTTATTCATTTAAAAATGTATACCTATATAATTATAATAATACGCTGTGAAATGTCCGAGGTAAGTACCTTGGGAGCGCACTCTAACCTCTACTGGGAGAGTAATGGTTATAATTCATTAACTACGTTGACCGTACCTGATGTTTCATAATTTATTGTGTACAGGGTTACACCTAATCCCAGCTTCGTCCTTACTACTTCTCCTCACAAAAGCTACTAGGTAAAAACAGTGTCATTAATTTTCGTAAGTTCCCAGGTATACCTATAGTATATTCCATTTTCCGGCTCGCATTATTACATATCTCACATTTTCTCCCCTGAACCTTCCCTATTTGTCTGCGTTCATAGTTACCCCTATTCTTTTTTATTCTAATATGTTACCAGTCGGAATAAAGTATGACGTAAAATATGGCAGGTATTCAACTTAGAGATATATATAAACTTATTTACGAAGACATTGTGAAACTTTTTCGTATCAATTGTTTATGTTTAAGTGTCAAAGGAGTATAAAAATCTATGTTAGACAACGAGTATAAAAGTAGTTGGATTATAAGAAATATGAATAACAAGACAATGGTACTTGTTATTTGTAGACAGCCTGGCTGCGGACTGTTACCAGTGCAGAGGTTGTCTATCTTGTAAAGAAAAATAATGTTGTTATACCTATACTTATTACAAACTTCTTACCAAATAAAAATTGCCTATTTCTAAATAATAATACTAAATTCAAAATAATTACGAGTACCTGAAAACCACCTAATACTTTTGCCGCGCTTTCTTCGTTGGCTCAGTGACATTACTTACTAGCGTATATGTGAGATTTCTTTTTAGCTGTACTAAGGTGCAGCCAAAACTTTGAGTAGACGACAGGCCGTCGATCAATTAATTAGTAGAAACAAAATCTTTTCTTTACACTTTAGTTATTCACTTGCAGTAGCTAACAGACTCTCCTTTACTCGGCTCTTCTATTAGTTAGACAGTAAGTAAGATTACTTACTGTCTGACTAATAGAAGAGCCAGGTAGAGTTTTTTTTATTACAGCCAGATGGCTGTAAAAAAAATAAAGCTTTTTCAATCTCTTAGTTTAAAATCAATAGTCAAAACAGGCTCGAATATGAAAACAATTTTAATTTTTGTCATCGCCTATTATACATATACATCTTCACTTTTCTATAGTATAATCTCTCTTTTGTAATTTGCATTGTTATAGATATGGCCTGATTTGGCATCAAACGACGCAAAAACTATAAAACACAAAATTAAATTTTTAGCAAAGGTTATTCTGGTGATTGAAAAATCAACTCGAGCGTAAAACTAATAATTATCTTACTGTCGTCGAGGCAAAATTAAAGACGACGGCAAATTTTTCATTATCGGCGAGTCAAGCGAGGGAACTAATTTCACCGTTCAAAAAATCATCCATTGTTAAATGTATTAGAAAAAGGTATATTAAAATTAGGGTAGTTTGCAACATCAAAGAAAGTGCTAATATTTAAAATTCTGAGATACTCGGAAGAATTTCAAACTTGTTATAAAGAAATATTTAAATAGAATTATAACTTTCTAAAAATCTGGCAAATGATTCTAGCACTGCATTTACCGAATGCAGTTTTCTTTTCAATGGTAACTCAAAGGACTTTTACGTGAATAAGTAACGAAGAATACGCACACACATAGTTAGTAACAAAAATACAATTAAAAGTCGCGTGTGTTATAATTATAACAAAGGAAACGCTAAAAGAATGTAAAAGAAATACAAACAAACACAGCGGTGGGTACAATACGAAACAACAAGCTTAGGGAAGATGGGGAAATGAGTTAACAATCACATTGTTTACCCACTTACACGCCGTTCTACCAAATGAACGTAAATGACTAAATGTTTGTGGAATCGGCGCTAAACATTTTTAGCGAAATCACTAATTGTATCTAGCGACGTTTTTAGAATACATACATATGTAGTCTATATCCCTGAAGACACAGTTGTATTACACAAACATTTGACCTACTTACTATGTTTTAAGGTCCCACGTATTAGAATCTAAAACCGTTAACGGGATGCACGGAGCCTGGATCTGTTCCACTTCCGTCCGCTTTTCGCTTCCAACGCCAAATTTCTTCAAATCAAATCAAATATTTTTAATTGTGAAACATAGGTATAAATATAGGTGTATATTAGGCTTACAATAATTTAAACTTAATTTGGCAGATCACTTGAAACATGCAACCTAATAATTTTCAATCACTGCTATTAAAACAATACAAAATTTTAAATTCACTTTAGCATAAACATTAAAAATTAAAACATACAGAATTAATAGCTGCCAATTACTAATTATAAATACAATAAATATAAATAAATTAAAGAATTAAATATGTCAATGCAGCTAATTACAAACTAAAATTCAATGAATAAGGATGTCAATGCAGCAATTATAATGTCAAATAAAATTCACAAAAAATATAATAAAATATATGTACTAAATATATTAATTCATGTCAGTTTAATTGATATATTATTCAACTCTTATTAACCGGCTAAAAAGTCTCTTATATCATAATAACACTTTTCAATGAGAAATACCTGTCGACGTTTTTTAAATAGGTTTATGTCTAGGTTTATAATGTTATCGGGTATCTTATTAACGATGACAGGTGCCATACAGAATATACTTTTGTGTATTAATATTGTATTTTCTTTACGTGTTCGAATTCTATTACTGGTGTGAGCCCTTCTATTGCGCATAACAGTATCAGCTAAAGTTTGGAAAAGTTCTGGGTTTGACTTTACAAAAACTACTGTTTCAAAAATATATAAGGATGGCAAATTTTATATTTTTTAAATATGCTACTCAACTATTTGTAGATTTTAACTTGAACATTGCTCTAATGCTTTGATCTTGAGATTTAAATACAATATTTTTATTTGCCGAATTTCCCCAGAATATTATGCTATTTCTAATATAGGATGCGGTCATTCCATGATATGCTTTAAGTATATCTTCATGATTAAGAGCGTTGCAAGTTGAAAAAGAGCATAGACTGTACTGCAAATTATTTTGCATAACTCTTCAGTATGTGTTTTTCAATTAAGCTTATTATCAATATTAGTCCTAGGAATTTCGTCGCGTAAATTTAATTTATTTTAATGTCATTGTGTGTTATATTTATATTTGTAATTATATTATGTCTTTGTGAAAATTGTATTTTTGTTTTACTTCATTTGATTGTTTTTATCCATCCATTTTATAATATTATAGAGCGTGTTATTATTGTCCGTTTCGTAGCAGGCGCCATTTTTACATTCTATAACTACCGTACTGTCATCCACAAATAAACTAAACGGGATGGTTAGTTACTTTGGGTAGATTATTAATGTATAAAATAAACAATAATGGTCCAAGTATACTGCCTTGTCCCACTCTATGATGAACAGTCCGTAAATGAGACGTGTATATTAATTCTTCTTTTTTGCTTATAACGTTTATTTTTCTGAGCTATGTATATTGTTTTCTATTTGTCAGGTATGATTTTATTAGGTTTTAAAATATATTACTACGTACTCCGTAACTATCTATCTTTTCTTGTCTGTAAAATCCAATTATTTCGACCTGAAATTGAACCCCAGAACTCGCCTACAGTACAGTACATCACAGAGGCAAACAAACATACAGCATATATACATGATGTATATAATTATTACAGTACCCATTTGAAATATATAATGCTACCAACCGTAGTTTCAACTGACAACTATTATGATTCAAGCTCTGATACGCATAAAAATGCCTTCAGAGAAATATTTTCGCAGCCATTGTGTTTTATTTATACGATAATATTTCATATTTTTATGCCTCCCGAGTCCAGGCTCCAGGGATATTGTTCAATTATAAACTTTTCATCACCTTGTATCACTTGCTGATGATGTATGGGAAACCATTGCCTACTGAAATTAATTTTTATTTCACAAAAGCAATTAAACTGACCCCGCATTTGTTTACTTTGAAACTGTCATGAATGTTTTATATAAAAGAGTGGTATATATGTAGATAAAAATCGGATTGATTAATACAAACAACTAATCTCATTTGTGGACAACAGTAGTGTTAATAAGTTAAATACTGATTTACAGTATAATCTCGTATGAATTTATGTATTTTCCTTACGTACACTTTGTCTTATTTTATCTCTTACTAGATTTTGCCCGCGTAAATGTAGGTGAAGTTAGGTTAATAACAGTTTTTTTCTGGATGTAAACTCACATACGCATTTATAATAATATCCTCTTAATCTCACCTATCCTTACCCACTTTCATCAAATTTTAGTCAAACCTTTGTTAAAGATCATCATTATAGCAAATTTGTAATAAAAAATATTCATAAAATTGTATTCTTATAAACCTTTTCTTATTGCCGCGCGAATTCTGTTTTACAGCAGACTTTATAAACGCACAATCAACGGACACAAAATACGCCTGGACTGAAAATTATCATAATATGTGGTTCACACAAATAATTTGCCCGTGTGGGATTCAAATCCACAACAGTGCCAGTTTCAGGTTGTGTGTGTTGGCTTCTAATAGTCTATATTTTAAGTGCCCTGCAAAAGCGGCATTAAAATTTAAATAAATTTTACTATACCTATATAAAAGCAAAACACTGCCCACTGATAATATCATTATCTTTCTATCTATAAAACTTGAAGTGAAATGAAAACCTATAGACTGACTCATAGTTAGTAAAAACGTAGAACTATCTGCTGAACTAAAAGAAATATATTAATTACTTAAGTGATTTCTTAGAAAATATGTTATACAGTAAACGTTTACTAAGAAGTCAGTTATGTAATCAGTCCATCGCTGGATGCGCACTTAAGAATATCATTACCTTTTAGCAGCGATAGCCTAGTGGGAGATTGCCAAACAGAGGTTTCAACTTCGATCCTAAATCTCTGATTTTCAAAGATATGTGATTTTCAAAATTATATTCACGTTTTGGACTTAAATTGTAGCATTTTACTGGTACACTATTAGCAATTTTAAGCATTTCACGTTGTAATTTACTATATATAGGTACAATGTAAAAAAAATTCATGACATAATCATAGCATCACGTATAAGTTCGTACCAACTTCAACATATGAGGAATGCAATAATTAAATGTCTACCTCTACGAGATGGATATGATTTAAATTCCTTACTAATATTATAAATGCGAAAATGAGTGTGTTTGTTTGTTTGTTTGTTACGCTTTCACGCCTGAAATACTCAACCGATCAACATGAAATTTTGTATACACGTTGTCAGGGGTACAGAATAGGACATAGGGTACTTTTCATCCAGAAAAAAGAACTGTTGCAAACCTAACCTAAACTAACCTACATTTATGCGAGCGAAGCCGCGGGTGAAAACTAGTGTTCTATAATTAACTAATAGTTAACGTTGGCATAATTATTATTGCCGTAGATTTTATTCATTTTAGATAAAAGTCTGCATAAAGAAACTACTTTTCTTAGCAATTGTATGCCGAATCTATATATTTATGCATTTATTTATTTAAGGATTTCCAACAAAGGAATATACAATAACATACATTATATAGCAGTAATAAAGTTCTTAGCGTGTATAGTCCCTCAATTATAGGAAACCACAGCTTGCAAATTATAATTACAACTAAACTAAAAACTTAATTAAAGAAACAAACAGAAAACATAAAATTTTTAAACATAAAATTCTGCCTCTAGGGTAAACTTTGGAGTAAAACAATAATAGCTTATTAGATATAGAGTTATATAAAAAATTTACAAAGAAAAAAAATAAGTGGAGGTATATAGAACTAAGTTAACAATCTACGAAGACACTTTTTAAATTGTATTAAATTGTTACTTATGTCTAGGTCGGTGTTAACAGAAAGTGCATTGTATTGTCTACAGAGTCTGGTTACAGCTGCGTAATGTCCAAGATTTGTTCTACGATTGATTTGATTTGTTTATACGTAATTTCACGCCTATATTCGTTAAAGGGCAGGCAAAGATATAGTATACACACATAATTATTGCCAGCTAAGGTTTTAAGTCTAACGTAACAGGCGGCAAGCTTAGTGCCGCCCGTCGGATACAGTTGTAGGCTCCGTGCTCCTACTACGAATTTTTTGACAGTTTACTATACCACTTTGTCCCACCCGCACATCGAACCCGAGAGATCACTACCGCTGTGCCACCGAGGCAGTTAGTTACAATCGTTATAAAAATAACACTGCAATATAACCTTTTTGCAAACAGAATTGAATAAATACGTTTACTATATGAGTGAATGTTTTGGTTAATGTTAATAAAGTATTTTATTACCACACTGATAGTTTTCATCCCTGTATTTCAACAGTTTTATGTTACAAAAAAGTAAAATTTTTACTCTAGTGGAAACGTATCGGCAATACCGGCGGCGGCATGATCGCAATCGCTAAACAATTTTCCAATTTAATAAAAATACGATGACGTTGAATATTCAGGGTTGTAAAGTTTTTTAGCATATTTTTTGAACGTTTAAAGAAACTTATTAAAGTAATAAATAGCTTTTATGTACTGCTATAGCAGCAGTGGCCTAGAGGGAGTCCGTTGCACTGCCATGCAGAGGTCTCGAGTTCGATACCAAGGCGCGCATCTCTATGCGCGCCTTGGTATCGAACTCAAAGTAAGAAGACTTGTCGAAGTTATTAAATAGTTAATGATCGCTCGCTTTAACGGTGAGGGAAAACATCGTGAGAATACTTGCATACCTGAGAGTTCTCCATAAAAGTTCTCGAAGCTATGTGAAGTCTGCTAATCCGCGCTGGCCATCGTGGTGGATTATGGCCTAACCCTTCTCACACTGAGAAGAGGCACGTGCCCAGCTATGGAATAGTTTAATACAGGGCTAATATTATTATGATTATCTATTATTTTTACTACGTAGTTAAAAAGATTATTCTAAAATGGACCACTCGGACAAGATTTGCGTAAAGAATCAAAGCCAACCTTTGCTTGCTAAACCTTTACATCGTGTACTTTTATAGTAAAAATTGGTATTTCTTTATGCGATTTAGTCTGTGCTTCAAAGTTTATATAAATTATACCTAACATTATTATATGAATAGGGATGCTTCGTATAAATGGGCGAACAATTCGGTATTTAATTCGTTTACAAGAATAACGGTCGTTCAAACTAGTACAAAGTTAGAAAGAAAAACGTGCTTTAATAACAATGGCTCGTTCATGAAGTTGACTTTTAATTAATACGTATAGTATAGCTCACGACTTAACTTGTGTAGTAAGTATGCGATAAACGTATTTTACGAATTAAGGCTCGGGCACACCAAACAAACAAACTACGCGATACGAAAGAAAACAAGTCGGCGCCGGCGCCATCGGCAAGCATAAGAATCCTGACTTTATGGTATCTCACATGCGTTGACTTATTTCGGTCCTTTTACTTCTTCGTGCAATGAGTGCAGTGCAGGAATAATTTGCTTTATTACCTCTAGCCATCTCTCTTCGATATTCTAGTGACGTGTTCCAGTCGATCTAACGCTGGTGCTCACTTAGGGCTGCGAAGTTCTAGACGTTCCTGTTAAAGGGAACTTTATTTTTAAGTGTTGTTTCGTAATAATTGCAATACGTATGTCGGATAAGAACTATGCATAGAATGACAAGAAATTTTAATAATTATTTCAATTAGTTTTGTTGTAGTCGTTGCATGCCACAATTAAGGGAACGCCATTTAAAGTTCAGTTTATTAGTAGGTAAATGATATCATGGTTGCAGCTCCTTATATATCTATACGGTTTATAAAACAAGCGGCATTGTAAAATTGGAGATTAAAAGAATAGCCGTGAAATGAGTTTCTTGCCTGTTTTTTCCATTCAAATGCGTCAACAGATAAATATAAACGTAAATTCATAGTAAAGTTTAGTTAGTGTAACATTATCGTACATAAGTGTTACTTTGTGCCCTAAAAGAATACAGATATTTAGATTTTTGATTTCGTACGTCTTTATGAAATATTAATAACTTTAACAGGACCAGATTTTCTTTCGCCTAATATGCAGATTGTACAAACTGCAATTCGACCAGGCTAGACATTGGCATGCGGTGCTTGCAACGTATAGTGTGTCGAAGTCTTTACAACTACTCATTACTTCATAGGCAAGTTTAATAACAAAAAAAACTTACTTTCTCTTTTATAATATTACCTAATAATGTACGAATTTTATACAAAAACTACAACGCGTCCTTGAAATTGTGGGCACACGTGAATAGGTGGCCTGTAGACGCTAGACGGTAGCATTGGACTACAGAACGAGGTCAAGGCGAATAAAGCATTCGATTAACGTTTCCTTATTCAAACACGATTTCTTTCACAAGCCCGGGCTTGTGTTTATTTTTAGTGTTCGTGAGTGACGTCAAACAAGAACTTACCCTGGTAGAAATTGAACTAACGTTCGTAAATATGCACCGTGTTCAAGTATAACAAGGACCCACTCAAATGCCAAGTTCAAACACATTTAATGAAAGCAAGACCGCATAATACCAGCTTTTTTAAAGAAAGTTTTGAGAACATTTTGAGAATTTTATGTTAGAAATTCGCTTCTCCAATTGATATTTACCGCTTACTTAAGAAAATACCATCATTAGTGATATAAAAATCTTGCTTTTCCTAAGTTTATATAAATATTACATAAACTAAGAAAAAGCATAATATACCGTATATTATGGTTTTACTATCATTACGCAATTATTAAAATTGGTAAGTAAAACCGACATCAGAAATGGATGACTAGATACTCACAAATATGAGCTAACTAGACTATTTTATTCAATAGGTAAATTAATATCTAGGTTTTAGTAAGAAACGGACTCGTAAAGCGCCTTTGATATTGATTAGAACTCCTACTAAAACAATTACCCGATATATCTGAAGTATCGTTGCTGCATTAATAAATACTTGATGTTCATATAACAGGTGTTGCAAGTCACATGTTCTATAAGCTGATAATGTCCGTCCTTGCAATGCCCATACGGCCAGTAAACCATGGCAGACCTAAGTCGGATCAAATTATCGTAAAAAGGATTCTTGATTTATGGAAATTGGCTGTCTAGCCTTGACTAATTCGGCTTATAACAATTTAGGGGTAAGAGGCTCATATTATTGAAACCTTCACGAATATGAAATGGATACCTTTATTCGGATTATGTTTATGTTATAAGGATGTACAGCAACCTTTTTAAATATAGAAAGGGAAAATTACAACGTTCGAGTTATTTTAAAATTATCATCAGCATTAGGTATAACCTTAGCTGTCCCAACTAGGACAGTCATAGTCCAGCATTGTAAGTTGTAAGTTTTTCTTTCTTTGAATCTCATGGCATCACACTACGCTACTTACAGATACAGATTTCAGAACTTAATAAAGGACCTAGTATATCACTTCGAACTTGTTCATTGTAATACACAACGATATTATATACAGAAAAGTCGCGGATATATTACTAGCGCACGCAAAGCTTTTCTATTGGTCTCAAAACAAAATCTTTTGCAAAACATTTAAAGTGCAACTGTTCAAATAATAGCTATCTTTTTCACATAAGCTCTTTCAATACTTATTGCCCTACTTATTAGTTCCAAATATCTACATAGACCCAATTGATAATAACAAAATAGACTACACAGATTTCTCAAAACGATACATCTAATATTCATATTTTGATTCAACTTAAAGAATAACGTACTTCGTTACCTATATAGGTCGCAATTATGTCTATATAAATCAATATGCAAGATTGGTTGTTGGCGAAAAAATCAATATGCGCTTTTCGCTTTTCAAGGTGACAGTCGAGCGTCCATCGATTCACATTCAGTTTCATGTTGTGGAAAAATGTATTAATAAGGTTCATAATGAAAATAAACGGCCGCATAACACGCACAATTACACACTATCCAAGGAGAATGGAAATAGGCCAAGCTCTTGAATGTCTCGTGACTTATATTAGGTATGTGCGTTCGTGTGTCTCATCATAATATATGCAAAGGACCGACTTCAAAGATAATCAAAACTGCCACATAATTAAACATAATATACACCTTCTGGCAATGTAATTTTCCACACCAGTACTTGTAATTACGTTCTTTCCTTGACAGGTTTAAAAACTGTTATAAGTAAATGCATAAAGTCACATATAGGGACTTTGTATTAATTACATCACTACCGGGACATACCTATGCTTCGCACTTGTTGATTAATTGTTACATTAGTGGCACACTATATAGTCATAAAAACGTATACACTGAAGCAAGTTGCGCGATTGCACGAAAACTCGAATAGTGAAAGGTTTTTTCTTAAAATATGCACAGAGTATTAAGGTGTCCCTAAACGTAAAGAAGGCAAGAGGACCATCAGCGATAACGGCGATAGATAGTGCCATCTATCATTTTGAGCTTGAACTACCGGAGCACGTGAATATATAGCGAGCCGGGCTTTATCCACGATGATTGATATTCGGTGAAGTATCTCTGATCACCCCTTAAGGGATGCTATACTTTTATCCCCATCTGATATGGCCGGCCTGTATGCGTAGGCGTTCAACCGTGTCGCATAACTTTCGACCGAATATTATACTACTTATGATGTTACCATACATGTGAGTGCTGACGATGCTAGGGACTTATACCTATCTCCCAGCTTCAGTCCGAATTTAAAGAGTGCAACGGTGCATATGCTCCGTGACACTGAAGCTGTACAGAATACTGAGGCATTGCCTTGTGCAGCATGCCGTCGGCACATTTCTCTGTGCCGCCTCATACATGAAACAGCTGGCGCTGGCCGTGATTTTATCTTGATTCCAGACCACAAATATCTAAGTGTATTGCAAGCTTTAAAGGGATCATTTTGTATAATAAATTTAAGCAATCCTACACGTTAAATATACCGTAGAACTGCTTAATATAACTTGGTACAATAAAATTGCTGTGATAGATATAAGTTCTCTTTTTAAATGGGCACTTTACAAATATTACAGGCTTAAAGTACACTAAGACTTGTACAACTATGTTGGTATAACAGAAAAAATAAAGTTTTACAGAATATCACTATCTTCCTAACTTCCTAACTAATATTATAAATACGAAAGTGAATTTGTTTCTTCGTTACGATTTGACGTATCAACTACTCGACCGATCATCATTCAATTCCACATTCAAGTTGTCAAGGGAACATAAAAGAACATAGCGTACCCTTTATCCAGGAAAAAATAATGTTACTAATCTAAGCTAACTTAATCTACATTTACACGAGCGAAGCCGTAGGCAAAGTCAAGTAAGTTATATAATCAAAAAGTCGCTGACATAAAACTACACGAACACCATCACTGATTATATTATGTAAATGAGTCTCCAAATACCTACGCTATTGAGTTTCTGAAACAAAACTCATTCATCTACATCGGCATTTAGCTAAGATACGATATTGGCAAAAGCTAACTTTAAATCGATACTGTTTTCTACAGGCTGAGCTCTGAACCGTTTTACCCTTTCGTATAAAAAAGGTCAAATGCGGTTTTATCATCACTATTTATCCCTGGTTCAGCTGAGGTTTGCGGCGTCGGAAACCCTATCTCGCCATCAAATTGTCCGTGTATATTTATTTACTTTCTCCCTGTACGTCAAAGTATATGAGGTATTTAATTAGACGTATGGTCAAACAAATGCCTGGGCTCCAAACAAACAATATATTTGATCATAGACATAAGCTCAAATTCTATTGACGTCACTATGTTTAATATGAGAATTTTCTTCTACAATAAAAGAAAATGGCGGCCGTTAAAATCAATGGCCTGATATTAAGTTATCTCTAAATTCGGAAAACCTTCTATAAATATCGTTGACTAAATGGGTATTAACCATTATATCCAAATATGGTTTTATTCGATCATATACTATCTCATCCACAAACTGCGGACATCATCATGTTACATATTATTAAAAAAAGGTTATACGTAATATAAAAAGGCTTATTGAATTGCCAACATGTTTGTTATCCAGCCATGTGGATGAATGGTTCCTTAATTATAATGTAATTGGGCTATTACATATAAGAAGACCCAAACAACATGGTCGAATATTATGATGAAAATTTTAACACGATGGATTCAAAATACAACACGGTAAAATTATGTGATCAAAATTGTTAAAACGGTAGCATTACACTTACCCCGATGTTTCGACTGCTTTTTAGCAGTCATACCTTGAAAAGTAATTACGTCAAAGTACTTTATAATAATGTTGTTTAAACCGCGATAAAATCCGTAAACAGTAGTTTAATTTCAATGTATAACATTCGCATGAATGTAGGACAATATTAGATAGTATAATAGCTTGTATATTCGTAACACGACTTGTTTATTGAAGAGACCTAGCGTTATCCCCGTCTTCCAGGACGGCTTTAAATTTGCCGGATGACCCACTATCAATTTTCATGTCTCGACTTCGTAATTTGAATGTATGCGTCCATGTTGTTTATTTAAGTTGCTGAGGGCTTAAGCGGTATTTGTGGCTCACTAATTGAGTGAAAAGCCTCCCTAGCTTAGTAATGTCGTTTATGTAATTGTCTACTTTTTGTTAGTGGCATCTTACTTCCGACACGAATGCAATACGAAAGCAAAACCACGTTACGAGCTTTTTTGCTAATGTGACAAAACACTAATTAAAAAACTTGCAGTCACGAAAAGTCGCGTGCTAACGTTTTGTATAAACGGACAACCTTTGGTGACTAATAAGTGTATTATTATATAATGTTCCGCTGTACAACACGGTAAGTATTATGTACGTAGATCGAACGGGAAATAAAATATTTTCTTTTTCTAGAGTACTTACTCGTGTAAGTACGAGAAAGAAAATATTTTATTTTTACTTTCCTAATAAGAAAACGCGAAGACCTCGCGTAATATATTCTCTAGCTAATCCGGGAATGAAAATGAAAAGAATGGTATCATCTTTCTACCATTCTCCGAAAATTATATTCGAAATTAAATGAAATATGTTTGGGAGATGGGTTATTCTTTAAGGTTACCGCATTTTCGCAGGGCGGTATGCAATATTAAGGGATCAAATAGGGATCAGGCTAAACAAAATGATATACTCTGCCATAGAGGCTGCCTGTTTTTGACGATCTGACAGATAGTATGAGAAGGTTGATAGCAACATATTGAAGTGGACGTAACTTAATTATAAGCACTATAGCAGTTTTGCTAACCTTTAACGTTAAGTTTATTACGCGGTGGATACGTCTACTAGTTTCCTACTTCGAGTTATCAGAAAAGTTTTGTTCTCCTGAGGGCAAAGCGTGGCACCTGCGCAAACATAGAATAGTAAGTAGCTACACAGCGTCCTAAATTTTATATTTCTGTATGAGTGACCACGGCGGCGTGACTAAAAACTTACGAATAATAAGCCATCAAAATCTTAACTAATATTATAAATGCCAATGTGAGTTTATTTGTTTGTTACGCTTTCACGCTTTAACTAATCGACGGAACATCATGAAATTTCGCGTATGTCTTTTTCTGTATCTCTACACTTCATCCAGCAAAAAATATTGTTAGTAACATAACCTAACTTAAATATGTAGGCGAACGAAGCCGCGGGCAAAATCTAATTAAGAAATAATAAAGAATCTAAATAAATGAAGCCACTATTTTTAATTATGCCACGGCATCTGTTTTAAGCATAATTCTTTAAGTGGAGAGACTACTGGCCTGCTACAAAGAGGTCTCGATATCAATCCATATATGCAGTTCTGATTTTTTAAGTCTTGTGCGTATTAAACAGCTTATTATAACGGTGAAGAAAGATCGCGGGAAAAGTCGCATGTCTGAATGCCTAAACAGGGTTGGTAGACTACCCACATATTCGATATAAATGATTTTGAATGTGCGTGAGGTCTGCTGTGTAGTCCGGGTGCACTATGTCCTAACCCTTAGCATACTGAAAAGAGGTTTATGCCCAGCACTAGGACAATTTAAACATGTTATATAATAATATATATTATAATCTACTCCGTGTTTAATAAATATGATTGAGGGAAACTTCGTTCTGAATTTTCGTGCAACATCCTTTGAAAAGATATGTAAATTCAAAATCTAATCATGATAACGAACTTTAGGTAAATCTTTTTATGAAAATGCTATGCTAATAATCTTAAGAATCATACAAAGTTTTCAAGTTAGAAATTCGAAACAACTTGTTTAACATTATTTAATAATAATCATTACCTTAAAATATTCTTTAAAAAGTAAGTAAAATATAAACGTATACAATGATCTAAAAAGTTTATGTAGTACCTACGTGTTTTAACGCAAACCACTGGATAAATTATACACATTTCATTTATAGACTTCTTCGACGCACTAGATACCTCTGCAATAGCCTGGTACTCATTTTGATAACATCTCAAAATATAAATTACACATTGAATACAATTGGTATTACGTTACGTGATATAATTTACAATACAATAAAAGAAAATAATACATATAAAGGAAATCTGTCCGTTTAACGGTTCCCTATATGTTATTCCCTAAAGTGTGTATAGTCTATGAATAGAGGATAGGCTAACCCTTCTCACACTAAGAAGAGGTCCGTGCTAAACAGTTTGACAGTTTATAAGCAGAGCTGATTTTATTACTACTATCTAGTTTCAAGTAATGTTGTAGTGAGGCAAAGCCTTACAGTCGAGGATATTGTAAAACTCAAACATTTTACTTGAAAATAAGATTTTATATGTGGTGTAGCTCCGTGTCAGCCAACTAACATTGCGTCACCGCCAAGTCACGTCGACGCCAGACGTTACTCAGGACATGTGCACTTATCGCAGAACGAACACCAAGAACAATGTGTATCTGTTGAAAAATAAAACAATTTTATTGCAGTGTTGAGAATTTGGAAAAAGAAACATGGAACATGGCACGTTCCTACGAGTACTTTCGTTTCGGGACACAAAAGTCTACTAACAATTTTATTACATGTATAAATCCAAGATGACTTTGGAAATTCTCAAATACAAAGATGCTTCTCTTAAACTAAACATGCTTCAAGGGCTGTTGTTTGGTCGAATTTTGCGAGAACAGCTTTAAGTTGATCTTGTAGGTACAACTAGTTCAAACTCTTAACGTTTTCTCAAGCCTCGATATTTGATCTTAGTAACAATATTAGAGGGTACAATGATGAAAGTTTTAATAACACAATAGAATCTACATGTTGCCAAGTGTACTCGATTTTGATCCTCTATAATTACACGCTGTTATTAAGTCATGCATGTGAATATGGAGGCATGACAGGCAGGTAAGCAGATATTGGAACTTATTAAAAGTGCACGTATCTTATTACGTACAACATCAATTTAATTATGTTAACGTTTTATTGTGCTATAAACAGCAGTGATAGCATAGCGGGGAAGGCATTGAATTGTCGTGCAATGGTCTCAAGTTCGATTCCACGTACATAATTCTAAACAATGAGCAAGTTAAATAGTTAACTTTACTGGTGAAGGGAAGGTTCTTGGGTACACATGTACATAGGTACATATGTACAGAGAAAATTATGGATATATTATGTCCGAGAGTTATCCATAATTTTCTCTAATATATGTGAAGTCTGTCAAACCTGCACTGTGTTACTATGACCTTATACTTGATGACTTCTTATACTGAGAAAAGGCCAAACAAGCTCTCACTCCATCAATATAGGGCTGTTTATTATGGTTTATGTTTAACTTATCACCAGATATAGTAAAATATAACAGTCAAAAATAGTAAATTATCAAATTGCACAGCAAAATATATTTAAAAAGATCAAAATAAGTCGACGGAGTCCCGCTTCGCGGGGCTCCTATTTTTTAGGTGGGTTTAAGAAAGAACCTATGATAACCTAACCCTTCTGAGAATGCAGTGATTTAAGGCGTATAGGTGCTCATTACGATATATTTTAGTAAGCATATTATTGCTGCGCAATTACTATTTTTGGTGGTCATTATATTTAAACCCGTTTATTATAGTATGCTACATCGGTGCATGGATAAGATTGAACGAGAATGAATTCGAGTGCTTGTTATTAACACAAAGACAAAGGCCAGGTTAAGAGCTCCTTGAACCGACGGGCGTGTATGAGGAATGTGATGAAAGTGAATGAAGCCAGAGAAGTGTGTCAGGATCGTTGCAAATGGAAATCCGTAGTCTCTGCCTACCCCTCTGGGAAACAGGCGTGAATCTATGTATGTATGTATGTATGTTATTAACACAGTAACACAAACTTATATCATTTAATTATAGAAATATAGTCTGTAAAATACTTCTAAAATGAATTATTCAATTGACAGATAGAGTAAAGATGTAAAGTTGATATTATAAAAGATTTCCTAACTTACGTAATAAAATAATACAAGAGCAGCGAATTACTTTGAAATATTTTAGACGCTGTCTGACCCAAGTGTTGTATTAGTTGAGTTTTTGTAAGAGAAAACAATTTCGAAAGCTATAAAAGTTTGAATTACTTTGAAACTGTTGTATTTTTGATAACCTCTTTCGGGCAGGGATGGGTCCGTGAGGTGTGCCGGTTGTAGTATTCGATTTCTGTCAATAAATAGCCAGACTACTTTGAACGGTAGGAAATGGAGGGTACTCGGGAAAGTTTCCATCGAGCCTCGTGCCTCTCGCTACGCACTCGTGTGAAATATTGACTCTATCGATAGTGTAGCAACTTAACAGTTTACCAACACTTATAATATTCTGTGGTCCCGGTCCGACGTTATTCTGTTGAGATCGATAGTTAATTTTCTCATGTATATAAGACACGTCGACACGCCGCTAAAGGCATATTGGAGTTTCGGCTTTAATATTGAATATTTACTCAGTGTAGCGTTATTAGCTCAAGATCAAACTGGTATTTAAATAAGCAGCTTGGAAATTAAAGGCTAAGAATTTATTGGTATGTCTTATTTTTCTCGCAAAAGATGAGTTAGTGGCTATCAAAACTACTAAAAAACTAGTAGAAATACGCGAGATGTATTTGTGTAATAGGTAAATGAATTGATATGGATTTTTTTGATGTAAGAATATGAGAATAATATCTTGCTAAGACCAATTTTATATTATTCTTATTGCCGTTTTCATATACGTATCAAATTTTACGTTGTTTTTTTTCAAATTGCCGTGGATTTTAGTAACATTTGAGAAACGGACACAAAGAATAACTAACTTGACTTAGAATAAAAAAATGTGCATCATATCAATTATTGTACTATGTAGAGATCAAATCCTAAACTCAGGCTTACTAGCAGTGGTGAGGCAACCACGTGAAATACTGCGCCAACCGTACAGTATGTTGAATATTAAAAGCAATATAGAGTAATGTCCAACACATAATAATATGCTAAACTACGTCTGATTTATCTGTATGTAATACATAACGTATGCTACGATGATATATCTACGCCGAGCTCGATCCATTGAAGAACGAAGCTTAAGATTTAGAGTAGGCTTCTAATGTACTACGAATATCGACTACGAAGGATGTAGGTACTGAAATACAACTTCTAAAGCTAGGAAAAGTAACCTAAAGTTCAAATGTAAATGTTTCATAAACAGTCATGATGTGATATTGGGCAAAAATACTTCAAAGAAATAAGTGATTTTTTACTTGTTTCAAAGTGTATTGTGAGATATTATACAGAAATCTGACTCAGGAGAAATATTATGAATAAGAGCATAATATTTATTGGCAAAATCTAAAATCCGTTAATCTAAAGATTTTAATGTTAGTTTGTAAGTAATAAATTATTTAAAAATCCTAATAATTTAAGCACTATTTAAAATGTGGAGTTCAGGTGTTTTAAATAATTTAAAGCTTGAAAGTTTATTTTGTTTATTCATAACAGAGTTTTAAGAATTTGTATTTTTATGAGTAGCTTTTATATTCACTTCTACACTTTTTATATATGGGAGTTGCACTATTGATTAGTTTATCTATATCAATGGATATTTCCGTGATGATGATTCCATTTGATTTTGAGTTTTGCGATCAATACAAAAATTAGGAGTAACACGTTATTAGTTATATTCTTATGCGTGGCAGTCGAACTCCAACGGGCTATCGCTTCTACTCTCTTTATCTCTACATACACGAGTCATACATGAGTATGACTTCGTACCTCGTCCACCACTTCCTGAATTAGAACATACTTACATGCGTTCCCGGTGGAGAAACGAGGGTAAAACCGCGGATAGAAACTAGTTCCGACTAAGTTGAAAGCCTAATTAACTAGGTTTCGTTTATTTATAATCCCATACATTTCTGTAACAACCGGTTCCTAATGTGTAAATTACATAATAAGCAAGTTAACTGACGAAGGAATACATAAAGTGTGTTGTATGTTAACGAGACTCATATTTTCACTCTCGTAATGGTTATTAAATCACTTTAGCTAGCAATTTACCACGCGAGTACAACGTACTAAATCATAACATGCCCTAGACCTTCTAAATAAGCTTTGTTTCAAAACAATTTTGCCTGAAAGCCGCATATTTTAGTTGCTACGTAAGCAAGAAACGCCGTGAAACCTTCGTGATCAGACTTGGTCGGCAAATGACTTTCGCTTTCGGCGACCTATTATTATATGTAATATCGCTTTCTTCTTCGACCTAGCACAAAAAGTTCGCAACAAAAACTGAGCGAAAATGGCCGTTTATATGCTCAAGAATTACGAACAAAAAGGTTTAGTATTAATACCACGGCCGCGTATTTCGTGTTCTTAAAGATACTGGTATAAAGTACAGTAGATTTATTAAAAACGTAGCTGGCTTTATTCAGCTACGACTTTTTGTAGCAGTGCATGCTTGGAATGGGGATTGAGTTTATAAATAGTGCGTTATTGAATCCGGTAACCAAGTTTGTAATTGTACAATAATAGGTATCAATATTTTTTTCTTTTAACGAACAAAGATAACCTATACCTGTATATAACCCGCCTCATAGTGGACAATTACAGTTGCCTTAAATTGAGGTTTTAACTCCAGGAGTATCACTTGCACTCTGCTGATCTTACAAAGAAGGAGTTGCTATGACTCCAGCGCATGGGACACTGACACATTTACTTAAGATTAGTGTAGTTGATATTTTTGCTGACACACTGTCAAAATTCAAAAAAGTTGTGTTAAGTTTGTTGAAGAGCTGAAAGTGCTCATGTTTAAAATATTTAAAATGTTTATAATGTCTTGTGTTTTTGTTTTTTTTTTTCTTACGTATATTTTTGTTTACTTGATTATTCATAGTGTGGCCTTCTTTTGTTTTGCATTGATGTTTTAATGTTTGGTATATTGTTTGTTTTTTTTTTTTTTTTTTGATATTTTAATAATTATCTTATTAACGCTATAATATGGTGCATGGTGCGACACCTTAAAATGTTGTGCATTTATTCTTATTACTGTGTAAATTTTTAATGTATAAGCACTAATGTAACAACTATTGGTTATCCAAACAAATAAATAAATAAAGTCGGTATAGTACCTTCTTAAAAAAATGAAAAATACAAGACAAGGTTATATTTTATCTGCAATCTACTCTATGATCTACCCAATCAAGGAGTTCCAGATTGAATTAAACTAAAAACTCACGTGGCAACAAGTACGGATAAATATTTTTTTATAATAATGTTTCATGGATTGTCTAGTTAATTAGCATAATCGTCCATCTTCTATCCGTATCCCAAACGAGTTGCTGCAGTGAATACCTTTTTAGTCATTCATCTTTTTGACCGACGTCAGGAATCACATCCTTCCTTGACGTGCCATCTTTCACGCAATCTATTTAACCTTATCAAGGAGTCCTTTTCGTCTTATAACAAAGTATTAGAAAAATAAACAGATATCAGTTTCATTGGAAAAATGTCGCTTTATTCGAAAACAAATTAAACAAAGAAAATTAAATGCTTCACAAATCTCCTGTAGTTAAAATAGGTTTTCTCTGGTTTTAGCTTGTGACATTTTAATTCAGCCAGAGCTTCGATACATTTTTATGTTTAATTTCTTGTAAGGAGGTTCGATATAAAACTAAGAAAACTTTTTAGGTCTAATTTCAAGTTTTAACGCGAATGTGTATGATAGTTATGAATATATTAAATATGTAAGTACATACTCGATATATATGATTGGTAGTTAGTAAATATGCACGAATATTTAACAGAATGTGTTCTCCTATTCAAATATGAACAGATTGCGAAACCCGCAGCTCTCATAATAAAGAAAGCCACACTGAATTTACCTATTGTACCCAATTTAATCTGACGTATTCGCGTGTATAATTAGACAAACTAACCTCACATTTAATATTACGTAGGAATCCTATCGGGAATAGCTGGACTATGACAATATACCTACTCTTTTGATACGAAAAGGTAAAAGGTTAATTTGTTTGAGTAGGACTCACAGTAAGCGTAGTTGATTGGCATAAAAATTGGCTATCAGCTATCGTAGCATTAACATTAATATGCCAAATCTATATGAAATCTCTAGGTTAGCTTCTAGGTTAGCTTCTAGCTAAAGTAGGTTCCATAGCGTATATTTCGAAAGTCTTAGACTAACATAATATAAGAAAATTGAGTCTAGTATAATATTATAGATCATATTACTTATAATAGGATATAGAGCGCAAGTTCCAACATACTTTTAGCGCTTACTATCAAATTAGACTTCGTTCGCTATGATTTAGTTAGATTATGCAGACGGATCGTTCTCGCAAAAAGAAATTCAGGCCATATGACGCCGCTCGAATATCGAATATTCTGCCACGATAAAAGGGTAAATTATCACAGGACAGCGTGAGCAATGCAGTTATATTGCTGCACGCATAGCTGCTGTCTCTTCACTAAACAATTTAATTTTAAGTGGTTATATCGATTTAAATTTGGAATATAATATAGTCTCACGTTTACGCAAATATTATACATTAAAATTAAATGCATTTTAAATCAAATCAAATCTTTATTTTGCGGCACATGACTAGGTAAAAGTTCTTACAAAATATATTTTAGTGATATCATACTCTGCTGTCATAGCAACATGTAAAATTAATACATAATATGGATTAAAATAAAATCATTAAAGAAAGTTATTATTATCATAATCAGTATGAAAATTAAATATAAAACAATCAATAAAATAAACAAATTTAAATAACAATTAATATAACTAAAACTAATAATTTATTATATAATATTATCATTTAAATAATCATTTATAAAATAGTATGACATTTCAATTAACATCGTCTTAATTTATTTTATTATGATGTAATAAAAGTATCAATAATTAATCAATGCGATAAAAGCTGTATAAAGTAGTTTATTTTCAATAAATTTGGAATATTTATTTCGAATGCTCTGTAGAAAGAAAGCAGTAGACAAGAAAACGGTCGTTAAGGTCGAATTCCCCGAAATACAAGAAGGATGTGTGTTCATGTAACGTAAACAAATTGCTAAAACGCAACTTTGGGCGAAAGCCGCTGCTGTAATAGTTAATTCTTTAAGCCTCCGTTACACCGTGCAGAGGATTTACCTCCCGGCTCAAGTACGAACGTATAAATATGAACTTTTAATTAAAACACATGCCATTTATGAATACGATATTAAGCACCGTCTCACGAAGATTATTTCAAAGGCGTAAGACGTTTAGGTATTGATTTATCTTAAGCTACAGTCTCAAGACGAAGATTCTCAACTAAGTAAAAGTGTAATTAATGAGTTCAAGTAACGAGCTTATGAAAAGATAAGATGTGTTATTCGAAATATCTTAAAGAACTGCATTAAAAATGTTAGCCAGGTTTCGCTGGGAAGTTAGTGCGTTAAAAACTGCAGTAAAAAGTTTAAATGTGTCTTCACTTAAATAAAGTTATCTTGCAAGTTTCCACTTGTGGTTTGCATGCCGACGTTTAAATAGACAACTAATATCGCGATGTTCGTGAGTGTGGCCTCAAAAATCTCATTTGAATGCTCCGCGAGAAGTTGAAGCGCATAGTGCTGAGCGCAATACTGCAATGCTGCGTCAACCTCAACGAAAATCTCTTTTATATGCTATCCTAACTTAATTTGAATACAGTTGAAGCTATCTCAGTTTCGTGGTTAGGATTTGAAAACGGTTTTCGAACGAGAAACGTAAGCAGTTGAAGGAATAAGCGTGCACTGAAATGAATTATGTAAGCAATCCTGCAAGAGGAAATAGATCTACATACGGTATAACTTTAAGACATAATAAAGTTTACTATTTATGCAAAACATTTTCATTATACATTCATGTAGTACCTACCTGTGTTAAAACATTTTCAACAAAGTTCATTAGTCATACGATATTTGTTGGCTGTGACGATGAACTTGTCCTTGAAAAGCAGCCTGTCCTATACAAGTTTATCTCTATAGTTTATACCAAATCTGTTAAGCAATTTAGTCAAATGCTATGAGATTATAGTCGTACTTTTAATCCTAGCTAATATTATAAATGTGAATGAGAGTTTGTTAGTTAGTTACTCTTTCACGTTTTAGCTACTCGACCGATCATGAAATTTCGCATGCACATGGTTGGGGTAACAGAAAAGTACATAGAGAGACATTCATGAAAAAAAATACTGTTACTTACTGTTAATCCTTACTTCCTTACTAATATTATAAATTCGAAAGTAACTCTGTCTGTCTATCTGTATGTCTGTCTGTCTATCTGTTCCCTTTTCACGGCTAAACCACTCAACCGATTTGGATGAAATTTTGTACAGATATAGTTTAAAATTTGGGGAAGGACATAGGCTACTTTTTATTGATATAAGTGCCATGCGGGCGGAGCCGCGCGCAATAGCTAGTATATATTATAATACTGTTTCCTAACATACCTATACGCGAGCGAAGCCACAGGCAAAATCTAGTAATACATAGTTATAATAACTACTGCATTGATATATATAGCAGGCCATATTTTATTTATTAAAAATACCTACGTTGTATAAATAAATCGCAGTTACAAGTCAATACTGATACCATATAAAATATACATGTACCGTCGCATGTGAGAGGAAAAAAAATTCTTTCCCCAGTGCCGTAGTCAGGTATTAATAACAAACAAGTGCGCTGTACCAGAAATATTGTTTTCGGTGAAACTGAACATTCTGAACAGTTCAAAATACACGATATCGGTCTGTTTTTAATTTACCGATGCAAAACTACGGAAATTAAAAAAAATACCGTGTGGTTGTCGAGTTACGAGTACAAAGTTGGTAAAAAAAGCCCGCGAAATCATATAACTTGTTTCATTTAGCCGCTGAAACGCACAAAAGCTGTTGAATCGGTTTCAGTAGCGGCTATCAATCAGCTCGACGACTAATGACGTGGCCAGTAGCTATCAACCGTGACACACAATACCGCTCGGTTTTATTAAGCGACGTCGTACTTAAAATCTTATTACTACAATGCTTTATAAATGTTACTCAATTGTTATGAGCTCCTTTCAAATACTGTCATTAAGAGGAGACACTAGATACCTATGGTCAAAGTGAATCTGACCCGTCATTGTTGTGTTGTTCTAAACAATACATACATATACCTTTAAAGTGTATCCACACAAAGCCCAAAATAAACTCGAGATGTAGCACAATAATATTGTGTTTAGGGGAAAACAAGAAGACACTTCACTTCTGTTTATATTCAGGGAACGAAATTATTATTGTAGGCAATTATTTATCTACTCTGTTTTTAATTTATCAAACATAATTACAAGATAATTTCTCATAATTTTGTCTTGCCAAATAATACGCTGTCTGGTCGGGATTATTGGCGAAAAAACAAGACAAAGAAGATTGTTTAACTCATGCCGCAACATAAGCAGTTTCGTTCATAACAAAGTAAAACAAATATCGTATCAAGATTTGTACGTTTGCACGTATAAATCTTGATACCAAAAAAACAAGTACCTTGATTTTTTTTATCAAAGAAACAAATGTGATCTAACAAATGCTATTTCCATTAAGCTACTAGTGTCAGTTACTTACAATATAAATACTCACACAATAACTTTTTAATGTCGATAATTGCGTAATTATATATACATATATAAGCTTATGCCTTTAGATTCCACTCCTGCCAATGATCAGTTCAGATTCAGTAAAAGAAAATATATATTCAGCACTGCGATGAATGAATGAGCTACTCGAAACAAGAATTTTATTCGATCTCCTCACGGAACCGAAACTACGATAAGCGGTGCAATGATAGTAGCAAAATAAGCACTAAAACCTGTCCCAGTCTGGTTGTGACCATGGCCAAGCTTCCCAAAAAGGTATGTAAATATTATGCATGTTCGCTTTATACCCATTTTCCGTTATATGAATCATGCAACGCGAAAGTTTAAAAGTGATTAAAACTAATAAGCCATGCGTGCAATCTAACAAACATAAATTAAATAACGACTAAACATGTTACTGAACAAAAATGGCAGAAGGCGTTTCTGTAACAGCTACTTCGCCAATTAGCGATAAATGGAGAAAAAATGTACTGAATTGAATGAGGCATTACTCCGTTGGGAATTCCTCTTCTGGGTTATGAATGCTTCGTGTAAATGCGAAACACTCGTCCGTGGATATAATTTGGGTTTCAAATGGGATATGGCAAATTGGTTAAGATTTGTAGGCACATGAGACTTCTGAATAACAACATAAAAGTTTGTATCAACAAATTTTTAGTCTTGTAAATGTATTGACGGATTAGCCTAAGAAAAAAAAAATCTGATTCTCGGTCATGGTGCATATGGCAACGACCATGAAATAAATAAATCCATGAAACTAAATAATTTTCCTACTTAATATTCTCTCTCTTTGAAAGCCTTCGTTGAAATATTTGCAACAAGTCATCAAAAGCGTGTCACACATCGCATGGTGCCTTGTTTACCTTTTAATCGATATAAGCATCACACATACTAATCAGGTTTTGTAAATGAGTAGGTGCGACGTGCGTTCTCATGAAACATGACAACATCAGAGCTTTCATCGCGTCACTAATGTAGAAAATTTACAGCGACGCGTTAGTTAATACGACACAGATACGATGCGACGTATCAATGTCGAGAGAACATGTCGCTTTTGCGGTGAGAGTAAATACAGATTAATTCATGTAAAAACAATATGCATAAAATTTGAATAGATTTGTGAAAGGAGAAACTGCAGTCAATCATTCAATATTGCAAGCAATTATAATAATTTACCATTATAGCAATAGCTTAGTATCCGGTGGGCCGAAATATTATTTGAAACCTATTTGGTTAAAAAAACTCACGTCACATAATAGCAAACAAATGGTAGAAAATTTAGATGGCATAGAACAGACTAATACATTTATATAGCACAAAATTCATTCAGAATAGTTAGATTCTTAAAAGGTATTTAATTTTCTTTTTTTAGTAGCATTATGGGTGTGAAAACCATAAAAAATATGTCAATAAAATAGGTTGTACCAATGAAATTATATACTGACAAGATATTTCACATTCATAAGTTTGAAACCTCGCCACCCTGCGTATCGCGAGCTAATTATACTATTAAAAACAAAACCATCCACTTGGGTCGTTCTCGAGTCTGCACAATGCGCGCGGTACAAACATATCTGCTTCTTTTTGAAATATAATATCATTGGAATATAATATTCACCTCAAAATTCTGCAATTTTAAATCTGAAATGTCATTAAGTGTAACATGTCGAACGTTTTCAGCTGCTCACAATCAAAAGTTTGAATGTGTCTCATCTGATTTAAATTTTCTATAGAAAATCGCCGAGGCACATTAATTCCGTCGCTGTCATAACATAAGTATAATATTCGGATCATTGCGGGCGATGGCAATAATGTCGATATCAATGTCGCTTCGGTGTCGTGTCGTCTAATATATAAGGATGTGTGTCGCACTGAATCGCGGCGCGCACCGAACCACCCGCGCTGTGACACTCGTTACACGCGGTTGACGTCATGCTCATGCCTCGCATCACACAGAACCGTTTTGTTCTCTTATTTATCAGCCTCTTTAAGGCGTACTACGCACTCATTTGAACTGACATTATCGATGGATGGTTTTTAAACATCTGCCTTGATGGCACACGGCAGGTGATTTAATGGCCGATTTAAGTAATTTCAAGCACTTTAACACGTAGAAAATGGAACCGATTTTGTGCTTACTTATTCAAGTCGTTGGCCTTTTGTCCTTGGACGCAGTCTTAGACGCTGAGGCTAGACGAAAATACTGCTGTCTACACACCTGATATATTCTTTCATTTGTATCTACATACCTGTATTATTGGATTCTTTTATACGTTCTTAAGTAAAGCCGTATAGCGTTATTAAAACGTTCATTATGCTTCTAAATGGATTAATATTAAAACTCTGTTAGCCTGCAATGTAATTACTAAGCAGATCAAATTAATATTTAATATTATAGAAAAGTGCTTTTATTCTTAGTTCTTTTGTAATTAGTTTCATTAATACTTAGGTATTATGTTTATTTTTTAAATTTTTGTAGTAGTCTATGTACTTTTATTTGTAAGACTTAAAATAGCTGTAAATTTAGTATGGTTTGAAAGATAGTATCTATTTTAACCCTATTTATTAGAAAATAACACACTTTTGAGACATACATATTTGTTTAAAAGGTCAGAGTTTAATATTATTTTAAGCATGTAAAATAGTTGACATGTTTGAATTTATTTTGATTGAATCGTATCGAAGGCAAAATTTCACGAATTCTCAATTCGCAAAAACTCGTTCAAAATCCTATTACCTCAGTTCTAACACATAAAATAGGCACAACGAGGAGTAAAAGAAAATTTATTTTCTCATATTTATCCTCAACAAAAAATGAAATAATATAACTCACTGTCAACTAAGCCTATTGCTAATAGAACCACATTTTAGTAACAACATTTTCACGCTGTTTTTCGCGAGAATACGAATTTAATATGAGGCAATCAACTTTAGAATATTTTTACACATTTCGACATTTCATTAGTGTAAAAAGAACGCCATCAGTGTAGAAATGCTCATTTCAAACAGTGAGCTTTGACTGATGATACCTTATGTGTAAGGAATTAATAATTCATCCGGGTACTCGCTATGTTCTCTTTTGATGATGCTTAGCGAAGACGTAATAAGCTCCTCATAGTAAGCAAGGAAATGTTTTCTTCCCTATCCTGTTTAATATAAACATTTTGATATTTAATTTTCGGCTCCCAGAATGAACAAGTATGTCAATTTCAGCTATAGCTTTGTCTACAATACCAATGCAAAACCAAAATTTATTTGCTGGTCCCCGATTTTTCGGGTAAAATTGCAGCCAATTGTATCCAGGCCGAGGGCTCCTTTATAATTTCGACGAACTCAGCTCTTGAAAAGTTAAAGAAACGCAAGAGGCTCTGAATAAGTAATGGAGCGGCGCGCCAAAACTTTTACAGATATTGGCTTTGTTTCACAACGGACAAATATTAACGCGAGCAGCTGCGACACACGTATTTACCGGGGGACATCCTACGTCACTATACGACACAATTGTATCTAAAGTGCTGAGCCAAAGAAAACTGCGCTAACATAACGTGGCATTCCGTACCACTGCGTAATTCTTCTTACTTATTATTCCGCTATCATAAAACACCCTGTTTTTCACATACACCCAACACCATCTAGCCCAAACTGAGCAGAGCTTGTACTATGGGTACTAGACAATGGATAAACATATATAATTATATACTTTTTTTTATAAATACCTACATACATATTATACATAGAAATACCCAGACCAAGACAAACATCCATATTCATGCACACAAATGTTTGACATGTGCGGGAATAGAACCCGCGACCTCAGGCGTGGCAGTCAGTGACACTAACCACTACGCCATCGAAGCCGTCATGTTATTATCTAGTTCGCTTTAATAAGTAATTTATCATCCTAATAACACACAAAATACATATACATATATATTTTTAATTATAACTCAATAGGTATCTATATATTAATACGTGAAGCGAAAACTTTGGATCCCTTTTTACGAAAATTGGGCGGACGGAGGAGTATGAAATTTCGCACACTTATAGTTTATACAGAGAAGAAGTGACGAATGCTAATATTTTTTTAAAATATGCATTCAAAATACATTAAATTAATGAAAAAGCACTACACGCACACAACCATGCATTTGACACACGCAGTCGAAGCGCGTGACTAGGGTTACATATATCAATATATCTTGACATTTATATCAGCAATTTTTCACAGGCAAACTTTGGTCGAATTTCGAGCACTAGGCGACCGCTAGTTATAATTATTAGGCTCAAATATAATGATGGATGACGTAAGCTTGAAAGTTGCTGCTTAGCTATACTTGGTGCATAACTTGGTTCGTAGAAAATATCGTTCGTGGTATATCTATAGTCACGGGTGGTTCTAGCGAAGTGGACATTATTAATGTATCAATACTGAATGCAGCTAGTACGAAGCAGTCGGCAGGTTTCGATTCAGCTCCGTCGAGCGTTGCCACTGGCTTGCGCTACTTTAATTTCATTCCAAGGACTTACTGTACAATCCTATCAATGGAATGGATCCGTTAAGTCGATTCCGGGATTAATGTTCAATGTAGCACAATCGGATCTCAACGTATTCACCGCGTAATTACATTTGTTCGCCGCCACTGTTTTTGCGATATGTATTTAAATATTGCCATAAAGCATTCTGAGGTCGCTGCAGTTATGCGATAACAATGAATTAAAGTATACCTTTTATGTCAATTTTAATCTATAAATTCGTCTATCTTCACAAAGGATGTCCTCATTTTCTACAACAACAATAAACTGTTTAATAGCAAAGTACTTATTCTAGCTACTTATCTTTATTTGAGCGCGAATGGCTTTCGTTGACCGGCTCGATTGTTCCCAAGTTCCGCTTTATGTTCCACAGTTATCGGATCTCCTTATTACTCAGTAACGTCCGGACTATGCCTAATTATGTTAGTCAAAGCTTAATTTGATATCCTAAATGTTGTAGGCCGGGTGTTATCACACAAGTAATTGTCACCAATAGAATTAGTGACGTCACTAGACTCACTTAACCATAATAATTTACACGAACATAACTTGTTGTTGACTTGAGTTTAATCTTGACATGAGGTTTGACCTACGTGGTGCGGTACGGAGCAAAGATATTTCAGATATTTGAATATTGGGCAAATTCCTCTAGCCTTTTAAATGAATATTGCAACAGAAGTTTCTATTTGAGTTATAATTTGATCGTCTTCACTTACAAGCTATTAGAAGCATTAATTGTGCCAAAGAAAGCTAGAAAACATTTGTTATTATGGAAATTTATTGTTTTATAAAAAATGTCACGAAATTATAACATGCTAATAAAAATATATTCGTGATGCCGCAAAGAGGTATTTCCGATATGACTTTAGACGTATTTAGCGATGATTTATTGAATGTAGCTTACAATATTCATGTCGCCAATGTAATTCAAATCATGAACCGCATTTCAATGTCAAAGGCACCGTGTGGGCTGCTTCACTGAGCAGAGACATCTCTTCAAGAAAACACTCATCTTCGCTCAGCACCAACTTTATCCTTTACAGCTTAAGTTGAACAGTCAAGTGAGTACCAATACTGTCATGTAAACAGTTATGGATGTAAAATGTGCAATTTGTCGTCATTGCAAATGGCTAAACAGTGTAAAGCGCTCAGCGGGCTACTGGTATAACCGAACTAAACAACCAATTACTCCAAGTCACTATTAATTGAGTGACTGTTTATTATAGTCTACGGCTTAATTTAATCACCAGACTTACATAAGCCTTGTGTCAATATCAATGGACTAGTACACAAAGCAGGATAAACATTAAACTAATCCATTACCAACATTGGTAGAGAGACGTTGCTTATCTCCCCTTGTAATCCACAATATGAATGGCAATATAGATTCTTGTCGCGGATTGGATTTTGGATACCGCAATTAATCCGGCTTTTATTACTTTACTACTGTTGTTCCGTCCATCTGTCCTATTGTATTTTATAGAAACAGAGTGTAAACATCGCAGATAGCGAATATGTAAACGGGAATAGGGAAGATGTTTTGTCATATGCTTAAGGTTGCATAAGTTTTGCATGGTGCCTTCATATAATCTACTCTTTACCAACATTTATTTTACTCGATAATATATTTTAATTACTATTTAGTTTACATTTTAGTAAATATATTCTACATAATTATTTATTTATTATATACTAGCAACCTGCCCCGGCTTCGCACGGGTTCGTTACAGAAAATCTAAAATAGCCTATGTTACTCTGAGGAGATGATATAGCTTACGGTAAAATTGATTGAGTAGTTTTTGAGTTAAATCGTTACAAACAAAAAGTCAATCATCTTTCCTCGTTATACATAATATTAATTTAGATTATTTTTTGAGTGGCAATTATTTATGAGGCAAACAAAACAGAAAACGTTTAGATTAGTTTCTAAGTATATTATTTTAAAAATTAAAAACGACTTCTTTGTATACGACATTAATAACCTGATCACGTATAAAAACGAACAAATTTTGTTTAGAAGTAACACGTGATAGGGCAAACATATAATTGCCCGTGCGAAAAGCACTGTGTGCTTAAGTCTACTCCCGCAACTTTTAATGTTTGACCCTGCGCTTTATTAATTGTCATTCCAAACGCTATTTTTACGGGAAATTGTAGCCGTTTAAATTGGAAAGGCAATTCTGAGGGTATCATGGGAATTCTTGCTATAAAAACAGTTTCACCAGTTGCGTTGCCCGTTAATATGATACATTCGATCAAAATAATTTTTAAATTGACTACTTTGAGTCTTGTACCGTTGCACAGTTTCGGTGGACTCAAATTTCTTAGTAATATAATAGGGGCACCTATTTTTAACATTAATTTGTGTGGCAGGATTCCAGGAGGAGTCAAAGAAGAAAAAATTATTTTGGATAATGTACTGCCTCTTCTCTATCCACAACTGTGTCAACTGAGTAGTAGGTTTGGGATGATGCTTCGAACTTGGAAATAATAAATTCATTTATTTTTCCACTTGCTCATTAGTGGGTGATAGTATAGCTCTTTCTTGAAACCAATTTAGTGTCTTAGTGGATATGTTACTAATATCGGGATGAACTTTTTCAATAATTTCACATTTCATACAGACGTTTTCTGCTTGAAATTCACCATTTCCTATTTGGAGCAAGTCGTTAGAAAATTGCCTATTATCTTCGCGAGACGATAAAATCCTCACATTGGTTTTAAGTTTACATTTCGTTATATGTGGCCAAAGATGCGATCTTTTGAGCGATGCATTGACTTTATCTGCTCTCGTTCCCCTAGTTATAACTGGCAAAATTTAACGGAAATCTTCAGAGAATAAAACAGTACAACCACCCATTGGGCAGTTACTGTTGCTCAGATCTCGCATTGTCCTATCTAATGCCTCAACTGAAGCTTTATGAGACATAAAATACTCATCCCAAATAATCAAACTGCAATCTCTCATTAATTTTCCGGCATTACTCTGTTTAGAAATATTGCATATGCTAGTGACGTCATCACTACATATTTTTAATGGCAGTTTGAATGTGGAATGGGCCGTTCGCCCAGCTTCCAAAAGTGTGGCTGCTATGCCGGACGATGCCACAGCTAGGGCAATTTTTCTGTCGGATCGTACTTTTGCTAATAATAAATTTATTAAATATGTTTTACCTGTGCCTCCAGGGGCATCTAAAAGAAACATTTTACCTTCATTACTCGAAATTATTTTGCTATATCTCCTAAGGTATTCATTTAATTTGCATGGTGTAAAGGGGAAAAATAATCTTCATGAAATGCTTAAGTCAACTAATGTATTTAAAATGATAAGGATTAATACCGTATTTGTGTAAATAGCTTTTCAATTACCGCTTTATAATTGCCCATTTTTAAAGTATTAAAGTGGATATAGTATGTTATCCTTAAGAGATAGACATATGCCATCGCGGCCTTTTCTGTAGACCTATATAAGATACACAATTCCACCGTACATTATTTTGTTATATCTCAAAGGGTTTAGGCAGCGTTTTCGTTGAAAGCTCCCAGACGGCTAATTTTTTCCGACATCTCCAACAAATATCGTTATATTTTAGCCAATCTATACAAAAACTTAACAAATTATATACTAAAACCTTCCTCGAGAACCACTCTATCCATTGGTGTAAACAGCATGTAAATTGGTGCAGTAGTTGTTGAGTTTATCGCGAACAGACAGACAGACGCGGCGGCGGACTTTGTTTTATAATATGTAGTGATATTACATACCTACATAAAGCTCTTTAAATTGTTATGGGTTTTAAATCATTCAGAATAAGGAGGTAGACTTTTAGTGTCAACATACTATATACATTTTACCATCCCAAAATCACGCTTATTAATTTGCGAAACAAAAGATACTTTCTGTGATAATTGAATTTGAGACCTCACTATTGCACGCAAATATAACCTTACCACAGGACCTATTATTTTAATTACTATCTGTCAGTTATTTTACGTCTACTCACTCAGTGTTAGTTTATTTATCAATCGCAAATCCTAAAACCATTTAATATCTATGTCGCTATACTCGACTCTAGCACAATATAGCCTCTGAAATACAGTTGTTTTTAGACAGAGGCTATAAGCAAGAATAAAAATGTTATTATGTTTTTTATGATTTGTGTGATTTCGTTAACAACAACATAGGCGGCAGACCTTTGACTGTTAAATTAGATCGCTCTCATTCAAACCCGTGGCACGCACTCTAGACTTAGCGAAGTTATTTGCCTATTACAAAAATTATTTATTGTTTTCTAAAAACAACGCGAAGAAACCAGCATGCCTGAGATATTTTCGTAATGTCTTCGAAGGTGTGTATATAATAATAATCTATGTAGCACTTTGATATGCCTCATTATTTTTAAATAATGATGTACTTATCAATTATTTTATTGTATGCTGCAAATAGGTTTGATGATAAATGGAAACAAACAACCAGCTATTCTCATGACAGGGAACAAACTTCTTCGTAATATGACAAGGTTTAGGGACATTGGCTACTATGCTGGCCCTTCGCGATGTCACATATCTTGGAGAACATTATGGGAATCTCTCACAACTATACCTTCAAAGAAACGAGCTATAATTAACTAATACGCAAATAACTTCAATATTCAGATGTTACTGCTACGGGATCGATCTCAAAACTTGTCTGTCCAGCTAACACCACTTAGCTATCGTTACTTCTGAAAGTGTGTAATGTTAGGCAATTCGCTTTGGTGTAACCGTCTTTTATAAAGAACTTGGTGTCAAACAATAGCTTAGTATACTTTATAAGTCTAAACCGCACAAAACGCAGCTGCAAAACCATTTCCTTGTCTCAGTGATAAATGTAACTGTTTTATGATAGAAACTCAATGGTTTGTAAGTCGTTACACGCCGATGACATTTGCCACCATCGGGATGTCTTACTGGCACCATTTATGGACACGAAACGTAAGGTATTACCGCTAAGGAATGGAGTGTGATAATCCTCTAATGCAAATTAAGTGTTCCCCGACCAACGGTATTAGGGGCGATATTGTCTGACAGCCCTACATTTATTGGTGGATTATTTTTGTTATTTAAGGGGCCTTTTGGCTTTGTATCATGATTCAAGTACGATTCTTGAGTCAGGTAAAATGTTATAAGTAGATTAGATCGGAAAAGTCAAGTATCTCTGTATTTAATGTAACCTGTTTAAGTAAATAAACTTATATTATTAATGTTAAAGTCTTTATTTAAAAATAACTATTGATATTATAGAGATCTTTTGTTAAAGAAATTCTTAGAAGCAGAATGGAGTCTGAAACTATTACCGGCAAAAGGAAATTGGTTCGCCTCCTATTACGTATAAACCTCTTTCTACCCCTTTAGGGCTGTAGACGTAAGATTATGTATGATGTCGTGTCATATCACCTAAAAAAAACCTAAACAATAAACGACAAATATACATAGGTATTCAGCCTATATGCAAAAATGACTACTTAGCCAAGCCTTGCCAACCTTCACAAAATTTAGCCCTTATCGGACATTGAAGCAACCTACTACAAAGGTCAAGCCCTAAAATGAGCAAGACTGTAAGATGTGTTCTGTATACACTCCTTTAGAATATCAAAGTCATCCACTTTAATTCCAGTGATGTAAGTGTTAGAAATGAAATGAAATGAAATAATATTTATTTGTCCGAATATGGTATACACAGTTGTTACAGTTGTTGATCATTTTAGCCATATTCTGCCACTATCTGGTGTTCAAAATATAAATAATTGGTCAAATTTATTAAAATTTTATAGATACATAGTAAATTCATTCACATAATCATATAATATTAGCATGCATTAAATAATGTCATAGGTTTTTATCATTAATTCATTCTTTTATACTATAAAAACATTTTCCTAATAATAATTTCAACAATTTTTGTTTAAAAGCGTTTACATTTTCAGTTTCCTTAAGTCTATTGGGTAACTTATTATAAATACGTATTGCCATGCAGTATACATTCATATTCATATTTATTCATAAAAATATAAACTTACAGTATAGGTACACCAAATCACTTATATCTATGCTAACTATATTAAAATAAATTATATAGTACTACAATGTTAACAGGATCTTAGACTAACATAACAAAAAGGAAATAAGATAAAAAATAAAAACAACCTCTATTTAGGAACTATGACATTACATTTTACATAGGTAAATATAAATATGTTTTAATATTACATTCCGGGTGTCAAAAAATATGTCTGCATCTGGACTATATTGAAGGAACTCGTTAATAAGTCGAATTGCTCTAGCCGTAGGGCTGTTCCCAGCTTGTGGAGAGCGCCACATAAGTGGATAGCTCAGGAGTCTATGCTGTCGTCTTCCCACACCACGCATATATTGGTCGGGAACGTAGAAATGTATCGATTCTCGTACAACAGGGCTATCTACTTTATCCGCTAATATTAGACAATAATTTAGTATATGTGTGGATTCCCGCCTAAGTTGAAGTGTATCATAACCTACCATTCCAGACACAAACATGGAGGGATATAGAAAAGGGTAGTAACCATATTGACGTTTGTATAGATATCTACAGAATTTACGTTGAATTTTTTCTAGCATAATATTATACAATGACTCTTTAGGGCTCCAAAGTATTGCATTATATTCTAATTTACTACGGACATATGCATTGTATGTATAACTGTTGTACAGCTTGAGAGTTCTTAAATTGTGACGATATTCTAATAATGAAACCAAGACATTTATTACCGTCTTTGCAAGTTTGGATTATGTGGACATGAAAATCTAATTTGCTGTCCATTATAACACCCAAATCCTTAATTGAGCATACACGTTCAATAGGTGCGTCATCAAGATTATACATATTCATAATTGGATTACGGGATCGAGAAAAGGTGATTGTTTTACATTTAGAATTATTTAACGGTAGCTTATTTCTAATACTCCACTCAATTACAGCGTCAATGTCATGTTGTAAGACTACACAGTCATTTGCGTCACTTACAGAAAGGTACAGTTTTAGATCATCTGCAAACATAAGGCATTTTGCTTGAGAAATAACATTAGGTAAATCATTAATCATTATTAAGAATTGCAAAGGACCTAGGGTACTACCTTGACTTACCCCTGATCGGGTATAAAACTCTTTAGACTTATATCCTGCTGCCTTAACGAACTGTTTTCGATCTTTTAGGTAATGGGCCATAAATTTTAAGAGTGAAGTTGAGAATCCCAGTACCGAAAATTTGTTTAATAGCACATCATTGTCCACTAGATCGAAGGCCTTCTGAAAATCAAAGTATGCGGCATCTACTTGACAGCCAGACTTAACCCTACTAATAATATAATCAACAAATTCTATATGATTGGTCAACGTGGAGCGCCCAGGACGAAATCCATGCTGGCAATCACTTAATTGTCCTTTGATTTGTTTGTGAATTGTATAATTAAGAATTGATTCAAATATCTTTCCAAATACACACAATACAGCAATAGGTCTATAGTTTGTTTTGTCTGTGGAGGACCCACATTTAGGTATTGGCGTGACCCTGGACACTTTCCACTTACTAGGATATAAACATTGTCTTAGTGAAAGATTATAGACGTGAAGTAGCGGCACTTCTAAGGCTGACAAGCAATCTTTTATTAGAAAGGCAGGTATATTGTCAGGACCACAAGCTGTTGATGCTTTAAGTCGTCGTACTGCATACCTAAGCTCAGTAAGTGTAACTTGATCAATAGACACTGTAGTTACAGGCAGGCAGCCTAAACGGTTAGCCTCTTCCTCAGCTACCCTCACATCTAGCAACGGCGAGGCATCATGGAACACTGAACTAAAATATTTAGCGAACGAATCTGCGGCTTTTTGACCTTCTACAGCTTGACTATTATAGGTATATGTTTTTACATGTTGCCTATTTTTACGTTTTTCTTTTACATATTGCCAAAAACTAGAGGGTTCTATACATATATTGTTTTCAACCTTTAAAATATATTTTTTGAATGCTGTATCTATGAGGTCCTTCACTTTAGTTCTGTAGTACCTATTTAAAAAGTTCTTTGTTAAACTTTAAACTTTTTTAAATTAAAATATTTTAATTTTATATAATATATTATTTCTTTGGTATACCATTTTGGATATATGTATTTATTGTTGTGAACTATGGTTTTTAAAGGCACGTGTGTACTGATAACGCTGTTTAGTTTATTATATAGTATATCTACGGCTAAGCTTACATTTAAATTTTGTTGATCAAGTAGTTCCGTCCAATCAATATTAGCAATATCTGTATACAAGCTATATAAGTCTGCTTTACGAAAGTTCCACTCCATACTTAAATAACTGCCTGGTACCAGGGGCGACGGACTGCTTGCCCTTCTAGGAAGCGTGAGCAGTATCTCTAAAGGAGGGTGGTATGCATCCATAGGCACTAAATGTTCAGTTTCGGATGATACTTTAATACTATTGTAATCAAGAGTAGTCAATACGAGATCCAAGATGCATCCATATTTATTGTCAATATTATTGCATTGTTGCAACTTACAATATTCCACAAAATTATTAAATTGAGTTCTAACAGTATTATTGCACGATTTTAAATTGAAATCACCAACTATCAGAAAAGGATACTCAGCATACATGCAAATAGCATTCTCGATGCATGTTAAGACATCAAGATATGTTTACTGGTGTAACTGGGCGGCAAGTAAACAACACAAACCATTAACTTAATACTTTTCCAAGTAATAATAGCGAACAATAATTCGTAATCATCAGCTAAGTGATCTACATTTGTAACTCCTTTCATATTATAACAGTTCTTTGCTGCCAACAGAACACCGCCCCAGCCAACATCACCAGGTCGGTCTTTTCGTAGAACAACATATTCTGGTGGAAATAGTTCCGCGTCATGAACAGAGCTATTGAGAAAGGTTTCTGTAAGGATGACAATATCGCTACATATTGTTCTAGTATTATTGTAAAACATAGCAGTTTTTGTTCGGAGACCTCTTACATTTTGATAATATAACAATATTTTTTTATTATATTTGTTATTGGCACAATTCTCCTTAGTTTTGTGTACCATAGTGTTATTAGAAGATATATTACTGCCATAATTACTATGCAAGAAAAAACTTAGGACATCTATGATCTGGTTTTATAGATTGAGATATAAGCACTGAATCTCCACAATAATTATAATCAGCAACAATGTTATATAATATATTGTTATATATATATATGTCTTAATCCTACACCTGTAAGCTTGCCAGTTTTTAATGAGAACATATTAAAAGAAACTATGAGATTTGAATCATAAAAATATGCATAAGGGTTATTTTGAAGCTCTAAATATAAAAGATTATTAAATAATTATATTTTATAATTATATATGGGAGCGCCACTTACATAGGTAGGTGTACATATAATTATGTTTGTGTTAGAAATATGTTGCAAGGCTTCTCTAATACATTTTATCAAAGCTGTGTAGTCAGCAGAAGAAGTTTTAAAGTCTTGTTCACCTAACATAATAATACAATAGTCAATCATACTATAATTACGTAATTTGTAGTCTAAGTTCTGAAGTAAGCGTCTTATGTTACAATTCGGTGATACATAACGAATATAATCAAACTGGTGGAATATCGCTTCCACAGATTGTAATGTACCGCAAACACTATTCGTTAAAATGCATAATTTGGGTTTTCTGCCTTGTTTCTGAGATACATTATCTAAGTGTTTCCTTTGTTCAGTTTCAATTTCTGTACTGGTCACGCCATCTGTTTTCGTATAGTTGAGACGTAAAGTATTACTTGTAGAACCATTTTTATTATTTAGTTCTTCAGATTTTCTAAGAGATGGCGTTATTTCTACCGATTTTTGGTAGATCTGTTCGCTTCTGAGATCTTTTATAGTATCAGAGAAATCCAATTTGGATCTCATTAGACTATTTTTCGGCTGACTTTTGGGTTTTATAGGAGGTGTTTGTTTGCATATGTGTTTTAGTTGTTCAATTTTTAATTTGTACTCACAGATTTCCTTTGCCTGTTTGCTATTTTCTTGTAGAAGGTTCTCTATCTCATTTTCCGCACACAATAGCTTTTCCTGAAGTTTATACAGTTTGTTTCGCATATCGTTCATGTCGTCTACTACGTTCGTATTACATAGTAGCAGGTATACTTCTGTTCAGCTGACCAGACGGCGTCGAGTTAAGAGATGAGAAATCATTATCATTGCCATCTGAGCACATCTCGGTAAGGCCATCAAAAGAGTTATTTGTTGGAATGTTAGTAATACATCTACGAATCGTAATATTGTTCCTTTCCGTATCAGGTGAAACAGGGATAGACATTGTGACAGAGTTGTACTAGCTTGTGCAATAAATTTATTATAGTGAGATCTAGTGGCCAGTAGCAATTGACTTTTAATGTTTTAGTTGCTAGTAGTACTTCTATCTCCTGCTAGATGGCGTATTCATCAAACCCTTATAATTTAAATAAAAAACGGACTTTGTGTAGTTCAATATTATGTGAATAACTGTAGTTTTCTGCTATTGCTAGTAAGTTATGGGTTTTTCTGACAAACACTTTATAGTAACTGTTTTTAATTGGTAGTTAAGTTCTGTACTCACTGATTTTGTTCGAATAGACTTTTCTTAAGTGTTCTTATCCAAAGCACTGTATTTACTATTATGCTGCACTAAACAACTGTCCCACAATATCACTTATAGAAACCAAGTCCATTAACACCTTTATGTATACAAAACAGTACTTTACTTAAGTTATCTATTTTTATGAATTATGAATTACGGAGAAATACTTAGAGTCGTGTTTACTAAGAGAGCGCCACCTGGCGCCTATACATTGTGACTCAATACATTTACTCTTTGTTTTGGTACTAAAAGTTTGTGCGTATGCCTACCAGGTCTTATCACAGCATCTTTATGTTTACAGAGTAAATGTGAATGTCTACGTGCAAAAACACAAATTTCAATAATGTACCGACTTGGTAGCGGTAAAATATATATTTTTTTAAATATTCTATACATCTCTTCGTTTGTTGTATGCCAAATATTACACGTATACATAGCTTATATAGCATGGATTTGTGGATATGCATAAATCAAGATATATAAAAACATAGACTTGGTGTGTATGTTTTTAAACTGCCCGTTTAAAGATATCACACTATGCCCATGGCTCCTTTTTTTTAAAAGGTGACTTACATCTGTGGTTGAAAATTAATTACCTTTCACAGAAATGCTTTTTTTATAGTCACGCCCAAAATAGTCCATAAAAGCTGCGTACCCATTACGTTTAATATATCGAAAATTATAAACCAATTTATTTTATATCAAACCGAATATAATAATTAATTCGGTCAGCTTTTGCGAATGCTGATTGAATTAGTATAGATTCATCAAGATATAATATTATTATGTATGTTAGCTTCCTTTATTTAGAAGTGTATATACTTATGTACATTCATTGCCTTACGCCTTTATACTGAAGGGATAGTTCAGCTCTAATTTTACGTCCTACTTAAAAAAAGCTGTCTACCAGGCACAGTTTTAGTTTCTGTGATACTACTGAAAATTTATTGTCAGGCAAATTGAATCACATTTACCCCGACCTGGGATCGAAGCCGAGATCGTCTCCATGAGAATAATCCCCATGCACAGCAATCACATTCACTAACCCTACTCCACCGAAGCTGTATTAGCAGGATATTTTAATCAATTAGCTACTTGAATAAAGCTGACTGCTTTTATGTAGATTTAAAGCTATCTTATCTACGCAGTAAGCTACCTTCATTTATTAATTTAAATTTAATTTTGGAATTCAGCTTTTGTAATAATTGATCATGTAACCTATTGCGTCGCAGCGACACACTGGCGGCCAGACACAATAGGTTTTTAATTAAGTCTAGCATTCCAACAATATACAGGTTAAAAGTGAATACGGTGTGAGCACTAATACAAACATAGATAACTAATATAGGTTTAGACAATAGAGGTGGTCTGCGAATATTAAAGCAATAGGTGTCAGTGACAAGCGAGATTACAGCAGACAGCTGAAACATGATGTTCTCTGTCAGAATGAGCTCCGAGGTAGATATACGCGGTACTCTGAGATACTTCGCAAACTGTCTAGAGAAGGATTCTCTGACCCGAGGTGAAGGAAACCTGTTTATAATCACATTAGGATTTCACTTTGTCGTTTCGTCTGACTTACGTCGACTTTGAAGGTCTCTGAATATCTCGTTTGAGTGTAATCTGAGGATTCGCTCCGGCCCTACCAATTAATTTTGTTGTGACACGGGATTTTGTGCTTCAAAAATGGTTGCTTGTGGTTGTTTTGTATTTACTTTTATAATAAGGAACTTTAGAGACAAGCCAGATGTGTTCCGGGAAACCAAAGTAATTTATAATTAATTAATGGAAGTAGGTGCTATTTTTTTAGAGATTGGTGATAGAAAAATAGGTATGGACGCAGCAATGTGTAATTTAAATAATAATATTAAATTGTGGTAATTTGGCATAGAAAAAGCTTTTTGTCAGAGTTCTGATAAGGCCTAAGTAGTCTTTGATTCCTTTGCATTCCTCTGTAATTTTATATCTAGCTACTTATTCTAATAATTTGCTATGAAACATGTAACAAAATTGATGACAATTTCTTTGTAATTACTATTTCACACAAGTATTTAGTTTAATATTTATTCATAAATTATCTACATGATTGTTGTTATTAGTTGACCTTTTCCAAGACGAATATTGACACGGTATATGCGCGTCCTTCCGGGGCGAGCTCTCCCGGGAGAATGAGCTCGAATCCTAGCTTACACGTGTTGCGTTTGTACTATAGTGTAGTATTTTCTTTATATAACGTACAGGAGATATTTTGCACTAAGTTATACGGTGTGTCCGGTCATGGACTAGCGATATTCTACATACGTATTCTAAAGACGATGTTTGGCTTGCAATTATTAACTGTTTTTTGGTTCCGTACCATATAGTTTAGTAATGCTGTTCAATATATCTTCTCTGTAGTGAATTCAACTAGAACTCATTATTAATGAGTACAATTCTGATTTTTTTAAAGCAGACTGTGTAACTTTTTGTACGTAAATACAGATCGATCAATCATCTTGATTAAGTAAAGATGTCGTTCCAAAAAGGCCGCGCTTTTTATTAATCGAAATTTTATTATCTGTATTTTTGAGAATATCGCAAATCAAATAAAAATCTTCGTTTAAAACGAAGATTTTTATTCGATTTGCGATATTCTCTAATCCTAATTTTATTTTTTTTATTGATTTGGGACCACTGGTTGTTATGTGACATTGATCCACCTGGTGGTAAACGGGTGTAAGGTACAGTCGGCACAAAAGTCGATACATACCTGTACATCAATTTTTTAAAATTATTTTACCAATTATCCAATTTTTTTTAATTATAATAAGCTAGATTTTGTCCGCGGCTCCGCTCGCGTAAATGTAGGTTTAGTTAGGTTAGGTTAGCAAGAGTATTTTTTTCTGGGTAAAAGATACCCTATATCCTTTTCTGTGCCCCTGACAATGTGTATAAGAAATTTCATGACGATCGGGCGAGTAGTTAAGGTGTGATGCCAAACAAACACAAACAAACTCACATTTGTATTTATTATATTATTATTAAGTTAGGATGTTAGTGTTTTATGATATAATATTCTACCACATACACACAACACCATCTAGCCCAAACTAAGCAGAGCTTGTACTATGGGTACTAGACAATGGATAAACATACATATATATACTTTTTTTGTAAATACATACATATTATACATAGAAATATCCAGACCAAGACAAACATCCATGTTCATGCACACAAATGTTTGACTTGTGCGGGAATCGAACCTGCACCCTCAGGCGTGGCAGTCGGTTACACTAATTACTACGCCATCGAGGCCAACAAACATTTATAGCAGTAATAGCTGAAGTTTGTTTATTTAATTACAGTTAAAACTTTTAATTCATAAAATACTTTAACGAATTTGATCAATGCTAAGAGCTACTTAAGTTACTGACTATAACTACTACTCATGAACATGTCTGTGTAAATTAATACTACGAAGGCAATACCGTAGAGAAAAGTTATTCTATCCTTCGGTCTTTGCTATTTGGCATCTGAAATAAAGATAATGGTGGTACAAACCCGCTCAGTGCCAATATTAATTGTTACAAGACATTATTAATACAAGACTACTATCAGTTATGGGAGATACCAAAAGCAAGACCGCAGATGGGTTAGAGTATGCGGCATAGCTAGCTCGAGAAGTAGATGCGAGGAGTATATAATTAGTAATTTGTATAGGAACTTAGATGACTCGGCGGCTAATAATTCATTAAATTTCTATTAAAAACGTAATACTTTAACGTTAAACTTCTATAGATATGAAATATTGCAATAAATCACCATGAATCACACCAGCGAGCTATAAGCAGTTATTTGTTTATCAACGGTAAAAATATTTAAAATACCTATTGATACAAGCATCTACATTAAACAAATTCCAATATTACGTGGAATTTTCATAAACCACACTTAATTTATTACAAAGCGGTGTCTATATAACAAACTATCCATACATTAAATTAAATGATGTCAATACATCATTTAAACGACTTTCTCTCGTAAAACACCTGCCGATGACAACGTTTTTGTGGCTTTAAAATCTATACAACAGATCGGATTAACAGACCAGTGCGGTGTCGAATTTTATAATTATCGGAGTACGGACGTCCGGTGGCAGGTAACAACACTAATTGGATCTCTCCTCGTTATGGCTTAATGGTGTAGTAGATCAGGATATACTGACAAATTGCATCCACTCAGATCGGTTACGTAAAACGTGAATAACTCCAGAAGAGTGCGGCGAATAAGTCTTGTCATGTAAGTACAGCAGGCTAGATAAAGGATTATTTATCGTATAACATGTGTATATGGGTGTAGAATAAAAACGATAGAGTGTTCTTGTTGTACGCCCAAATAAATTAATTCAATTTAAATATATAGGTAATATATTGACTGGTACTAGTCACAAAAAAATATATTAACCTGTCAATTATTGAAATGCCAGACATAATAGAAAAGCTATTCTGTCTAGTCGTCGGTATAGCACAAGCACAAAATAAATAAATGGGCTTCAAATTCTAAACAGGTTTTTTAATTGCAATATATTTTTACGGTAATAACAGCCATATTGTAAACGATAATCGTGAATATGCATTGACATTGTGTATGGATATCCAAATAATTATGTTTGTTATGATCGATGCAATCAAATTTTTTAAGAGACGACAACAGCGTGGGCTACGCTGTTGGCGTCTCTTAAAAACATTTCGAATACTTGCGCCTGTATATAAAATTAATCCATCAGCAGTGTCCTTACAATGAGACAAATTACCATTAAAAAGTAAATTTGTACATTACACCCTTGTTATCCATTAACGAAGACAAAATTATTACGCGATTGGAGCAATGAGTAAAATGTTACAACCAAAATCCAGAAGGGTGTGCATTCTATACTGACAACAACGCAACAGTAAAACTCAATTGCGTTAAGCTGTCGACGTGATAAGGGAGACACTAGACAGTGATTGGCTTTCTTACACGTTGTATAGTTAGTAATATAATATGGTGTAACGGCTACAACACCTTGCAGATATGAGTTGTAAAATTATAAATAAAACGGCAATTGCAAATGAGTGGCAATGATCTTCTTGGTATCTTCTTATAGCCTCAACTCCGTGTCTGAACCTAGCAACTAAACTAAATGTAACTTCAGTTACTAAGGTAAATTTACTAACCACTGAAGTTTGACGTTCGTAATTTAGACTTAGCTAAATGAATCAATGACTTTTTATGTTGAACGTTCACTCGCAGCATGCAGCACGAATCTTCTTTCATTGCTATTTCGTTTACATAATAGGCATGATAAAAAAATATTGGACACGTATTTTCTTTTGTCCCACAAACTAATAACAATGAAGATACAACGCGTTTAAATTTCATGTTGCGTCACTGATCGTCACAAATTTTATAAGAGAGTGACGTCACAAGCCCCCACATCTATAATGCGTTATATCTTAGTAAATTATTATTGATTTGTTAAAACAAAAAATAGATGTCTAATATTTTTTGCTAATCTAACTAACTGAACTGGACTAATTAGAATCACTTATTCTTAACCCTGTCATCATGCCTATTGCACTGTATATGCATATATATGCTACAATTAGACCCGATCGTTAAAAAGTAAATATGTAGTTTTATATAACGTTAAAGTAAGTTAACGCGTAGACAGCACTCAGCATATTGCCACAAGATAATCCGTAACAGTCATAACAAACGTAATGTTCATCCATCATGGCTAAAAGTATAAATACTCATTAGTCCATTCAAATTGCATCGTCCACCACCTGTGCTTAATCAATGGAATTCATTATAATTGAGAATTACAGGGATTCTGGCGCATTAAATATGCCAATTGTACTGCGGTTGTATTTAATCATGTGGCTGGTATGTCGGCCGCATACATTAAAAGTGCTTGATACTTTCATTTGCAAGTATTATTATCGGCAGGCAGTGCACTGTGGGCATCCTTTTTGATTACACAAATATTGTTGACCGTTGGCCTACCACGCAGAGGTCTAGGGGTCAAACTCTGAGTTTTTCGGAGTTATATCAGTATTAAATATTTAGTTATTGCTTGCTTTACCGTTGAAGGAAAACTTTGTGAGGCAATCGCATATCTGAGAGTTCACCTTAATGTTTTCAAAGCAATGTACAGTCGGCTACCTGCACTGAGCTAGCGTGATGGACTATGGCCTAAATCTTCTTACACTCGTGCACAGCAGTGGGACAGTTTATATATGGGCATGATATTATATATATGCGTATATACTATGGTGATTATTTTAAATATATAAACATAATATGTCTTTATATAGCAAGCAAGCTGACGGCTACTGATGATAACCAAAACCTGCTACGGTTACCTAAGCCTGTGATACCTTACAATGCCAGGAAAAAACGCGTACATTACCGAACCTATAAATAGAAATTTTAAGTCTTTGATAATCTTTCACACCGGGTAACACGCAATAATAGTGTTGACTCTCTCAACTCGAATTATTATTACTATATACCTACATAATGATTATCAAACCGTTGTTGTATTATTTAATTTGCAAAGTCTGACTTAGGAGTGTTACAGGCTAGTAACATGCATTATAGATTGTCCAGTTATGCATTATTATTATTAAAATATTTTGTGTTATAGCGTCGTGCGGCACGCCAAGAAAACGCACGCACGCCATATTAAAAAATTAATTATTAACTAGACCTTATATTTACTCATACCTCATCACGATGCACGAATGTATTGAATATACATGAAATAAGTTTTCCTTGTCATATAAGGTACTGTTACAATATAGCGACCTAAATGGAGTGGGTACTGCTTCTATTGAATAGTTGAAACTAACTATGCAGAAATAAATTCCATAATAAACATAATTCTTGTTGTTACCCGCGATTTCAGTGACTTAATTATTATAATATCCAGTAATTCTGTCCTTTCATATTGCTGAATTATACATAAACGACGCAGGTGTGTAAATATAGCTGACAAACAAAAGTATATAACATGTATGTTAGTTAAACAATTTGCATACACTAATTAGTATTTGATATGACGACTTCATAAGATGTAAAATAATAAATAAATAAATTGTATTTATTTCAGGAAATGACCCATACATTTGTTAGTATCACTTAAAAACTATGTTAGTAAAAATATAAACAAACTAACTAACTATAATCTTTTTCGTAGGAAGGCATTGGGAGTTTTTTGTCAAGTGTCTTCCGCACAGGTGCTCAATAAAATGGCCTTCAGTCTTGCTGGCAACAACCGTGAGGAGACTGTTGACGCTGCCACGCACGCGCTGCAGTAGGGATGCGGATCTCTTGCGTATGACTGCAAAAAAGTCATCAGTATGCGCTCCCGCAAACATAGCTCATGCACTACAAAAACGTGGCAGCGACAACAATATCCTAAACGCGTTGTTGTATTGCACTCGAAGGGCATTGTACGTTTTTTGTGTGTATCTTGTCCACAGGCTGCAGGTATAAAAGGACTGGCAATATGCCTTAAATAACGTTATTTTGACATCACTGTCGCATCTCGCAAACCTGCGGGCCAGCATGTTACACCTCACGGCCAATGCCCTTCGCTCCCTCTCAATGTCACAATCATCTGTGCTATCCTCCGTAACCCAGTGACCAAGGTACTTAAACTTCTTTACTCTACTCAGCGTTATACCACCAAGCGAGACCGATGGTACTACCTCGTAGGTTTTATTTTGTGCCTTAAAGACTAGCATCTCGCTTTTCTTGGCATTATACCTTAGTCCCTGGGCTTCGGCATAGCACTCACAAATTTTTAACAACTTTCTGATGGCGCTGATCGATGGACTCAACAGCACCATGTCGTCAGCATAGCTAATATTATTGAAGGACACTCCATCAATCGAGCATCCGACACCAGTGCTGCTGAGTTCATCGATCAGCTTATCCATATAAATATTAAACAGCTTGGGCGAGGTCAAGCCTCCCTGCCTTACTCCACACTCAAGACTAAAGACATCAGAGTAAGCACCAGCCCATCGCACAGTGTTACTCTGGTTACCGTACCAGAACTGAAACAGTTTAATAATTTCTGGTGGAAGATCTGTCTCGCACGACAACTTACTCCATAAGATGTCATACGAGACAAGATCAAAGGCTCGGGACAGATCCAGAAAGCACGCATAGACAGGTGTCCCTCTCCCAGTATAGTACTGCACTGTGTTCTTAAGTGTCACGATTGCGGTCTCTGTTGACAACCCATTCCTAAAACCAAACTGTCTATCGTTTATATTCATATGCTTACTTAGAAAACTGTCCATTAAACTATCCAGAACTTTAGCTGTAATCGTGGCTAAGGATATTGGTCTGTAATTACTGATAACTGATATATCACCGGTTTTGTTTTTAGGAATGGGCACCACCACGGTTCTCATGAGATCAACTGGCAGATAACTGTGACTCATACATAAATTAAACAACAACGCTAGTACTCTTGGAAGATGAACATCAACAACATAGATCTAGCACTTTTTATTGTCATACAAAATATATTTATTTATTTTTATTAAGAAAACCAAAAGCGATACAGTTTATGGCCAATAACAGGTTTCCCTAAATAACTTAATTTATATTAATCCAGCGTATAAATAGGTCGCTACTTACAACCTCTTATGTAAACATGGAATATAATACAAACTTAGTGAGTTTATAAATATAAAAATAAACACATTGGTTACACATACAAGAAGAGCAAGAGATGAAATTAAGTTGGGCGTCGTTGCCTATCTTTCAATATCTTTATTACTTGTGATTTAAAATATTTCTTAGAACAGCAGAAGAGATCCACCTCTTAGAATATAGTGTTATAGGTGCGAGCAAAACGGGTGAGCACACAGTTACCAGCGCGGTTGGTTGAATGTCGGGGAACATGTAACAAAGATGTTTGACGGGTGCGACGTATTGGAGCATTAAATGTAACCTGCGAGACCAATTCAGGACAGTTCACATGTCCGTTTAGTATATCATATAAGACACACATATCTATTAGTTTACGCCTATCATTTAAAGTAAGAAAATCGTACTTCTCACAATTGTGTTGATATGACAAGGCAGGATTACGGAATCGATAATAATTAAGATGATTAAGAAACTTTTTTTATATGCGCTCTAAAATATACGGTTTTTAGTGCTGCTATATTATTAAACATTTGGCAAGATCTCAGGAAAAATCCAAGACTTTTAAAAGCTTTAGCCCCGATGTAGTCAATGTGTTCTCCGAAGGATAATTTGTTATCAAATAATACACCTAGATCACATACCACATTTACTTTTATAATTGGGATATCATTAAAATTGTATAAATAATGAAAAGGTTGTTTTTTAGTGTATAACTAACCATTTGACATTTATTAATGTTGGTAGTTATTCTATTATTTGAGTAATAATCAAGTAAATTATTGAGATCTGTTTGAAGCTCTGTACAGTCATCAAGGCAGCTAATCTTATGGAATATTTTTTTGTCATCGGCGTACATTAGATATTTTGAGAATTTTATGGAGTCTGCGAGGTCGAACAAGTACGCATTGTAAAAGTGGGACTCTAAGTGCGATCCTTGCGGAACTCCGCTTGGTATTTTAATGAAATTTGATCGTTATCCTCCAACTACTACAGTCTGGGACCTATTGGTCAGATACGACTGGATCCATCGTAGTAGGTTGCCATGTATCCCCAATCGAAATAGTTTGTTGAGCAAGATGATGTGATCCACACGATCGAACGCCTTCTCAAAATCAGTGTAGATAACATCCAACTGCCCACCCTTATCTGTATTTTTGAGAACAAAGTCCGAAAAACAGGCTAGATTTGATACCGTAGACCGTCGTCTTAAAAAACCATGTTGTGTGTTAGGTATGTGACACTCTATGTAAGGATATACAACGTTGTGTGCAAGTTTCGTAGTAACATTTTGTACAGAAAATCTTACCTCGTAAACTGAAGCAACACATACCAGCATGCTGCTTCAGGAATCTATTCTAACACTACCAAGTCTGTTTTGTCTCAAATTATGGCTTTGTTCGTTTTGTACGACAAGTTTGCAAAGAACCAGGATGGTTCTATTATTTGGTAAGGAATGTCTATCGAATATTGGCGCAAACGAAGTCTCGAAGCTCTCTAGTTTATATATTTCGAGCTAAATGGAAGAATGCGATGCCGCTGATAAATTCGCGCGAAGGGGAACTTAAAACATAAATCTAAATCGACATTCCTTTTCTACAACTCTGATGTAACTTAAAATTTGTTTCAGTTACCAATTTCCTTCTCGAAAGTCAATTTCGTTCAATGATTTGAGTTTGAATTTATAAACTTTACACAATTTTACACAAAGGGATCAAGACAATATCCGACAAACAGTAAGTTTTCGAGTTCACGGAAAAGCAATTTAAAGTGCAACAGCAGTTTACACAAGTAGATTGCAATGGGCGCAGAAGTTGCATCCTATGGGAGTGATGCCGGTTGTTTCATGTAATCTCGTGTCCAGGACACTACGCCAAAAAGATAATCGATAAAGCTCTGCACTTATCTCAACATTTTAATAATGAGGGGCGAACCTCGCTTGACACAAAAATAGGTGGCTTAGAGTAAGGGATAAAAGTTATTTATCACAGGCCCTGCCTCGGTTTCTCCCCTGTTTAGTTGAGCTAACCTGACGTATAATCTTCATATAATTAAACGTACCAAATATACACCGCAATTATTTCTCTACTAACATACAACAAGCGCGTAATCAGTATTCTGTCCGAACAATAATAACATCGAAATTATAACCGAAAGAGCAACAGAGAATTATTTACTAACTAATGTAACAGAATTACGTATTATTATAGCGAGCACGTTTCTGCATTATACCTGCGGGTATAGTTTCAACAATATTATGACAGCTTCCTAATATTCATAACGTGACGTCATGCTTTTGTCTTCTCGATGGGTTAAGCAGATAGTAATTTCACTACGTACGTTTAGGTTCCGTATTGTGATAGGTAAGCAGATAATGATCTTGCTATAAGTTTCAAGCGATACAAAGAGAAGATAAGATACTAAGAAACAGTTAATATTAGGTTACCTATGAAATCGCCCTGTTGTAGGAAGGAAATCGATCTTTTTATTTTTCATACAAATTGTTTTATCAATATATTTTAATGGCAATGGCATGATGTTTTAAGCGTATATTTTGCTAGAGTTTATGCCTGGTTTGTCATTAGCAGCAACCTTAATGTTGTATCACGAATTAAAGCAACTAAACCGAAATAACACTAAACGAGACTTTAAAAACAAATTACATAAAAGTAATCAATATAGATTATTGGTTTATTTATTGATATAGATGATTAATTAAAAATAACCAGTGTTTTATACAGGAATAAAGAAATTTGATAGAGGATAAACGACATTTCTATAGATTCCAATATAAGATAAAAATGCCAAAATGATAGAACTACTAATTAAAAATATGATGTTAGCAAATATAAAATTTATTATTAATGAACTTATAATTACAATAACGGTGGACATCGTATTGATATTGCTAGTCGCGGATGGCAGCTGATATTAAAAATATAATATTATAATGAATATTGTTTTAATACTAGCTCCACATCTCTGTTACTGTCTTTAAGAATTACCTTAGTTAAAACTTCTAAAACTTCTCTCGAACCTTGGCAGTACCGTGTCGTACATAGTCTGTAAATCGATCGAGTGGCATTCGAGTCTATAAGTGAATTGCCGACAGAAATATTACTTTCATACAGAACGGAAGTGTATTAGAAGTATATTTGAAGGACGTAAGTTAAGGTTTGTTGTAAATATAATAATCAACTAAGATAATTTTATTTTTTGAGGCTAATACAATTGTTTTATTTTATTTTATTTTATTAAGCACACCAACTATACAATTACAAATGCTTCCTAAATATATAAATTTAGTTGTACAAGCCTGTGTTTTCCATGAACATATACAATTCTAAACAATAATAGTCAGTAAATTTTACTGAATAACTACTAAATAATTCTTTTTATTTTGGGTCGGTCATTTCCGGACAAATTCGAACACATCATCAGCACCATCGAAAGTAATTTCCTGTAATTAATTAAATTCACCTCGTCTATCCGATGAGAAATCCGGTATGCTATCTTATGGTATAGTATCTTTTCTCATTTTCGAAATTATTTTTCTATTAAGGATATGATTTTCTTACAGTTGAGTTTTAATTTAGTCACAGAAACTAAACAACGTAATTTTAGACCACATCTTCAGTTACTATTGTTAAAGTAAATATGTTTTAAAAAAACTATATAATTATGTTGATTAAAACAAATAGAGCCTATTTTATTTAGCACAGATCGAACAAATACTGGATACAATTCCCAAACCAGATAACCGAATAACCATTTTATTTGACCCTAGAAACAAACAGATTTAAAACCCACAGTCGAGTCTGCATTTCAGAAACCAAAGAGATGATCTTATCATTCAAATAATAAAACGACACTGTTTACCAAACTATTTTTCTCTTTATATAAATACGGAAGGGTTACGTGTACTTACGAGACAAATGGGAGGCACGCCAATTAAACTCTAATATATGGCTACAAGTTTCACAAACTTCCTTATTACCTTGAGAGAGGCGCTCTTAGTTCAAGCTCCCTAAATAAATTACTCGTCGCAGTAACAGCGTCACTAAAAGTCACGTCGCCGTCGTCTTACGTCCATAGAGACGTTCCAGAGTCCTTCACCCCCATAATGTAACTACATAGTGGAATGGCCACGATCCGTCAATTTATTAAATTATCTTCATGTTTGCTTCAACAGAATGACCATTTAATTCTCCAAATCGAATAAATCGTCATACGAAAACTGACCGTGTCCATAAACCTATGATTTATAAGTATTACACATGGCTACAATGAGCAAGGACACAACCTTCCCTTAAAACTTACCTATCGATTTTATATAATATACTCAAGTACCTATAAAAGCATCCCTTTCTAGTGTCCGCAGGGCTCGTACAATGCGGAAACATAAAATAAAGGCATCGTCACCACTTCACGGATATCGGTAAAAAGGTCTGAATTATGATAATAAGTCACGAAAGATCGCACTCGGAACGATCATAAATAAAATATGATGACTGACCCTTGAAAATCTTAAGCAGATTATGAATAAGTGGCCATCCAATTTTGTAGGACGGCATACTTGCAATAATCAAATCAGGTCAGTATCAAGGGATAAAGGAAACAAGCCTACGAGACAAGTGGTATTTCAGGCTGTTTAATGATATCTCGTTCCGATACTGAGACTAAACATGCGACGGCGACCGCGATCCTCACTAACGTTCCCTCCCGACGAAATAATAGCAAGCTCTTAAACACAACCACTTTGTTAACTCTGACGGCCCACCAATTTCTTACACCCACTGCGCACGCAATTTCCCACTTAAGCACGTGTTTACTTATAATAAGAGTACCGGGAGATGCTGAAAGGTTGCGAAAATGAGAATATTGCAATACATTTGTATTGAACAACCTGAGCATAAATATTTCCATTTAATCAGCAATTGCTGCACCTCTTAATTTAATGCAAACATAAAAGATAACACAAGAGTCTGAATAACGAGATTCGCGGGGTCTATGTTTTATATTCAAATACAATTTCCTTAATTAGACGCGAAGTATCTCTTGAAAGAATAATGCGAGTTGCCTGAAGCAAGATAAGCTTGGGGAGTGGAGGAGTCGTGCAACAAGGGTAAGGCAAAATTTTAATAAATATCATGTAAGAGACTGGTTTTACGGTAAAACTTCACCAAAGTTACTTTGAACAACGTGAATGCTTTATTACTAGGTAGTATCTACTTGGAGCATTGTGAGCATCGAATGTCTGTGTACATTAATTATGTAAAGGAGCTCCTTTCAAATAATAAATGTACTCAGATATTCGATGAATGATAATGCAGAAAGTTTTGCGCTACGATTTTTATTTTTGTAGCTGTAAGACCTATTAGTATGAACTGTAGGGTTAGGAGTAGAGATTGAGGTTTATATTTTGCACGTAATATTCTGCTTAAAGCATAACATTTATGCTACATTTATTTGCTTAGTTTTAGCAAATAAATTTAGATTAATGTCAATATAACAAATAAGTGACTTTGTAATGGTGATTGAGCCCTGGTTTATATTTGATCTTGACCTTCTCAAAAGACTATTTCAGCGCTAGGTATAAACGCTGTGTCTCAGGAAACTACAAACTCTAGGCTCATCGACCAATCCCACTTTTCTTTCAGATGGGTTACCGACCACTTGAACTGCTGCGTCGTTCATGTTGCTGTTTTGCTTTGTCTTATTTTCTGTATTTGCACCTTCTTATAAATATTATTGCCAATCATAACCATGATCGTCTAAACAGCCTGATATAGCCTTTTCGGGATTTCCAATAATAAAAATAATATATATTTTGAAATTAAATTACTTTATATGGATTTTCTCGCGTTGTTTATTTTAAAACACTTTTATTACATAATTTTGAATCTCTAATACTACTATTATTTAACTTTACAACAATTTAAGCTATTTAAATTAATAAAAAATATGTATTTATATTAATTTAAGTTTACACTTTTTCCCCAACGTTTCGGTTTCTTTACACGTGAACATGGCTGCATGTTCACGAGGATATTAAGATATTAAGTTGTCTCAATGTTCTGATGTGTACTTATTTCAAAGTACCCGAACATAATTTAATATTTGGTGTTTCTATTTACGCAAAATGAGCTCAATCTATCATGAAGCTGCCAAATACAATGACAATATTATAATATATATTTCTAAAAGTACATAAGTTGTGACTTTATTTCAAATTTCATAAGTACTCAGGAATCTAGTCATGTAACTTTTTTTAAGTATGTTGCTCTTAATATATGAATGTTATTATATTATTATACAGGTTGTCCCAGAAGATGTGAATGAAGTTGTAACGAGAGATTTCTTAATTAAGTAAGGACCTTTCAAATGTGCCAAATAAAAAAATAAAAAAGTTATGTTGTGTTGTTGGTCAAACGTACAAGATTTTCTTTTGTGCAAAAAATATACACCAAAATAATGCTGCGATTTCAAAACTACGTCAGTTTAAAAAAAATCGTTTGTAGTTTGACGAATAAATCCTTCACAAATAATAATAGTGAGAAATAATGAAAATTAGCCATAAACGAAGCACCTGTAAAAGTCTGAAAAGTCGTACTTTTTTAAAAACTTAGATTTTTTATTTTAACCAAAGGTCAGCAATCTTTTTTTTTAGCTCAATTGAAAGGTCCTTACCTAAGGAATCTCCCGTTACAATTTGATTCACATCTTCTGGGACATTCTGTATATTCTCTGGGGTACTTTATACCTTTCAATTTAGGTATAATATCTGCTAATTTCCGTGGTTTGGCCACCGTGGCTATTATGTCTTAGGATCTCTAATTTTGGGATAAAGCTAGTGCTCAGCATAATAATAGCATAACATGACTAAAATAATTACGTCTTGTTACGACAGCTGATTTGCAAGTTACTACAAACTGGAGCACGGCAGTTGTAATTGGAATTGTAGTTCAATTAAATGTGGACAATGTAATAATGTCTTCACTAGGGTTTTGCAATTCATTTGAGGAATTTTGTTGTTCGTACTACGTAGGGCAAGATGTCGTGACAACCCATGCCTAAATTTTGTAACTACCTGACAATTACAACACAGATAATAATAATTAAAGTGTTTATTTAATCTGTATATTGAATATATTTTTAAAAGTAATTGGGGAGCGCTATTAAGAATTGATATTTGTATATTTGTTACGAAATCACAAAAAACATTAAACAGATTATGAAGCTGTTTTCGCCATTTAGCAGTGTGACGTCCAATTAACAAATCAATCAAAAGTGTAGTGAGATCATAAATAAAATTGCTAGCGAACCGTAAGTTCACGCAAACGAAGATCCTAGTTCAAGATATGAATACAAATTGTATAATAATATAAACTGTAAAGAATATTTAAATCTGCAATCGCATACATCAACCTGCGACCCTATCCATCGATGCAGTCGTTTTGCCGACCAAACTATTCAAGATCCTACGTCTTGTAGGTTGCTCAAGGCATCATCAGCCCCCGCTGTCACTGTTCCATACACATTGTTAGCCACCTTACAAGTAAGGTAAAAATTTACACTAAAAGGATAATGCACAATTTGAACGCCTACTAATTACTATTACTATTTAATACTAATTGCCGTTTAATATGCTAATTCACATAGAATCGTCCCTTTGTATTCTTAAAGAGTTGTATGCCAATGAGTGAGATGCCAAGTTTTAGGTTCAACGTAACGGGGAACGCTCTAATATTGCCATCTACTGTAGACATTAGGCTGAGAATTTCATAACAGAAAATTTCAATAATTCATTGCCCAACGTAGAAATCGAATCACATAATCAGACGCAAACATAACTGGAAGCTTATCCCACGAGACCTTCGAGGCAGTCTCACAGTTCAAAGTCGAACTCGTTTATTTTTCTATAATAGAGTTTGTAATAATGAAAATTAGCAGAAATGATAATATCGCATGCATAGAGGGTGTAAGTGAGCGTGAGACTCAAAAGAGTCCCAATTAAAACGTTTTTTTATTGATCTTAATACAAAATCGGTTCAATAAAATCCCTTGCAAAACATTGAAAATATAAACGTAAGCTTTTTCCATAGCTATTGCGGTAATTATTGGTTTAAATTCTCAACATGAGTGCGGTTATTAATAATGAAATAGTCTGCGCATCAAATTTTCAACGCTGATTTGACTATGAAAATAATATTTAGTTTAAAATATCATTGGTTACACAAATATGTATAATATTATTTACATACATGTTTGTCAACTCGTTACTTTAGTAGCAAATATCGCTGCGGTCAACTAATGTTAAATATTTGACTTTTATAGCAAATGTTTGAGAGCTTTAGTCGATTTAGGTCGAGCTTTTTTAATTTAATAAATTCTTCATCGGTGCCTAAACTAAACTGCAATAAATATTTTCACAATTAACAGTTTCATACCAAGATTATGAAGAACGCCAGTGTTAAGTCATGTAGGTTTACTAACCGCTATGATCAATACGACATAATATCAGGTGCTTACGGTCCCACGATGGTAGTTCAGTATTCAAGAAACTCCGCTAGTATTGTATGATTACAGTATTTACGATACGATATTCTTGTAGCAGAATATAATAACATATAACATATATACTACATCAATAACCTATAGTACAAAGCCTAAAGAGTTAACCCTTTACCTAAGGCAAGAGCTACATTTTAGCAGTTACCATGAATGCTTTTGTCGCTATGATCACATTTTCCATACGTCAGAGAGAGAAAGAGATAGAGAGAAAAAAAGAGAGTAAATCAGGAACATTCAGTATCTTTCAAAATATTGATTTCTCTGATTTACAGTTCAGATGTCGCATTCCCTCTGCCCTTTTACCTTTTAAATAATAAAAGGGAAGAAATACAACCCATATAGCAGGAGCTGGTCCTATGACCTGGACAAACGCCGCTTACCCGATTAAGCTATTCATGGTTCTACATTAGGGATTGAGAGTAATAGAGTTATTTATTTATCATCACATCAGTTTTATAGGTTACAAAATCTAATAACTAAAACTGATGTGATGATAAATAAACCATACTATGCTATCGTGGCGCAACCCTAATTTAACGTTTATACTGACACTTTTTTATACACAGAGATGATTTTCCTTATCCCTACCTTGCATGTTTGTACTAGACTTACGATTTACCGACAAGACCTATCCAATGGTCACCACTAATGAGGTGAGACGGACACGACACAGAGGCGCGCGTGGGAACATGCACGCCGCCTCTCGGACCTGGTGCTGAACGGATGGCGGCCAGGCCCACAAAGTCCGCCACCCCCAGGTCAAACCTCAGGGTGGCTGGAGGTCGTCTCGCGCCCTCCGGCACCCGGTTCTGCGGTTGGGGAGAGGGCTTAAACGCTCCGTCTCCCGCTCCGCCGCCTCCTTGATGGAAATCACTTCCTCACAGAAGGAGGCGACGGAGTCAAAACTACCCGTCTCAACCTAACTGCAAATGTTATGAGATCTTAATTATACCAAATCCAAGTAAAAGTAACTTTTAACCCGGATCGTACCCGGTGATAAGTTAATTTATTACTTGATAGTGATCACTTAACAAATAAGTGGTAATTTGTTAACTGGAATCTGGAATCGCAAATTTTGCACAAGGAGAGAAAATTTCCTTAAGTAAAATGTATAAGTATGCCACCCCTTTATGGATTTCCGTGAGAATTGCCATATACCTGCATCGTGCTTCTATTTTGCCATCTATAGTTTACACTTTTGAATAGCATAAAATAGCTCTAACATCTCCTAAAATTTGAACCTGTATAATTTGTCTATCTGTATTTAGCCAGTATGGTTAATTATGGCTTTAAAGCGGCTTTGCTTTTAACAGAAAATCCCTTGCATTGGGAAAGAGGTAAGCTCATGTTAGTATGCGCTGTGGATTCAGTGGCACATGCCTGTAGGGTTTAGAATGTCATTTTGTGCGTATGTAACTTAAATGTTTATAAAGCTGATTATTTGAAAAAAGAAGTGGTGATATTTTTAAATAGGGAAGCTGATGATTAAGCAAGGACGACTATGCTAGCTGGGTCACGTTTATCGTATGGCCTCTGAAGGACTACCACGCCAACCTCCTACAGAGCAGACACGCTTTATATATGTTCGTTGCGGCAAGAAATGCCGTGCTGCAATAGGGGTGCATAGCCATCAACGGCGATGTGGCAACCCGTAAACACACAAGCGCTGCAACTTCTAAAACAGACTTTGTGGCCAATGATGATAATGAAGATGACAACAGATCACGCCGAAATAACAATTGAAGACAGCTTTCTTTCTTCAAAGTGCACCTACTTTTATAAGTATACAAAATTAGGTAGTTTCTATATAGCTGACAGCAAAATTTTAAGCCATTTTCTTAGTTTGCAACAACAACAAAACCCAAATGCATAGATGAACGTAAACCTAAAATTACATCTTGGCATACTACGTCAGTTAATTGCGCGTGCTGCCAACGCCATACCTACCGTTAGTTCTGCGTAACTTGAAACTTTGCAAAGCTTACTATGACAGTCATATAAATGGTTCAAATTATTATCTAAGCCATGTAAGACAGCTATTCTGGAACATTATGTAATTTAAACTTAGATTAGTTTCTTGATGATTTTTCAATATTAAAGTCTGGCTTTAATGTGTTTGGAAATACTTGCTTAAGCTATATTATATTATCATGTTGTTTAAAATGCTAAGTTATCCAAAGATGTTAGTGCTTAGAGACATATTAGTATACAAATTACTAAATTATTGTTTTATATTTGTTACATTTATGCACTCTGTTCGTATGCCAGTTTGTTTATTTATCCTCCTAAAATATTTAGTTATGTTTATAGCAAATTATTATATACTTATATGAAGATTTGCTTATGTATGTATGATAACGTTTTATAAGTTTGAATGATATAAAATGCGAATGCCGATGCCAAACTTAATGTCTAAGCGCCTATACAGGTCAATATATAACGTGTATAACGGATTAGTATAAATAAAAAAAATGAGACAGAACAGCAGTTTTATTGAGTGATGACTATAATAATTAATATATGTATGTGTGTGATTATGATTATTATGTTATTTTCGGCTCAAAGGTACCTTCCTAACATCTTTCATTAGAAAATCACTCTTTGGATGCCTTACATCAGAACAAGGGTTCAAAAGCAAAGGAATTTTGTCAATAAGTGCGATGTCTCTGAAGTGCCATTAATGATTCGATTGTACACTACAAAACACTCATAGACTTGATTTGGCAGAGGTCAAATATTAAACCTAATAAATCTGGATTATGGGGACGAGTGAAAACTATATTTATATAAATCGGTATATTTTCTAAAAACTTGAACAGGAACATGCTATTATTATTAATACACAAGTTAGGTAGCAAACAAATATTATATCCGCTTGGGGTAAGTAGTGTGTAGTAGTGTTCGGAGCCTTGCATCACCAAGGATATCACTCGCGTGTTGCCAACCCTACAAAAAATATCCTTTCTCTGATCCCCTCGAAAGCTGAATATCTTTTCTCGTTTTATGCTTGTATTAATTCTGCTAATGGTTGTTATTTATATACTATCTAGCAAATAAGATTGTTAGAGTTATTGGACAAGCCATATGCATCAAGCTTTTTTATTAATGTTTTATGTTCGACATAATCGAAACTTGCGTCGTATCACAGAATATTGCACAGACTGTTGTAGATATGTATACGAACGAATACGTGCTTTTCATGACAATGTCTAAAAAACTATAGATTCGCATATTTATAGTTCTCGCCTGCCTAAAACCCCTTTTTATTACAAGTACAGCAACGACAACCTAGTGGGAAAATAGTTGGATTGCCACGCAGAGGTCTCGAGTTCGATCCCAAGGCGCGCATCACTGACTTTTCGAGTTTATGTGCATATTGAACAGTTAATTATCGCTTGCTTTAACGGTGAAGGAAAGCATCGTGAGGAAACCTGCATATCTAAGAGTTCTCCATAATGTTCTCGAAGACAATATGTGAAGTCTACCAATCCGCACTGGGCCAGCGCGGTGGACTATGGCCTAACCCTTCTCACATTAAGAAGAGGTTCGTGCACACAGTTTAATACAGGGTCGATATTATTACAACAAATTGTATTTTTATAAAATGTTTATTTAATGTCTTATAGATTTTAATTTCGGATATATTCGCGACCATCGTAATTAGCAAGACATGACTATTATTTCATCAATTGCTGTCTATCAAACACATATGATGATGATATTATTATATGGCTTTGCCTTCTACACAATGTTGAAAGCTTGTATCTAATAGGTATATTTGGTAAGTAGTAAAGCCTCGCTTATATCAATTTCAGTTAACATACACTATCTCTAAAAGTCTTTATATAGCAGAAAGCCGCGGGTACTCTTTGTATCTGATACGTTTGTATTAAACAGACCACATATTTTGCTAATGTAGTATGTTACATTATTTTGCATAATATATTATTATATTTTGTTGTGTGTATATGTATGTATATATATATTTTGTATCTGTAAATGGATCTTATTGTCCATTCATTTACGTGTGACATTTTGTGATGTGTACGTAATATGGAAAATTTGTTGGTTTGCGGGTACCGTTACTAATGATTGCTTGCAGTATCAGGGGTATTACACATTGCGAATTCCTACAGAAAATATATAAAAAATGGGACGAAAGGACAAAATAGGAGAAATGAGTGTGTGAGCTACGGTACACTTAGATGAGCAGCAGCAATGGTGTTACTCCTCTTAAGTTCAGTTGCAACCGACCTATCGAATTTCTGCTTAAGAGTGTCTTAAAATGACGTCACACATACATTATCCGCCCAACTTCGTTTGGTTAGTGTTATACGTAATCGAAAGACAAAAAGTTATTTTGGAATTCCATTTACACAATAATTTTTTTGGACAAAATATGCAATGGTTTTTAATTGTAGCCTATCAACTAACTTAAATGTAGTTTTAGTAACTTCAGTAAACTCACTAACTTATAACGTTCATAGGTGTTACTTTGTAGCCTAAATGACTAAATGATTTTTGACTTTGACTTGATTTTGACCTTGACATTGTTAATATGCTAGCTAAAGTGAATTGAAGACTCTTGGCACAACCTTCCCTTAGGCTGTTTCTTGTAAAAAGGCAGTACTTGTCCCGGCGATCCGGCTCGTTTGTACTATTACCAAATAATTAGCAACGGTAGCTATTCGAGCTCAAAATTTATTTAAAAATGGAATTCAAAGCCGTTTTCAAAAATGTGCTCAGAATCGGATAATCTTAATGTTATGCCACTTTTTATCATTGGTAACAGTGTTATTTGAGCTTTCTCACTTAATGTAGGCAGTCATGTCTATAAGATCTTAACAAATACAAATCAATAACATGAAGACGAATGCCACTTACGATTAGGTGGACAGTTAATAATAATAATATTCTATCACATTTTTTTGTTTTTTAACGTGGAGGAATGCATTGACGCATACCCCTCCGCGGGGATGGGCGGAGGGGTTATGTCGGACTCGCCGGGGTAAAAGAAAGACGGAATGAGAATAAAATACCTCCTGGAATACCGACTAAACCTACCACGGTGTTCCTCGACAAAACCACTATCGGCGGGGCCGCGCGAATCACTTTCACATGCAGTCGCGACTCCGCCGAGGTTCCGGCCCGCCGTATGAAACGGCAGGCCACTACCCGAAAAGACCTACCCACTGGTCACCACTAATATAAATCCCTACTGTCCCCCCCCTAGAGGGGAGACGGAAACGACACAGAGGCGCGCGTGGGAACACGCACGCCGCCTCTCGGACCTGGTGCTGAACGGATGTCGGGCAGGCCCACAAAGCCCGCCATCCCCAGGTCAAACCTCAGGGTGGCTGGAGGTCATCTCGCGCCCTCCGGCGCCCGGTTCTGCGGTTGGGGAGAGCGTTTAAACGGTCCCTCTCTCGCTCCGCCGCCTCCTTGATGGAAATCACTTCCTCGCAGAAGGAGGCGATGGCATTCTATCACATACCACAACACCATCTAGCCCAAACTAAGCAGAGCTTGTACTATGGGTACTAGACAATGGATAAACATACATGTATACTTACTTCTTTTTTGTAAATACATACATATTACACATAGAAACACCCAGACCAAGACAAACATCCATGTTCATGCACACAAATGTTTGACTTGTACGGGATTCGAACCCGCGACCTCAGGCGTGGCAATCGGTTACACTAACCACTACGCCATCGTGGCCGACAAGTTGGTTCATTTATAAATAAATAAATAATAAATTCTTTATTGTAACAAAAAGTTGGTAACAATTAATGTGTAAGCCCTGATTCCCAAACTAGCGTGAGCTGTGTGTTGGGAATCAGTTCCTTCCCAAAAATAATCATACAAAATAGCAATCTAATATCTGCTACCAAAGACGATCAAAATAATCATGACACGTTATTTTCTTTCTGTTCCAATGTACCAAATTTTACCGTCAGTTGATACTTGCTTTCTAACTACACTTATACAATATTAGATTAAAGTCCACGTAACCGGTAAGCCGAAACTACAGATTAAGAGCGCTTCCACACGAGCAACAACGATAGCATCGCGAAGCACATTTGTATGCGACATCGTTGAATAGTCGTGTGGCTATGTCGTCTATGTGTAAACACTCTAACCCATTTCCTTCAGTTGCAAAACACAATTGACACAGGATATTTTCTGTTTTCTTTCCTCTTGAACGTAACATTGTAAAGATAAATAGTGGGTATCTTTTCTACTATATAACCAGGAAGGTATATTTTGTGCAGTGTGGTAAAGTATGATACTACCGTAGTGGTAAAGAAAGGGACTGCTGTGCTGGATGACTGGGTTCCGATTGCCAGGTCGCTATTAAGTTTGTTTGAATTTTGACTGCACGGATGGCGTAGTGGTTTAAGTGGTCGGCTCGCCACTGCTACTACGCCGTGTGTTGTGAGTTCGAACCCCAAACGGTACAAAAATTTGTGTGACCTACAAATGGTTTTTCCCAGTCTGGATGTTGTTTGTGTCCGTTGTTAGAAAGTTTGTAAAGCCCCCCGTGACATAGGAGATATTCCTAGAGCGGGAGAAAAATTAATAGCAATACCATGCTTGGATCTTGCCCGGTAGATGGCTATAAACTAGGCATCTATTTGGTGAGACACAAAGCTATATCTGACGATATGTAGGTGTAGAGCACCTCAGCTTACGTGAGTCTATCAGGCGTGTAACAGAAAGGTGTGGTCATATTTTATGGCCGTAATCTATATGTGATAAATAACCTATGTGCCCTATTCCCAGATGAAAAAACAATTTTAAATTTTATTAAATTTCCAACATTTTATTTATTTTTTATTAAAACATCGAAATAAACGCATTATATCACTGTCCAAATGGAGCCTGATCATTCGGATTCACATTGATCAGCCGAGTCAGTTGTTTGTGTTGTTTTAGTATCGTCTAGAATATTTGATATTAATAAATCGATAAAAAGAAAATGGTGTATCTTAGTGAAAATAACGTATGTATACGAATTTGTTTATCGCAGTTTTAACTGTGTAGGGTATAGCCCCTATACAGTGAAAACTGCGATATTCCTAATTTTTTGTTTTGACGACATTCCTAAGCTTGCTACTTTGTTTTCTTTACTTTGTTACGTATAAATAAGGTATAGGTAACCATAGTTACAAAGAATTGTACGACGTCAGACGAACAACGCCGAAATACTACGAACGCGATTCGACTGCGTGTGTCATATGCATGGTTGTGTGCGTGTAGTGCTTTTTCATTAATTTAATGTATTTTTAATGCATATTTTATGAAAATATTAGGGTTTGCCATTCCTTCTTTATGTACACTTTAACTGTGCCAAATTTCATACTCCTCCGTCCGCGCAATTTTCGTAAAAAGGGTTACAAAATTTTTGCTTCACGTATAATATATAGATTTTCAACACAAGTACAGTTATTACTAACAAAAAGGTACGGATCAGATTTTTAACGACTACTACTATGAAACTGACATATTTATATCTATATCTATATTAATATTATAAAGAGGATATATTAGATTTTTTGTTTGTAATGGTTCAACTTAAAAGCTATTCAACCGATTTCAAAAATTATTTTACCATTAGAAAGCTATATTATCACCGCCTAACATAGGCTATATTTAAAAACGTAAACGTAACGTATTTACCTAACCCACTTTTACGCGAGCTAAGCTGCGAGCAAAAGGTAGTAGTTTAGCCGAACTTGCGAAGTCTATAAGATTCTGTTTTTATTATTTTGGTACGATTCTTTAAAAATGGATAACGCGTATACACGTCATTACACGTCTACTAAGAGTCTGACAGAAGTGCGTATGAGGTAGTTTCACAGACATTAATCTACGTTTAGTGAGCGTTATTGTTACTACTCAACGGGGATGTCTCGCCACTGTGATGGATGTGAAACGAATAGGCTCTCATCGCTCTATCAAAATATCTTGAGGGAAACTGTGCAATCGGCCAGAAATATTGCTGAAAAACCTATCCATTAAGCCTTTCCTTTATAGATTAATAGTAATTTTCAAATTACTAGAATTCTTATTAACCCCTACAGCTAAGTTAAAATTTTTGAGTTAGAAGTGGATCCACGTCAGTGGGGTTTAAGCTCATGATTTCTTGATCGCAAAGCCAATGCCTTATCCATTTGGCTACAGCTTTTTTTTAAATTTAAACAGACTACTTCCGCATTAGGAATAATTCTAGTGTCGCGGGGGACTTTACAAACATTCAAACAACGGACACAAAGAACACCTAGACTCGGAACAATAATTTGTGGATCACACAAATTTTTGTCCCGTGCGGGATTCTAACCCACAACACTCGGCGCAGCGGCAGCGGCGAGGCGACCACTTAAACCACTGCGCCATCCGTGCAGTCACTGCTTTAATATAATAACAATAATAATAATAAAACGTTTATTCCAGATTTTAAATCCATAAAAAATAAATAAGTAATGTCAAGAGAGTCAGCATTATAAAAAACATTATATCACATACAAAATATAAAACACTTAGTTACTAAAAGCGATTCATAAAATAAAATTACATCAATTTAGACTATTCCTGTTATTATATGATTCCATTGACATTGAATTGGACAGTCAAATCGAGAAGCAATCATTATTAGGATGCTGTTGCTACTCTCTCTTAAACGCCTTAAACCTGCCGATATTCTTATTATCTCTTCAATAATATACCTCCTGGTACGCAGAGTTTTAGCCCCATCTCCCTGATATATTATATTATAATCTATAATAATGATGATATTAACTTTATCCTACAGTAACTGGTTTCTTATGAATATTATTAACCAATTTCATTTTTATTTTTGGACGATTTCCAAACTATATTTCTTAGCGTAGGTAGTATAGTGTCATTGTGTTTTCGCTAGAACAAAATGTTTATATGGATGTTGGTATTATTAAATGATTAGTATGATAGAAATATACTGGATTTTGCACATGTCCGGGATTTTTATTTGTGGAACTAACCGCCAAACTAAATAGATCTCTTAGTATTAAAGTATTAGTTATGAAAGCTTCAGAGCAGAATTTTTATATCCACACTTTGTAGCCATATGAAAAATCTTTTCGACATGCAATACTTCAAGTTGTGTAATAGCTTCTATTAAAATATTTACAATAATTATACTTAAGGGCTAATTTTATTCTTACAAATCACAATATTGTGTGTCAATGAAGTTAGTTACAGTGTTATGTTAAACATCATTTTAGAGGATATACGATGGGTTTGTGATATATTACATTATTATAACTATGGCAATACGAACCATATTAAAGTTTACAAATTATTAAACGTATTGAGCAAAAACTATCATCTCGGTATCGCAGTGTTAGTGAATTCGCTTGCTGTGCATGAGCTCTCAAACAACGAACAAAGTGGTATTGCATTTTACTGTCAAGATATACTCAGTTGCAGTACAGAGTCTAGAACTGTGACCAGTAAAGGCAACAGGGTCACCATCTATTACACGTCCTGTGGTTGTAATTGTAAAATACATCTGCCCACCTTTTCGGAGATATAAACGTGAGACTATGTATGTACGTATTTAAAAATAACAAATCATATTTCATAACTCTAACCTTTTAACGGATCACTAATCGACAAAAGACTTATATAAAGTAACATTTTCAACGTTTTAGCGACCGTTATTTCAGTAACCGATAGCCGATGGCAACAATTACACGTGAGATATTGACTAACGTTCGAACGCTAACACCTAGCGGCTAGTAGCGAGGCGACAGGGCACGCCGAGAGGTGGCGAGCCCTCCTTTTGAGCCGCGATCAACGATTCATAGAAGAAGGGACGCCTAATCGATCCCTCTCCTTGGCTATTAAGTCATGGATTAAGCCAACCAACTTTGCATACAGTTGTTAATGGGAGTTAGGGGATAAGCCTATACGACAAAATGGAGATAAAGTTCGTGTGAAAATTAATGAGTATTGTAAAGTAGCATCCGTAATAGGCGTTGTCCGCCAACAGTTTCATTATAATAACATATTAACGCCTAAGCGGATTATGAAAAGTTCCAAGCTCGTGCATTAACGGGCATTAAAAGCAAGGTTTAAACTGAACTACGGATACTAAAACTATGAAACTGCAACACTTTCTTCAATTTAACTGTCGAACTTGGAACTCGGCTAGCAGCTATTTATTATTAAATTTTCAGCTTGAGCACCATTAAATATTGTATGATAATAATATGATTCTACGAATATCAGGCTTACATTGTAGCCCTAAGTATTTATATTCAACGTTTAATCTACCCTTTCATCAACAAAACATTATCCAAAGTTAAATAATTTTGTTTGTGTGTATTTAAATGTTTACCCAGACCCCTCTGAATGTAAAATGTTTTGAACTGGCTGAGCTATTTAAATAGGTACATCAAGTGTCAAACTTTGACCACGACAACTGACACGCAATCCCACAATTGTTTATCTCTGCTTTGGTCCCGTGCAGACAATTGGCACTTTATCGGTTAAACTTGTTTATGACGTAACTATGCTATAGTAAACTAAGTCGGGTTGTATAAACAAAATTCAAAGCTGTCACGTGCTTGACATTGACAAGCGGGTGTGTTAGTATTGGTTACAATTATGGGCATTACGGCTCATTTTGAAAGCATTTTCAGATAGTACGCATAGGATTTGGACAATCGCATTATTGCCGGTCCGGCGGGTACTGTTTGCCCTGCAGGTGGTAACGCAATCAGCGCGAGCTGACACCTCACGGTGTTGGGCCCCGCCATGCATACTGATGCTCTATAGTCCTACTGAATAGTCGGCAGCTAATTTAACTTCACAATTTCCCTAATGAAAACGCTGAATTCCGACTATACGTTGTTTGCTGGCAACCTGCCGCCGCAAACTGCTTTGCGAACTATCAATAAAATTAAATTCAATATTATGAGGAACTTTGATGCATTTAATATTGGAAACTAATTAGCGGTGAAAATGTTTTATTGTGTTTGAAAATGATATATTTAGAAAGCGTTCAGTTGATCTCAATATATTCATGTAGGTAGAAACAATGAAATGGAAGTTAACCAACTCTACTAGTTCGAGATAGCGGGACGTATTTTCTTTCTATTTGTTGGCAATAAAACCATAAATTACACTCGAACAACGGTACGGCATAAAATAGGCACCCATAAATCCAAAGGAACACAAAAAGTGTTTGTTTTCGTAACATATATCCCGATATTATTAAAAACGCCGACAAACGATTATAATAAAGAACAATAGGTCCTATACAAATAATTGGAATGAAAGAAAGGGTTTCCCGAAGTCGTAACACCTGCTGTTGGCTAATACGTGTTTCCGTAAAATAATTTCGTTGTTGATTCTACCCCAACAATTCTATGGGAGTAAGCATGTATTGAGTACACAAAAGCAATTAAAAAGCTTAACACAAATATGGAACTCTTGCGGTACAGGGCAGTTACTCTTTTAATTATTTTGTGGTTAAAATTTTAATATTAATTAGAGTTATAATATAGGTTTAACAGTTTAATAAATATTAAATGAGTTGACGCGGAGCATGTAAAGTTCTTGCTGGGTTTCAAAAGTTTTTTTATTGCCTGCATGCGAAGTGTACACACAATTTTATTACGTACATTCACTATGTAAAGTACACAAAAGCCACTAGTATTTGACGGTGGGTAGTTTAGTGTGGTAGTTTAACGCTTTAATATTTTATTTGTAGGCGCTTGAACGCGATAAAGATAAATTGACAGCGTACCGCCCACAACTAAGCGTCCATCCTCGCCTGCTGAATAGTCCATTTGCGCCACTAGAAATTTCTGATTCAATGTCGTCCTTACAAAATGAAATTGGTCGCTCGTCGATTAAGCGACCGAGCAGGTTTACTTTGTGTTCGTCGTATGCATCATCATTCAAAAAGCAAGGCTTGTTTATAGACGTATGGAAATTTATGTGGGAGTATCATGCAACATTTGGTTTAAAGCTGGGCGTGTTTGTATTATTATTAACACGTTAAAAATAACTTGATCGCAATAAATCAGTATTGGTCATATATGTATTTGTTTCTTATATACGGCATAACTTTCTGTTGCTAGGACATTCACAAACTACGAAATATCACTGATTGTAGTTGACAATGACTTACCATCGGTCGGTATTTATGATTTAGCGTATGTTGCCAACTTTCTAAAAGAGGGAAATCATTGCATTGCGGTACCTTTTAAAAATGAACTTAGGGAAAACCCTAGGTTCGTTTTTACGAGGTACTTACTCCAAATGTGTATTTTCAGATTTAAGAGAATGCGCTGTGTTCGATCTTTCTTAATTAACAATATCACAACATGTATCAATTTATTGATGTACTAATTGAATCAATAATTAATTAGTAAATTGGTTAAAAGGTTTATTAGTTTTTGTGATTTTTATAACAAATTATAATCAAATCTGATCCACGCTTAAAGCATAATACACAATTCCTATTATTACTCTACGTCTTTTCAAATGTATAATGACGTGCTATAATTACTTTGTATTAACACATATGCAGAACAAACGGCGCGTTTCACTCAAGAGGTGTATTATATTATTTGAAGTGAAAGCTCGTTACATCAGTAAACTGGGATCTCTCCGTTTTAATTATACTTGAACTTAAGCCTTATTAACAATGGAACATCGAATTTGACAGGAGAATGCGAAGTGTTGCGGCAAGACAAATGGACGGAGCGCTCGAGGTCGATGCTAACAAATAAGGACCGGTGTACATTAAATATAAGGTTTGTCGCACTTTCATTATCCGCTTTAGTAAATCCCAAGGTAAACTAAATGTCTACCTACTGAAACACTATTTAACTAAGCGTCCCACTGATATTTGCTACAGGCAATCACATATTGCAGGTAATCTTTAAAACTCCTTACGACACAGACGTATTTATAGACGACAATGTTTAAGGTAGTTTACATTAGAAGGTAACATACACTTTCTGCTGTATTAACTTTGTTGCAGCTGTAGTTAATAACAAACACTCTCAACTTACAACACATTGTACATAAGACGGTATAATTTACGAAAGTAGCTATGTTACGTACACATATGTATGTTGTATAATGAATGTGACACTCCAAAAATATATCTACTCCCTAAAGGGCCGCAGTAGACAACCTTCCTCCGACACTTAAAATATAAACGGGCTCTTCATGATATTTCAAAACTCATTATTATAATATATCGTTGCCTGAAACATCTTGCTATTATTTCCTCCACCTAATTTTCACGGCATACGTTTTGTTTCTTGTGATAATTATGAATTTCGAGTCCTTAATAAAGTACTTGTGAAAGTTATCCGTCCTGAACATACATTTTTAAGTTAGCGGCGCTTGTTAGCAGTCCCAAGTCGACACCTGGAGATAGTAAAGCGGCGCACACAAGTAGATAAAACTAACTACGTACAGGTGTGAGCCCGAGATGTTTTCCACACTAAGAGTTATCCGCACATGTAGAGGTGAAGGAGGTTACCCCACTCTAATGTAAAGTACACAAACTAGAGTAGGTTATACAAATATGCGCAAGGGTAAAATTTCGCAGTTTGTTCTAAATTGCGTATTCTCCACAGGAGAAATAAAAGCTCAGCTAATACGTAAGTGGAAACGTTAAAAATGTTTGGTCGTTATAAATGATAAATATTGACTGTTCCTAATTGGAAAGCAATAATGAATCACTTGAGTTCGCACGTAAGCGAGGGTCTAATATTTTTCATATAATCATCAAGTTTAACGAAGCGTCTGAAAACGTTTTCGATAATGAGATTGAACGGCACATTATCACGAATGTCGACGCCGCCGCCTTTATAAATGAAATTTAGAATATAATGCAATTCAGCTCGCAACACATGTAGGTAAGTGACACGTAAGCATGTGAGGCAAAGCTTAGCGATACGGTTGGCAAACAAAGGTAAATGCTGTATGCGTCCACTCTCAAAACAAGGTAAATGGCGTCAGATCCATTTTGTATGAGCTGCCTCAGCATATTGCAGAAGGGCGGGCATCCGGATTTCAAAATATAGCGTTTGTATTCATAACAATGTGAAAAAAACGTTCACTCAGTTCGTGCATAGCAAATATTTGTGTAAATGTTTAATTGCTAAATATATTGCATTGCAGAGCTGTTTTAAGTATCGGTATCATCTAAAACAATGTTTGTGCCGCGTGGTTGTTTGTGTAATCGAATGAGAATCGCTCAGTCGTTGTTGTTTAGAACTTTGTCTAACTTTGTTGCTTCACGTGTCTTTGCTCGCGGCGTCGAAACCTTGCCGTTTGATAATATTATGTGAAGTCCTCAAAATTAAGAACAATTATTCAGTACGTTACACACGTTGATATCCACTTGTGACAAACTGAACAAACTCTTATTTTAAACATTCATATTTATTTATTAACTAGATGTTCCCGCGGTTTTACCCGCGTTTATCGTTACTGCGCCGCCCCCGTGGATCGTAGCGTGATGTTATATAACCTATAGCCTTCCTCGATAAATAGGCTATCCAACGATGTATCCAACACTAAAAGAATTTTTCAGGTCGAACCAGTAGTAATCACGCAGAATAAACCAGGAGAAACATCGTTTGTACTATGTCTGTAATAGGTAATTATTTTGCTGCAATGTTATTTTAAAACTGCGATATCTCCTAAGATATTCATTGAAATCGAATGATGTAAACGGCAATTTTGTTTTAAATTAAATACTCGTCATATTTATTTGGATAAGGATTAATATCATGTTTATAATAATACCTTCGCAAATAATGCATTATTTTAGAACAAATTTGGTTAGCATAAAAATGCATAAAAATGGTTATAGTGAGCCAACCTTAAAAGATAGACATATGCTATTGCGAACTTTTTTTTAGAACTTTTAAAGGGAAATAATTCTGTCATACATGATTTTTGCGAAACTAACTGTTTGCGCAGCGCAGGCAGCGGAAGCTCTTAAAAGGAAAAAATACTCTCCGATTTTGAAACATTCTTCATTGGTGCTCAGCTCCTATTGGTCTTAGCGTGATGATATATAGCCTATAGCCTTTCTCGATAAATGGGCTATCTAATACTGAAAGAATTTTTCAAATAGGACCAGTAGTTCCTGAGATTAGCGCGTTCAAGCAAACAAACAAACAAACTCTTCAGCTTTATAATATTAGTATAGAAGTATAGATATGGACTTCCAGTGGTAGTTATTACGTTACTTCTACAGAACTAAATGTGAATGAATTGTTTTACTATGTAGTTTAGGTTTCTGATTATTAATCTTGTTGACTTCTTCAGATTAGCTAAATGCTTAATTAAAAAAATGGCTAGTAAGTTCACGTTAGTAATGCCATCGGTGGAGATCGAACAACGACCACTTGCAAATCTAAAGCCTTTGCTAATGGAATGTCTCTTTGTTATTTCAATTTTGTATTTCAATATTCAATAAAAATAATCTCCATATTCAATAAACATGTGCGTAATCAAAAATACCAATATAAAATCTGATATCCACCAATAACAGACGAACAAACATTGTAGCTGGCTGATAAAGTTTAGCGTCGACGTCATCGTATACAATGTCGGCGGGTACGTATAGGTACATAATGCTAGGTATGAACAGAACATGCTATAAATAATCGTTGTTCTTGTGTCCCGACAATGTGCGAGTCCCTAACAAGGGCCGAGCTTCGGCATCCCTTTGAACGAGCAACTGTCTTTGTACCAAGTTTACCACTTAATATCATACGTACTTCGTCCAACACGCTTATAATTAAAAAAAAAAATTATGAATGACTAGATTTTACGCGCTGCTTCGGTCGGGAACAGTAATTTTTCTGGACAAGGGGAACAATAACACTACTATTATTGAACTTTACTACAATTTAAGCTATTTAAATTAATTAAAACGATTTATATTTAAGTTTACACTTTTTTCCGACGTTTCGGTTGCTTTAGAAGCCATGCCATATTCACGGGGAGACAGGATACCTTTCATCTAGAGTACTAAAAGTATGTTGTTTACCTACTGTATTCCTGACAACGTATATGCGAAATGTTATAATGATCGGTCGAGTAGTCAAGGCGTGAAAGCGTAACAAACAAACTTAGATTCGCATTTATTATATTAGTTAAGATAAGTTGTGGAGATACTGGCACCTTATTTTTGTTTTACAAAGTTAGAAATAGTAAAGATGTGACTAGAAAGTTAGTGGATACTAAAATGTCTGCTATTTTAGGCAGAGTGACAAAAGTAAGAACCTTATTAAATCAAAGTGAGGTGGAAGAAGAACGGATATATGATAAACGCAATAACAAAAAGTCAGTTATATCGTTAGAACTCAAGAGCCAAGACGAAAACCTAAGAAAATGTAGGCTTTATAATTTATTTGAAAGTTTGTTGTTACTATTTGTACAGCAAAGACATTTTAGATGAACAAAATATCACGACGAAATAAATAGAAATGTAAAGGACACGTTGTCTATTCATTAAACATTTTATGGTAAGCAGTATATCCAATTCAGGTTGAACTAGACCACACTATTGGCTATTTCATAAAAACCGGAATTTACCGCCAATTTCTTATAAGAACTACTGTTATTCTTATTCTGTGTCAATGTTTGCGGCATTATATTATTATTTTATCGCCTTCAGTCTAGACTGCTGTCGATAAACTGATATAGCGACGGTGCCATCACCTACCTAGACGCTCTCACGACAATTTAAATATTAAGTTGATTTGACACGCTAACTTTCACGAATTCCCTAAGCAGCCCTATTTAAGACCTATTTTTATCTCATTAATAATAAATTACGGATCCGCTTACCGCCTACCTTACAAAGAGCGTTTAATAATAAATTCCCTTGTCCTTTTAGCGTTAAGAGGGATCCCGTAAGACCTACACTATATACCGGCAATTTGGCTTAAAGGGATCAAAAAGACAAACACTATACTAATATAAATGAGTTCTTACAGATTCAAGTTCATAGACATCATGTTTATTTTTTAATTTCTTTTCCAGGTACACAAAACAGTACATTATGTACTAGCCATCGACCACTCCCTCAAATATTTCCTGCGGTACGTAAGTTTGCCTTTGCAAATGAAAAGAAAATTATATGAAATCTAAACCTTAAGAAAAGACGTTAAATGTTTAATAAAATTAAAACCAAATCAGCTTTTTATTTGGTCCATTCTCAAAATGGACGGTATAAAGTGTGCCCATAGATTATGATGGTATAGCTAGGACTAGTACTAATTGGCAGATTTAACACGCCATCGAGAATATCATCAAATAGGTACTTGTATATGCTAAAATCGGGTTATTTGGTGGCTGGTAAGGGAAGCGATAATTTATAATTCAAAGCCTTTGAACATAACTCGATTTGGATAAACAAATATATACATTTATATTTACATAAATTCACGCACATTTCCCAAATGGATATTGATACGGGTTCGCTTTTCAAAATAGACATTAAGCATTAAGTCATTAAGATAAATGTCCGAGACAGATCCCTTACAAAAACTTTAACCGCTTTATCTTCACATATATGAAGATAAATCTATGCCTAGACGAGAAAACATTTCTAATCTTTCAGAGCGCCTTGACATTGTTTCTAAAAATAGACCATAGGAGCTTACAAACTGAAAGGCCAAAGATTTCGGGCAGCTAAGAACCGCAGTTCGTAAAGTAACTTAAAGCGCCGTATTTGATAAATAATCGGGCAAATGCAAGTTCAACTTGCGTTGTTGGTGTTTCGTACAGTGATTGATTTAGTTCACGTAAATCCTGCTTAGTTTTATTTACTTACAAAAGAAACTACTTAAAGTAATTAGGTCATTTTCAATCGATCGATAGGTACAATTGAAATAAATACGAGACTTACTTAGTCTGTTATTTATTAGAAGCACTCTGGTAGGTTAGAAAGTACATATGTTTATGGCCTGTTACATCGCAAGGTGTTGTTTGCAATAGTCCCTAAAGAGTTCTTTCGTGTACCGAGCTAAATTGAATTTCCGCTTCGAGTTTCAGTACATTTAGATAAGTGTTGGTATTATTTCGCATTCAGGAACAAATACAAGTGTATTTCAAAGCCAAATTTGAAATAGTTTTCTTTGTCTCATACTTATTTTATTGACATTTCGTGTTGTGCAAATTGCAAAAGAATGTATGTGGTATATCATTAATTTCTTAATCAATAATGTATAAGACGGAGAATGGATGGCAGAATAGTGTCGTCCGAACCTCAGCTCTTGGAGGAAATCGAGATGTTCTATGGACAGCTATACACGACTACACGACCACCTGTTTCCACTCCAGCAACAGACCCTAGAGCTGGATTAACCCGACACTATACCGAAGATATCCCGGACGTCAGCCTGCACGAGATTAGCATGGCTGAGACCACGGAAGACCTCAGCATTATGCTCAATGGCCTCTGTAGAGTCTCCCGACAAGTAGGTCTTAAAATGAACATGGACAAGACGAAAATCATTGGGAACTCTACTCTCGAAGTTGTCGACAAGTATGTACACCTGGGATAAATAATCCAGTTTGGTAGGTCCAACTTCGAGAAAGAGGTCAATCGTCGAATCCAACTCAGCTAGGCAACGTCTAATATACCGCAGTGTCTCAAGATAAAAGTCTTTGACAAGTGTTGACATATGAATCCGAGACGTGGTCGCTCACTATGGACCTTATCAGAAGGCTCAAAGTCACTCAGAGAGCGATGGAGAGAGCTATGCTCGGGATTTCCCTGCGGGATCGAAACCGAAATGAGGAAATCCGCAGGAAACCTAAAATAGCCGACATAGCTCTCCGGATAGCCAAGCTGAAGTGACACTGGGCAGGGCACATAGCACGCAGAACCGATGGCCGCTGGGGCAGAAAGGTTTTGGAGTGGCGGCCACGCACCGGAAGACGCAGCAGAGGTAGACCTCCTACAAGGTGGACCGACGACCTGGTAAAGGTCGCGGGAAGCGGTTGGATGCGGTTGGCCCAAGACCGGTCTGTGTGGAAGACCTTGGGGGAGGCCTATGTCCAGCAGTGGACGTCTTTCAGCTAAGGTGATACATCGATAGATTTCTATATGCTGCCACGCCGGGCATTGTAGTAACAAGTTATGACGTTCTTTACTATTATTTACACATACTTATTATACGTTTTAAAGTTCAGATAATTTTTTATTCATAAATTATATTATGCATAAAGTAATGAGCAGATTTGGTTGAAACTTGGTGTACTGATCAACTATGTTATGGATTAATATGCAAAAACTAGTAAATCAAATTTGAAGGCAGCAAAATAAACTATTCTATTATTCTAATGATGTAACTTTAAGCATAAGTCTGAGTAATGAATCTGATAACTGCCAACATTGGACTTGGTCAAATAATTAGGTTTTCCTACTAGAAAACTCTTCATAGCAACATAGTACTAAGATCTAAATTTGGTAGTAAAACGGAGTAGCTTATACATAAAATTATCTTTGTCTTCGGGAAGATAGGACGACCGATTCTGTTTTATGTTAGTATCCCCAAATAAAGATAAGACTGACTTATACGAAAACTATTATAAGAATTAGTAAACCACATCACGTATTATTAAAATAGCCCAAAAAGGAAAGTATCGAAGAGATCGTATTTGTTATCATTAAGGCTAAGGGTCACAGTCTATTCCACCTATGTTGTTGTGTGAAAATATGATCGGTACTAAAACGTTGGATATATTATACTTTATTAGTTAGCCATCTAAACTGCCCCTCGGTTTACCTCGGGTGACCCTTATAAATAACTTTAGGAAGACAGGCTTTAATACATTTTATGTTTTCTTTTCATTACGTTTGTACTCTATTTGCTTGCTTTGCTTGCTTTAGTATTGTACCTAGTATGTTTTTAATTAACTAGTTTCCAGTATGAGTAGGCTTTTTTATTAGTTTTACCATTTGCAAGCGATACTCAATGTAGTTTAACACCAATTACTTACATAAAGTTAAATACAGCATATAAAATAGTACTGTATTATTTTGTATGTTGTTACATGTTAGATATAATTTTTTTGGTGAATTATGAAACTTATAGGTACCTATATATTTGGTCGATAATAATATAAAGTAATTCGAACAAAATACTCAAAACCAGATGTTTTTTTTTATGAAATCTTTTTTACGCCGCTTTACGCATCTTGTCTTATAAGCTGGTACACGTTCAGGTTATATAATAACCAATTCCGTTTTAAATGAAATAATGCAGCTAAACCAAAGTTGCCAGACCTTGAGTTCTACTAAGCGATGTATAAAGTCACATTATAGAAACACAGTAATACTTCGTAATATCGTCTCAACTGCAGTAATAAACTTGATCTTCTTCGCGACACTTCATGTTTGACTATGACATCTGTAGTCAGTATTCATTTGTTTAGCATACCCAATCAGCTGTCAAAATTGACTCGAAGCAATTAGGGGTTGTGTTGCAAAAGTGATTTAAGCAAAACTTTGTTGTTTACGGCGTCGGTGGACTCCAAAATGTCATTCAACAGACGATTAATCATGAAGTATTATTCTCAAGATGCAAACAGCTCATAAATAGTTCGTTAAGGGGCTAATGCCGTAGGAAATGTGATTAAAGAAAACCGAATCGATTTTACGAAGTTTTTATGTATAATATTGAATTACCCACCGGAAGGGTTTGTAATTAAATGACTGTTATAAAGATAAAGATAACGTAGCAATAAGCCATTTTATGCGAGCATAATTGCGAAATTGTTTACATTTTTGAATAGGTACGTCAATCCAAGCAAATTAGATTTGATTAGGACTCATCTTACAGGGCAACAATATAATAGCCAATTTGAAAATTTCGGTACCCCTGACTTAATAGCTATATAAAAATGTATGTATATTTCTTTCAAATATACATGTATAATATATAATACTATCAGCCCTGTATTAAACTGTCCCAGCGTTGGCCACGGACCTCTTCTCAGTGTTAAAAGGGTTAGGCCATAGTCCACCACGTTGGCCCAGTGCGGATTGGCAGACTTCACTGATCTCTAAAAACATTATGGAGAACTCTCAGACATGCTGGTTTCCTCACGATGTTTTCCTTTACCGTTAAAGCAAGCGATATATAACTATTTAATACGCACATAACTTCGAATAGTTAAAAATGCGCGCCTTGGTATCGAACTCGAGACCTCTGCGTGGCAGTCTAACAGTTTCCACAAGGCTATCGCTGCTTAGTAATTTAAAAAATATATACTGGAGTCATAAATTTATGGCTACTATAAAGTGTTATGAGAGATAAATGAACGTTATTTATACATGCAATACAATTGATGTATTGCATGTATAAATAATGTATGCTTGTTTGTTAGGGCGGATATTTGCTGTCGCCGTCTACAATGCCTAGAGGACCCTTCCTTCTCTGTCCTTTGGGTACACGTAGATCATGGCTCTTTCAGCCAAATCTACATGTGCCTCTACCGATCCCATTCAGGAGACGCTGAGACAACTCGACTCTTCAATTACCTGAGTCAGGCGGCAGACGACGCGCAGGAGCGGTTTCCGAACGCTGAGTTGGTGTTCTTGGGAGATTTCAATGCCCACCATGAGACCTGGTTGGGTTCTCCCAAAACAGACCACGCGGGACGAACTGTCCATGCGTTCGCTCTCACGCATGACCTGTCTCAACTGGTACTCCAGCCCACCCGGATACCAGACATTGCAGGTCAGGCGCCCTCTCTGCTCGATCTGCTGCTGACGAGTAACCCGAACCGGTACAGTGTGTCGATTCGTGCTCCTCTGGGCACCTCAGACCACTGTCTGGTTTGTGCCACAGCTGTTGTTGTTACGCCCCCACGACCCGAGGAGGCAAGACGACGACTGTGGCACTACTCGTCAGCAGACTGGGATGGAATGCGGGAGTACTTCGCATCCATCCCTTGGGCTCAACGCTGCTTTGAGAACAGGGATCCATCAGGGAGCGCTGCTGCTGTCGCTGGTGAAATCATCCTCGGTATGGAATATTATATTCCATACAGTGATGTCACGAGCGGCGGCAGGAAAAGGCCCTGGTTCGGTCGTGAATGCGCTGATGCTGTTGAACGCAAACAGACAGCGTACCGCGCTTGGACCAGGGCTAGCACTCTCCACGACCCTAACGTGTATCACCTGAAGGCAGCGTTCAACCAAGCCACAAAGGTCTACAAGAGGGCATACTTAAGAGCGGATGCCCAGCGCGTCGCACGGTTCGGCAAGGAACTCATGACGCATCCTACGGGCAGTCGTAGCTATTGGCGCCTGGCCAAAACCGTGCAATCCAACTTCTGCCAGACCTTGCTGCCCCCTCTGAGATATCCGAATGGATCACTAGCTCATCGGCCGCAGGAGAAAGCAGATCTGCTTGCAAATCTCTTTGCGGCCAACTCCCAACTCGAATCGATACCTGCGGTTCGCAGCCGCCTAACATTGCCAACTGCGGCTACACCATGCCTGATATATGTATCAGGCAACGAACCGTTCGTGCGATACTGCAGTCTCTCGATGTTCGGAAAGCCAGTGGACCTGACGGCATCCCAGCTGTGGTCCTTAAAAAATGTGCAGCGGAGTTGTCTCCCACGCTTACGCGCCTATACCGGACGTCTTACGCCGCAGGCATTGTGCCTGAGGCTTGGAAGGAGGCGAACGTTCAACCGATTCCCAAAAAGGGGGACCGTTCCGAGCCAAGCAACTATCGACCCATAGCTATCACCTCGGTGCTCTCCAAGGTGTTCGAGCGGATTATAAACACCCAAATTGTCCGCTACCTGGAGGATCAATCGTTGATCAATGATCGCCAATACGGCTTTCGGTCTAAACGATCAACGGGTGATCTTCTAGCATTCGTCACGCACCTCTGGGGTGAGGCTATGGACAAGCACGGCGAGTCTTTGGCTATCAGCCTTGACATAGCCCAAGCTTTCGACAAAGTCTGGCACCGGTTTCTTCTTTCCAAGCTTCCGGCCTATGGCCTGCCCCCTCAACTGTGCACCTGGATTGCAAGCTTCCTGCAGAAGCGTCGTATTTGGGTCCTTTGCGACGGTCGCGCTTCCAAATTTATGCAGGTCAATGCAGGAGTGCCTCAGGGTTCTGTCTTATCCCCTACGCTCTTTCTTCTGCATATCAATGATATGTTGAATCTCGGCAACATACATTGTTATGCGGACGACAGTACCGTGCATGGGCGATATCTCGGACATCCTGGGGCCAAACAGGCTGTGGTTGAGGGGAAAAGGCAGAATCTTGTCGTTGAACTTGACCAGACCTTGGACCGCATCTATGAATGGGGTGCCAAGAACTTGGTCGAGTTCAACGCCAAGAAGACCTAGGCATGCGCGTTCTCAACAAAAAAGTCTCCGTTCCTTCCCCTCCCTTCTCTGAAGAACACTCCACTGGTGATACGTGACAGCCTGTCCATCTTAGGTATGGATCTTTGCCGCTCCCTTAATCAGAAAACCTATATCGAGAGCGTCATTAAGCAAGCTTCGCGAAAACTCGAAGTTCTGAACAGGGTGAGGCGGTTCTTCACGCCTGGGCAACTGTGCCTTTTGTATAAGGCACAAGTGCGCCCTTGCGTGGAGTACTGTTCTCATCTTTGGGATGGCTCCGCGCAGTACTTGCTGGACGCTCTCGACCGGTTACAGCGGCGGGCTGTCCGTATCATCGGAGATCTAGAGGTCATAAGTTCACTGGAACCTCTGTAACTCCGTAGGGACATTGCCTCATTGGCATGTTTCTACAGAATATACCACGGGGAGTGCTCTGAAGAGTTATTCCACCTTATCCCGCCCTCCCCTTTCCTATCCAGAACAACGCGTGCTGGGCTCAGATGCCATCCTTACACGGTAGAGTCGATTAGAGCGCGTACCAAAAACTTTGGGTCCTCATACCTCTGCCGAACGACGAAGGCATGGAATTCTCTGCCAAGGCACGTGTTTCCTTCTTCCTTCAATCCTGGGTTCTTTAAGCGGGGCGTGAAAAAGCATCTTCTCAAGCCGTCAAAGTAGAGACCTCAACATCGCCTCGGCTACTGTGAGGGCGATGTGGAGGCCACTGCTCTTAGACCACACGACTGCTTACCATCAGGTGGAGTGTGGTCATTTTGACAAGCAAAAAAAAACAAAAAAACAAATTTATACTCGATATCAGCACATTACTGCCGAAAGCACATAACAAACTTTCTAAATGTCATATTGTTAACTAAACAGTATTAACATCATCATTTGTCAATTAATGCCTCTATTATGTATTACAACGTAATCCTTTACATTGTTCATTAATGTATGTACTATAAATGGCCCTGTAAAACAAACAACACATTTTCTAAATTTCGGGTAATAAATACACTTTACACAGAATTTATAACGTTTGTGTTTAAAACACTATTATTACATTATTTTGACTATTAAACTATTACTGAGAAACCTACCACTATTTAAATTATTAAACCAACTACATATTTTGACCAATTATATACATTTAGTATAAAATAGTTCAATTTTAATATATAACATTCGCGTAAACCTAAAACAAAATGATGTAACATAGATTGCTTCTGTTAATACAATAGGTTTATAACAAATATGCCATAATTATGTATTATACCAAACTATCCAGATCTAGATTTATTAACTCTGAGATATACATATTATATTATATGTCGGCGAGAGCGATAGCTCAGCGATAGTACTGTCTCCATCTTGAATAGATGGTACAGGGTCCATTGCGTAGGTGGCGAAGAATAATAATCAACGTACACTCCGTATAACCTCACTTTATTCTCTTTAAACACAATTTAAAGTCAAACAAGGTAAACTGACAGTTTCATTTTGGAGAAGTGACATGCCGCCATTACAATAACAAGTGACCTCACGGTGTTTACTCCTTCCCTAGTACTATGATAATCAAATGAGCAACTTAATATTAAACGATATCGCTTTCCACGACATATACATATATGTAACGGTATGTGTGATTAATTGAAAATTGTTATTAATTATCTGTCATTATTAATAATTATCTCATGATTTGGTAAATCCTAATCCTAATCCTAACTAATATTATAAAAACGAAAATGAGTTTGTTTGTTTGTTACCTTTTCACGCCTAAACCACTGAACCGATCATCCTGAAATTTTGCATATACGTTGTCAGGTGTACCTTTCATCCCGAAAAAAATTACTGTTCCCGAGGAAAACAACAATAACGTTCTTATGATAATAGATGGCGCCACATGTCTTTCGAATCATAATTTAATTATATTATTACAAGCAGAGTACGACCCGAACTGATAGTCAAATTCTAAATTAACGCGAGTGAAGCCGCGGGCAATTGCAAGTGTGAATATAAAATTGAAATTCATCACTTTTACCACTTGTTATTAATAATTCACTCCTCTCGTCGGTAAAAGTAATAATATAAGTCTCGAAGTTAGTTGTCCAGTAGGTATTTATTTATAATACCATAGGTCCTTTCAAATACTAAAATAAACTTACATGCAAATCGTTTTTTGGTTTTGCTTAAATCAAACAAAAACAAATAAAATAAAAATTATACAATCATAGACTCCGTAAAATTGGTCTACTCCACTATGATCATCTGGGTGATATCACCTGAGTCATCATAGGCGACTCATTAGTGTTCTTTGATCACCCGCGAATATAAACATCCGGGTGTTTATAGGCGACCCCGATAAAATTATAAAAATGTTTATTATATCATTATACTATAAGTTTTAATATGTACATATAATCACAATTCTTTAAAAATGACTTATTCCTAAAATATTATAAAACAAAGAAAAAGAAAACTAAAACCCTCTAATAGGCGTCATAAAATTCCTCCGCATCACAGTCGACCGGTAGTGTGCCCAGAAGACTGGCAGCATTGCCACGTTGAATGGCAATGCTTATTCTTTCTGCAAAATAAAGCCCAGCCCTCTGGTCACGGGAAGCGTCGACTAACCTTTTTGCTATGTCTCTATAGAGCGCACGAGCACTGGGACCCCATGACCCTAGCGTTTCGACCCCAAACGGCTCAAAAACATAATCCCCTACCAGGTTTTTGTATTTGCGCCGTTTGAGAGTCTCCGCAGATGCAGCAGCAGCACCAGCACAACCCGCCGTGCTGGGAAGATGTGATGGCGCAAGGGTGTCGACACACGTTGCGTCCCACACCAAGGGCCTACCCATCTTCCAAGGCATCAATGACATACCGTCCGGTCTCTTCCCATCGTCACGTGCCAAGCCATTAGGTTCGAGATGAGCTGGCACGCCGGCGGTGACAAGAGCACGACGGATAATGTCGTTAAGATTGGCGTGCCGCGAAAAACGACCGGCACTCCTGCTACATGATAGGCCATGGTGGCCAAGGCCATCGACAGCTTCCCCACAGTGACATCGATGCGGAGAAACACATGGAGCACCTAAACGAAGGCAAGAAGCGATGCGGAACGTTGTATCGTCCAACATAGTGCCTATGTTGGACGAAGGGAGTGCTTGGAGCCAAAGACCCGATTCCCACTCCCCCACAGCCAATAAACGGGCACGCTCAGCAACATTAAGAGATGTGTTTATGAGATGTTCTCTCACCATGTTGCAGAGCGGCCCATCCCACCGACTCTGAGAGAATAGATCGGATGGCAAATCAGAGCTTGGACAGATCATTTTCCAAGCGTTTACTGCGTCGGACTTGCACGACACTTCAGAATTAACCAGTGTGGGAGCTAAAATTTTCCTGGTCAATTCTTCAGTGCAGTGGACCGAAGACAGGAACGCCGGTAAACTGAACACACCAACAAACTGAAAACACCCAAGCGAACTGGTAGGGTTGCCTGGAGCCACACTCGGTCTTTCATGGCCAAATTTAAAATTTTACTAAGTGTATGCCGAATAGTATCGTCGATTTTTTCCAAAAGTATTAAATGCTTCCAAAATTGAGAGGATCGGAGGGCATGTGTGAATTTAGGAACGAAGAGGCAATAACGAATGATTGTATAAGCAGAATGAATATTAATTTTGAGTAGTCGGTCTGAAACTTCACAAAAATTTTGGATCTTTTCATCTATAAACGACTCGAATGCCTCCTCCAATACAGGAGACCCAAGAAGGCGAAAAGAATCTTTTTCAATAATTTTGATGTTTGGAGCCAAAGAATTGAATTTTGATAGGGCCCAAGACTTATCTATTTTATCGTTAATAAAAATTTCACATTTGTTTGAATTTAGTTCTAAACCAATCGAATTAAATTTATTTTTTAAAAGTTTCAAATCTTGTAAAACCGTTTCTATGTCACCTCCTAGGGTCCCATCATCTAGGTACCAGATGTTAAATTTTGAATTTAGTTGTTCAATAATTGGGTGAATGGCTAGACTAAAAATGACCGGTCCAAGAGGGTCACCTTGTTGACACCCAACTGCAGATTCTAAATGGTTGTCTTTATAAATTAATTTTGATGGGTGTCTATAACACTGCCACAAAAAATTAAAAATTTTGGGGGTTTCCAATTTAGCTTGCGTCAGCAAGGTGTCCCTGTTCACAGAATTGAAGGCGTTCTTCAAGTCAACCTTTAAGATGACCTCAGCTTCGCCACAGCCAAGGTACGTGGAGAGAGCGTGAATGGCAGCCTCACAGCCCCCCTTCGAACCAAAACCAAGCTGGACTGGTTGAAATTTCTCTGCGAGGGGGGCACTGTAGTACTTACAACAATAGCTTGGCTGCCAAACGACGATAGGTACACCCCACGGCAATGGGACGAATGCCACCATCTTTCTTACGTAGGGCGCATAAATTTGCCCCGTATAAAATATCGATGATGTCATTCACCACACCGCCGGAGAGCATTAAGTTGGTTAAAGCCGTCAGCTCCTTCAAAAGTGAATCACCAGCTTCCCCGGCGCTGGAACACAAAAGATCTTTTAAATGTTGCGGTGCCAAGCCGTCGAGGCCGCCAGCAGATCCACTTCGAAAGGAGCAAACGGCTGTAAATACTTCCTTGGCTGTCACCTTGAGACAATCCATGTCAGCATCAGGTGCGTCTGGGAAGGAGAGACCATCAGTGGGCGCTGGATGCTTGCTCTGCAGACCCGCAAGTGTTTCTGCAGAGCAAGGCGCCACCACATCGCTACTAAACAATAACCTAGATGCACCCCTAATGTCACCTTCCCTTAATTTGGATTCTACATATTGGTACAATGATTTGCTATTGTAGGAGGTGGTGTCTTTTGGTTCTAAATGGTTATAACTAAAACTGCAATTATCTTTAATTTGTGCTGTTAATGATTTTTGTGTATTCTGAACTTTTTTAACATGTAGAATCCTATAAGGAAAGGTAAGTAATTGTTCCCAAGCTGTTTTAGAGTTCTCTCGAACGACAAGACCTATACAGTGAGCCAAGTTTTGGGCCACTGAAGGTCTCGCGCCTCGAGGAACTCTTTTTAAAATCGGAATGGAATTTTTCAAGCGTCCTAAATATTGCCAAAAGGGAAATTGGGGGTTTAAAGATGAGGGATTACTTAGTAAAAAATTGCTGGGACTAGAGGGTACATTTTGGTTTTTATGAACTTTACCAAAATGCACTCTCAAGCCCCGCTCACCTTTAAAAAAACGAGCCTGCGAACAATTAGGGCAGCGTACCAGATTCGTTAGGGATGTGGCAGGTTGACCGGCACTCACTTCCACATCACTTTTGTTGCCTAAGTCTTGCAACATAAATAAACTAAATTTTAACTTACTGTAAATATTTACAATATATTATAAACGAAATAAGAAAATAAACCTATTAAAAATCTATGTGATGCCTGTCACATTGACTGTTGCCTCGTTTATAACGTCTCGGGCTGCCGACTGCATGGCGACGGGGCGTCGCCAAGGTGCCGGCGTCGCGTCCCGTCAAGGCTTAAAGCAGTCTCCGCCACCTCCTCACTGACCACCTCGCAGCCAGCAGCGAAGTGTTTTGTCCGCAAACCGCGGCAAAGAGTGCCGATTGTTGTTATTTAATTATTTTCTCTTAGGGCTGCTATCCCTTAACCACTTTGGTTTTTGCAGCGAAAGTCAAAAGTAATGTTTTATTTAGTTTATCATACGGATCGTTGTTGCGTTGCGGCGAAATATATTCGTAGTTCGAATTTGGCACTGTTTTTACACTAAATCACTTTTGGTGGTTTATTCATTGAGTCACTTATCAGTTCACTGGAATAACATTCTTACTAAATAGTCTATCGCTTATTGATCACGGTTTATCGTATTTTAGACGCCAAGATATGAATAATATTTTTATTTAAGAAATAAATACGTAGTCCGATGTTGACAGTTGACATGTTGCGTTGTTCATACACATTCAACCATACCAAAATTATTATTTTGGTATCCTAAAATCACCTTTAAACAAATATTACTAATACAAACTTAAAAAATTTAAAAATTTCTACATTTACTAACATCATTATCGTTAACACCCCAAATCAGAGCAATCCGACTCGTGGTTATTTTTTTTATAACCACCCAGTTACTAAAGTGTATTGAAATATTTTTAAATTTTTAAAAGTTGCATTATTGATATTTATTTGATGGTGATTTTAGGATACTAATTTGTATCCTCTGATGCTCGATCGAACAGAAAGACGCTTAACGTACCTACGTTATTTTTGAAAATTTATTACATTTATCGGTGCTGAGGTTAAATTATTAATAATCACTGATAATTAATTTCTTACTTTTACCTCGCCTTTCGGTAATTATTAATAATGATAGACAATTATTAATAGTGTTCAATTAATCACACTTACCGTAACATATATATATATATATATATATATATATATATATATATATATATAAACCTGTGAGTTAATCGTGGAGAAAAAATTGTAAGCGAAAGTGACACCTTGCAAAGTCGGTCATCTCTGAGTGCCGAGTCAGAGGTCTTGAGTCCGGACACAATCACGTGCCTCTGATTTGTCGTAATCACGTGCGTGTTGGTATTTAATTGTCACTACCATTTCCGGCAAAGAAAAATGTTGCGCGAATACCTGTATACATGAGAGTTGTCCTAATTATTTCAGAAGCTCTGTATTAATTAGCTGCTAACCCATAATTGCATAGTAATAACATTTACTCCAATTTTATAATCTTATAAAAATGTAGTAGTTTAAATTAAAAAGAGAATTTAATACATTAATTTTTTACTACTAGGTTTTTCCCGTGGCTTTGCTCGCGTTTTCTGGAATAAAAGTATAACATACCCTATATTCTTTTCTATACCCCGAACAACGTGTATCCAAAATTTCATGATGTTTGCTCAAAAAGTTAAGACGTGAGAACGTAACAAACATACTCACATTAACGATATAATACTATAGTTAGGATAGTTTTGAATAAGCTGTTTAGTTTAAACTTTAATTCCGTTCTCATTCCAAATTACATTTCAAACAATACATGATGGTTTATGACATCTCATAAAAAGAAATACAGCTCTTCCTTGGCACTCACTGCACTAGCTTGCAGGCGACAAGACCAGACTATAACTGAGTTATGAACCTGAATCTTTTGCCAAAAATATAGGAGAATGCATCAGTGTAGAGAATAAATCGTTTAAAATTTTTATACGTTTGTTTTATAGGTCTATAATCAGTTGGAATCAACCCTTCGACCGCACAAAGTGTTGCTCCGCTTGTATATGGCCGCTATCCTCATCTATCTTCAAGGGTGACCGCTTAAGAATGGACAGGACAAAGAGCCTGCCGTTACTACGCGCCTTGAAATTGCAACTTGCTCGACAAAGGACTTTGCTGTCTCATGTCTATTCAATTACTGTAAAGGTCAACAAACAACATTATCTATACCTCATGGCTATATAAGACGATATTATTATTCCAGTTATCGCCTTCGACAAAATTCTAAAGAAAGTTCACCACATTCCAATATTAATTAAAACATTAATGAAACGTCAGAGTACCAATAGGTACAGTATATTGTCTACGAAACATCTATTGGAAATGTATTGAAATAGCTGCTACAAATGCTGAGTGACGTTTCTGTGGACGAGTGAGTGCGTTATGTTACTCAGTATGTATGACTTTCGGAAATCTTTCAGAGCTGTGGCATAATGCCCTTAAGTTTTTCGACAAAAAGGGTATTCGATGTGGGCCGATGAAATCTTTGAAAGCAGTTGAAAGGCAAACGCTGAAAAAAGCTTTTTTACCGTCGGTTCGTGACGAGCAGTGCGCGCTCACGGACGCGATTGATTCAGCGGCGAATGGTTCAATAATTCAGCAGGATGACCGACGCTGTACATGTCGTATGTTCCGCGCGGGAACAAGCCGCAATATTGACAGGGCTGTCAGCCAACTCATCCGAAAATAACAGATAAATAAAACACAAGGGTTGTCAACTTTGCCAGTATTTTACGTTTCCTAAGAAGTTTCGTGGTTGTATGTGGGTCGCAAGCGTGGGATGTAACCAAAAGGCAACATTTTCCTCTATGAATACTTTTATAATATATGAATTTTTCCCGGTAAGGGTATAATAAGCCACGTTTCGACTTTTCGTTGTTGTTTAAATATTAATTGGTTATCTGGTCGATGCATAACATTTACTTTATTATTTACAAATGTTAGTACATAATGTAAAGATAAATATAGTTTGGTAAGTACACCTTTATGTTGGAATCCTGTCCTGGCACTGTCACTTACATCCATTCTACGTACCCTCTCCGCATAATTGAAATACTGAACATTGCCTTTTTACATTCTTGTGAGTTCGACTACATCTTCGCTCTACAAAGGTACGATTTGATGTCACACTATTTATTGGATATATGCTATGAAGGTTTATAAATAAAAATTTGAATTTTGCCAGTAATACTGCATGTGTCGAATCTATATATTAATATGTGAAGCAAAAACTTTGTACCCCTTTTTACGAAAATTGCGCAGACGGAGGAGTATGAAATTTGGCACTGTTAAAGTTTATATGGGGAAGGAGGGGCGAATCCTAATATTTTTATAAAATATGCATTAGAAATATATTAAATTAATGAAAAAACACTACACGCACACAACCATGCATTTGACACACGCAGTCGAAGCGCGAAACTATAGTTACATATATCAATATAAAATGACAATATATCAGCAATATCATTCTGTCTATAGTCAGTATGGCAAATTTGCTGTCTTTTATACATACTTGCGAGATTTTAATCGTCTTTATCTTTCAAAATCATAGCAGATGCTAATTTTTATAGCAGTAATAGTAAAAAAATTGCGGATTTATTTAAAAATATACAGAATAATTAGTAGGATTTTATTTCGTAAAATACTTTTACTATTACATATTTATCACTCTGTAATTAATTGATTTTGCTGACAGTACCTTGTAATATAGTTAAACACTAATATTATATAAAAATACTTTGTATTTTGTTTACGTTTAGAGCTTTGTTAGGTACTACGTTATTACGTCACATGCTTCCATGAAAACCAAGATAAGCGACAACTCGTAGCTTACACATACACGTAAAATTCGGGTTTTCAAGCAACTAGCTCTGAAAATGACGCTTCAACCCACTTTATACTTATCCCTGTAATAACGATAATTATGGTATAATTTATTGTAACTGACACCAAAATTACAACGTAGCCAGATTTACGCAAAAGGTTTATCACAACCCTGACCGCTTTTTTATCCACGACACCACATCACAAAATTTTATTTCTTTGTGCTTTTTGTATCATAATTATTTTAAAATACTCTTTTCATATTTATTGTAAACATAAATTGGAAAACCGTTGGACTGCCACTCAGAGGTCACAAGTTCGAACCCTAGGCGCGCATCTCTGACTTTTCGAAGTTATATGCGTATTAAATAGTTAATTACCGCTTACTTTAACGCTGAAGGAAAACATCGTGAGGAAACCTGCATGTCTGAGAGTTCTCCATAATGTCCTCGAAGATATCTGAAGTCTGCCAACCCTCACTAGGCCAGCGTGGTGGACTATGGCCTAACCCTATTCATATTGAGAAGAGGCCCGTGCCCAGCAGTGGGACAGTTTAATACAGAGCTGATATTATTATTTATTTTATAAACATGCATGTTTTCATAGTTGCTTTTACTTAATGTAAACATGTTATGTTAAAAGAAAACTGAGTTCGTTATTTTTTGTCATATGAAGAATGAAATCATTAACTATTTATAGTAGGCAGTGCAAGTCATCTCAAGCGAAGATGTTGGATGTTTTCCAAGAACCGGAGAAATCTAATCGAGATAAAATGGTATATAATAATGCCGAAATAGAATACACTCATAAGTTATAAATAAATTTATATGGTATGTTCACAGCGTAATGATTAAATAAAACGGTTTATGACATTCAGCCAGAGAGAGAACCCAAAGGTCTATTAGTAAGGCATTGGATGGACGTACGAAAGATCTGCCCATTACATTTTTCTCATCACTGACAATAACATTTAACTTAGCTGGACAGGTTAAACAGAATGCTAGTAATATATAACTCAAATATTTTGTATAAACGAGTGTCGTTTTATTTTGAATATTCTAAGCTACAAAGCTGTTATATTTTAATAAAATAAATGATATTATTATATATTATAAGTAATATATTTACTTCAAACTCAAACGGCTAAGTTGTTTATAAATTAAAATATTTTTTCGCGAAAAAGTAATTATCATCGTTCCAAAAAAAAAAAACAAATGAACGAGAACTACCAACTCAATATAAATGTGGTTACATTCAAATTGCCATAGACTAACAATAGTACGAAGCCAAAACGATTCGTCTCCAATAGTGTTCACAAATAATGTGATTTCAGCCGTCGGATAGAGACAGGCTTACTTTGACGATTGACTGTTATATCCGACTGACATTTTACGAAGATTGAAAACCGGGAAACACAAAAGATATGTATATGGAGTCAATTTAAATTGGTTTAGAGTTAACAGATATTCTAAAAATAATTTTAAACACAGATCGCGGTTTCGTAGAAGCCTAGACGGCTAATGTGATATACATTCGTCCCATTAGCAAAGTTTATTTTCACTAATGGTGGCACCAATTTGCGCCAGAGACGTAATTAGGCAGCCGGAAGCCGCGTCACTGAATACGTCCGACGTCAAGATATCATCTATCATTTATTCGTGAAAAAACCCTCACGAATTTTACCGGGATGCCGCTACGTTTTTAGTATTTTAGGAGCGTTATCTGAATTACTAAGTTTGGTTTTTACTATTTTCTACTACCGGGTATTTTGCTTTTATATGCTAATTTTGTGGCTAAGTATAACTTATGTAGCTACATTAGGCTATGTCCAGACTTTTACGGTTTCACCAATCGGTTTGTTCATACGGTTTAAGTGACGTAAAAGTGTCGCACTTCTATAAAACCAAATGTAGAGCTAATGTTATTTCCTATACAGTAAGCTGTATCAGCAAGTATGTTAGTAAGTCACGATGTATCTGTTATCTGTTTATAGTCCATAGGTAAGTGGCAATCTATAGTCTCTGCCTATTCGTCTAGGAAATAACCTATTGTTTCGTAGAGGGATAGGCAAAGACTACAAATTGCCACATACTACGACCGTAGCATTATGATTATTTCTATTCGGTTGATGACCCTGCAAAATCATTGACATACCTTGGCACGGCCTAAGTTGTAGATTATTTCTTTATCTTATCCTGTAGCTAAACAGTTTAATCGATTGTAATAAATGACGTATCGTAAATATGTCTTAACCTGAAACCGAACCGTGCAAACCGAATCGATTACGACACGTGCAAAGTTGGCGATTACTAGGCGCTCCATTAGCGATAGATCGAATGCTCGCGTATGCCGTGAGCACCATCGCTGCAGGCGACATCATCATATTTTCGTGGTTTGTGCTCTGACTTTTTCTTAAGAGCAATATATGTAGAAAATATACATTGTTGTTTATGGAGGACATCGCACTGTGAGTTCAAGATTACAATTTTTGTAAAGTCTCCGTCAGACTTACTTTTGTGTAGCAAAAGTGTACCAATCTAATACTTGTAAAAATTGTATTCCACGAAGTCGGATTTTTTAGTATTATTAAATTTATTGAAATTATTTTTATTAAATTAGCGCACACTTCTGAATGGATTTGAATGAAACTTGGTAGACTGATAGACAAAGTGTTGGATTAACATAGGACATTTTATGGCGGTATATTTTCCCATGAAATTCATGTTTGTATAACTTTTTAACTACAATTCAGCGACCTCTTGTAAATTTATAAAAAACTATATTTAAAATTAAGAAATATAGGCTTAAGCGTTATCTTTAATCGCGTAGCTATTGTAACAAAACGATAATTCCTATTACAATTTCAATTTCCTTTCCTAAATCATAGTGTTAAACGGTTATAAATGCGGAATTTATCGTCAGGTGGCGCTCGGGTCACCCACACATGTTTCTCTTCGATCCCTTTCAAACAAAGGAGCTACCTTACCTCAACTACTCTCGTGTCGGGATTGCTAAGTATCGCCCATCTATTTACAACAGAATGTAAACTATATAGATACCTAAAGCGAATGATGAAAACAAATAAAATATTATTCATTCTTTTTTTATTATCAACTAGCTTTTTTCCGCGGCTTCACTCGCGTAATAGTAGGTTAAGCTAAGTAAAGTTATGTTAGTAATCGGGCACGCCACGATCGTGGCGGTAAGTCCCGTGTTTGAGGAGTGGCTGGAGAGGCGGCATGGCGCCCTCACCTTCCGGCTGACACAGGTAATGACTGGTCACGGTTGTTTTGGCCAGTTCCTGTGTCGCATAGGCCGGCATGAGACGCCCGGTTGTCACCACTGCGGCGACTGCCGCGACGTTGTTGAGGACACGGCACTGCACACTTTGGCGGATTGCCCCGCCTAGGCATCGTAGCACCGTAAGTTGATCGCGGCAGTCGGATTGGTTGCCCTCTCGCTCCCGGCCGTAGTTCAAACTATGGTCCGGAGTGAGAGATTGTGGAACGCCGTCGCCTCCTTCTCTGTGAGGAAGTGATTTCCATCAAGGAGGCGGTGGAGCGGAAGAGCGAGCGCTTAAAGCCTCTCCCCAACCGCAGAGCCGGGCGCCTGAGGGCGCAAGACGACCTTCATCCACCCCCTGAGGTTTGACCTGGGGGTGGTGGGCTTCGTGGGCCTGCCCGTCATCCGATCAGCACCAGGTCCGAGAGGCGGCGTGACCCTACTGTCTCCCCCCTAGGTATGTGAATGCCTATAGGCTAGGTCTCTTCGTGTAGTAGCCTGCCGTTTCATACCACGGGCCAAAACCTCGGCGGGGTTGCGACCGTATGTGCAAATGATTCGCGCGGCCTCATCGATAGCGGTTTTGTCGTGGAACACCGGTGGTAGGTTTAGTCGGTATTCCGGGAGGTCCATTATCATTTCAACATCTTTCTTTTACCCTGGCGAGTCCGACATAACCCCTCCGCCCGACCCCGCGGAGGGGTATGCGTCAATGCATTCCACCATGTAAAAAAAAGAATAAAAAAATGTTAGTAATAGTAATTTTTTAAATAGTTGCTCGGTGATAACATAGCTTTCTAATGGTGAAAGATTTTTTAAAATCGGTAGTGTCGTTTTTGTTTTAAAACGTAACAAACAAACAAACATGTATAAATGTTAAATGTTTTTTGTAGACCCTTACTTTATTAACAATAGAATAACAATGTAATATTAGAAACAGCCTGAAATACAGGTTTCTGACCTAGTTCAGGTAATAAAATGTAAAAACAGACTTTATAAACAAGACTTTTTGTGTCCAATTTTTAAATTGTAAAATGTTTTCCTTTAGATTAAATATAGTTTTAATGTGAATTTACAATAAGTAGCCTGTAATGTGTTTTGTAAAGACTTTTATTTATTTAATGAATAAAAAATGTATTATTATTATTATAGACAAAAATTTAAATCTTTCGTCTTTATAATATTAGTATAGACTAGCTGTGCCCACGGCTTTTTTCCTGCCTTGGAACTATGCCTTTTTCAATATCCCATGTATGCGAAATTTCATGATGATGGGTCGAGAAGTTAAGACATAAAAGCGTAACAAACAACAAACAAACCATACTCGCATTTGTAACATTAGTTAGGATTAAATGAGATTGTAGTCACGTTAAGTAGTTACCTCGCCAATATCAGTTTCTCTCATCTAGGACTGTGAGTTCTATCCCCAAACTGAACAAAAATTTGCATGATCTACTAATAACTGCATCAGCTGTTCAGCATACTATTGTTCTGAATCAACCACAAAAAATATATATTGATTAAGTCCACTGGGATACGACTCCCGCACTAGGAAATAATTCCTAAATTACTACGAGTGCAGGCGTTGTTTTTTAAAACGTAAAAAATATAGTCCGCGTCGGTAGTCCACTGGCACAAGTTTATTATATTTTTATACAAACGTTGGGGAAAAGTAACCGACTTTAAATATGTATTATATAGCTATATAATGTGAGCTACCTATAGCTAACACAAACAAATATATTGAAATTAAACTATTTTATACGGATTTTATAGTTGATTATTTATTAAGTATACTACTTTATATAGTATTATTGGCATGATATTGTAAATTTAGATATAAATTTAATATTAAGTAGTAAAAAAGTTGTGAAATAAAAAACAAACCATGTGTGTTAATTTAATTATATAACAATTGGCAGTAGTTTAGTACAAACTTCCATATTATTTCATATGCAACGTTGGATGTCATTGTTACGCTTAATCAAAATATCGCAATAGCCCATATTGATGGCTTTTATCGTGAATTTATAATGCTCACAATATAATACATACTATTGCAATAATTTATCGCCGAATATTGTCAAAATAATAAATACCTAGTAAAATATAATGTATGCGTCCAACAGAACAAAAACAATTTAAAGAGTAGGTACTATTAAATTTTTCTCTGAAAGTTATATTTCCCTGCTACGCTCCGATTGCGAAATCCAGTAACTGGTTGCGGCTTATCATTGAATTTATGATTTTTCTACCTCTATAAAAATGCTCTAAGAAGAAATTTATTTCAATACCTAACAATAACTTGGTCATTTTTCACGAAGACTGCAACAGTTCAGTGTAATGTTGCGCGCAGTTCTGCTATTCAATTTAGTATTATGTCCAATTGTGATACCGAAAATAAGATTTAAAGAGAAAGATAAGTCTGAGTCCGATGAGCTAGGGAGTTCTTTTATAACGTCGTTGAGAGATGACAAGAATTTAGACCTTTCTATGGACGAGGAGTATGAGGATCTGCGCGCCGAACTCCTAGCGTACCACACGGCACTAGCATCCCTTACGGGGCCGCGGGCTGATGAAGCCGGTGGTGAAGGTGCCGATGGTGAGGCATTCGGTGACAACCTTAATGCTCGTAGTGAGTACTTACATCTGATTTTTCTTTCGCCTATTAGCAATATCGTTTACGTTACAAAGACGCAAGTACAGGGACGCGCTTATTATACCAGTGGAGATATATTAACCTAATGTTATAATGTGTTGGTGCAATTATAATTTCTTTATTTCTTATTTTTACTATATACAGTGTGTCCGGTCATGGACTAGCGATATTCTAAATACTTATATAACAACTATTTTAATACACAAATACACTCTTCATTTGAGTCCAATCCACTTCCTCGCTATGTGGCAGCCATTTTATTTTTTCGTTGAAAAATTCTCTATGTGTATACAAAATAAATCATATCTCCCAAAGTTTTGATCATATTGAGAATTATTCTACTAATTCAGATGGTAACAATACTGTCTACCGTCTACAATACAAAACAATGTGTTCACATGTCCATAATTTTTGAAAATATATGAATCAGAAAATTATGTAAATTAACAAATTATTGTAAATTACTGCAAAAACACCCCCCATAAGCCTTTTCATTTTTATACTAATGCGACAGATGTTGAGCCAAGCTACATTACAACATTAAATTTACAACTGTGTGTCTATTACTTTAAAAGTTATTTTCGTTTGAACATAGCGTATGCGCAAGCACAAAAGGTCTTTGTCGGAACTCTAAACAGAAAAACACTTAACATTCATATTAGATTTTATTTAATGGGTTTACAATATTTAATAGCTAGCTGCAGCAGTTGCTCAAAGTCACCAGCTGAAGCTTGTAGACACGCTACGGTTCTCTGTGCCACCTTTTTTTTTTACGTGGTGGAATGCATTGACCCATACCCCTCCGCGGGGGCGGAGGCGATCATCAACTCAGGTGGCACAGCCCAGGTTGCTATTCACTCCATACATAGACAATACCGACCAAAGATCATTCCTCACCACTTTATCATAAGCCTTTTCCAGATCCACGAATGCGAAATAGACCTTTTGACCTTTGGCCAAAACTTTATTGGCTATGCTCCGTAAGGAAAAGACCTGATCCGTACATCCCATACCCTTTCGAAATCCCGTTTGTGCATCCCATATTTTCTCGTCGGTTACTTTCACAATCCTTTCAATTAACACTTTCGCATACGATTTACCGACGACGCTGAGCAAGCTAATGCCTCTATAGCTTTTGCAATCTGGCTGTGAGTCTTTTCCCTTGTATAAAGGTACTATGACGGCCTTCCACCAATCACTTGGCACACGACCGGTATTCCAGCACAAGTTATAAAGGCGGCACAACTGAGTTGGTATGAGACCCTGTCCAGCTGTCAGCATTTCGACTGTAATCCTATCACACCCACCAGCCTTTCCTGATTTCATGCTTTTCAATGCTTTCATTATTTCATCCATACTAATAGGGCTAATATATATAATAATTATTATTATCATTATCATTCATTTCGAAACTTTGCCCTTGCTATTCCTCTCTTTCAAATAAACTTTCAAAGCATTCCTTCCATCTCTTCCGTACGTTCTTTTCTTCATTCAGTAAACTTCCATTCTTATCTCTGATTGATTTCAACTCTGTGGTTACGGTTTTACCTCGAACCGAGCGAATGGATTTCCAGAAGAACTTTGCATTAGTCCGAAAATCTTCAGATAATCTTCTATCAAACTCGTCTTTCAATTCCTCTTTTTTCCTTTTAATTACATCTTTCACTACCTTATTCATTCTTATAAACTATGATTATAATTTATGCAATATCGAATAAATATTTATATAATTATGAATAATTATAATAACAGGCTTAAAAGTTATATCTCTCATTACTGTTTCTCAATCAGATCCTTCATGAAACAGAAAAATACTGCTGTTTGTTTTGAGCTACGAGAACTCAGTCAATTCGTAGGGAAATATATTATTATTTATAAATAACTACCTACCTGTTAAAATGCTCCGTGTGTCATACCCCGAATAACTATATACTTAGCTTACCTCAGAGCTCGATTGTCCGTTCCTAATATACTTTAATACCGAAATACTTAAAAGCTCCATTTCATTAAAATAGCTTCGGTACTTTGAAAGTAATAACAATGTTTATAGGAAAAGGCAACGCAGAATCTATGTTTATTTGCGACAATACTTTGATACGAACAGAATTCGGAGCATGATCGTAAAAACGTTATGTCGAGACATTAGTTAATGAACGTTTTTCCCAGGATCGATGAAAACGACCCCGTGTTGGAAACTTGGTGGCATTTGCGTCCAAAAGACTCTGTGCAAGGACACGCGATTCTTGACCGAAGTGCCTGGCTGTAAAAGTAACTTTGAAGTGTGCTGTTTCACATGGAACACGTTCCAAACCAAAGATTTAAGGGACAAAGGCATCGGTAACAACGCCTTCCCTTGGTCAAAATTACAGCAGATTGGGGGCAAAGGACTGATCGCACCTAACGACCAGGATGAAAGCAAAATTAGTCTGGAAAGTAACCTACCCGTGTATAATATTCCCGTCCTATACCCTAGTATCCCAGGGAAAAAGAAAAAGAAGCATCACCATAGTACTAAACATGAGGCACCTATACTGGTGATAGTAAAGCCAAACAAAACATGACGCATTAAAAATAAAGTTGTTAAATTATTTGATTTCACGCTATGTCAATCTTGTTCTGTATTATAGTAAAACTGCTCAAGCAAAACATTACGTGACTTATCGCTAGTAGCTTCATAATAATTAAAAAGTTGATCGAATGTATTTTTTTATTTCAATGTACGTAATCATGTAATCTTGGAACAATGCTTCTGTTGATTGAAGTCGCGATGATGTTACTCGTATCAAATGTACTGGGGCATAAGCAAATAGCACATTCACATTACGGACAGCCAATAAATGGAAAGCATTTACGTACGTTTGAAGTCAACAGAGCACCGCTGCGATCATACAAGGATGTGTTTATGCCAGGCCATGGAGGGAAACCAACGCTCGGTTAGTTGAGTTTTATTTTATTGTAACCTACCATCAAAATCATCACACTGTCTGGAAATTACAAGTAATACTACCGATAAAGCATATGGTGTCAATATCCACATGCCATTTTCCCTCTTATATTAAGAAAAATATATAACTTTTGTTTGCATATGTCCCATGTCTACCAAATAAAAAATATAATATATTTACATCTCTGCAAATGAATAGCCACAGGAACCCAATAGCTATTAGCCAAGTATAAACTAACTTTTGCTTTAATCGCTATTTACAAATCACGAGGTAGCATTGTTCTAAGCAATATCCTATTGTCCTAGTACTGTTCATATATACAAATAGTTTCATGTTAACAAGTAAGTAGCATTCCAAACCTTTTGTCCCGATGCTACAAACGCTGCAATATTTGAATGTTGTTCATTTACAGCGTACATTAACGTTTCATTTTCACGGAATACGAAGCCTTATTCTAAGGCACTCTCCACTTAATATAATGGTTAATTACACAACGTTTCACGCCTAATGAAATGGAGTTTTGTCTGTTAGAGGAAATGTGTTGTATTTTCTAAAGCATTCCTGTCTATATAGCGAAGTTTATGCGTTAGGTTGGGTTAGCGTGCTCGTAAATATGGCAACTGCAATGAACTAACAAATAACTTGTCACTGCTTGCGCTAGATTGCAGTTTTACACACAACACATTATTCGTGTACGTGACATAAAACTGTTTCGCGCTACCCTCCGTTTCGGTTGTCAGTTTGCACGAAACATAAAAACTTACCTTTAGGCTGGGGCTAGCTCAGCATAAACTATATATTATCTTGTATATCATACGTATAAGTTTACTTTGACAAAAATAGATTTTAATATAATTATAGAGTTTCTATTTCTATTCTAATTATCCGCGACAAGATAAATATAAAATTTATTTATTATTATTATATTTACAGGTCAAAGAGCATTTTTACCTAATTCCTACGGCCAGGCTAATGTTAAGTTTACTTTTGAAAAATTTGATAAGCTGATGATTACACTTTATACTAACAGGCTGAATATCAAATTTAATGTTATGTAATTTCCTAAAGCTACTTTCTACTCTTCATTACTAGGTCAATAGTCAAACGTACACATCGCTAATAACGTAAGCGTGTGTCGCCGTAAAATAGACACAATGCATTAGGTTTATAATGAGTGGATATAGATTACGGTGTGATTTAAATAACATAAATTATTTTTCATATATAATTATAACGAGTACGATTTTAAGTTTATTTTGTCAGATATAGTAATGCTTTAGGCCAGTAACTAGGTACAACGCATCAACTACTTTCTTAAATAAACTCAACTTCAACGTGACCTTTGAAATTCTTTGCATATAAATTTATTTTACCTTAGAAATTTTTTACTAAATTATATGTTTTATCGATAATGGCGCATGCAGGAACGATGTCGTCTACTTGCTGGGCTCGCGGCGGGATCTGCATCGAAATCAGAGAATGTCCCAGCCTCAAGATTGATGTAGGCGTAGCCGGATGTTCGTATGGCCACAAAGTTTGCTGCAAAGTTCATGAGATTTTATCACCTACCGTAGGCCGGAGAGCCCGGATACCATCTATAAAACGACCCGAAGATTTAGGATCAGTGCTGCAAGTTATTGCTTATAGAAATTCTCTACTGTTATCTAACATGGATAATGAACCGGCGTTTCAAGATAATAGAGACAAGGATGCTGCCTTAGACGTAGATTCAAAATAAATACTAATAACCTTTTATTCATATTGTCTTTATATCATACTTAACAACTTTTGTTTAACCACTTTTTACAAATCTCAATTCTTCTGCCAAAAAATATATTTTAACAAGTTTAAAATTGTAATAAAATATTGTCTTCTTTACAACGCCTCCCTTCCCGCGGTGTGGTGTTTTATTACGCCGCGCGCTGCCTTTTATTGCAACCGCGTGTAGATAGTCTTAAGTCTTAGCCGTGCGCTTAGAGCGACCAATTTCAATCTCTGTATTTTTTTTTTTAAATTAATAAGCGTTTATGAAAAGTTGTTGAATACTTATTTAACAACTTTTGGGTAAAGGTTATTAGTATTTTTCAATTAAACCTGTTTATTCGTCAAGTCAGATTGATTTAAGATTTGTTTTACCTCGCATGTTATGAATAATACAATAATACCTTTCGCATTGAGTGAGAGAAAACGCCACTATTCTATTAAAGCTAATTATAACAAAATTTTTTAAATAAAAAGCTTCTCCGCCCACTTTTATTCCCTTTAACAATCCAATGAGAGTATTTATACGTTAAATTTTGCAAATAAAGATACGACATTATTACTGAGGCATTAAAGTATTCCCAAATCATTAAACATGAAGTGGTCGTATTAAGGCCACCATTGTTTAATAGGACCCGTTCAGCACGATCCAACGCACTTACGAACAATTACAATAAAATGGTAAGGAGCACAAAGGTCCCTAATTTGTGTACCTATAATTATCAAATTTATTTTAATACATATTACAATGTCAAAAAGGTCCTTCGCAATTAGTATGAAGCTTGACATGACTTTCTTTAACCCAATTTTTTTTTGTGTAAATGCAAGGCCATATTAACCAAAGATTTAAATAATAGACGTACTCTACTATTTTACATTGAAATATAGTCACCGTGGTTGGTATAGTGTGGTATGGTTCCTGGATCGTTAAATTGTCATCCCACCCCTTAAAACAAGGCTTAGGGTATCGTTAGACTTCGGGTTGCGGACGTCAGATGGCAGGCGCTCTATGTAAAAACTGATATCCAGTCAAATCCGGTTAGACTAGAAAGCCGATCCCAAGTGACTTGGAAATAATAAAGGCTTAGGGAGAAGAAGTGTGTTAAAGTGAAATGTTAGGTAAATATATTGTCAAATTACAAAATATATTGCTAATACGCTAGGAGGTTTTGCAAGGCTAGCAGTATTACGATGACAAAACACAACATTTAGAGATGTTCTAACCCGTTAAGTTATCCTTAGTTTACTTATAAGCAAGCATTTCCAAATCACTATTGACTTGCAGTTTACTTATTGTAAACTGCGGCTTGCAGGCAATGGATCATCGAACTAAGAGGCTGCTTAACTTGTCCACGATGAACATGCAATATGTAATTAATCGGTTGATCATTTATTGGAACATCTGCAGGGAATAGTATTCTACTAGGCATTACAAATGGATATTCCACGTAATTACCCTAGAGAGTAGTAATTTCGGAGCATATAATTGAAATCATTACATTTGCAAAATATATCAATTTTTATGTTTATACCAATGAACGTCAGTTTCGGTATATAAGTATCCAAAATACGATCTCATATAAAACGTACAAAACAGTTGCACAAATCAAAATTAGAGTTTAAATGTTGGCTTGATATTACTTAAGTTTAATATGGTGAGAAATAAATATGCAGCTCGCATGATGATAGGCATTCCGTGATGATATAAATGGTAATTTCAGTTTTGTATACACATACTTAACAAGTTAAATTGCCAGTATTTTAATAGAGTGGTAAATAAAGAGTTTGATTAAACGTAAGCAAAGAGTAGCGCTCATAAATTTAAAATGTAAGTTAATTAATATTTGGTTTTGTTCATAAATCAACGTTTTATATTATGAATATAATGGTACATCAATTTATAAGCGAAGTTTCGAATGAGTCCTCGCTATTCGCAATATTTTTCGAGTGGGCGGTGCTATGAAAATAGTTCCAGTCAAGTAGTTAGCCGGGCCACGGTAATAGTAACATTCATAAGGTCGTCTTCAGAGCTGTGCAGATATATAACGACGCGGCTGTAGATAACATAGTTTACAATCCACTTTCAATCAATCAATTATTATTCTACCTCTTTATTTTATAAGTTAACAATATTTTATGATGTCTGCCATACTAGAAATATGACTAGAAGTGTGTGGAATATAGAAACATTGAAACAAAAGATAAATAATTTGGAAGTAGCCCTCGTCCTTTCTCTTAATATAAGTACCATAATGTGCCTGATCGGATCCATAATAGATAGCCTTAGGTAAGTTTTCAAACTATTATACTACATTGTGGAAAGCAATAAAGAATTGAATTGAATTAAAAGGGATACTATACTACTAGGGACACTACAGTTTAAGGATTGACTGACCCTGTATTGTAAGGAACTACACTAGGCGCAACGGCAATGGCAAAGTGACCACTTACGCAACTATGATCTTTAGGTATGCATGCGCCTTATAATTTTTACATTTTGCATATTTGTAGGCTTATACTTGAGCGACACAGATAAAGTAACCAGAGTCGCAAAGGAGCACGTGCTCCGGTTACCACCTATCATATTATGTAGGAACGTTCACACAAACCATTTGGATAGAAAGTTCAATCTTTATTCTAGTTTCGGGTGTAGCTACCATCCATTGCCGGAATCTGGATGACAACATTTTAATATTTTCGACGTGGCGGTACATCCATCAATCAAAACTAGTCACAATCGTGATATGCGAGAGCCTATACGCTTTTATAGTAATCGACTAAAGGGAATAGCTACTTTCGGCTTTGCGTGGACAAATTGCTCAGTAAAAAATCTATTTACAAATAATTATAATTAATTAATTAAAAAATATTAGACAATACTTCGTTGCAGGAAATATTTCGGTAAAAAAGGACGCATAAATAACTATTTAAACTGATAACAATCATAGGCACCGCCATTTTTCTTTTATTGCGCTCCATTCTGGGTTACCATATAAATAAACGTGCATTTTTAATAAGATACTTGTTTTTCTTAACATGTTCTTTATTACATAAATAAGGTATCGTTTGTATAATAAATATAGATATTATTCAATCAATGAAATGCTTATTTTCAGTCAATTATAAGTGACAATATTGCAATATTATGTATATCAAGAAAAGGCATGTTATAACAACTTGCTGCAGCTTTATTATCATATTTAGTTTGTTTTGGGTATAAGATATTAAAAAAGCAATGCATTTATTACTATAATTAATGTCCACGCCAAGCCGAAGCACCCTAACAAACTGAGCAATTCCCTTTGGGCTTTTATGTGATATTGGGAACTGGGTTATTATAGGTACTCCATGAAATGTATATTAACCAACATTTCATGACGCAAACTTAGGAAAATAGACTTGTTTAAAATTAAAACTAAGATTTTGAGGTTATTTCTCTTAAGCGGCGCGTGCATGCCGGCGCGCGGTTGACAAATTGTAGTATGCTTTATTATTGTGGCCTGACCAATTAGAAGTAATCCTACCAAAAGAATGGGAGGTCTATGTCCAGCAGTGGACTGCAGTCTGCTGAATTGACTGATTGGTTGATTTTTACCATCATGCTGAAAACATTGTTTTCACCAATATAATTACTACGATTAAATAACTGTCTGTAGCTAAGTACGTGACTAGATAAGCATGGAGTTTCTGTAAACTATTACGTAGGTGCTTAAATATCAATATCAACCAAAGTTGATGTTAAGAATATGTAAATAATAATAAAATAATGCATTGAGCAACGCTCGGTGTCGCCCAAGTGCTGGATTAATATAAGAAGTAGTAGTTAGTAAATATAAAACACATTTATTCATAATTCAGGTTTTATTCTTCGTTTTCAACTACATCTGTTATCAGAATGCTATCTTAAATTTGTGCAGGGATCGATACTTATGTATATCAGGATATTACACTGCTATCTTATTGTTGTAAAGATCTGTTAGTTTTCTTAGATGGAAAGAGTTATTAATAATTTGAAAACAACTAAATACATATGAAATATGTATCGATAAAAAATTAAGAATGGACATCCCTAACCAACATGTAATCGGTGTCTAAATTGTCGAAAATGGCGGCTTTCTTTGTTCCGGTACTTTTAAATATTAAATAAGAACGCAAAGTGTCCGTTTGATACGTAAAGCGGTAAAGTGTATCCTAATCCTAACTAAACCTTACTAATATTATAAATGCGAAAATGAGTTTGTTTGTTTGTTTGTTTGTTACGCTTTCACGCCTTAACTACTTAACCGATCAACATGAAATTTTGCATACACGTTGTCAGGGGTACAGAATAGGACATAGGGTACCTTTCATCCAGAAAAAAGAACTGTTGCAATCCTAACCTAACCTAACCTACATTTACGCGAGCGAAGCCGCGGGTGAAAACTAGTATTATATAAGCGAAAATGAATTTGTTTGTTTTTACCTTTTCACGCCTAAACCACTGAAGCGATCATTCTGAAATTTGGCATATACGTTGTCAGGTGTACAGAAAGGAACATAGGCTACTTTTCATCCCGAAAAAAAAATACTGTTCCCGAGGAAAACAACAATAACGTTCTTATGATAATAGATGGCGCCACGTGTCTTTCGAATCATGATTCAATTATAATAATATAACAAGCAGAGTACAACCCGAATTGATTTTCAAATTCTAAATTAAGGCGAGCGTAGCCGCGGGCAGAAGCTAGTATTAAAATATAATAATATTTTTTATCTAAATTAAATGCTTGTTAGTCTTCGGGCAAATAAGAGCAATCTCCTTTACTGGCTCTCGAGTGTTATGTACTAATATGTTAAATGTAAAAGTCAGTAAAGATAATTAAATGTTTGATACTCAAACACGCACCAGCCGTTAAACGGGTTTGAATAAAATCTCGTACACTGATAGACCATGTCCTTGATTACCAAATTGTTATATACTTTTAAACCTTAATACTTCCCATTAATTCACACAGGCAGAAGCCAATTGTCAATGAACACAAGACAATGTAGCTGTAAAAATAAAAGTGCTAAGGTAGTAAATAGTTTACATAGCTAAGCTTTTACAGCATACGGAACAACATTGTTGCAATTATTGCCAACGCTTGTGTAACATAATACACAATGAAAAAGAAAAACGATGCCGTTGTACCAGTTGTAACATAAAACTCGCAATCTCAGCGCGGAACGTTTTACCAAATGTACGTACGTACGAAAGGTGTAAAAATCCGCAATTGTACCTCCATAATTAGTTAACATTAAAGTAAAATAAGCAAAGCCGCGAGCTCTTTAGATAATAAGGATTCTTCGTTCAAAGATAGGCCGTTAGTTTGAATGCGTGCCAAATTAGTTTACCTCGGCCGGTCGGCCGCTTTCAACATTCGTAACGAACACAACTAAGTTTGTGTGTTCGTACATAAAGCCGGCCACAAACTACACTTTGACATGGAGTTATGTGTACAAAGTGTAACACGCAGTCCGGGATCATAACACTCAAGTAAATGCCAGTTATGCGTAAATCATCAGGATGTACCAAACTTAACCTAACTAATAAAGGGCTATCTTACGAGTAACATGGCCAGAAAGCGAGCTTTAATTAAGAAGGACGCTATGTTTGTGCCTATTCATGTTGGCATTAATATAAGGGCCTTCGCTTTTGTATACTAATGGGAATAATACAGATCGTTAGATCAATGAGGCAAAGCAATATTAGGCGATTAACACACGGCACCGCGCACCGCCGCTATAGGCGGTGAAGCGGATCTCATGTCGCATTGGCCTCTACTAAATCTGTTGATGCCTAACACACGTACACTGCCCGACCGCGCGGTCGAACGGTGCTCTCACCGCCACCGCCACAGCGCGCTGCCGTCCGCGCGGAGAGGCGGCGCCTCACACACGGGTCGCCGCATAACCGCGCGGATCATCGTTGGTGCAGGACGTGTTGCAATTTAAAAATGATCAAACTGGTCATAACTGCGTTAAATCCATCCGCGCGGCACGTAAACCGCCTTACCACGCGGTGCACCGTTACGAAGTCCGCTTTACCGCTACCGCCCTCCGCGGCGGTGCGCGGTGCCGAGTGATAATCGCCTTACTGCGGCTTAGTCCTCGATGGGTCAATAGTAAACGTACACAAATTAATTAATATTTTAGTAGCCGAAATCTACACACAAAAAACAATTGAGAAACGGCAATATATTGTCGTAAATCGTAGAGTTCGAAAAAATGGTATCACGTGACTTTGAGGTCAGAGGCCGAAGGTCATAGTCATTTCGGGGTATATCGACTATGCTGAGTCGAATGGCGTTCATCACGATTCTCTAGCTCTTACGGTACTTGAGTTGAAAGTTGTATAACAGACAGACGGACGGACGGGCAAAGCTGTTGTATAAGAATTTTTTCGAACTCTAAAACTATATCTGAATCTCGGGTTGCGTAGACTACGAGGTTAATAGGTACTCACTTTACCAGCGGAAGACGACTACCGACAAATTCCAATACGATTTCTGGCAATTAGAGATGCTTATGTTTAGGGAACATGATTCGGTCGGGAATAAACTACTCTAGCAACTCTGATGTACATATGAATGATAACCATTGATAGTGAGCATTCAGAGTTATAATATCAACGTTATTTAAATGTTACTAGCGTTCGCCTAGTGCTCGAAGTTCGACCAAAGTTGTCTTGCAAGATATTGCTGATATAATTATGTCATTATATATTGATACATGTAACCATAGTTACGCGCTTCGACTGCGTGTGTCAAATGCATGGTTGTGTGCGTGTAGTGCTTTTTCATAAATTTTATGTACTTTTACGCATAATTTAAAAAAAATATTAGCATTCGTCACTTCTTCTCTGTATAAACTATAAGTGTGCGAAATTTCATACTCCTCCGTCCGCCCAATTTTCGTAAAAAGGGATCAAAAGTTTTCGCTTCACGTATTAATATATAGATTACGCTAACCATGTAATCCCTTTAGGGATTTAATATATCATATGCACCAAGCGGGCCAAAAGCAGTTTAATTGATTATACACACTTTCATGTCATTCTAAAACAAAAGGAAAACGTCGTTTTGTTATACAAATTATTTTGAAAAGTAAAAATATATTGAGGTTATTGAAGATACCGCTGATTATTTTTATCTGAGCATCGAAGTGTATGTTTATTGTTTTTCAATGTTAATATACTAGTGTATTTACCAACTCCTGTAAAAGATTTTCTGTGATTTCAACTACGAATAGCTACACTAAATAAAATAGAATGTTAAGTATCAGTAATATGTACAATTGATTTCGGTTGAAATATTAGTAATATGATAAGAAGTCCCGAATAGTACATTCCAAAGCAAAATGCATTTACTTATACTCCTCATTACTATCAATAATTATATTAGTCATGTCATATGCTGGAGGCATATGACATGACTAATAATGTCATATGCCTCCATGCTGGCATTATTTCCAGTCCGCGTTGCACTAGGTGTTGACTGCGTAACTACGGGTTAGATGTGGATGGCAACGCAAAGTAGATCTCTCTCCGGTCGTGTCGGATTACCGTCCCATCGGATCTTGAGGGTTAGGGAACAGAGAGTGCACTTGTGTTTACGCACACGCATGTGCACTATAATATATCTTGCGCAGATGGCCAGTATCCGTTCAGATTGGCCTCCGTGACCGAAATTCGGTCTGGAGGACATTATTATTAAGTACGGTAACATTCAACTGCGTTGGATAACTCGATCGACTTGATCCGATTGGTAGATTGTTATTAAGATATTAAAGAAATGTTTTATTTGGACATTTTAACACAAATCAATGAATAGAGTATGACATTCTACTAATTTCCATTATCTTAATCGTGAGTAGGTAGAGAGCAATATAAAATAAAAGTATAGTAATTTTACAACATGAGCTGTCATTATACTAATAACTTAATAACTAAAAACTAAAGTCACCTGACATAACTTGAAAAACAACTCTAAATATGAAAACAACGAAAGACCTGAGGAGTTAACAATTAAAAACAATTACTTAGTAACAGCCAGTTGCTTATCTTTATATATATATATATATAAATCTTCGTCGCGTAATTAAACTCCTCCTAAACGGCTGAATCGATTTTGATGAAATTTTTTGTGTGTGTTTAAGTAGATTCGAGAATGGTTTAGATTTGTTTTTTGAAGTGAAAACTTATTTAGGCGCGTTGAGCATTTCTTGGGTGAACAAAAATCATGGAAATCGCGTCATCGTCACGCTTCCACGCTTTATTATTTTCTTTTAGAATATTAACTATATCACAGAAATGGTGCGTCCTACGCAAAAAATAACGAAATTTTGGCCCCCTTAATAACCCCTAAAAAGGATCAGGAACTAGCATCCGACCCGTCCACTTTTTTGTTTTATAAAGAAGTGTTTACGATTAAGGATTAAAGTTTTCACTTTATCGTCAGTCCCCAAAGACAGGCCAAATTTTTTTTCTTGTGTATAGGACAACCTCTGTCGGGACAGATAGTAATAAATAAACTTATAAACTTGTGACATGTAATTATTTATTTTACTGTCTTCATTACATAATCACGTATAATTTTAACACAATCCGGCTTGAGTGAATACAAAATATTCGTTTCTATATCATATACTTACCTATTGCGAAATAAATAAGATCTGGCAGTTTTGATTCATGTTGTATGTGCAGATTTTAGGTGTAAAATGTGTAGCAATAAATAAGACTTCGCAACAATACCCTCGTCTTACGTTTTGATATATAGAATAAACATGGATCGGTTCTCCTGTTTAATTATTAATTTTCAATAGCTATCTATTTTAGGTTACACTAAAATATGCGAAAAGAAGAGAAACTTATCGTAGAATAATGAAATTCTCCCTGAATATGAAATATCTACCGCTTCAAGTTTTACAACAGATCAAAAATTAAGCAAAACGTCTCGACTTGATTAAAGTTTTTACGAGCAAAAATATATTAACAAGATGTAGAGCAACGTGGATACTGGAGCTTGACGTTGAAGTCCTTTATAGAATAAAATATCTCACCTATGGTAAGCCATTGTTTTTACTTTGTTTTCATAGCAGTTTATATGGTTGGACTGATATTAAAACAAACGATTTTATATAATATTGAAATTAAACTACTGTTTACGGCATTTATCGCAGTTTATTTGTGTGATTATTTGAGTGAATCATTCTGCCGTACTTTTTGTGCTACTAAGGTGGCATATAGGCAAACAACCAGCGCAATGGTGAGCGATGTCTTGCAATACTTGGAGGCAATATTGACTTGCAATAACACGTATGTGTTCAACCTGTCTTTTCGTTCCCTCCTGTAGTTTCGATAGTTTATAAACTGGGCTGATCTTTTAGATGTTGTATGATCTAGTGAAATGCCACTGCCTGCGCCGAACATTCAGCTTTAAGCAATTGCCCTCTTTATACATCCGACTAAGGTAACGCAGAGGGATAATTCTTGCGGCTCTTGACATTCTTTACTCTACTTACAATCAGTCGCTAACGAGTTTCGCCATCCATATTAAACTTTATAATGCGTAATAGTATTTTATGTTTTATTATTATTTATGTCTGCAGCGCATTTACCCTAATACAAATATAAGAATCGAATAAAGACAACTTTACTTTAAATAAAATATTTATTTAAAAACCACACAATATTTACAAAATACATTTTCAACTTATTTATTAACAAATATAAATCAGAGGAGTATTCTAATTATTCATCCAGCTTTATGTCCTATGTGACTAGTCCGGTTATTATTAGTGGACTAGTCTAAATTTATGTAATTTTATTTTATGAATTAATTTTAGTTACTAAGTATTTATATTTTGTCGTTAGAACATAATGAACTGATTTATGATATTCATGTATGACATGCAAATCCAATGTTTATTTCAATGTTATAATATTATCTTTCTAATTATTTCTTAGTTATTTTGTTGTTAAGTAAATGTATTTTGATATAATTATTATGTATGTGTATGTGATATACGTAATGTTTTTATAATGCTGACTCTGTTGACATTACTTATTTCTTATGGATGGATTTAAAATCTGAAATAAACGTTTTATTATTAATATTATTTACTAAAGTTGAGGAATTCATCAAGTTCTTCCAAACCACATTTTGTTCAATATAGCATAAAAGAACCACAGAAATGTTCCAAATAAATTGAGGGAAGGGATGTTAATTAGCGAAGCATTTAGCAGAATAGCTTCAGCGGAGACGAGATCCGGGAGGGGGGAAAAGGGAGGGGCGTGATCCCGGCACCATGGCGCGGCACTCACGCCTGGGGCACGTGCACAATTTATATCTTTAAAATTTCGAACGATTGTGAATTCTTTCGCACGAAACAGACACTGCAATACCGCCGGATAAGTACCAAACTTGCTAAAAGTTAAACGATCCATAACACTAGGAATTTACTCGCCGTTCAAAATGAGCATTGGTAATAAACAAACTGTTGATATATCTAATTTTAGAAGATAACGCAATATAAAAAAGCTTATTCAAAGAATTTGGTAGATTTACGGATTGATGTTTTAGAGCATTAAAGTTTATCATCTTATCTTATCTTATGCGGGGGGCAGTCAGTGCAGACCGGCGACACTTCGAACCAGTGGGATCTTTTGTGTCGACACTCTCCCAATAACGACTGTCATAGATGTTCATGGCAGCCGGGACCAACAGCTTAACGTGCTTTCCGAGGCACTGAGCAGGCGATAATTGTCAATCAATACGTACATAATTTCGAAAAGTCATATAACTTCCGAAAGTCAGAGGTGCGCGACGTGGGTTCGAACCCGAGACCCTCTGCATTGCAGTTTGTTGGTCTCCCCACTGAGCTATCGCTGCTCTAAACTTTATCATACGTAGGATAATAAACTGAAATATTGCTTAACGTTGTAAAATAACTTTGAACTTAATTCATTAGGAAAATATAATGTGTGCAGATACTCGAAACAGTGTGCGCGGAAAGCATTTAGAGGCCATTTCCACACGATAGCGGGCACTCCATGTGGGAACGCGTGCTCCCTAAAGTAATTGAAATATGCCGCGACTTATTTTGACGCAGTCATCTCCCTCCTTGAATATGTCAAGGGTATATTTACTTTCAACAATCCCAACATTTGTAATGGAGCTTTTGCTGTTACATTTATTATAAAATCGCCTCGGGATTATTACGATCTCAACGTTTTTGAGAATAAAATAATCTTTTTTTCAGTACCAGATGCTTATGACGCACGATTTGTGAGAGTCAATTTAATAATAAGTCCTATCATGCTATTATTATACGAAGGTATGTTTTGTGTAGCGTACATCTCGTTGTTAGCCCAAAAATGTGTAGCGCTACGCCGACGGTCACGATTTGGAGTAGTATTGGCGTAGCACAATGGAATGTCGTAGCACGTATCAAGAGTACTATTAACCTTTTCGAAGAAGCTATAATGATAATGATTGTACGTGAATTTAAAGGTGACAATTGACTTTCGGTTCAGCAGAAACTAATGAAATTTTTGTATAATTTAATTCGTGCATATATACGTCATAATATATGTACGTCATACGTACATTGGCATTATGTGCGACATTATTTTATTCTTTTACCAATTATACGTATAATTTTACTGTGCTCATTTATCATAATCAAATTCATGCAAGATTGTACAGGTGTATTGAATACATATTTCACAGTAGGTAAAACCATTAAGTACATAATGAATTTTAGATCCCTGTAATATAGGCGCCTTAAAACAAAATTACACCGCCAGTGATTTATTCGTAATACCACAGTCAATAAGGTTGAGGCGAAATTACACTGAAACATCTACGGGTTGTGTAATAAATTGTTCAATAGGCAGGTTAATTAGACAATTTCTCCAAATGGCACCGCGTAAATCGGAATAGCCCAACGTAAATGGCTCGCAGAAAACAGTTCTCTGGAAAACAAATGAATTCTTAACAGGCACGAAGCTATAGTGATCGTAAAGAACGGTAATGCGCGGAATCGTAATTAAAAATGTAAGCTTCTAACCAACAATAACGTGTACTTTTGAAGGTTGGAAGTAATTTTTTGTTTTGAGGCAATTTTCGTTGTAAATTACACAAACTTGGAATGGCGTTCTGTTCTCGCCGAATGAAATTAGAGTGAGGCGGAGCATTGGTTTTTTAGCTTTACGATGGAAGTTTTGAACGGAAGCTTATACAGGGAATCAGTACTCCAGGCCCTCGGAATTCCGCCCGCCCGTCGCTTCGTATGCAAATGTGTTGAACACTACAATACATTTTGCTATTTGCATTCTAGCTAATTGCTTTTCCTTTCGACGCCGCCCCAACAAACGACCGTTTATTTCTTTGTGCTCCAGACACCTTATCGACATTGTTAACTGGCTACAATGTACTATTCACAATGATTTACCTAAACTTAACCCTTTCATCGCTAATTCTTCGGGAAATGTGGGTTAATTAGCTTGTAAATGTAATACTGGATACGCGATATCTTTGGTTTGAATAATAGAGAATTCGGATTTTGAAATTCGGCGATGAAACGAATAGATGAATAAGATGGATGAAATGTTACTCGAGTGGCGAAGATACTGCCAGATTACATAATAATATCACCTTTGTATTATGCGTGTCATTTATACAAATCTTGTATGTGTTGTATGGTTTAAGTAGGAAAAATACAATATCACACTTACAACATAATTTATACTCATTAGTATAAATTATGTTGTAAGTGCAATATTGACAGATAATAAAAATGCTTGTAATTCCTACTCCATTGAGTAGGAATTACTAGCATTTTTAATATCTGTATTTAAAAAAATGTGTCTACCACATCACTCAACTACATTACATTTTTTTACAGAATAAAATATTACTATATTTATTAGAAACAGGATTTGTAGTTCTGATCTATAAAACAGATCGACAAAGATCCTACAAATTGTTTTTTAAATGTTTAATCAGGTAACTTACACTTTTGTCCACGATTTAAAATACATATCCTATTATATTTATTATGGACATAAATAAATTACATATCACCGGGTTATATATACAAAACATTTCTAAAATGTTTAAATATGAACCATAAAATGTTGGTAGTTTGATGGGATTTAAGTTTCATTAACGTTATGGGTCTATATTTTTTCTAAATGTAAAATAATAAATTTTATTAAGGCTGCAATATTTAATACAAGGGCAATACAAATATACATATACAATATTTATAATAGTTGAAAGATTCTTTCGCAGATTAAAGCTATACAAATAAATAAAATTAAAGTGTCTGTTTGTAATATCAAAATAACAGCTTTTTACTAAATACATATGAAAGTATATAAGGTACTTATATCAACAATCAATTTATTGTTAAAAAATTTATCTGTCTGTCTGTCAGTTTGTTCCGGTTAATCTCTGAAATGGTTGAATCGATTTTGACGGGATTTTCACTGGATGTTATAAGGAGTAACTTAGGCTACTTCCATTTTAGATTTTATATTGTTAAATTCCACGAGGAGGAAGTCGCGGGTAATAGCTAGTGTATTATTAGATACGACTCGAAGGGCCTCTTCACGTTGGACCTATGTCACCGTGTAAACCTCCCAAAGGGCCAGATATTTTCTAATATAATATGTTAGAAAATACCTGTGATAAGAAAAACATTATGTATCTGTAAAGTTTGATAAATAAATACTTATTATTACTATTATGTATTATAATGAGGCAGCCCGTTCGTCATTGAAGAATAAATTTATCCCTAATACATGACGACTTTATTCAGAAAACTCCCACATTACTTATTTGCGAAATAATGTAATACTAGTATCGTGTGCTGTGCTTACAAACAAATTACCAGCGGGTTTATTTTAGAACTAAATTAACTACGTTCGTAGCACTTTGTGACTAATGAAGACGCCGCGAGTAACACCGCCGCCGGCGCGCCGAAGCGTGTTAGATTGGAGCTAGATAAAAAAGAACATTCCACTCTCTCACTTATCAACACGTAATGCACATTTTATTTGTTCGGTTTACAACACACACGCCCTATTCTCGTGTACAACGAACGACTTAAATACACATACACTTTAAAGTGTAAAGAATGTTCTTTTGATATGTTTGCTGACGTCTTTGTATGATTGGATACGTTTTATTTTGTTTTCTCTGTACATCAGCAAGTGTGTGTATCTTTTGCATTTAAAGACATGAAATAAATATAAGATATAGATGCACGCCTGCTTAGTTCCGAAGGGGTAAGTATAGGTAAACACACACATATTCATCGACAGTTATGTCATTAGGTTCCATAGCCAACTGAGTACCAACAAGTATTACTTAATACGATACGAGAATAGAGTATCGGATCTCACAATAAGCATAAGCGCATAATTAAGCAGAACCAGGCGTTAAGATATAAAATGCACTACTTAAATAAGTAACCGTTTATACTATGTTAGTCTGCTAATTATTCTACGCAAAATCAAAATTAAAAATATACTTGTTTGTATATGGACAAAGGCCAGTTTAAGAGCTCCTTGAACCGACGGGCGTGTATGAGGAATGTGATGAAAGTGAATGAAGCCAGAGAAGTGTGTCAGGATCGTAGCAAATGGAAATCCGTAGTCTCTGCCTACCCCTCTGGGAAACAGGCGTGAATCTATGTATGTATGTATGTATATGGAACACAAACGGCAACGGCACCAGTTCTGTAAGAAGCTGCCCTTATAGAACTGATTTGTAAATTAAATATATAATATATTTTAAACTTATGTATTGCGACTTGCATATTGTTAAGAAAATAATTATCACAACATAAAAGGATAATTACGCGAAGCGAGGCGATGTAACGTAATACCAAGTAAATTACGGAATGTTTGTTTGCAGATTGTCTCCAATTACATCCTAAAGCGACAATACACCTCGCTGAGAAATGTACACTAAATATTTAATGGCGTTAAGTTCTCCGAAGTTAAATAGATTCAATCAAAGTTGTGACGTACCGTGAGATGTTCTGTGATGGGTCTTTTCAAACACCATTTGTTATTTATGTCTTAGGTGACTGTTTTTGCAGGAGGGTGGTGGCCAGCCAGTAGGACCTCTGTTGTAAACTATAATCTAGCTACAGTAACGGACATGACAATAAAATAGTATAGAAGCCAATCACTAATAAATTTTAAACTTCGGCGTTTCATGATATACATATGTATATGTTTAATTCGCAGAAGGAATTAAGGTGATCATTCATTATTTTTTTTAGGTGCTTAACATTTAAACTGTTACACCGTCCGTAGTAAAAACTGACTGGATCGGTGATGTCGTGGTTAGGTTTGTGAGGCAGAAAAAAGTCATCTACCCTCACTAATTGCACTTTTTTATTTGTCCATGTACCTTTACACACTAAACCCACTACATTACTGTATGCTAGTCGAAGAGACCATATTCTGCGATTTACCTGACTGTGCAAAAAAGCGTGATATAAATACATCATGATCGTCTTAATTCCCTTTGCAAATATTATATGAATATACTCACCGTCTATTTTTATAGTACTTAGCACACTCTCCTATTCTCATTACTGTAACACGTAGCTAGGTTCCGCAGCGGTTGCTATGAAAAACATCAATTCATGGTACTTGGGAAGTCGCAAGGAAAGTTAAACTATCTTAGAACCCACAGCGAATGTAATCAGAAGAAAGTTGAAGGAGTTAGAAAAATAAAAGCCACTTCTCTCCTTAACAAAGCGGGAAACAAAAGAAAACCCGTCTATAGAAAAATATAAGGACTTCGCCGTGGAGCACTGAAGTCCTAATTTATGAGCTATAACTAATACCAATAGCATATACAGCAATAACATTGAAACGCAGGCAAATTTGTCTTATTTAAGATATTTTGACAAGATCGCATTGTAGTTCACCAATTCGGGATGCAAGTTTAATCTAGTAAACATTTTCAAAGACTCACAGATTATACCGATTGTTTATAATCGTGATAAGATATTAAACAAGGGTGTAATGCGTTGATTTAATCAGTATAGATTTATTTTGCTCGTAAATAAATACTAATAACAAATTTAGCCACACAAGTTACTAGTTCTGGTGTCACTCTGACTGTCCTTTCCAAAATCTCGAAAGTAGTGATGTACGTAATAGGGCATTTGACTATAATTTTTACTATGTAAGTCGAATGGTTACATTGTCTAAACACCAAAGCTTTTGTATTAAATTTCTTAAAATAAATTAGATACGAGCGTTGCAAATCTGGTAGTCAGGATACTTTTAAATTAAACACTTTATACGGATTTTGTCGCTTTGTTTACTTTAAAACACTTTTATTACATGATTTTGAAACTTTAACACTACTATTATTGAACTTTACTACTATTTAAGCTATTTAATTTAGTAAAGTTCAATAATAGTAGTGTTAGAGTTTCAAAATTATTTTATAAAAGTGTTTCAGACTTTCAAAATTATGTTATAAAAGTGTTTTAAAGTAAAATAAACAACGCGACAAAATCCGTATAAAGTGTTTAATTTGAATGTATAACATTCGCATAAATATAAGACAATATTAAGTAAGGGTACTTGTCAAATAACAGAAAAAGGATAAACGGTGCAAACTATGACGTAACCGCTATTTAAATACAGTTTCCGAGGGAGATAGCGAGATACCTACTGCGTCACCACGTTTTCTTATATCGAAATTTAAACTATTAATTAGTCTCTAATTTCGCAACCAATTTTAATTCTGTTTCTCCTAAATATTTATTTTTATTGCTATTTGCTCTTATGTGTTAAATAATGTACATACTAAAACATAGGATGTTGAATGAATAAATGAAATGAAATGAAATAAAATAGGCAACTGCAATTTTGCAAATATGCATACTACTATTCCAAGGTGAGTAGATCGTAGTAGACATCGATCTAAAGGTTAAATAATTGAGTTATCTTAGTTCAATCGTGCGATGTTAATGGAAAGTTTGCATCCATGTTAAAGCTGCGTATAAATTACGCGCGGCAAACTCTCGAACACGCGGCCGCGCGCTATGGAGACCGGGTCGCCGCACGCGGTAGCTCGAACATTGCCGCGCTCGAACGTGCCGCGGAGCGAACCGATCATTTTCAGTTTTTGAGGCCGCATTAAAGGAGCTTCAGTTGCGTGCTCGCGCGCAGTTAGGACGATTGTGGATTTTAAAATTTGTTTGCGCGACAATACGCTGAATGACTAACGAAAAGTGTCGTCTACTCATACGATTGTATGGCGCCAATGATTTGTTGTGGAACTAACTGGTCTGGCTATCTGCCGCGGATATTCGAGATGGATCGCTTGCCGCGCGCGGCAGCCGCCGATCTACTTTAAATTCATATCTTTATTTTGGTTCGCGCGTCAAATGTTCGTCTGCTCATTCAAACATAGGCTCGCGCGGCTGTCGCGCGTAATTTATACGCAGCTTTATCCGAATTGATTAGTGCACGGCTGCACGCATTTCATCTCAAAATCTAGGTGGCGAGAACTTTGAACGTCTTTGGCATAGAAAAATCTTTCTAGAATTAGTTCGAGAAAGATTTTAAGATCCGGTCCCAGATTATTCTGGGTAAGAAATCTGGGTCATCATTTTTTAGAATCTAAATACATTCAGTTCTCTAAAATCTCTGGGCTGGGGTTACTATGACAACATTATGGAGGATATTGTTATCGCTCGACATTAAGCGTACTGCGCTGCCAAGAAACATCGGCAGTACGAAATTGTGACGTTATAGATTATTCAACGATGTTATAGGTAAAACTCACTCACTCAGTCCAGAAAGCATGCATCATACATACATACATAGATTCACGCCTGTTTCCTAGAGGGGTAGGCAGAGACTAAGGATATCCTACGATCCTGACACAATTCTCTGGCTTCATACACTTTCATCACATTCCTCATACACGCCCGTCGGTTCAAGGTGCTCTTAACCTGGCCTTTGTCCAGAACGCCTCCGATCTGATCGAGAAACGTTCGCCTAGGTTTTCCTCTTGTGACTGTTCCATTCACACTAACCTGTTTATAAGGTTCCTTAGTCAGTTTTTCCTCGTCCATTCTTTCTACATGTCGAAACCAGCTTAACATACCCTTTTCTATTCTTGTCACTATATCCACTTTCATGCCGCATCTCTCTAATCACACTATTCCTTATTCTATATTTCAGAGTCACACCACATATGCTTCTCAGCGCTCTCATCTCTACAGCATTTATTCAGCTCTCATGCTTCTTTTGCCATACCCAACTTTCACTTCCATACATAATTGTGGGCACTAATAGTCCTCTATGAACAGCCAAACGTGCCTTTTCGGATACATTTCGACTTTTCATAAAAGCGCGTAGAGCTCCATTTACTTTGTTGCCAGCAATCGTTCTCCTTTCAATATCTCCGTCATGTTTACCATCCCTTGTAAACAAAGTACCCAAATATACAAAGTCTTTCACTTGCTCCACTTTTTCTCCATCAATTATAATATTACATCATAGTATTGTTAATAATAATATTTAGTTACATTTTACTCTTAAATAGTCTGACGTCACCACCGTATTCATAGTGAAAATAAGGACTATAAAACTATTCGTGTATATATAAAAAGCTACACCAATTCCGTCGGTTTTTGGATCAAACTGCCTAAAAATTGTGCTAATACGCGAGCTGTCCTTGTAATTGCTTCTGTGCACAAATAAGTCAATATAACCATATATAGATACAATGAAAAAAGCGATATGTCTGAGCGTCAGCGCCCGAAAATCAACTTATGAAATGATATATCTACGATTTGTATAAAACAACAGTAACATCAGGATACGGAAATGAAAAGTGGTACTCTTGTTAATCATGTATTCAACAATTACGTATGCAATATCAACATTATAAGAGTCAGACGTGTGTATGTAATCACTAAAATATCCTCATTTACGACTGAGGCTTGTACATATGTACAAACTTATAACCGGAGATATTTTCAAGAATATAAATCAATCCTCAGGCTTGTGTAAAATAACAATTAATAATAATAATAATATTCTATCACAATACACACAACACCATCTAGCCCAAACTAAGCAGAGCTTGTACTATGGGTACTAGACAATGGATAGGCATACATAATTATATACTATTTTTGTAAATACATACATATTATACATAGAAACACCCAGACCAAGACAAACATCCATGTTCATAAACACAAATGTTTGACTTGTGCGGGAATCGAACCCACGACCTATTATAATCATATAATTATATTACTAATTATCATGATAAAAATGAATACGAGTAGTATTCTTAAATTAAAGGAATGTGAATAAAACATCCTTAATTGAGAAGAAATTATTATAATTCTCTGTTTTCTTCCTGAATACCCAAAGTAAAAAAGATGTAAATTATTATCTATATCTGCCATCAAAATACATATATAGGAATATTTTAGTGGGAGATTCCTGTTTAACGTTTCTTTATATTTTATTTTTGAAAAGGACACTAATACGCGTGCGACTTTTGTAGTTTTTAATGAATGTCTAAAAATTTTACGAAGTATGGAATAGACAAGTGTGTCAGGATCGTAGCAAATGGAAATCCGTAGTCTCTGCCTACCCCTCTGAGAGACAGGCGTGAATCTATGTAACTTAAATGACATACATAAATAGCCAAAAGCCTTCCTATTTTATTTATGAAAAAAGTATTATACTCTACTTTTAGTTTTGAAGAAGGCAACGGGTATACCATGATGATAGTGATATAATCAGGCCAAGCCGTAACTTTATCTCTTTTACACATTAATATTGCGTTCGAACCTAACGCAATAGCAATAGATCTGTTAAAAACCTTTTCTTTAAGTGTTTTAATAAGGACTTGAAGAGGAGGACCTCGTAAGATGTGTTTAAACTGCCAAATGGGATGCCAAAACAAAATCCGAAATGTAAAAAGTCATAGAATTAAACGTTATAGGTGTCGCGATACTGCTCGTTAGCCTCATTACTTCGTCTCGTTTCACGCTTATTTCCATTTATCACTTACCTTATAAAAGAATAAATTCGCAAAATTTTATCATATTTGCGCCACTCCGACACTCTTTGTGGTCGAAAAAAGGTGAAAGTACCGATCCAATATACACTGAAACCGCTTTTATACAATCTGAATTTTCCTGTTATGAAAAGAATAACAATCAGTGTGTTGGGATCGAACACGAACTCAATAAAGGCGTATCTCATACGTTCGTATGGCGAAGACGTGGCTGTGGAACAATTGAGCGCGATATCACAGTGTCGTAAAACAAAGTTTGTGACTGCGACTAAGAAATCAAGTTCGCTTGCACCTCAAGCGCCCTCAAGTGCGGTATGGCAAATTTAATTATGCCGCTGTTATTCAGTGCGGCGCGGCGGCACTGTACTTTGAACAACCGCAATTTTGTGGTGTACGCCTTACGCAGCTAAAGAGCTCGCCTCGCACAACAGCGGGTAATGTTTCGAAGCTTCGTTGGACATAATCGGATCGTAAATTGTACATTTTTACGACACCATCGTTCGTAAACATCGTAGTACAACGTACGTGTCGCGAGTGATTCAGACGACGAACTAACGACTTATTGTGTTGTAAAAATATAACAACATCTTAATCCCAGACGGTTGTAATCTTATTAGATGGAATTACAAACAAATCTGGTTTGTTAACGGCTATGACTGAGTTCATTTTATTGGAGGCGCCTTAGAAAGTGTCTATTTAGACGCGATAAGTTAAGCGAAAACAGAATCCGCTAAAATTAAATTCGGCAATCTATGGTACATGGACATAATATATGTATACAAACTCTTTTAGTTGGCTTTGCCATTTGTGCGTTAAAATTCATGCTATATTTTAATGTTCTAACGAAAAAATATAATTTCAACTTTTTCTGAGCGAAGGCCTAAGTAAAGTTGAAAATGTGTTTGTAAATGATGCTCGTGACAATACTGCTTGTACGGTCCCGTTAAACTAAATAATATAAAAGGATAGAAATAAATTTAATGAACACAGCGCCTTTAGTTTTTATTGCTAGTGTATATTTAATAATAATAATATTCTACCACATACACACAACACCATCTAGCCCAAACTAAGCAGAGCTTGTACTATGGGTACTAGACAATGGATAAACATACATATATATACTTTTTTTTTATTTGTAAATACCTACTTATTATACATAGAAACACCCAGACCAAGACAAACATCTATGTTCATGCACACAATATTTGACTTGTGCGGGAATCGAACCCGCGACCTCAGGCGTGGCAGTCGGTTACACCAACCACTACGCCATAGAGGCCGACTAGCTTTACCTCTCTCTTTGGGAATAAAAGGCGACAGACTTCAATTGGAGAATAAATGATTAATGATAAAACTCTGCCATATATTTAACATAGCCTAATTAAAAGTAACGAAATAAAAGTATTGTTAATATCGGCAATTTATTTCTTATTGCTTGCTTCAATTATTACATTACGCGAAAAATAAAAATAACTACATACTTTTTAATTACATGAGACTGTTTCTTCTAAAAAAAGAAACCAATCATAAGTATGCCTGCGCAACACGTATTTACCGCGTACCAAACGAACAGTGGTTTGATATTACAACTAAATGGGTACCGCAAAAACATGGATAGTGATAGTCGTGGTCGTGGTAGATCTAGAAGGACCTTTAATGTAAATACTTGATCTACTATAGTATAGCAAATAGATTTATTGCCGTTTATTTCTTTAAAACAAACTTGCCGGTAATACACTTAGACTGAATGTGTCCCTTGCGACACACTTAGAACTGACTTTACAACAGCTATGGAAACGACAAGAACATCTAAGACGTTTAACGTTTAAGACGCTTTTTGTCTCTTGCGAAAATCAATCCCAACCCGTTGACCACTATTTTTATTTATTTTATAAACTGCAGCTTATGAAAAAAAAACCGATATGTATTTATTAAACTCAGTCTAAGCTAAGTACCAGGTTTAATTATGTTTAAATTGACAATGCCGATGTTTGTTTCCGTCTGATATAAATTAGGATAATGCAGGTTTATTCAATATAGGCAGTAAATAATACATACTAAGTTGTAGTTATATTTAATAAAGTTTTTGTTATATGTTTAAGCGAATTTTATTCATAGAAATTAAACTATTATACTAGAAGTATTGTATCGCAGTTTAAGAGGATACACTGAAAAAATGCACTACTTTCATCGAATAGTATAGGACTATGAGAAGACCAATTAATCTAGTATTTTGATATAGGTAAATTGATGTCTTTAACTAGAATTTCCTAGCTCAAAAATACGATATTGTGATTTTGGCTCGATCATAATTATTTTCGAAAACACCTCTGAAAAATTACTATTTTTGAAATTACAAGGAAGTTACACTATCATTATGCTTAGGAATTACTCAAATATATTCGTAACATCAATATTAGTAATTTGCTAGCTCATTATTTCCTTAACTAAAACCAATCATTTTTAAATAATATTTTCAGATTTTAACAAACAATTTCTAAGCGCTCTCGATCATTGCGGGCGCATCGCAATTTTAAACCTTATGACCCCTCTTTAACGATTGATACACAATAAGTGTCAATGAGTACGTACGTCACGTTTCGCGGTGTCCCCTTAATCAGGCTCAAATTTTCAAAAATAAGAACCTAATTTAATATGGTTAATATTATATCTGCGAATAAACCTATTGCCAAATTTAGTTCGCGTTGAATAAAATATTTACTAACATAAAACTTCAGCAAGCCACCTGTCAACCGTTCACACAAGGGATTTTAAACAAATACAATTGCCTGCTCGTTCATCGTTGGTCGAAGGTATTTTTATAAAATGCGTGAAAATAAATGGGAAAATACAAATACCAAACATAATAGATATCTTAATTGACATATCTATTAAAGAAAGCTCAAAGTATTTGATAGAGTAAGGGCAAAATCCGTTTTGTAAATGTATAAGAAATATTTTAACCACTATTTGTACCTAATAGTAAGGAATTTACGAATTATATGTTACTAGCTTTTGCTCGCGGCTCCGCCCGCGTGGTACCTACATCAATAAAAATTTGCCTATGTCCTTCCCCAGGTTTTAACCTATATCTGTACCAAATTTCATCTAAATCGGTTGAGTGATTTAGCCGTGAAAAGGTAACAGACAGACAGAGTTACTTTCGAATTTATAATATTAGTAAGGATGAATGCAGTCAATGCAGATGTGAATGCAGTCAAAAGTGCTTCTGACTCAGTATACTCCGACACGAATAGGTTACAAAAATAATAATAACCACGAAGGTAAATTTTTACAGCAACTAGACCAGACTTAGTACTTAGGTACTCTTGTTGCAACCAGAAATATAATATCTTTTTAGGTGGTAATGAATTACTACCTAAATGCGTTTTTTATATTACACTTAATAAGTGGTTACTAAGACTAAAAACCTAATTACTAATTTTGTTAGTTAAAAGTAGTTTTGACTGACTTGAAAAGAGTGTTGAATGGAACTTATCCTCCAAGAAATCTCAGCGCTCCCAATCCAGAAAAGAAATGTCACTTGTCGACCTGTAACATGAAAAAAAGGGTGTTTAGAAAGAGATATTTCTCCAGTTTCGTTGCTCGAAGTTGATCAGAGATTTGAGTGCGCCCTTACTGTCATATTAAAATAAATTTAATAATGTAATCCTATGTATCCTATTAATGATATGATATATAGAATTACAGCAATTGAAAGTAGAGAGCTCTGAGTTTCTTCTTATTTTTTTTGTGCATTGGAATTGCAACCTTGATTTGTTTAATTCCAAATGCGTCTCCAGAACCCTTGTAACGCAATCTATTTGATACAGTCTAAAGCAATGTCATCCTTTATAAACATTTTAATTGAAATCATACAATCTAAATAAAACGTGTTAGAATCTTTCACTTTGCCTCTGTTTACCTGGTAGAGTACTCATAACGGACTATTTAATTTTTATGAACATTTTTATGGAACTTTTATAGCGTCGACGCTTAAGAATTTGGATAGCATCTGCTGGACGTGCCATCACGTTTAACATTAAAGGGGTGGACTGTAATATATCTTAGGAACAAATAACGATCAATATAACTACGTAATGTGAATCCAAACTTCCTAACTTAATATTATAAATGCGTATTATAGTGCGTAAGTTTGGTTGTTTGTCACGTTTTAACGCCTTAAATGCTTGACCGATCATCATGAAATTTCGCATACACATTGTCAGAGGAACAGAAAAGGACATAGGATATACATTTTATCCATAAAAACTACCGTTCTCGAACGAGCGTAGCTGCGAGCAAAAACCAGTGCTGGTTCTAATTTCAAGCGCATTTCCTTATTTTACACCAAACTACATTTACAATCAGATTGATGATTAATTATTTTTGTAGTGCACTTGGGAATCGAGTTAAGTAATTGAATATAACTCCAGAGTGCATCATTAGTGAGAAAATGTACCGGTAATATTGTTGAAGGAAAACAGATTCTTTTTTATCTATTTTGTTGTCTACGAAGTGCATTACTTATACTTTATATGTATTTACATGTAATTTCTACTGTGTTTCTTAAAATATTATTGTTATTATTTTTATATTATACTTTGGGGGAGGGCTATGTCCAGCAGTGGACTATTATAGCCTGATGATGATGATGATTCAATCGCATTATTTTGGTCAGATAAATTTGGAAAATAAAAAGGACTTGTAAGATCTATGTGATAAGTAATAATGACATTGGTCTTATTTATTAACTATCCCACTGCTGGGCACGGGTCACTCCTCAGAAGGAGAAGGAAAGGGTCATATCTTAGGTCATATATTTTCAGACATGCAGGTTTTCTCAAGATATTTTTGTTCACCGTTAAAGCACTATTTATGTTACATTTTCATGGCGATGACTCTAAATCGGTTAAAATGTAAGGGTGTATATAATTAGATACAGCATGAAGCCTGGGAGCCGACATAGAGACTACCTACTTTAAAAATATGTAAACGCAGTCGCAGGAAATAGTTACTTGCTTAGTCTAATATTTCGTGGAAATCGGATGTTTTATCAACCGTATTAATAACCTAAAGCTCATGTCAGTTGTTCATTCTAAAAATATTTTGGATTCGTATAAATTACATGCGACTTCCTTCTTTGAAACTTTGTGACGGCTGAATATGATAGACACTTCGGTAAACTCACAAAGCTTTGGGTGTTTTAAGTATTAATTTGTGACATAAATGAATAAATGAACTTTATATTTAGATTACAGAACATGACAACAAGGGATACAATGAACACCTAGACTCGTAACAAATATTTGTAGATCACACAAATGATTGGCTCCACACAGGGGAAAACATTTGTGCAAACAGTGAACCCACAACACTTGGCGCAACGGTAATGGCAAGACGACCGACTTAAACCACTACGTGATCCTTGCAGTCAAATACCTAGACACCGAGTTCTAGTACCAATAGACCAGGGAACATTCAAACACTGGCATAAAAAGACAATAGAAATAATCGAGAATACTATGATAGGACCATAGCAACTAGAAATGTAGTGACATTTCGAATCCAGAACAAGCGTCAAACTGAGGGTGTAGATAAATTTACAATTATAATAATAACACGCAGTAGACAGTAAAACGTAGCCAGTAGCAGTTCGCCGCTACATTAACGATTGACAACTTTAATTTTTTTTAAGGTTACTTTAACAATACATATTGTTATAACAATATGTATTGTTAAAGTAACCCAATACAGATGCCACTGGCATATGTATACAGGCACTTGAACACGCTAAAATAAATGAAAACTAAGAAAAAATAACATCATACATTTTAAAATCAAGTTAAAGCAGCAAAAACATTAGATTTATACAACGGATTAAATAAATAACTTTACAATGATGTCTTACAATAGTAAAATATAAAAATGCTCTAGTTGAAATAGTCAAAGCGACAGCTATACAACATAATTATATCACTATGTAGTTTCTCTATTTTTTGACTTTGATGGTGATTTTTCCCGAGTAAGTCTTCTATACTCTATCCTAACTAATATCGTAAATAAGAATGTTTTTTTTTATGGGTTCTTGGCAAACGAGCAGATGGATCGCCTGATGGTAAGCGATTACCGCCACCCATGCACACCCACAACACCAGAGGAGTTACAAGTGCCGGCCTTTTAAAAAGGAGTATGCTCTTTTCTTAAAGTGTCGAAGGTCGTATTGGTCCGGAAATACCGCAGGCGACAGTTCATTCCACAGTTTTGTTGGGCGAGGCAGAAAATTTCCAGAGAAACGCACAGTTGTGGATTGCCAACCATCTAAATGATGGGGATGAAAATGCTTTCGCATAGGACGATGGCGAAAAGAGGCGGCAGGGATCAGTCCGAACAATTCCTCGGAGTCAGTTTGTTTCTTTGTTTGTTACGTTTTCATGAGTTGACTACTCGGCCGTTAATCTGAAAATTTCGCTTACACGTTGTCAAGGGTACAAAAATTGACATAAGGTACCTTTCATTCAGGTAATAAGCTCTGTTCCCGAGCGAAGCCACGGACAAAAGCTAGTAAACTCTTAATGATGAAAATTTTGGGCTCTAATAGACACAATAGCAATCCAATAATTATAATATAAAGGTTTATCCTCACCAATATATTCTAAATATCAGCTATTCATATGCAATATAATAAATACAGAAGGACAGTTGGAAGAGGAAGACCAGAGAAACTCCGAAGAGTACCACAAAGTGACAAGCATGAAAATTGTGATGCGAATGAATAATATAAGAGTTATATACTGGATCGTAGTAATTAAAAATCCATATTCTCTACTTACTCTTTCGAAAAATATGCTTAAGTCTTCGCATATATTTATGTAATAATTAGATTATGCCCACGGCTTCGCTCGGGAACAGTACGTTTTTCTAGGGAAAAGTACCCTATATCTTTTTTGTACACCGCACAACATGTATGTAAAATTTCATTACGATTCATCGAGTAATTAAGACGTGAAATCGAAACAAGCAAATAAACAAACTCACATTCGCATTTAGAATATTGTTACGTCACATAATCACAGTCGCATTTATAATATTAGTAAGGGTTATCTAAATAAAATGTGTGCACCTAAGATAATATTTTATATTACTGGTAATCATTTCAATATCTAAGGTGCACTCTAGGGAGCATTCGAAGGTTTACAACTTAAAACACAATACAAATGTTTGGATTTCAGTCACTTCAATTTAAACGCCAATCTAGGAAAGTGCAGGTACAATTCCATTCGAAAATTTTATTTCGTGTTTTGTTCGTAGTGTTGGGCTCATTCGTGAAGCTAACGAGATTGCTATTTTGAGTTTGAAAACTACTATTAGTCAATAAGGTTTTTACTAATAACTGTTTTAAGATTTCGCTTAAGCTTTGTATATAATAAGCAATGTCCTATAACTCCACTCAGGAGAGTTCGACTTCATAATATGGAGGAGAGGAGTGGCTTTAATATAAAATATAAAGAAAGAAAATAAACAAAACTTCACAAATATTTCTCTTCGGCCATGTTTATAAAGTTATGGACACTTAGAGAGCGGCGTAAAATATTTTAAGGGTTTTTAGTCCTACCGATAACGCCATTGTAGGGGAGGGCTTGGGCATCGCCAGGCCCTATGGAGTCGGCGCTAGTGATTGAACCTGAGCCACGTTTAGGAAAATGTAGCGCATATTGAAATCATTAACACTGACGGCTATCATGAGCAGCATATCAGCGACTGATCGTCTCCAATGATCCCCTATATGAAAATATTTGATTAGATCGCTGCGAAATAATCGTTACGTTCGCAAAGCTATTTCAAATAGTAAATAATATTGTAGTTATAATTATATCTACGGCAACAACGACATATTTGTAGATAGCTAGAGCCTGTTACGCGAGATATGTTTAAGTACACAAACAGTTGCACAACTGTTAATGCAAATCCTCGAACTAGCTCATGTCACTGATGGAACAAATTATTAAGGATAGAGCGTGTACACTTTAAGTTCACTCGCATATTTCGTATGAGCTCTATAATATATACTGATGCCTATCACTCATACCGATATACAAGACTATAAATGTGATGACCAAGTGTTAGATGGTATTGCGACTGGACGACACAGAGCTTTAAATGATTAAAGCAAATAAGATAATAATATGTAGTTATGTGTTATTTCGATCACGATAACGATAAAGTTTTCTTGCTAGCACCAATAATACCCGCTGTAGTTGTTTAATAAAGTGCATGTCACGCTTTCTTATTAAATTGATTGTCTTGAGATGAAATTGCACGCAACGATGAAATTGCAGGGTGGACCTCAAACTGGTCTCGGGTGTAAATAATAATATAATATACAACATAATACTCTTGAATGTAATTGCTATTAAATAGATCTCTTTATATAAATGTAAATTACAGGACAATATAATCGTCATAAATTAATAGTATTAGTGATTACTGCAACAAGTTTTGTATATTCATACATCGCAGAAACAATCCTTAATATAAATATACATTATGAATTACTTTACTATACATACATACACATATTATATACAGAGTTATGTAATATACATAATTATGATATATTTGTCACTTGTTTTATTGAAACCAATAGACGCGATAATAATTTCATATCTTTACAATTAACTATAATAATATATGTGTAATGTTTAGGAATACCACATACCATAAAACCTCCATGGTCCAAAGTTCCAGAGACGCTGAAGACCGCAGCAACTGGAGGCGCATCGCAGGGGCTGTTTTAGCCAATGAAACTGCAGCGTCATCAACTACGACCACTCTGTTAAGAGTGAACGACTAAGGAGGAGGAATGTTTAGGAATAGCAACATTGCAAAATAATCAGGCACATATATTATCCGTGAATAACATACTTTTTGTATCGCATCACTATCGAAACCATCGCCTGTGTTGTGTCCTTAACCACTTAGTAGGTAACCATTTAAATAACTGCATTAATATTTCAGTTGCTGCTGCCTCTACTGTATCCCAATGAAGCCTAGTGTGACATATTTTTTACACCGAGAAAAGGCACGTCCCAGCAGTTTATGTACAAGGCTAATATTGTTACATGTACTGATACCTTTATAAATGACCCTAATTCATATTGTCAGTCAATATACCTCAAATTAATAATTAATTTAATCCAATTATACTGGGTTCGTAGTGACTTATAGTGACGGCTTAGATATTAGCTATGCATTCAAGAATTCCAATAAGGCTATTTAATCTCCAATATTACAATGATTCGACAAAATTCCGTATGATTGAAAATATTTGTCCGTTCACTTAGCACGGTATAAATTATTCGACCTCATCTAGTCCTGAATACAAAGCTGCTTAAGTAAGAATTCAAAATTGAAATGCTTGGAGTGTTACCCTTTGTAGGGACAAACGACGAGCCTTATTTACTGTGTAATAAATTCTTTGAAAACTTGCAAATGGAGAAACAGACAGAAAAAAGTCACCGGCAATTCCACAAGACAGTATGCTTTGCAAGAAAACAAAAAGTTTGTTGGCCTCGACTCGGACAAAAGAATTTCGCTTTTTAATTTAAAAAGTTTAGATAAAACATTTTTCAAGTTTCTAACTCCAGTTTATTCACAAATAGCTTTTTAAACAAACAAAGGGCTTTTAAGTTGTGTGTGCTGTTGCATATTTTTGCAGTAAGTAGATCCGATTAATCTCAGTCGAGATAAATTAAAATACATTAGGCGCGACAGCTGCCGCCATTGACGGCCGTCGTTACGCTTGACAAAAGAGAAAAAGACGTCATTTAACTACGCCCACAAATCACTAAAATTCTTTTGTTTTGCGCTCAAGCACAGAATACCAAATAAAGTATGGCGCATTATTTCGTCGTCGCGAGATCGAACAGTCAGCTATTTACATCAAAGGAGCACCAAACAACGCATTACAATATGGCACAATGGGATTCTGATTGTGTTACTAGGTGTTTATTTTTTCCTCTTGATGCGGCTATTCATGTTACATATGCCACACGTTTATTTTCTATGTATGTTAATGTGAAAGTTGGCCGTACTTGTTTTAATTTGCATCGCTGTAATATTTTAGACGTATCATAAAAACAGTGAATTAATTAATCATAAATTGATTATAGTTCCCAAGTAATATAACATTGTGATATCCTGATGCCGGGTTTTACCGTTAAGTGTTTCGCAATAGAACCACGGCCTCAGCCGCTCTAAATCTTGGATTCACGATATTAGGGTCATCCCTTCATAAGAGTAACCCGAACATAACTTGCGAAATGGAGATAAATATATTTCTGCCTTATAGTTCGGTACATAGCGATATGAAGTACCCACCCTACTTACCGATTTATTAATCTATGTTCCATGATACCATAGTATTATCCTACGTTTACTCGAGTGTTATACATTGAAATTAAACTACTTTATAAGGATTTTATCGCATTGTTTATTTTAAAACACTATCTTAATATATAAAAAATAAACTATTAAACTACAACTATTAAACTTTACTACTATTTAAGCCATTTAAATGATTAAACTATCCAGATTTAGGTTTGCAGCTTCCCCGACGTTTCGGTTGCTTTTCAACAACATACGTCACGGAGTCTCAATCTCCCCGTAAATAGAAGTAAAGTTACCAGTAGTACTTTAGTAATTTCAACATTACGTCATAAAAGTGTTTTAAAATAAACAACGCAAAAAATCCGTATAAAGTATTTTAATTCCAATACCATAATACCAGTTATATTCAATTTCGGTATTCCGTGTATGTCACACAGAGAACTAAAATTGAATACGTTGAAATTGAAACTTGCAACGCTTTTCTGAGTATCGGTCTCTAAGCGGTCAGTATGTAGCTAGCACCTGGCTAAATAAGCTTGTTTATTACGAAACTCGCAGAAATGTAGTTCGAGGACCCATTGAAAATTTAGCTCTCCAATTTCAGTGCCAGGGGTTGGAAAATTCGACGATTTGCATAGTTTATATAGGAGTATACGTATACGTGGCCTTATCACGTAACCATGCCTAGGCACAAAATCAACTGGGTAACGAAACGAGCACCGAAATGTAAATGAACCGAGACGAATGCTGTACTCCATAAAAGTAAATGGTTGATTTCGAGGTTCACTCTGCCCCCGGACAATTTTTTTCTTTACATTTCCAACATTTTATTACATTCATGGGCGCGTGTCAGCGAGATTTCAATACGAACGCAAAATACTCGGGTTGGTTCGTAAAGAGTTTATTTTTGAAGAAAATATCTTGTTACGTCGACGATAAACCGAGCCTCGCTCGAATACTTCAAGCTACGTAATCATTATCGTTAACAAAAACACTTTCGTTACGATAACTGGCTGCCATCGGATTTGCCGTTTCATATGAATATTAATGTGACGGGACTGTTACCATTATAAGGATAATAAAGGTTGTCACTTGCGTGGTGAAAGTAAAGCTCTTCAAAATAATAAAAATAAGAAGACAATCGTAATGACAAACGAAGAGGGACGGTCGAATGGGTCCTTTATGTGATTTCCTTGGAAATTGCCGCAATAGCAGGGCCTGATTGCGTTAGCCTCTTGCCGTCCACTCGGAGCGAGGTCTTCAAGCCTCAATGTGATTGCTTACTGCTTTCCATTACGTACTTAATATACTATTCTATTAGGGTCTGTTAAGAACCACAGCAGGTAACAGTAGTTTATTAAATAATATATAATGTTATAGCTTTGCAATGTAAACGTGTTAATGTAATATCCACTTATTTATTAACTTTCATCGATTCAGTTTACGATCCAATAAATACCAATTACTGTTCTCGATGAATAGTTGATAGTATAAAGGTGGCCAGTTCGCTTCTACGCCACGTCATTATAAATTGAAACAATCATCTACCATCTATACAATATTATACACTTCTGTGTAACAAACATTTGTAGACAATAATAAATCATAGCACAAATAAAACTTTTTAATTTATTTAAACCAATCTGTACATGGAGATATAAATCTTATACGTATTTACAAATAAAAGCGTCCAAAGCTTTTTATTTTTATTTTTTCATCATCTGTACCATTATTTTTAAAAGCCTTAATCTTGGTACTAACTTTATCCTCTTTTATTTACCGTGAAATGGGCAAATTTAAGTATAAAAATATTTCAATAGGAGCACGAAAAGAGGATGGCGCCGTAAATTAGGCTAGTACTGTCCATTAGCTACATTTTATAATAATAATGTTCCGGAGCTACAAAAATGTAGACGACGTACTTTAGTGCTTACCTAAGTCTGGCTCACTAAAATCTGTTAACTTCTGTATGCTGCAGTCATAACGACTGCATATGATACATATACGCATAGAAGAATATATATTTTTATTGAGTTATAATAACTTTGTATAACTTATTGTAATTTTGTGTGAGTGTCAGTTCGCTGCATCTTGGCACGTGCAATGATGCAGCAATAAACGCTTGTTGCTGTTTCGTAATTAACTGCGAAATTTTCAAAGAGCAACAATCAAAGTGAAGTACATATAAACGTCGGTGCATACTATTTATCATTACTAAATGTCTTAACCTCATCCGCTATCACGGTAAATTGAAACGTTTTAACCTGAGTTAAAATATTGCTTATGGAAGGAACAAATCTGAAAATATGATTTGAAAAATGATTGTAGGGCGGACAATCTGACTCGCCGACGAAATATCGAATTTAACGTGGTTGTATAGTGGAAAGTCTCATTTATTCAGTAACTGTCTTATCTCTCCGGTAAAATGCACTGAAAATACTATTTGCGCGATGGGCAAAGATTGTAATAGGGTACTGTTTTATTCGGTTACATCCGCGATGTGCTGCAAATTTCATGTGCGGGAAGTAATATATCATTTAGCAAGTGGATGCGGGCGCGAGATGAGGTGTCTGGGTAAATATCTAAATTACAAACTCGACATATCGGCGCAGCGCACTCGATACGGAGCTGATTGATCACCTCGTGCCGACGATAACCTCGCCCGTAACTAGAGCTACCACATTGCACAATATATACGCCGCGATTTGTGTTGCCGCTTCTTAACGAGTCGTTAGCTATGAAAGGGTTAGCATTATCGTTATTCATTGCCATTATTGTAATGAATTTCCGCCCCGTTACATTGAATACAACCTAACCAGGTGAATATGTGCTGGAATATTGAAGTGCTTTCATAAACATAATGAAAGAACGACTGGCTAATAAAATAAACAATATTGAAATACAGATTTTCGTCAATAGAGTTATGATTCGAATAAGTATATTACAAAGAGATTGATAAATATCGGATAGATACTTAATTAAATACTAAGCTTTGTGAAAATCCACAATTTAATTGAACACCGTTTCCTCTCATTGATTACCACCGGTATTACAAAGGAATAAGCAACGAATCATTAACTTCTCATTTCATTGCGGGCGATTACAGAGAGACGATTATCGGGCTTTTTGTATCCGCCAGCAGAAATTCTTATTGAGTAAGTCATTCACAACTCCAGTGTTACGAAAGAATAGAACTTTTTTTAAGTTACAGCTTCGAAGTGTTCGGCCATTGTGATGTACGGCGATATCCGACAGAATTGGTTCCGAGCTTCCACAGACGTCTGTGTTGAAATGAAACTCACATTACTGGCGGCAACTGATGTCGATGAATGGAGGATTCGTTCGTTACTTAAGATAGAGAATAACTTATTATTAAAGTTCAATTTTAAAAGTTTTATACTGGTAAGGTTATATTAGGTTATTTTAAAGAACTCTACAATGACATAATAGTCGTATTAAAATGCCAAATGAAAATGTGCAGTAATATCGCTTTGGATAAATCTTGTGTTAGGAAGAGTACGCATTACACATTTATGTGTATAAAATCTTTTTATGTAGTTTTACCATTCTAACTAATATAATAAATGCGAATGTGAGTTTGTTTGTTTGTTACGCTTTAGTCATAACTACTCGACAGATAATCATGAAATTTCGCATATAACTTATATGATTATATTTGATGTTACGTCAGGGGTATACCAAAGGACATAGGGTACCTTTTAATCTAGAAAAAGTACTGTTCCTGGGTGAAGTCACAGGTAGAAGCTAGTTATTAATAGTATAACCTACCAAATACCAATGCATATTTTTATAGAAAACATAAATCTAGTACGACATAACTAATTAAATTTCAAATAACAAAACAAAACTATAAACCTAAATAATAAATCACAAACTAGTCGTTAATTCTTACAAGCGTTTTGATATTTCATGTCCACAAATCTAAGGGAGATAGTACAGTTGGAATCCCACAAGTAAGCTTGCCAAGCATATTGTATATCAATCATGCATATTCGATGCGCTTACACAAAGTGGACGTAGTGTAACATATTACTGAACGATTTATAAAATCCTAGATTTTGCCCGCGGCTTCGTTTGCGTATATATTATGTAGGTTAGGTTAGTAATAGTACTTTTTTCTGGATAAAAGATACCCTATGTTTTTTCTGTTCCTCTGATAACGTTTATGCGAAATTTCATGATGATTAGTCAAGTAGTAAGAAACAAACACACATTCGCATTTATAATATTAGTTAGGATACGTAACATGTTTACTTCAAATTATGTTGTTCTCTTGTGATTATTGGACTACTAAGGATACTAAGCTTAGCTTACGGTTTTTTGAAAGGCTTATCAAGGACGAGTCAGAATCAAACATATCAAGCGATTTGATTGGTTGTTGCTAATTGAGTCAGCCGATCAATAAACATGCGCATTGGTCGTCTGTTAACAAATTTTTGTGTTGACCTGCCTTTCATAAACATGTTTAAAGAATAGGCCGGGAGCTAAAGCATCTTTGCCAGGATTAAGTCCTCAACGGGGGTAAGCATTCGTAAAATAAAAAAAAACGGGTTGCACTCTGGCAGTGGCGGCAGAAGTGAAAACTTGAATATTAACGTTGTGCTTTTTTGATATTTTGGAATGGTTAGGGAATAATTTTGCACGAATTGCTTTAATTATCAGTATAAAAGTACTATCATTTATGTGGTAAAATACAATATTCATTTATTGCGCTATTGTACACAAACATGACAATTCTCCCTCCGTCTTACGAATTTTCGATCAGGTCACGTGTCCTGACGCGAGTTTAACATTTTTTACCCATCACAAAAAAGTGCACAACGCCGCTAAAGAAGTTTTCACTTCATAAAATGGTTGTTATTCACATTCTTTGACAGAGAATTTTGGAAAGAACTAAAATATTGTAGATGCAGTAATGTGTGAGTGGATGGTCAAAATATATGGATAGTATTTTTAGTGGTCGCCTATTGTAGGTTCAAAGCCCACATGGGTGTAAAATGTGTGGGGTCCACAATTAATAGTCGTTCTGAGACTGAGTATTCTTCGTGTTTGTTGTTTGAATGTTGTAAACGACACAGGAACTAAATTCCTAGTGCCCGAGTTGTCTTTTTAATAACAAAAGAACAATATACTACTGAAGAAAATTTAATATTCTATTGAAATTATATCTAGTAGTGGACACTAAATGTAGAGCTTTATAAGCGGTCTAGAAAATAATGATTTTAAAGTAAGCGTTTTGAAATGTGGGCGTATAATGTCGTTGGTCCATTAGTGATCCCTAACCTCTATCATAATTAACAAACATAACCAATAAGTTTTAGAATATTATGAATCGCTTATAGTATAGGTCAATAATATTGTCTTAAATTAACTCGAATGTTATACATTAAAATGATAAATACTGAAATCATATAGATATAGTTTTAAAATACATTATGTAGTGTTTTCAAATAAACAGCGATAAAATTCGTATACAGTAGTTTAATTTTCAACATAAGTCTAATAACTAACAACAACATATTTATTTCATACTAGCTGTGCCCGCGGTTTTACCCACGTTTATGATTGTTGCGCCGCTCCATTAGGTCGTAGCATGATGTTATATAGCTTATAACCTTTATCGATAAATAGGCTATCTAACACTAAAATAATTATTCAATTAGAACCAGAAGTTCCTGAGATTAGCGCGTTCAACCAAACAGACAAACTCTTCAGCTTTATAATATTAGTATAGATTTACATACACAAGGGTTAGGCAGAAAGGCATTTCGACGGCTAAAATCCGAGCCTACCGCCGTTTACCTGCTATTAAGAGTTTCTCAACAAAAAACACTGATAACTGCTCGTCCGATCTGGGATTTGACTCCGAGACCATGCATGGCTTTAGAATACACTACCACTCCGCTACCACAGAGTTAGGTACCTACTTATTTCAAATATTGTTTATTTTTTTTTAATCACATACTCACAACACCATCTAGCCCAAACTAAACAGAGCTTGTACTATGGGTACTAGACAATGGATAAACATACATATATACTTTTTTTTGTAGATACATACGAGTACATATTATACATAGTAACAACCAGACCAAGACAAATATCCATGTTCATGCATACAAATGTTTGACTTGTGCGGGAATCGAGCCCGCGACCTCAGGCGTGGGCAATCGGTTACACTAACCGCTACGCCATCGAGGCCAGAGGCAGACGCAAAGGAGGAAAGAAGAAATAAAGGAGGAAAGAAAAGATGAAAGATTTATCTTTTTGTTTGTTTGTTTGTAAGAATTTAACTCAAAAACTACTGAATCGATTTTAAAAGCTTTTACCTTTAGAAAGCTATATTATTACCGAGTAACATAGGCTATATTTTATTTAAAACTACTGTTACTAATATAGCCTTTTTTTTTTAACGTGGTGTAATGGATTGACGCCTACCCCTCCGCGGGGGCGGGCGTAGGGCTTATGTCGGTTTCACCGCGGTAAAAAAAGATGTTAAGATGATGATATTAGACCTCCCTGAATACCGACTAAACCTACCACGGTGTTCCTCGACAAAACCGCAATCGGCAGGGCCGCGTGAATCACTTGCACATGCGGTTGCGACCCCGGCGAGGTTTCGGCCCGCCGTATGACACAGCAGGCCACTACACGAAGAGACCTCATTGAAATTAAACTACTATATACGGATTTTATCGCGTTGTTTATTTGACACTTTATTACAAAATTTAGAAACTGTTACACTACTATTACTATTAAACTTTACTAATTTTTAAGCTAATTAGATTATTGAAACTATTAAAACTATTTATACTATTACTATACTATTATACTATTTATATTTATGTTTACACTTTCCCCGACGATAAAAGCCAGCCACAGTCGAGCGCCAGCCTACTATACTGCCTTATGTAAAGGGTGTCACTGACAAGATTGGCTACATCTTAAAGCGAGCTTCAATCAACACATATACTTCAAGCCGCCAACGAAGATAAGTCAATTTTTACCATCCATCAAGTGCCAACTACCTTTACAAGATGCAGGGGTCTATAAAATAGATTGTGACTGCGAACTCTCATACATTGGTCAAACCAAGAGAAGCATAGGCACCCGCATAAAAGAACACATAGCTGATGTAAAACACCAACGCTCATTGAACTCTGCTGTGTGTGAACATGTGTAACAGGGGACCAACCACTACCTGAGATTTGACAAACCACAGATGCTCGCTAACGAACACCGATTCCTACCAAGGATGCTTCGTGAGGCTATTGAAATCAAAAAACATACTAATTTCAATAGAGAAGATGGTTGGAATGTACCACCAGCTTGGGATCCAGTAATTCAAATAGTCAAACCCAAGAAGAAGCAAACCACAGCTAGACTTCATGATACTTTGAGCTTATTCTGCGTAAATAGAAACACCCATGATTAAATCATGTTCGGGTGCTTTGAAATAACTACACTGGAACGTTGAGACAACTACCATCTTAGTCTCCCCGTGACCATGGCTGCTGAAAAGCATCTGAAAGGTCGAGGAAAGTATAAACATAAATATAAATAGTATAATAGTATAAATAGTTTTAATAGTTTCAGTAATTTAATTAGCTTAAAAAATAGTAAAGTTTAATAGTAATTAATAGTAGTGTAACAATTTCTAAATTTTGTAATAAAGTGTCAAATTAACAACGCGATAAAATCCGTATATAGTAGTTTAATTTCAATGAATAACATTCGCGTAAACAGAAGATAATATTACGAAGAGACCTACCCTTTAGGCACTCACTCACTTTTAAAGTTCCTACTGTCCCCCCCTCTAGAAGGGAGACGGATTCGACACAAAGGCGCGCGTGGTAACACGCATGCCGGCTCTCGGACCTGGTGTTGATCGGATGGCGGGCAGGCCCACGAAGCCCACCAACCCCAGGTCAAAACTCAGGGTGGCTGGAGGTCGTCCCGCGCCCTCCTGCGCCCGACTCTGCGGTTGGAGAGAGGGTTTAAGCGCTCTCTCTCCCGCTCCGCCGCCTCCTTGATGAAAATTACTTCCTCACAAAAAGAGGCGACGGCGTTCCATGACCTCATAGATTGAACTACGGCCGGAAGCGAGAGGACGACCAATCCGACTGCCGCGATCAACTCACGGTGCTGCGATGCCCAGGCGGGGCAATCCGCCAAAGTTTGCAGCGCAGTGTCCTGAACAACGTCGCGGCAGTCGCTGCAGTGGTGACAACCGGATGTCTCTTGCCAGCCTATACGACACAGGAACTGGCTAAAACAACAGTGGCCAGTCATTACCTGCGTCAGCTGGAAGGTGATGGGGCCATGCTGCCTCTCCAACCACTCCTCAAACACGCAACTTACCGCCACGATCGTGGCGCACTGGGGTGCATAAGTTACTCCTTCCACTTCTCCACTAGGATCTGGCGGAGCTCGGACCTTGCCGCCTCAATAGCGGGCAGAATAGGTCCTTCGCCCCGAGCTAGCTCCTCCTGGCGCAAACAGTAGAGCGACGCCAGGAGCGCCGCTTCCAGGTCCCATGGCATCAATCCGGCGAGGAGGCTCGCAGCCTCGAACGAGATCGTGCGGTAACCTCTTATCAACCTGACGGATATGGCGCGCTGTGGCGCACGAAGCGTCAAAATGTCACGGGCCGTCAGGTCGTCCGCCCAAACTGGAGCCCTGTAGAGGGCCATGGACTGTACGACCCCCTTGTAGAGCCTTACTAACATAGCCTATCCTAACCTAATTTTACGCCATCCAAGGCGCGGAAAAAACTAGTATTGTATATATTGTATTATTTCTCAATAGGTCTCTAGCACACTACACTAATACACAATTCGTGTACTGAGACTTCGTGTCATGACCTGAAACAGTAGTCATGTGTGAGGATAATGATGTTTGCAATTCTATAAATGCATACCTATATTAAAATACTAACAATAAGATCTCATATCAGTAACAGTACTTTCATGTAAATCGGTAATAAGGGAACTTATTGCAAAATCTATTTCTTAAATGCAATCGGATGCACATGAAATCGAAATCAATAAGCATTATAATATAATCTGTGATGGAAGTTTCGATGTATAAATTACAAAAATAAATATGAGACGAATAGCAGAAAAAGCAATCTGTGTTATAGTGCCATTCCGCATGGGGTCCAGTGCGATATGAAATTGAACATTCTCCGATATTGGTGTTGTGTTTCAAAATGCTTCAATAGTACTTTGGATATTGTTGCCGAGAAGTTATTATAATCAGTACAATTTTTAAAATAAATCACGATGTAACCCGATGATTCCATCAATCTCGCTACATTTTTCCGATTTATGTTTGCGTTAGTTGTTGAGATACAAGCTAGTATTCAGTAAAAATATCTCATCGCTATTGTTTATTATTTTTTATAGGAAAGGATAAACAAATACAGTTTTGAATGTTTAATACATATAAGTTAGCTTCCCTAGGGAAGTTCGTAATGTAGTCAGATGGAACCAAATATTTTTCTGCGTTGACAATTTACCTACATATCAATATTATGTTTATGATCCCCGTTCGCTTTAACATTATAGAGGCGTCGTGAATATATCTGCGATAGCTTTTTTTAAGAAAACCTTTTGTACATCGTTCTCAAAATAGTAATCTAGATGTAAATGTTCTCGTTTGTTTGTTCCAGGAGAGAGCATGGAAAATGCTCGGAGAGGTGAACAATGACAGCATGTCCCCGCCGCGAGCGATGACCCTGCAGGGCGGCGCGGGTCATGCGGCGGCCGCGGCGGCGGGGCGCGTCGGCCCCGGCGCGGGCCCCCGGCCACACTCGATGCCATATTTTATAAAAAAAATCACGCTTATTAGGCTATGTCTGCAGTACTTACAGATGATATCACGTTTATATCAAATCGCCGACGTCTCCCTGCCACGTGTGCGCGTAAACTTTAATTTTTCAAAGCGTCCGCTAGTCAAATTAAAAACTGTTTTGAAAAATATGTTTAGTTTTCGAACTAGAACAGTGTATTGTGATATTAAAGCGTTGTTAGTGAAGACGTTAGTGCAATTATTGGTTGTTGGCAAGTGTGTTGTGAATGCGGCGCGGTCGCGGTGTCGCTGGCGGCGCAGGGGTGGCGCGCGGCGGGCGCACACGCTGCTGCTGCTGTGGCTGAGCGGGTGCGGCGGCTACAGCGAGGGCCGCCGCGACGGGGACCTGCACATCGGCGGCATCTTCCCCATGGAGGGCGAGGGTGGCTGGCAGGGCGGCCAGGCCTGCAAGCCCGCCGCCGAACTCGCACTCGCCGACGTCAACGCGCGCTCTGATTTATTGTCCGGCTTCAAATTATACATTCACAGCAACGATAGCAAGGTATTTTTTCATTCATTAATCATCCATCTACCGAGGGAGTCGATAAATTACTTTTATGTGCCAATACGTGTGTATTGTGCGCGACAATTTACTATGTTTTTCAGCTCACAGTAGAGTAAGCGTATGCCTACTTTACTATAAGCTGAGTGCGTGTTTGTAACGAGTACTATGACTCTAAAATTCATACATTTATCGTTGTAATTTAACATAACGTGAATTCTCTTCATAACAGTCAACTTTAATTAGAAGTAATATAACTTTGGCGTTGATAAAGTTACGAAAATGCCAATTATTATTCCAATCAAGTTAATGTGCTTAACGTGTCTTCGCCTCTCGATGTTCATTTAGTATGACAAGTACCGACCTAATCCATTAAACTGAAACCAGCCCAGCTGACTGCGGTCCCTATAATTAACAAAAAGGGGTTCGTTTTTCTATCCACCAGGAGTATAGCTATAAATCTAAATGAACTAAAATCATAGGCTTATGATATTGCAACCGAGAGGGTGAATCTGACGTTCAATTCAATTATTGAGAATTTATGAATGGTTCAAGAAGAAAATTTTATACGATCGAATTTCCGCGCCAGTGTAAGGTAATTTCCTATTTTATCGACTTATTCACAGACAAATTGTCGATTCCGATCAGTTCTATATTGATAACGCAGTGATTACCTACTGTTAAAATTGTGAACGAGAGGTGACAACATAAATAATAAGGGAGAATCATTAAGGGCAACCGTCTCTAGAGCGGCCATTATCGCGACACATGAAGTGGGTATATGGCACTCCATTGTTGCGGATTGTTAATAAATTAATTTTATAAAGGATTGAATTTCAGATGAAACAAAAATATATTTATATTCTTTTTATTAAACGTACGGCAGAATAGATGGCGCAGAAATTAGAAGATTTCTTTATCTTTGTTTGTCCTTTTTGATTATATCCACCTAATCAAAGTTTAATCCTATGATATCTAGCTAAGTGACCAATGTTCCCTACCACCTATTAAACCATAATATAATTTTAGCCACATGTCACAATCTCCTAATACCATAGTAAATTCAATTTTCTGTCAATTTTACTCAAATGTCTAATAATTATTTCCAGAAATACTATCACCATGATCTAAATTAAAACTTCTTTTACTCTAATGTCTTCTTATTCAAATAAATTAACATATATGTGATAAGACTCTATAGCATTTTAAAAATCGAAAATTTATAAGTAGGCACGGGATTTCATTTCATATTGCGGTATGATATTCCCTCAATATCACAAATAAAACCATTCTTCATCAAATCAAATTGTATAAAATTTTACGACGTTAACCCGTCATCGCTCCTCCTGGAGATTTATTACGGACATTTAATTCAAACCAACTGTTCTTTCCGAAGATTAATTCATAGAATCGGTCATAATTAATATTATAATAGATTTTTATTTAAAGTCCGTTGATTTTTATTTGATTATTTGAACACACGATATTAAATATTACACACATTTAATACACAATGCTATACTCTGTGTAACATATCAATATTCTAATCTTTAAGTCGTCAGTTATTTATATATGTATAAAATTAATCTCGACCATGCCCGCTACTCAAACAAAATATTATATGAAATGAAAATTTTCATCGCCAGACGATGAAAGATTTAGCTTCAAACGACGACAATAAACGGGCTTCGGTGTGCATTCTGTAATATTGTTACGTGCTAGGTTCAAGGGATAAAAATGTAAACAATATTACCGACTAAAACACGTTTTATTCTAACACACAACTAAATTTAAAACACAACACACACTATACTACACTTTTCCACTGTAACTGCTTCAAACTCTGTGGTATTTTCGCTTCCGTTCGCTTCGATGAATACTTGACCGCTCACGATTGTAAACTGACTCGGCGAGCGCTGGCCTTGCCCTTTTATACGCGGTTAAAGCGTTTCTGGAGATTTCTAGAAATACTGCGAACTGCCGAGTCTTCCCCACAGTGCCGATAGATAGCACTGGCTGTAACAATATTTTATCACGCTTCACTCAACTATATTATTTGCAAAATGTATTGACATGGCAGTATATGTACAGATTTATAAAATTATACCAGTACTAAAATATTATATAAATAATATTAGTAAGTCTAATCGATTTCTAATTTAAAAAAAAAAATAGAAACTTATTGCATCAGACAAAGCAGATAAAATTGACAATTTATAACGATATCATAATTAACTGTAATAATATATGATGATATTTTTCTTTTAGTGGCTCTTTATAATTTTATATCAGTAATAATTAAATATTTTAATAGATATTAGAAAAAACACATTTCGTTAGCTCGGAAGGACATCCCAAGTTGATTTCGTGACTGTCGTGCAATATTTGGATTAATTACACAAGTAGCTTACATAATTCAAATTCTAAACTTAATTATTTAAGATATATATTTTACTATAGATAGGTTTTATTTTTATACAAGTAGTACAAAAATACAAACTAAGATTTCATTCGTATATTTAATATTACTATATACACATAAATAAAAAAGCTATTTATATGTATACCTATAACAGTTTATTATCTTAGAACTTTCACAGAAACTCAAATACAATTATTTAATTGATTTCATGTTTCATCGCACAGCAGTTATAGATTGTGTAACTTAAACTTAGGTGGAAGGTCACTTTTTTCTGTATATCATTTTAAAGCCACAATTTCCATTAGCTGTAACTTACCATCACGATTCAACCCAACTATATTGTCTGACGATACAGGATACTGTACAAAGCTTTTACATTAGCTATAATCCCAGGCCATTATATGAACTAAAATTCAATAAAAAATATTGGCTTCAAACTAGAGGCAGAGCTTTTAGAGGGCTAATTACTTTATCTTCACGAGGAAGCACACATAAATTCAATAAATCGCTAATACACAGATTTATACCCAAGTACACTGCGGCAGATTGAATGAGATCAAATGGGCTGTCTTAATTATATTTAAGTAGACCGGGAGGCCTGTTCTGGTAAATGTGGTCAAGTTAACTAATTAATTAAAAAGTCTTCGGACTGCTTTTGGTAAGCACTCCTTTGATTACAGCCAATCAGGGACGTTTTAGAATTTAATTAACTAATCGTAACACGTTGAACAATTTTGTCATTCATGAATATGAATGTTAATTTTGCTAGCGAGTCTCGATGGAAAGGTCTATTTATTTTATGCTTCGTGTACTTTAAGGGAGGTTCAAATGACCTTGTTAAGGGTCTTGAGTTCTTATTAATTTTCATCCTCTACGGAGAATATCGTTGACTTCAGCGCTAGTTATGTACTTGGGAAAGAATGAGAGAAGCTGATTTTCTGACCTACAGTTCTTCAAACCCCATAGTACGTATGTGCGTAAATCAGCTAACCAAACCGAATTAGAGTTTCTACTCCAAATTTAATCCAAGGGAAAAATATTTACTTATTTTTGAAAACCAAAAGTTATTAGCAAATAGTACGTATCTTTAGTCCTCTAGCTAAATTTAATGAATATGTTAGGAAAGAGTTCAGTGAGTGGACATCTAACCCAAGTCCTCTTAATCATAAGTCCAAAGTCTTAACTATAAGAACACTTACTACAATCTGTTAAAGTATATCTTATACCACAAAATATAATGGTTGACTTCTAAGTATACATTCAAGTTTTAATTATACCTATACTTTCTAAATATATTTAATAAATTTTACAATCAGTCACATTAATGTATTATTGAACTTCTATTTAGCATATCAACTCGATATTTTGTAGGAGTTGAAACAATTTCTATTTAATAGATAAATACTTAGCGAACATTCATAAGATCTCACTAAAGTGCTTACTAAAGTATATAACTTTGTCTAGCTTTAAGTCTTTAGTAATTGGTAAAACAACTGTTTACTATGAGCAATACAATTTACTTTTACAAAAGAGATATAATATGAATGCCATTACGTATACGCTGTGTAAAATAGCCTTAAATCAAAATAATGTGCTTAATCTGTTTCCAAAATGCCGATGCACTAGCATTCTATTTAATCTCAACTGTTTGAGTATGTAAACTAGTTTATAGAAACGTATTAATGTAAATGTATGCACCGAATTTCCAAAATAACAGCAATGTTGATAGCCAATCCCTGGTGAGCAAACATTGTTCAATCGATCAAACATGCAAAATATACAAACAACCAAAGATTTTACCATAACCTACTCTGGCATTGTTTGTTGTTCGTAAACTTAGTTTACGAGCGATTCATTTACACTGATAACAACCCTAAAGTGTGTTGGATACTGTTTGTAAAACAAGGTCCAGTTTAATTCATATTTTAACTATGTTGGCCAGTGCGAGCCCGGCCTGGGAGCCAGCGTAATGTACAACCTGCTCTACAATCCTCCGCAAAAGTTGCTGCTACTCGCCGGATGCTCTACAGTTTGCACCACTGTCGCCGAAGCCGCCAAAATGTGGAACCTCATGGTTGTAAGTACTTTCGTTCTTCAACGTCATACTTTAAGGACTTTCAACGAACTGGAAATTCTCTCGGGTAAGTCCGAATCTCACAAACTCAATTTAAAGCAATATAACTTCAAATAACTTATAATTTAGGGTAGGGGCACTTTTAAAAAGTCACGTTAAGAAGTAGCACTAAAATCTTTTATCCAAGCAATTTCGTCGTACTCTGACCTCAACCATTAGATTGGAACTTCGGGTATAGTTTGTACTTTTTAACACATGTCCACATTACAAAGACTTGCGAAGTTCGCCCTCCTAGTAAGTACGGATAAAAGTTTTTTTGTGCCAAGTCATGAAGATTATCGACTAAGATTGCATGAAAACTAGTTACGTATATTCATTACCACAGAAACAAAGCTAACGACTCTGCAAAAACAATAAGAAACACTTTTTGTTTGCCAACATTCAAGCAGATATCAAATGTCGTCAGCTTAACGAGGTTTTGTGGACAAAAGAATACTTTTCACACGATTCATAATAACAAATAGAGTCAAATATTTTTCTTATTCAAATAAAACTTTAATAAATATGCTTTTTCCAATATCATATTTAGACAAGTCTGTAGGGCATTAAAAACTGTAGATGGTTTTATTTTCTCAGATTTGTAGTCAATTCCTAACTTAAAACAGTATAAAATAAGCTTGAAGTCCAGTAAAGGCTTAATAAGCAAAATATATTACAACCATCGCACACATCAACGAGGGTCAACAGCAATAACGTGTTTTGATTGGTTAATGGTGTTCAAGTGAATCCAAAGGGCCGTTTATGAATATTGGAGTTGGAGAGGCGAACGCCGTTTTTACAGGTTTATGAGTTTGGTCACGCTTATATTTAGTAAACTGTATTTATTTTATAAAATGTTAATTAATTAAATTGTTAAACGTTTAAGAAGTTACGAAACAAGGTTATATTGTTACTGAGCCTTTGTTTCTGAATGAATTTTCTACCTTAATTAACTGTTTTTACTCCGTATTTTTTAAATAAAAAGCTTTGCGCAAACTGTTCTAGGCTAAAATCAGACACCCAACAAAGAAAACAGAAACAATTTTTCGGAAGGGAATATTATTATATACGGGAATATTATACACTTATTTTATTTTGTCACTCCCACGAGATATACAACGCGACTCGGATGCTGGAAGCAATTTTGGATGTGTTATGAAATTCTGTATACGCATAACAACAACCGTATTGTAAAATACTGTAAAGGAATGCATACATAAATAATAATAAAAAATGTAAGAGATAATTATTTTGATGTTTTTGTTCTAGTTATGCTATGGCGCTTCTTCACCAGCGCTGTCGGACCGCGCGCGCTTCCCGACGTTATTCCGAACACACCCTTCAGCCACCGTACACAACCCGACCCGAATTAAACTCATGCAGAAATTCGGCTGGTCCAGGATTGCCATTTTGCAACAAGCCGAAGAAGTGTTTATATCGGTAAGTAAAACTCAGCATTAATTTCTTCAAATTTTTTTACTCTTTCCATTAGCTTCCCTCCGCTTGTGTTGATAGATCCATTAGCACAATTAACGAACTTTTTTAAGTCCTAATAGCTCACTCGTAATTCATTATTGCGATTCTCAAAAATTCTCGACTTTCTACCCGTGCAAATCAACAAGCGTAAAGAAGTTTTATCAAAGTTTACGTAAGAAATAGAAGAGTAATTGTGGCCACCGAGAGCCGGTGCGGTGCGCTTCTCGTCAGCCACGTCTCTCCCGATAAAACGTTTCCATTTTATAGGCGAACTTAAATTTATTCCTCCAATTCATACCATTTCAACCGCCATAATAGATTTGGATAGCTCGGCTATTGTAAGCCGAGATAGATAGCGCAAAAGGAAAACACATTAGGTTGCTGTTGTTGTACAAATAAACGGCGTCTTCGTCTGCAATGTGTGTTATCTTTACATTACATTAGCTTTCGATAATTCAACCTGTGGAGCATTGAACATTGCGATAATACAGAGTGATATCGGGCTCGAGTGATTACGTGGAGGTACCATATCGTGTCGGCGGTCCCGACGGCTTGCGTGACTTAAATTATTCGATCGGCAGTTGTTCGTATCAGCATCGAGTGGAGTATGACACGCTAAGCGCTTTGTCTGCCGATTGACAAACGATCTTCGTGATTGGCCTTCAGTGGATCGACGACTTCGACTTCATTGCGTATTGGGAACCGCTGAGGCGAATTATCGGATCTTTACAAGCGTCTGCATTTTTAGAGCTAAAGTAATAGCCCGCAGTTGAGAGTCTGAGAATAAAATAGTAGAAGTCGTACGCTCGAACATTCGATATTCCAGTAAATGGAGCAATACTTGTGACAATAGAAAAGTAATATTCGATGTAGCAATGTTAGAGTGGTACGTAATCGTGAAAATACTACAGAGATCTTAACTGTGTCAGTCTACTAAGCTACCAGACGGTGGCACGAAGATAAAATATTTTGAAGAAATACCGTTTTTATGATTTCATGGCTTTTACATATTTGAATATGGGATTTTGAATAACTGCTTTGACAATAATGCTTTGACAAAAATTTCTAATACTCTCGAAGTGGTTAGAGCAGGCTTATACGCTATTTTTAGTCGGTAGTATATATATATCATGCATTCCTACACGTAGAAAAGAAAATAGTTTATACTATTTATCTTTAAGTAGTGAAACCTTGCTTAACGTACTTATTGTAAGCACCTTCCTGCCACCAATTATAGACAGGTCTTGTCCCCAAATCTTGACTCTCCACCCTAACCTCAGAGATTCGGTTCTCGTAAGCGAGCTACCTCGTGCCCAAGTGACACTACCTTTTCTCCAGATAGGTACCGGAGCAATAAAGCCGCTCACCACTCGCAACTCTGGAAGTTGCTAACGAAAACCTCATTGAAGCCTACGGAGAAGCCACCTCCCATATCTCCAGTATGGTACCGGAGCTGTATAAGGCACGCTCACTGCCCGACGTATATCCATACACCTACTCAAATAGCCCTACAAGCCGGGTGTGGCCCGAGTCACTCTAGGTATGACTCTTACTTGCTAAGCAGGCAAGCATCCGAGATGCGTTGTGGCTGCGAAACCACGCTGCCACTTCGCTAAAAACAACCCCGTGCCTCACGCGACCGACTGGTTCGCACTAGCTGCACCTGAGTCCGACGCTCGAACGCCACGTGCTTGCCGAGCAACGAACATGTCGTCCTCAGCGGCTAACCATATACCCCTGCGAGTCCAACACCAATGTGAGGCACCGCGCACTCTAGTCAGCGGTCATATTGAAGATGCTGAAATATTGTGAAGATGTTTGAGTGTTTATTGCTCAATCACGTAAACAGATTGTGATTAATCTTAGCACATAGATAGACTATGCCCTGGATACCTTATAATACATTAAATGATTTAATCCCCAAATGCGTACTAAAAGGATTCAAGCGAGCAAAATCGCTGCAAAAGCAGCTACTACACAAACATACATACATTATCGATGATGGTAGTAGATAGTGATGCGTGTTCAAATACATATTTTCCTCTACTATATGTAAGAGAAGTAGTAGACAGTAGCTAGGTTTATAAATAGCGTTAATGAATATTTATTTAGTCAAGCTATCTCTAAATCACTAAAATCGGTTTAGCTGCCGTTAAACGTGACCATCATACAGTTTTGCAACTACGCTATTTATGTACAGTATAATAATGGAAGTAAGGATAATAATGGTTATAATGTAGGCAATAATGATCTCACAAAATAAAAGAATGTTACAAAATAAACAATGGAAAAAGATAAAAAGAATTTCGCGGTATCTGATTTTCTCTACAACATACTGGCTTAATTTATTTATTTATTTACAACAAATAGAATGACTTGCGCCAATTGCACTATTTAATAATATAATATATAAACTTTAAATTTAGCATTCACGCATTCTGCTCACAGTACCTCATACATTCTAATAATAATAGTTTCCATTCATCCGCAAAAATATCAACTTCTGGGTTAAAGTCCAAGAGAGCGTTAAGCTGCTTTAGTGACCGAGGCATGGGTGAGTTAAAGCGTGCCACAGTACGGTACGCTGGAACCGCCAGCAATCGGTGCTTTCTACCACGACAATAGTTGTTAGGCACAAACAATCTGCAACATTTGTCGTGAAGAATCGGTGCCTCGATCATACTCTTTAAAATTTTGCAGGTTCCAACCATCTGATCGTATGATCGCCTCGTCTCTAATGCGTTAAAACCTAAATAATCCAACAAAAATTTTGTAGGATACGGATAGAGGTAGAAACCATGCAATTTCTTATAAATAAATCTTAGAAAAGCTTTCTAAACTTTTTCCAACATAAGAGCATACTGCTTTTGATATGGATTCCGAACAACCGCGCTGGACTCAAGTTTACTTTTAATATTATACAATATTAGGTAGACAAATAAAATATATAATACATGAGAAAATGATTCTGTTTGTTACGGGTTCACAAACGGATCATCCGATTCATGTGAAAAACCTTCGGTTAAAGCTGTTCCTTTCTGTGTATTGAATTTCATAAGGATAATAAGGTTTAACATGAACAACAGACAGATCAAAAATGCATAATAAGATTAGTGGTGAAGGTTTACATTTAATATAGCTGGTACTATTTACGCTGAACATTATTCAAGAGAACATACTAAAGAGCTGTGTTCAGTCTACTGTTATGAAACTCCGTATACGACTTGTGAAATAAACATTTATTAATAAATCAAAATGGCCGTCCAGGTAAAGATTACCATGATACTCTTACAATGTTACGTAGCCTTTACTGGTCTCTACAAATAATTTTGAATCTAGCATATTTAAATCACATCAGGCAAAAATAAATGGCCAGCGATTTAAAAAATGGTCATGTATAAACGTTACGTTATTACTATCACAACATATTATAAAACGAAGTTCCCCGCCGCGTTTGTCTGTCTGTTTATTCGCGATAAATTAAAAAACTACTGAACGGATTTGCATGCGGTTTTCACCAATAGATAGAGTGATTCATGAAGAAGGTTTAGGTGTATAATTAGTTAAGGTTTTAAACTATCAGTGCGAAGCCGGAGCAGATCACTAGTCAATTATACTTTAATCTCTACTTACGATAGGTCAAGATTATGCTTTAAACAGTGAATGGCTTACCTCGTTCTCATGCAAAGTAAGATTACAATAAAACTGATATTGGAGATATAATAGGTATGTAGGTACTGGTAAGTCCCAGGATAACTTAGTATTTGTTGCTATGACATTAGCCAGCCAAAGCAATAAATAAAGTGAATCTACATAATAAAAAGATACTATAAATAAATATACATACATAAACATTATTTATGTATATATTTATGTTGTTTATTTATAGTATATTTATCTCAATATGTTCGATCATTAATTTATTTATTTTACATTAAATAGAACGACTTGCGCCAATTATGCACCAATCACACTTTAAATCCTAACTAATATTATAAATGCGATTATGAGTTTGCTTTTTTGTTTGTTTGTTTCGCATTTACGCCTTAACTACTCAACCGATCATCATGAAAATTTCCGTACACGTTGTCTGGGGAACAAAAAAAGACATACGGTACATTTTATCTAGAAAAAAATACTGTTACTAACCTAACCTACATTTACGCGAGCGAAGCTGAGGGCATAATTTAATATATATTATCATAAAATTAAAATATAACATTCACACGTTGTCCTCTCAATACTTCATACTTTCTAATAATAAAATTTCCATTCATCTAAAGGTCATCTTTTCTACTAAATACTCAGAATATCTTTGTACACAATTTTAAGCTGTAAGTATTTATTCATATGTCAATGTAATCTGAATTCACTTGATGTATTACACAGCTTATTCAATTCTATACCGACGCGAACTTAATTTAAATTAGTGTACACTTAGAAACGAATAGAAACATGATTTCAGATGAAATTTACAATTTATGTGCTCCACAGAGCTGAAAATTTCGTGATATCGTTAGTGCTTCGCTTTTATATGATACTGAACCTCGCATAACAAAGTTTGATTGGTATGAATGATACGTCTGTCTCTGTTTGATATTAAGAGTATTTAACCTGTAAGGAGCGTCAGTGTTATGATTTATAAGTCTGGATTCTTATAGTTCAATGGCAAAAACTGGTTATTGACTATGAATCTCCAACAAGCTACTCTTTACATGGTCTTTTATCAGTGTCCTGTGTCCGAAGGTTCATAGTGATGGCTGGATCAGCTATTACAAAGATACCATATCTAGAATTTACAAAATGTTAACGGTTCATTTTAAACTCAGTTTGATTCCTTTTTTAAAGAAAATATATTTAAAAAAATACGCTATTACGTTGAAAGTACTACTTACGATAGCTAAGTACTAAAGAACTTGTTACTATGGTTATAAAGAGAGAATAATCGTTGCCACGGGAGGCAGGACACAATGCCTCTTGCATGATAAATGGATCCATCTGAACTTTTTTACCTCTATGCGACTTCCCCCTATCACGGATTTTAGCGAAAATATGAAATTTAAAGGGTTTTTATGTAAGCGAGGCGTGGTCATATATGCGAGACATTATTATCGGTCAAAATATTTTAAATAGTAGGTGACCGTTGTTATTCTGTCAAACAGGGGTTTCGAGTTCGATCCTAAAACACCTTACGTTTAGAATTTATGTGCGTATTGAATAGTTGATTATCGCTCGATTTAACGGTGAAAGGGAAACATCGTGAAGAAACCCACATGTCTGAGAGTTTTACAGTTCTCGAAGTTATGTGAAGTCTGCCAACTCGCACTGGACCAGGATGGTAGAGTCGACGCACTGACAAGACGCCTGTGTGCAGCAGAAGGACAGTATAAATACCGGGCTGATATTATAAAATGTTTTTGTTTGCTAACTATGTGATTTATTGAGACAGCATGTTAGTTGTTTCCTTGAAATTGCTTCTATGATACCAAGAAAACATAACCATACCTGGATAGGTACGGTTATGTATTCACGCATGGATATGCGTGGCAGTTACCAGCGACCAACAGATGGGGCGCTGGCACGTCTGGCACTAGCATTAATAGAATGCTACATAGTAACATGAATATTCAAATATATGTTCATTTCCATCATTATTGTCGGTCAAAACTAGTTAGTGAATGAAACCTCTGAGTATTAGATACAAGCTTATTTCGTGAAACGTCTAAGTATCTAAATACTCGCGTATATTATGTATTTAATTAGAGTATTTAATCATGTTTGTTATTTTTATTAAGAATTATGTATGTAGTTATTTTAAATGAAATTTTAGTGTCAATTTATCAAGGATTTACATCATGGCTGCAAAAGTTTTAATAATAAAGTAAATATCACATTATGTAATTTTTTCGTAATAACACTGTTTTTATTTAATTGTACTTATTACATTGTTATCTAAAATGCTCATATTATTAAATTACATAGTCTTAACATTTTGTGGCAATTTTTTAATCAACTATGTATCTATGCAGCAATTTCCATTTTCTATTGATGCCTGCTATGGATTGTTTGAGAGAGTAAAATAAACAAAACAGCGTAAATTTGTATTCCGGTACTCCCCTTCGGCACAAATTTGCAACGTAAACTAGGTCAACTTACGTTATCTCACTGTGTGATACATTATACAATCCTTAAATACAACCACATCTCCCTGATACACGTTGTGTAAGAGCCACCAGTATTTACAATATCGTACTGCGTCGGTATCGTCGGATACTTTCATAGATGGAACGGTATTTATTCAGGGATGCGGACGTAGCTAGTAGGAGTAAGCGAATCCGAGTGAAGTCGACTGAAAGTGTTCTCTGTAAGAGATACATTTATATTGAGAATATTTATGAGTAGATCTCTCTGCCGCACGTGTTTATCTTTATCTCTTTATTCAGATTTTGTTTTTCTTATACAACTATGAAACGCAGCCTTGCGATATATTAGTATACTGGAGACTTATTGTGGCGAAACGACAGGATTTATCTAAACGTAATATCGTAACACTAGCTTCTGCCCGCGACTTTGTCCGCTAGGAATAGTTACGTTGGGCTAACGCTAACTTTAACCCGCGACTTCGTTATCATTATTTTGCAGCGATGTTATTTTAAAACTGCGATATCTCCTAAGATATTCATTGAAATCGAATGACGTAAAGGGCACGTTTGTTTCAAATTAAATACTTGTGATGAATAACGTATTTATTTGGATAAAGATTAATATTATGTTTATAAAAACACCTTCGCAAATAATGCATTATCTCAGAACAAATTTGGTTAGTATAAAAAAGGTTATAGTGAGCCAACCTTAAAAGATAGACATATACTGTCACGGACTTTTTTTTAGAACTTTTAAAGGGAAACAATTCTGTCATACATAATTTTTGCGTAACTTTAACTGTTTACGCAGCGCACGCAGCGGAAGTTCTCAAAAGGAAAAAAACCCCTCCGATTTTGAAACATTCTTCTTGATGCTCCGCTCCTATTGAACTTAGCGTGATGATATATAGCGTATAGCTTTCCTCGATAAATGGGCTATCTAACACTGAAATAATTTTTCAAATCGGACCAGTAGTTCCTGAGATTAGCGCGTTCAAGCAAACAAACAAACAAACAAACTCTTCAGCTTTATAATATTAGTATAGATAACAGTATCAAAGCGAAATATTTAAAATATCTAGCCTCACAAATAAAATTGATATATAAAAAATTATTTCGTTAGATAGAAATCACAATATATACCTAACTAACAATATAATAAAAGTACGGTCATCAAAACTGCCGAATCAATGATCTAAATGAATCGACCATGATAATTATTTTTACGTAATGAATTATAACAATGTCCTAGTTTTTCTGGGGTGATTTTAATGATGTAATACGAAAATTTTTATATTTCTATTTATAATAATAATATTACAATCTTATTATATAAGATCCATCGCATTTTGATTACCTCATTAACAATAATTAAATCGGCACATCTAAAACAAATACACAAATCTGATAGAGAGCCTCTTGATTTACTTTCATTAGATTAATTAAGACTTGGCATACTTTTAATGACAAATAAATGTAGATACACAGTGAAGTAATTAATATGGACGTAATGTCGTCGCGAACATGGCGTCTAATCTAAATAAAATTTGCGAAATGTCCACCTTTTTCGTCCTCATTTAAGAGGTACTTTACGTTAATACCTCTTAAGAGAAAGAGGTGGACATTTAATAAAATTCACAGGTTTCTTCCTAAAATAAATCTGTTTAACTTATCTCACTTTACAAGGAGTTGAAAAGCTTAAATGAGTGCCAGCTGAATGTGATGGTAAAACGGATTTTTTGTAGCACAGTGGAATTATGCATTAAACTATATAGTGGGCGTTTTTGTCAGGTAGGAGCGAGTATTTATATAGCGCACGCGAGCACGACGAAGGGTGTGTACAGTGTATAGTTGGCCGCAATGAATGGAGCCAGGGCTTTCACGCTGGTTTCAATGTAATTAGAGCGGCCCCGGTTTTTTCTGCATAAGTGGGTTTGAAGCGTTCTTGCGCTCCTGTTTTGCTTTCACCGCGATGAAGAAATATTTTTGCTAGAGTTCACGCATATAAAAACACTGCCGCCCCAAATACTCTCATAATAAGAATTTTTCATTTACCCTACGTGTAGACGGGGTTCAGAGTGAGACCTGAAACGTTTCAATTTACATACAAACACTTATTCCGCAGTCACTTTAGTTCTCAGGATTCGAGGAGTTAAGAAAATTCTGTTCAAGTTGAATTTCCTTTCAAATGAGGTTGCCAAATAGGTTCTTTCGTGTGGGGTTTTTCGATCTCGTGATTTATTTTACGTACATTTTGCTTTCAATGTACGTTAAAACCGAGCTACGTGTGAGCTTTACAGTGAAACATTAACGTCTAAAAAAACATTGACGAAATACTTTCACGGCCCTATTTAATATTCCAGTAGCTATTACTTAGAAACCCTTCTGTACGTATACATACATAAATAGTTGCTTGATATATAATTATGTATGTAACTTTTTTTATTTACCAGACGGTTGAAGATCTGGAGGCGCATTGCAAGAAATCTGGTATAGAGATCGTCACCAGGCAGTCATTTTTATCGGACCCTGCTGATGCAGTGCGGAACCTTCGACGGCAGGACGCGCGCGTCATAGTTGGCCTGTTCTACGTGGTTGCGGCGCGGCGGGTGCTGTGCGAAGTATACAAGCATCGCTTATACGGCAAATCTTACGTGTGGTTTTTCATAGGTGAGTCAAAATATTCTAAATTGCCGTATTTTTTTAAGTGAGTCGACTGTTATTGCTATGTATCCAACGAGTATATATACCTAAAATGCTTAATACCGTCCAATTTAAATAGAAGGTAGGTAATTAAAGGAAAATATGTATAACCAATAACCATATATAAAAATAAAGGCAAAGGTTTATGCAAAATATGAAGAGTGTATAAAATTTGCCGGCTGAACCCTTAAGGGGATTTCAGTTATTTGAAAGTAAATCTGAAAATTACATTACCCGAAAGCCTCGACCACTGGGCACTGACACATAAGCGAAATATCATCCCTTTTCATGGCAGCATTTCTACACAAAGCTTGACATTGTTATAATTTTATAAAATAGCTACACACTTTGTACAGGGTTAAATGAAAAATACTAATACCCGTGTCTTCTTTGCATCATACTTTGGAACTTTTATTCTACAGCTTTTTACAACTTAATACTTTTATCAAAAAACATATTCTATGAAGTTTAGAATTGCAACCGCCTTGCTTTTTTTTGAGACCGCGTATAGTCTTAGGTCTTGGTCGTGTGATTAAATCAAACAATTGCAGTCTATCTATAATGAATTCTGAAAAACGTTAGAACAAAAGTTATTAACTAAGATATAAATAAAACATAGGTGAAGTTATTAGTATTATCAATTAACCATGTATTTAAAAATCATACACAAAACGAATGTTTAAGACTAACAGAAGCATTAATCACTCATAAGTATTTTAATACGAGCAGGTATCATTTCCAATTTTTGACATTGCGTGATCTTTAAACAATGTGTTTTGGATATTATGTTGTGACGTCACACATCCGTCCGCAACGTATTATTATCATAATTACAATGACGTCAAACAATGCAACTGTCTATCCTTATAATACCTGCAGGTTTCAAGTCTTCGATTGTTAACTTTTATATAATTTATCATAGAAAATATCTTAAACATCGTAAACGCTGCGATGAGCTTATGATCTGCGTTTATTCAGTGTTATTAAAATTAAGTGATATTACTAAATAAATGTCTCTAATAATGGCCAATATTGGTGTTACCATTTAAAATATTACAATCCTAAGCTATATTATAAATCGTATAAGCTTTAAAATCAAATCAATTAATATATTTTATTCATAAAAGATTGCGTAAATTAGATATATCCAACTTTGATTTAAGCATTGAGTCATGCCAATGGTTTAGAAAAAAATGCAGAAATAAAAATCTAAACCATATTTTTAAATATATAGCAACATTTATCATGCGCAGCGAGCTATAAATAATCGCCATTTATGCTGTACGGACTGAAATATTTCAAAACAAATTTTCCCGGAAGCGTCTATTTTAAACATTCGGGGTTCCCCAATCCCAAAGTTTTCTTAAAATTTTCTCACTTTTGTAGTTGGTATAAGGGTGCACGGGTCCTCTATAACTCTATTCTGAATATAGGTTTAGGTGGGTTCCACATACCCCTGGATAACCAAAGGAATAAAAACGATATAATCGCATTGTCAATATGTTTGTTTTATGTAAAGAACATAAATTGAATAGAGAACACTGGGTTTCCTGCTTACGAGGCTCTAAAAACATGTTAGAAATGGGATATTGGATTCTCTTTCGATATTTCGACGGGGTTATTTGTTGCAAATTGTTTTCAGCTACATTTGCACATTGTCGGTATAATATGTATATTCAGATCACGTTTGGCATCGGTATGAAAGTTTAGACGGTGAGAAAATTTAATAAACTATATATGCAAATTTTATGCACTACTATTAGAATAATACGCAAACATTTTCTGTATAAATATTCAATCGTAATTTTAAATAATTACCATAGTCTAACAAATGTTATAAATACGAAAGTAAGTTTATTTGTTACGCTTTCACGCCTTAACTACTTGACTATTCATCATGAAATTTCTCATACACGCTGTCAGGGAAACAATAGAGGACATAGGGTACCTTTCATCCATAAAAAGTAGGTATTATTCCCGAGGAATAGCAATTTATTGACAAAATTTAGATTAACGAGCGAAGCAAAGCAAAGGAAATGCAAAATACTAGATTCTGCTTACTTAACTTATTATTATATTAAGCAGCTGAAATTGGGTTAATGTGAAATTCTAAGCTTACTTTTAGCAAGTATGAAGTAATTTCGCGCATAAAACATAAATTGTTATATTTTCTTCATAAAAAGAGAGTTCCTCGTAAATATCAAATTAAAAAGGGAATTTGAAAGCTCTCAACAAAAATTTTAGACTATAGAACAACAAATTCGAATTTAATAAATATTCATCGTTAAGTTGTTATTCAAACAATATAATTAAAATGTTTCGTTAAATTTGAATTTGTGCACTTACATTCTGATGAGATTTTAAAGTAACTGATTACGAGCTTAGATTAGATGTTTTTTACATTAAGATCGAAATACTAATAATTTAATAAATTGTGACCAAATAATACTCAGGATACTTATTGTAATTGATGCATATACTACGTAAGCGTGAGCAGGGATCTATAGCATGATCATATCATCATCATCTATTGCCGCGCATATATTTTTGGAACTATATAATTAGTCTGGTTCTGTCGGTTCAATAAATTTCCTAATAATCATTTTGACCCGGACTTCAAAACCGGAATCTCACGATCAGTAGTAAACGTAACGGAATATATGTATGTATTGAATTTAAAATTATATATTTTCTTACCAAGCTATATACTTATACAATGAATTTTAGATACAGCACACACAGACTGACATTAGTTATTGGAACTTTTAAGTTTGCATGATCCTGATTTAGTTATAAAAATAACTCAATATGCGAATTTGTGTTGATTATAGACCAAAATTAGAAATAGGTTAACAATTATCGTATAATTGGTTTTCAAGAATTAATAATTTAATTTTTACACTTCCATTCTGCTTTATTACTTTTATATAGTTTGTCAGACACAGTTATGTGGTCGAAAAAATATTCTATCATGTCTGAGTGCTCTTATATTTATAGGTACATTTTAATAATAGAATTTAACATTTTATTCCGTTTTAATTATATTTGAAATATATATTAAATAATACGCACGATAATAATCAAAATAGCTTACTAACTAAACTCTTAGTTGGTACCTTACTAGCTAGGCTAGCTCCGCATGGGTTGCAGGCTGTATATCCCATTACATCTTAATAAAAGCCATATAATTATCAATATGAACGGCTCCCGAGTGAACTCAACTTGATTAAACAAAGCGAGTATATACGCTCCGCTCATTTTAATGACGTATACCTCGAAATTTTATGATGTGACATAGACTGTATCGTCGCATTATAAAATTTGGAGCAACACGTCATTAACATGAGCAATGACCGCACGTAAGTCAGGAGCATTATAAATTGTGAGGAATATTGCGAAGGGATGTGAGCCCTCACATCCCTTCGCAATATTCCTCACAATTTAACATTCGCTGTCGCGATTCAGTGAACCTTGGATACAACTCATTTAGACATTGTTTATGAAGAAGGATAAAAAGAAATACGACGCTCTCCCCAAACGTAATAACGAAAATGTACTATTTTCTTCAGAGCCATGTTAAATAATATTTATTTACCCATTTTATATTAAACTTAAGAACTAAATAAGATTTGAAATTTTATTAGAGATGTATGTCCAACGTGTCGTACGCATAGAGCACGTAACACGCGAAGCTGGTAACTTTATTTATGTACAACTTCTCTACTTTACAGTTTTAAAACGTCTGCGGCACGGACTTTTCACTTTGCGGTGTATTTCTTTCTACCTTACAAATGACTTCTTGCGTCTGACTGAGATATTTATTAATGAATTTCTCGGATGAATCCCCGGGGATAAACCACAGCGTACGACAGTAATGGAAGTGGGGAAAAATCTCAGATAAAGTGAGGAACAGAGAAAGACCACGTTGTTAACGATACTCCTGAGGCTAGTAAAATAAGATACTTTATATTTTTAAAGAATTACTTTCTATGCGTAGATATCATAAATAGTTTACGTCAATGTAACACAGACATATTATTACGACGTCTCGTAATAATATAATATTCAAATAATTATAAGTCAACTACGAAAACATTTATAGTATATATTTTGTATTAATTAAGTGATTGTAAAACAAAAGACGCAACCCAAGAACCGGTATCTAAGAGTTATTTTGTGGTAACATAACGGCTACCAACAATTAAAACTCTATGCATAAAATGTCCATTACCATGGAAAAAAGATTCTACAATGTAGATGTACCATTGTAAATGTTAATTGAAGAGGTATTATCGTCTCAGGTAGTAAAAAGCTAAACGAAAATCTTCAAGCATAATATAAAAGGCAACGTTCGTACATAAAATGCGTTAAAAGGTGTTAAAGTTCAGTACTTCAGAATTTATATTTTTAAACAAAAATGTATAGTGGACGTGGTCAAAATTTCGAAGAGCGTAGACGTTCTAACATGTCAACTCTATTTAAAAGTTTCTTAACAGCTTTCCAAGTTCAGTCCCGGGTAAGGCAGTTTCTGGTCAATTTATGGATTTCATTTTAAATTATTCACACGAGCCCTAGTCCCAAGGGATAACGGCGGGTTCGAATGTTGCGGCATCAGGACGCGTGTCTGGCCTCTGACCTTGTAAAATGTGTTCTGTTTCAACCTGGTTTAAACATTGACTTGAAAATCGTAATAATGAAAACTGAACAGCAATAAGCCCCGATTTGTGTATTCATGAGTCTGAGTCGGCCGCAGGACCGTCGTGACGGTTGTTTCGAATGGTGATTGTCTTTTGAATCAATTCTCATTAATGTATCCAATTTAGGTTCATTTATATTCCACTCCTGGTGTACATTGATTCAGTATAATTAGGTATATTGACGCCTACTCGAGAGCATTGTCCTCACATTAATTACGTGCCTCGATATGATAATTCGGTTCTATTTCAACTCGAGAATATATCCATCGTGAGCAGTGGTCCAAATTAGTTGAAGGTGAGACTCTTGAGGCTCAGTAGATAAGTGTACACACTTGTGCGACGGGGCCACTGGCGTCCTGCCAAAGGTACGTCAACCCAAGTTCGGCAGGTTATCAACGTCCGGTCGGCCTTAATATAGGCTCCGGGAATATTTTCTCTTCCATAATAAAAGTTTATTGCGTCATAAAATAGCCCGCTAAGAGATCACTTCATATAAAAATAATCGACACGTTTCCAGCTTGAAGGAGATGTGAACTTCTAACTTGCAAATTTTTTATGACGACCATATTTTACCGCAATAAATCTTACTAGATTAAATCAGGCACATAATATAAAATATCCCACAACAAACACATATGGATAATATATATACGACAGCACGGATGTCGTACTGGTTTAAGTGGTCACCTCGCCACTGCGCCGAGTGTTTTAGGTTCGATCCCCAATTTTCCTGATCGAGTTGTAAAATAAATGTATTAAAAATGATAAACTTATTGTGCTATCTGATAACTAAATTTGTATTTTTGTATAAACAAAATACTTACTAAAACAAAAACTCTTCAATAAACGTCATATGTCTTCTGCATTCCCGTCAAGCAGTAGCGGATACTGGGAATCCTGTCTATCAATGTCAACATTGTCACGTTGAATGACAAAGCTAATTTATTCTACCGTTAAAGGTAATCTTCCTGGATTTAGCAAGCGTCGATCAGTCAATTCGCAATTCTCTGTAGGAAAATTGGATACTTGTACCGCATGACCGTAAACAACGCTAAAGTTTGATATGTATGACTCAGAGTGCAACATAACCAGCACAACCTGCTGTACGTAAAAATATGGTGCCTTAAAACTCAAAAATCACACGTTATCCCAAAAGACAACCAACATTTCAACGAATGACACAACATATCGTCTAGATCCCTCCCATAGGAAAATGAAAACACCAGGTTAAGTAAGGCTTAAAGACAAATAAGACACACGTGATCTAGATATATACCAGTGATATTTCCACTTTGTGCTGTCGACGCACCAATCCTATTTTTTAGGAAGAGAGTTGTATTCTTCTTGTACGTGTCAACGACTTATACAGTAACTGCTTATTATTAGGCAATCGTATGCATGTATGTCACTTCTGTACTATAAAAAGAAGACTTTATTGAGGTTAGCGTGTCGTGTACATGCCAATCCAGCTCGTGCAATCCGACTACATGTATAATTAAACAAATCAAAGCAAAAATAATACGCTGCTTTTATACAATTACATTACTGCGAACTAATAGAGAAATAATTACATTTAATTTTGTTCGAGAATTCTCTCTTCCTTTGATAATAATGATTTGCTCTGTAACAACTTTAACATCTTTTGATGCCAAAGGCTTTTTTAATTATGAACCTTTAACTTGAAATATAGGAGTAGTTACTTATTTTATATATTGGTAGATACCTAATGTACGTGTTGCTCAATAGTAAGGGAAATTAATTCAGCAAGTTTACTCATTTTTTATTAAAAGTAAATGTCTTTTAGTACCTAATCTAAAGGACATTTAACGGTTGCGTGATTCATCAACGACCGGTAAACGTCTGAAATTGAGCATCGCCCTCCTTATAAGCTTCTCCAATCGATCTTAGGGAAATAATGACATTGTTGGTAGACGTATTGCTTTAACCACAATTTGTGAAATTACTCCACTAGGTTAACGATTATAATCTACGGGCCTTCAAAAATAATATTATATGTAAGAATACCGTCTTGATTTGTCAGAACAACGTATAATAACCATGTACTACAAGCAGTAAATATTGCTAAGCTGTTTCTTTCACCTTATATTTGGAAGTGTTGTCTCGACAAACCCTACACAATCCTACAATATGCTTTTTTTTTATTTCTTCCATTTGTCAACCACACTGATCGTTTTACAGCTTTCCAACTACTATTTATCTTCAATTGCTTCTAACTTCGTTACAAACATAATCATTTGGTCAATAATAATTTGCACTATAATTACCGGAATCCATTGTCCAACCAATAAATGTTAGGAAGCCACTACGTCACCGCGGACTGCTAAACCTTCGGATTGCAATAGTAAAACGTTGACTATAGTAAACTCTGTTGACGGTCTTTAACGAGTGTCTTTGTTCTAATTTAACAGACCCGAGGATCGATTTTATAGATGTGAAACTCGTGTTAAAGCATATTAACCGTTTTCAAAGCAAAAAAGTTTAACGATACTTAGGTCCATCAACAAAGGAATTTGATATTGTCAACTTATCATAATTACAAAAAATATATTAACATTTCGAGAATACATCGTGGGATCCTCTTGCCAATATTTAGTTTTCTTTTCGTTTTTTTTTTTTACCTAGTTTGACATATACTTATGAAAGAAAAAAAGACTACTATTTTAGAGAACACAAACAAAAATGACATCTCATAATATTATTATTCACTAAGAAAAAATTTACATAAATAATCGAGTAATACTTTAGATGAATGCAAAGTACATTCATAAACCCACTTACGAAAGATTAATCGCCGTAAAAAATTGTGGTTCAAAACTTTATTTGACACAAACAAATAAAAGCATCCACGATTCAAAAGTTTGAGCAAGTGTTAAAATTTAGAACCAACAAAGGTCTTTTATAACCTAATTTCGAATGCTACAAAAAATATGAAAAAGTTATATTGCCACTCAAAAAACATTTCACCTCAACTTTCGTGAAAATACATAGCCTGAGGCAACGCCGAGATGACACAGCAAACACACATTTGTTCGCATCAGGTTCTACTAACAAACAGGACAAAGGAAATGGATAGAGAAAGGGGATAAATAATGGTTAAGGGTGAGACTCGCCGTAAACGCAAAATAAAGGAAAATAATTTAGCGTTTATTCTTTGAATAAATAATTGGCATTATGGTAATTTGGTCATTCATATTTTCACACTTTCCGTTGTTATAATAAAATGCGCCATTATACTGGAGTGCCTTTGGGTCGTTTGACTTGTTACGACTATGTAGTAACAGTAATGTATCGAACGTGACACTGTTGTTTCTATATCTGAGGACAATATCGAGGCAAAATGATTTTTATCTCTATCGGCTAGACTTGGCTATCGGAGGACGTGTCTTGTCTACGGCCTGTTTATTCAGAACATTGTAACAAACTTTACAACGTAGCTTGTTACCACGTATAATAATTAATTAAGAATAACAATATAATAGACGACCAATAACCATAAAAATAAGCATAAAGAGACAATAAATATTATTCAAAACATTTCTTGTGCTATTAATTGCTAGTCATACGTGCCAAACAGGCTAACTTGACTACTATAGGTACGTCTAATTTGGTATGACTACTAAAACTTGTAAAGAAATGCCATAATGCGAACTTTTGATACTATAGCTAGCATTTCTCATATATATTCTAGGTTAAATACACAAGTGAAGCTCCAAAATCGTTGCCAAAATGAACGGATATGTCTCCGTCTTTACCTGCCTTAAAGACTTCGCTAGCGTCCATAATCTTCTTAAATTTGATTTTCATCGTCGAAACGACGTCATTTTATTTAATCACTGGGATTCAGCCGCTTTCAACGAAAAGGTTTTTTAATTATTTTGATGTTTATGTAAACGTTTTGTGCTAGATAAAAAAGTTAGACGTCAACATTATGATAATAGATGATCTTAATGTTTAGATACGTTATCATTCAAATTGTTTCAAAATATATAAACTAAACGAGCATAAAGAGAAAACTATAAATGAGTTGCAAAGTTTTTCTTGTTAGTACATTTCATTTTATTAGAGTTTATTTTTCTAGGTTGGTACGAAGACAATTGGTTTGAAACAAACTTAGAGAAGGAAGGTATTGACTGCACTCCAGAACAGATGCGAGAGGCGGCCGAGGGACATTTAACAACGGAGGCTCTCATGTGGAATCAAAACTCCAACCAAACAACGATTTCTGGAATGACCTCTGAAGATTTTCGGTAAGTTAATTATTTTAGAAACAATACATAGAATACATGTTAATATTGCAATTATTACCTACAGCTAAAGTAGCTTCTACTAACGCGTTTGTAGATTTCATTAGACAATCAAAAGATTCAAAGAAAAACAAGTCCACTTTTCAAATACATCAGCCATCTTGTTATTTCACGGACGTCTAAAACTGGTATGATAATAATATCATTTCTAAGTCGTCGAGAACGCCCATAGCCGTTTATGCGGTGCAATCCCAAATAAAAGCTGTTTTACGCGGCAGAATATAATATTCTATTCTTTCTATGTGCGACGTCGCAACACTTGAAGTTGGAAATGACTATAGATATCCGATATCAACATTCGTGACGCAACTTTATTGTTATATCTGCGTCACTTCACTGTCGTATTTGGAATCTCCTTTGTGAGCTTCAAAGATAATAAAATATGCTTCACTGAACATTAGCATAGTAATTGCACGAAATGTTAAAAGAATATAAACCGGCGGAGGCTTCATATAATATGTACGTTTTTCTCGTACGTCGAGTTCTTTTGTGATGAAATGGAAAGACGCTTCTAATACTAGCTATAGTATGAATGGCGACCCTTAGAGGTAATGAGGTACCCGGTGTACATAGTAGAATTCTCATCCAGGAAACGTAGCAGTTTTACCCGTCTCCTGGCTGCTATTACCATGTACTTACGACTGTCGAGAGTAGTAAAACATTATTCTCACTTTTAGAAAATTGTATCAGCGTACCACTGGTAATAACTTACAGTACTGAAATACGATATTTCACAAAATTTTATACTGCTGCAAAAATAAAATGTGGATGTCTTATTCAGACTTACGTTTCAAAAATATGCCTTTCGCATTTGTGGTTTATATGTCAAGGCTTAATATAAAAAATAACGAGCCTAATATCAGCAATACTTAAAGGAACGCAGTAAACATATTAAAAATTTGTATGTGTAACTACCTACTCTTATTATAAGCAGATAAATAGTTAGCAACTAACAGTATCAGAGCTGAACTACAAAAAGGCTTGTCTAACTAAGTAAAGCACTTCCAATAAGTGTATTACCATTGTAAATTTGTAAATGTACCATTGAGCGCAGGTTCATTTATTCGAATTTCTATCTCTGGATTTTCTTCGATAGATGCCTTAACATCTTAAGCTGCTGTGGCCCACCGGCGGCCAGTCACAATAGTTTTACAATTATGTCTGTTACTCGAACAATTGATAATATTATTTATTTGTTTAAATCTCTAACATTATGTTTGAACTAGACCATTACCTAATATCAAAACTATGTTGTTTATAAACTGTTCAAAACTACACACTAACACACTAAGTGCTCTCGTCAACTAACAAGTTACGAAAGAGAGTACAACATTTCGCTAAAGAATGAACTCCGTCTACAACATCCATTTACTGAAGTTAATATTTCATAGCTGCACCGCTCCCAATCCTCTCATATCCTTTGCAACACATTCCTAACAAAAACTAAAAGAAAGAGAACACAACGTACATCTTCTCAACAAAGCTAAGTACTGTCGGAATTCTCTCCGGAGGTTCCACAGCAATAAGCTTTTCATCGTCGTTACTAAGCGAACTAGATAGATGTACCCAATGCTATAACTCTGCCGGTAATAATATTCCAAGTACCATAGAGTTCTTATAATGCGATCTCAGACTCCCTCAATAATATAATTTATAAGCCTTATTATGAAGCAACAACTCAACATTGTACAAATAAAAATATATTTACTTTGTATATTTACTCATTAATCATCAATATTGGTTGAACAACATTAACATTCTAACTTTGCAAATAATGCTGAAACTGATAGGTTTATTGAACAGTACTGTTTTACGTGTTTTAATTGAAATTGTATTTTACTTCATAAACACGTGCACATTTTTAACCTCGTCATGCTAACTTATACTATACATGCCAAGTATTCGTATCATGCAATAGCAATGGATTCATAGAATTCCTAAGCTATTTACAGGTCAGTAGGGCGCCGCTGACACTGAAATGCATTTTTGTACTTCCAGCGATATGTGCAGCAATAATTATTTTTGTCCTCACCCGCCACCCGTCGAGACAGTCGCCCTGGCCGACATTGCATTCTGAAAATAGTATTTGCATCTTAATAATATTTGTAATACAAACGATTTTAAAAAGGAAATACGGAGTCTGTTGCAAAGTCACAAAGAATAATTTTCATATTCTGATGCCCGCATTATACTGTATAATAAAGCAAAAGAACGAAACATAATCAAACCAAATCCGTATCTTTGCTTTATATTCTTTTGGAAGTAGGCCTCCTGATTTGGTATAAGAAAAACAATGTTTTATCTAAACAGATCGAGACTGAACGAGGCTTTACGCGAAGCCGGGTACGACATCGACGGCGAGAGATATCCGGAGGGATATCAAGAGGCACCTCTGGCCTACGACGCTGTTTGGGCCGTTGCTTTGGGTATGTCATTATTTATATATAAATAAGTTATGAGATAAACATTTTGGATATTGTATTCATTCTTAATAATATGTAGGATCGTATTTTCAGCAATGTGATACATACTATGAACCTTTATTAAATTTCGGATATTCTATTCTTCCCTTCCCTTTAAATAACGAGTGAGTTTAAGTCGAATTCTTATAGATTAGAATCATTTGATCGGATATTTAGATAACTTATATCGTGTTATAAAAACTTGAACTGCTTACTGACACTATCAATACCTTAAATCTGCGGCAAATGTTAAACCACCGAAATAAAAATAACTTCAACAGCTCGTCGCTCATGGAAAACTTTTTCTATAGATGACGATCACGCAATAAAACTATAAAGATTGTCTTTCATAAAATACCGATCGCTTAATTTGTCGAATAATAAGGTTGTAAGCCTCAGAATTACTTAATAGCGTCGGGACTGAACCATAAATATTGTAATGACATTTATTTATTTTTCCTAGAAATAACATTTTTACTTGTAATATATTTATAATAGGCACATAATATAGGTATGAAAAATATATACGTATATAAAAGATCTAGTAAATATTCAATTAAAATGTCACGCAAAGCTTTCGTTGTTGTTATGTTTTACTGTCATCTTTTATAAGCAGAGGATTATTACGTGTGCCTGGAGCGGTTAATTATTATTTGTTTATTTTCCTGTATTTCATTTTATATACATTATCCTTTGTTGAGTACAATTTAGGTGTTCGTGGTTCAATAAAAAGAGAATTGGAACTGTAGGTGAACGTAAATCGAACTAACTAACAATAAAACGAGATGTACCAAAAATATTCATTTCGGCAGCAGGTACCAATAAATCAACAAAAATAACGCAACTCACTGAAACGTGTGTCACACGTACACCACGACAATTGGCACACAATCCTCTTTTTTCCTGTTTCTGCTTGCCTGCAACAGAACAGACGTAAAGCTACTTTTTCTTTTTTTCTGAACAACGTAATCAGAACAGAATACCGTTTTGCTTTTTGCATGGTTTACAGGTTTTCCTTAGTCTGTATATATAGTCTAGCTATACACGGTATTCTTTCCGAATGGTTTTATTTCTTATTCATCTTCAGTTCTGCGTATTGGATCACGGGTTATACAAAGGTCTTTCTGTAAAGCTTTTGTCGCAATTAAGTAGACATCAATATCAATGCAAGATTTGTTTGTATATCAGACTATAATTATAAATTAAGTAACTATAGATTTATATTAGATGTATAACTTTATGTATTACTCGTCGACTCTATATTTTTCAAGTAACTTCTTTAGGTGTCAAGGATTTCGACCACGTAGTCGACTTTGTAGACGTTGACTTGTAGCAAGCCTAGAAAAATAGAATCATCAACAGATTATACGACAATGCTTATTCATGAGGCCATTGATGAATGATTATTCATGAGACCATTGATGAAGGCCTGATTTTGTGGTAGTTTATTTCTTAAAAGGCGAGTTCACACAATATATTGTGAGTTATTTGTGTTATAGTTAAAATTATTTATACTTATTTAAAAAATAGAATTGGTACAGGCTGTGTCACGTACCGAGAATATTAAGCAACAATGAGCTACGATTTTATCGCAGTTCATTGTTGAAAGTATCAATCATAGTTTTATAAGAAAAATAATATTTTTGTAGCTTCTTAATATTTTTTATTAACAGATATTATTCACATATTGCCGGATCATTGACCTAATATCAAATATTTTAAAATATGTACATATAACAAGTTTCTAAGTCGTTGTTTAATTGTAAGCTTTTGTAAAAGTCACCTGTATGCAATCATTTAGGCAAACAGATCTAACGTAAACATACAAAGTTATAAAAAACCTACAGCAATTTGTAATACCTTTTTCTCGCCAACAACACTAATCCTGCCTCCAAAAGTTGTATATTTCTGCTTTGTTCTCGTGCGGTTTAAAGTACACAATACATAAGCTCCTTATACCGTGTAACAACGCGCTTCCTCAGTTTTATAATGATATTTTCTTTAGCTTTCAACAAGACTATGGAGAAACTAGAGAAAAGCGGACTGAGCTTGAAGAATTTCACGTACACTAACAAGAAGATTGCCGACGACATTTACGAGGCGATAAACTCCACGTCATTTCTCGGTGTATCGGTAAGTACCGCCCTATCAAATGCATTGTATCATAAGTACCTATTCGTTTTAAGTTGTAAAATTACACTAGTCGTCATCGTATCATGTGTGTTGTCTGAATGTCGAACCATCATTGTATTTTACGATAAGTGACATTATATTTTTTCTCTATACTAACTTAGTTCTAAAAGAAAAGTATAAGAGAGTACTATCTCTTTTTCTGTCGGTCATTTTTATAACAAACGCTGACTATGTCAACACAATATGCGGAGGTTTAGTTCTAAGAAATCTTAATTTAGATTTAAATCTTCCACCGCCAACTATTTAGTGTCGAATGGAGACGATCGGGCTTATTAATTAGTAAATTAATAAACTAGATCGGTCGGAACAATTCGCAAAGGAAACCGTTGTGAGAGTAGTAACAGTACAGTTTCAATAGCTCCCATGTCTTTTCTTTCATCGCGTCTTAAATCTTTTCTCTCAGAACGACAAAGCGCGACAATTTTCTTCTTAAATTAACTTTTCTATTGCAGAAGATAATAGGCTACAAAAAGTGTTTACCATCAGGCGAAACATATGCTTATTTGTCACCTTAGTAGTTTAAATAAAATCTCTCAATTGAAGACTTTTCTTTGGCCCGGCTTGCGCAATACGTAATCGTCTACCCAAGCGAACACTCTTGGAGGGTTTTTGCTGCGTCACTGACGCTAAAGCTGTCTTGGATAAATAATTATAACGTAAATACTGTGGTCGAAATGTGAAGCGCGTAATGCTGTACATGCTCATTCAGTCTTGATTCCGTCATTGTTGAATGTACGTACATACATATATGTATGTATGATGATGCACATGTAGGCATTTAATTATTTTATACCGACACTCGACAACTACTCACACATTACAACAAAATCACATTACAACCAAAACGACGGAATTGTCGTATACACTAAGAATGGCATATCATGCAACACGTATGAGCCTAATTTTCCAGAGGCAAATTGCCTGGTATCCACCATATTAAATAAAATTACCCTTATATCCATTTACAGGCCCCCCGCTTTCAAAAACACTAATACATTTATACACTCTTTAAATAACCTCCTAGAGACAGTTAATAAAAACAAACATATACTGCTTGTTGGAGACATTAACATAGATATTAAAACAGACAATTCTGATTCTAATTCGCATAGTTACCTAAACGTCACGTCATCTCATGGACTCCTACCAGCTCATTACTTACCGACTAGGCTTAACAACTGTCTAGATCACGTCTTAGCCAAAACATCATTGTATTGTACTACATTAGTTGTAAATAATGCACTTACTGATCATGACAGCATACTCTTATCGCTCGAAACTATGCAGCGCAATTATATCCGAAGGTGTCCTGATTCGTTTACTAAGATAGATTACGATGGAGTATCTGTCGCCTTGAACAACACAGACTTCCAACCAGTATTTAATGCAAATGACGCTAACTATGCCGCTGATATATTTGTTACTAACCTAACCAGCATTATTCAAAATCATTCTCGTTTAATTAAACTTTCACGTTCTAAGACCCCTCTAAAGCCTTGGGTAACCCCTGGTATCCTTCGCTGCCTTAGAAACCGGGACCGATTGCATATCAAACTCAAAATAACACCAAATAATGAAATTCTTGGCATCACGTATCGTCGGTACCGAAACTTTTGTGTATCCCTTCTTAGAAAGCTTAAGTTACAATATGAACGTAATGAACTTAAAAAAGCGGGCTTGACAAATATTAAAAAAACTTGGGATGTAATAAACTCAATAACAAACTTAAAAACTAAACCTAGAACAAATGAAGAACTCATCCAGTTAACACGCGCATCTAATTCCGCGATCGATTCCGTAAACGAATACTTTGTTAACATCGGTCAAAAAATTGTAGACAACATAAAGCAAACCCAAAACCCCTATATTAAACAGCCGATACCTGATACAATGCATAGTCCTGTGTCATCTTTAGTACTACTTGATACTGACCTAACAGAAGTAATCAGTATTATTGATTCTTTAAAAGGCACTGGTTCAGTTGGAATAGATAAAATACCAGCTATTATAATTAAACAAAACAAAACTATCTTGGCAGGCCCTATTGTACACATCTGTAATCTCGCAATGTCCACTGGTACGTTTCCCGATATTCTAAAAAAATCCATCATTATACCCATACATAAGAGCGGTGATAAAAAACACATATGTAACTATAGACCAATTTCTATTCTGCCAACAATCTCAAAAATTTTGGAACGTATTCTCAACAAGCAGCTGACCCGGTACCTTGAAAGAAACAACCTCATCTCAGCAAATCAGTACGGGTTCCGTAAAGCAAAGTCCACCGCTGACGCAGTATTCCGGGTTACTGATACAATTATAAAAAAAATGGATGACAATCAAAAGTGCTTGGCTATATCCTTAGATATAGCCAAGGCGTTTGATACTGTGTCAATCCCGCTCTTAATAACTAAGCTGGAACGTTTGGGTATACGGGATAAACAACTAAAACTTTTCGAGGACTATCTTACTGGGAGAACTCAATGTGTAAGGGTCGGTGATCAGATCAGTAGCTCTCTTTATGTGAATTGTGGCGTTCCCCAGGGAAGCATACTTGGCCCGACTCTTTTCCTAGTTTATATAGACCAGTTATGTGGACTGTCTATCGAAAACACTCAGATAATTACCTTCGCTGATGACACGGTCTGTATATTCTGGGACAAGTGTTGGGACGACGTCTTCGTCAGGGCTCAGAAGGGATTTAACGAAATATCCCACTGGTTACATAAAAACCTTCTTAGTCTAAATGCCAGTAAGACAAAATTCTTAACCTTTTCGATACAAGACCGCACTCAACCACCAAAAGATAAATTCCATATTCAAGCTCACACCTGTCTGCTTCCACAAAGTCATGTCACATGTAGCTGCCCGTCCATTGAAAAAGTTAACGTTATCAAATACCTTGGGGTCCAAATAGATCACAATCTGTCCTTCGAGACGTATACAAAGACTTTGACAACGCGAATACGCAAATTAATAGCCATTTTTAAAAACCTGCGTCATGTATGCGAACCTAAACTAATTAAGCAAATATACCAAGCTCTCTGTGAATCTTTAATAACCTACTGCATTGACTCTTGGGGTGGCGCGTCAAAAACACACATTCTTGCAGTAGAAAGAGCCCAAAGAGCTATTTTGAAGGTAAGTCACTGTCGTCCTTATATGTACCCCACTGTAACTCTTTATCAGGAATGCAACGTGCTTACCGTAAGACAATTATTTATTTTCAGACTCCTCTTGCGATATCATGGTATGGTTGATGTAACTACAGTTGGTAAAGCTAAAACTAAGCGTCGTGATTACAAAGTCTTCAGTTCACACAAATTTAAAACCTTTTATACAAATAGATTCGCGTGTTTTCTGGGAGAATATCTGTACAACAAAGTAAACAAAATATTGGGAATACACAGGCTGAATTATCATAATCTTAGGAAATCACTTTATAAGTGGCTACACGCTTTAGATTACACTGCAACTGAAAACTTACTTGTTGTATTTAGTTAGTAAACACACACCCATAAATTAACACAAACACACACACCCGCATATACCCATATAAATATCCACGTACGCATACTCACACTCACTCACTACCACGTGCACAACCACAGACACACATTACATTCTCTCAAACACAGACATGCGGACACATGCAACATTGAATATCCATTACAGATGTTATTCTTAAAGGTAGACCTTAGTAAAATCTATTTAATTTATACACTCGTTGATGTCGGACCAATGTTATTAGATATTTTGTCATTTGTTGCTTAGCTTTGTAGCAGGAAGAGACTCTGATGCTTATATTACAGGCTTTTAGCCTAGTTTAAGCATTGTTGTGTCAACCTGATTGTACCACTTTATGCTCATGGATGTTAAGTACTCGTATGATATAAAAATTGTTAATTAAAACATAACTGTTATTGAACATCGTGATGTACCTTATAGAAAACATTGTTAGATGGGTTGCCAATAAAATTATTATTATTATTATATTATTATTATTATTGGCGTACAGACACCGGCGTCTCTAAATACATAATGCTATTATCATTATGTCTCAATACGATTAAGCTGACAGGTTAAACTTCATTGATGACAAACAATTTAGGATACGTTTTTATAATGTCCAGGTAGACCGAAAATCAAGTCAAGAGATATTCAAAAAAATGCATGATAGTAGTCCTACAAAGCATATTTTTTTACCAGCTGCATAGCTTAATTGATCCTCAACACTTTCAGAATTGTCGAACGGCAACAACCCTTGAATGTTTTATAGAATAATTGTTACGCATGCTATCCACTTTACTTGCTATTGTCATCCGACAAAATTTTAAGGATTGTAAGTTTTAGATGGAACTCAGGCATAGAGTGATCGTTAGTACAAATTTTTTATTACCGAATTTCAATAAATAACGTTTTTTTTAGGTTATTTTCGATTATACTCACGTTCCTTTTTGTCTATGTTTTTTACTAAAACTATAAAAAAACTGAACGCACATTAACAACAGTTCGCAATTTAAAAATAACGTTCTAAATGTTAATAAATACCAAGTTACATTGTCAGGATATGAGAAAACACTTACTAAGTGAATAAATTTGACCGCAGCACATTTAACAGGAGTTTACAGCCCGTTATAGCCATTCTTTGTAAGAAAAATGAAAGTTAAAATAGACTACAACGTAAGTTTCACTAAAAATAAACATTATTATTATAAAATAACACTGCACTGACTTTAATATCATTCTATATTAAGTCTAGTCACACGATTACTTCACGTAATCATAAAGCTATACTAATATATTATATTAACTAGATTCAGCCCGCGGCTTCACTCACGTAAATATACGTTAAGTTAGGTTGGGTTAGTGACAATGTTTTTCTGGATGTATGTTTTCATCTTCCGTCACCTTTTCTGTTCCCCTGACAACGTGTATCCGAAATTTCATGATGATCGGTCTAGTAGTTAAGGCGTGAAAGCGTAACAAACAAACAAACTCACAAAGACGTTTATAATATTAATTAGGATTAACTGCTTAATGAATCAGTATATCTATCCATATCTAGAACACAGTGAAAAAAACATTTTGTGAGTGGTTTGTTAGGCGTTAAAGCTAAAAAAATAGAACGACACTAAGTATGTCAATGTCACATATGTATAAAGTCTGGTCACGATATTTCTTGACGTAATAAAAGAGCTATACTAATTCTAACTATATTATAAATATAAATGTGAGTTTGTTACGTTTTCACGCCTTAACGACTCAACCGATCATCATGAAATTTTTCACATATATCATTCAGGAAAAAGTACGGTTCCCGGGGGATAGAAATGTATTGACAAAATCTACATAAACGCTAGCAAACTTTTGTATATAACATACTCAAATGAAACATTACAATCATAGACATTGAATATTTTTGCTACGAATAATAACAATATCACGGAATCAAAACAGCGTTGTCTCTGCAACCCCGGTGTTCGAAAGTCGATACAGCTTTTAAATAATTGCTATAATTATCTTTTAAAACGTTGTAAAGGTGTCCTCTTAATTTCATAAATAAGATAACCCCATCGTGGGGCCAGATAAATTAATGCATTGGATTCTGCGAATAATGAGGTTTTGACCTCAATATGTAGGCAACGTGAAATATGCCTGTGCAAATCAACAGTTGAATAGCTCTCTCTGTTTGGGTGTTTTGTACAAAATGTAGTCCTATAGCAGCTTAACGAAAATATTCTCGCTCCTATCATGTCCAAAACTAATATAATCAGTGCGAGTATAAGTTTGTTTGTTTGTGACGCTTTCACGCCTTCACTATTCGATCAATCATCATGAAATTTCGCATACATATTGTCAAGGGTACAGTAAAGGACAACCTTTCATCTAGAAAATAAAAACTGTTGACGAACGAGCGAAGCCGCTGTAAAGCTAGGAGAACATAGACCTAAAAAATAACACAGGATGCCATCTATAACTTATATTAGTTCGTAACGTTATAGTTAATTTTATCCGATAAAGAAAATCCACTTGACGGCCTAGGCGGTCGTTGGTTGTAACCTGGGTTTGATTCTGAAGATTTCGTGTAAGGAAATTCTCAGAAACAGCTCCGCCCCTGAGAATGTGCTTAGTAGACCCTCGGTAAAATAAGCGACGACTATCGAAATGTTCTTCTAGGTATCTTTGAGGTATAACGCTTATCTTATACATACTTTGTGATAAAATGTACAAATATCGAATAGCAAAACGAACATATCGATGAAATAATGATGATGGATTAAAATGTCTAGACTCCGTACTGCTACTGAAAATGTATCGAGAGAAACATTTTGACTGATCCGGGCATTGAAACCAGAACTTCATGCGCAACAGTCGCATGCGCTACTGACGCGCCACCACGGCAGTCTTATAATTAATATTTTTATTTATACTTAAAGTTCCATACAATATACTCAAGTCGAACTTCGCTAGTTTTCCAGAACATTAACGGTTACATTAATAACATCATAATTATTTCTATTCATAATAACACGACTTTTACATCCTTTCGTGATGTTTATTTCTTCTTCAACAACTCTTCAAAAACTTGTTAGTATCACGACAATCGGTGGTAGTGACATAAAACGAATTGTAATTAAAGCAATAAAATACATTCACGACTAGCACTTACCTCCGGCTTTGCGCAAGTGGTTTAGGACGCCGTGTGTGTATTAAGAGTTTGAGTAAGTTAATGGAATTACTTCAATGCATTTCTATATCTATATTTACAAATATTAAAAAGAGGAAATATTTGTATTTTCAATGGTGATGAATAAAATGAAGAAATTTTAATTGAAGTGGTCCTTCACCACTTGAAAGCTACTTTATTTAGCTATATAACATCACGTTACGAGCCATGGGTGTGGAACAGTAATCATATATGTGTGTGAAACCGCTTGGGATACCTTGTTGATAATAAACACAATTCATTTCTCGAAACTCTTCGCTTCATATCGATATAATGTTAAGGGGTACACAGAGGTGTGTGTATTAGATCCACAAGTCGCCATCTACATATGTTTTAAGTGCCATGTTGCAAGCGAGCTTCATTTTGTCGCTAATCGCATGTTACGTACGTTACCTAAGTATGACCACTATTTAGAGTAACATGCTGTAGTGAGCAATGGCATTAGAAAACGTAACTTAAAAAATACTAACTACTAAAACCGCAGTTAGTTAGTTAGCTTTAAATGACGAAAAAGCATTTTTAATAGTTTCGACAGTTCTCGTTTATTCAGTTAACGTTTTATGGCCTCATTTTTCTACTAATTACTAAATCATTCTCAAAGCTTTAATTAGCCTTTTTAGTTATACGCTTCGTAATCCTCGACATGCATTTTCATACATGTCATGTTGATTAATTAAACATTTTTTTTGTGAAACTGGCATCACCCTAGTGTAACTCGCGCGTGCGCGTTCCTCTAAAACTTGACCAGCGACCCTGCGTACACGCGTTGTCTTTATGATACGAACATGGCAATTTAGTCGTAAATTACAGTTAGCCTTTGCGTTAAAAGTGCTTTGTTAAGAAAGCACGTACCGCGAGCGCAGTGTGTACGGCGTCTGCGCAGCTCAAACGTTAGAGAAACATGCACGCTAGACAAACGCTAGTGTGAAGACGGCCTAAGAGACGCTTTGAAATGTACAGATGAACATACCGAGTCCGTATACAACGTGACAAGCTATGAAAACCATTATTAAGCGGTCAGACCTGTTGCCAAGATTTAAAGCTCGGCTGGCTGACTGATCTAATTATCTGTAATAGGTGTGTATGGCAGAAGCGCAATACGGCATTACGAAAACAATATTCCAAATTATGAGATCCTTTGAAATTAACGGGGAGTCTCCCCGTGACCATGGCTGCTGAAAAGCAACCGAAACGTCGGGGAAAGTGTAAAAATAAATCTAAATAGTATAATAATAGTATAAATAGTTTTAATAGTTTCAATAATTTAATTAGCTTAAAAATTTGTAAAGTTTAATAGTGATTATAGTAGTGTAACAGTTTTTCAAAAAATTTTGTAACAGTGTCAAATAAACAACACGATAAAATCCGTATATAGTAGTTTAATTTCAATGAATAACATTCGCGTAAACAGAAGACAATATTATGAGATCCTACTAAAAGTGTAACTTGACTAAAAGCACTTTGGCTAACATCCAATCAAATCAAAAAAATAAACCGTCCTGTAAATGTACAAATTAAAAAAATTAGTATGGCGTACTTATATCCTCAAGGGTAAAAATTTACATCTGACAGTGTCTTAATAAATAAACATCCTTCTAAGAAATACGTTACCTTACGTAATACATTTCTCTGAAGGTAACAGTATACAAATCTTTAAAAACTCCATTTATGGATGCCGAACGGTATGCATACATATTTTATGGCTATTAAATAAAAGAATCTTTAAAAAGTTTTGGAGTAATCTGAAGCTTTGACATTGCTTTTAAATGGAAAAATACGAGGAAAACGATTCGATAAAACAAATTGAAAATACAGATATGTAGGTATATGTATTTTAAGTCGACACTGAATGTAATCCATAAGTAAGAGTAATTATTCATTGAAATATACAATATATTTCAATGAATAATTAATCATAAAATATTGTATTACTAGATATACTTCCATTGTCTTTTGTGTTTCTTTGCATTTTATTCGCTGATAAAAGTAATAACAGTATTTATTCATATATTTATTAAAACATATAAAAATGTTGATATAATAAATTATGCCTATGATTTCAATAAAATGATATAATATTAATGCAGTTGTTTTCTTATCATAAGACAACCGTCTATTCGATCTTTCTTTCTTTTCGTGCGGTTAGTGGCCAACCTGTTGTCAAGAGTTGTTCAAGCTGCCCGTAGGCCTCTGGCATGGCTTAACGACTGCTGTCAATTTGGCAACAACCGGGAATCGATTTATTACGTGCCCTCCGAAGCACGTAGACTCTCAGATGAAATACCACTAAGCGGTCAACCATCTATAGTCTGACCGCACCCAACGTTGCTTAACCTCGCTAATCGTTTACCGATCAGATGCAACTAGCTATGAGCTATTCGATGGGCGCAGAATAGCAGCTTTTATATACCACTTTCACTTTGTGATATAAATATAAACTATAGCACCAGGCTAAGGCATTATTAGGGTATATATAAAAGTAGTGACCTCTGTTTCTTAATGCCATACTTTAGAGCGCACTCATAGAGAGATGTTGAATCACCGGTTGCCATTGTGATTTATTACTGGAGCCGTATTTTAGACAGATTCTGAACAAAAAGCTTTGTCCACAGTTTCGATTATGAATTCATACCCATATCCCAGAAATATTGGATTCCATATTGAATAATACGCAGAAGGTATTTTGTTCAGTTTGTATCTGTACTTAAAAAAGCAGTTGGCTACCTACCTCAGTAATTGTCCCTTCCCACTTTAAACCACCCAAAGCAACCGAATTTTGTCATACAACATGATAGCCGTACCCATCATCATACATAAAATCTCACTATATAAGCTGCATAAAAGAATATTTTTTTGTTTTTAAATATTGTAATAATAATAAAGCTGGAACATTCATACGAAATAAAAATTAATTTCTCGACTGCAAATGAATCATAAACCACTCCAACATTCATCACAATCACTAACTTTGTTTAAAAATATTATATGATTCCAAGTATATTACATATCACAATTATAACTGATTTCGACGCGTAAGCAAACCATAAATAAAAATAAAGTATGTAACAAATATTCATACTTACAGTATAAATATTTGTGACAAATAACTATTTTACGAGAACTACTGCTTCAAGAGAACTAGTGCGAACATGGGTGTTTGTTACTTGTTTAAGCTCAACAGAATTTCGTAGCACCGTAGCACTCGTCGAACGCTACACGTGTGCTACGTCAGCACAGCTACGAAATGTATTTATGCAGTTCCCCGTAGTGATAATAACAAACGAAAGCGCTTTTATTATCGGGGAACAAAGTATTAGGAAATATCTTTCACATAAAACATTTACACTCTCAGTTAAGTGTACTAACGCACCCACCAATATTTTATCTTGGAACCAAAATATTGTTATTTGATCTTTTACATTATTGAATACGATAAACATTGACTATATTTTCCTTGAGAGTGGTTTCATCTAAAATATTTTCTTACAGGCAATATCAATAACGTATTTATATTCAAAATATTGTTATTGACTGCCTGGATAGCGCATTTGTTTTGACTATTAATGTGTGCTATGTCGTCAGTCCTTCCACGAAACAAAGATTTGTGTGATTTTTAACTAGTTATCCAACGAATGGAGTGCATCTTATGTCCATTATTTCAATAATGAAATAATGGACACAATAATTTCAATAATAATTATCGCCTTACTTGATGTCAGAAAATCCAGAAACACTCGAATGATTTGCCAGATATTTGCTACCGAACACCACAAGCGTGGGTTATAAGCCGTTGAAATGGCAACACGAGTCCTTGTTTGAAGAAATTACGTGATATGAATTAATAAAGTTTAAAGTTTAATTGTAATATGTACAATGCTTAGCGCAGGTGTTAGTTTATACTATCAGCCTTTTTAAGTCGGAAGTTAGTTTCATGAAGGTTTACACATTTTCTGTCAAATAATTAACTTTTCATAAGATATCAGGTTCGATTCACGGGGCGAGCTTTTACAGAACTAATGTGTAAAATGCTGCCTTTGAAAAATATCAGCCACGACCTATATACATAAACACTATAATTATATGGTTGTGAAATACTTCTATCTAATCCTATAAAATATAAAACCGTTTTCCTATGATAAGTTATGTAAATTTAAAAATACGTATTTCTCTACAGGGCTTAGTGGCGTTCTCCTCACAAGGCGACCGCATAGCGTTGACTCAAATCGAGCAGTTGACCGACAACCACTACGTGAAGCTGGGTTATTACGACACACAGGCCGACAACTTGACATGGTTGGACCGGGAGCGGTGGGTCGGTACGTACATACAGCATATTAATTAATATACTTACCAGGTAATTCACGTTAGGTCAAACTGGCTGCAGTTTTCGCATAAAATTTGAAATAAGCAAATTCCTGTCAAGTCTTACACATACCTACTTCAATCCTAAAAGTATTTCTTTATTGTAAGATTTTATAACTCAGAGTAAAAATTTAACCTTTTCCTCTTCTATCTGTCCGAAAAAGTCTTTTTTTTCTTCAGCTCTGAACAGAAATAATACTTTAATTTAAAATATAGATAGATTTTGCAGTCCTATAAAATATGAAGATTTTAATTCGAGGCGCGTATTGTTATGCTAATGAATGCATAAATTATCAATTCTTCTGACCAATCGCAAAATGTTGAACCTCTGTGTAACATTTATATAATATAACATTATATATAAATCGAATGTGAGTTTGCATGATTTATTGATGAATATCACTATTATACATGGTAGCGATAATTTACTTCAGCTTTCAAAAACAATGCTTTATGAATCTAATTCAATAATAATATCATATAAACCGTTAAACACCGTTTATACGATTTCCATAAATCAAAACTGAATATTTATTACTAAAGGTACATATTTACACGGCACATGATAAAAAAACTTACATAAATTTGCAATTCAATTCACACGATGTCACATTTATTACCCAAAACTGTTCATTCCGATCCCGAAACGAACATTTTATGTTAGTGTCATATACAAACTTTGTAACAATTTAACATAAAATATTGCTTTATAAAATACAGCGTTTCAAAGTATTTGAGCGGAACAAGCAGGCTCTACACAAAGCAACCAAAGAAATTGTTAATAATTATTTTCTAGAAAAATCGTTTTAGGAGTGCACGAACTGGAAACGCGCTGTTCAGAATCATAATGGGTAGAATTTAGTTGTGTCGTGTGTCGTAAACTCAAAGCAGAGAAAGTCTTTCATTTGTAACACGGGAAAACATAAAGAAATATAATTATGATAGTAATAATGGCCAGTACGTATTATATTTGTCAATATAATAGTTTTACTGGTATTTTACGAGGCGTCACAAACGTTCCATCGAGGCATGAAATGAATTTGTATTTGGGCAGGTGGGAAGGTACCCCCCGACCGTACAGTGATAGTGACCGAACTTCGGACGGTCTCTTTGCCGCTTTTTGCGTGCATGACCGCCCTCTGCATCGCTGGGATTATCGCCGCCATTGCACTAATTATCTTCAACATCCTCCACAGACACAGGAGGTAAGAAACCTTATATATCTTACTTTAAGTGTATTTGTCAACGTCAGCCGCCAAAATAAGTTGCTGGGTTTGGGTAGAGCATGATATTGACAAGGGTTCTATTAGAATAATTGAGTTAATTCACTTAGTGCTAGCTGAGTTACTGTAAGTAATATTTCTATAAATATTTTGTATAAATTTAGACTGACCTTGCATGTTTTATGTCGATTTGAAACAATGAGTAATAAAGATAGAGTAATGAAACAACTTCAGCGTAATTTTACATCTAGATAATGCTAAATTTAGTATATTACATTGAGGATTTACACAAAAGGTATTTTTATACCATGCCCTTGTCGTGTGTCCATTTATATTTAGCCTTATGTGTATTACATATCTACATAAGATATGAATAAAAAAATGCGTAATTTTAGGGGAGACCGAATAATCTAAGTCATATTATTAAAAAATTTCATTTATACACTATTAAAAAGTTACGCTCCTAGCTGTACTTACCGCTCGTTGTTTCACCCTGGCTCGAGGTTTATAAGCGAAACGAGCAATTTGCGATCAGATGAATGTAAATGATCTGACGCAGTGAACAGTCAAAGGGAAACTCTCTGATAGTGTCGAGCACCGTAGATCTTGATTTTCCTTTGTTTATGCATTATTTCTATTCTGAATTATTTCCTCCGTATCGGAAACTCGAACGGTTGGACAACTGTATAAAGTAACACAAGCAAAAGAAACAAGAATGTCGTGTTGTTTTAACGACAACAGTAAAGTCTATATTCCGAATCCAGTGCGCTTACGTTGCTTTAGTTTTTACTACGTTAAACCGACGGTTGCAGTCGTTAAAGTCGGAATATTGGCTCGTAATTTCTGAACGATTTAGACACTTTCGCTGCGAATAACGCAAAATATTGTCCGCAGGGTTATTCAATGGTCGCACCCGGCTTGCAACACTGTGATGTTGTGTGGATGCTGTGTCTGCCTTAGCGCGGCGATTGCTTTAGGCCTGGACGGACGATGGGTTCTGGAACAACATTTCTCAGGACTATGCGCGGCCAGGGCGTGGCTACTGGCGATCGGCTTCTCTATGGCGTACGGCGCGTTATTCACAAAAGTCTGGCGTGTACATCGACACACCACTCAGCCAAAAGCGGAAACAAAGGTCAGAAAAGATAACAATGAAATATTCACGTAATCTTCTACGCTATTGTTCATTATAAAGAATTGTATGCGTGACTTTTGTTAGGACAGTTGCACCACGTTAGAAATCTCGTACATTGAAAAGATAAATAGATAGCTACCAGAGTAAAAGAATTTTATCATGTTTTCTCTGAACTGTCTTTATTACATCATGTTTATGTCACTTGCCACATTATTGTGTATCAGATTTCAGTCCGCAGTTAACCCGAATACGTAAATCTCAAAAATTATTATATTAGAATAAATTTGAAACAGACATATAATGCGCCGCCAATATTAACGCTCACATAAATTACACTTAATGTGACGTAATCGTTACCAAAATGTCACTGAAGTATTTGGCACATTCATCCAACACAAGACGGATACCGTCAGACATGAATGTTAAAGCGAGTCCTTTCAGCGCCGATACAACAACACAATGGAAATTAGATCATCTGGTGGCACTTTACATATCAAATGTTTGCGTTTTTTGTTTCCCTTCTTCATTGCGGCTCGTGAAGTTTTCCTATAGGACTTATTTAGATCACATTCAACGAGCTCTTGTAAGGAAATAGGAAACGAAAGCTTTTGAGATATCGGGATTTTTATTTCCTTGAACTTGGTACAACGCGCCTACGCGCGCCGTCATTTAAATATATTGTTGGCTCTGATTTGACTTTATTCGATAAGAGCGCTAACTTTACGACTTGCTCAACGAAAGACTGTGATTTTCATGGATCAAACGATAAACATAGAGTTTTAGTACTGTAGCCGTGATTCAAAACTTAATAGACAAATAATTTAATTTTCAGTTTTATTTCTGGTAGTGTTATTTTGATTGAACAATTCGCTATTGATATTATTGTAATTGATTGTACATTTAACTAAAATACTGTATGCATAATACGGTATGCTCTTTCTGTAGAAAAAGCGCATTCACGGATGGAAGCTGTACACCATGGTTGGAGGACTTCTGGTGGTGGACGTGGCGCTCCTCACAGCATGGCAACTGAGAGATCCTCTCAAGAGAAGCGTGGAAACGTTCCCTTTGGAAGCGCCGAGGCATCATGATGACGACGTACATATACGTCCACAATTAGAACACTGCGCAAGCAACCACAATACCGTGTGGCTTGGTGAGTCATATTTAATTATTTATTGATTACTGGTATTTTTAATTCAGGCTTGTCTACCTAGTTTACAAACTTAAGTCTCTTATGATAGATACGTAAATTAGAAGTGAAGATATCGAATAATACGATTTAGCCTGATATTGTTACGGATCATGGGGCTTTTACGACGTCGGTAGGTAATATTGTCATTGTTTAAGTGTGTGATTTTACCTTTTGTTTTTTGTGCCGTGTATACAAATCTCCGATATTATAATTAATAGCTTGACGTTCAAAAGGTATTCACTTAGGTGCTTTAAGAAACAAAGGATAATTTGTAGGCACTAATGTTGCAGTGAGTAAGCCGGTTAGTTTAGTTCAGGCACTTCAAATTAATTAGCCATGGAAAACACAAACTACAGTAATAAAGGAACGTCGTTATGTTCTATTCTTTATAAGATCTTAGCGAGGATACTTGTTTCACGAAAAGTAGTATAAACATTAACATTGTTTAATTGGTAACGTGACCATGCATAATGCATTTTACGTTTTGATCAGAATACACTGGCTGTGACCACGAGTCAGCTTGTGACCACAGATTGTGTAACCTGGTCAAAATGTCAAGCATAAAAAGTACACATTATGCATGATCGCGTTAATGCCTTTTACGAATTATATATTTACACTAATATTATAAAGAGATAAGATTACTTGTCGTTTGTTTGTTCCTTACAAATAACTCTTTAACTCAAAAAGTAGTTATCTGATTTAAAACCTTCTTTAAGCCATATTTTATAAAATAATATATATGCACGAAGATCAAACCTGTACCACTCATTTGAAGTGTTGACTTGGTAAGCCACTGCGCAATTCGTGCCGTCAATCTATAAAGGCAATGGTTGTAAAGAAACCTTTGAGCTCAAAAACCAATAAGACATGTTTTATTAAATAAAAAACTTGTAGCTATCACAAGTAAAATGACTCGCCTATCTCACGAAAGCCCATATCAATCTGGATAACATGTACGCTGGCCGATCCCCTAAACAAAACTCATTTTTTACTCGACCGAATCATGACAACTGACATGGGGTCGAAAACTTAGTTGATCTATAATAACAAAAACAATTACTTTTATAAAATTGTTTTACTCAGTTCTGCAAACATTTTCCTCTAAATATATTTGATTACGAAAGTGCCGTTAGATATAAGTAACGATATGAAAATCTCAATAGTACTTTCAGTAATTTTAGAAAGCTGATATTTGGCGAGCTTTCCTTCTACAAGTCCTCGAAATGAGACTTTAGGTTTCTTTATGTTAAGTGGCTTGCTATGCTAAAATCTTTTGATTCTAGATTGAGACCTTTTAAATATAATTTTTTACGAGATTATACAGAAGCCTTCCTTAATAATTATAATATTTAATATTGAAGAATACCGACAGTGGATAATATTCTTTGTTTATTACTAATACAAAAAGTCACGTCCTCATTTTTAAGGTTATTTAAAAAACATTCAGATCTATCGTATGTTACGGAACAAAATAAAGCATATTTTTATACAGTATAGGTACACTTTTGGTTAAAATTAATTTTAGTTTTTTTTGTAGTTGATATTGTCATAAACATGTGACTGTTAACTCAAAACCTTTACTATTTGTCCATCCAGCGCAGTCGTGAAACATACTACTGCCTAAATTTTGATTAAATGACTTATTTAAACACAAAAGTTATTAAATATTAGCAATGTCATCTCTTATACATGATCAACTACTGCTTTAAAGCGAGTTTTGCTTCTATTAAGAACCATTCTTTTTGAATCTCATTAAACAACCCTCACTGGCTCCTAAACGACTTTGCAACGTCATAAACATTATTACCAATAAACAAGAAGCCTAACTATTTCAGCATTTTATCTAAATGTCTTCTACGTACTTAGTTCTGAGATTTTACTTCATACCAACTTTTAATTATTAAATAAACCGACTAAAATCTGCGCCCACCCTTAATACAAACAGCAATAATTATAAAAAATGAGCTCTAATACGAAGTGATTTAAAGTACCGTAAACAGTAAATTACATTATATAAATCTCCTTCCAAGTCCAGTGCGACTCATTTGCGACGGTAACTTGGAGAATTTTAAAAGTTTTTCTAAAGTCGTTAATAACAGCTGTTTTCTTTGTTATGTCGTTTAGAGTTGCGTCTGGTTTAGTTAATGCCGTGGGCTAAGAGCGCATTTTTTTGTGAGAGTTGTAACTTTGGTTAGGGATCGCCACGTACTCGCATCCGAACAACTTTAGATATGGGTTAATGCTTACATTTAATTGTTCACATTTGAGGAGAACTAGGTATGGTGCCAATGTATCTAGAGTGTAAAGGGTATAGCCAATATTTTTGCAAAAATATTTTGTTCTACGTTCTATACATGTGTGTAAAAATTATGCATTTAGTCAGTTTGACTAAGTGCATAATTTTCAATTGAATTATGATACAGATATCTAAAGAGAGATTGTATGGTTAATGAACCCATAAATGTATATCTTGTTAGGCGATTAAATCGCACGACTTCTTGAATCTAACAAGAAGTAAAGTTTCTGAAGTAACGACCTTCGAGGACTTAGATATAAGTTAGTTGTGTCATTATTTATTTAACATTAATACTCCGTGATCTGTATCAGTTTTGTAACTAATGTATAATGTCATACCAAGCAACGTAAAAGCTAATCGTAATAAATGAGGATAAAATATACACTGTCAATATTTTGTCTGCACATAGTTTGTATACATCACCTCGGTAAAGTGTCAACTCACTGACTGCCAATCGTGCTTAGTGCTGTACCTGCAACGAGAATAATTGTGTGATTGAAAGATGTTGACTTTAAAAGCTGATTTACATACTCGTAAGTCAAGTTTCTTTAAGCAAGCTAACACTGTTTTATTCTCCAAGTAAAATAAATAAAAAGCTGCTTTAAGGATTCGATCGTTGAAATAGGCTGTTAGTGTCATTTTTGTTTGTTGTTTCAATATTACTAAAGCCCTAAACAAGAACGATGCATTCTTCCCTAAAGCAAAAGTTTTATAAAATATTGTAACAATCAATAATTTAATTTTCTAATATGATTATCATTGTTCCAGGTGTGATGTACGGATACAAAGGCTTGGTGTTGGTGTTCGGTTTGTTCCTGGCATACGAGACTCGCTCCGTGAAGGTGCGACAGATAAACGACTCGAGATACGTTGGCATGAGCATCTACAACGTGGTTGTACTCTGTCTGATCACAGCGCCGATCACACTCGTGATTATGAGCCAACAGGACGCCTCCTTCGCCTTCGTCTCGTTAGCTATCGTCTTCTGCTGTTTCCTCAGCATGGCACTGATATTTATTCCTAAGGTAAGATAAAGTACAAGTATTTATATAAGTATGTCCAATGTCTATTACTAGCTACCAATATGATGTAAATAAGATGTAAACTGAAGCATAGCGATGTGCGTACAACATTCAAATGATATGCGTATTAAAATTTTACACGTGCGTCACATAGTTTGTGTTATTATCTGAGGGCACGGTAGTGCCCCGCCAAGACGAGCCAAGCGAAGCGCAAGGGCACTACCTACCTTTTCACGAAGCGCTTCGTCGTTTTTTTGAACCCTTATAACTTGGGTTTGGATTATACCAGATAAACAAAATTCTCGGGATATATTTTTAATAGCGGACTTATTAAATATATAAAGTTTTAATTGCATAGCCCTTATACTTTAGATTTTATAGATATCTAAAAACCCTGATTTCATTACTGACTTGGCGTGGCTTGGCCGTTTCGTTACTACAAGAACTATTGTATAACAGAAAAGTAATGAACAGTGGATAAATTTTTACGCCCATGTGAATGTAGCGAAATGGCCAAGCCACATATTTTGACTAAGGTGTAGAGTTTGTGAATTTAGGCCTTGTAAAGTTAGGGCGTGTAGAGTTAGAAGGTTGGCTCAACATGAGATCTGATAACTTTTTGACAGTACGAGTCATATAGTCTCGTCTTGGCAACATTTTACATGAAAATGTTTTGGTGGGATATGACAATAATACTGAAATATATTGTGGTCTATAATTATACACAAATGTTTTGCCGCTATTCACAATGTACACAAATATCTGAAATCACTGAACATTTTACAGATCGAAATATATAACAAATTGGGGATTAAGACGGGGTTTTATATTTCCAATATTTATTATTTCAATATAATATTTTATTTAGATCTAGCTAAGCGGTTGATTGACGCTTCACATTACCAGAGTGCTGGTATTTTCTTTGCACAAAGAATAAGTATTGCCATTCAACGTGGCAATGCTGCCAGTCTTCTGGGCACGTTGGCAATTAATTATTGAAGACGCGCGACGATGTGGAGGAATATTATGACGATTTTTACTTTATTGTTTTATTTTTCTCTGTAGTTAATATTTCTTGTAAATAATTTGTGTATATATTATGTTAATAATTTGCTTATTTGATGTGCAATAAAAACTTTTGTTTATTTCTAATTGTATGATACTAAAATAAATAATCAAGATATTTTATTCAAAAAGAAATCCTATTGAAAGAGATACTAATTTCTTTTGATGAAGATTGTAAAAATATAACGTGTTTTGTTTTAACCATAATTCTCACAGCTGCTGTTATCGTATTTCACCGCGCGAATACCCGAGTTCAATGAACCGTATCAAATTGCCCGATAACTATAGACGGGTTCGCTTCAACCATCATGATAATATCGTTGCCATCTTAAAATTTAAGGGCAACAACAATTTAATAATAATAAAATAAGACACTTAATTTCGTCCCTTAAAAACTGAATGTATTGAAATTAAACTACTATATACGGATTTTATCGCGTTGTTTATTTGACACTTTATTACAAAATTTTGAAAACTGTTACACTACTATTACTACTAAACTTTACAAATTTTTAATCTAATTAAATTATTAAAACTATTAATATACTATTTATATTTGTGTTTACACTTTCCCTGACGTTTCGGTTGCTTTTCAGCAGCCATGGTCACGGGGAGACTAAGATGGTAGTTGTCTCAATGTTCCAGTGTAGTTATTTCAAAGTACCCGAACATAATTTAATCATGGGTGTTTCTATTTACGCAGAATGAGTTCAAAGTATCATGAAGTCTAGCTGTGGTTTGATTCTTCTTGGGTTTGACTATTTGAATTACTGGATCCCAAGCTGGTGGTACATTCCAACCATCTTCTCTATTGAAATTAGGATGTTTCTTGATTTCAATAGCCTCGCGAAGCATCCTTGGTAGGAATCGGTGTTCTTTAGCGAGTATCTGTGGTTTGTCAAATCTCAGGTAGTGGTTGGTCCCCTGTTGCAGATGTTCACACACAGCAGACTTCAACGAGCGTTGGTGTTTTACATCGGCTATGTGTTCTTTTATGCGGGTGCCTATGCTTCTCTTGGTTTGACCAATGTATGAGAGTCCGCAGTCACAATCTATTTTATAGACCCCTGCATCTTGTAAGGGTAGTTGGCACTTGACGGATGGTAAAAATTGACTTATCTTCGTTGGCGGCTTGAAGTGTGTTGATTGAAGCTCGCTTCAAGATGTAGCCAGTCTTGTCAGTGACACCCTTTACATAAGGCAGTACAGCAGGCTGGCGCTCTACTGTGGCTGGCTTTTCTCGGGATCTGTGACAGCGTCGCGGCTGTTGGAGCTTGTTGTCTTGCAGTACTTGCTTGATATGTTGAAGCTCGGCGTCCAGGTGTTTCTTGTCACAGATCCTGTGGGCTCTCTGAAACAAAGACTTTCTTCTTTGTACTTCAAGCCGCCAACGAAGATAAGTCAATTTTTACCATCCGTCAAGTGCCAACTACCCTTACAAGATGCAGGGGTCTATAAAATAGATTGTGACTGCGGACTCTCATACATTGGTCAAACCAAGAGAAGCATAGGCACCCGCATAAAAGGACACATAGCTGATGTAAAACACCAACGCTCGTTGAAGTCTGCTGTGTGTGAACATGTGCAACAGGGGACCAACCACTACCTGAGATTTGACAAACCACAGATACTCGCTAAAGAACACCGATTCCTACCGAGGATGCTTCGCGAGGCTATTGAAATCAAGAAACATCCCAATTTCAATAGAGAAGATGGTTGGAATGTACCACCAGCTTGGGATCCAGTAATTCAAATAGTCAAACCCAAGAAGAACCAAACCACAGCTAGACTTCATGATACTTTGAGTTCATTCTGCGTAAATAGAAACACCCATGATTAAATTATGTTCGGGTACTTTGAAATAACTTAACTGGAACATTGAGACAACTACCATCTTTGTCTCCCGTGACCATGGCCGCTGAAAAGCAACCGAAACGTCAGGGAAAGTGTAAACACAAATATAAATAGTATAATAGTATAGTAATAGTTTTAATAATTTAATTAGATTAAAAATTTGTAAAGTTTAGTAGTAATAGTAGTGTAACAGTTTTCAAAATTTTGTAATAAAGTGTCAAATAAACAACGCGATAAAATCCGTATATAGTAGTTTAATTTCAATGAATAACATTCGCGTAAACTGAATGTAATTATGTATTTTAATAAAGAGCCAAAAAGAATTGCGAGACCCTTAAAATATTGCAAATTTATGAACGCTACGTTCATAAATTATATATTTTATGAAAGACAACTTGATATTCGTTAAGTTCATTAAGGTCATGTTAAATATGGGGTACAAAATACATTTTAATTAATTACGGCTCATTAAAACATATCTGAACTCGAGGCGGAGTCTGTGTATAAATAACGAATCGATCAAGTATTATAATAATATGTCAAAAAATTCAAGAGATATGTATATCAGACTCCTGGTGTAAGCGTCTAAGCCCAAAACGATGACTATTTATTTAAGTGACAAAAATAGACACAGAGAACAATTAGACTAAGAATTTATACATATGATTGTCTCGTTAACTAGGCACAACCCCTGACTATATCGTGACATGGTTTTTATAGCTTAATAGCGATTACGATTCAATATAAAATCTAAGCCACATTTAAACTGATTCCTTTCGATGCTACCAGAGATAAAGTGTGTAGTCTGTTCTAAGTAAATTATACCCAGGGTGAACTGTAGTCCACGAAGATGAAATCTCAGACAAAAACTAGGACGAACCCAAACAAAAACGTGTTATATAAAATATTGCCTCGATATTTTCGTTAAAATACGCGTTAAGACTTTTTTTAATTAGCTTAAAAGCTATTCTACTTAATTGGCTAAATTGGCGTAATCTCTACAATCAGTAGTGGCAGAATTATGCATATCCGGTTTATGTATATCATCATTTGCCTTATGTAAATATAATATACATACATACATACATAGATTCACGCCTGTTTCCCAGAGGGGTAGGCAGAGACTACGGATTTCCATTTGCTACGATCCTGACACACAAATATAATATTAATGACAAAAATATCAAATCATTGCCAAATGTAAATTAAATAAGCATAGCTTAAAAATGGAAGATATCTGTCGTATATGATAGTATTAATAGCTAATTTGAACTCAGTTTTTTTTTTAAGTTTATTCTAACAGAGATTTTACTAACGCCTTCCTTCCTAAGACCAATCGTTCTTTAACGTCAACATACAAACGCCAGTTTTCTGCAATCTATGTTTACCTCTATTGAGTCAAAGTAAACTTCTCTCAGAAAACTACACGTTACTACCAATACAAAACTTTAATCCCGCTCGATTTAACTCGGGTTCAAATTCGAAACATAACGTTTTCCCGGCCTTATCGTAGTTCTAGACAAAAGGATAATAGTTTCTTTTTTATTGGTTCCGTGCTCGTAACAATACATTGTTCCATGTGGGTCCCTTCCAAAGAAAGGTTAAAATATAACGTATACATATATTGACACCGCGCCTGTGTAGGGAATTGGTGATAGCAATGAAAAATCACCCATTTATCTCTGCCCCAAAAATATGGTAGGTATAACGTATACGGGAAAATATGGGATAGCTACTTCCTAAAACAAAATTACACGGTCCATAAAAGATTTTAAACGTAAAATAATAGGTCGCGAAAACCATAGCATAATTTTAAGTTCACTTTTACCCTCGGCGAATTGGGCCATGGATTATTACTATAAAGGGCGAATTGATTCAGTCTGTAAAATATAAACCAAAATATGATTTACGACAGAAGTTAGGCTCCCTTTTGAAATTAATGCGCGGACGCCTACCTCGGAGATACTTTCACACGATTTAACATGATAATCGCTATTATGGAGCGGCAGTTTAAATAGAAAAATGTATTCGTAAGATATTAACATTACATTTTACGACACTATATTCGTTATATATGTGACAATATTCACGTTTATTTAATGCCTTTTAAATGAACTCAACTAGGTGTTAAAAAATGTGGGATTGCTTTTAGTGTGATCACTTTAGTCCGAAACTGGGAAATGAAATAAATTACGATTTCCTTGCCTTTTCCAAATCTCGTGTATAAAAAGCACCGCGCGCGTTACCTTTGCGCCCGTGTTAGAATGCATCCCACGTAGATAGTCCCGTAGGCTCGACGCTAGTTTCTATGGAATAACAAAGTTTTATATGAGAAGAAAATAAAGCCAGTGTATCAAAGTGCTATGGTTTCGTAGAGAGCAGCTTGAATTAGTCGTTTTCCTTTTATTTTATTATGAACTAATGGATGGCAAGGCGTGCATTTCGTTTTCTTTTATTTACCGTGCGTCAAATATTGCAACTACAACTTAGTCATAAACAATAAAAATTTAAATTCAACAATGATTTATTAATTTAGGTCACAAAGTAACACTTATGAATATCAAAATATATAGCTTAGTAAGTTTACTAAGTTACTGAAGCTACATTTAGGTGCAAGATTTAGACTGAGGGCATGAGAATAAACCTTCATTAAAGGCATGGCCACTTTTAAATCGCCAATTAATTACAATTTTAGTATTTTTCAAACACATATCAACAAGATGTTGCAGCCGTTATACCATATATTACTGACTATAAAAATAAGGAGATTATAATGTTTTATTCTGAATAACCTCTAAAAGTACTATCACACAGATATAGTCTTTTATGATTTTAATAAAACTAATAAGTAAAAAAACGAATCAAACCAACCAAGAGATGGTCTTTCGGTTTAAATGACGTAATATCATAAATACACACAGTATTGTCTTAGTTACAATAAATTCATTAATATATCTTAGTTATTTATCATGGTATGTCAAACACATTTTATTTTACCTTCAACAATTCATAAAGCACTTCGATTTTCGATAAGGAGTGTCATGCTGACCTCTATAACTCGAACAAACAAAGTAATTAATCATTCTAGTATGTTCGTTTTATTTAATAAATTGTAGCCACCTATGTATGTTGCCTTGACGTGCATATTTTGAATCAATAAATCATATCGGACGGTTTATTTGCAATCGTCGTCATTTCTACTCGTCGTAAAAAAAGATATTTATAATAACTACATAAAGATTATTGTATATATATATATTTATATTAATAAATATAAATATATATATATTTTCTAAGTCAAAAGAAAACTAAAATAGGCAAATAGCACGCATGGAGAAGTGTGTGATTTGGCAATGTTAAAAGGAGTCATGCAAAAAGATAAAAGTTATAAAAGACAATCTTTTAATTATAAACTTAAAATTTTACAGTTGAATAGTGGGCGATTACTACTAATCATAACTAGCATACATAACTAAAACTACTCGGGTTATCTACATAATAAAACTTATTACGTCAAAAAATATATTGAACCCGTTCTAGCTGTTGATTGGGCGATAAAACTCGACGTTGACGTTCCACCGATGACCTGCCTCAATAATATACTGATTGCCCCTACCCGACATTGTTTACATACAGATAGAGACTTAGTGTTTTCATTAAGAGCCAGTAATTGTCCGCTTGACCAACCTCCAATAGATTACTGTTCTAGGTCAAGATGAAATTGATGGTCTTAGTACAATACTATCAGTTGATACCTAGCTAGGCTTTTGACGTCACTGGCATGATAAAATCCTAACACTGACAATGCTCGCAGTGATTGATAGACTGCCTATAGATGTGCTAAAAATACAATCGAACGCGTGCCTGCCTAAATGGGTATGCAATTTTAGACGAATAGTGCGCAACGGGTTTGCAGATGTTACGATATTTAATATAACAGATTTGGAAAGGATTTACATTTTACTATACAAAAGAGAACTCCCGCACTAGGTATAATTCCTGTGTCGTGGGGGACTTTATAAACATACAAACAACGGACACAAAAAAACATCCAGACTCGGAGCAACCATTTGTGGATCACATAAATTTTTGTCCCGTGTCGGATTCGAAACCACAACACTTGGCGCACTGGCCTGCAGGCAACAACTTAAACCACTACGCCATCCGTGCAGTAAAAGTTTATGTTCTATACAGCAGACACTTATATCATTATCACATTATCAGGTAATCGAGGTGATTCGTCACCCGACGGAGCGCGCGGAGAGCGGGCGCGGCTCCGGCTCGGGTTCCGCCCCCGCCGACGAGGAACGCTACCGCGAACTGGTCAAAGAAAATGAAGAACTGCAGAAACTTATCGCGCAGGTACCTCATACATTACTCTTGAATATCTATTCATCTCGCAGCGACTTTCTTCTTGTGACTTAGCTTGTGAGTTATGCGAAAGCTTGGATGAATTTTTGTTACGATGAAAATAGAGATGCATTTGTGGTAGAATATATATATATATATATATATTTAAATTATAATATGTACATTTTGTCAAGCAAATTTAATTTACCTTTTGATCTTATTCATCTACTGCATAGATTTTCATACAACGAGATGTTACTAAGATTGGTATAAGAATATAATAACGATTACATTTAGCTCGAGCCGAGCCCCTGACTTTACTTTATAATTCACCTGTTCCGTTAAACAGCAATCATTATTACAAACTGCAAGAGAGCAACTGAGCCATGTAACAGGAAGCAAGCGTTAACATTCGGACTGGACCGAACTCACACACCTCTTGGCTGCAACTCAGATTGGCTTTACACAAAAGGTCAACTGCACTATTCCAACCCGGGCATTGACGTCTGCTCTAGTATCAGTAGTCCTATTAAACAGCACTCGCTATCAGAAATAGTGCAATATTGATATAAACGGAACAAGAGAACAATAGTTTCTATTTCAATTTAAACAGGAATCTGGAAATTTTTTCATTAAATATTATGTTAGCTGGTGTTTACAGCCTGTTTTGGATAACAAATGTTAGCCAATGTTTACATAAAGCAACATCAGCAACGTTACGTGTTAACGTGTTACGTTTTAAAAACACTTATGAACATGTTTGTCAGAAAAATATTAATTTTACCAATCTATTGTTCATTCGACACACACTTATCTTCTGCAAGTGAGAAGTACTAATAGATAAAACTCTTTTAAAATTTACAGCTATCCATGGATTAATATATTATACTCAAAAACTTTTGCTCTCAAATTTCCTTCGAAAAGTTTATACTCCGTAATAAAAATCCTTTCTAAGCATGATTTAGCTTTTAAGCGATGAATACCCAATATTTTTGATAAAAATTCCTAATCCTTTAATTAGATTCCACTTAATAATGATGATAAAATTAATAAAACTCTTTTCCTATACGACAAATTAGTGTTAGAAATGCCTGATTAGTGATTTGGCATATGGATTAATGAAGTTCCCGGGCTATAATTGCATTATTATCGAGGGGCAGTCCGGTAAAAGTACGACTCGAGACTCCTAAATTGGAACGATCAAATTGTTCTCAATAGATTCGGGTCTTAGTAACTAAACATAAATGGTGAAATGTGGCTGTAATAATACACCTTTGTCTAACGCTTCGGAGATATATTGCTGTGATTAATGTTATAACTATCTCAGAGAGATATTACAGCAATATTCCAAGAAACTCGATATTAATCCCGCATGATAGCAACTTTCGTCCCAGAATATTCAACATCAACAACCAATAAACCAATAATATTGTTTGATTATATTATCTATCTCTCTTGCCAAGTCTAAACAAACATTTGAATTTCTTATAGGCATCCTTTTGTCCGCAAGTAAATCAAACTGGCACCTACTCAATATATTAGACTAAAAGTAATTTGCACAGGCACGTGGTCTTTTATTAATGCCTATAACGAAGGCCTGACAAACATTGAACTTACACACAAAGGCTTCAAACAATTATCTACGTATCGCAATAATATTTGTGCTGTGTGAAGATTGATTCCGTTACAGACAATTCTTATCTAATCAACGATTTTAGACTTTTTTTTTATTCACGGCTTATTTTTTTAACACGGAGTAAACAAAATTCAAAAACGACATAAAAAGCAAACCGTCCTACAAATCCGTATTGGATAAGCACTTTTATTTTTATGTGTAAGTTTTCCGTACAGACAGCTGGCTTGTGTTGTCTTACGTTTACGAAAAGTTACACATTAAGATTAAGCTTGACATTACTTAAATTATAAAAAATGTACGGGGCTAAGCAAGTGCAACATAGCGATGACAACAATGTTATGAACAGTCAACTTTGAACTAAGAGATCACAAAAACAACATTGTGTGTTGTTATTTTTACAATACAATCCTCACGTAAGAAACAAATTAGTTACGTGCAACGGAACACTACATTATGCATAGTCCGACACGAACTTGTTTTAATATCTTTTTGGCTGATGAGAAACAGTTCTAACATATAATCTTTGTTACTTTTATAGCTGAACGTTATATTACCGTCCTTGTTTCAGCTTCGCCTCCTAATAATAAAAGACTTCCGGTAACATTTCTATGACAGACGTAGTTTACTAAATTGCAAGGTAATGTCTTTCTCTTTCCAAATAGTTTAACGTACGTTTATCCATAATGGATTAGTTTCACAAAGTCATTCATTTCAAAAGAGAATTTCGAGTGAAAGAAAAAGGCTTAATCTTGATACTACCTCGCAAAGTCTTAGGCCTGCTTTATCTTTTTCACCTAAAGGCGTTCCAGTTTCATGTTTAATTCATTTTCTCTGAAGCCGTTACGATGTGTCGTTTGTTAAGTAAAGCACCTTTCCTCTGACCGTAAATATAAATTTTCGTATAGTTTTATGAGTCACGAAGCCGCCTGAACCCATGTTGAGTCGCGTGCCAGTATGCATTATACCAGCGTGCGTGGGACATCGCTACCTATTCACAAACACGTTTAAAACGTATACGTATGGAACTATTGTAGTGTAACATTACCTACCCTAACCTGTTATAATGTATCAATCCACTATAATATATTCATACAATAATCTGTACCTATACATATGTAATGAAATTGTAACTGGTCGATGTATGTACACTTAAGGTAATTAATTTGAGGGATCTTTATAGCTATAGAAGCTAAAACAATTATTTTTGTTCTTGTCTGATTATATATATAAATCAGCTTATTCTGACTTACAAAGTAAGAAAAATCTAGACATGTACCAATTTTCAAATTTCACACGTATGAAGTCACAGGCTAAATCTTGTATTTTACATAGGTTTACGTCGGTTTCCATGATATTGAAAAGATTTTAACGCCAAAATGGTCCGAAATTTTCACCTGGATGAAGCATTTGGTGATACGCAACGAAACTTTTCAACGGTAAATAATATTGAGTATTTTAAATACGACATGAGTATTAACGCGACCATGTTTTTAGTACACGTATTTACGTTTGAGTGCTTGATGTTCTGGCCAAATTAACGTTTGCCGCGGTCACAAACTAACTACGTGTCTGCAGTTAGCGGGGCACATTCCGTATCATAATTATAGGTAGGTATATTAAGCAATGAAAAGGCGCGCGTTGAAAAAGTTGCGAATGCACAGGTACAGTAAAAGGTTTACTGTTCAGCTTATAGTTGCTAAATAAAGTGCCTGTTAAGATCTGACCATGATCTTTAAGGTTCTGCATTTTACTTTTTAGCATTCAACACGTAGACTTATTAAAATTACAATAACAGTTTTAGGTGGTTTTTATACTTGCTTTTAGCTTTTATTTTAAAATATGATATAGGCATTCTTTTTTAGAATAATATGGTATATATATTCCTATTTAGATTAATAGAATACTCTTTAATGTAATCAATTCTATATTTAAATAGTGCGGTTATTAACATATTAAAAATAATATTGTCGCCAGCCAGATCAACATAACCGCATATAATATAAGCGGATAAGACAGCAACTCTAATAAAATAACGTTATAACAGTTTCAGAAAGTCAATTACAAATTAATAACTAACTTAGATGGATGGCTGCGCTTCTAATAGGGCCCGGATCCGATAACTGGCAATAGGTTTCCCCTGTTATATTGGCACTTGTAGGCTCTTAAAGCATTCAATACTGCACTGTCCGGCGAACTACAACTAGCTGATTGCCTCCTCAAATATCACAAAGTTATAAACTACATCAGTAGTAAAATAAACAGGATACAGGATCAATTTGTGTACGTGATCTTTTACCTTTCAATTTATTTATATATAAACAGTTTTTACTTTATGTTGGAATATACATACATAAATAACAAAATGTCACAAACACTATAATTAAATAACATTAAAACTAAAGAATAATAACCATAAAATTTAATAATACTATAAAAGTAATTTACGTGTCATCTATGGAATACAAACACCTTTTTAGTAGATAAGCCTTCAACTACGGCATATATACATTATAGAGACTAATCTTTATTTCTCGTAGTAGCTTGTTTAAAGTATTTATCGACATGTAATGACTGATATGTTTAAGTATGTTAAAACTAGGCACACTTTTGTACTGAAAGTCTAGTCGTCGTTTTTCTCCTCATTCAAATGCATGGATTTATTTTCCAATTAGACAATAATATAATAGTTTCAACCATGTTTTTGAACTGTCCCACTGCTGGGCACAGACCTCTTCTCAGTATGAAAGAATATTCTTATATAAAGATATTCTATACATATATAAATATAAATAACATATTCTCACGCTTACATCCTTAAAAGGGTAGGCAGAAGTGTAGACTGCATATGTGCATACATTGCGCCGCATATTTTTGTTTTTTAGGTCCGTCATAATAGGAGCATGCCTAATATTATCTATTTAGCACATTGCCAGAGTCCTTGCTGTCGAGCTAAAATGTTATACAGCGGAACAGATAAATGTATTTACTAGACGTTTACAGAAAACCTTAAGTTGGCTACCTGATAAATTTAATTTAAAGCAAGCCCATAAAAGGAACACAAATTAATTTATGGTAAAATGATGAGGAAAACGTCCGAAGTCGTTTAAAGGAACAAAGCGAAGTTATAATTTCTGCTAGATTAAATTAAAACACGTAATAATATTATTATAATAAACGTTAGTAGAACAAAAATAAATGTTGATATTTTAATAGGTATTAAAAGACAAGGGTGGCTTTACCAACGATAGATCGCGTGGTTTTGAGGAATTCTAATTCGCCCTCTAGACGTAGCTAAGATTGGCGAATTAGTTCCAAATCAGTTAACTTAATTTGATTTAAGTGTGGCAACATAAAGCAACAATATGTTGCTGTTACAAAGCTAAATCTGGTTTAAACGGGTTAAAGGTTTAAACGAAAGAGTATGTATGTATAGTTGCTTCCTCTAAGCTACTACACAGATTTTGATGCAACTTATTCTATAATTTAGATATTTTTGTCTATGGTCGCTCGATTCCATTAGTCATTGATGACTACTCGTCCGAACAAAAGGCAATTAATGCCGGGGTTTCACAGGGATTGGTACTCTCTGCAACTATCTTTTTGCTGCATATTAACGATCTGCTAAAACCCTGTACATTTGGGTATGCAGACGACAGCACGCTTGTAGAGAGTTACGATTCCAGCGCCAGGACCAGTGGTACACAGATACAGTTGCTTAGGGAAACTATAATCGAGCGTACCAATTATATCCTTGAAGGTAGTCTCCGATTGGGGTGATGCCAACATGGTTAAGTTCTATGGCTCTAAGACTCTGCCTCCAACTCTCCGAGATGTATCCGTGCCGATAACTGATCGTCTTCAGCTTCTGGGTATGTCACTGACTCTATATGTTTCTGTCTAACGCTTTACTTTGGCTCGTATATTATGACAAAAGTCCAACTACCCGCCAAAAAGCATGCCTGAACATTTGCTTAATTTATACCAAGCATAGGTTCGATCCTACATGGAGTCCTGTTCTCACCTATGGGATGGGTCCGCGAAATACCTCCTGCAGCTGGAGTAAATTGAGCGAAAGGCCAGAAAACTTATCGACGATGACCAACTGGTCAACGCACGACTCCAAAGCTTGGAGCATCGTCGTAAGGTTGCCAGTCTTTTGGTTTTTATCGGATACATTTCGGAGAGTGTGCCGAGGAACTGCATAATTTGATTCCTCCTTCCCCATTCTACCATCGGACGTCCAAACAAATAGACCAGCGGCACAGGTACATGGTGGATACACCACATTTACGGACGATGCGCTTTGCTTGTACTTTTATAATACGTACCGCAAAGGAATAGAACTCACTATGTGTGTTTCCCGATGAGTACAATCTGGGTGTCTTCAAGTCGCGAGTGAATAGCTATCTTCTAGGCAAGCGTGCTTCATTGTCGACTGCATCTCACTTAATATCAGGTGAGATCGCGTTCAAACGGAAGCCTATTACAAAATAAAAAACCTATCTTTCCAACTAATATTTTATGTGAATGCGAAAGTGAGTTTGTTTGTTTGTTACGCTTTCACCTTAACTACTCTACAGATTATCATGAAATTTTGCATAGACGTTGTCGGGGGTACAGAATAGGACATAGGGTATCTTTCATACGGAAAGAATACTGTTTCTGAGCGAGCGAAGTCGTTGGCAATAGTTAGTTATAACATAAGCACTCACACCTATATGTATCTCCAAAGGGATAAGCATAGTTGAATTATATCTACATAATGCTAGTAACACACCGGGCGCATTGCCAGACTCTGTGCTGTTGTTGAGAATTTCCAAACAGAAAATCTCTGCAGAAATTGCGATTACAAAACGTTCACATGCAGAGCAACAATATTATGTGTGACATACATTTGTAAATCGCATTTTAACTATTTAAGTGGTGAACTAGTTAGTATCGAAATTGTTTACTTGTGTCTGTTTTAGATGTTGTAAACTTAAGCCTTTCATAATCGTTAGCGAAACTATGAAATAACTACATACAAATTAAAAATATTTTCATCGAAATATTATAGATAACCAGTTTTGCCCTCGACTTCGTTCGCGTTAGTGTAAAATTGTCCTTCGGGAACACTAATTTTTTTCTGGACGAAAGGTAAATTTCACGATGGTCGGTCGAGTAGTACGAAAGTGTAACAAACAAACAAACTCACATTAACATTTATAATATTAGCAAGGATTAATTTATAAGTATAGACGAGCAATTTCATCACGGTTTTGATTATGCACATAATCATCTTTATCAAGCTAATCTTGAATTATAATAACAAAAATTATAACGTTTTGAAATAATCCTAATAAAAATATAGATTCAAAACTGACGCAATTTGTTAAAATACTAGTTTCTGTAGAGATTATTAGATGATTATTCGATAATATTATTGTTTATCCTATCCTAACTTCCTAACTAATATTATAAAAGCGAAAATGAGTTTGTTTGTTACCTTTTCACGCCTAAACCACTGAACCGATAATCCTGAAATTTTGCATACACATTGTCAGGTGTACAGAAACGGACATAGGCTACCTTTCATCCCGAAAAAAATTACTGTTCTCGAGGAAAACAATAATAACGTTCTTATGATAATAGATGGCGCCACGTGTCTTTCGAATCATGATTGAATTATATTATTATATATTATTACAAGCAGAGTACAACCCGAATTGATTGTCAAATTCTAAATTAACGCTAGCGAAGCCGCGGGTAAAAGCTAGTAATCAATATAGTCTAAAGACACCACCTCGTTGAAAAAGTTTTGACGCAAAATCAATCTAAATGCAAACAAAACCTAATGTTAGGACACTCTTTTTCAATAGTTTGATGATATCGACAATTATTATCAATCGAAACTAATATTATAAACTTATTAATCCTAAAGTAACTTAGTCTATTTTTTACATATTCTCATCTAAATTACCAGACAGATTTTTATAACATTTATAATAAAGTCAGCTTGGGATTTCTTGAGAAAGACAGACCGAACTTACAACATACATCCCGGTTAATTTTTGACAAACCTTTATGGTACAAGCAATACGGTTGTGAAATGTTTTTCGAGCACTTTTCAAAGACGCACCTGATACAGCTGGCTTTTGTACCTTGCCATACTTGTACTTAAGTAAACTAAATTTAATTAGTGTACGAGAAAATATTCTTATTAATAAAAATATATTATAAAATAACATAGCCAATTTTGGGTTTAACATATTTTATGATTAAATAAGTATATTTTATATGATAGTGTTATAAGTATTAGATACTTATTGTTTTTATTATAATAATGTTTTATTATAATTTTGTTATTATAGTATTTAAAGGCAATCTTAATGTCGGTATTTCTGCAACAGAAGCACCCACAAAAGTTCATATTTAATACAGCTCTGTTTAGAAAATGAATGGCATTAAATGCCAATTGACTTCATGTTCGTTACTTATGGATTATTTGCTTTTTCATTAATACCTATTAAAATAATTCCTCAACGATTTATAGTTAGCAATAAGATTATTTATATAGTTAAGGCTACCATTTCAATCACTGACAGGACGAAAGTGCATGGCAGTCTTTACTTTAGCGACCATAAGAGATAGTTCCGTCCCATTTAGAGAACCAAGGATTGAAAGAAGAACGAATATACATAAGTAGGTACCTACTTAGTGTACTTACCATCCAAAACCTAGTAGTCTCGTCTTCGATTTTAATATTAGTTAGGTAACGTTTGGTTGATTCAATTTGAACATACGATAAACGATAAACCTTATCAACATAATAATTGATTAAGTTTAATTATTGACACACAACCGTACAATTACCTACTGCTGGTACGACATTAGACAATGGTATCAATTTTATTATTCATCTACATTTAAAAATAGAATTCTTAAATAAAGAATAAGGTTTGACAGATATAACAGGCTTATCGATCGTGTGGCTAACTTTGGACAAACTGACCTGAATAGGCGGCTAACAAGTTTATTTTGCCTTATAGGTAAATATTTTTTAATTTTAGGTGAAGTTATCATAATTATCGAATATGCCTGAATAATAATTTTTTTTATTATTAATTCTGATATTAACCTATCCGGCTGCAAAATAGGTGATACTAACAACCCGACTTTTTGAATCATTCGTGCACCATACTTTGTCCCTGGCGCGGTATTAATGTCCGATTTTCTCCCCTCACTTTCTTCCATAATCTTATCCCGAATCCTTGTTTGCTGTCAGATCAATCAAATTATTTGTTAATCTCGCTTACATCATGTCTCGTGTCAAATATAAAATAAAACGCATAACAACTCAAATTTGAGCTATACTCCGTAAAATATAGCTAGGATCCTGCGATAGATGTCATCCAAATCACGCCTATCAAGTTCCATATTTATGACGCTAAAATGTTAGCGAAGCGAAAATATTCTAAGTCTATGAAAATTATGGCCAAACAATATCATACTTAATGGTAGAATTGCATGAATAGTGGCATTTCTTGCGTAATAACGTGGTAATAGTCTCGAGTTTTGTTAAATTAAAAATAGAGTTTTACATTTGATTATTATTTTTACAATAACATAATACAACCCTTGAAACTTGAAAACAATTTAAAATGCGAATAATTAAATGCAGAAATATATAGCTACAATAAATATTTAATCAAACAATAATGAGATCATAACATTAAATTATAATTTTATAATCGAATATGATCAACATCATCCCCAGCTCTTGTCGTGCTACTTTAGTCACTATCACAGGGCCCAAGCTATAATTTACAAATTATAATTTATCTATAATAAATTAATAATGCAATAAGATAATTAGGCTTATTGGTCGTTTCGTACCAATCTGTTGGCAAGAAATGTGCGAAACGACACTTTTAATTGTCGATTCGCACATGTCCATACAAATTGAGTGCGAAATGTACGCACGTAAAAATATATTTATTGAAAGTGTCATTTCGCACAGTTCGTGCGAACAGATTTGTGCGAAACGGTAGGGAAGGGAAATATGAAACTGTGTATCCTCTACCAACTTACTACAAATGCATATAATGTGTTATCTCGGTTGGCAAGCTGACGTAGCCTGTCAACCCGGATAAGACCCTGTGAGCGTATACGTACACATCACATATGTACATCACATTGCAGACTTAAAGAGACGTTAATTCCAAGTTATGTAATATGATGAGATAATAATGTTCTAAGCCGCATCCTAATACTTTCATAATATTACCAATATATATTGTGTCCCTTACCGTAGGCAAACATTTTTAAGAACTATCTAACATCCGGGGCTGCTTACATGTGGTTTTATGAAACAATATTATAACGACAGCTTTGTTTATACTATACTGTTTACGAGTATCTTCTTAGTTAGTTAGTTAGTTGGACGTGTGTTATCCGCACTTAGCCCCACAATTGGGCCATTGTGCGTAAGTAACCGACGCTAAATTTTGTTCGGTTACTCATACCACCTCAGCTCCATCCAGAAAGATAATAGCGGACCGATGTTGCGCAGTACCTCCTTCATCGTTTCTGGACTGTTTAGGAATTTCGCCCGTTGGTTGCTCACGCTTTTACAATGTAGGAGCACGTGAGCCGGTGTCTCCTCGGTCTCCATGTAGCCTCTACATAAGGGACTATCAGTGATGCCGATGTTGAATAGGTGCCTGTTGAGTGAGCAGTGGCCTGTTATTATACCCACTAAGTGGCGTAAGTTTTTCCTTGTGGAACGTATCAGTTTGCGTGACAGATGTTTGTCTAAGCATGAAAGGGCTTCCTTCGTCTGTCTACATTCCTTTGTTTCTGTCCACTGTTGAGTATCTCTGTAAGACTTGGTGAGACTAGCATGGTGTAAATGTTCTCGTACTAAGAAGAGTATCTTTTTAGTACGAGAACATTTACACCATGCTAGTCTAGTGTGGGTTGGCAATCACATCTTGAAGAACATCATATTTTTACGGTAAAATTATTAGTTCAGGATATACATACGTATTTTTGTACATACCATTTATTACGTTTAATGATATAAGATGAACCAGTGTAAATTCTCTTGCGTCTTTTGGTAAGTAAAAACCACCGCTAATAATGCCAAAGAATAGGAAGTTAAATGTAAATTTATTGCTGCATACTGGCGAAGTTATGAGCTCTAAGCGTGTTTAAATTAAGATAAACCAAAGAATCGACAGTGAAGGACAAAGCAGGAGCTAGAGTTTTAATTCAGAGGTAGTATTAAAGCCAGCGACACAATAAATCAAAGTCTAATACTATATCGCATTTATAAATTTTCATTTAATTAACCATTCTCTAACTATATTTGTTGTAAATATTGCTTAGACTTATTATGTATATGATAAAATGTTTATCGACTAATGTCGCTGTCCGAACAAGCAACGTGGTAAAAGATAAACCTGAGTAATTTTCGTGCAATACGAACGCGCTTAAGAATTGGCTCTACTGTAATAGTAGGAACATTTTCATATACAAATATATGTATTCATTTTTCAGACCAGAATCTGACTTAATATCTGGAGAGCATTATGCTTTAAACGGGCACCTTGATCCTACGCCACGACAAAAGTCACAGGTTCAAAGCCCGCAAGAAAATGTGAATCCTTCAATAGTTAATTTAGATCTGTTCCTGGGTCAATAATAATGAATCATTGCTAACCTTCTAATCACTAGCCATCGCCACTGTAAATTATTATAATTTATATCTAGGTACATATTCAACAGATCGAAGGCTGCGCCATATTCACATAAAACATCGATCAATACCTGTTGTACTACATGCCATTGGAGGCGTTAAAAGCAAAAATATTAGAATCAAGGCACGCTTAATAATAATTAAAGGCAAATTCCGCTATGAAATTACAACTTTATATAAACTAAGCAGAACGCTTAAACTGCACCAATAAAGTTAAACTGTTTTCAGTATAACTGCGCACTTACACAATTACAGCTCTTGTAGCTTTTATAACTTATTACGGTGGAACATGAAATTATATCTACATCACATTCAGAGTATTTGAGAGTAAAAAGCGAATCTGAACAAAACTTATAAATTATATATTTTCACATTCTAATTAACCCTTTATCGATACTGTATCTTTCACTGTAGTAATTCACTTCCATTCCTCTATCCAAGATATGGATATGGATATGGAGAAATATCGCATAATAATTTACGATGCTTATTATCTTTATCTTTGCGATTCCGCGTCGTTTTCACCGTAATTAACACATTCCCGGACAGTACGTCGAGAGACGTGAATTATGACCCTCATAATATGGCACTACGGCAGTAGGCAGCGATTTAAAATACACTAAAAGTAAAACTCCGTCCACGGCCAACTATGTGCGTACGTATGCTTAAAGGTATATAATTAATATGATACAAACAATTAAATAACCCTTCAGCTTACAATAGACATTAAATGCCTACTACAGCTTATAATGAACCCACATTTAACAGCAGAAAAATATTAAGAAAACAGTATAAGAAATTTAATCCAAAACCATCTTGTTCGTTTTAAATTTGTTTGTGAATGATTCAATTACAATCAGCATCCAAACTTTCGCATTCGTCACATTAGCAGAATAAGGATTATAACTCCTCATAAAGTTATAGTACTTCTTTGTAACTACGACTCTTGCATAATAAGTATATTTACAGAAGGAGGAGCGTATTCGGGTGCTGAAACAGAAGCTAGCGGAGCGAGAATCAGCAGCGGCGGGCGTGACGCAAGGTACGGGCGGCGGCGACCGCGTGCTGGCCGACCTCGCCACCGCCACCTCCGATTATGGCACCTCCACCAACTACACGCGCTCTTCCCGCGCCTCTGTCTCTGACCTTGACTTCTCTGAGAGCTACCTCTAAAACCTTTACCATTCCAGGGTTAAGTTATATCTAGCGTGACGTCATCGTATCTAACCCGATCGTTGACTTACTGAAACGAGACGAATTAACCGTGTGTGATATTATTGACGATCTCTACTTATAAAACGAGTTCTGTTATATCAACTATTTTTGTGATTAAATAAAATCTGACCTCGCGCTAGATCAAATTCCATTTTATCCAATTATGCCTAACCCATTCAGTGACAATGCTCTCTCCAAAGTGACGTATTATGTTTTGTGTTTGATTTGATTCGGTCCCAAAATCTAGTCGTAAGTTAAATAGATACTATTGAATTAATACAAATGTGAACCAAATAAATTAACGGCGACCCTTTCTCCCAACCTATGTAATAAGAACATTTCTAATACAACTATTGGTTTTTTAAATGGCCTATAAAACCCGGCCTATTAAGCTACACATCTGAAACGATTACGTCGAAACGATTAATTCAATTGGACTCGGGTACGGCGTACATCGGAGGGGAATTCTGAATACAATCAAATGGCGGTGAGATTAGTCAATCACCGGTGGAATCACACTCAACCCTCATTACGCGCCGTCTGGGCTGGTCATTAGCCTGGCCGATGTCTCCTCGCTCTCGTCCTGTTTAATTGATATGCTACGTTACAATAGATGCGCTGCCTACACTTGTCAGCCTAGAATTCCACTTGCACTACCTAGTAATACTCAATGTTAAGTTCTGCGAATCTACATACCCTCGTTTCTACGTTTGATTAGAGAGCGACGAACTGTATTAGCGACTAATGTTTTTCTACCTATGTGACCGATAAACTTGTCTTGTGACATCAAGTGATTTAAATACACCCTCTTCTGTTTCTGTACAAATTCTTTCCAATCTATAAGTGTTGATCTTTGAAAAGGATTTTTGTGACTACATTATTATTGTGTGATTGTTGTCAGAGCATTTGCCACCATTATTAATGAGCGTGTCGTAAACCTGTGTCAGTGATTGAGCATTCGACCGATATGTGCGAGTGGATGCGTCGTTATTGCATTGAATATTTATATTGTTAAGCATATTATATCCAATTTATGCCCAATCACTAATTCTAACGTATTACAAATATATTCGCATAAGCCAATGATAAAAATTTAATTCGTGTGAATTGCTTTCTGACGTTTATTTGCGGCACCTATGCGAAAATATTTGATACGTGGATAATATATTGTTAGGCCGCGGTCTGATTGAGATCGAATCGAATTTAAAACGATATTGATACAAAAAAGAGTTTGGCGATTCCAAATTCGAACTGTCATATAAACAAAGGCATGCATCCGAGTATGTTTTTAATCCACTTGTTCTTTAGAATGATATTGAATGTGAGAACTGGGTACCATGATCAGTCAGCCAGGTCGCGGCCTAGACTATAACTCTACCTCACACGTATGTACGTTAACGATTGCACGTGTCTTTACGTCTAAACAACCTACCTACTATTCCTACTAGACTGATTTAGTGGTACTCTTAGCGTTATGAGACATACTCATAAATTGTTTCTACATATTCAATTGTAAACTACGATTTGTAGATGTTACTCTCTACATCCATAAGGCTATTAGTTACTAGTGTTTCTCTCCAGACGAGAACCCTTAGCATTAAGTGTCGCTACAACGATTGTTCTTTATGCATTTAAAAAATATATAAAAGTCATAATTACTAACACGAATTTCTTCAAATTGACACGTTTCTATTTTATTGGCACAAATATTTAGATAGCTTTAGCCTCATATTGACTTTGACAGATAAACATTTCTTTATGTAAAAAATATATGGTTGATTTAATAGAGAATAAGTACATACATTATTTATTAATAATGTCCATTTTTCGTTGTCATGTTAAATTTTATTGCATAATTTAATCGCGAAGCTTCACGGATTCATGCAGTCAAATCTCGTTATGACGCACACTGTTAATTTTTTTAATATTTGTTAACACTGTTTGGATGATTGTTAAGATGAAATGATTAGACACACTAGACTGTAATGGGGAGAAAAAGACCATTTATCGAAGATTATCAGAGCAGAGCTCAACGTACAGAATAGGTATGTGCGAGCCTCGTGTACCCCGGCTCCTAGTAGCGTAACGTAAGTAGTTTGAAGATGTTGTCCGGCCCCGTAGTTTCCCGTGTTGTGTCGTCACCCCAGAGATGCATGTTCCCCACACTCACGCCGCACCCCGGTCCGCCGGCCCCTTTATACTTGGTGCTTGTTACAGCTTTATAAACGCCCAGTTCCTAGTAGTCTGTTATACTAAGCACTGAAACTGAGTCCGAAATTATGTCTCACTACCTCTAATATCATATCCGACCTCTCTGGATACACTCATGTACACTGGTTAACACACACTTGAGCACTCCGTTGATTAACGTCACTACTTCAGTTCTAATGTGTAAAATGACGTATTAACTATGTATATAGAACTTAGGTAAACGGTGTTAGGTGTTTGAGGCTGACTAACGAGATTTCCTTGCATGAATGTTTGATATCATTGTTTTGTTTTTGTGAATTGCGCTTAATGTTATTTTTAGATTGTTTTGACGGAGGTATTAGTATCAGAAGAATTATACGTTTGCTTTGACATCATATTAAAAAAAAGTATTTATATTTGCTTATTATTTGAATGAGGAATCTACAAAATATTTTTATTCTTCTACTTTAAATACTTGTATTATACTATTAAAAGTAGTTTCAAGATCTCACATAAACTATTTTCTGTCATTAAATCTTCTAGACCTCACTAAATATATTTATTGAATTTGAGACTTGGCCAAATTAGTATAACCGCTTTTAATGTTCGTTTATGTTCTGCTTATGATATGTTACATGAAAGCTTATTTGTGTACCTGCAGCAGATATAGAACTGTTTATAAATGGGTAATTGTTATACTATATATCACCTGTCTATGTGTGCCATCTCGTATGTGTAATACTTTGATGATATATTAATTAATTAATCGTTCTAAATGTTTTTGAATAAATGTTTTAAATGTTTCGATATAGTATTAAAGATGAATTATTATATTTACGACATAGTGCACGTAGACGGAAGGTATCTACGTGTTTAACTAAATGATCTTTTTCTCTCTCGACAGATGTACAGGATGAACACATCTGATCGCCCGCAAGGCAATCATCGATAGAAATTTTAGATTAATAGCTGAATTTAATGTTGAATAGAACTGTCATGGCGCCGTAGTGAATTTCTTTTATATTGATAAGAAATTAAAGTGTTCTTATATTGTTAGTTAACTGGACTAAGTACCGTACGTTCGCGTCGAAGAAATGTTCGAGGCGCTGAACTAAGTTAGCTAATCAATTACTATACAGTACCTCACTGTACCTATTGTTCGTCTTAAGTTACGTCAGTTGTATGTAGGGGATTCTACATAGTGTGCACGGTATAAGAGACACAGATAATATCGATGTGAACAAAACTTGTTAATTAAATAGTTGGTTGTAATTGATCGTTGCTCAGTGTATAATAAAAAGAAAGTAATGTTAAAAAATAAAGTGACATAAACTAAAATTGATCACAGATTAAATCTATGAAATCGAATAATTCGATGTACCGTCTATCTATTATTTGATATAGATGTTTAAACGAAGTAACACTTAAAAATAAACTTTCATGTTCCCGTTTAAAATTACATTATACGGTTGGATCTAATACCTCTTAAATGTACCTTGTAAATTTTCTAATAACGTGTTTCTGTCTACAATCTCCAATAAAACGTAGAATTATGTTTTACATATCACAATAAAACGTACCTAATGGTGAATTCTGATATAAAACATTTATGAAATATATTAGTAAGGTATTGATCTATGTACTGTTGAACGTGCGGCTCAATTACAGTGATAATGGATGCCAAATTCATATTAGTAACGACACACACTTAATTATCAACACTGTATTATTTTCTTATTTGTTATCACCACTAAGGACAAGCATGTATCACAAAAGCTGTCTTTATTATAAAGTATGCGCATCAAGGAAACTAGTTTTAAGTAAAGAAAATCCAAATACTATTTATTTAGTCGACCGTTGAAGTTAGTTTAATAACAAGTCCGTCATGTTACATACAGACAATTTAGATTTATAATACAGTTGTTACAGCACTGCCAAGTCATTTGTATTTATAAGTAGACTATATGAAGACAAATCTAGTCACTAAATATATAGATTGATAGTCTAGTTTCGGTGTATTTGGAGAACTTTGGTCCGGTAAATGCAATAGAGATAATACATGAAGCAACGTTACGAGTCAGATTAATACATGATATCAGGTTTTCCGTTCGTACATAGGTATCATTATGTTCACAATGAAAGCCGGGCTCGTGTAGAATGGCTGTGCCTGAAAGTCTTTTTGGCATGTGTTCAAAAACCAGTCCAGTTTTATTTCCGCAAGTTTAAAAGAAAGATCCATCCAAATAACATTGCTGTGTCTGAAGTCTGCAATTACTGTGGAATGATGTTATATAAAAGGAATGTTGTTTTATTTATTATCACCCAGATATTTCGTTTTATGTCCTTCACAAAGCTGGACTTCATGTACAAGTTTATTTGCTATAGCAAGCTACAATGTAATTATACGTGTCACGAATAATTATATTAATTTTGTTTCTGTATTATACATAACTTATGTTACTACCCTTCCTCTTTGTGAACTCACGGCACTTTAAGTGTATCTACTAACATCACGCATTCGGCCTTAGAAAGATTTGACTGCATAGAATTTAATGTTTTTTTGTTACGGGTGTCACCAAATTGTTGTCTAACGTTGTACATATTGTTTCTTAAAATTTAAATACATTTAGGAAATCGTTGATATTCTAAATTTTATTACATTTTGAAATGATTACGGTATAGTGTTGTCACCTCGTCAGTGAAAGTGCGCGCGCGTGTAGCAGTGCAGGCAGTGACGGGGTGACGCCTACAGTTTATCTAGAATGTTAGTTATAATGTCAAGTTTATTATAAGCTTCGTAATAATTAGTAAATTACTTTTCTGTGATCTGTACGTTTGGTTGTATTAAACGTTTCACCCAAGTCATCACTGTGTAAATAAAGAGTCATCGAATGATCTGAATGTAACATACTCTTTTATTTCCTCCTCCCTTCAAACCTTCTTTTTGTTTTAAATTATTATTTAGAAACGAAGATTAACGTGACCTTGCATTTATTTTGCTCTGACAAGTTCCTAGTTATCTGGCGACTTCAGAACTACGTTCGTGAGGAATGAAGTTTCGTCATCTACTGCACTTGTAACCATTGTTTGTGAAACCCAGTCAAGCAGCCAAAGGTAAACGAATGTATAATTATTTACATTAAACACTTAATTATCTTTAATTATGTTTACGGATCTAACTTAGCACACGTTGGAAATTACGCCCGATATTATAATGTTCAAAGTTCGTGTAGCATTATATCTACACTAAGGTTATGAGCACGTGCAGATATTAGGATGTCTTAATATAAAGGCATTTGGTCCTCTATATTATCTCTAATGCTGGGGCTACATTAGCGGGCGAAGATTCGTGTTGCGTTGACGCGATACATCGTGCCGGATTGTGTTTTTCGACCTGTTGTGCGGCCGAGACCTAGGCAGTAATTCAAAATGGAGGAAGTGGCGGTATATTATGTCATATCAGGATTGGATCCAAGCACGTAGGTGTGACTACACCTACGTGCTTGTGTTTTTTGTGTTTGGGTGGCTACCCAAGGGAATATTGGCGCGCCATATCCCTTTGATGCGCGCCAGTTTACCAAAAGTGCCCCGATGATACATCGTCTTCGCCCGAACACAACGCGTTGCAATGATCTAGCCGGCAGTCAATAATCTAAAGTTCTTTAAGTCCAGAACCTATTAACAAAGTCTCGTAAACGCAATCACGTAGTACAAGAAATAAAATAATACCCATTTCCTAATGAGGATCCATTCACACAAAATGACATTTTTGAAATCTTTTAAAACTCTCATAACATTTTTGCCTATAAAAATATTAGCCTACCGTAAAAGAAATTAAAACCAATTTCAATTGAACTTCTCCAGTTTTCCTTGTACTTGAAATGCAGAGTGATATCATTAGTATGACCAGAATTGTTCACAGATACTAACAACGTACAAATTACAGAGGCGCTACGTAGGGTAGGGATAAAAATTTCAGAAAGGAAAATATATATTAAAATTTTACCATGGGAGAGCCACGCTTCGGCACGATTGGGCCGGCTTGACTGGAGTGATACCACGACCTCACAGAAAACCGGTGTGAAATAGCGCTTGCGTTGTGTTTCGTCGAGTGAGTGAGGGTATCGAAGGCCCAACTGTCCCCCTTCTGGTGGGGTCAAATTTAAAAAGAACGCAATGCACTTGTGACTCCTCTAGTGTTGCGGGTGTCCATGGGCGGCGGTAATCGATTACCATCAGGCGATCCATCTGCTCGTTTGCGTCCTATGCCATAAAATAAATAATATTTTTAACACGCTTTTATTAGTTTCACTTGTATGTTTATCAGTATGTAACCGACTCCTTTGAGCTCGATTTTGACCCACTTCAAACGGTCAGATTTCATTTACACGTTGTTGACTTATTAAGGACCGATAACAATACAATACTTAAAAAAAATTAAAAATAAATAATAGTTTAAAAAAACTAAAAAAACACTTTATAAAAAAAAAACTAAAAGTAGAAAATAATTAAATAATTTTAATATAAAAAAGAAAGCGTGGGGTGCTTTCTAAGATATTTTGATAACCTCCACCCCACGCTTTTTTACATTAAAATGATTAATTTTATTGTTATAAACATTTCGTACAACACGACAAATTAGTTTCGCGTTTCACTAACGAAGATGGTCATTTCTAAATATAACGAGTACTAAGCAATTTATTTAAAAATTTAGATAAAGCGACGGCTGACGTCAAAGTCGGTAGACTGAATGAAGTTTTCGACTGCGTTATTAGATTCCCGGGCGAACTAGCTGCCTAGTTCTCAAAGTTACCAATAAGTTCATACGTCATCTCAAAAAGAAATTGTAACTCCGTTTTATTTATAGTCATATCATCATTTCCCTCGGGAGATAATTGACTCATGATTAAGTTAAAACGAATATAACAGAATGAAATGTATTGTATTTAATTATTTAGATCTGTCAATATTGGCGAATTATACATTAGTTATGTATCAATCCCACTGATATAAATTAGAATACCTCCCGGCGGCGTCCAATATAAACTGTAGTTGATTTTATTTATAACAGTCTAATTATTGCCACTGCTGCAAATGTATTCGGAATTAAACATATGTATATGTTTATATACCGTATGAGTTGTTATGTTTTGCAATTTTATTCTATTTTCGTTTCATTCATCTAATGGACAAGATTTGAATAATAATCTAATTAAGATGTTCATAAATGGAATAGATTTTTGATAAATAAATGTTCCATTCATTTATCATATTGTTGTTTAAAAACTCAAGATCTAAATAAACATGTCGTAATCACTAAAGTGATTAATAGTAGTAAACCACTTTTATTATTCGGTGCATGAACCACTTTGAAATAAGTGTGCTTGCGTTCAGAGAAAATAACAGCATGTTAGATGGTACGAATTATTACCGAACGAAGTGTATCAAAGAGACAATTGTGTGTCAGGAGAAACACAAAGCGAGGGCAAAATATAACATTGTTATGCCCAACGTATCATACGACATCAACGTATCGTACATTGATGTCTTCTCTATGAAATTTTTATCATTCAGACACTTCCTACTCAGTAATGCTTTATAATCTTTTGTAATTTAATTTTTTTTAACAATTTATGTAGTTTTAATATAGTTAGACTTCGATTTGTGGTTTATCTAATGTTTAGAGTAACTGTTATATTTTCACCATAAACAAGTATCTACCTACTCTTTAATATTATAATGTAATTGAATGTCATGCATGCCTGTGATTTGTTTAATTACTCTGACAATGTTAAATTAAGAATGTCTCAACTACAAAACATTGTAATTATACAGTTGGTATGCTTAAATTATAAATAAATAAATAAACAAAGTAACGGCTATTTTACGCCAACCAATATAGCCATGCGTATATTATTTTTCTATCGCTTGAAATGACTTCGCTTATCATTGGCATATAAATATGATACCATCAGTATAACGCACTCATTATGCTAATATATTGAAAGCGGGCGCTTCAGTTTATCTGGGATTAGTGTGTTTTGGAAAACTCATTTGCCTAATACCTCTTTGATATGTAGGCACGATCCTGAGCTCCATTTCGTTCTTTTTAATTCCGTTGACTTATTTTTTAGTAAAACATAGGTATATCGAGCAACAATCACTTTTATCAAATCGTAAATTCTCCTTACTGATTGAATACTTACGAATCATCGCTAGTAACTAAGTAAGCTCTGCTAGTAAAATCTCAGTAGAATGTCTTAGATTTGCACAAACAAAACAGGTGTACACCGGGGTTAGGTATTCATTCGGAGGTGAGTTCGAAGGTTTACAAAAACGTGTGTGCGATGAAGCAGCGGGGCGCAGATGAGCCTATTCGCCTAAAAGTCGACGACAGCCATACGATAGCACGCGCTTTCAACCCCCACATCTGAATTTCAAATAAGGCCACTTGAACCTGCCTCGGTATTTGAGGAACATCAAGCTTTTTATAATTTTTTCGTAGCTAAACTCTAAGTTTAGAAGATATTTGAAATTGAATTACCCGTCAGAGAGTGAAAACATGTCTTTGCAAACTTTGTTGAAAAAATGAGCACTCTTGTCGTGAGAAATAATTAAATATACTGAAAAAGTATTTTATTAGGCGCCCTGGAGATATTAGGTTAACGTTTTAAAATTCTATAAAAAATAAATGATTGCACTTTATGTAAGTAGACATAAAATTTTGAATATGTGCCTGTAATTTGAAACGTTTTCGGCAATTTATGTAAGTAGGTATATGTATAAGGTTAATATTTAATGTTGTACTTGTTAATATCATGTTGTATTGTCATACACGTTTTGTATATCTTTAGACTTACGTGTATCTAACCGCAAAAGGTACGTCAATATCACTTGTTTATATCTTTGTAGATACATATATTTATGTATTATATAAGGTAACATATAAAAGAATCTAATAAAGTTACATAGACTGCCAGATTTCTACATCCGTTTTAAATGGTCGTAGTTGATTACCAGCTCGAACTATGAGACAATAAAAATCATTGTTTCGTAATAATCTGGCCCGTTCAGTTCGCAGTATAGTTAGATTTGTAAAGCTCCCGCTGCCAACTTTGTCCATCATCCAATATTTACAGAGAACTGGGAACCAGGCCAATTATGCATATTAGAAATTGCAGTTAAATTTTAATGTACGGTACCGAAAAACTTTAAGGTGCTCCTGTTAGCGACAGCTTGTACAATAATTGGACGAATTTGAATTTGTAAAGCAGGTCCCTTCTCTTTTTAAATAAAATGCTGCGTTTGCGTTCGTCGTAAAATGTAATAATGACGTCTTTTTTTCATTTCAGAAACGAAATGGATTTTGACAATGTTTTAAATAAAGAATCTTTTACTTCACATCGTTCTCACAAAAGAATAATATTACTTTATTATTCTATGACCTATCTTCAGATTTAGGCTGTAGGCAAAAGATTATCTTTACTTCATGGGTTATATATTAATTAATTATAATTAATTAATATATAACGCAAATTTATATATCGTGCAAATTTATATATAATGCTTATTAAAACAAGCGCTAAAGTATTTATTCTGAATTCATGTGATAATTATTAGCGAAATTGCCAAACTGTAATAATACAAACTCTATTGTGTTATCATTAATTAAGTGCGCTACAAAACAGGAATAATGCTAACGAACATCGAAATAAGGACTGATATTCAGAAAGTATTTACAATACTAAAAAATACATTATTATTATCGTAAAGAAGCTGATTCTCATATCACGAATTGCGATGAATAGATTCATTTGTATACCGATTACATTGAACTCAGTGAAACTGAAACAGTGAAACAACGTTCTTTAGATAACGATACAAGATAATGATTACCTACTCAGTCTTTTGTGTATTCTTATATAGAAAGTAAAAAGATTTTGAAACGGTTTTAATTACCATCGCGCATTAATCACTTGTTTGTTAAGAATATGATTTGATACGCGGATTTTACTTTAATTATATTTTAATTGCCTATTCATAATCGGATCACATAATATTTATACGTCTATTTTTAATATTAACTTGTCAAGTTATGGAATACCAGACATAATTGTAAACTTAATTGTGTCTGGCCGCTAGTGTACCATTGCGTCTCAAAGGTTGTGTACATGTTGGTCTTTTATGACAACTAGATTTTGCTCGCGGCTATGCACGTAGATTCTGTCCTTCTGTGAATAAATTTCTATGCCTCGGGAACAGGGCTTTTTCTAGATGAAAGGTACCCTATGTCTTTTTGTGTACGTCTGACAACGTGTATGCGAGATTACATAATTATCGGTCGAGTAGTTAAGGCGTGAAAACAGAACAAACTTTATGATATTAAGTTAGTATTAAATAAATCGTGGGTAAAAGAAAGAGTAGGGAGCTAACCAATTTCATCGATAAATTGTACATAATATCTCCATTATTATTCGATTCATAGTTAATAAAGATTGATAATGCAGCCAGGTGTCAACCATATAAGTATGACGTCATGTTGCCACACAAGTAACCTGCGATTACACGTCACTATAGTTATAATATGTGCAGATAATTGTACATGTCACGTAAAGTACTTGCAAATTGTTACCAAAGCTCAATACATATAAATGTAATATTGGAAACTCATACTATTAAGTGTTACTGACGGTAGCTATTATGCTTTAATATAAGCGGTGATAACTTTAAAGATAAATAAGGTATATCAAACTGGCTATCGAGAGGTCGTTTTTTAACCCACCAGTATTAATATAAGTGGTTCCTAACACAAATTAACCGGAAAAATGAACAAGAATTAGAATAATCCGTAACCCAAATCTTTCTTAAACAGAAAAAAATGCTTTCTTTTTAAATAGTAGTCGGCACTCTTGGTAATTTTGTATAGTAGGCTAGTAGGCGTATTCAATCACGCGTTTCATATCTCTCAGCCGTGGAGCTGTTACGTAAGCCGCAACTTTTTGCAATTATGTGTGTTATACACGAGTTCTTAGTTTTCTAAGTAAAATGGGTAAGTGGGTCACATCAAAAAAAGAAATACATGTAACAATCGAATTCCAACCAATTCTGTTCAAATATGTACAGGTTTGGATTGTGCAAACACTTGCAGGTGGTCCCCAATAAGGGTCGCTGTTTGTCAATTGCCTCCGGAATCGTAATGTCTCTTCACTTCAAACGCTAGATAAGGGATACGTTTACTTAAAGTTTCAATCAACAACTGGAATACTTGACAACGTACGGTGCCATACATAGCACACTGATGAACTACTGTATCGATTGTGTGAGACCGTTATACGAGCCATTACCCCTGGGGACCGAAACACATAATATTCATACGAAAGCACTGGAATTCCTAGCTCGAGAAATTCTTGAAACTTCCAAACTAACATTTCTGTATAAATTCTGTTCTAGTATTAGAGACCGTTTGTATTATGCGGCACTGGATCTACATTGTATAGGTTGAAGAAATTGAGGTGAGCTAAAGCTAACATAATAACGAATCACCCACACCGATGTTAGATCTAATACGAAAATGGAGATATTCGGCACATGACCCGCTATCAGCGTCAGACGATAAACAGAAGCTGAGCACAGAATTCAATTTCGAAAGTATAAGCCCACCGCGCCACAAGAATTTTTCGGCCATGTTTATTTGGGTCAAGCCCCAACAACGACACATGAAAAGTTCTTGCCGTCAATATCGCAGCTCTCCAACTATCAAGCAAATATTGAGCGGATTGAGCCCTCTGTATCGAACCCTCGTTCTCATAACATTTATAAAATATTTCTCGTTGATTAAACATGGCATGATGCAATTTACGAGTATCTGGTAGTAAACGGCTTAGCACTTAGTAATCATCGTTTCAATAAAGCAAAATGGGATTGAAATAATAGCAGCAAAATGATTAAAGCTCTTGTAAAATATTTATTTCCTATGAATCAGAATCGTAGCCGTAGTATCAGAGGCTAATAACATATGTACGTATAAAACCCCATTGTTCATATTAAAAGGTCGACTCGGCTCAACGGCTAGCTAACTATCACAGCTCAACGAGCGAGCCGCATATTTTTGCACCACTCAGAGTTATTACATGAATTTGGGTTTACCGGTCTGTTTTACCACGAAACAAAGTTCATATTAGGCACTTAGTGTTTCAAAATTTTGAAACTGCAATATGTATTCAAGTTAAAATAAAACACTGATGTGAAATTAATAACATTAATGAGTCTGTAGCAACTCAAGCTCTAAAATTTTAACACTTACAAACTTGTTTATTAAATTGTTTTCTCTTGTGTTGTTTAGATACAGCAGCAGCTGTAATAACGATAATGATTGCTAAATTATACGCTCCATCATCTCTCGCGTTGTTTGTGGACGAGCCCAGATCATTTCCCTCACCGCAATCATTTTTATACAGAAAAAATTCATGAATCTTCATATTTATTCATTGCGTACGTCGCAATACGGTGAGAAAATGATGTCTTTATTATGCTTAATTCATTAACATTTGTGATGACTGTGGCACACATATACTGACAAAGATGCTGTATATCTTCAATGTCAATGTTTATATGGTTTATTTCTTATGTGGCTTGAACACAAAATATTGCAAACGTCTGCCATAATAAGTCTACTTTATCCCTAGGCGTTTGCTAGCAGTCGATTACTATGCGTCGATTAAATCTTTATCTGCAACCACTCTCCTGTGTATTGTATATATTTAGCCAAAATGATCTCCGATTTGGTAATTTCTAGTTATTAGTCCTTTACCTTCCCCGTGGTACTTCAGAGCGATTCATTTCATTATCTTCGAATATTTGTGTATATGATACCTAATAGTGATAAAACTATAAGTTGCTTTAAAATTTAAAAAGCTATGGTTTTATATAAGATTTTATACGTCTAAAACCTACAAATATGTTGTTTCAATGTCTAATAAAACAATTAGATACAATGCTATCTTTATTATTAAAAGAACAAAAATAAATTTATATTGAAACGAAACTTGCCTTTATTTCAGCATTTACCTTGATAAGGAAAACGGTACCCTTGTATTAGTCACCGTCTGTCTGTGAAGACAGCTTTAGTTGGAAACGGCTTGACGATTCAAACTGTTCGTAGAAAAGTTCTCTTGTCCTATTGTTCTGGAACGTTTTAATTGCGCTTTCATTTACTGGCACAACCTGAACCCATAACATACTTTTTTTTGAACCATTATATTATAGGGTAGCAGTGTTGGCACATTTATTTTTTTATATAAGAGTTTTATACAAAGAACATAATTTTCTCCAAAAATATATCCTTGCTAAAATATTAAATCTATCACAAGTAGGTATTTTTATTTAAGCAGCTTTAGTACATTAGTGTAAAGATAGGTATATGAAGCTATCCTATGGGGATTTATAGTACGTATGTTTTATGGGCCCGAGGAGGCACCAAATGAACCCGTAAAGGAAGAAAAGCGTAACGAAACATACGTAAAATTTTATTGACTTCATATTGCGGGTGAAGCCAAGTTATAGTTATGGCCACTTAGTCACAGAATATTTTTCTATCATATATATTCTTTCATAACGAAGCATCGTTAAGAAAATGTTGGCTGAAAGTAGTACGGTGAAGGCTGTAACCTGCGGACTGGAACATTTTGTACAACTGTTTTCTAAATTGATATTATAAATGCGAATGTAAATTTGTTTATTTGTTACGCATTTACGCCTTAACTACTCGACCGATCATCCTAAAATTTCGATTACACATTGTCTGGGGTACAAAAAAGGACAAAGAAAGATCTTACATCCAGAAAAACGCCAGCCAAACCACGGGTAAAAACAAGTCTTTTATATTCACAAGTATTACTATTTTAATAATACACGGTAGAAGCTAGACTTAGAAACAGTCCTTTCCTATAATGGCGATTAGCTTTGAGTATATAATGAAGTTTCTTCTAAATGTTTTCCTAATTTGTCCTTATTAGATATTATTTCCCGAGTATCTTAATCCTTGGAATCGGGGTCTGTCGTCTGTCCTAAGAGGCTCGCTGCGATAACAAAAAAGGCAATTCATTATGAAAATTGTCCTCCGCAGAGGATACGCTGACACAACGACAACATAAGCAGTTATGTCGTCGCGTCAGCCTCTTCTTAATAGCCGCGATAATATTATACGAATTAAGTGCTAAATTAGTAATCTACATCTATACTAATATTAAAATGAGACAAGATTTTTATTTTTGTTTTTGATAATTAAACTCGAAAACTACTGAACCGGTTTTACAAGTAAACTGTAACAACACTCCATTCTCTGTTCATCAAATAAATCAAAGTATCAATTTTCACTAAAAGTATTGAAATTAGACAAATACTTCACGCAATTGTAGATCGTTTGCTTCTTAAACGAGGGGAGAGGACCTCGATTTGGGATCGGAATCGGCATTTAACAAAAAATATGGCTGCGAACGATGCTATTCTGTTCATGAAAGGGCAAAGAGAATGTCAACGCGTCAAATTACGTTTTTTATTCAAGAGATGTTAATTTAAATCGTATTGCAATTTAAACAATGATTTCAAAACTAATATTATAGCATCAAAAGCACTATATGTATCAAAATAATTGTTATTTGTGTGGAATAGTACGAGTAATATAAATGTTTTAGATTTACGCAATATTGTTTTGGATAGCAGTGCTTTGATAAATTGAATCTATGACACACAATCTACAAACATTTTCACGAATGACTGCATTCTGTTAGCCAATACTACAATTCAGCGAATAGATTAAAGCAGCACCAAAGCATTTGAGTAACTCCGCTCTCAAGACTGAAATAAACCATATTCCTAAACATAACCTATGCAATCACCGCGCTGTAGAAATATTAAAGGAGTGTACGTTTGAGGTGATCATACTTCAGCCTCGTTTGTGAAATATGTCAGTCAGCAGTTTTTGTATCTAGAGTCGATTTTAGGTGAACATTACAGATATATAGTGCAGACTTGACATGATTAGTCAACGCTCTTCGACCGCCGCCTTCAGGTCAAGAACAAAGTCACGTGATATTTTACCTGCAGCACACAAAAATACCTGGATTCGGCAGTTTCTTCTTTATCCAAATTAATCAAGGCAAATTGAAGACATTGAAGCAAGCAATACGTCAACTTACGTATTGCTGAGAACTCTTTTTACCTTGACGACTGCAACCAATGTTGCCGCCGTAATAGACGATTGTGAGCATAAGCCAGGCAAGCTTAAGCGTTCCCTATTGGCATGCTACAATGACACATAACGCGACTTCGACATGTTTTCGGTTTTGAATTTCGAAAAGTACGCAGCACGCCACACTCATTCTTTTACAAATCAGAGAAGACTGATTGAAATATAGGAGTACCGGTAAGATTTGGTATTGATTTTTGTCGGCCTCGATGGCGTAGTGGTTGGTGTAAACGACTGCCACGCCCGAGGTCGCGGGTTCGATTCCCGCACAAGTCAAACATTTGTGTGCATGAACATGGGTGTTTGTCTTGGTCTGGGTGTTTCTATGTATAATATGTATGTATTTACAAAAAAAAAGTATATATGTATGTTTATCCATTGTCTAGTACCCATAGTACAAGCTCTGCTTAGTTTGGGCTAGATGGTGTTGTGTGTATGTGGTAGAATATATTATTATTATTATTATTATGTAGTAGCTAACAATCTTAGACAAAACTGCAGTACCGCCGACGATATTCAGTCTCGAAGCAGATACTATATTAAATTGAGTTCAGAATCTAGTACTAGTATTCTCTATCAACAATATTTTTCACAATGACTACTTTATCATGTTTCCCTCATTAGTTTAAAGAGGATTCATTATTTATATTTATACGAAGGTTGTAGTAAAACGTTCAATGTTTAGAGCGGGCATTTCCCGGAGCCACTAAATAAACCTGTGAATGGCTAAACGAGTGAGAATAGCGTTACTTATTCCTTTATCAGTTGCGACCAACCGCCCTAAACAAATTTGTGCACAATTGGAAAATTTACTCTACCAAATTAAAATCATGAATAACGACTTTCGTGTTGTGTGTACTCTCGGATAATGTTGATGCAGTTTGCCTGAATTTGATAAAGAATGATCGATGAAAAGTGTTACTTAAGCTGATTTAAGGTTTTTGTAAGCATTTTATCTGAAATGACCGCGTCTTCCGCTTTGTACATGTAGGTAATATAGTATTTTTTGTTGAGATAAAAGCATTTAAATCAAGGTTTAGCTAATTATACTTTAACCCATTCAATGCGGCGGACGCCGATCGGCGTCATGTATAGTTGTTTTATATTTTACCCAAATTTAAATATATTATATTAATAAAACAACAAATGTGTTTGGACTTTACTAATGAAATGCCTGATATGAGTAGTTTTTAGATATTTTGTTTTTTTTTATTTCGTCAAGTGCTGCTGACGCCGATCGGCGTTTACGTTAAATATGAGCCGATTCTGGCTAGTGAAAGCAAAATTTGTTGCCGCATTGAATGGGTTAACAGTAAGTATCGATAACGACAGTAAACCATTTAAAACCTTACTATATATTTTTTTATAGTTAACAGCTATGCTGCCTGTGGGTATCACCGGTACCATAAAACGTCTTAAGGAGCTCTGAAAACAAAACAAGGATGTTGGGCTGATTTGTATAACGAGGTACTAATCCTGCGTGACGTAAGAATGTAACCGGAATGCAACTGACCTTACTTTTCAATGTCTCAAACCAGTAACTAACTAGAATTGCCTAGATTATATCTATACAGATAATATAATAATAATATGAATTAAGTACCTCGTCACAATATTTGAACACTGTGAGACGAATGTCGTGGTTTCGACCCAAACATAAAAACAAATGTGAAACAGATCCCTCTCTACACACGCTTACAGACTATGGAAACCAGTTGAATTGGTGATATTCATTTATACGATTACATGTGTCGATCAGGTTACGATAATAGTTCTAAAGAATTGTAAGTTGTAAAGTTTGCTATGTGTACTTAGTATAGTAATGATTCGTTTAGTTGCGAGCAACTTTCGGCTGCAGAAGCAACACGAGTCTTTTAAATAAAGATCGGCACTGATTTTAGGTAAGCAAATATAATCAAACATAGTTCGTCCCTGAATATGAACAGCGTGAGTCAGGTGTATCATATTGTATTCGTATCAACGCGTAAACATTGACTATTGTATACGTGGCCAAACCACCCGAACGATTGAATTCGACAAGGGTAGTGCCGTAATCACCACGCCTGCCAAATTTATGGATGATGTTGATGACGATCCAACATCAATTCGCTGATTGCTGCCAATTTTAAGTGTATAAACGAACCACATACGGACAGGAAAATCACCAGACAGTGTTGATGAAAATATTGATGTAATCACTGATGTTTATCATTATTTTCATACAAATTTTTAATATATTATCTACTAGATTTTGCCCGCACCTTCGCTCGCGTAAATTTAAATTAGGTTACCTAACCTAATCTACATTTCATCCAAAAAAGTGCTGTTACTAACCTTAGTAATATTACTTTTTATGAATGTCCTCATAAAAAAGTTATCTGTTCCTCTGGCAAAGAGTATGCGTAATTTCATGATGATCGGTCGAGTAGTTATGTCATGAAAGCGTAACAAAACAAACAAAATGAACAAACAATGAAATAATCTTACAAACGCAATTTATAATATTAGTGAGAATTCGACTATGGACTCAATACTTGCATAATAATATATATTTAGTGCGTTCAAGACAGGCCATTATATATAGAAGTCTGTGAACCTTATACTTATTTGGTGCAAAGGCTTATAATTACATTCGCTGTTATACTTATACGCTTAAACATTTTTATAACTAACAATAAAATGTGTTCATAATCTAGAGCCGCAACTTAAAAAGCTTCGAAAGTCAAAAAGTACGTTACCATATGGAGGGTAAACTTTATTAAAAATTCTACATAATTCTTATTAGTCTGTAGGTAACACACTAGGCACGAGAGCGGCCTGAATCAGTTATTTAGTATCGCTGTCCAGTCGAAACATTTGAAATATTCAAAGTAAAAGCTCGCTGAAAGCATGTACGGCACTCAAATGCCACGACCAACGCTTTTTATAGAATTCCACTCTATATTAAATGTAACGTTGAATATTAAGGCGAGGTGGGTTTATGCAAATATAAAATTAGAGCGTCTTGCTTATACATGTATAATGTGCGCACTCAATGCTTACCTTTGACTTACCAGAAAGAAACAGCTACGGAAACACCATTTTCCTTTATAATGTTGGACAATATTACAGCGAACATAATAACAATTCGAACCCCCTTGGTGTGATTATAGAAGTACTCTCCAAGAGCTTAATTTAGGTTCATGAATCACCGACTTAAACCTATAATTTACGGTCTATGGTAGGTTTAAGTTAACTCGGCGATCTTGTTCTATAGAAGAATAATGTTTTCACGGAAAGTACGCTACTACTGTACAGCTATTAGTGGGTTTGTGTAACCTAGTAAAAATAAATTACGTGCCATTGAAATTCGCGACATATTTACTGGATGCCGTGGTTCTAAATATGATGTACTTCTACTTTACTAATTCTTTTGATCGATCATCAGGAACATGATCGAATTATAAGTGAATAAATAAATGAATAGGCGATTTTTTTTGTCGTTTCTAGTTAGAACATTTGTCAAAGAACTAGCTAGACTAACTGGAATATATAGCTACCTATAAGGAAGACCTTTAAAGTATCTTCCTTCTCTTCTGGTTTCGAAAAAACCAGTAGATGTAATGTTAGCAGAGATGCAAACGGTCGTTACAAATACCTTTGAGCTTATCAGAACTGGAATTAAAAATTCCCACCTTGTTGCGCTCTCTTTATAACCTTCAATTGTATGAAAGTAACATTGGTTTCAATAGTCGCGCTTTGATACCAACTAGATTTCTCTTTCATAATAGAGATCGACAGAATTGCCAAGATATATGGCGTAATAACTCATTTAGCCGCGATTGCGTTTTAAAATAATAGTATAACTTTTCTTGGAATCCACACGAAATTTTATCGATGTCAGTTTGGTGAAATCTTATGTTCACAATTAGAATAATGTAATGAGGTGACACTTAGATTCTTTATTTCTGTTGTTAGCGAGTGGCGAGTTATAAAATAATTTTAAATAGTCTTATCATCTTATAGATTTACGTCTATATCCCGAAGAGTGGCGTGGAGAGGTGTATTATACATATATTATATTTTTTCACGTAATAGAGGGCGAACCTATTGCCGTTTGCCTGACACAGTTCTAAACGCTATGCTACTTTTGCGAATTTACTTCTGACAACATTTGTCGTGGCCTCCAAGACTGTTTCACCTGGGTCTCTACGAGACTCATATTACTTCGTTTTAGTTGGTAGCCAAAGCTGATTCTGGATAAACGCGTATTGTGGTAATAGGAGTGTGGGTGACTTTAGGAAATATTCTGATATTACTACATAATATATTGCCTATCACCAGGTGACTTTCATCCTTTATAATAACAGCCACAAAGACTCAAATCATTACAATAATTGACTCGTGCGGATAATAGCGCTGCAGCACACTGGATTACTGGTGACAGCCACAGTTAAAAGCTACTAGCGATCTCCACAGGTTGTGGACGAAGTTTTACATACTAAGTATCAAGCAGACTGATGTAGTGGTTGTTTCTGAACAAGAAGCTGCTTAACCTGTGCTCACGTTTAGTAACACGTCGTCCGCGCATATTCGTTCACAGTAGCTGGCACCAGGCCTTCCCTATACAGAATATAAATATGTCTAGCTAATAGTGGTTACCACTAGTAGCCACAACCAACCGGTATTGGTTGTTATTACGGGAGCGTCTTGTGGCTCGTCTTGGCCATCGATCGCAGGCGCTAGTGTCCCAATGTGTGGTTTCCGACATATGTAAGGAATTCATTCAACAACACTTAAAACATTGATCCACCCGTGCAAACAATGAGATAATTAAAATCTAAAAATATGGTAAAAGGTTGCAGAATCTCATTTTATACAATCTGATTTTGTCTCGTTTTGCCTTGTGTGTTATATTTATATTTACAAGACACTCAGACATAATAATTTCAGCCCTGTATTAAACTGTCGCAATGCTGGCCTCTTCTCAGTGAGAGAAGAGTTAGGCAATGGTCTACCACGTTGGCCCACTGCGGGTTGGCAGACTTCACATATCTTTGAGAACATTATTGAGAACTCTTAGACATGCAGGTTTTTTTTTCACGATGTTTTCTTTCACCGTTAAAGCAAGCGATAATTAACTATTTTATACGCACATAACTTCGAAAAGTCAGAGATGCGCGCCTTGGGATCGAACTCGAGACCTTTGCGTGGTAGTCCTACGATCTCTGACTGGGCTATTGACGCTATGGGTGGATAATACCACCCATTGCACTACCGACATGAGTTATCAAGAATAGTAAACAAAGTTGCGGTAATTTAAAGAAGAAAACAAATGAGATTATTTTATTATGACAGGCTCTCTACGATATAGGGGTCCTGTTTCAGCTAGACATTGTGTTGGGTTTCTACTGTTAACAAACTGTCCTTAGTAGCTGCACAGTCAGTAAACGATCAGTAGTCATCAATTGAGTTGCCGGGGGCTAAGAAAAATTTAGTTTTGGTACATCTCTGCGTAGGTAAAGGTGCAAGCCGGCCATTCTACATATTTACTAAATAAGAAAACTAAAGTAAACAATTGAAACGATTGAATTAAAAATAACTTTTAGGTACGTCTGCCTAATTATTCCCTCATGTATAAATCACAACTTCCTTACTATACAACAGGTAGAATTAAAAATCCCTGTTCATTTTCTCTTCAAACATTTTGCGAAATAGAATTTCTGTCTTTAAAGGCGAAATGAAACGCAAGCCTACAAGGGCTACAAGGCTTTTACTATATTTGTTTTTTTACAAGACGTAATTAGCGTAATCGCCACATTTGTGATCACACACCCGAGACGTACTCTACTACCTCACCAGGGAATATTATCCCAACAACTCTAAATTACAAACACCTATTTATATTAAAACGCTCCAGTGCTAAAAAGAGAAATGTTTTCTTTAATTTGTGCGGGTAAATAAACCAAGTTTGCTTATATTATGCATTCTGTTTTCAATTTCAAAGCTTCTATATAAACAGAGTTAGTCATTGATGTTATACATTGAACGTACTGTAAGACTACCGGTGCTTGTACACAACGTAAGTACCTAGCGCAGGGAATGAGGCTTCATATGCATGCTATATGTACGAGCTACATGCGCAAGCTATTCGCGTCGGCTACATGCGCAAGCTACACCCGCACATACATGCGCCAGCTATCTATAGCTATTTACGCAGTCTACATGCACAAGCTACGCGCGTGAGCTACATATGTAAGGTACTCGCGTGTGCTACATGAGTAAACTACTCGCTTAGAGTAGCTCACGCGAGTACACATACATAGGTGGTTCGTGTACATCGTATGCAAGTGCATCAACTTGCGCATATTATCCACATCTTGTACAAGAGCTATTAATTACATTTATTTCTTTGTACTATTGGTAATGATCAAAATTACATATATCATCACTGGACATTATGTAGAATCAATATAACCTCGTGTATTTATTGCTTATGCAGAGGTCGCAAGCTGTTTACCGAACACATATGATAAAAAGATTCAAAACAAGTCCAACTAAAATCCGAACACAAGCCCCAATTATCAACAGCAATACACACAAGCTAAAAAACGTGTGTCTTCGTAGCCAACCCTCACAGTTTATGAAAGACGAGAACAGGCGTGGTTATGGTGTTACTTAGCCGCTTACGTGCACCACAAAAGCCTATTAATTAGCAACCGGCACCATACAACGTTGGAGTTTAAGCCGAACACATTAGTACCCCGTGTTGATCCAAGTGGTGTTAATAATATCGCTCGATAACGATCAAAAGCTGCTATGCTTGCTAACTTTAATTGTCTGCTAATTTGACTAGCAGCTATTATAACAGGAAAGGTAGTGTAATGTGATTGGCTTTGCGTATCCGTCTTGAATGTTTAATTGACACACATTAGGCTGTGAATGTATTAGGTACTATGTTCACGCTTATTTTCCTAAACTAAGGTATAGGTTTCACTTACTATAATTTTACTGTACATAAGACTTAATTTGATCTCAAAAATAGATCACTTCCAATTAACCATTAATATTCTTATAGTAAATTTAATTGTTTACATAACATATACTCGTATGTCATATGCAAAAGATTATTCTGTCGTCATAAAGAAAAGAAAAAAGGATCTGCCAAAAAATTATATTTTATATAAATATACTGGCAGGCGTGTCTTTTTTACCTGATTCCAAAAACAACTAATACTCAATTTCGAAAAAAAAATAGATACATACATTTAATTTTGTCTAGTTATGTTTTAGGTCCCACGTCATGCTTGTTCATTTGTAATAATAACATGCAATCAATTCTATATATTTTTTTACTCTCTTCTATCGTACTGCTAATTCAGAAACAACTGGTGTAATGGTGCAGCAAGATGTCTTTGACGGTAATCATTTATACGATTAGGTTACCAATTAATAAAAGTCTTGCCGCTTGTACAATCATCGAATCCGGTTGTCATATATGACAATATCGTAGCTACTCGGAAAATATCGTAAATACTCGGCAAAATATTTGTTAGTATGTTGCAATAAAAGAACGGAAAAAAAGGATTAGAATGACGTGAAGTAAGTTAGAAAGTTAGTAAAACTAACTCCTAGCTAGTTAAATACACCCGAGCCAAAAGCGCAACTAAAAAAATCTAAAGGAATAAATTCGACGCCGAAGGATGGAGTGAACGTAACTTGTGAGGTACCTACTCTTGTGTTAGAAGAAAAAAGACATTGTTCTACTTGAAAAATACACAACTAAAAGTTAAAAAGCCAATTAAAAGTTGTTGCTATTGTTTAAGTTAAAAACTCTCTTATTAGATTTTTTTACTCCAGAAATAAAAGTGGAAATGTGGAAGACTTGTTTAAATGAATTATTATTACAATAAGTACCTTTATAATTACTTTTTTGCCGCATTACATTATGAGATTATATTTTTACATCTTTCTCAGAGCTGCAATCTTCATTTTCTTTGAGATAGAACAGTGGGCGGGCTGTGACAATCGGCCACCCTCTGACGTCATTTGTTTATCTTTAATTCTGGACATTTCTCTGTGACAGCACTAAAGATAAAAGAACTTGGATCCTCCTTTGTTCTTATAAAAGGGTTTAATCATCGGACATAGAGCTGTAGAAAGGGACACGGATTTAATAATGTAGGCTATGTCATGTGTACTGCCCAGATAAATTAACCGATGACAAAGATTCGGATACGCGTTGTTCACAGAAAGCGTTTGAAACTTAGTTTACTTTTTAGAAATGATTTAAATACTTTTGTACTATTCATTTTACTCATTATATTATACATTATATTATCACTTTACCAAAGACAAAAAGTAAAATATTATATAAACGCCATTACTTCTCTTGTTGGCGTGTTCTAGCTAAGTTTTATTTTAATTACCGCGGAGAAATAAATCCGACGCTTTAATAAAATAAAGTCAACAACTAGTCTTAACCACAGGGAATAGCCGCAGAGGTTTGGAAAATTAAATTTAGAGCACAACGTTTGCTTCAGTAGTGTGTAATTGAAAAAAAATCAAGCAATGAGAAAAAGGTAAAATTACTTTCCAATACTCTGTTAGTGTATTCCCACATGGAAGCTGGTTCAATATTTTCTTTGGAACGTCGCGAAATAAATTCTGCTTTCGTAAATAAAATGGTAATATTGTCTGCGACGGCATTCTGCAATATGTATTAAAATATAATTTGGTAAATGGTGATTTTATTATTTATTACCGTACAGATTTGAGTAATCGGGACATATCAACGTAAAAGCAGTCAGAAGCTTGCGCTAAATACATGGTGTGCCGTGTAAATGCTATTACGATTTTACTTCAGAAAAAAGGATGTAGTTTCTTAATCTAATTTGTAGTAGGTACATCTATCTTCACCTATCTATCCTTCCATAGAACGACTACCATTGGTTTTAGTTACCCATAGAAATACCTAAGCAAATGTGAATGTGTTTATCTGCACCCAAGTGTAAAGAAGATATATTAGGCTTTGTAAAAACACTCAGTTTTGTTCAGTATACTGCGTGCAAAAGCTGTCACTGAAGCAAAATTTCATTTTCCATGAGTATACGTGGACAAAGCCGCGGGCGATCTCCAACGTGAAATAGCGAGTACTTATAAAAGCTAAGGCACGAGACTGGAACTCGTCGTTTTTGCATACAGCAAAAGGAAACACTACATTATTTTCCTACGAAACTTGTCTCCGAGATTCTCCGAGGAGGTGAATGCATACCTTGACATAATTTTCTAAAAATAATTCCAATTCACTTTATGCTGAATATGAAATTCGTTTCTCGTGTAACTATTCCACTGGAATCGTAACAGTGTAGGACCGTGTCAGTTTTATGTGCACTACAATTTAAAATAAAATTATGCGCTATAAAAATATTACTGGAGCTGACTTAAGCTTGCGAAGTCGAACCACAAAATACTTGACGGCGAAACTTCTTAAATGGATCTTTCCTTAAATTTGCTACAGTCTGATGCAGTTCCTTTTAGTAATTTTCTTACGATACTTCATACTTTGTATAAGTTTTGCAAGTTTCAATACTTACTACGTAAATTTGATCACTATTAAACTTTAGGTGCATACTGTAGGTCAACAAAACTGCAGCCTTTTTGCCCGCAGCTTAGTTTAATGCTTATACAGAGTTGGATTCATTTATCTTTTATTTGCTGTTCAAAAACTTGTTTAATTATATCAGTTGACACCATCGTAACATTTAACAATAATAAAAAGTGTTACAATCAAGCGGATTAAAATAAACCCTTGCAACAATCTCCACTTTATTAATTAAAAATAATTAAGCAACTTTACACAAATCATGTTATGTTTAATTAAGCCATCGTCTATTCATATCAATATACAAAGTTTGATGCTGTTCCTGGAAGGACACAAAGAACTCAAATATTTCGTACCAAATACTGGTGCAAAATGTTGTTGTAACTAAAATTAAGGCAAGCGAAGCAAATTCTGAACGAAGCAATGATATTGGCACTTTGCTGTGGGCACAGAACGAGGAAATTGCCGCGCATATAATATATGTACATGCGCCCAAAGATTTAAATGCGCGCCGCATCTACGCCAACGTGATGTAGTAGGTACCGAATGTCGTAGCTGCGGCCTTTTAACATTAATCCAGTAATGTTTAGCAAATTGATTAAATAGTTACTGCACGGATGGCGCAGTGGTTTAAGTGACAGGCTTGCCACTGACACTGCGCTGAGTGTTGTGGGTTCGAATCTCACACGAGGCAAAACTTTATGTGATCCACAAACGGTTGTTCGAAGTCTGGGTGTTCTTTGTGCCTGTTGTTTGAATATTTGTAAAATCCCTTGCGACACAGGATTTATTCCTAGTACGGGCGTTGTACTTTTTATTAAAGTAAAAGTAAAAAATGCTGTTCTTATTATATAACACATAGCTAAGTTGCTGTTTGAAGATGGTTCAAATACGGCTAGCGAACTTTTTGATTCTGCTCTACTCCTAAGTCACTCACTCATATACATATTTTATAAAGGGACTCATCTCGCCGAATAAATACTTAGTTATAAATAGTTACGTTTAAGACTGCATATTTACAGAGTGTATGACATTATCACAAAACACCAATTTTAAACAATAGATCATGTAAATAATAGAAGAATGAATTATTAAATATATTTATAGCATCTATCAAATAGTACGGCGCGTAATATATCGCTCTGTAGCTAATATGAACACAGACAAGCCTGTATCGCATTCAATAATCTTGCGCTGAACGCACTGATATATGCTGATAGTATAATTGAAATGTCAGATAAACCAACTCATGATTAAAATGAAACATCATAAAAACAAGCAGAACGGGGTATTTTCACCCCCGTTATCGGTTCGACCGGGTCGACTCTGGTGACGTCATCGGAACGGGTCCCTGGGAATCGGGTGACTATCATATACATTGTTAGGCGTTTGTAGCACAAGATTTAACGCAAACAATAGTTCTTAAATTAGTTCCGCGTGGCGCGTTCACTGCGGGTCAGTGCAAACTCATTTTATATCTGAAACCAATATATACATCCGAAAAAGTCATACCCTTCGTCTACATTACATCCGGCGGGGACTTGCGATCTTTGAATATAATACTAAGTATAAGTTATGTGCTATAGAGGGTAACTCCGGATGCAGACACATGAGTATTGAACCTTCAATGGTAGTTTCCGACAGCCTTCCCGGATATAAGCGTAATGGCAATGTATTGCATGGTTAAAGACTCAATCCCCTCGATTCCATCGCTTACCTGGCTGCTCGAAGGCTTGACGTGAATATGATATTGATATTTGATCTTGTTATGAAGAAAATTGAACACTGATGTGGCATGCCAAATAGCCAATGAATTCTAAATATGTAGTAAACTGACTATACAGTTGCGAATATAACAAAACTGAATAGAATTCATAATCATCATTCAGAACAATGAAAACGGTATGACATTACTGTAAGACATTTTGAAAAATTATGCGGATGATGTTAGCGGTGTGCGTGCAACCCCATTCCTTTGTAGGGGGATGAGCTCTGACAGTGACAAACATCACAGCACGGTACACATGATACCACGACGTAAACACATACCTACATTATACCGAGTATCAGCGATGTATGAGATCGCGCGTGGAATTATAAAATATGTAAGATATCATATTATTATATCTTTTATATGATATTGAAACTAGATCACATTTCAAACAAAATGATACGCTTTAAAAGTAATATATCGAAATATTACTTTTATTTATTTCCATGTTATGATTGCTTGACATATAGTGCTTCGGACACTATAATAAATATAAAACCATCGCTTATTTATTTACGTTGGAGCTAGGTTATTTATTTTATTATTTTAAGCGAAATGATCTAGACTGATATTTTGTGTATATTAGGCATTGTTAAAATTATTTTTGTCTTTCATATGTGTTTACAACTTTAATAGAACGAGTATTTTTATTCGTAATGTAACATCAATTATGTTTTTGCACAAATAAATTGTAATAGTAGAAACAAGGTCGTCTAGTATTCCAGTTGTAGACTGTGTAGCTAATTGAAACGTGTGGTGTTAGGATATGTAGTATCCTATTTCTTTGATGAATATGTTCTTTAGATAATTCATAATACTAACAATTTCATTGTACACGTTTTATTTTATTTTATATTCTTTCTAGCTTAGATGCGTAGCAACTCAAAAAGTATAACAAAACATCGTCTATTTTTCTAATAATACCAAAATCCTTATTAGGGTACATCCTACTTCTTATATAACTAACAAACATTTGGAGAAACTGTTTAACATGTCTGAGAGCTTAATTTATATGTACATATGTGTTTTGACACAACATACGGTCCACTGCCCAAAAACCTAGATTATGATTTAAAACTACATATTTCTATGTACAATACAAGAATAAGCTTTTATTTTTATAGTAAGGATGTGCTAGGTTTCGGTCTTACATAACAAACCAAAATACCAAACTAAAATACAATCAATACAAAATGAAAAAATGCTCCAGGTTGTTACAGGCATATGATTGAAGTCACTATATGCACTCCAACTTCTTCAGTCTCAATCAATCCTTTTAAAATTGATACCTTTTTAACGGTCGGCGCTCCCACTGATAGACCTCATTCAGTAAGCAAATAAAACACAGAAATTAATTTATAAGGTCTTACATATTAATTTCTGTTTTTTTATATGCAAAATCATAACAATATTAAAACTTAAAGATTAACAGAATTACTGAAGTTGTTTGATTAATAATAATAATATCATCCCTGTATTAAACTGTCACATTGCTGGGCACGGGCCTCTTCTCAGTGTGAGAAGGGTTAGGCCATAGTCCGCCACGCTGGCTTACTGCGGGTTGGCAGACTTCACTTATTGTCGAGAACATTATAGAAACCTCTTAGACGAGCAGGATTCCTCACAATATTTTCCTTCACCATTAAAATTAACTATTTAATACGCATATAACTTTGAAAAGTCAAAGATGCATGCCTTGAAAACGAACTCGAGAAGCTGCGTGGCAGCCCTACGGCCAAAAAAAATTTTGTTTATTTTTCTTATTAAGCCTTCTTCTATATTGACAATACCTATGCCGTAGAGGAATGTTAAGACATTGACTTTAAAAAAACATTATGTTTGTCATAAACATACAGTTTTTTAAAGTCGAACTCAGACACATTTAAGTCCTAGAGCCCTGCGTTCGCTAAGAGATATATGGAAATCGATATCACCACCTCAAAACCTGGCTGATTCGACAACATGAATTACTACTTGTACCACTGCTCCATGCATGTTGCCAAATTTGCATAAAAAACTTCGAAATACAATCTTCAACAGAGTGTCGCACAATATTGGTTGAATTATTCACAAACTAGCTTAGCACTGAAATAGTACGGTCACCCTAAACACAAAACAATAGCGTTGACACGTGTACACCGTAATTCACTCTCCAAACTAACTACCTACACCGAAAGCAAATTCTAAGCTTTGTTTATTTTATCTATGAAAATCTCGGAAAATATTTAAATCATTTTCCTATAATATTTTCTGCCTCATATTCGGACAAACAGGAAAAAAGTAAATACGTTAAGAGCATTGAGATGTATCATTACTGTAAAGCCTGTGTCGATGAAAACAAAATATTTTTTTGTATTGGGAATTATTTTCTTCAATGCGCCATTTTTATCTGCTTAACTTTGTTCGTTGTATTCACGGCATTATTTTGGCTGGTTAAATACGGAATGTACGTCCTTGCCTCAGGCTGAATAATCCATACATGACGTATATCAAACCAGAGTTCTCTATTCATGGCCGCTACCCAAGAAACCTAGCAGTAGTGTTTGAATGGCATAACGGTTTAAGTACTTACCTCACCATCACACTACTGCCATAATTTATGAATAGATTCTCACTTAAGCACAAAAATGTGACGTGAGAATACGATATCACGGATAACTGTATAAAACGTGAGTGTCTTTTGTATACTATTATGAAGTAATCGCTATGCCGATTATCCCTCGCGCATGAGTTGTCTTTCTAAGAGGCAAAAAATGAAATCGTCGCTTCAGAAATCGTTTCTATGAACCTTTTTACATTAAACATAGAAAATACGTTTGATACTTAGAATTGGTTACTTCATACATCCGTAGATATGATACAAACATCAATTATTCACTAAAACACGCTGACAAAGTTTGTCAATTACAAAGCCATGCTTTTTGTGGTTCGGTTTTAGCAGACGAGCCACCTTCCTAGCTTGATTTTATATTGCTTCGGTACAGAGGAAGCAAGGAAAAAGAACATAACCGATTTATTGCCTACTGTAAAGGTAACAAATCTTTACACTATCTCTTAAACCATGTCATTACTTATGCGAGAACGAGACAAAGCTATATATTCTATAACGTGCTGTCTCATTTTCGCACATGCAATGCCGATGCACCTGCATACAAATCTGTTTAGTGACTGCAATGAATAGGGTGATGGTAAGACCACCACGGTAGGAATTCCTATTAAAATTTTATCATCATTCCTCATGTTGTTCTGGTATTGACCAAAACGACATGAAATTATACGGCATCGAAAACGATAGTAGCCAATGTTGTATATGCCTAGTCCTAAGTCCAGGCTATAATCTGAATAAGCACCAGATTATAACATTGCGCCTCCCTTACGGAATCCATGTGAAATAACAAGGGCCTGGCACAAAACATTCGCGAAACTCATACGACACTCGCTTTTGCATCATTACGCCAATTTTGTGAAGCTTTCGTACGTAGTATTCTTGTCAATTTGGCATATTATTATTTTGCAGTCTTGTAAACTTAATCATTGTACAAACGTTTTTCTCATTACAATTGAAACCCCAAAATAAAGTCTTCTATAGTTGTATAGTTATAACTGCATTGTAGCAATAGTTGTTTGTATAGTGTACCTACACGAAAATATACCAAAAAAGATTTATAAAATAAATAACAGTGCACGTTTTGAATCAGTGGTCCCTTGGCAGACCTTTGCGATCGTGATAAACCGGTTTCTAGGTCTGGAACTAACTAAGCCATTATTTAAAAAAGAGTATTGTAACTATGTACCACGTAAATCATACTATAAGATGAATGAGTACCTAACTGGAAAAAAATTAACGCATGAATTTAATTTTTCTCTGGATTCTACCTTTTTCATGCCTAAAGGTAAAATATGGCTGACTCTGCTTTTATTTTTATTTAGCCTCATATTTGCAAAATAAAATATCTTTATCTTTACAGATCTATTGCTGTCACGCTAGGTCCAAACGAAATGTTAATGTATGATAAAGATAACTACAGTTTCAATCATTACTTTTTCAGCATATAGTATACACTAAACGCTTCTCTTATTTCCTCTCAACTAAAGACATGTGTTTTTGTTTGTTTGTAAAGTAAAAAGAACTAAACAATTAGACATCCCAAACACAGAGATACGCAATCACATAACATGAAAATCCGTCCTGACGCGTTGATTACTCCTGACAAGCGACATTTTTTACGACAAATTAATGATTAAAAACGAAGCCTCTAGTGGCCAAAATACTGTCTGTCAGCGCTGCCCTATATTTATTTAGAAATAAATACCACCAACAAAAGTTTGCGTACTTTAAAAAATTTCGCAATTTATAGGTATGTACAACACCATCTATGTATTCATTTATCTTTAGACTTAGGTCAACAAATTGACAAAACGTTGTCGCTTAATAATTATTGGTACCAGAAAACACTATTCAGTCTGTTCATTATAGAAACAGAACGTCAACACAAACGAGCCTTATGAAAGCATTTGGAAAACATTTCAGAATCACATTACATAAAGAGGCGGTATACACACAGTATCATGACGTCACATCTTTCACACAAAATTGAATCATGCACGTTACGTGCGCCTCCCTTTATTTGTTCTTCGTAAAATTATGTACAACAGCTAAAAACTGATTACATCCCGAACAGTTGGGAGCCACGCGAACCGTGATATTTATTGCCCCGGATATTTGTCACACTCGATCATATAATAAGATAATATGACGGATAGTGGCAATTTATACCAAACAGACTTCATATTCTTCATTTATTATGATTTATAAACATAAATACGCGTCTGTGTATCACACCCACAACTCACCAGCACTTTTTTTAGGTTCGATGCACTGTTGTTTTAAAACAAATATGTTTCTTTCATAGTAATTGATATGCAAAGAGGTTACGTTAAGCTATCATTCGAACAATTACGCTTTGAAACATTTTGCACTTTAAGGGATTTTGTAAAATTAATAAAAAACATCACTTCGCAACGTTTATTTATTTATATATGACACGCCGACAGTATAATATGTATACAACATTACACACAACAGTTACAGTTCCTTAAAAATAGTTCTTATACAAACACTAATATAGGCATGTACATTATGCACCAAGATGTTGACTAAACATTTATGTCAGAAGCTAAAGTTGTACATATCTTATACATTAAACAAAGCGAAATTAAAATATAAAGAAAAATAAAAAATAAACAAAAATATTAATAACATTTAAGTGGTATTATGCGAAGGATTGCAGTATTTTTTCTTTTTTATGAGTCATCACTTTGCGTGGATTAGTAACATATCAGATTCTATTCTTTATTTAATATTATGTTTTCACTCAATAGGGAGCGAGCCTATCGCTAACTACGGAACACATAATTCTACTCTGTTCTGCTATTAACAATGTCTTAACAAAATAACTCAATAACGTTTTTACTGATCCGGAAATCGAATCCACAAAACTCCTCAAAATGAGGTCGTATGTTAGTAATTAAACACATAATAATATATCGTACGAGTATTTTAGGCAACAAACCAACTGCCGCCATCTTAGTAAACTTCATACTTGTAGTACTAACACTTGGCACAACAGTTGACATTCGATTAAGTAAGTATTTGTCCTTACCGAGCAATGTGGGCGGCACCGTACTCAGGCGTGTAACAACATAAAACCTATTTCAAATGAAGATTAGTTTGCCCTGATCAATTTATTCTTTAGTACCGAGACCCTGTGCCGTAAAAATAAAATAGAAAAAAAGAATAGATCTCATCTTTTCTGTGATGCATTTTCCCGGTATGACTACGAATTCCTCTTTTATATTGCTCGTTTATTTTCACAATAAATTGCATTTCTTTGCTTCGAAATGAAGTTGTTTATTTCATGTTTCATTTTGTTGCATAGTTTGAAAAGAGCAACTTGTACCCTTGTTTGACTAATTGTATCATAGTTGGCATTGCAAACATACAAACGAATGCACGGATGGCGTAGTGGTATTTAATGATTGTGTCGCCACTACAATTAGTGGTTGTTCCGAGTCGGGATAGGTTATTTTAGTCAAATAAGAGTTTAGCAAATTATCTAGGTTTCGCTACAAAGGTTTTTCCGTTGCTAGATGTTAAAACGTCATTATATATTAAAGAGTCTTCATTAATTTAAGTTTTCAAGACGTACTTGCGCTAAGGACATTTTTATAGTAACCGTTACTTCGTTGCTCTATAAAGTCCGAGTAAATTCACATTACGATGTTATTGTAAAGATAATGTTCATTTAATATTTTCATTGATCCTCCTTATTACCTATTTGAACTATGCAAAGAGCTCCTTAATGTGTTTAGTGCGCAGTTAGTGTTGGGCTGAGCGTCAAATTGATCGCAAGTATAACTCTGAAAATATAATATAATAATCTGTCGTGTTCCCGCCGTATAATCGTGTTACCGAAGCGGGGCCGCTCGGATTGCAATTAGTAACGATTCAATTAGTTATCCACTGTTTCTCATTTTACTTTAGGCTGGATAATGAGGGCTTTCGGCCTCAGACCCTTCCCTAATTTCCCGTATTCTAATAGCTACAGTAGTCCTCGCAGTGCATTTTATTTTAACTTGTATCTTGGAATAACATACAATGCCAATGAAGTCCGTGCTAGCGTCAGCGTTTATTTTTTAATAACTGAATAAAATTACATTTAGAAGAAAAGAATTGGTTCTAAGAATATAAGTAGCAGTGCTTACGCAATTGTCTAGCGTAATGTCCAAACTACTTTGCTATGATCGAAGATTTGCGCCATAATTTTCAGATGCAGCACTGTGCAACATCAATGCTCGGTCTACAACAAGTGGGGCCTTGTCAACATATTGTAATGCAAATTTAATTAGACACTACCACAATATGCATAAAGTAATAATTGAAATATCAAAATTTGGTACTCAAACGGGCTTTACAATAAGCGCATAACATAGACTAAGTGAGTTAGAGGCTGCGCCTACATTAGTCCGCGACACGACCTGCGAGACGTAAGCGATAAAAATAAATAGTTCATATTCGCGTTTATGGCTACACCGTACGCCATATATCACTATTAATCTTTGATTTGTTTATGCGATAGAAACAACATTAGTGTAATCACGGCATCGGCTACATCAACTTGTCAGCGAAATTGAAGCGAATTCATTAAACATTTTCGCTTATAATGTAGCCATACCATGTTTATATCATTTCGCTTTCACAGTTGCATCGCGAATCGCTGCCTACTGTAGCCTCAGCCAGAAAGCATGTCCTCTAATGCATGTTTCAAAATATCTAAATTATGTATAACACAATGCGCCTGTGTTAAGAATAACAATAATTTCAAAAAGAAGTATGTATAACTTAATGTTCAATTTCAAACTTCAATTCTCAGCGTGAGCCAATAAAGCTTTAGCCTGAATCTTAACTTAGAAACTTATATTAGACAAGAAACATCAAAGATTTCCCAGAGCTCCATCGCAATGATCTGATATTCCCAACAACTGGAATCCATCCAGCTGGCAAAATAAGTATTTTCTGCACCAAAACGTTCACTTTTCCAAACGTGATATTGCCAGAATATTATGCAATAAAGAGACCAAAAATCTCCGTGGCTTAAGTCGGCACCATTTCCAAATTCGTTTTTACTTATCAAATCCCTGATGCAAATGCAGCGGGGCAAAGTTTGTGATGCTGGGAAGTTTGTTGTCCCCGGCCGAGATAGCTCAGTGCCAAGTTATTTAACTGTACCACCGTTAGATAAAGATATCTTCAGCGTTAATAATATAAACAGATTTGTCCCTCTCTGCGGTGGCTTTCAGTATTAATTTTTTCTTCCGGGTCATTTTCATTTAATTAGCGTGATATCTGTTTGTGCATTTGCAGGATTTATATACCTAACCCTAAATTAACGCAGTATTTTCATTAATGAACACAATATAAGAGTGCTTAATGTATAAAAAACCGCTTAGGAATATTTTTGTTCTGTAGAATAAAGCAGTGACTAATAATGACTTATCTCCTTTATCGCCCGCCATGATGATGACAGACGCCTCCAAAGGTTGCTTATCATGCCAAACATTAACTTATCAGGAAATGCTTATTGCTATATCTTATTCTGTTTAATTGAATCATGTTATGCAGCTTAAAAGACTAGTTTCAAGGAAATAAAGCACAAAATTGCAACTTATACAACCTTTTTCACAAACCTGTGTGTTAACGCGTTCTGCCTTTTATAATATGTGGCATGGTAGCTCTTTATTTAGTTTAGGTTTCGCCATAAACTAATAAGTGAAAGATACTATATATGTTAGTTACCCTTACGCCTTCGTTGGAATAAGCAGCCCTTCTACAGCTGGTAATAAGAAGGACAGATTAATTGATACTGTTTTCTTATGTAGCGACCTCAGACCGGCAAACTCAGCATGAAAATGTCACGCTATTGTAGAAATGTGATACCTCCACGGTAATTTTAGTAATACATCAACAAAGTTAAAGCGCCAAAGTAATGAATATGACTGACAGTAAAAAATAATAAACAACATATTTTTTAATAAATTCTTCCTTAAAGTTACAATAAAACTTCTTAAAATGTATAAATATATATATATATATATATAATTACAAATGCAAATGTTATTATATTATAATATGATAACATCATTCTTCATACTCACGCTTCTTTATTCTTACTACTAATAATATGCACTTGTGTTTGTTTGTTTCGCCTTCTTTCACGAAAAAACGAAGCAAGGAATGGTCGTGATGTTGGCACTAAGATAGTTTATGGAACGGAGAATAACATATGAAATACTCGCAAAATGCACGATACCTGCAGGAAAGCTGCCGGAGAGCTACGATACTAATGCTGATAGTTCATTATTAAAATGCACAATAAAAACACAATGGAAAATATTCATAAGGGGTTATTATTATTTTAGGTTTCTTTTAATGCATGTATCCATATTTGGGTACGTACCTACATATGTAAATGTATACCATGCTATGACCCGGATCAGCGGTTCAGTAAATTATAACGCAGAATCGCGGGGCACAAGAAGTGTTTTTATAATTATGTAACTAATCAAAAATCAACAACATAATTAGTATATTAACCTTAAATAAAAAATAACAATTCAAAAATATTACGCAGGTGCCTAATTATGTTAAATTTACCTACGTGATCATACATAAAAAAATAGTCTCACAAAGACATTGTTTAGTTTCTCACAGGATTAACCAAAAACAACATTATCATTTTATTATAAAACAATGTTAGTTTTATATGTTTTTATGTAGCATTTACATTCATTTCTTAAATCTCGAACAATTTAGAACAACGAAGACAAAGTCCTCTCTAGGAACTAATGAATTGTAATAATATTAATAGATGCCCACTTTGAAGCACAAACCCCTAGAAAGCATTCTCGTTTAAAAACCAGATGTGGCGCAAAACCATCTGCAACGAAGAGGCTTTTAACGTAAGTGACGCGAATCTACTTATTCATGTGTTTCCTAAAGACGGGCGGACGATTTTTAATTTTTGATTTAGTAATCAGCTCACAGCACTTTCATTTTTCATTCCAGAGTTTTAATTAGGTAGAGACAATGAAAAACCCTCACGTACACGCCGCCCCTCGGGATCGCTTTGCATAACGTTTAGGTACAAATTCCTTTTAAAATCATTTTTGATTAAAAGTACGGTGAATGTATTTACTCGTAAATACCATGGAAGTCAGGCTTAAACATGCTTGGGTCATACCGACTAAATGTATCTGTTTGAAATCCTCATTTTCCTATATGAAAAGGTCAATATTTCCTTTTGATTTGCCATAAAAAGTATATTTACATTAGTTTATTATTAAGTATTAATCCTCTGTAAGCAAACATACTGCAAAGCTGATTGGCAGCTTCAGTTTCGATGTTATAATAGCATTAAAATGTACGCATTACGAAGTAGGCACCCATCAGTAATGAATAATCTCTCTTTTGAGGCATTAACCTTTTCTGCTTGTTGTATATGGGGATCTATATGTCCAACAGTTAACAATTATACTTATTTACATACATAAATCCCGAAAGGTCAGGCATAGACATATGTAGATTCATATTTCTCCATCTAAGTAACACGTAAAATGAAGTGAAAAAATATACTAATTCCAATCGTGCACATTTCCAGACTTCATAGTTCTATAGGGAATTATCTAAGAGAAAATTCGAGTACATTTTACCATGGTACTTACCAAAAAATGCTTACTATAATATAATTTGTTTGATGATTTTCTAATTATAACGATAATCGCATATTTATTACGTAATTTAATTAAATTATGCCATTGGCAAAATCAAGGTGGACTTTGTTATTACGCACCTAATTATCTCAAAATTAATTAGTACGAACAAACAAAGATAATTTGTTCTGAATTTCTAATTAAATTTAGTCTTGTTGACATAACTTTATACCGGAATGTATGGAGGTGGTATAAGTATCTATGGGATATTATGGGTGAATCCATTGTGTACTTGCGCAATAATTAACGTTTCTCAAAAGTACTTATAAGTACGTGCGTACGCCGTGGATTTTAATTTACCAAGACCAACGACATCAATTCAACCTTTTTGAATTGAGCCTTCTATTCATAATAAATGTATTGTATTGATACAGACAAGATTTAAATATTTGACTCCCCGTTCATGAATAATCGGCTTGTACAAATCCTATTGTAAAGAGTAAATATATGTATTTAATTGGATGTATGGCATCAGTTTACTGTCATACTATGACATATGTACATATCTATATTTACGACTATCATTGGGAGCGGTAGGCAGAGTAAATTTCCTCCTGCTACGATCCTGAAATACTTCATTTGTTTTTATCACATTTCAAAGCAACCACGTACTTTAACGTGGCCTTTTGTCGGCACATTTTTGATCAGGTCAGTGAACGTTCCCAACGTAATCTTTTTCCAACCGTTCCCTTATTTATTTACGTATTAAAAGAAAGACCAACAGCATTATCACAATATACCTATACACAAAGCTATACGTATGTACAGCCATTAACAACTCCTTACTTATAAGTTATATAGTACATACAAAATAATGTGGAACACAATTCTAGACAAAACCTTAACTTTAACAATTATCTATTACGCTTGATATTAATTAGTTTTGTAAAAGGTCTTGGCCTAGCAACAGGCTCACTGTCGCTTGCTTTGCGTTAAAAAGCGAGCGGCGGCGCGTGCAGCGGCATGCATCATCGCACGCGTAAACAAAAACATAGGAGAATATACGATGTTGTTTATAAAGATGCAAGGCGGGCAGCGTGACGGTGCCCGCTGCTGCGCCCGCGGCGAATCGCCAAGCGTGTAGCGAAGCACGCGGCGGCTATCGCTGCGTCGTATGCGGCGGGCATCTTTGCGGCGCATGTATTATATTATATAGTTCACTTTTTAACATAGAATTTTCTTCTAAAAAGAAGTCGATCATATCGTACTCCACCGCGACAGTGACTTACGTCAGCGTTGTGCGATTTCTAAATAACAGTGGCAGAAGGTGCCGCCGCGGGCATCGCTTCATCGAGAATTGCCGCTGCGTGCGCCGGTGCGATAAACGCCGCGTGAGACGCGTCGATGCCATCCGCGGGCTCCGCCGCAAGAAAACGCTCCATTTCAAGCAAACGCTTCTTCGTAAACGCACTCATACAACGCCATAATTATGTTTGATTTCAGTGCGGGCTGCGCCGCCCATCGCAACGCGCGACGCCCTGCGTCTCCGTATATGAGGCCTAAGAGGTTTTCTTGCTACATAAAACAATTTCACCGACAATATGTTGATGCCTTAGGTAAAGTTTAGTAAAGGTTTGGTTCACTCAGAATTGTCGATTTCGTTTGATAATCAAGTATTCGCCTGACTAATAACCCGGTGTACTGACATAAATATTAATTAATTTTTAATTATTATGAGCCTTAAAACTATAAATGCGTGTTCGTCAACGCTGATAGTATTAACGAGAGACAGAGATGTCTCCCAGTATTTAACGATCACGCTATCCTGCTCAAATCAAAATCGCCTTCAATTATATAATTTTCATTTGGTTAATTTATTTAAGTTTAAATATAAAATTATTTTGTCGATTCGAAAAGAATAGTCTTACATTATGCTGACACAGGTAAATTACACATATAATATACACGTCATAATTAAAAAAACGATCGAATATATTATTGCTTAATGGATAATGTCATGCATAAATGTTCAGTAGTACTTAGGTACATAACATGGCTTTGGCCTGGTATTTAGTTCCTTATGCACTGCGATGAACACTCCTGCACCTCTTGTTTGACCAGTAGTAACATAGTGTCTGTCCTACACCACACTATAGGTATATTGATAGTCAAATAGTTCAGTCACTCACACCACGAAATGACCACGTTTTCGTCAAAATTACGGTAAAACTAAACTGTATTTGAACGTAATCCCGGCACATTCTGATAGTACCTACCTATATTTTTAACTCATTCAACGACATTATAGTAACATTTACCTAAATATAACCGCAATGTATGCAGTACAATAGGACCTCCAATATTTCATAATAAATTAACAACACTTTTAATTTGATCAACGTACTATTATTCGCAATGTGGGTACACCGAAAAAAATTATGTCGACGATTTTGGAGCAAGCTACACTTGAATAGCATCTGGCGCTGACCTTACGCAGGGATTTTGCTACCCCTTTCTTATTTAGAACAAAACATTTGTAAACAAAATGAAACTATCGAGTGGGCGCTCGCGAGGCATATACACGTACTATTCTCCACGGCAGAGTCAGACGCCATTTATGGTGGCTTGCGCCTGAGATGACCGAATGCAGGTATGGTAGGAAGAGGGGTGTTTCCATTGAAAATGCCATCTCCGTTATCCATGCTCATATTTTATTGTTTATAAAGAAATACTATCACGTGAGCAGATGTGCACGTCTTTTATACGTGTTGCTGCACAAACAAGTGACATAGTCGCATGACTGTTTGTTCGAATTTCGTATTTGAATTTTATACGTTGAGCCAGTAAAAATATTTGCACCGATTGGTATAGTTTCTACAACGTATCATAATGAATTCACGCTAAAAGATAAAACACAAAAGACAGCTTTGATGTTTGTGTTCTTTTTCCTGTTCTTTTTTTAAATACTTAATCTACGCGATGAGCATACATTGTCCGCGGTGACAGATAACAAAAGTTATGGTATCAAAGCAAGGGGTATTAAACCTATTACAAATATTTAATGCTATTCTAAATTTCGAATTAATAATTTTAAAGGTAAATTAAAAATCTACTATGCAATCGTTACTAATATTGTGCAATCATTACTAATATTATGCAAAAAATAAATAATATAACGACTGTGTGTGGTACGGTACCAAACACCTTTTGACTAATACGATGCTATTGAACGATACGAGAAGATAGATTAGAGAATATGTTTATTACTGATTAAGTTCTAATGCAAAGTACAAACTGATAGAAAATGCTAAATGATATAATGATAGTGAGTTACACGCGACGCGGTTGATGCCCGGTAGTGAACTGATTATTATATTTAGGTAACTAATAAATTACGAATGCGTTGTGGCGAGAATGCTGACATAACATAAAGTAATTTTGCAATGTACGGTTGCACCGAACGCACTGATTAGGCAATATTTTTAATTCTTTATCTGACATCTTAAATTAAATAATGTAAATGAGTAAGTTGTTTAATTTATATCCTAATTTATCTCCGTATATGAATTTTACAACATTATACCTGAACATAACTATAGTTGTTTTCTCTTGCAATCTGTTTTATTAAGCAAATCTTTGGAGTCAATACTAAGCTATATATTTTATATATTGATCATCTATCACCATATACCTAAATATAAATAAAGCCAGCATTACTTAGCAGAATGTTTCTAGTTGCAGATACTGGACAATATTATTCTCCCGTTTTCTTTTATATCGAAACATAAAAACAATGCAATGTATTAGTTTCGGTGCCGCAGCAATGTATCTCACTAGATCGAAAATAGAAGATTCGAATCACGATCGAGCGTAATGGCAAGCTATTCTTGTGGACTCCGAGACTATACGGCAATTGAAATCAAATCAAAATATTATCACTTCAACATACTACATATATAGAAAATGCTTGGCTTGTTTACTACATTCAAGCAAATCGCTACAAAACTTTATAAAGTTTCAGCTTAGTAATAGAAAAAGCAATAAATAAATTATGTTGTTTGTATAACTAAACACTTGAAGGACATTGAGACAACACTCTTCATTCTCGTCGTGACCAAAGCTGCTTTAAAGTATCCCAAATGTTGGGAATAACGTAGGTATAAAAAGTTGTCAACAAAATAAACGACGATAAAAGTCGTAAAAAGTTGTTAGACAACGTTAAAAGCAACAATCGAATCGTCGCTGGGGTGTCTACTTATACGAAAAACAAAACATTATTCCTAAACAAAGAAGACCTCTTAATTCAATCTATACTACTCGTAATATAGAACTGTAGCGTGTTGGGTCTGTAGATTATAGATACGTATTAAAAATAACGAATTGTATCTACCAGTCTACTATTCACTGAAGATTGGGCCTAACCACGGTCTCTTAAAACAAGCGCAAGATCGAGACAGCGCCTTACAGTGTAAAGCTTTACTTCGTTTGCATATGTGATACCAGTATATTAAGAGATGATGGTAAGGCTGAACCCAAAACAATGTATTAAGACATATCGTCCGTATGTACTGGCCCACTGACAGATTTTGATGCGGACTTTACAATTTAGAACAACTGGACTCCTGACAACTGGAGATATGGTGCAAACTGTGATCCACGTGAATGGAATCGCGTGCCGTGGTCCAGGCGGATGAAGTCACAGGCAAAAAATAATAAACATACCCTTGCAAAACATATTCAAAATCAGAACATCTTAACAAACAACCAAAAGTCTGAGCTTTTACTGTTATCTTAAACAAACAATCATTTCTCATTCAGCGATACGTGGTGTGTTTGTGCATTGTGTAGGTACGTATGTGCTTGTATTTTACGACCACAACGGGCGAACTTCCATTTGGCTAGGCTCGGGTGCTTCAATACTCGTAAATTCTTCGCAATTAAGCTGACTCGTAAGGTCAGCGGGTTAATACAATAGACGACTAATTACATAAACATAATGAAATTCTGTTTTACACACGTTTAAATTTTGTGTAATGAGTACCAAAGAATATAAATTAATTTCATATGCTTTGGGTACAACTTTTAAAAAGCTCATCCATTTAATAATTATAAACAAGTATACTTACAAACAAATTTCGTTTTAGAAAGCAAAGAAAGGACTTTGTTATCGCACTAGAGCCTCTATCAATATTGAGACTTTGATAAACGCGCACTTGAATACCTATATTGATTTGTAATTCTACTATAAAATCTGCAATATTTTGTATATAAAATACTTAAATTTATAGTAGATTTTTAAACTAATATATTTTATTTTGCGTCTAGGTCAATATAGGCATTCAAATATACGTTTACATCTCAGAAGCTTTATTTATTTATGTATCAACCTAATGCGATACTACATACATACATAGATTCACGCCTGTTTCCCAGAGGGGTAGGCAGAGACTACGGATTTCCATTTGCTACGATCCTGACACACTTCTCTGGCTTCATTCGCTTTCATCACATTCCTCATACACGCCCGTCGGTTCAAGGAGCTCTTAACCTGGCCTTTGTCCAGAACGCCTCCGATCTGGTCGAGAAACGTTCGCCTAGGTTTTCCTCTTGCGACTGTTCCATTCACACTAGCCTTATAAACTTTCTTAGTCAGTCTTTCCTCGTCCATTCTTTCTACATGTCCAAACCAGCTTAACATACCCCTTTCTATTCTTGTAACTATATCCACTTTCATGCCGCATCTCTCTCTAATCACACTATTTCTTATTCTATCTTTCAGAGTCACACCACATATGCTTCTCAACGCTCTCATTTCTACAGCATTTATTCTGCTCTCATGCTTCTTTTGCCATACCCAACTTTCACTTCCAGACATAAGTGTGGGCACTAATAGTCCTCCATGAACAGCCAAACGTGCCTTTTCGGATACATTTCGACTGTTCATAAAAGCGCGTAGGGCTCCATTCACTTTGTTGCCAGCAATCGTTCTCCTTTCAATATCTCCGTCATGTTTACCATCCCTTGTAAACAAAGTACCCAAATATACAAACTCTTTCACTTGCTCCACTTTTTCTCCATCAATCATAATATTACACATCGTCACGCACTCTTCCTTTTCAAATACCATTACTTTCGTCTTGCTTACATTTATTTTCATTCCTTTACTCTCAAAGGCACCATGCATAATAGTAACCATCGCCTGCAACTCTTCCGCCGATGACGCAAGTATTACTTGGTCATCGGCATAAAGAAGACATTTGACAAGTAACTCATTCATTCTTAATCCCCTTCACAATCTTTTAAATCTTTCAAACAAACAAACAAAATGCGATACTATAATAACATATCTAAACCATAATATTATTGCATATACTTAAATACAACACAACAGCACATACTTAAATACAGTAACGTAATAAAATATATTTTTATTAATAATAATAAATTTAAGATATTTTATTACGTAACTCTTGTGAACTTGTTAGATGATACGGTACGGCAGGACCGCAAAAGAGCGGCAAGTTTTACCAGTGTCAATTGAAGTCACCCTTCATGGTTAAATACTCGAAAACTTCTCATAAACTCGTAACAGTGATACGAAACGAAATTTAATATATGTATGTATGTATTAAATATAATATTTATGCATAGTCTCTCGAAGTATCCTTGAATGAGGAGACATGTATTACACCAACATTACTCCAATTATTGTTTAGGTCTTATGTAATCGAAGGTGAGCCCATTGCCGTGTACCGGGTACAAGTCCAGAATCCATGCCGACGAAATTTTAATGATGAATCAATGGTTCCTTCCCAATAAAGCAATACCACTGTAAGCGTATAATTGCATATATTATTTTATATGGACCAATTATATTGTGTAAAACTATATATTATACGTATGAAGTCTCATAGGTCCAGGCTGATCGCTGTAACCACGAAGTCATGTATTGTAGTGCATATTATACCCAATCTCCCTAGAGTGTAGATTGGGTTATATGAGTAGTTTGCTTATTCAATTCGTAATCGACCGTGGACCAACAGGAAACCAGGGAATAGCCAAAAATATGACCACACCGGAGTGACCTGCCGCGCCTATACGGTCGCCACTGACTATATATCATCAACTCAGAATAACTCTCCTGCTACATCACTTTCATTTTGACATAGCATCGGGCGACCACATCCCTATGCCGTCTCCTCTGGGTCACACTGATGGTGAGAGAATACCGAGAACTCCTGAATATACCCACCCGCGCTCTAATGACCTGTTGGTGGTCATCAACCTAACATATTTTTTTAGATGCAATGATATTACAATTTGTTCATAGTCAAAACATATTCTAGTTTTAAATCATACAGCGTTTATAGTCTTTAGCTCTATATAATTACTCACAGGGGCGCGTGCAACCCTATCAATTTACTTTCACACGTGTAAATCTTTATAGACAGTATTTGCTTTGCTACGTAGTTTCATATTTCAAGAGTAAATACAGTGACAATGAATACGACCGTTTTCAATGAAACGGTAGAATGTTAATGTTATCTTTGCAAAACTTCATCATTCTACGTCTATTCAATCAAGGCGTACACTTGTTAGGGAACTTCAGTTCATGATTAGGGCACTAATTTATTTAATTCATGCGTCTACTGACTAAGCGACATCTAAAGGCAGACCGATGTACCGCAATATTGTTACCAAATAGCCTCTGACTCGTCATTACTTTTTTTACATGAGGAATTGCGCCGGTTGCATACCCTCTCGCCCCAAGGGGAAGCGAGAGAGTTATGACCAGCTCTACCGTACTTCGGGCCTACGGACCAAAACCCCACGGTGTGCCTACTCGCTGCCTTATTTATAGTGGATGGGCCACTGGAAAAGAGACTACATCAACGACCCATCCAGCAGATTACGACTCCTTGGCGACGCCCCAGCACTATATTAGCTTCGAAATAACGCTTCGAACTAGAATAAATATTCAGCTAATTTATGTTTATTTTATCTTCAACTCTCGAAACGTTGCGGTTTGTTGTAAGACAACTTAAGTCCTCAATACAAAGGGTATTACGAATTTAGAGATAATTGGCCGTTGCTCGTCGCAGCGTGGAAAACGATTACTAGCTAAATCTGAAGAATCGAGGAGCTTTAATTTGTGTCTGTCTTTTCAATGTTTATCATGTTGCCATTATTTATATAATATTGAATATATGTTTATTTTCTTATATCGAAACGAAAGGATTCGCGCAGACTATCGAAGCTGGCTCTTTACCCTTTGTTGTACAAAGTGGACTGAAATATTACCATTGTATTAAAGCAATACTTTACCACATATATTGAATCACGCTTGTGACCAACGTGGTTAGGCAGAAATAACAAATTTCGCTTTGTTGCGATTGAGCCACGTTTTTATGCTCTATTAACTGTCGTCATATTCATTATTCACGGTCGTCAGTCTACTATACTATAGAACTAGTATACAACTGAACATTTGTGATCGTTTGGCTGATTTTCTTATGTCTATTAGGTATCATCGAGTATATATACAAATATTTTACAGTTTCATACATGTATTTCAGTCGCGTTATTAATAGAACGGCAGCGAACGAGCATACGGTCCACCTGGTGGCAAGCGGATACCGTAATTTGGGACACAAGAGGTAGCACTCGGGCGTTTTGACTATAGGGAAAACGAAAGAAATGAGAGTGGATCTATATATGAGACCCCGAAACGATAATTAGCAACGGCAAACTGTTCCACTCAAGAAATAAAAATTATCTCATAATAAATTATACAAATCAAGTGATGCTGCAAGTTGACACAATTTTCTTTTCAACTACCAAAACATTTAAAACACACACTTGTGTGGTAGTTAGGTATTTATGTAACTACATATTAAAATTATTTGAACCTGAAACTAACTGTGAATATCGCCTGTAATTGTCGGCAATATAATATAATATATAATATTCTATCACATACACACAACACCATCTAGCCCAAACTAAGCAAAGCTTGTACTATGGTTACTAGACAATGGATAAACATACACATATACTTTTTTATTTTTTGTAAATACATACATATTATATTATACATAGAAACACCCAGACCAAGACAAACATCCATGTTCATGCACACAAATGTTTGACTTGTGCGGGAATCGAACCCGCGACCTCAGGCGTGGCAGTCCGTTACACTAACCACTACGCCATCGAGGCGGATCGAGGAGGATGGAGGAGGGATAATCCCATAAGTGATCTTGTTTTTGTATACGGGTCACTTAATAGAAAAAGACAGTACTGTTATTTGACACAACACGTACCCTCACAAAACTCATAGACAGTGTTGCCATGAATGTATACATTACTAGAAAAGCTCCGTGGCAAAGCGGTAGTGGCGACTGCTGTGCATGAGGTCTCAGCTTCGAATCCCGGGTCGGGCCAACAAAACGTTATTAAGTTTTTCTGTTAAGAAAGTTCAATAGCAGCCCGGAGTTAGAAAGTTGGCGGTGTTAGACACCCCCGTGCCTCGGAAAGCACGTAAAATCGTTGGTCCTGCGCCTAATCTCTCTCCGGTCGTGTCGGATTACCGTCCCATCGGATCATGAGAGTTAGGGAACAGAGAGTGCACTTGTGTTTGCGCACACATTTGTGAATTATAATATCTCCTACGCACATGGCCAGTCTCCGTTAAGATTGGCCGCCGTGACCGAAATTCTATCTGGAGGACATTATTAGGTATTGTTATTTATTATTATTATCAACACATTTTTTATCGATTCTGTTTGTGTTACTCTACCTAAAACATTCTATGTTTTTCTCTAGCGCTCAATCTGTATCGATTATCGTCAAATTGGTAATAACCCACTGCGGATTAGCTGTGAAAACATTACTAACCGACAAGTTACTACAGACTAGGTGTCCCCGCGGTCTCATGCACGTTTATGATTACTATCCCTCTCCTGTAACTCATAGCGTGATGTTTTATATCCTCTTACCTCTGGATAAAGTAGCTTTCTAATGGGGAATGAATTTATGTAATGAGTCCATTAATTTTGAGTTCTAATACATTTCTTTTAATAATATTACTAAGTAGTTTATGCACGCGGCTTTGCTCGCTTTTGATATGGATTTTGTCAATAAATTGCTATCCCTCGGGAACAGTACTTGTTTTCTGAATGAACCTCATTTCCTTTTTTGTACCCCTGACAACGTGTATGTAAAATTTCGTGATGATCGCTTGAGTAGTTAAGGCGTGAAAGCGTAACAAACAAACTTAAATTCACATTTATAATGTTAGTTAGGATTAGTGTAGAAAATTAACACACTTATTACGTCAAATACAATTAAAGGTCAGTGACCCTATTCAAGAACTTCCAGACAATACTCTTACAACACGAAAGAATATCTTTATTGCCTTCTACATTTACGTGCGGTTTATAAAGATCAACATATAGCTCAATCTGATTAAACATCGATTAAATTTAAATACACCATGTTCAGGATAATTAATTCCATCTGAATTAAAAATGCTTAATATCGTATAAAATTGTATCGATACGGTCGATAATTGATTTATGAGGATCGTCCTCATAAATCAATTGCATTGTTCTGCAATTCCATTCGTATCATTAAACATAGGCGAACCATAGCCAAAATTAAATGATTACTGTCATCAATAACGAAATTCATATAAATCTTTAAAATTATAATCGGACAGTACTTTGAAATAAAATTTAATATTCGATAAGATTAAAATAATATCATTGATTAAGTTACTTAAGACATCAAACATAAAAACATTAAATTATAAATGCACTAGATTTTGTCTGCGGCTTCGCCCGCATGTATCTACCTATGTTGAATTTGACAATAAATTTATATCCCTCGGGAACAGTTTTTTTGGGTGAAAGGTACCTTTTGTCTTTTGCTGTACCTCTGACAATGTGTATGCGAAATTTCATGATGATCGGTCGAGTAGTTAAGGTGTTAAAGCGTAACAGTCAAACTTACATTCGCATTGATAATATTAGTTAGGATTTTAAAACGGCTTATGTTTAACTTATCACCAGGTATAGTAAAATATAACATTGTAAAATATAAAATATAATATGAAAATTATCACGAAATTGCACAGCAAAGTTGTAGATCAAAATTATTCTATCGATGTAACATACTGTTGTAAAAGCTCTACAATCATTTTTTGTGTAAATAAAGTTATTATTATTATTATATATTTAAAGTGATCAAAATAAGTCGACGGAGCTCGGCGGGGCTCCTATTTTTGGGTGGGTTTAAGAAGGAACCTAACATAACCTAACCCTTCCGAGACGGAATGCAGTGATTTGAGGCGTATAGGTACTCGTTATGATATATTTTATAAAGCATATTTTGCTGCGCAATTACTATTTTTGGTGGTCATTATATTAAATCCCTTTTAAAACCACCACATAAAAAATTATAGATTAGTGATTTTGTACCCATTATAAATATGTGTAGAAATATCCCAAGGCAAAGCATATCGAAATAAAAAATATTCTGATATATTAATCCAAGATGTCCTATCGGTTTGCCATGTTTCATCCAATCCACAGATTAAGCTAAAAAATTAAGGGATTTACTGTCTAAGAAATCCCGTGTCTCCAAAATTAACTCTTATCTTTGTGAATGACCTTTATTTATTAAGTATGTTATCGTATTATTGACAAATAGTACATCGTAGTACCTACTTAAGATCATGTTATTGTTAAATAAAAAAGTTAATCTGGTTGTAGCCTGCTAGATGGCCAAAAACATCTAAATTTGAATAGTTTCTAGCCTAGTAATTCTTTGCACATATCGCCTAATTTTTTTTTCTTTTTTTGTACAACTAGAGTGGCAAACAAGCATACGGCCTGATGGTAAGTGACTATAGACGCCTGCAACACCAGAGGCATCACTTGCGCATTGCCGACCCTTTAGGAAAGGAAGTGGGAAGGAGAAGGAGCGGGAAGGGGAAAAGAGGGTGATTGGGCCTCCGGCACTCTCACTCGCCGAACGAAACACGATAGTAGGAATACTGCTATTTCACGTCGATGAGAGGGTAGTCCTTCCCCGGTCGAGCCGCGACCCATTCATGCTGAAATCAGCGAGGCTCTACTACTCTGCAAACTACTACTCTTCGTGGATTGAGCATTTTGACTGTTTAAGTCTTTTTTGTATACTCGTCTGTTACAATAATACGTTGCAAACGTATATAAAAAGCAATTGAATAATATATAATATAATATAATATTCCATCACATACACACAACACCATCTAGCCCAAACTAAGCAGAGCTTGTACTATGGGTACTAGACAATGGATAAACATACATATATACTTTCTTTTTTTTTTGTAAATACATACATATTATACATAGAAACACCCAGACCAAGACCAACATCCATGTTTATGAACACAAATGTTTGACATGTGCGGGAATCGAACCCGCGACCTCAGGCGTGGCAGTCGGTTACACTAACCACTACGCCATCGACGCTGACCATTATGAAACATATATAATATGTGACGTCTGTATATAAAATTTTTAGCTTTGTTTAATTATGGACATAATTAAACACAGTAAATGTAAACAAATTAACTTACTTGTAATTACTCTTTTGTTATTTTTCCTACACCACGTTGCGTAATATTAAATTATTCATATTGTTTTGTAGCGGTCGTGTATTTTTTATTAGAATGTTTGTCGAATAGAATAATAAATCCTGTGTTTCCGGTCCCTACCACAAAACAAGTATAGTTGGCCCGTAGTGATGGTCAACTGTTTTTATCGTCGAAATAGCGACATAGTTTTTTTAGTATTTTCAAAACTTATTTTCTAGAAATCACACATATTATTATAGATTCACACCTATGATTCGCAGAAGGTAAAAATTATATTAGAGCTACGTTTTAAAAGCTGCCTAGCTTTTACCACGTAAAAGATAGCAAGTCTGTTGCCATCTACCGATACTTTGTTACACTTCGTACTACTACTAACAATATCCTAACAAAGACACTATTGTTTTGCCCGACCTGGAAATTAAAATCGTAACAAAGCAAGAGTACCTACATACCACGCGAGCAACAAGGCATTTTTAGGGAATGTATTATCAACATCTATTTTAATGTTATTCCATTAACTTTTATATACTTACTATAACAATAGTCGGTAAACCACAGAACGAGTTTGTACTCCACGTCCATTAGCCATCGTAACCAATATTTTCACCCAATGAACTTTATTTTTCGAGCATGATATATTCAATAAAACTTTATTAATCTATTAATCTCAGTGCACAGCGTAAAGTAAAATAAGTACTTTTAATTTCATAAAGCTGCCGAGCTCCTTTCCTGGAATATAACACAGTTTATGTAAAATATGTTGCCAAGTATACAAATGTAAGTTCGATTAAATTAATGATCGGCAACGAAAAAGTTTTCGTCCGTTTATATTGTATCCGCGCGATTTATAATAAAGTAAATAGTATTAAATTTATCGTAAGATCGTTACTCATTATATATATATTTATATACTTAGGTAGCTTGTATATTGTGAAGCCTTCATAAAGGCTTCTACTAGAGCAAACGATAATAATAATATCAGTCCTGTATTGAAACTGTTCCACTTCTGTACACGAGCCTCTTCTGAATATGAGTAGCGTTAAGCCATAGTCCACCACGCTGGCCCAGAGCGGGACCAACCTACTCAACATGACTTCACAAATATTTGGAAATATTATGAAAAACTCTTAGACAGGTTTCTTTCCGATATTTTACTTTAACATAACTTCGAAAAGTCTTAGGTGCGTCCCTTGGGTTGTAACTCGAGACCTCTGCGTAGCAGTCAAAGGGTCGCCCACTAGGTCGTCGCTGAGCGTACATTATGAAAAAAATACATTTTCAATTTAAGCTTTATCTTAAATCTGGACCGGTGCCCTGGTCTACTGATCTGGTGCTGATAACACAGAACCACAATCAAACTTCTTATTGTTAATAACTTACTACAGCGCTTCCAATCGACAAAACAAATATTATATGACGTGAATGACCTCAATCGGTCAAGTTGTTCAAAAGCTGTTCGAAAATAAATATCGGCATCAACGATTACATTTAAGTACATAAATATTTTCATTATTATGAATTGTTGATTGACGAATTGATTACTCTTATTCCAATTTCAAATTCAACGCATACTATATTAGCATTTTCGTGGATCGCTATGCACAATATCCTCTATATCGCCGGTTCTACTGAACAGAATTAATTATATGAAATGTGGCTTAGATGTTAAAGTGAACCTAAAGCTATCTAATTGGGAAAACTGCATTAAAATCCGTTCAAAGGTTGTTACGTGATACCGAAAGAAACAGACAGACGGACAGACTAACAAAAAATCTAAAATCCAATGTTTTGGGTTTACAAATATCTGCAATGTACTACGTATCGCTATATATCGCGATAAGTTATTTTAGATAAGGTGGTGGACTTATCACTCGGCGTCGTGTATGTAATGGATTATATTATCAAGCAAGCCGAGGACAGGCGCGTCATCGATCACATACACTAGCACACATAAGCACTTAAACAAGTTAGGTATTCGCTCGCGTAATGAGACGAGGCAGAAAATACTCCGCTACGTCTCGTCACTAGCATAACACACATACATATTTTATAACTTCGACTGCCATGCGGGGCACTCTAAGCGTGAAATTAGCATTTGTTTGGGCAGGACCGCGACCGGTTCGCGCCTGCTAACTTTTGCTATATCTAGACGAATTCCCTCACCTGTGACCACGTCAACATTAATTAACTTATACATTTGAAAGGCATCAGTAAATCTGCGTAACTACACCGCATCCGCTAGAATATGGTGTTAAATCTAATTTTATATGAATAGAACCAAGAAAATGTCTTCTATTTATCTTCTCTAAAACCTAATTTGAGCCGATAAGTTAATTTCAGTTGGTCTTTTGTTGGATAACAGTTTCCTATTATAGCATTTGTTCGGGTTCGAGAGGGTACCGCGCGTGACCAAAATTTAGGTGTGAGGGAAAAATATCACGGTATCGTTCTCGTCACAACAATCCCATAAATATCACTCAATGGATATTTACAGTACTTACGACTGTTTCACAGTTCGCCTATCGTGCTTCATGGGATTAAACAACGTTTTTTCACGCTTTCTTTTGCCTTATCGCTTAGTTTTATCGTAATTACTGCAATCGACTCGCTGTGTTGGAGCAGACGCAGGAGCATTAGTATTTGGTATCTAGTAATGTAGAAGTTGTTCTCTATCACCATAAAACGGGAAGTTTTATTGTGACTTGGCGATAAGTGGAATGTGATTGAAGAGATAGCAGTAATTCCGTCGAATTGGACGCATTGCCCCCATCTTATCAAAAAGTGATCGCGTAAGCATTCGATCGCAACAAATATGAGTAAACAAAGTCCGATAAATACGCTTGTGTTTTGATAGTATTATTTGTTGACTGCGTACGACTGACATAAATAACAGAAATACACCGAGCTGTGGGTCGAACTCGATTGATAAGTGTATGTTACCGTATAATTATTTTTATTTCGAGCACATTAGTTTTATTGTTGTTTATTTTCGGACTCGTATCCGAAAATTATTATTTCGGAACAAATATCAACGTCAACGTCATAGGTTGACGTGATTTGCTGAATTTCGGTGCCCAGATCAAAATCAAGATATATATATATATGTCGGAACGGCAATACTGTTAGTTGGGACACAAGCGCTATCTAGTGACACAGAATGGCATTAAGACGGCGTCATCTAGCGGCGCTAGACGGAGTCTACGAGGCGGCGCGAGGAGCGGACAAAGCTCAGTCTTCGCGTTACCGTCGACCAGTGCACACCTCGTAGGAACCGTCTCGCGTTTCATAGTGATAATAAGTGCTCTTCGTGTGAAGTAGTTGTTAGTTGAATTCGAACACAAGTTATCTGACTACCTACGTGTTTTCTATGGATTGAAACCAACATTTCCCACTGCACGCCCACGTGCTTTGATCCTATAAAATGGATGATAAGGACGGGATAAACGTTGCCACTCCGACATATACGTAACTACTCATTATGTAGGTATCTACTGTAGAAGAATTAAAAGCAAGCCTTGCTGGTTTCAGTATCAATGGGCTGGCTCGAACGGAGAAATACTGCCTCACACTACTATATCAATATATTATATCAGTAGGAATATCCATACTGTTGCGCTTGGGAACACCTGTACAACAATCATGCCTTCGGTTACCCTTTTCCCTTCTATCCCCTTCACGCCTTGCCCCAGTGTTACAAGTGCATGAGTTATCCAGAAGCTCAGTAGAGCATTGGCGTTCTCTGGGCGGCTCATAAATTCCAAACATAAAAAACCAAATTAGCTTTATCCGACTCGGGCATCGGGAAAGCCTGAGATCACACGACACGACACAATCATAAGCGGAGGCGTTTATCTAGAGATCAACGAGACTATCACAAAAGTCTTACCCACCATCCAATATTCAAAAAAATAATCTGGACTCAAAACCAGTTCTTTTGCCAGCGGCTTTGCCCGCGCAAATCCCAAAGAAACGCGTACTGGGGTGACAATGTTATATATATGTATAAATTCAGAAAATGGTCTGTATATACCAAGTTTTATGCAAATCCCTTCAGCAGTTTACGTCTAATTGAGTAACAAACATCGAAACACACAGATATTGTCTGGAACGTATACATTTGTAATAGAAGGATGTCTTTGAAAATAAAAAACAGATACCTAAATATTTTTGTCCGTACATACCCTAACATGTACCTATATTACGTCGTACATTGCGCGTTTCGTTTAGTAAGATAACTCGGTTATAAATCAACATCTACATTGAACTGTCTGCAGAAGAAAGGTCCGGAAAGACGGACGGACGCGGAGGGGAAACCGTGTGCTCTTCTAATTTATGAAACGGTATATTGAAAATGTGGACCCTCTGTTACTCCAGATATGTACCTACATTAGGATTTGATTAAAATATTTAAAGATTTTGCTATTGCTGAATCATATGTATATAACAATATAACTTGTTTTAGCTTTAAGCTCTGCGTGCTTTACAGAGTTAATTTAACTGTTTTATAGACAAAATGTGCATATATTAACTTTGCGTTCAAGATTCATTTGTTAGAGGCACTGTCGGTCAGCGGAACCAAACGATCTATCTTCTTCTCCCTAGCCTTTATTATTCCCAAGTCACTTGGAGTCGGCTTTCTAGTCTAACCGGATTTGACTGGATATCAGTTTTTACACAGAGCGACTGCCATCTGACCTCTGCAACCCAAAAGCTAACGATACCCTAAGGCTAAACCAGTGTCAGGATATTAGAGGGCACTGACTTTCCAATAACGACTGCCATATATGTTCATGGCAGCCGGGACCGACGGCTTAACGTGCTCTCCGAGGCACGGAGCAGGCGATAATTGTCAATCAATACGCACATAATTTTGAAAAGTCATATTACTTCCGAAAGTCAGAGGTGCGCGACGTGGGTTCGAACTCGAGACCCTCTGCATTGCAGTCTGTTGGTCTCCCCACTGAGAACCAAACGATCTATCTATTCTATTGTAAAATTGTTACGAGGCCTTAATTAGAGACGATTTTGAATGATAAATTTGAGTCGAATATTTGGAGGAACCTTCTTTACATACATTTAATATTTCGCCAACTACGTTTACGTTCCGCGTAATAGTGGGCGAGACTATTTCCGTCTACTAGTACAACTATAGACTCTGTGCTGCTACGTAGTATTTCTTAGAAAATAAAGACTCAATAACACTATACCCGAACCGAGAACCAAATCTAATACTTTCCGGTACAGCAGTCTGAGTCGCATTCACTACCGTTACGCCACCGTAGTAGTCCGATACAACGGAATTACATAATGGCACCCACATATATCGTGCAATTTTTAATGTCAAGGACGACAAGTTTATTATATATTTATTTTGTATTACCTAATAGTGGAACGATCTCGTGTTCCGATTTATATAATTTATGAATTACTTAATAAGTAATTCATGCAAATATTCGAAATTTTCAAGTTCAGGAGCTTTCTTTAATCAGTCAAATCAAAATCAAAAATAAATTTATTCAAGTTAGGTTACAAGGTAACACTTATGAACGTCAAAGTTACACTAAATTTTTTCTGTGAAATTACATTTACTGCCACGTTCAGCAAAGCAAGGGTGTAGGGCTCATGAGAAGAACGGGCAAGAAACTCATGGCCACTCTTTTTAATCACCAAGTTTACAATAAAATTTTGTTTACAAATCATAACTGTAAGGTACTGCAACCATTTCTCCATGAATTACGACTGAACATATTCAAGCATTTAATAAAATTTTATGGTAGCCTCTAAAGCAGCAGTAAGGTAAATAGGAGCATCCACTTACATGTATATAAATAATCAAGACAAGGCATGATTGTAGCCCGTAGTTTAATCTAACTGTTTAAATAAAAATGTAGTAAGTAAATTATCGAATTCCGCGAAACCAAGGTCGACCAGTCACCACAAGTAGCACCCGTTCACGAGTACGACGCATGGGCCAGCCATCGCCCCCCTCGCCATATTGAAGGGAAGGGAACGACCCGGTCCATGACGCCACCACAAGCAATGACATTAGAGTGAGCATGACGGTCCATGGCATGCGAACTCAGAATAAGACTCAAAAGAAAACTTTACGGAACTGTCCATGATCACGAGTTGTCTTCATTGCTTTTGTTTATACAGTAGTGATGAACGATTATCGATTAAGAGTTCGAGTCTCATTGTTTGAATGTTCGAACATATCGATTAATTAGATCCTTTGATTAAAAATCAAACGATTCACCGCAAAGGTGGAAATCGATTGCCGTATTTCTATACGATGCTCATATGAGCATCGTATAGAAATACGGCCTGGATGGAAATCGACCGACTCCTATACGTCCGTCGCTAACAGGATTGATCGATTGGATCGACCGCGACGTAGCGCGTCTCCTGAAATTAAGTTTCAAATATTCGATTACAATTCGAATAATCAAATATTTAAACTATTTTTACGTGGCATTCTCATCACTATTTTACAGTTGGTAGTCTATGTTTTTATTGTGTCCAAAAATGTTCTACACTTATTCATAACCACATCAATATTTATACTCTAAATGTTGCCATACTAATTATTATTAATTTATTACTTTTAATACTGATTCACCGATATAATAATAAACGAAGCATATTGAATTTACATGTGAATTTTAATCATTCGTTTAATTAACATATATACCTAAATATTTGTGTACCGGGCAAACCTCGATGTTATATCAGCTGCGTAAGTTTCCCTTTGGTTTATGGACGAGCGTGGGGGTATGGGTGTAATTTCTGGATCGGACAATGTGCTTTTCTTTTCGTTTGAAAATTCCTAATAGAAGGATCAAATATTATTGTCCGGTGAACGGCAAAAGGCTCGCTCCTATAACGTCGGTTTCCATATACCTTAGATACTATATTTAGTGAACAGTGGGTGTAATCAGACTCTATCTATATTTTATATACAAGTACAAACTTATATACATACGTATCCTCAAAATAGTTATTTGTAGTAAGGTGATTATAATCATAAATCATAAAATACATACATATGTGTATGTACTCTCATACCTACATCCTCGAAAGAGTAGGAAGTTAGAGTATTACACCCATATTTTACCAACTATGCTTTAGCGGGCGAGCTATTAGCGGCTACCGGGCATTTACATACTCCGTGCTGCTATTGGTTCTTGGCAGAAAAGCTATTGCCACTCGGGCATCGAATCCGAGACCTCATATATAGCAGCCGCCTCATGTATAGCATTCACTACCGCTGCATCACCGAAAACTATTTTCTCATTTTTATGGTCTCGTCCAGTTTATTCACAAACCAAACACTACCATGAATACATTATACCATTATTTATTTATACATATTTTCTTTTCTTTTCTTTTAGTTTTAGTAAGTTACTTTTATTCAATACTTAGATTTATATTAATGGTTTTATTATATTTCACAAACAAGATATGAAAGAGCGGAGTCGCCTAATACAGACATTGTTTGTCTAAAAGGAGGCGCCAAACACAATCTATTGTAGGATAACCCTTATAAGAACAAACTATTTTCATTTTATTTCATTTCATTTTTAATATTCTACAATTCTTATTATTATGAAATAAAAGGAGTATGCCTTTGTATGATAGCATTAGGGATAATTTTATTTGAACACCACTCAATTTAGTTATCCGCGGAGACAGGTACAGTGTCGATAACAACGTTATGTCCAGCCTAATATGTTGCTATTTACCCGGGATAAAAGAAAAAGGTTTCTCCAGCCTATAAGTAAACTTATTCTATCAGCAAACACAATTATACCTTCGTCTAAGAACTAAATCAACCATCCATACGGCCTATTAAGCCAGTCATAAATTAGTTATCGATGTTTAAGATTGTGTTTTCGCAAGGATAATGTGAACTCTAATGGTTGGTGTGCGACATTACGATTCGAATTTGCCAATGATTTTCGTTGCAATCATAAAAATGGTCTCCTATTATACAGATATGTACATGTTTAGTACCTTTATGTTATTCTTTTTTTTCTCTCTTTATTTATTTATTTATATATCCTTCAAGGATGGGTGAGCCCTATGCTCTTTTTCTGCAGGATAATTATTTATTTGAGTACTTCTGTAGTTTTTTTAAGGTTATTTACGTATGAAACCAATCAGTATTAAATACATTAGTTTGACTGCCACGATGATGATGCGACTGCAGTGTATGATGTTCAGAGATTGATTCCACTTCGGGTAAAGTGTTATTATATTATCTTCCTGTTAAGGACGACGTGAAATAGCAGTATTTCTACTATTGTGTTTCGTTCGATGAGTGAGAGTGCCGGATGCCCAATCTTCTTCTTTCCCCTTTCCCGCTCCTTCTCCTTCCCACTTCCTTTCCTAAAAGTTCGGCAACGCGCAAGTGATGCCTCTGATGTTGCAGCCGTCCATAGGCTACGGTGACTACTTACCATCAGGTGAGCCGTATGCTTGTTTGCCACTCTAGTTGTATAAAAAAAGAAATTGTCAATGGCAGCACGAAGTCTAAAACTGTGCCCGGTAAAAGGGAATAGGCTCGCCTGCTATTACCTGGGATCTAAAAGTTTAGGAGGCGAAATATATGTATATCTAATACACCTCTGCCAATCTATTGCGAGATATAGGCGTGACACCATATCAGTTATATCTTTTGTAAATCGGATCCATGATCCGTTCAATTCTAAGATCGGATCAGCGAACAATCTTAGATATTAAATCAAATACAAATATCGCACATCCCTACCAACCTAATGACATAAAAGTCTCTTCTATTCAGTCATTTAGAATTCCCCTCCCTTTACGAAGAAATAAAGTGTAACGAAAAATACGCACATACATCATACACACATCATTAAATATTCACGAGACAGTCGCCGGTATACGAGGAAAACAGACACAAACCAACAGTTGTGATTGGAAAAAGTTTTCGAATCTAAGTTTAGACTCCATCGGCAACTTAATCCTACTAATTGTTAGAGCTTGCAATCAAATTAGAAGTTTTTTACGATTGATTGATCTGTTTAGGGTTCCGTACGTTAAATAGAAAAACTTTTATAGGATTTCTTTGTTGTCTGTCCATCTATGAGTTTCATTATTTTGATTGAAATATATGTTTTCTTTAATAACTAGCTAATGCCCGCGGCTTCGTTCACGTAAAAGTAGGTTAGATTATGATAGTAACAGTACTTTTAAGAAAAATAAAATTGCCGATGTTACTCGGTGATATTACAGCTTTCAAATCGTAAAAGAATTTTTGAAATCGGTTGTATTGTTTGCGAATTAACTCCTTACAAACAAACAAACAAAAAACCAAATCTTTCCTCGTTATAATATAGATAAGTATAGATAATAATTTTCTGCACGATGGCGTAGTGGTTTAAGTGGTCGACTCGCCACTGCTATTGCGCCGTAATGTGGGTGATAAAGCTCTCTTTACCATTTCAACACTATATGTTCGGAGTGTGCAACACAGGCACATAATCACGGCTGTGTTCAAGAAAAGTTAGGCTAAAAGTGCATTACACCCATCATTTGCCAGCTATGTATTTAGGTTCCCATTGTAGCATTGATCGAGCCTGTTACACTCTACTGGACCCATTTTTGAACACACTTTTATTAGCTTGGTATGTATCTATGAATCTATATAACGGAACCTTCGAACGTGATTTTCACCCCTTTCAAACCGACGGATTGATTTGAAACTTTACACACTTATCGAGGACCGATGACAATACAATAATTAAGAAAACAAAAATACAAAAAAAATATATATATATATAATAGTTTTAAAAAAATAAAAAAACACGCTTTAAACAGTAGAAAATAATTTAATTATTTTAATGTAAAAAACGTGGGATGCTTTCTAAGATATTTTACTAACACCCCACGCTTCTTTACATTAAAATTATTAAATTATTTTCAACTTTTTAAAGCGTGTTTTTTAGTTTTTAAACTATTATTTTTTTAGACTACGTGCTGCAACTGAGACTTTTAACAGGATTCTTTGCCCGACCCGAGAAACTATCCTTAGCCCTTAGGTAGTCAAGATAGCTGTCACATTCATTAACACTACACTACCGATACAGCCAGTCATTTATTTCATGTAATATTATTTTATTCTCGAATTATTTACCTTTAATTCTGGTAATTGCCTACGGCATATTAGTCAACGTTGTATTTAATCCTACTTCCACGAAAATGTATTTTCTTCAGAAAATCCATAATAGATTTTCGTGGAATTTTTTTTAATTTAAATAGTTGCTTGTAATTTGAGTTCTAATATTTTTTACCTCTAGCTAAGCTTGTGTTAGGAGTAATTTCACGTCGGTAATGAAATGGGTGGGTTTCGAATACACGACTTCTATATTGTGAGTCCAATGTCTCCTTCATTGAGCAACCGCTACTAAGTCTCAACTCATATTTAAAGTGCAGACACAATAAACCAAACAATTTCTTTTTGATCTTATACTGCCTTATCTGTTATTGATGTAGTAGTTTTAATTTCCATATCGGTTTTATTACGTTAACCTGTAAGGAAATTTTTAGCAGCAGCAGACACTGCAATTGTGCAGTATAGATGGTTCGCTCCGGATGAGGATCGAACCCCAACATTCGCATCCCAATCGCGTATTGGCAATTTGCCAGTGGCTAAATGACCCAACTACTATGCCTTCCTACAGTTAAAAAATCCTTCGGCACTATATAGACGTCTTATTCTATTAATTACTGTTGTTTATTTGTGTAAAATTTTTAAAAAGTCATGATAAAATATTATTCAATTTTTTTTTTTTTTAATTTTTTATACAACTAAAGTGGCAAACAAGCATACGGCCCACCTGATGGTAAGTGGTCACCGTAGCCTATGGACGCCTGCAACACCAGAGGTATCACTAACGCGTTGCCGACCCTTTAGGAAAGGAAGTGGGAAGGAGAAGGAGCGGGATGGGGGAAAGGGGGTGCTTGGGCCTCCGGTACTCTCACTCACCGAACGAAACACAACAGTAGGAATACTGCTATTTCACGTCGAGAGAGTAGTCTTTCCCCGGTCGAGCCGGCCCATTCATGCTGAAATCAGCGAGGCTCTACTACTCAAATACTCAAATGTGAAAAACACATGAATAATTATCAACATAGAAACTTGGAACAACCACATTATGTGCAAGCAGAAGCAACTGCGTTTGACAAAACAAAGCATTACTCTGAAAGAACAAGTAACATGAAATTCAACCAACGCACAATAAAGCCTCACGTAGGAAGTTTAGGCCATTGAAATCGACAATCTCTTATTTATGTACAGACAGTACATGAGTTTTATATGTATAAACAGATTAACTCAGCATTGCCAATATTTTAAATGGTACAAGTTTCGATTACCACACGAGGCCAAGATTAATGTTTAACAGATGGTACCCGATCAGCTAAGTGTTCTTATTTACGTGTTTGCAAATTCTACCTAGACACAGGAAGACGAACATGGTCATATAAAAAAGCTTGGAGATCCTACTGTTATTTTGTAATATTGTAAATTATATACTTACACCAATAGTAAATATTAATTATAGCAATAATAATAACGCGTCTAAAGCAGTTTAGCATAAATAAACAGTTGATGTTTGGTAGAAACATAATTAGTGTGTTGTCATTAATTACAGAGTAATTAGTTTAGCTAGACAAATAACAAGATATCTAATCAAATATTGAACTACTTGATTGCATATTAGGTACATATACTCACGCCTATTTCGTGGAGAGAAGCGATAACCTAGCACATCTTTCTTTCGGCGTTCAGTCTCATCACATTTTGCATGCACTCTTTTCAGTTAAGAGTAGAATTTGGTCAAAGAATGTTCGCTAAGGTCTTTTAATTCAAACATTTCATTCACAATTGCCTTATATGTTTTCTTTTCCAATCTTTCGTCGTTTAATCTTCTTTATGGCTAAAACTTCTTCCTACAGCATTCCCATTTTTTGTTACTTTCTCTTCTGCCACCCATCAACTCTCCCTCAACACACTTCCTCATTCTATGCATACCTATACATTCTACTATGTGTATAGGTACCCAGTGACATGTTATCTCGTCCACATAAATACAATGTAATATAGAGGTAGTTCTGGCTTATAGTACGTACTATAGTATTTGTGGAATTACAACGAACATAGTCTGTGTGTTCTCAATGGGACTCTTTGACATAGCAGAATGTCGACATCTAATAATTAATGTTAGCGCAGAGTACTGTCCGCGGTGGCAAGAGGTGTGCACAGTGATAACACCTAGAAGTTTTATAGTGTACTACTTTCTCAATAACTGATACCTACTATACATCATACCCTATGCTAGCCTACGCAACTCTACGCTGCGTTTATATGGTAACACACACGCTATAGGCCGCAATGGCTGCATCATGACTTCAAACGTCCGTTCAATTGTACATAGCCATTTCCTCTATGTCCTAAATTCCTTTGACGAAAAACAATTTCGAGCAGATCGGAGATCGGATTGTGACATCAAGCCATGATAGCACAAATTCATCATCAACACTTGTGTCAAAATGTTCGCACGTGTACTTTCAATGAATCGATCCGAATATTTATTATTGGCAGCTTATAAGCATACATATAACAGATTTCATATCGATAAAAGCATCGTAAATAAATAAAAACAAATAATTGTATCAAAGCAAAACAATACAATGTAATCATTTATAAATTTTAAATGAACGCATACGAATGAACGCCTACTAATTACTTTTATTTAATTTACTTTTATTTTATTAATCTTTACAAAATGAGTGTTATACAATAAATGTAACATTAGTTTCATTTACATTATATTTAAAATTATAAAACTGTGTTGTTTTACCATTGTTATGATTAACATCACCTGAATCATAGAATACTTTAGTCGCGTAGGTTGTGAGATCGTTCGTATCTTTAGGATTATACAGTTCTACAGATCTTTCTATGCCTTTAATTGTATCATTATTTTCTGTGTTATTATATTTATAACTATACAGCTCTATAGTTCTTTCTATATCTTTAAATGTACTATTTTTATTAGAAGTATTGTCAAACTTGATTGTATCATTATCTAACGTATCTGCAGGTATAACGCTAGTGTTGCTATCATTATTGTGATTATCTCTCAAGATGGCTGTAATGTTCTTCGTATAAATAGATATCCCGGGTGGTTTATTTATATCGTAGCAACAAACTAAGTCATGGGTATAGCAAACGCGCGAAATGTAAAGCATATCTTTACCAACACATTTTGCTCTCTTTATACATTGACCCTTCTTTGCGACACACGCTGGATCTGCAAAACATAATGAACACAATATTAGTAAAGGCAACCAACGAAAACAAAAATTACTTTATAAAATACATACGTATTTCTGCGGCGAAAAATAATTTCTTTCCATTTTCACTTAATTTGTAATAAACATGGTCTCTGTATGACAGTGGATACACCAAATTAGGAAAAAGAGTACTTATATGATTATACGGATTGGTTGTGGATGAAAGCGATATTTGTGAAACAACAGAAAAAACAAATAATCCTATGTTGTGCTGCAACATTTTTTTATGAAAACCATTTAAAAAGTAAACATTAAGTGCGATCCTTAATTAACTCATGTAACGATGACTATTAACCGTTTTACTAGCAAGTAATCAATTAATTATGTTCAATGGCTACAGCGGCTTATCTATACTTATAATAAAACTATAGAGAGGTCAATTCTGTACTTTGGATATATATTCAAAATTAATATTGGAGGATGAATGGTGATCGATACTGATGACAAAAATGCAATCAGTAAATTTTTTGTCTGTCTGTCTGTCTGTATGTGCACGCATGGGTCAAAAACTACTGAAGGCATTTTAACCAAACTTGGTACGATTGTAGTCCATACTCCTGGGCAGGTTATAGGCTATATAACATAACGCTAAGACACATAGGAGCTGAGCAGTGACGATAAATTTGAAGCAAGTCGGACGAAAATGCGCTTTCGAGCTCTTATCCTCGCATACGTTGATCATACACCAAAAGTATGTATTACAAAGATGATAGTCTTCAAAAGATCTACAAAAAAGTCCTTAATAGTATACATATATCTATCTTTTATAAATTAGCCACAATAACGTGTTTAACCGTTAGGCATTTCTTCAAAGTGTATTAAAATACATAAATATATTGTTTTTCACATAGATATATCTTTATCAAACTCCCATATTCAAAAAGTACACTTTAATATTTATATTATAAAAAAAAAATATAGGAATCGGTTTATAAACACACAAGATATAGATGAAATAAAACTTCCAAATCTCGCCGCGCCAGTATGGGTACGGCTATACGGTTGATTGTTGTTTAACGCGCGAAACGGCCATCCGCTGCATTTATAAAAAGGCGGGGGCGCTCACGCGCCGACTTCACTCACATTTTGTTTGTTTGGTTGAACGCGGTAATCTAAGGAACTACGGGTAAAAATTAGAAAAATATTTCAGTGTTGGATAGCCCATTTATAGAGGAAGGCTATAGGCTATATAACATCACGCTACGACCAATAGGAGCGGAGCATAAATGAAAAATATTGCAAAAACTAGGAAAATTCTCTTATGTGAAGCAGACGAAGTTGCGCGGGTCAGCTAGTTCTAAAATAAAATAAAAACATTGTGCAATTTATGGCTATATTTGGCATTCCTCACGAAAAAACTCACTACCATAAAAATAGTGGAATAGGTACTTATTGTGAACCACGAAATGTGTGCTTTTCACACCCCGAAAGTAGGTTCTTTTATACTAACGCCTGGTTTACGACTGGGCGTCGCTATACATAAAAGTTTTATGCCCACACTTTGGGACATTAGCTAAGCTTACACCTAAACTTTGCCTTATTTACCTCTATCGAATTCTAGGTCACGCCAACCTTCATATTTAATAGCCAACCTCAAGTAGTTTTACATAATTATAATTTTGATATACTTCTACCTATAATTTTGACAGGGAGTGCCGATACACTTCTGATTTCTCCGCGTCAGAGTTATACCCTACACACTTACAATAATAATACACATCACATATAACAATAACTATACACACCATACAATTGTAACATATAAAGTATTAAATAGTAATCGCCTAGCAAATTTTTCCTCTATATCTACTTACTACATCACTAAAAATAATATAGAACACTTATGCCCTTATAACTCTTATGTTAGCTTGCCGACATTATATACATTTTACTGCTCATTTATATATGTAACTCACAGACTTATATGTCAATTGCCTTGCAAATCATTAATAATAACCAACACTACGGTATTTTATACAAACAATAGACCTGCATCTGCTTTACTTATAAATAATGTCATTGGAGATCATTCATGTACCTATTGCTTGTTATCTACTTAGACTACATTCAACCCCTGTTTTTGGATATTTTTACATAACAAAATTCGATAACTTTCAAGAAATCCACACAGATTTAGATGAAATTTCAGTAGCTTTCTTATCGGTTTGCGAGATCAAATATCTCGCTTGCATGGGAGCTCATTAAAACTTATATGTCAAAATATTAGGAGCATCAATAAAAATTGGGATGGCTTTTTGACTTTTTTGGATGGAAGTGACGTATTGTTGGATAATTAACCACATATTTCAACAATACATGGCTACAGCTCTGTTACGACCAATAAACTGTTCTCACAGAATGAAGGCATAGTGGTATACTTCAGCAACCATCTTCAAATTTCTTACATAAAACCGTCTCTAAAAGATGCTAACTGTTTAAGTATTACGATTAATAAGGACACTGTGGTGATTACAATTTACCGCCCCCCTGCTAATCAAAATGTCTCCGTTTTTGTTAACTCCCTAAATGAACTTTTAAACTCTTACTCCACCTACAAAAATGTTATAATAACTGGAGATATCAACATTGACATTTTCAATACTAATAATGACCCCCGTTCCTTTGAATATCTCAAAATGGCCGCATATCATAGAATGCTTCCGGCTCACACACTGTGTACACGTCAGAATCGAACCTGCCTAGATCACCTACTATTAAAGACTAAATTAGCGGCTTTTTGTTGTATTTTCCCTTCCTTCTAACATTATTCTAATTACACTACAACTAAATCTACAAAGTTATTAACTTTGAAAATATTGAATCCGATATTATCAAAACGGACTTTACCCACAGGGGTAAAGTCCGTTTTAATAATTAGTCGCGTCGTTCACGTCAGGATAAGTATATACAGATATACTTATCCCGACGTCAACGACGCGACTAATTATTTTATTAATACATTAAACTCGTTAATTACTGCAACCTCAATCTTAAAAACTGTACCTAACTGTAAAAGGCTAAAAAAATAATGGATGACGCCAGGTTTGCTTAAATGCTTGCGAAATAGGGATAGATTACACCTAAAATTTAAAAATAATTCAAATAACTAAATTTTAAAGGTAACTTTTAAAAGATATAGAAACTTCTGTTCTAACTTACTTAAAACCATGAAATTAAAATATATTAAAAATCAAATAAATAATGCTCAAGGTAATACAAAACTTCTCTCCCCATTAGTCCCAAGACGATCAGGAAATGAAGTTAATGCCTTTTTTGCTGATATTGGACGATCGGTAGCCGAACAACTCACTGCTGTCTATCATCATCCACTCCCGGCAGATGTCCTTCCTTAACACCAACACACATTCGCCTTATTAGTGACAGATGAGTCTGAAGTTGAGATTCTTATAATGAATCTTAAAAGTGACTGCGCGGTGGGCAGCGACAATATCTTCGTAAAGTTCCTAAAAAAATTCTAATATTTCTTGGTCCCACCTATTACATACATATTATGTAATCTCGCCTTTAATACAGGAACATTTCCCGAAGCATTCAAACTCGCTGTTGTTCGCCCGTTCCACAAAGGAGGTGATAAGGATCGACCGAATAACTACAGACCTATCTCTGTTTTACCAACCCTCTCTAAAATATTAGATAGATTAATAAACATATCAAAATCTTTCAATATGATCTCAGTCCCAATTCTTAACATTAAATTGGAAAAGATAGGAATCATTGTCTCTCTTTAAAAGTTATCTCATAAATAGAAGGCTGTATGTTAGGATTGGAGATGTCTGTAGCTATGAGCTTCCTGTGACCAACGGAGTCCCACAGGGCAGTATTCTCGGCCCTACCTTATTCTTACTTTATATCAATGATCTTTGTCAGTTACAGCTCAACAATACCACTATTTTCACATACGTCGACGATACTGCCCTAATATCTTACGGCAACTCTTGGGAATGTGCATTTGGGAGTGCTCAATCCGGTCTCAACACCGTCAACAACTGGCTGGCCAAAAATCAACTCACACTTAATGTTAATAAAACGAATTATCTCACCTTCTCATTAACATCATCTGGTAAGCACTCTTCGTTATCTTATACTCTCACCGCTCACACATGTATTTCGCTCTCTCGGACTAATTGTAACTGCCCTTCCCTTTGCCGAAGCAACTGTGTAAAGTATTTGGGAGTACAATAGACGACACTTTCTCGTTTCATTCACACATAGATTCTCTTCCAGATTGCGTAAACTTATATTTGTGTTTAAAACTCTCGGTCATGTAGTTGATACGCAAATCCTTAGGACCACCTATCTTGCTCTTTGCCAATCTGTGATGCAATACTGCATCATCGCCTGGGGAGATGCAAATAAAACATATCTCTTAAAACTTGAGCGTGTACAAAGAGCGATACTAAAAGTTGGCTGGAGGCTACCTTACCGTTTCCTTACCATTGACCTTTATATAACTTGTAATGTCCTCTCTATTCGCACATTATTTGTCCTAAATGCTATTCTTACTACTCACTCACGGACCCCTTAATAATATGATCCTTCGAAATTAGATTCCGCACGTCGAAAACACACTGTTTACCTGTCAATCTTGGTCAGAACAAGTCTAGCGCAGCGATTTTTGTACTACCTTGGTAATTATTTATACAATAGGTAAACAGAATATTAAATGTGTATCCAATTACTAAACCTGAGTGTAAAAAAGCAGTTACAAACTGGTTAAATCATTTAGATTATGACTAAACTGAAAAGATTATTTGCACTTTAAAATAAGTAGGCACACGCCCACACGCACACACACAAACCCACGAACATACACACACACACACATACACACTTTGTCCCACAGGTTTCGAACCTACCACAAAATGGCTCTCACTAAGGTGTAACTCATTCTGTACTCATTATAAAGACAAACCAATGTACCTATATACCTCTTTGAGAGAAATAAACAATATTATTATTATTATAACATAAACGTTGTTATGTAAACTGATATAATTTATTTATTTATTGTTTATCGCTGATAATTGCCTTGGAATTATTACGTAGAGTTCATTAGTTCAGTTATTATTATGCATTATCTACACTAGAAACAAATAGCGTAATTTAATATCCGTGTTTTGTTTTATTAAATGAAACAATATACCCCATTAAATCTATACAAATAAATAAAATTTAAGTGTCTGTTTGTAATGTCAAAATAACAGCTTTTATCTAATGCATATGACAGTATATAAGGTACCTATACAAAACATCTATTTTTAAAATTTTTGTCTTTCTGTCTGTCTGTCTGTTTGTTCCGGCTAATCTCCGAAACGGCTGAACCGATTTTGACGGGACTTTCACTAGCAGATAGCTGATGTTATAAGGAGTAACTAAGGTTACTGTGATTTTAGAAAAAAGATAGGGTTCCGCGGAGACCAACACTTTTTAGTTAAAATCTACGCGGACGAAGTCGCAGGTAACAGCTAGTTACATAATAAAAGTTATAAATATACAAATTTGTGAATACAATTAGCGTGATATAATACCACGTGCCAGATATTAAACCGCTAAATTATCAATGCAGTGATTGGAACACTAATTGTTTTATGTTGTTGTTCATAATAATAATAATAATTGTCGGCCTCGGTGGCGTAGTGGTTAGTGTAACCGACTGCCACGCCTGAGGTCGCGGGTTCGATTCCCGCACAAGTCAAACGTTTGTGTGCATGAACATGGATGTTTGTCTTGGTCTGGGTGTTTCTATATATAATATGTATGTATTTACAAAAAAAAAGTATGTATGTATGTTTATCCATTGTCTAGTACCCATAGTACAAGCTCTGCTTAGTTTGGGCTAGATGGTGTTGTGTGTATGTGGTAGAATATTATTATTATTATAATGAGACCTATGTAATAAAGAAGATGATTTAGCCAGGCATTTAAAATGGTTCTAAATAGAATAAAAATTGACAATATTTTATTTCTTTCTTTTGATCTAAAATGAATAATTTATCAGTTATGTCCTTCACATTACTGAGGGACTTAGAAAATAATTTATACATTTGATTAAATTAGTTTTGAATCATATGTGCCTTCGAGAGCATTTTTAGCACAATATTATACCTAAGCACATATTAAGCATATGTTCTAAGAATGCGAATGCTAAGGTCTTATCGTGAATCACATTGTTATTTTTACTTTATTCAAAAACGTTTTCAATATAAATCATCACATTAGTAAAGCACATAAGACTGCAGTTATTAGTTTACTGTACAACATGTATGTGGTTTCAGAATGTCACTTTATCGGAGAAGCAATAACATTGCAGCCAATAACGCACTTCAACGATGACTCATTTACATACTTAAACCTATATGTTCAACAATGTATATCCATGTATGCTTTATTTTATAGCAACTGAAGATATTTATTTATTTATAGGTTTGTAGTATTCAATCTGTCTGTATTATATTTTTATACAATATAGCTGGCATACAAATATAAGGCCCGGCTTTTGATAACATAATACAGCCTATGGTTGCTTCTAATATATATTATGTAATCCTAACTCCCTAACTAATATTATTAATATGAGTGTGAGTTTGTATGTTTGTTACGCTTTAACGCCTTAACTATTTTAACGATCATCATAAGATTTCTCACACACGTTGTCAGGGGAACAGAAAAGGACATAGGGTATCTACCTAATATTGTCTTCTATTTACGCGAATGTTATTATTCATTGAAATTAAACTTCTATATACGGATTTTATCGCGTTGTTTATTTGACACGTTATTACATAATTTAGAAACTATTACACTACTATTACCTAATTTTAAACTTTACTAATTTTCAACCTAATTTAATTATTAAAACTATTTATATTTATGTTTTCACTTTCTCCGACGTTTTGGTTGCTTTTCAGCAGCCATGGTCACGGGGAGACTACGATGGTAGTTGTCCCAATGTTCCAGTATAGTTATTCTAAAGTACCCGAACATAATTTAATTATTGGTGTTTCTATTTACGCAGAATGAGTTCAAAGTATCATGAAGTCTAGCTATGGTTTGCTTCTTCTTGGGTTTGACTATTTGAATTACTGGATCCCAAGCTGGTGGTACATTCCAACCATCTCCTCTATTGAAATTAGAATGTTTTTTGATTTCAATAGCCTTACGTAGCATCCTTAGTAGGAATCGGTGTTCTTTAGCGAGCATCTGTGGTTTGTCAAATCTCATGTAGTGGTTGGTCCCCTGTTGCACATGTCTGCTGTGTGTGAACGTGTAATATTCTGTATGGTTTGTGCTAGTATGTAAGATTTTCATTAAGTATAAGTGATAAAACTGACACCAAGAAATCAATATTTTTGTACATGACTTAGCTATCAGAACGGGTGCAAGCCGGATGCCACAGCGGTAAGTATTGGAATTAAAATACAAGACAATCTACGAAGTAGTACAAGTAGTATCTAATTTGATATCAAGCCATCGATGTTACGCGTGATACATAGGTACGTCACAAGCAACCGTAGTCGTTCGCGAAATAACCAAGCCCACAGCTTTATAAAAAACCTCTTTTGTTTATAGACGAATAAGGTAGAAGGGTGAGGCTAAATTAGCGTCACTGTCGTCTAAACTTGTTTGTCGTTGAAGATCAGGTTACGGAACGCGTAATATTTGGTTCCGACTGTAGTCGGTCACCCGAACATAATTGTCTGTATAAAAGCAGAAAAATACGAACTGCTAATCTTTCAATAATAATAGAAATCTTATATGTTGTTCAACTGGTTTTACCACGGGTAAATAAAGTTACCCATGGTTCAACTGTTGTAACATATTTTTTTTGCTATTTATGATTAATGACCCGTAGTACAATCAACGGTGGCATCATGTCCAACTAATTCCTAAAATAAGGAAAACATAGGTACCTAAAAAAAGTAAGAAAAAATTGTGTAAAACAAATAAACGTGTCAACAACCAGTTGAACATCGCAGTTGTACCACGGGTGGGGAGCGAAATACATTCACCAAACAGTTTTGAATATAATGAGTACCGAACCTACTAATAAGATCCATTAGCAGCCGGAAATCACTCCGAAGAAAATCGAGTGATAATTATTGAAGATTATTTATAATACAACAATCTATTTATACATATTACGTAAGTACACAATATTTATATCAAAAGGTTATTAGATAATAATAACGATAATATGTAGAGCAACTTTTAATGTGTATCTGGAAATGACATTTCAATCGGTGGCACGAAGAGGAAATGAAATTCTCGTACCACTGGTGGCACGAGTTGGTAGTACGACGAGGAGGACGCCACCGCCGTTTCAACCGCATTGTCGCCGCCGTGAACTCCGTAGGCAGTCAGTATTAGCAATGCAGTTGCCTAAAATCAAACTAACGCAATTAGTACGCGATAAGAATGTAACGCAATTAACTGATTTTGTATTATCGCGATGTCAAGGCCGTCCGATAAACAATATCAAATCGACACATTTACCAAAGAATTCCGTACATTTTTATATAAAATCCTTTAACCTCTCAACCAACGCTAGGACGCCGGCATCCGAGCTTAACCAGACTATTTAAAACGCAAATGTTGTTATGATAGTCTTCTTTTGTTTGAATAGCTTTTTTGTATTTTTGATAACTGGTTTGGTTGAGAGGTTAAAATAAATAACAAATAAAAAACATTTAACAAAAAAATTTGTTCTTATATTTTAAAGGTTGTTCCATTGACATAATAATTTACAGATATCATCTTAATAACAAAGTTAAGATATGGTGGAAGAATAAGATTGTGTGTGATAAAAATATTTTTGTGATTATATATTTTCGTAATAAAAAAACAATCAACTAATGACTGACTACCATGTAAAAATACCTTGTTTTTAGTCTTTACATTACACAATTGACGCGTGACGTTAATATGATTAACAAAATCGGCTATTCGGCCTTTGAAATAGTGTGTTCAAGTACGAGTGGCCCGGCCGACACAAGATGAGACCATTTCTGGTTCTGGAGATGCCGTCTGTGCATCCCTACGTATATGGATGTACCTACTGATAAATAATGGGGACGGCAGACCTTAAGTTATCTTGTTTTATTATATTTATATGTATTTAAATCCATTCTTTCGCATATAGATATGTTAAATCAAATAGTAAACACACTATCAGAATCCTAACTAAAATTATAAATGCGAATGGGAGTTTGTTTGTTTGGTACACTCTTACGCCTTAACTGCTCGACCGATCATCATGAAATTTTGCATACACGATATGAGGTGTACAGAAAGGAACATAGAATACCTTTCATCCAGATAAAAGTATTGTCAACTGAAGCTAGTCTATAATAAATTCAAATATATATATTGAGGAAATCGGCAACTAACAGTTTGTTTGCGTAGCAACGGTTCGCGTTGATTTATTCATCATCGTAAGCAATAACGATACAATCTAATGATAAGACATTAATTACTGTAGAACCTCTAACCACTCCTCTAATCGCAGCTGTCATGAACGTCTATTCCAATATCCAGCCACTTGTATTAGCTACCTGTATTAAAAATAAGAACATTAGCTTCTAAATTGTAGAGATCACATTTCAACCTTGTCTTACCTCAATACGCTTTGAAATAATAAGACTTAGAATTGTATACTTAATAAAATAAACGTAACGATGAGTTGATTTTGAGAGGCACCGTCCATTATAATAGAATTAGAACATTTAAACCAATATCATGCCATCAGAAATTCAATTATTGTGTAGGCAGCTAACTGTAGCAATGTTGGTAGATACAGCATAGTTACTCATGGAAATACTTTTGCTTGGAATATGTATTCAATTTCTAGCAAATTTACATATCTATTTACATATCTCAAATGTAACGGTTTAATTTAATTATTTAAGGATCGTTTATCAGACAAATCAAATATGTCCGGCATAAATAAATATAGTAATGTGTGTGTATTCAAATAATCGCCATGCTGACACCATCTAGCGGCACTAGACGAAGTCAGTAGCGTACCTGTGGACCGAAACTACTTTATTTTGCCGCTGCCCCCCAAGCAGCAAATACGTCTTCAAATTTTCTATAATGAATGAATGTAATTATTATTTCAGAGATCATAATATATGTACATGAGGTACAATTTTAAATTTAAGCATAACGGTATGGTATATGCCTATAGACACGTATGACAGTATTTACAAACTCTTCCAAACTTATATTGCTTAAAATCCCATAGAAGATGACTGTGGCATCAAATCTACAATCGTGCATATATGTACTTTCTTTTTGTCGTGTCAATTTTAATCAACGGCCTGCCGGATTTTCGCACTTCTACGCTGTATTATATGCAGTTGATTGTCAAATGATCTTTGGAAGAATTATTTATTTATTAAATTATAATGTTTTTGCGACTTACTGCGCTATCCCAGTACCAACCGACAGTAGTATAGTACCAAGCGACAGTGACCTTCCTCAACATAAACTCTATTGCACAATGAGTGCTGTAGCAACCGGTCACTTACCAACCAAAGCAACTAATGCGGCCTATTCGACAACAAGTCTCTCACTAACAACAAGAGTATAAGTAATATGATTTTAAGTTTATGTTAGCAGTATTATTCCCCATTCTGTAAGGCTAATTAAAAATAAATTGTTAACAGGCATTTAAACGTTTGTCAACTGTTGTGACTGGCTGCCTGAATTAGCAACAACCAATCAAATCATTTGATATAGACACGTCATTGGTCTGGGTGTTTCTATGTATAATATGTATGTATTTACAAAAAAAAAGTATATATGTAATTATGTTTATCCGTTGTCTAGTACCCATAGTACAAGCTCTGCTTAGTTTGGGCTAGATGGTGTTGTGTGTATGTGATAGAATATTATTATTATTTGTTTCTCTTTCACGGGTATATTCCTAATACGTTAGGAAAATACCCGGCCCTTTGGAAGGCTTACACGGAGACATGGGTCCAACGTGAAGAGACCCTTCGAGAGTTTTAATCAAAGGTGGGATGGAACACCTACAGCGGCACTAGCCGCAGCAGGCGTAGGACTATTGCTACGTATGGATTCTAATATATGGGCTATGGGTATGGGTGTTTGATGGACTGGTATATTGGTAACTATGGATGATAAAACGGCGTCTGCCCTGAATACTCTAATAGCATCAATCGAATGGACAGACGGTGACTCGCCAACTCACTAGATGGGCCCCCTAAATAGCCACTATAGGCATACAAGCCAGCAGCAGAGGGCAACACCGTTATTATTATTTTTATTATTGATTAGCATTTTACAAAGTGGGTGTTAGTCGTGTAAAGGCTACCATAAATTTATATCTGATAACCGGTGAGAAGGATAGAGATTACGGTGTTCCCACAAAGAATGTCTATACTGAAACCATGATAAACACGGTCTTGGATACTAGCATCCTATTTAGAATATATAAAGAACATGCCCAGAAATTTACCAATTAAAACATTGATTCGTCAAACCCATCACAACACAAGGATTACTCCTAAATACTTGTAAGTAGAAGTAATACTCGAAATCTTAAACAAATAAATCTGCATGCTCCTCAAAATTAATTTAGCAATAAAAAACTATTAAAATACCATATTATAGAAACAGTAATATTCATCCTATCTTCTCATCTTAAAATAATACGCAATGTAAACATATTCATGACATCACAAAACAAACAAAAGATTACGCGCATCATTGAGTCATCAAAGTTCATTGTCATGCAATTTATTAAAGTTTAGCAAATATAAGATATCGGAAATTACTATTATTCTTAGCCCATGGGTGTAAGAAGCCGGTTATAGATTTTTTCCTTTTCCGGAGACTCCTAGCGAGATAAAATATAAATAAAGTGATAACGTAATTAATGAAGTCAGTGCGGGCCTAAACACACCGCGGTTCATATGTGTGTTTGGTGATACCGCGGCCATTCAACATGTGGTACTCATTGTTCATATTTACTGTAGTGTGTATATTCACTTACATATTCAAGCAGTTACACGATAGAGGACCAAATAAAGTAAAATTCCATTTTAATTACTTTATATTTTATTTTTGTGGTACGTTGATATCAGCTGTTATTTGGCCCTTTTTTCTACTTAATCCGAAAAATGTGAGAAATGCCAAGTAAGTACCTACAAATGATACTATGCTTATCAACTTTTATACAACATAATCTCTAATACAAATATTTTTTTAATTTAATTTAATTGGGATCTCAAAATTTACTTAACAATAAAGCTTTTCGTACGTCTCGGTCGAGGCGCAAATATTTTTCAGTCTCAAATTTATAAAGATGTTCTTTATTAAATCTACAAATCAAAAAACACAACATGCTTTTTATTGAACACTTTCTATTTCATTCACTACGAATTTGATTTTTTATGATATAATACAGTAATTAAAATTACGAAAGGCGTTCCCTTAAAGCGGTTATTATACATCATTAATAGATGCAAATGAACATAGTTACATAAAAAAATAAGCATGAAAAATAAATTAAATGTAAAACTAATTAAAAAGTAATTTTAATTAAAAATTCATAACTAAGTAAAAAGCGACGTTGCCGTTTTGCATTGGTACTTTTGTGCGTATGCAAAGAGTGTTTCTTTTTCGTGTCTGTTTATAATTTTCTATTGAATATTTTTGAAGTTATTAAAATAAAATATTTTTTGTTTTTTATGGGAACATTTTTTTTAGGATCTACGCACGCCATAATATTGCCAGTTTAAGGGAACGCCTTTCGTTAGTTAACGTACTGTATAATATTTACAATCACTAAACTAGAAAGAAACTCAAGTAGGTAGGTAAAATTAAAATACTTTAGGCGGGCAGCCCTAACGCGTGTCTACGAACCGCGCTGTTGTAGGTAATTATTTCAAGGACAGGGCCGAGTTACAATACTGTATAGATATCGTTACTGTGACGAATAGGTTATGTCGGACTCACCGGGGAAAAGATGGTGAGCGACTTCCCAGTAATACCGACTAAACCCACCACGGTGTTCCTCGATAATTATAACCGCACCGGCGCGGCGCCGGAGGCGTGGCGTGCAAAACACTTCACATGGCGCGACCACCTTATGTCCCTTCCTGAACCCTTGACAACGTGTATACATGCAAAATTACATAATATATGGTCGAGTAATTAAGACGTGATAGCGTAACAAACAAACTCACATTCGCATTTATAATATTAGTTAGGATTATATACCTAGTAATTAAGTGCATTATTTTTTATGTACATACATACATACATAGATTCACGCCTGTTTTCCAGAGAGGTAGGCAGAGACTACGGATTTCCATTTGCTACGATCCTGACACACTTCTCTGGCTTCATTCACTTTCATAACATTCCTCATACACGCTCGCCGGTTTAAGGTGCTCTTAACCTGGCCTTTAGTCAGAACGTCTTCGATCTGATCAAGAAACGTTCGCCTAGATCTTCCCCTTGTGAGTGTTCCATTCACACTAGCCTTATAAACTTTCTTAGTCCGTCTTTTTTATTTTTTTATATGTACTTTGATATAGGCACCTTATGAACTGCAACTATAAAGTTCATATAAATTATACCTAATAATACAGAGAAGTGGTTTAATATGTATAATTAGGTACATAGACAATATAGGCGGAAATAATGACTTAATAAGTCCAAGATTAAAATGATCTCTCAAGTAATCATCTCAAAACGCAGTAATGGCGCCACGATGTGCAAACACAATAAAGGACGGCTGCCCTTAAAACATTTGGCGATACTTAAACAGAAAGCCTAACTAAAATATAGCCAAATAAAAGTCTATCATTGAAGTACGAAATAGAGGCGAAGTTACTTCCGAACACACAAATTAACTTTTCTAAAGAACTCGAGTTCGATAAATAAACCAAAGTTAAATGTGTCCCCACAATCGGGCTAGTTCGCAAAAGTTTTGGAGTAAAGACCACTTAGGGCAAGTGTGGGTTGGACTCTCGTCCCTCATCAGGCCAAACCAATCAATCCCCTAAGTTATAACGTCGAAAATTCGGAAATCAAATATCAGATGTAGTACATTTACTTAAAGCTGTTATCACTAAATTAACACGAACAACATCAATGCGACTATATTATTTAAATTTAGGTGTCTATGGTATAGTATCTAAGGAATTCGTTGATGTTTTGCAAAATTTTGAATTGTGCTATCATTCAAACAATTAAAAAACAGTTTATTTTAATGACAATTGATGACTATCGAAATATATTAAGTTAATCAATTACTAAAACCTACTAAACTAGTGTTAGAAAATTATTTAACTATCCGCTGCCTATTTGTACCGAAAGTAACGAAATTATAATAATTTCCTACTTAATTGTAGTTTTTATGATTAGCATGTGATAACAACTGCCTAGTTTAGAAGCTTATCATTATTAGGAAATATCAACAATAGAGTGAGTCAGCACTCTATTGTACTACTGACCAGAGAGAATTTGGCACAGGGTCTCTGGGCATAGACGAAAAATAGATTATCAGTAGGTTCTGGCCTATTTTTAAACGGTAAACCCGATTAAGCTGAACTAGCGTTGGTGATGTCAAATTATTATATGTTGACATTTTACTGCATCGTTTGCATTTTTGCTTCAGCCGATAGCGACTCCCAAGTTAGGCAAACAGTTTTTGGGTTTTTCTGTTAGGCAATTTATAGCAACAGCACAGTCGTCATTTAACAAAATGACAATAGTATCTACTTGCTATACAGGCAGATGAGTCTTTTCTACGTAAAAATCAATTTCGAAATAAAATGTTACATACCTCTTTTTCCCTTACGACGGCAATGTAAGGCTCGCTAATAATTACGTAAAAAGAGAGAATTAAATATTAAAATTAGATTAAAGCAGATGTTGGCAAAATATGGATGTTATGGAAAAGAATAGGTCGAGACTCTACCTGCTCCCTCGAGCATAATCAAACGTGAGTCATACACTCACGTTTGATACACAATATAAAATAATATTTAATATACCTTGATCAACGTAAGTTCTCATTAAATCGAATATATCACTACATATTATAAAACAAAGTCCGCCGCCGCGTCTGTCTGTCTGTCTGTCTGTTCGCGATAAACTCAACAACTACTGCACCAATTTACATGCTGTTTACACCAATGGATAGAGTGGTTCTCGAGGAAGATTTTAGTATATAATTTGTTAAGTTTTTGTATAGATTGGCTAAAATATAACGATATTTGTTGGAGATGTCGGAAAAAATTAGCCGTGTGGGAGCTTTCAACGAAAACGCTGCCTAAACCCTTTGAGATATAACAAAATAATGTACGGTGAAATTGTGTATCTTATATAGGTCTACAGAAAAGGCCGTGATGGCATATGTCTATCTCTTAAGGATAACATACTATATCCACTTTAATACTTTAAAAAATGGGCAATTATAAAGCGGTAATTGAAAAGCTATTTACACAAATACGGTATTAATCCTTATCATTTTAAATACATTAGTTGGCTTAAGCATTTCATGAAGATTATTTTTCCCCTTTACACCATGCAAATTAAATGAATACCTTAGAAGATATAGCAAAATCAAAATAATGCGCAACGAAATTAATTTCGAGTAATGAAGGTAAAATGTTTCTTTTAGATGCCCCTGGAGGCACAGGTAAAACATATTTAATAAATTTATTATTAGCAAAAGAACGATCCGACAGAAAAATTGCCCTAGCTGTGGCATCATCCGGCATAGCAGCCACACTTTTGGAAGCTGGGCGAACCGCCCATTCCACATTCAAACTGCCATTAAAAATATGTAGTGATGACGTCACTAGCATTTGCAATATTTCTAAACAGAGTAATGCCGGAAAATTAATGAGAGATTGCAGTTTGATTATTTGGGATGAGTATTTTATGTCTCATAAAGCTTCAGTTGAGGCATTAGATAGGACAATGCGAGATCTGAGCAACAGTAACTGCCCAATGGGTGGTTGTACTGTTTTATTCTCTGAAGATTTCCGTTAAATTTTGCCAGTTATAACTAGGGGAACGAGAGCAGATAAAGTCAATGCATCGCTCAAAAGATCGCATCTTTGGCCACATATAACGAAATGTAAACTTAAAACCAATGTGAGGATTTTATCGTCTCGCGAAGATAATAGGCAATTTTCTAACGACTTGCTCCAAATAGGAAATGGTGAATTTCAAACAGGAAACGTCTGTATGAAATGTGAAATTATTGAAAAAGTTCATCCCGATATTAGTAACATATCCACTAAGACACTAAATTGGTTTCAAGAAAGAGCTATACTATCACCCACTAATGAGCAAGTGGAAAAAATAAATGAATTTATTATTTCCAAGTTCGAAGCATCATCCCAAACCTACTACTCAGTTGACACAGTTGTGGATAGAGAAGAGGCAGTACATTATCCAAAAGAATTTTTTATTCTTTGACTCCTCCTGGAATCCTGCCACACAAATTAATGTTAAAAGTAGGTGCCCCTATTATATTACTAAGAAATTTGAGTCCACCGAAACTGTGCAACGGTACAAGAGTCAAAGTAGTCAATTTAAAAATTATTTTGATCGAATGTATCATATTAACTGGCAACGCAACTGGTGAAACTGTTTTTATACCAAGAATTCCCATGATACCCTCAGAATTGCCTTTCCAATTTAAACGTCTACAATTTCCCGTAAAAATAGCGTTTGGAATGACAATTAATAAAGCGCAGGGTCAAACATTAAAAGTTGCGGGAGTAGACTTAAGCACACAGTGCTTTTCGCACGGGAAATTATGTTTGCCCTATCACGTGTTACTTCTAAACAAAATTTGTTCGTTTTTACACGTGATCAGGTTATTAATGTCGTATACAAAGAAATACTATAGTCTTTTTTAATTTTTAAAATAATATACTTAGAAACTAATCTAAACGTTTTCTGTTTTGTTTGCCTCATAAATAATTGCCACTCAAAAAATAATCTAAATTAATATTATGTATAACGAGGAAAGATGATTGACTTTTTGTTTGTAACGATTTAACTCAAAAACTACTCAACCAATTTTACCGTAAGCTATATCATTTCCTCAGAGTAACATAGGCTATTTTAAATTTTCTGTAACGAACCCGTGCGAAGCCGGGGCAGGTTGCTAGTGTATATATATACATATTATTTTATACATATGTATATCGGGTTATACGCATAAATTAAATTAAGAAAAACTCAACTTTAATCAGTGATACTTTCCATGATCTTTATGTGCTGCGCACTTATTATGGGTAACCTAATAGAAAAAAGGCTGCACACAGCTTATCTATTTATACTAAAATTATCATAAAGAGAAAAGATTTGTATTATTGTTTGCAACGTAATAAAAACTAAAACTACAGAACGGATATTAAAAAATCTTTGTCCACTACAAAGCTACTTTATTCAGAAATAACATAGGCTATATAATATCACGCCCCAAATGACGAGAGCGGAGCAGTAATCATAAAAGTGGGTGGAACTGCGGGTGACAGCTGGGAAATAAATAACACAAAGAACTCAATTATATAACATAGATGTGCTGGCGGTTGCACCCGCGTTTGTAGTTACTGCGCCGCTACCGTGGGTCATAGCGTGATGTTATATAGCCTATAGCTTTCCTCGATAAATAGGCTATCCAACACTAAAATATTTTTTTCAAATCGAACCAGTAGTTCTTGAGATTAGGTAAGTTCAGTAAACTCACTAACCACTAAACTTTGACATTATTTTATTAATTTATGGCCCATTAAGTAATTTATGACTGATTTATCCATCGACTGTGCATTTCATACTCGCCAGCGTAATGCATAAATATATTTTCCTGTTTGTACATATTATACAGCACGTAACAGGAAGGTAGGATCATATTTAAGGATCGTGACATCCCAATGATTAATAGACGTGTCATCCGAAAAAGTTATTCTTTTTTGGAAATTGTTTTCTCTTCGAAATATACAAACATAGAGCTGTAAATTCTCATTTTTTATGCTATTAAGGTGGCAAACAAACGGTTACCGTAGCAAAATCGCTTGCAATACGGTATTAAGGCTGGGATGAAAGGAGTGGAAAAGGAAAGGTAGGTGAGTAAGACTTACGGTAGCTCCGTAAGTCTTACTCACCAAGCAAAACGCAGTAACACGGCTGCCTCTACCTCCATAAAGCAATGAGGAAAATATTTACCAGGGCAACCTCTTTTACACAGTCTCAATAATTTATTGAGAGTGAGACTATTACTTGCATGTCTTATTAAAAATTACTATCTGTCATAATTAAACGAACCTTTTCTAACATATCAGGGATTCTTGCGGGACTCCTGCAGAAATATTTATAATGTCGTCTTCAATTAAATTTTATTTCAAAGACTTTAAAAAAATTCTATCTGCATATATTTACATAAAATTTTGCAAGGTTTTCCTTATTCAAAGATCATCTACACTTACTTTTAAATACCACGCCAACGGCAGCGTTAGAGGTCCTGCTGGATCTAATGCCGCTACACATTGTTGTCGAGTCAGAGGCGATAAAGGCGCTACATAGGCTATCTGTGCATGGGCTGTGGAGCGTCAATATGCCGGTAACTCGACACACAAAATTGGAGATCTCAAAGGATCTCAAAAGGATTATGAGCATGGGATGCGACAAAATGCAACCATTGCACATATTCAAAAAGAATTTTAAAATAAAGGTCCCCACGAGGGACGAATGGAGACAAGGTTTACAATCCCCTGACAAGGGTTGTCTCAACTGGTTCACTGATGGTTCCAAAATGGAAACAGGATCGGGCGCTGGAATCTATGCCAACGACTGTAAGGTGAGCCAAAGTATGGGCAAATATGCAACGGTCTTCCAAGCGGAAACCTATGCTATAATTGCCTGTGCTCAGGAGAATATCAACAGTGGTGTCACTGACAGGACTATGTATATTCTCAGTGACAGTCAAGCTGCTCTCAAGGCTCTGGGCTCGTGTAGGGTGGACTCCAGACTGGTCCTGAACTGTGTTAAGCTCCTTAACAAACTAGGCAGGAAGAACACAGTCAGACTGGTGTGGGTTCCGGAGCATGCAGGAGTGCAGGGCAATGAGGAAGCTGATGAATTAGCCAGAAAGGGCTCGGAGCAACTGTTTGTGGGCCCCGAGCGGGACTCTCTGAGAGCACCGTAAAGGCAGCTTTGAATGCACACGGCAACGAAAAACACAGGCTAGAGTGGATGGCCCTTATGGGTCTGGAACACTCCAAGAAATTCATTGCAAACGGAGCCACAGGCTTCACCCGGAGGTTCTGCGGGTATAGCAAGAGCCAAATGCGCCTGCTCACAGGAGCGTTTACTGGCCATTTTGGCACCAAAGACTTCCTGTGCAGATTGACACACGACTCGATCTGCAGAGCCTGTGGTGAACAGGACGAGTCCATATCGCACCTACTGTGTGAATGCGACGCGTTGGCTGGACTTAGGATGGGTCTGATGGGATTGGCATATCCAAACCCTGAAGACTTTAGGCTTCTCCCTCTGAATTGTACACTGCAGCTAATGCAGTACATTCATAAGGAGATAGCTAAGGGATGAATCTTGGGGCTGACAGAAAGATCCCACTGGGTCGAAGTGTCGCCGGTCAGTACAGACTGGCCCCCACACACAAGATAAGATAAGATACTTTTAAATACTTAGGAACATAACCGAAATTGCTAGTCACGTATTTGGTTTGTAGTGGACAAAGATTTTTTAATATAATTATGTAGATTGTAGATATTCTAGAGATTATGTCATTTTTTGTCAATAACCTTGTCCTTGTTAGTACTGTCAAAGCCCTTGAGCCCATAGCTAAAGCATTATTCATAATATCCGCAATATGGAAATAGTTGCCACAGCATACATTAAGCACTAATTTGATGGGTCAATATGGAAATTAAAAAAAACATTGTGTTGCACTTTGTTGATCTTCTTTTTAACGGCAAAGCCATTAGCAAATTAAAAACACATACACGATATTTTCTATTCGTGGTTGTACGATAACTGGGAAAAGCTTCTTTAATTAGCCATAATAATATTTGTACAAATACGTGGTACGTAATAGAATTAATACACAGAAATTCTAGTTAGTTTTTACTTACTTGGGAAGAATTCTACACATATACACATTCACCTATGGTGCAATTTTTCTATAAATGAATTTCTTTACCATTATTAAAAACAAGATGGTTTTTATCTCAATTGTGTCAGTGTACCTTTAATTAAACATTCTTCACTACCCAATAGGTGCCATAAAGCTTTTGACTGAGCTTTAGGCGAACATAAGATTATTAGTCTACTAAAATATTATAAGTAACATTGTTCGTCTTTTTAAATTTCTTTCACCATATAACGAGCGGCCCAAATACGATACAAATTGTCTACCTGGACATTTCAGCTGATTTGCAAAAGCGAATTGGTTTTTGATGACAGATATTATAAATAACTTCCTTGCGACTCGTAATTATAGATAGAGATGAATCGTCATGTCGACGGCGCTACCCACGTAATAATATTCCCTCGGTGTCTTGGATAAATTGAAGCATTTGACACCGTAAACGGCTCGGTGACAGCCTCTTATCATACCCGTCTCAATGTCATATCCGCGTCTAGGGGGACACCAAGAAAACGATGTCAACGGTTAAAAGAAGCATAGTACACAAGATTGAGGCGTATTCCGTCGGCCAAATGATCAGTCCATCAAAATGAAGACCTCTACTATAACTTTACATATAAAGTTTAAAGTCATGATATTTAAATAACATTAAGATATACCGGGTCAATATGAACATTCTGAAAACCTTTTAACCGTGACTTATTACATTGAATTTGGTTGCTCTAATCGCATTCTAAGACCTAGGACAACACCCGAACGCAAAAGCATGCAGCGGCTTATCCAAAAAATACACCGCGGGGGAAGAGACGTCGTGCGGAAGCCGTGGTGAGGGAAATAGTATTGAGTATTACAAAAAGTGGTAAAACAAAAGTTATATCATTAACCCAGTATATAAAATTCGTTTAATTATAATTTCGACGTGTGACGTGACGTGATAACTAATTGTGTTCATAAGCAAAAATTGTGCATTACATTACACAGTTTGTGAATTATATATTTCATATTGACATGTGTAATTCTTTATTTATATACATTGCTAAAAATACATAAATTAATTATTTATGTATTTTTAGCAATGACTGTTATACATGTCTGTTTGTAATAGATTAACTTGTCAGCTTAACGATATTGAGACAATGATAAAAAAAATTGTCTTAGCACCGGAGTCAAACCCCATATAAGAAAAAAGTACTATAAACCTATAAACATTGTATCTATCATGTTCTGTACATAAAACTCACAAAATGTAAAGCACTCTTTTAACTTACGCCATATGCACGATAGCTTATAAACATCTAAGCTCAGAAGCCTCGTTTGTCAATACATTTTTAATAAACAAAACGATTATAACGTAATAATAGTTCATAAGCTTGATATGAAAATTTTGTGTTAAAGTGAACTTTTTCTTCATTTACGTTTTCCAGTCCGTTAGCATCCGCGTCAGAACATTCCCGCACAAAATAGTCTGAGGGAAACATCGCTACCTTCCTTATTAAACAAACAATTCATGGCTAGATTCCTGATCTTTATCTCTAATATTTATTAAATTCTCGTACTTAATACTAAGGTTTATCTGAAATTAGCGTTTACATTCGAAACGTATCTACAATTTTATAGTTAATTGGTGACTAAAAATCTATATTCCTTAATTTAAGAGAGAGAAAATTACCTAATCTTTCAATGTAATAAAAACAATTACATCATAATTCTTATATGTATTTATATATGTACAAGGCGATTGAACTTAATACAAATTTACTACCAGCCAGCCTTTGAGTAGAAGAGGCAAAATAAAACTTATAGAAGCGAACAGAATTCATTAAAAGAGCAATTACAAGAAAACAGAAGAATAGAGACATAAAAAATCGTACGAGAGAACAAACCATTAAATAATTAACTTGTCTTCTGTTTACGCGAATGTTATTTATTGAAATTAAACTACACGAAATTAAATTATACGAATTTTATTGCGTTGTTTATTTGAAACTTTATCACAAAATTTTGGAAACTGTTACACTACTATTACTATTAAACTTTACTAATTTTTAAAGTGTAAACATAAATATAAATAGTATAATAGTATAAATAGTTTTAATAGTTTCAATAATTTAATTAGCTTAAAAATTAGTAAAGTTTAATAGTAATAGTAGTGTAACAGTTTCTAAATTTTGTAGTAAAAGTGCCAAATAAGCAACGCGATAAAATCCGTATATAGTAGTTTAATTTCAATAAATAATAAACTACTAACTTTATCATCATAATTAAGTTGTAAGTTTACTTTATAATATGTAATACGTAATTGTAAAACCAAGGATAATTTACTAAAATAAAAATCATAAATGACTATACCTACTTCATAATTATGTTATGCTGGCACAATCTTTTAACTAACTTTTTGCCTATCTTGCTTTAACAATATGAAGGAGAATGTCCATAAGTGAACCTAGATTCGATATGTAAGGGAGTCCCCAAACTTATCGACGTGGAATCGGCTTCAGCCGGTCAGAAAAACCTTTATGTCAACGTAATAAGGGTGTCGCTTATGCCATTCGCATCGGCTCGGCGCAGACGGCCGACGGCGAAACGGGTGGTTTGCTGCTTATCTGATCGCATCCGTATGGCGGTGAAAGTAGCCGAACGCCCACGTCCGCGTCGACGCGTTTTTTCCGAAAGCACTCGAATGCATGAGTTCATTCCCGTCGGCGGTCGGATGGCGTCGCAGACTGCCGATCGGCGTCGGAGACGATCGAACTTCATTGCTTCTAAAAACTCAAATTTAACAAATTTGAGTTTTTAGAAGCAATGCCGTTCGACCGGTACGGACATTTCTACTTTTCATTCTTCAGAATAAAAAGTAAAAATGTCCGTACAACTCGAGCGTCTCTCATAATCTGCGATGAAAACGTTTGTGGATGTGCTGAATACCAGCCACTCATGACCTTTGTACGGATGAGTAGACTACCGAACGGAAGTGAACAGCCGTTGCAAACGCCGTTCGGAGGAGTCTACGGTCGTTCGTAGGAGGTGACGGCCGTTCGGAGAAGACGACGACCATTCGGAGGAGTCTATAATCGAACGCAAGTGAACAGCCGTCGCAACAGCCGTTCGGAGAAGTCGGCTGCCGCTTGCTTGTGATCAGCCATCGCAACAGCCGATTGACGTCAAGCCGAGTAATGTGGTGAAACGCACTCGGCTTAAGCCGATTCCACGTCGATAAGTATAGGGCCTCCCTAACATGTAAATTTCAGATATCTAGGAGATGTCACAGATTATATAATACTATACTAGTAGCTGTAGCTTTGCCTACATGGTGTATTGTCGAAAATCATACCTAAGTATTATATATATAATAATAAAATAACGTATATTATGTCATTTTTCAACGCTGCATGATGATAAAGATGCAAATATTGTTCCTAAGTATAATCCTAAAATAATGTACAAATTTAATATCATGCAGTTGGCGTAGCACTGTCTCAGAAGCTAGCTACTAACAAAAATCTTGTCAATAAATTAATGTGAAAATGTGATTTCAGATTGGGATGCCGCCTTTTAAAGCATGTAACAAAACTATACGATTTAAAATGGCAGCTGCGCGATGGAAATATCTTAGAAGAAGACCGAGGTGCTGTCATTATTTCGAATCATCAGAACTCCCTTGATATTTTAGGTAAAATGGTCAAATACTACTTTTTAAGTACTTACGCTTCTTATATTTGTCACCAATAAAAATTTACTCTGCATAACTGGTCTCACATCTCGTTTTAGATTGTGAAAGGTTCAATATCATTTTTAAGAATAGCTTATAGGTCTTATATGACAGATTTATTACTAATCCACCTGAAGCACATTAATTCTAATTTTGACATGACTTTACAAAGTCAAACGGAGCAAAAAAGCCTTTAAAAATAACTTCAAAAGAATTAATCATACCTCAAACAAATTCAATCGCGGTAATTTATTTTCCATATGAACGCGAACACAAAGGCTTGTAAGTTCATTCGCACTCAGCGTTATTGATAACTGTCTCTTCCATTATCTCCTGCGCGGTGTACGTTCATTGTCAATATTCAAATGTGGTTTCATTAACGTGTGATTTTTTACAGGAATGTTCAATATTTGGGAAGTTATAGACAAATTGGCAGCGATTGCTAAAAAAGAAATATTTTACGTATGGCCGTTCGGGTTCTCCGCTTACCTGGCCGGAGTCGTATTCATCGACAGAAATAATGCGAAAGGAGCTTACAAACAACTCCAGATCACCTCAGAGGTCATGGTAAAAAATAAGGTTGGTCAATTTTATTTATGCAAGCTTTTTCTGCGGTTGCGATTCCTGGAGTCGGGTATCGGATAATAAATTTTATTATCCAGTCCCGTTTACGCATAACGATGTAGCGTATAGCCAGACCGATCGCTAAAGAAAAACAGCACTGGAACTGCTCATTAAACCGACATGTTTTTATGTGATGCAGCAACAATAAATAGAGTAGACCATTTTATTAGTACGCGTAGTTACAACGTTGTTCAATGTTGATATTATAAATGTTAAATAAATGACTTGCAATTTGCAAATACAGCGCTTAATTTGGGATTAATGCTTTCGTAATTTGTCCTCTTTGTTACTTTAAGCAACAATTACAGTGACGAGACAATTAATGAGAATATAACAATTTCTAAGGTAGGTATATAAATGTATATAAACTAATGTAATTAGTGTTGTCGTTGCTCTATTATAAAATATGTCTTGTTTATCTATTATAAAATATGTCGAATCCCATTTGTCAATCCAATTAGGTACGGGCCATATGTTGTCTACATTAACTATGAGTTATCTAAAAGATAATAGGGATAATCGATCAGATAATTCATAGCAAATACTGATAAGGCTATTAGCGCCATTCCTTAATTATGCAACTATTACTACCACGTCATTAGATTTTAATTGATATACGATATAAGGATTAATCTAACATACAATAATACGAGCCGTTGACCAATGATAATTAATTCATGTATGAACATAATATATCTATACTAATATTATAAAGCTGAAGAGTTTGTTTGTTTGAACTCGCTAATCTCAGGAACTATTGGTTCGAATGGAAAATAATTTTTTTGTTGGATAGCTTATTTATCGAGGAAGGTTATAGGCTATATAACATCACGCTACGACCCACGGGGGCGGCGCAGTAATCATAAACGCGGGTAAACCGCGGGCACATCTGGTTATTAATAATTATAACGAATGATGTACCAACTACAAAAAAGTCAAGTCATTTAAAACATCTTGCAAAGTTTTTAATAATGCTTTCACACTTTTTTAGTATTTTTCTTGTATCATGCCTCGGACATCCTATTATGTCTCCGTGGCGCAGCGGTAGTGAATGCGACTGCTGTGCATGAGGTCTCGGGTTGGAATCCCGATTCGGGCCAAAAAAGCTATTCGGTTTTCTGTTAAGAAAGCTCAATACCAGCCAAGAGTTAGGAAGTTGGCGGTGTTAGACAGTTAGTTCGTTTCCGGTGCCTCGAAAAGCACGTAAAACCGTTGGTCCTGCGCCTGATCTCTCTCCGGTCGTGTCGGATTGCCGTCGCATTAGATCATGAGAGTTAGGGAACAGAGAGTGCACTTGAATTTGCGCACACACTTGTGCACTATAATATCACTGCGCAGATGGCCAGTGTCCGTTAAACTACCGTTCCACCGTGGCTGAAATTCGATATGACAGACATTATTATTATCGAATATTAGATTATATTTTACTAGCTGTGCCCGCGATTTCACCCGCGTTTATGATTACTGCGCCGCCCTCGTGGGTCGTAGCGTTAAGTTATAGCCTATAACCTTCCTCGATAAATAGGCTATCCAACACTAAAAGAATTTTTCAATTCGAACCAGTAGTTCCAGAGATTAGCGCGTTCAAACAAACAAACTTTTCAGCTTTATAATATTAGTATAGATGAGTGTAGATGTTGGATGGTTATTACTGAATGACGCGTAAACCTGGATTAAACTGTTGAGCGGCTGCGACCTGGCGGCAGCCAGATTGAGTAGGTTTTCAATTATGTTTAGCATTTCAACAATTGACAGATTACACCGGGAACGCTGATAGACCATGTCTTAAATTGCCACATAGGATACGTTTTATTCCTTGATTTACGCGGGCGAAGGCGCGCACAAACACTAATTATACATATATCTACCATAATTATATTTGTCGGTGAGTTGGACGGCAACTCACTTTTGACATGATGAAGCAACAAAATATAGGCATGGTATTATACTTCGTACGTATACTAATGATAGGCAAATACAAGAGAAATAAAACAATAAAGGTTGCGTGTGATTATCGCTGATTTGATCCGTAACGCAGCGAGTTCGTCACACCGAATGTGTCGCACAGAACACTTATACTCAGAGTCACGAGTCTCCGGCGCTTATATAACGTCAATATGACACTGACAGTTATAACTATCACACCAATTGACACATTGACTCTATGGCGACCTCACTCACGTTCACGTTCCGAAACAAATCAATAGATGGCGCTTTATTTAACTCCAATTACAGAAATAAATTGCAATCCAATGATTATTTTCTTGACGCTCCGACATATTCATATATTTTATTTGGTACGTATTTATGTTTGTATTTTCTCTTTGTATGCTGCATCGCCAAGAACCTATTACGGCTCACTTGAGAATATTAATCTTGCCCGTATAGGAAAATCCTGAAGTACTCTTTTGTTCATGTATTCAAGCTTGCCATCTATTTATTTGAGATCGAAGTACACAATTGATTGCGGCCTCTTCTCCTGATGGCCGACAACGCACCCTTCCTTTCGCTAGGAGGACGCATCTTTGGTTGTGTTAACATGAAATGTTCAGCAACACACACGAATAAATTGGTCGATCGTAAAATGTATCACAATATACCTACAGATGAACATAAGATAACTAGGTATCTTATTATACAATTTAAAAAGATAATATTGTAGATACTGAACGTGTGTGCTTAGGCTCCATTCCATAGATAAAATTGGCAACTGTAATCTCATAGATTTCATTTACCAGTTTTATTTACTTAATAAAGGCAGTTCTCAGCTTGCATCATATTAAAACTATAAATTCTGCCTAACAACCACGATGTCTTAAGAAAACACAAACGTGAAATTAATTTGTAGCGAATTACCCTCCTCCGTATTTTGTTCTATTGATTTACAATTTACCCCGAGGTGGAGGAATAACATTCATAAAATATTCAAAAATATTATAATCAACTTAGCTTTGATCAAGACAAACATAAACATCACAAATGTCTAAAAAGATCCAACGGGAATTCAAACAGACATTTTACTGATAAATGAAAAAAAGTTACAAAATACCTTTATAAAAATTATTTCTAAAGCGAGAAATATTTTTTGCAGACTAAGATTTGGGTTTTCCCCGAAGGAACAAGGAACAAAGATTACACAAAACTGCTGCCATTTAAAAAAGGCGCGTTCAACATGGCGGTAGCGGCCCAAGTACCGATCATACCCGTTGTGTTCTCGCCATATTATTTCATAAATAAGGAGAAATATATTTTCAATAAAGGTAAGTACCTCGCCACCATATATTCTGTCCTGTCGACTGGAAAGATCTATATTGACATAACATGAATATTTTCCTTTGCATGACATACTAATATTGACGCTTTACGTAACTACAAACGATATTGTTGTGTAGGTAAGTAATTTTTATGAACTTTAACTTGTAGAAAAAGCTCTTAATGGAATTTCTGTTGAAAGTTAATATTTTTCATTTCTGTGCTATGTTTCCCGCTGTATATTAGCTTTCCTGTTCGTTTGCCGGAACTCGGTAATGGATAAAAATATTTTATAGCTCTCCTTGCTTTTTCTGCGACTTCAATCGCACAGGTCAAAAATGTTGTGACCCTTTCCTTAGGACAAAAAGTAACCCATCTATATTCTAATTTGGCCTTTATTCTTCTTAGCTGCGAAATCCCTCTCACAGTTGGCTTAAAGTAAAGTTGTTTTGTGAAATGTAAACCAAACTGATGAGTCCTGAAACGTAATAGAAAAAGTATCTACTAACAAAAAGATCACAGAATATATTTCACTAATAATTTAACTTCTCTGCCTAATTTTTAAAGCTCTTTCAATAGTATACACGTATGATAATCTATACGCAATCAGGATTCAGAATTGCTACTTAGAAATCCCTATAACAAACCTAAAAATCAGTTAGTAAGTATAATAAAAATTACCTAGGTACATATTTTTTGTAGTGGCATATAATATTAACTTCAGATAATTCCACCATAAGGACTAAATGTTAAATTAATGGCTACAGCCGCTGATAATTGCAACTTAGACTACGATCGCTTTTAATTTGGAGGATATCACTTGCGTTGTCGACTCTAGGGAGAAGGAATTAGAAATAGGATAAAAGGAAGAAATTTGAAACCACTGGATAAGAAACCTCTGAAACTCTTACTTACAGAGCAAAACACAGTCAAATAATTGGCACCGAAGGGCTTTTCAACGAAAAAGAATAATTGATTATATGTCATGTCGGAGTTTAGTAAATTTAGTAGTATTAAGCTCGTGATTATCTGTAATATTATATTATAGTACTTACATTGTTTTTCTATCCGATAAGTATTTAAAAATAAGCATATTACATAGTTACATATGCATTATTACATAGTTTCAGTGCTATCCTACTGTCTATTATAGATTAATAATAAATAATACAACTAAACCTTATTTAATCTCCTTAATATTCATTATTAGGTAATTATTGTTATTCTCTATACATTTATATAGTGGTATAATCAAAGAGAATATAACTATAAAAATATATGCGGTTATATAGTCTTTGGGTATAATGGTTGCAACACCTAGTTGATATGAGTTATGAAACACTGAAATTATATTTCATTGGCGATTTAAAAGTGATCGTAAGTTTCTGGTAGATATCCTCTCATAGATTCAAGCTATGCCCGCACCAAACAACTTACCTAAATGTAGCTTTAGTAATTTAGTCAACTCACTAACCAATAGATTATGACGTATGTAAGTTACCTAAATGAATAATATAACTATTTATTTGCAGGTCATATCGTTATCCAGTGCCTCGAGCCTGTGCCCACGATGGGGCTTTCCTTGGAGGACGTGCCGGATCTCATCAAGCGAGTCCATGACAAAATGACCGTAGTTTATAAGGAATTATCGAAGGAGGTCGTCAGCGCTTTACCGGCCGACTATCCCTTCACCCTCGTAGGATAGACCATGACTGTATACTATTTAATACTAGGATTATAGTGATTAAGTAGAAACTAAATATTAAATGTTAACTATTTTATTGAAAATAAACTACATATATTATACCATTTCAGTTTCTTAATTTTATTTACTTTTCAGTTTGTACATTTATTTCATATTTCGTTAAAAATCGTAAAGCGATTTTCGGCATGTATAGATATAGTATGCTTAAAGATTTTGCTATTTGTCATAACGTAACGTTCGAGTGTGAGGGCCCTGGGTTCAATTGCCGGGTCAGACAGCCTTATCGAGTTTTCTGTTAGGAAATACTCTATGAAGTATTTTAGCAGCCACGGTATCTGGATATATGCTCGGGAAACCAAAACCATAGTACCTACAATACCATACGAAATGTTGCCGTAATAAATCTTTGCGTAACCCTTTAGATATATACAGGCGTGAGTATATATTTGTTTTAACAGAATTGCTTAATAATAACATTCCGCAATACGTTCCTACTGAGGTAAGACGAATACTCAACCGAGTTTTAAGCAAGAGCCTCTTCAACTAATCAATTAAAAACATGGCGGACACTTGAGTCCTGTTACTTGAATCCTTCGATCCCAAGTCCCCATTCCTTATAAGCCTCAGGACCAAAGAATAGCTTGTACATAATAATGTATATCAATATAATTCAGATTTTTGTTGGTAGTAATAATGTCCTCTAGACCAGGCATCTTTTGATCAAATTCAGTTATTGCAAGTAAAAACAATAAAAGAGTACCTCGCGCACAAAAAGAAACTGAAGATGTTGGTTATACCCACAAACTGATTAAATGCTCAGTTTTGACGTTTATTTAAGGTTTCGATCTTATTGCTTATAAAGTTCACGTTTACTGTTTATTTTAGTTTAGGAGAATATCATTTGTGATATTTATGACACTGAGATTCAATCAGGAGTCTATATTAAACATTTTTAATTACGAGTATTACTGGCCTTGTGATAAAGCTTAAGTAGCTCCAAAATATCTGGAATGCCTTGTCGCCCATACAATAAACAATGTTTTAAAAGGACACAAATTTTTGTCCCATGTGGTGATTGTACCCACAACATTGGCAGTGAAGAAGTGATCCTTTAAACCAGCAGCACTGCAACTGCAACATATCTTATAGTCCATAGTCCTATTCCCCGATCAAGAAATCGAACCTCGATTCTCACTACTAATAGTTTAGCTTAAGCTTATACAAGAGAGTCCATAAAACCTTTAAAGACCCATGCAAACTATTTGTGATAAGTACCTACGTGTTTACCATTTTGGTACGCGACCCTAAAAATGGCTCGCACAAGAGATACTACCCTTATAAATAGACGAAGAAAACCTAGATTCGGATTTATCTGGATCACACATTCTTAATCAATCCTTTTGGCGCATAGGCTGGTAGTGCAGCTTTATATGTTTGCCTGGTCCTTGTCATACTTATTCAAGAAGTAACATGGTGCATCTTCCAAAAATGTTTCGGTCGCCCTATACACGTCATGTCAGTACGCAGACATATTTAGTGTTTAAATAACTTTCTGCCTGGCTAATTTATAACGGTTACCTTAGCCTGTAAACAGTTACAATACGGAGCACTATAAAACATAAACAGCAGCAGTCAAGCAGCTAATAAAAAAACACCCATGGAAAAACATGGGTAATAGTTAAATAATAATTCAAGTATTGCGGTAGGCTGTCGATTATTGAAAAAAGATTTAAGAGCTATTCAGTGAAGAGGTAGCTAAGCATTACATAGCGATATTTGTAGATGTAAAACTGTTAATCCGTAACGTGAATAAGCTAATCGTCACTACCTACTGCTGTTCCTTTTAATTTCAAATAGCTCACTACAAAGTGCATTCTCACTTTACAAAGAAAAGAAAGTCCAGCAATTCTTTAGCTATTGGTACGTGCGGTACCTTCTGGCGACGGAGATGTACATGGTTGAGACATGGGAGAAGATTATTGCGCATATTCTGTTCGGCTTAATCTTTGGATTGTTCTAGTACCTCAACTACTCCATTGTGACGAGCTGCATATCCCAGCTGCGGAGCACCACCACGCATGACCTCCAACAGATTTTATGAACGATCCTGTACTACACATATGAACTGAAGTTGTTCTTAAATTATTATTTAGATATGATTATAGGTTGAGCGGTGACATGGACAATTTGAAAGGATACGGGGGTTTATTATATTTATAACTAGTTACAAATTATGTACGAGTATATGTCTCACTAATGTTTTGTACTTTTATTTATCATTGTCACTCTTTATTAAATACTTTGAGGTGCTCATAGCCAGTTGCACTCACTGATCGGTAAATGATTAGCGAGGTTAAGCAACGTTGGGTGCAGTCAGTCTATAGATGGGTGACCGCTTAGTGGTATTTCATCTGAGCGTCTCCGTGCTTAGGAAAAGTCGGTCCCGGTTGTTGTCAAATTGACAGCAGTCGTTAAGCCATGTCAGGGGCCTACGGGCGGCTTGAACAACTCTTGACAACAGGTTGGCCACTAACCACACGAAAAAGAAAGAAAGAATTCTCATTTTACGTCTCATTATGTTCACAACTGTGTTCCAAAGCGTGACATTACATTTCTAGTTTTCAACTGAAAAGACAAAGCGCAACGTTAATTTAGTGCTTTATACAGCAACAAAACGTCATAACGTTTAATATATCACAACTAGTGACGGAGGCCAATGTAGAAGTTCAAACTTACTTGTTGTATACAATAAATAACTAACTAAAGTTTACTAGAAGCAGTTTCAACTCATGCCTTCTATATTGTTCAGAAACTTTTATAAAAACGTGTGAAATATAAGAATGCGCCATCAAGTTTATAAGTACTACCGATAAAATGGTTATTTAGATTCTATTTCGCTATTCTTTATAGTTTTTATACATAAATAAGCGCTTAATATATCTATAGTTTATGTTGAATGTGAAAATCTTTTTTCTTTATTTTACAGCTCTTTGTATTATTATTACATACTTAGTTTGACGATAAAATCTAAATTACCTACGTTTTTATAAAAGAGGTAAGATTTTAAATTCTAGATGGACGTCATTCGATTGCTTGTTGTTTTTACAAATGCATAATTAGGCTTGTTAACTAATATAATAATGTATTAATTATCTTTACTCTATCTTAATTTTATCAAACAGGTATGTAGGTATCTACGATGTAACAATTTTAAAAATGTTTCTAATGTTTAGCTTTATTTGAGTAAAATATGACAAATTCTTCAGTCCGGTCGGCCAGTTTTACATTCTAGCTTTATCTTCAAAATCACCTTTTTAAATATTAAATTCATTTTGCAAATTAAGTTCTAAATAAAACAATTATTACGTAAGATTACGTTAAGGCAGTTTATTTTCACAAAATTATAAGGCCCATATGGAATAAGGAGCTAGCTAAGCTAGCATCAGATTTAAGCAATACATTTTAGCTAGATGTACAGCCGAATACAACGCAATCAACAAACAAGCAAGACTTATGCTTAATGCGCTTGTACAGTGAGCTGCAAAAATGCATACCCATTTCAAAACTAAAATGGTATAAGCCGGCAATAGACGTCATGTAACAGACATCGATACAAGAACTGTTAAGTAGTTTATTTATACCGTAATAGATGGCGGTGCACTACTATAAAATAAAAAGAAGTAGATTTATAAAGAAAACACTTTTGATAAATTTACTTTAAACAATTCTTTAATCTCTATTCACAATAGTTTATTAACAAAAATAACACACTTCTGGATAAAACAAGAAGCAAAAAATTACAATTGAATTTATAAATTCGTAGTAGGTAGTTTATTTCACTATAAGTACTTATCTATAAGTACTTTTAATGATTCGCAATTCTGTTCGTACGCAAACATTATTCTCTCACTGTAATTGAGTGTCTTTTATTTAGAATTTCTTATAAATTTCACCTATTTACTAAAACTAGCGGTCGCCTAGTACTCGAAATTCGACCAACTGATATATTATTATATTAGGTCATGTCATTATATGTGTCATGATTTCTTATTTTTGTTAATAATTCTGTTCAGGAGTTTTTATTTATTCAATTGGCACCACAGCCAACCATCATTTTTAAATAGTGGGGTTATTGTGGAGGGGAAAAATAATTCGTTCCCTCAGCAAAAGCTCGCTCAGCAGTAAGGAACTAGCATTCAACTGAGTAAGACGTTCTCAATAGTCCGTGTAATTGCTGTGAGTTTGGTAATATAGTCGCATAATATTTTAGACGTTGAGTTTCATTATATTTCAGAAGTGAAATGAGTAAATACACGCAAACATTTTCGATAATTATCTTTTTGTAATGGCGTTATTTCTTTCTTGTTTTTAAAAGTTTAATTAGTAGATACTTATTTCGATTGTTTAACTGTGAACAAACTAATAAGTATAATACTTTAGTATAACCTATTGTCATTTGCCATCATAATGTATCGACTTTTATAGTACACTTTACAATACACTACACAAATGTAATAAACTACCCACATAATTACACACAATGACATTATACGCGATTCCCATAGGAATCATCACAACTTGGTGAATTTTCGAGTGTTAAAACTGGAGGGTTACCTTGAAATACACTTAGTAACTCTAACTGGAGTGCTGTTGGGAAATACCCTCATTGTATCCTATATATTCAGCTAATGAGTAAGGTTTACTTTCTGGAGGCAACCATGCCGACAAACCAGAGGTCCGCCTGCCTATTGGTTGAAAACTCTACACGCACGAGTGTAAATAATTTATTTCATTGCATATTATTATGTACCTACATTACAATTCTTTAGTAAGTAATTGAAATATGCATTGTAAATTAGCAGCGCTTAGATGATAAAATGACATAACCTATGTTTTTTTTTTGAAACATTAGCATTTACATTGGATCTGGAGAATACTTGGTCAGGGTACTCTCTGATAGTGTGTTTTTTTAGTTCTAAGAGTGCATTGTGCTCTTGCGTGAAATACTTGGACGAGGCTACTCTTCGTCAGTGTTTTTGCTGGAGCATAATGCCGTTGTTTGCTTAGGTATAACGCTTACGCTTACCTAGTCTGAGTGATTATATAGTGATATACTCTTCAGCAGTCTTTGGCTGGGATGCAGTGTTATTACGTAGATTGACGAGTAAAATACTTGCAATAGCTTTTGTAGTATTGAGGTAATTTCTTTGTTAAACAAGCGCTGCTGCTTTATAAAGCTACTTGACTTGAAGGCTGTTGCCACTTGACTTGCAGGCTGTTGCCACTTGACTTGCAGGCTGTTGCCACTTGACTTGGAGGCTATTGCCACTTGACTTCGAGCCTATGTGCGCTTCGTGCTACTAAGAGGTTATGTGTGCCTCGTGTGCTGCTAAGAGGTTATGTGTGCCTCGTGTGCTACTAAGAGGTTATGTGTGCCTGGTTTGCTACTAAGAGGTTATGTGTGCCTCGTTTGCTACTAAGAGGTTATGTGTGCCTGGTTTGCTACTAAGAGGTTATGTGTGCCTGGTTTGCTACTAAGAGGTTATGTGTGCCTCGTTTGCTACTAAGAGGTTATGTGTGCCTCGTTTGCTACTAAAAGGTTATGTGTGCCTCGTTTGCTACTAAGAGAGAGGTTATGTGTGCCTCGTTTGCTACTAAGAGGTTATGTGTGCCTCGTTTGCTACTAAGAGGTTATATGTGCCTCGTGCTAATAGGCATGAAAGTGGATATAGTGACAAGAATAGAAAAGGGTATGTTAAGCTGGTTTGGACATGTAGAAAGAATGGACGAGGAAGGACTAAGAAAGTTTATAAGGCTAGTGTGAATAGAACAGTCGCAAGAGGCAAACCTAGGTGAACGTTTCTCGATAAGATCGGAGGCGTTCTGGACAAAGGCCAGGTTAAGAGCTCCTTAAACCGACGGGCGTGTATGAGGAATGTGATGAAAGTGAATGAAGCCACAGAAGTGTCAGGATTGTAGCAAATGGAAATCCGTAGTCTCTGCCTACCCCTCTAGGAAACAGGCGTGAATCTATGTATCTATGTGCTAATAGGAGAGGTTGTGTACCTCATGCTAATAGGAGAGGTTATGTGTGCCTCATGCTTTAGCCAAGTATGCTTTGATTAATATGCCTTTTTATATTTGTGTGCCTTTTGCTTTTTAGCAGAGGTTATTGTGCCTCATGATTTAGCTAAATGTGCTTAAATTAAAATGAGGTTAGGTTCGCCTCATACATATGTCATGTATGTGTGTAGAGATTAGTTGCCTCGTTGGTGAGCCAAGTACATTCAAGTTACATAGTGTACATCATTGAAATGATCAGTGTCATATGTGCGTAGCATAGGTAATTTTTTGAAGTTAATATATTAGAGGATAACCATACTTTATGTAATAGGCCGTGCTACTATGGTCTTTTACTGACTTTTACAATGTTTAGTCATCTAAGCATGATAATATCGATTCAGTCCTAATGATATTATATTTTTATTGTGAGACCATGAAATCGGACGACGCGATGACTCCAGGTCCTGATGGTGACATTTTTCTATAAATATTGTCGCGGACAATTACTAACTTTAAAGTTTTTAATTTTAACTGAAACATAATACCAGGTAATGATATATAATATAATTATCATAGAAAAGATTTTGGACAAATATGCCTGTTGACAATAAACAAATACGATTTAAAGAAATTATATTACAATGGGATATATAATAATTTTCCGATTCTTAAAGATCATACGTTTTAATTCCATTATACGTTTTTAGATGCATATAGGTGTGTTGTTTGTCTTTGAACATGTTTATGTTCTAAGATAGCATGGAAATATATACAAATTCGGTTTGTTTTTCTAATTTGGTATATATCATAATAATTTTAAAGGCATATTAATTAACTTAATTAAAACATAAACCATTATCATTTTGAGTTATATTTCTGATTGTTTTTATAACTGTGCATTCCATTATTGTGTCGCAATAGGTGTCCGACGTGCAGTCATGTTATCTGACCCGTTATGCATACTACAGATGCGCGCGGTTTCACTCTTAATTTTATAGTACATTATAATTATTATATGGTTAATAGTAGATTCGAATTGTAATCTTTCCAATGAAATATCTCCCTAAATTATAGTATGGTCAAAGAGACAAATATTTGCCAATTATTCTGACTTTTGTAGTAGTTCCTGCTTTGCAGCCTATACGTTTTACTAATATTATTTATGTTCATTGTTATTTGGATTATAAATTTAATAATTCTATTATAATTTGCTAATCATTATGAAGCTATTTTATTTTGTATAAGAGCATTTATTAACTATAGCTGCATAATCAAGTCCACTTTTCTTACAAAGGTATCGTTTTAAAAATTTGACACCGTTATTAGAAATGAATGCATGAGAACGTAATGCTATCGGAGGGAGGCATCAGGCATGACATTGGTAACTTATGTAAACAATAGAGGTAATGAAATTTTACACTAAATCATGTGATTGAATTTGTTTGAAAGAGTTCTTAGAATTTTGACATAATTTTTAAATGATATTAATAGTCAATGATTTAAAATGAGATTGTATATTGGTTTGGTTTTGGTATAGGTTTTCGAACGATATTAAAAATATTTTTGTTATTTTTTGAATGCATTTAGGTACCTATCGTTTATAAAATAAGATGGATGATATAGGACAGATATAGAGATGTGATAATAAGAGTGACGTATGGGTATAAGTATTTTATTATGATTGATATGAATGTTAGGAAATGTGAAATACGGATGGAAATATTTGGTTGATATGTTTTTGACAGCTATTTAGCTTGATCACCCAATGACGATGTTGGATTCGTAAAGACCATATTGGTATTTGGATTTGTTTAAATAATGTACATGTATGTTTTGATTATTAGGTATGTATGAGGTTTCATTGAGGTTAGAAGTGAATTTATGTAGGTACACACAAGTGATAATAAAAGAGTTCTGTTCCTTCAATTTGATCTTGGTGCAAACGAAATTTCTGTGAAAATTGTTAGAGGTCAAAGTAGCCTTAAATAAATACCCATGATTTGGAGAAATGATTTAGTGAAATGATTTGGTGAAATGATTTTATGATGGCTTGATGAAATGGTTTGATGGAATGGTTTGATGGAATGGTTTGATGGAACGGTTTGATGGAACGATTTGATGGAACGGTTTGATGGAACGGTTTGATGGAACGGTTTGATGGAACGGTTTGATGGAACGGTTTGATGGTACGGTTTGGTGAGGCAGTTTGGTGAAACGGTTTGATAAAACGGTTTGATGAAATGATTTATTCAAATTATTTGTTGAAATGATTTGTTGAAATAATTTGATGGAATGGTTTGATGAAATGGTCTGCTGAAATGGTTTGATGAGATGGTTTGATGACATTGAGATGGTTTGATGACATTGAGATGGTTTGCTGACATTGAGATGGTTTGATGACATTGATATGGTTTGATGACATTGAGATGGTTTAATGACATTGAGATGGTTTGATGACATTGAGATGGTTTGATGACATTGAGATGGTTTGATGACATCGAGATGGTTTGATGACATTGAAATGGTTAGATGACATTGAGATGGTTTGATGACATTGTGATGGTTTGATGACATTGAAATGGTTTGATGACATTGAAATGGTTTGATGACATTGAATTAGAAGTTTATTCGTATGCATATGAGACATAATTACAGAGGATGTTACAAAGATTAAGGTACATCATACCTCGCCTTTAGTAGGCGTACGCAGCGATAGCTCAGTGGGGAGACCAACAGACTGCAATGCAGAGGGTTTCGGGTTCGAACCCACGTCGCGCACCTCTGACTTTCAGAATTTATATGTCTTTTCGAAATTATGTGCGTATTGATTGACAATTATCGCCTGCTCCGTGCCTCGGAGAGCACGTTAAGCCGTCGATCCCGGCTGCCATGAACATCTATGGCAGTCGTTATTGGGAGAGTGTCGACCAAACGATCCCACTGGGTCGAAGTGTCGCCGGTCTGCACTGACTGGCCCCCACATAGGATAAGATAATATAGTAGGCGTACAGTCATGATTTGAACAAAATTTTATTGTAAACTTGACGATTGAAAAGAGTGGCCATGAGTTTCTTGCCCGTTCTTCTCATGAGCCCTAAACCCTTGCCTTGCTAAACGTGGCAGTAAATGTAAATTCACAAAAAAAAATAGTGTAACTTTGACATTCATAAGTTTTGCCCTGAACTTGAATAAATTTATTTTTGATTTCATTTACTTATGTTATTAGATAGTACAAAAAGAAATAACAATAATTAATAAACATAATATTCATTATCAATAGGAACAATAATTATAAATATGCGAAGGAAATAAATAATATCGTAACTGTATAAAAAATAAATGTGTGTATGTACCAGAGTACACAGGTAAGAAGTGAAACTTCTTTACGACATTAATTAGTTAATTAGTTAACAAAAAATATTTAACTAACTTTAATATTAATATTTATTTCATAACTTAATAAAAATAATTCAAAGCAGATATTTAATGACTTAATCAATTACACAAGTTATGAATAAATAATTGGAATTATCTTTTCAAAGTAATACAATTATATGAACTACCTGGGCCGCCGAATCCGATTTTTATAGATGAATCTCTTACAATGTTAGGAAGGAGACTTGCATATTTAGCTAGACAGCTCGTTAAGGATAATAAATATTTTGGAACCTGGTCCTCCTACGGCAAAATATTTATTAAAAAGACTCAAGACTCACTGCCGACTCAAATAGACTCCGAACAAGACCTGAAGAACCTGAATCCTAAATGACTATCTCCCGTATTTGCACTATGTTTGTTATTATTTTTTAAGTTTATTATTTTTACTCTTACTTTCTCATACATTATTTACGTTACAGTACTACACCACCAAATACATACCACTTTCACCCACTCTACACAACATACCACAAAAAACAGACACACATTTTTTACACTCACACGACCAATCCATCTACAAGACTATACCATATATGGCATCATCTTACTAATGCCATTGCTTTACTTGTCATACTTAAAAATAGATTTCACATTTTATTCACAAACTCGCACACTCACGTTAATAAACCTACCGACCTACTACTATACACTTACGCTACACCAATCACAATATCCGCATCTAACACCTTCACCCATCACTTTTTACTACTTATGGAATAATTTCCGCATTATCACAGTCTGTAGCCAGTCCCATGGACCTATATATTGTATCCTACTTGAACCTACTTTTAATAATTCGATTCCCTAAATAATCTACTTGACGAGTTAGATGGCGTCTCGGTGGCCGTCTCGGCGACATGTATAATAGAGGACTGTCCCCAAATAGTAAAATCACACGGCAATGCCATCTCAATTATATGTCAAAACATAAGAAGCATAAGTAAGAACTTCAACGACTTCACCGTGCTTCTTGAAAGAAGCGGAATAAAATGGGACATTATAATTTTAACTGAGTGTTGGCTCCAAAAATCTCCACCCATACCTACAATAGAAGGCTACAAGGTCACCACCTCGATCAACCATAATACGCAAAATGAAGGTGTGATTGTATACCATCATACTCAACACCAGGTTTCAGTGGCCGAGTCCACGATTCAAGAGGCTAATTGTATATCGCTGATTTTGAACAAAGATACCATAGTAATCGCCATCTACCGACCCCCTGCAAAACAAAATATTTCCCCCTTTCTCGACTCCTTAAACAATCTCCTGAAAACATATTCATCGTATAAAAATATTATACTTTCTGGCGATCTTAACATCGATATTTCAAGAAATACCAGCGACGTTCGATCAGCTGATTATCTCACAATGGTTGCCTATCACGGTATGCTTCCCACACACAAGACATAATCAGACCTGTATCGATCATCTAATTCTAAAAACCAAAAGCCTAGCGTTCCGTTATGTAGCACACACTTCTGTCACTGACCACGACACGGTCCTGTTCTTTCTATGCACACAGAAAATCAATACTAATACATGTAAATTTTAAAAAATCTAAATGTTTGACTACGACAAAATAGAAACTGATCTTTTGCATATAGACTTCTCCCCAATTTATAATAGCCCCGACGTCAACGAGGCTACCAATTACTTCATTAGTAGTCTAAACTCAGTCCTGACCTCAAACAAAATCATGAAAATTGTACCCAATAGAAAAAGACTCAAGAAGCCCTGGATGACACCAGGTATTCTAAAGTGTTTGCGGAACCGGGACAACCTACATTCCAAGTTAAAAATCTCACCAGACAACTACATTCTGATAACCACATATAAAAGGTACAGGAACTACTGCACAAACCTACTTCATAACGCTAAAAAGAACTATGACACAAGCCAACTACAATCAGCGAAAAAAGATAATAAAAAGTTGTGGAAGGTCATAAAAAGTATTACCAATACCACCAAAATAAAATCACAGGCCATTGAACTCCTCTCGCCCACTGACCCTATTAAATCAATAAATAATATAAACAGCTACTTTGCTAATGTGGGTCGTTCCCTAGCCGAAAAAATCACAAAAATCCCCAATTCCAATACAGTCACTGAATCGCGCAGTTTGCCAAACTCTTTCGTTTTGCTGCAAACGGATGAATCAGAAATCGAGCGGTTGGTACTGAACCTCAGGAGTGACAGTGCAATAGGTTCAGTCAACATCTCGGGCACTTTTTTCAAACGTTTTAAAAACGTTCTGATCCCACCATTTACCCATCTTTGCAATTTGGCGTTAAACCTAGGAGTTTTCCCAGACGCATATAAATTAGCCATCGTACATCCAATCCATAAGAGTGGGGACAGAGACCGTTCAGACAATTATAGGCCAATAGCCATTCTACCTACACTCTCGAAAGTGCTTGAAAGGCTAATGAACAACAGACTCATTAAGCACCTAGAACAATATAAACTTCTTTCGCCACATCAGTATGGTTTCCGCTCGGGGATCTCAACAGAAAATGCTGTGTTAGATCTAATCAATAACGTTATTACCAACAAGAAAAAGTGCTAGGCATATTCTTGGACCTCGCAAAGGCTTTTGATACGGTCTCTGTCCCACTCTTACTGGCTAAACTGGAGAAACTGGGAATAAGAGGTCCCCAACTCTCACTTTTCTCTAGCTACCTTACAGACAGAAGACAATGTGTGAAGATCGGAGAGTGGCTGAGTGATGAACTCCCAGTGACTTACGGGGTGCCTCAGGGTAGTATTATCGGCCCTACGTTATTTCTGATTTATATAGATGGCCTCTGTCGTCTAAAGCTACAAAATGGCTCCATCTTCACTTACGCCGATGATACTGCCCTGATATTCCACGACTCTACGTGGGACTCGGCAATTGCAGGTGCACAAGCAGGTCTTAACCAGATCACAAATTGGCTTACACAAAACTTGCTTACTTTGAATCCCAGCAAAACATTTTACCTCTACTTTTCACTTACATCCGCCGGTAAACCAGTTCCCTCTCCCGGTCCCTTGTTTGCTCACTCTTGTGGTGCACGACCTCGCGCAAACTGCAAATGCTCTTCACTCCAACGAACTAATAGCATTAAATATCTAGGCATACTTATTGACGACAAACTTACCTTCCAGCTCCACGTAGAGGCACTTGCATCCAGGTTACGGAAGCTCATCTTCGTTTTTAAGAACCTGCGACATTCTGCAGACACGAATGTTCTGAAATTGGTCTATTTAGCACTGGCCCAGTCTCTCATCCAATACTGTGTTATTGCATGGGGCGGCACTACAAAAACCAACCTGTTAAGACTTGAGCGAGGCCAAAGAGCTCTACTAAAAGTTGGTTGGCAGCTGCCTTATCAGTTTCCCACCACTGAACTATATAAAGTTTGTGATGTTCTGTCCGTCCGTAAATTGTTCATTCTTAAACTAATCCTGAATACTCACGCCCAATCCCCCCATGATCCTTCCAAATATAACTCCTCCCGCCGTAGATTCAACGTCTGTCAAGTAAACCCCGTAAAAACAACAGCTGCGCAACGTTGCTTCCATTTCTTAGGTGGCTACGTATATAATAAAGTCAACAAAAAATTAAACATCTATCCTTTAAACACATTTAAATGCAAAAAAAACAGTGACAAAATGGCTTCTGTCCCTAGATTATATGGAAACAGAAAATATTTTGACTATATTAAAATAACTACTATCACACACACACATACACACACACACACACACACACACACACACACACACACACACACACACACACACACACACACACACACACACACACGCACACACACACATACACGCACACGCATGCACACTGTGCATGCACACTCAAACATACACAAACAAACACAGACACACTGTGCATGTATCTACTAAATATTAATAACCTCAAATTGCTCCAACATGTACTTATTAGCTTTAAATACTAATCAATAAAGGAGAGAGCCTGGAGATCTGTCACACAGGTCTTAGAACCTACTACGGACTCCAGCTCTCACAAGGTTCCTAATTACCTAAGCTGTACTCATTTTGTAAATACTTGTAACCTTTTGAGAGAAATAAATAAATATTGTATTGTATTGTATTGTATGATGACAGTTAATCTTGTAGAAATGCAACGATTTTATAAAATTAAAAATGAATAAATAAATCATTAAAAACGAATAATTAAAAAAGATGTACGTATACATATTTTTATTTTCTAATCGTGTTATGTTTTATTTTTAAATTATTATTTAATTTATATTTTTTATTGTTTTTAGAATTAATAATGTTCACTAGATTTACAGTCATATTTATTAATACTTGCTAATTTTAACAGATTTATATACATTCACTGATACTTACAATCAAAAAGTGAGGTTAACCTCAAATAAATATTAAAATCATGCTCATACGTGTTGAATTTATAAAACGAAATATATAATCACTCTCACTTTTCTTGTAAATTCACTTAAATTTGAATAAGTCTTTTTATTTTATCACTTTCAAATTAATATATTGTTATTCTTATTTCAAACCAAACTTCAAAACTAATATATTGTTGTTATTATTATAAATATATTACATTATATTCTTTACGTCACTATACTAAACTTTGATAAAAAAAGCAACATGGCGCGTAACCGAAAAACGTGACGATTTTTTTTTACACTGCTACAAAATTTCTCCCATACGTCGATAAAGAAGTTTCACTTCAAAAATTGTATAAACAATGTCAATTTCCAGTTTAATAATTACATAAGTCAAGATAAATTAAATATAAATACATTGTATAATTTTATACAGTACTTATTATTATATTGCTAATAGACATTTCGTTTTAAAGTATGTGTGAAATTACAATATTTATTTAATGTATAAAAGCAATTCTTCAATAGTCATTTTTTTAATTTTGTTTATAATCCGATGATCGGGATATTTCTCTGTTATGCATAGGGAAGTGGATATATACTTTTCATTCTTGCTAACACCATATCTTGATCGTGTGATAATGAAAACTAAGTGATTTTAGTTGAGGTTGTGCTCCAGGAGTAGCATGGTATCGGATGGCCGAATGTCATGATTTTTTATTTTTGTTAATAATTCTGTTCGGCAGTTTTTATTTATTCAATTGGCAACACAGCCAACCATCATTTTTAAATAGTGGGGTTATTGTGGAGGGGAAAAATAACTCGTTCTCTCGGCAAAAGATCGCTCAGCAGTAAGAAACTACAATTCAACTGAGTAAGACGTTCTCAATAGTCCGTGTAATTGCTGTGAGTTTGGTAATATAGTCACATAATATTTTAGACGTTTGAGTTTCATTATATATGTAACCATAGTTACGCGCTTTGACTGCGTGTGTCAAATGCATGGTTGTGTGCGTGTAGTGTTTTTTATTTATTTAATGTATTTACTATACATATTTTATATAAATATTAGCATTCGTCACTTCTTCTCTGTATAAACTATAAGTGTGCAAAATTTCATACTCCTCTGTCCGCCCAATTTTCGTAAAAAGGGATCCAAATTTTTCGCTTCACGTATTAATATATAGATAAGTACGCGTTGCAATATTTATAAAACAAAATATTATAAAACAACGCCATCTAATTCATTCATATGCATTCTAATTCGAGTGTTCACAAGTTTTTGGACCTTAAGGTATCCATGCCCTATTACAGGTGACTGTACTTATATGCTATGTTTAACATACCTAGTGATTTGATCTGTGATACTCTCTACAGTCTCTGATACTATTATGAATAATGCCAGTCGAATCGTTCTTAAAAATACAGATATGCCTAAAAATGGTCAAACACATGTCAACTGCTCTGATTGACTGACTCAATCAGAGCAACAGCCGATCGAATTACTTGACATTAGTTTGATTTTGACAGTGAAGTAGCATTACAATTATGTACTGCAGTTCTACCAATGCCTACCGTAGGTAGTTTCTGTATTTTTTCATAAAGATCAATACCAATTGTTATTACTATTTGTTATTCTTGTTGACAACTGCAACAACTGCTTGTGTTATTGTCGGTACACCTCAGTAATGCGACGGGTGGGATTAACCTACGACCGCAAATCCCTTACTCACTGGGCTACCACCGCAAATTTTAATAACACTCCCATAACAAGCTATAAAGTTGACCTAAGCCCGAGCACCTTAATCTATGAGTGGAAAGCAGTTACTTCCTCAAAGAAAGCGATTGTCACAAAATGTGAAGTGAAAAAAAGGAATAAGGTAAACACACGCCTGTCTCACATTTCGCATACAAAGAACAAAGTGCAAAAGGTAGGTACGCTAACAATGCTTGCCTTAAAACTTTCTAAATAATGTAGGCAGTAGGTAAATGGTGAACATAGTGAAGTATGTCACATTTTGACAACCTGTAAGCAAATCGTTCAAAATTACTTTAAGCAGTTCCGTCTTGCCATTTGCTACTACATCAAGCTGGTGTTGCAGAAAAGCTTTTATATTTACGATAATTATTTCACAAGACAAATAATTATAGTTTATGCAATACGCATACGGTCTCGTACGGTGGAATTCTTGCTCAAACGTCGAATTTCGGTCAAACTAGCGCAGAATATTGAGTTTCTATAGTTTCTAGGCCCCTTAAAGAGGCGCTGGTGCTGTCAGCAAGGAACCAGTGTGGTCTTTTCCCCCATGGGCCGGTATAGTACGGAGGAATTGTTTAAAAAAAATTAACGCCGCTTGAGTGATTCCTGTGGTGTAAAAAGTGCTCATAGCCGGTAACCGTTTATCAAGAGGCGGACCGTTGGTATGTTTGTGTACATCTCAGTAGTATAAAATAAGTAAAACATATTAAGACCTGTTAAATCTGTTAAATAAAGGCGCATTCACGTTACTTTGTATTTCGCTAAATTTAAATACAGTATGGACAAAGACTAATCAGTGAAGAGGTATAAGATACGGCCAATCATAAGGTCCGATAAAAAGACTGCGCAATGGTAGGTGGCGAGGCGCCCACCTAATCCACTTCGCCATCGGTGCAACCTTGTGAGTTAAATTAGCTACGATGAAGTTATTCTGAAAGTACAGAAATTGTTACTAAGTACTATCGATACAAAACGTAAAGCTGAAAAGTAATAAGATTATGTCGATTCGGTTTGTGATGTTATTAAATTGAACTGCTTTAAAATTGAGTAGCTTTAATCGGATTTGAATAATCGCTGGATCACAAATGTTCTCGATTTTATATTTAGAAGAATTGAATTGGTTTGGCCCATCTCTACACAAAGTAATAACAACACTTTTTATTATTTATCTACGATAAGACAACCGAAAATATGTTTTCTGTCTTCGCTATAAAATTCCACTGGCCCTTGCTATCCACCTCCGTCTCTCGCCCATCCGTTAATTGTAACAAACATCAACAGTAATATTGTTTAGGAAATCGGTTTATTTAAGTTAAATTTAATTAAACGAATTCCTTCCCAATAAATTGTAGCCGGCTTCTTATTGAAGCAGTTCATAACATTTTATTACGCCGGTGTTTAGTTATCGCACGTTTCATTATAAGCTATCTTCTTCGTATTTGATACAATTAAATATTCTCAGCTCGTCCCTGCGCTTTAAAAAGAAACAATGCCTTTAATTTCCCGAGAAGGGACTCCCACAGCCCTTGACTATAACTTGTAACTAATACAGTCATAATTTTTTCAAATGTCAGGACAAAGCTTTACGTGATCGTGTTTTACACTGACTTTTAGGAACTGCTTCTAATTACTTTGTTTTAAGTATATAGTTGTTGAATGAGGGACTATCGCCTGATATCTGTCCCAGTGGAATATTGTAAAAACGGAAAATGAACAATCTAAGTAGATCTCTTAACAACAGACAAGACTTTCATCAGTTTAAACAAATTTATCATGCATACCTGCTATTGAAAAATCTAGTGACCTGGTGTTCTTTTTGTCATAATCATAATCATTTACAAATTCGTATTCTTTTTAAATATAACATACATAGTTAGTTTTTATAAAATAGCGGTATATAATAGTAGTGTAGTTTTAGTTTATATAAAAAAAAAATTGTAGGTAGTTCATAGTTTTAAGTCTTTTAGGCTTCTTTTCTATGTATATTCTATTTCTATTTCTATTTGTTGCATGATATGTAATAGTTCTAACCGTTTTTTTCTAACTCTACGTAATCTAAGTACCGTATACACTTTAATACTTTTTCCCTAAAGTATTGTAAAAATGTAGCAAATTCTTTATTGCATGTGGTGTTTACCTGTAAAGATTGTACAGTTAGCATTTAAGTAGTAATATGTATGTAAATTGTTTTTTTGTATCACTGTAACAATAACTGGTAAACCTGAATAAATAAATAAAAATAAATTAATAAAATATTAAATCACATTATTCGTCTCATAGTGCATAATGTTTTATTGTGGCCCTTTTTAAATTGTGTATAAGAGATTCTTTTATCAAATAGAGTTGTAAATTTATAAATTAAGGTTCGACAGAAGAAGCCTGCACATTTCGTAAGTATAACTATTGATCATTACCTACTTATAAACTAACTAACACTCCAAACAATGAGTTAGTTATTGAAATTAAACTACTATATACGGATTTTATCGCGTTGTTGATTTGACACTTATTTACAAAATTTTTAAAAACTGTTACACTACTATAATCACTATTAAACTTTACAAATTTTTAAGTTAATTAAATTATTGAAACTATTAAAACTATTTATACTACTTACAGACTGGCTCAACACGTAGCGAAGATACTCTCACCACTCAGGGGCAACTCGAGAGCACATGTAAAGGATTCATACCATTTTGTGAGTGAAATTAAACACCTACGTCTCACAAACAATGAAACAATGGTTAGTTTTGATGTACAGTCATTATTTACATGCATACCTGTACATGACTGTATTGAAATAACTAAAAGGAAGCTAATAGAGTACAATATGCCTGAGGAATATGCAGAACTACTTAAGCATTGCTTAACAACTGGCTATCTGTTGTGGGACAATAAATTCTACATACAAGTCGATGGTGTGGCAATGGGCTCCCCAGTATCGCCTATTGTTGCCGACATATATATGAAGGACTTTGAGGCTTGAACTTTGCAGATTGCCCCCATCACACCCAGGATTTATAAGAGGTTTGTAGATGATACTTTTACAATATTACCAACAGATAGTGTAAGTGTATTCCTAGAACATCTTAATTCTAATAATAACAACATACAATTTACTATGGAATTAGAGGCAAATAATTCATTAGCTTTCTTGGATGTACTTGTCATCAGGAATCCTGATCATACTTTGAGCCACACTGTGTATAGGAAAAAGACCCATACAAATAGGTACTTAAACGGTGAATCTCACCACCATCCTAAACAGTTAGCTACCGTGGGAATGTCTTTGTTTCAGAGAGCCCACGGGATCTGTGACAAGAAACACCTGGACGCCGAGCTTCAACATGTCAAGCAAGTACTGCAAGACAACAAGCTCCAACAGCCGCGCCGCTGTCACAGACCCCGAGAAAAGCCAGCCACAGTCGAGCGCCAGCCTGCTATACTACCTTATGTAAAGGGTGTCACTGACAAGATTAGCTACATCTTGAAGCGAGCTTCAATCAACACATACTTCAAGCCGCCAACGAAGATAAGTCAATGTTTACCATCCGTCAAGTGCCAACTACCTTTACAAGATGCAGGTGTCTATAAAATAGATTGTGACTGCGGACTCTCATACATTGGTCAAACCAAGAGAAGCATAGGCATAAAAGAACACATAGCTGATGTAAAACACCAACGCTCGTTGAAGTCTGCTGTGTGTGAACATGTGCAACAGGGGACCAACCACTACCTGAGATTTGACAAACCACAGATGCTCGCTAAAGAACACCGATTCCTACCAAGGATGCTTCGCGAGGCTATTGAAATCAAGAAACATCCTAATTTCAATAGAGAAGATGGTTGGAATGTACCACCAGCTTGGGATCCAGTAATTCAACTAGTCAAACCCAAGAAGAAGCAAACCACAGCTAGACTTCATGATACTTTGAGTTCATTCTGCGTAAATAGGAACACCCATGATTAAATGATGTTCGGGTACTTTAAAATAACTACACTGGAACATTGAGACAATTACCATCTTATTCTCCCCGTGACCATGGCTGCTGAAAAGCAACCGAAACGTCGGGGAAAGTGTAAACATAAATATAAATAGTATAATAGTATAGTAATAGTATAAATAGTATTAATAGTGTCAATAATTTAATGAGCTTAAAAATTAGTAAAGTTTAATAGTGATTATAGTAGTGTAACAGTTTTTCAAAATTTTGTAATAAAGTGTCAAATAAACAACGCGATAAAATCCGTATATAGTAAGTTTAATTTCAATGAATAACATTCGCGTAAACAGAAGACAATGAGTTAGTTACTAAATATTTTTCAATTATATCATTATTATGGTCATTATAAGCAACTATAACTACAGCGCCATTAGTATAGTCTAAACGTCTACAAATGTAAAATCAGACAAGTTAATACAATAATCCTAAGATAATAAAAAATATGGTCACCATTACTGTGTCTTTAAAACATGGCTCGCATACAAAGTTCCGAAACAATAGAAAGCAAGAAAAACTTGTATCTTGCAGTCCCACCGTTCCAATCTTAGGTTCTTAGGTATTGTCAAAATACGTATATGCTTAAATCAATTATAATTTCAAAACCATTTGCCAATGCCTTTATTGCCAGTAAATGTTGTAACAGCTTCGTATAAAACGTCAAAGAAATTATTTATGACTTTAAACTCAAGATAAGTTGCAATAATAATATTTATATATTAATATTTTTATATTATTATATGTATAAATATATTTTGCTTCTTCCATAAATAAATTATAATATAAGTTGGCCTGACTCAGATCACTCATTAAACGTATTTAGTTGCATGATACTACAACTTTAACTATTAGTTTTTTTTTATAATACCGATAGCAAAATATAGCGGAAATGAAGCGTATTATAGAAACATCATATTGACTTTTACTGAAGTCGATTAGACTCAATACCACGAAACGTGCTTTATTTATTTATTTATTAAAGTATATAAATATGTATAAGATAGTTTTATTTTTCTAGCCAAAGTATGAACAAAATTTTCGTCATAATTTGCTATAATACATTTGCATTGGGCAATTTTATCAGAAGGCCAGCTAATTATCACTTTCACTTTAGCCTTACATTGTTTACAAAATCCAATAGGTAGGTACACGTTATGTTATTATTCTTTTAAATAGAATATTGTTTGAATATCAATGGGATGAACCTTCCAAATTTTTTTCATTGCATTAGATGAGCCCACTGATGCTTAGGCAAAAGGTTTCAGGCATTCTAAATACAGTCTCTGCACCCTTATTTAATTTAATGCGTTTACTTATAGGTTGCACTCGTTCCCATTGATACGTGTCAATCATAAAATCGTAACATACTGTAATTTAATGTTTGTCAGCTTTGTATTTATTTTTAAATTGATTATCATTTGAAACAATTTGTTTTGGTTCTTAGTTATGACTTATGACAAACCTCAATATCATCAGAGCTACCAAAGAAATAGTCGTAATTTTTCTTTACAGAAAGGAACAGTGCCTGTTTAGTAATTTTATTTGACAAAAGGGTACTTATTTCACTAAACAATTGTAAGGAAACTCCAGAATCAGTTCTCAGGCATTTATTTTCCTTTAATAATTATTGTAACATAATTAGAATTTATATTAATAGTTTACACTTTACATAGTTATACAATATGCATATGTACCTTATTTAACTTAATGCAATATCCGCCACTTAATACATTTTTTATTATCCGATCGCCCAGAGGCGGGACACTACGTACCTTTTGACAGCTAAGTAAATAGAGAGTCGCCATCTAATAGTTGGCGACAGAACTATTTACTGACTCCCAGCTACTTTAAAGTGTCAACAGATGGCGCTATAGTATTCTAATTGTTTTAACTTTAAAATCTAATTATTGATGTTATATTAATTAAAGATAAGTTCGACAAAAATATTAAATTCATCTTACAAATTGGAATAGATACATAAATAAAATATAATTTCATAAAGCACAAATACCAGCTTACTTAAAAAGACCTAGTGCCAGATTCTACCTATATTGATCAAAGTGACAGTTCTTAGAAACTGACAAAAGGAGAATAAACATCTAGACAATCACAATAACAGGGGGGCACCGGAGGGCACACTACTTACCTTTTGACAGCTAAGTAAACAAAGAGTCGACATCTAATAGTTGGCAAGAGAACTATTTACTGACTCCCAGGTACTTTAAATTGTCAACAGATGGCGCTTTAGTATGCTAATTGTTTTAACTTTAAAATAAAATTATTGATGTGATATTAATTAAAGATAAGTTTGACAAAAATATTAAGTTCTTCTTTCTTACAAATTGGAATAGATACATAAATAAAATATAATTTCATAAAGCACAAATACCAGCTTAACACGTTCACAGTGCATTTACCGCATGTGGGCCACTATGAAGACATCATCACACGTGCGTGCACCACAAATGGGCCAGGAGTCTATATCAATGGAATGTTTTTTTTGAGTTTGCACGTACCAACTGCGCCAGTTTTTATGATATACACGTATGAACAATGAACCATATAATAAAATGCCCAAAAAACCGACCGAAATTTCGTCAGTGCTGCCAGGCAATCGAGGTTGGAAATGAAACCAATTTTTTATAGAAAAAGTTTAATTAAAAGATGAAATAACGAATGAACTAATTATTGTAACAGCTATATTTTTAATGACAAGCATTATAACACAAAATGCAAAAAGCTTTATTGCATTGGAGACATTGAGTATCCGTTTTCTTTGCTTTATTACGAGCTTCGGATGCTGTACGTCCTGCTTCTACCAAAGTCTTATAACAGCCAGTGCAACGTTTCCTTATAATTTTATTCGATTGACGTGGTATTTTTGTTAGGGAATGTCGGGAACTGGATGTAGATGGTGCTATCGATAATCCACGAGAAGGCGCCGGATCCTGGATGTTCAGAAGGTGTTCAATAATAATTTCCTTAATTTTTTAGCACCGACAATTTTTGACCAATATGTCTATAGATTAGTACAGCGTTAATAATTGCTATTTAATAGAATTATTTGCGGCTTCAGTATTGGCCTATAACCAGTAGACATCTGCATCTGATGATTATGACACGTAGACATAACCAACACATCTCGCTGGTCTTTCCATTTCAAAACAGTCAGAAAACCATTTTGTACGGCAGCAATTTCACCTTTCCTGAGTTATGCATTGACCACATCCGTTGGAAGATGACGCCTATTATTGTGGACTGTCCCACAAAAGTCTGTTTTATTTTCTTTTAAGTATCTAGCGAGTGTAATAATTATCGGTGACCAATAATCTATCTTCGTTCAATACTCTAGCCAAAGCAACTACCACTGAGCCCGGTTTGTCAAGACCTTCAATTTGCCTATATTCTCCTGCGTATACTTTATAGCTCCATGTATAGCCTGTATCAGTGCACAACTTGTAAATTTTCATTCCGTATTATCATTACTTTTTGAAGATTGTACGTGCGAATATTCAATTTTCCTCTAAAAGTTGCTTTTTTTTATTCGTCTACAGCTATGGTATCCCCAGGTGTAAGTATTTCTCGCGAGTTTTTTTATGAATATGTCAATCAATGGTTGTATTTTATAGAGCCTTCCCCTTCCTTCTTGCTGCTCGGCATTGTTAGCAAAATGCCAACATCTTAGAATAAGGGAAAATCGGTCATATGTCATTGATATCTTATGAAGAAGTGGATGGTAATACAATTTACTTTTTTTCCAATAACATTCAGTTGCAGGAAACTCAAATAAACCCGTAAATTGATAAACGCCAATGAATTTTCGCATTTCATTTTGGGTAACATCTTTCCATCGTTACTCGAGAATTGGGCATCAAAGTGCAGTAATTGTAGTAATTGTGAAGCGTATATGTTTGTTTGTGTAACCATCATATGTATCATTTCTTCATTTACAATCGAACAATATATAGTCCATAAATCGGTATTATTATTGAAAATCTGATTTTGTCGCTTTCCTTGGTCAAAACCTGTGAATATTTCCCTCTCTAACGGTCTAATTACAGAACCCCAAGCAGTAGGCAACTGTCTCAAAACCTCGTCCCTAGGTCGAGATGCGGCAACTTCAGTATTTCTAGGCAACGTAATTTGCTGGTTAGGAATAAGCACAGGGCTTACAGCACGCACGACGACAGGTGTTGGCGCCACAGTATCATCAGTGCCAAGTAATGGTGACAAGCATCGAACTGGCGAACTTATAATATCGGATTGTAAGGCGACGGTATTTGAAGAAGGCAGCAAATCAAGTTCTTCGGAAGCATGAATAATGTAGTCTCTAATATTGTCCACGGTTTCAACATCATCGTTTGATTGAATTGCATTAAACTCACCAAACACGTTTGACTCCTCCAATTGTTCTACAACATCCTCTTCACCATCGCTATCCTCCAACATCCTCCATAACTCCTCTTCCGTCAAAGGCAATGAAGATATCGGCCTCGAACGTTTCATAATGAACCAAGATGAAAACCAAAATAAAAGAAATTGACAACACTTGCTATGACCGGAGCTTCACGAATACGTAAAAACTTACTTAGTTTTGAAAACTTTTTACTCATACCCGCGTTATCGTCTAATGTCAAAGTACACGTGAATGGCACGTATATGGGGCACGAAATCTATAGCGTGCACGTGAGTGCACCACATGTGGCCCACCTGAAAAATACAAAAAAAAATGATAAGGGGCATTCTATTTTTTCTTTTTCGTATGTTATATGTCATTACCTATGCTTATCTTATCAAATTTCCGCAAAACATATTTGCACGTGAAGGGTATTTTACTAATTTATATCTGCACTGTTAACATGTTAAAAAGGCCTAGTGCCAGATTCTACCTATAATGATTAAAATGACAGTTCTTAGAAACTGACAAATGGAAAATAAACATTTAAACAATCACAACAATTACAGAGTACGTTATATATTATACGGGTAATCAATCACAACAATATGGCGGCTCGCTGCACTCAGCGTACGAGAATTTTGTAGTTTCCAATCCGTGTTGTTTTACGTTGTAATTATTACCACAAGTAAGTGCCTTGTGTTCCTCCGCCTTACTATTGCGACCTAAGGCAAAATTATTGTACTTTACTGTGCGATATAGACGCTTTACGTTTTGTTCTGTGAATCTGTGCTAAAAAGGTGTTATAGTTTTCGAGAACTGATTTATAGTGCTGCTAGGCTGTGTGTATTCGGATGCGCTCCCAGAAAATGAATGTATTATAAACATAAGCATTATAAAAATAAAAAGTACTTAATAAATAATAATTCATTGTTTTCTTTCTACCTTTAACAATTTTCATTCCATTGGGACTATTTTGTTTCGTCCTATTTTTGTAACATAGGTATTCTACCAGAACATGTTACCTAAAATAGGACGGAACAAAATAGTCTCAATAAGATTTAGAAAATTATCATACATTCATAGCTATAGCTATATAAGTGTAATATACCATATAACTATATGTAGGTATATATAATGTAAGCACGTTGATGTCGTTGGCAAAATTCAGATGGCGCATTGTCGTTTGTCAAAATCAAAAAGGTTTGCTTAAATTCGGCTCAAGAGTGCTCTCTATTTCCGTAGTATAGTTATACTCTTACTCTTTGATCGCCACTCGATGTTCCGCGCGTTAGTTTTATAACTTATATTATCAAGCGCAGCGCAGTGGGGCAGTCGAGCAAAATCAGTGTTGCCAACAAAAAATAACGGGTACAATTAAACATATTCAAATAATGCTTATACATCGCTACACTTTATTAAATATTTCTATAAAATAATTATATTCTACTTATAATCGCTAACACAATCGATCGGTAGATGATGGTAAATCGGACTTATTTAAAAACTACTTTTTATATTGCAAGAACGCATTTTCTTGGTCATCTATTGGCACAGTAAACTTTCTTCCTCTTTTCTTTATCATCAAAAGTAAATCACAAAACACAGACGTATATTAAATTTCACTATTATAAAATAAAATCCACTATTTCACTTACTCAATATTTATTTCTTGATTTACATGAAAGATTGAACCCGGACACAAACTAACTCCCGCTTTTATATTGTCGTGTCTAGTCAACCCCACTCCAGTATGAAAACAGTGTTGCCATTTTTATAACAAAAACAATTTAATAAAATAGAATTACCTCTAAATTATCATTACAATTTCAAGTGCTTTTTTAATATTAACATAATCTTACAATTACAATATTATGCTTTTGATGTAGGTACTTATCAAATAAGTAAGGACAGTTTTCAACGTATATCTGACCCAGCTGTTATACATACTGATACTAGTAAATATTGTGTTATCGAGGTAGGTACCTACGTATTATAAACTACTCACCAAACATCATTAAAAGTCGAAGTGAACGCCTGCAAGATTTGAACAAGACTCTGTAGTAAAAAAATATGTTGCTTTTCTAAATTATTAGGCACTTCCTCGTACAAATTTTAATAAATAATCTGTATTTATTTACCTAATGTACGTATGAAGCACAAACTTAAATTCGTGAAAGTAGCAATTAGTAAGCAATTATTAACATAACAAACTTATAGAAACTTTGCGTCCTTCATGCTGAACACGGAGGCAACCATCCATCTTGACGTCAGAATGGCTGGTCAAAAAAAAAATTCATATTTCTATGAATGTATTGTTTGTAGCAATTATTGAAGAAATGTAGCAAATATAAGCAATTGGATAGCAATTCTTGAATATACTTTCAGAACCGCTTGCCATAAGCGACCAGCCATTTTGATGCTAACCCAGAATTGCGGCTAGTGAGCGGTTTTATGGCTCAGGTGGGATCCGGCAAATTGGTAGTGTACCTACTTGCCTAATATTTAGCACAGTGTAATTTTTTTTAAAGTTGTTTTTATACATTTGTATACCTACGTATTTAATATTGGCGAACTGTACCAAATCTTCTCATATACCTACTTAAAAGTCTTTTAACTAACTGCACATTAAAAAAGAAATATTTTTTGCTCGTTAAAAACAAATTATACATTTCTCTCAACGAGGTGTTAAATAGATAGCTATATATGTAACTTAAGAATATTAATTAATAAGCCATAATTAAAAATTTTTGCTAGACCGGTGTACGCGGTATCAATTAGGTACAGTCAGCGACATGTCGCTAAACGTTCCGAGTGTTTTTTTTTTCGCGCGCGGCTCCATTATCATTAGTGTAGGTTATGTAAATTTTCTATCTCCTGGAAAAGTATTTTTTCTGAATGAAAGGTACCCTATGTAGCTACTCCCTGACAACATGTATGTGAACTTTCATAATGATTTGTCAAGTAATTAAAGCGTAACAAACAAACAAACGCACATTCGCATTTATAAATTAGTTAGGATTCTAATATCATAGGTATCGTTATTAGTCTCGGCTTATGCAGGCGTCCACCTTCCAACTTAGTGTCATCCACTCTGGCAGAAATTTTACATCCTTATATATCAGTCTATTAGATAACAGCCCTCGGCTTTACTTGAGCTTTTCTCCGAAGAACCCGAAACTTTGATCCCGAATCTCATAGCATATTTCGTTAGATTAGTGGAGTTTTTATACCTTGAGTCAGTAAGTACGCTACAAAGCAACATTTTTAGTAGGAACCTACTAAATGTTTTCTTAAAAATGTATAATAAAATTATATCAAAATTGTAGACGTGAAATTACGTGTGAAATTATCCATTGTGGACCGGATTGAAGTTATTTATATATTATATTATCAAATGGGAAAGATAAGTTTAAATATCGGGTTAGTTCATGTTAAAACCATAATCTCATTACATTCACATTTCTTTATTATTAGATATCGATAAATTGGTAAATATGGTACATAATTTTAATTTTCTTCCTCAATTTGGTTTGAAGGTCCTAATTTCAACAATTTGTGAGCTATCCGCGTAGTTAATACCTCAAAAGAGAGATCAATAAACAGGCCTGTTTTTAAAAATGTTTGAACAAAAAAAGCACCATCCTTGTTGTTTATAAAAGCCTTCAAAAACAGCTTTATATAAATCTTAAAAATAATAATTCACTTCAAATGTCTGTAAAAAAATTGTCTCATGACTCAGATGCCTTGATCATGATTCATTAGATTGTTTACACATTACTTTAATAAAATAACATAAAAAAGAATTATTTATCTTTCAAACTGGCCATTACTTTCAACTAACTGCAAAATTTTGGGTGTTGTCATCAAAAATCATTAAAATTAGCTAAAAAAGAAATTGTCACACTTCGTCTAAGACAAGTATGGTTCAAATGGTTCTACATAGTCTATACTAGCTCCGATTTACGGCTTTGCATCGATCTTCCAAATACCCTGTATAATAGACTTGTATTTTAGCATAACTTGTTTAGGCAGTACCTACTAATAAAATCTATGAAGTTACATTTCCTTATTTTCCTAACGTATTCTAGACAAATTTGGCAGGTTCCCTACATAGACGATATGTGACCTCTATCTACGTATTTATATTTTAAAACTAGCTGTTACCTGCGACTTCGTCCGCGTAGATTTTAACTAAAAAGTGTTTGTCTCCGCGGAACCCCATTTTTTTCTAAAATCGGAGTACCCTAAGTTACTTCTTATAACGTCAGCTATCTGCCAGTGAAAGTCCCGTCAAAATTGGTTCAGCCTTTTCGAAGATTAGCCGGAACAAACAGACAGACAGACAACAATTTTAAAAATAGATGTTTTCGTGTAGGTACCTTATATACTTTCATATGCATTAGATAAAAAGCTGTTATTTTAACATTACAAACAGACACTTCAATTTTATTTATTTGTATAGAAGATATTGCGTGACAACAGATCGTATTGAAATTGGTTAAAATAAAATTTGTGTTCTTACTTCAGCCGTATTGTTTCAGTTGGCTATTTCATAATATAAAAGTGCCTAAGTAGTTTAAGTATCGGTATCGTCCGCGTATAATTTTATCGTTTGTAATAATGTTTGTAATCGTAATCTCGCTGACGCGTTTTTAGTGCATTAGTTCAGAAGTTCGATGTGTCGACCCGACCATCCAGTTACACTTCAGTGTTGTTGACGAACTGTATCGTGGAGGTCGCGCGGGTAATGCATCTACCGAGCATAATATCGCGATTCCTAATTCTCTAGCGGAAATACGTTTTAAAAAACTTGTGTTTTAGTGTATATTCTTTCTATTTTCAAATAGTTTCAACGGCGTTTACGTTTAAAGGGCTCTAATTTATTGGTAAGTACAATAATAGTTATTATATTATTATACCTACCTATATTAGTTATGTAGATATTTAAAAGAGCATTTTCGGCGCATCTATATCTTTGTAATAAATATTACTGAATACTCATTCATCAGTAATTAACGATTTTTTGTATTTTTAATGTGATAAAGTATTTATTTTACTAACTTATTTAATTTTTATTTTCATTAACTATTTGTAAAATGGTTATACAGATAGTGTATTTAAAATATTTCATGTTAGATAGGTGTATGGAGTTTTGTAAATGAACAGTCAAGTGAATAAAGGTCTTAATTTTGCAAAAATAATATTCATACAACATAGGTGTCGATTTTTGGCATGTACTTAGCAAAAATAATAGGTACGAACATACATAGGCTCACGATTATATGCCCGGAGGAAAATAATTGCATTTTAAATTAGGTAAGACGTATTGCAATATATTTTAATCCCATCGACTACTTGATACCTATCTATATCTTTTATCTTACCTGGACTTTGCTCAATGTGGACACACATAACAATGTACAAACTAAGCTAATAATGATAGGTATCAATAATTGTATGATAAGTAGATTATTTTCTAATCCATACTATCAAATGACTTGGGGGATACTTAATCACACTGTCCACCTCGTGATTGTGGTCAGGGGGTTATCGATAACACTTACTTTAACACGTGCAATGATATGAAATTATAAATATTTACAGCTTTGTATATCATACAGATACGCATCATGGACATCACGAGATAGTAGGCCACATACACACACACGTACACACACATCTATTAAGGTTTTTGAAATGCTGACTGTAGGTACCTGTCTTCATTTTTGGGAATGGACTAGGTGATTAACTTTCTACTGTCATGCAAGTAGTTTTGTTGAGGCATAAGATCACTACAAAGCCATAAAAATGCCTAGTTTTGATATATTAATGCCGATTGTGCTATCTGACCAATAATAGGTTAAATGCATAATGATGTATTTTTTACAGAGACTACCTGTTAAATCAATGTTTTTTACTTATTACTTGTAGACTAACTAACTAACAAACATCTATAAAATATTAAAGGCACCAGTCATCATGTTATCCTTATTATGGCGAATTGAGGCAAGGCCCTCGCCGCAAGGGCCTAATGTTGAACACAATGTACCTACCTACTTCCAGTATTTTCCAAAATAAAATGTACCTACTTTAAAACGGTTTTTAAAATGTCCATTGTATTAAGTCTAATTACGTACAATGATCACGAAATAAAATATAGGGAAAAGACGTCAGTTAATTAGATAATAATGATTAATTACGTATGCTAGGATTTACGTCAATTAATTTGAATTAACATTTAGGCCATAATTTTATTAGGTAGGTATATAGGTACATATTTATATTAAATGTTCATGAATAATAATTACTAGGTGTGTATTTCGCACGAGTTGATTTTTCTGATACCTGCGTAACAGTCGTAGTCTCTTCGGTCAGTCGTAGTCGGTATGAGTTTGCGATTATTTTCGTCACAGGTCTGTCATCAAAATCGTTTCAAAGGTTTAACCGTGAAAACTAAATAAACAAGTAAAATTACCTTCACATTTATAATATTCGTATGGAGTAGCTTTTGCTGGTGATTTTACGGATCATGACGCAATAACTATTTGCCGACAAATCCCAAGTCCCAACTAAGATATGTAAATTTTAAGTCACAAGTCACAAATCAATGTTAATATTTGTTTACATATGAAGCGTGTAACAGATGGTATGGTCATCATAATACAGGCCTTGTGCAATAATTGAAAACAGCGTTAAATAAATTATTATAGTTTAATTTCACTGAGATACTTATTAGTGTTGTTTAAGTATCGACTAGCAGTCGATACCTAATAGCTGACTAACTCAAAAATGACCATGAGAAATTTTGTAGGGATTTAATGCGCTTGTTTTGATGTTTAAATAATAAATAATTATACAATGTATGAAATTCGAATAAAAATACAAATAATTTGTTTTGATCCGAGGATAGGGCCGCATTGGTTATTTTTCAGATATAATTATGATAGCTACGGCTCTATAATATGACCACACTTTTCCGTTACACGATGTATGTATATCTCTAATTTGTAAAAATATATTCTTTCGCACTTGTACTAAAACGCTTTTCTTTCATTGTACCTACTTATAAATAACAGTGTTGAAATATCGACAGAATCGAAATCATTTCATTCAAGTAATTGGTGCTTGTTTTTTCCGTTGTTTGTCAGTCAGTCAGTCTTTGAATCTTTTTATTCATTTGATAACCCAATTCTTGACGAAGGTTGTAGGCTATATTATAATAACAGGGAACGAGCCATGGTCGCTGCACAGTAATCATGAACGTGGATGTAACCGCGGGAGACAGCGTTTAATATGTTTATATTTGTTGCGATTCACTAGAATTTGCGGCTGCCTATTCTCGAGAGGTCTGGCAGTGTCTAGCGCTTGTTAGTGGAACAAGTAATATTCGAGAACTGTCTTCAAAAACACATCCTAACTATCCTAATCCTAATCAATATTAAAAAAGCGAAAATGAGTTTGTTTGTTTGTTACCTTTTCACGCCTAAACCACAGAACCGATCATCCTGAAATTTTGATACACGTTGTCAGGTGTACAGAAACAGACATAGGCTACCTTTCATCCCGAAAAAAATTACTGTTCCTGAGGAAAACAACAATAACGTTCTTATGATAATAGATGGCGCCACGTGTCTTTCGAATCATGATTGAATTATATTTATTGCAAACAGAGTACAACCCGAATTGATTGTCAAATTCTAAATTAACGCGAGCGCAGCCACGGGCAAAAGCTAGTAAGCAATAAAGAGGAAATAATTGCTTATACATTTTTTAGTCTCTCATTTGAATTTTAACCATTTGGCGTCAGTGTCAAACAAACGGCCAACAAAAATAATTCGATTGGCATCGACTCTTGATTAACCAAAGCTCAAGTTATCAAATTGTGAAATCCACATCAAGAGCTGCTCAGTAGTTTTAAATAACGTCGACGAGAAACAAACAGACAAAAATTCAAAAAAGGAATTTGTTTTTGTGTTTCCCCTTCTAAATAGTCGGACTGAATCGATTTTACAAAAAAGTGCCTAATGTAACACGTTCTCTTTATAGTTTCATAATGTTCTAGATTTACATAAAAGTTGTTTAGTGCATTTTCAATTATTGTCTATTACTGTGTATTTTTGAAAATATTTTCTGATAATAATCAGTGCGTTAAAACTACACGCAGATCACGTGTACGAACAGTGTGCCTGGTCAGAGATTGAACGTGCACTGATAAACTTATCGGGCTTTAATTAATCGCATTAAGCGATTACATTCTCAGTTTGCGCTGGTGCATAACTTGACTGATTGGTATAATCAAATAGTACTAAGCTGTTATTCATTATAATTTTTCCAATACTTCATAATGATTCTAGTTAACTAAACAAAGATGCTCAACGATACGAAGACGATACATATCATATTTTAATGAGATGTGTGGAACTCGTATTGTTAGTGCCTGCGTAGTTAAGGGTGAGCCTATAGCCACATCTACTCATGTAAACGGAACAGCGACTAAGCTTCTTAAGAACGTACAAAATTGTTACCTATTTTGGTAGGGTTGTCACAATAGATGAAGACAAATTAAACAAAACATTTGTTAAATAGTTTTATTATTCAGTATGATAGAATACTTTACAAATTACTTACTCTAATAATTTTCGTTTTATATTTTTTATTTTTTAATAATTTATTGTTTCTTTTAATGATGTGGTAAATTCTGAATGTAACAAAGGTTTTTCAAGAGTTCTCTCGTAAAGAGACAATGCTGGCTGCAGCAGCAGTTTATGATAAAAATCGTGTTAAACTATCAAAATTAAACTAACATACAAAATTTCGTGACCGTGCTACTACCCGTTGAAGAGTTCCCTAATGAGGAGACAATCCTGTCTGCAGCATCAGGTTATATCTATCATATTATTGCATTGTCACTGAAGTTATGGTATGCAAAATTTCAGCTCAATCAGACATCGGAAAGTGGTTCAAATCTTACTTGAAATATTTGAACTTAACACACATACATACAAATGTTTAGTAAAAGCTTCTAATAACAATAAAAAGGTAAAAACACACCGTGTAGTACCCTCTTCTTATTAAAAAAAGGATTATACAATAAAATAAAGGTACTTACTTCAAAAAGTAATAATCCAATATTTAGTTACCTATTGTACTCCTTGAGATAGTTAAAGTATGATATATTTTTATTTTTTCTAGTATTATTCATACACACATACAATAAACAACCATTATTAATAATAAAATACCATGCTTTTACATTAAAATATTCAAACTTGCAACTAACAAAACAAACAACGTGCGTTGCACTGACCCTGAGATTATCCACTGGCTGTGCCAGTGTAAACCGGTTTTTCTAGTCATGCCGTGTACGCGACAAGCGGCCAGTGGTCACACACACATGCCCCGCGTGCTTGTAGTAGTGCAACCGATTCGCGCGGTTGTATGAAGCTTATACTCTGTTCCGTTTATCTACTCATGTGCTATTGCTGTCTATCGGGTACATTGCCAGACAGAGACTGCTGCGACTGAGAATTGCCTACAGAATAACTTTACATCTAATCAAGCAAGCCATCTCTCGCATCGCACATGCAACCATGAATGTAATCTTATGTCACGCGACAAGGAATCAGTCATACTACAACGAATATTATTTATAATAATATATTAATACGTGATGCAAAAACTTTGTACCCCGTTTATACGAAAATTGCGCGGACGGATGAGTATGAAATTTGGCACAGTTAACGTTTATATGGAGACGGAGGGGCGGATCCTAATATTTATATAAAATATGCATAAGAAATATGTACATTAAATTAATGAAAAAACACTACACGCACACAACCTATTTCAGTGCATTGTTTATTCATAATAAATTAACCATGCATTTGACACACGCAGTCAAATCGCGTTCGTAGTATTTCGGCATTGTTCGGCTGATGTAATAGGTACTATTCTTCCTAACTATGTTACATATATCAATATAATAACTTGTTTGACAAAGATAGATAAATTGAAATGTGATTATAAGGGAATATAGTTCTAGACAATAAAACCTTAATAACAATCAAACTTAAAATTTAAATCAATTATGGTCGAATTTCGACCACTAAGCGACCGCTAGTAATAATTATTAATTTATTACAGTATAAACCTAGTAAGTATATACCTATTGCCTCGGTGACGTTGACGCAGCGATAGTTATTGCGACTATTGTGTGTAAAGTTCTCAGGTTTAATTATCCTGTCAGGCAAAATATAGTGGAATTTTTTAAGAAATTATCAGTTATAGCATTGCGTTTGGGACTCTGTCCGGCGGAGGGCAATAAACTCGCTTTATGTATTAAGTGGGACCTAAAACCATAACTGATAAAATATGGATGTAAATAGCTTTGCCTACCCCTTTAGGGATAGAGGCGTGAGACTATGTATGTCTATATATTAAATATATACAGGTTGTCCCAGAAGTCGACGTCAAGCCGGAATCAGGTAACAGGCTGTTATAATAGCCATCAGATAATTATAAAAAGAATCTCTAGTTACCTACGTATTTTATTTATGAAGAATAGGTATATAACTACACAATTAAGCAGTTATAATAATTAACTTGCGTCTTATATTTATTTAATTATTATCTGTCAAGCTGACACTGTTAAACTTATTGCTTTTGTTTATTCTACCAAGAGTAGGAAAAATAAAGCACTTTTTGTCATTTTCGTCGTCAATCAAAAACTATTTGTCTTAAAACTAAATGATTATTATGATCCTTTGTGCGAAAAAGCTGTCTCAAATTATAGTAGGTAACCCTTTGACTTATTTTGAATATTTAAACTTATTGACGTTTGTTTCGGTTCGTTTTATAGTGACTCGTCGGATAGATTTCGGGTTTGAAGAATTTTGGCTTTTTAGCAAGGCCGCATATTGCTTTTCGCAATGTTCCTTAACTTTAAATTTATCAACTACTTTATATATGTATGTATATAAAAAACCGATATGTTACTACCGCACATAGAGTGAAGATTAAAAAAATTGGGACATTATTCAGTTGAGTTAGAAACAAAATCGGTTTAACAAATTGCCTTGCAAATCATTTGAACCGCATTTTTCGAAAGCTAGCTATTTCTGCCACGTAATTTCTTTCCATATCTATTGTTTTACTTAGTAGATTAAACTATCAACACAAGTGCAATATTAATAACAAAATTGTACAAAAGAGGTATAAATATGTAGGTATATACATACATCGATCAAATATTTAATCGAAGGGTATATAGAAGCAATAAGTTCAATCTTTTTTTTATGCTGCATAGTTTTCGACTTTCGGTGGTCCAGAGGCCGACCCGGCCGACAATGATGTAATGTTGAGTGACATGAGGAAATGCAAGCTTTCCGACAACGATGTCAAGGATAGCGCGAAATGGAGAGTTAGAATAAAGAAGACTCCCACCACCATATGTTTTCGACTTACGATGAAAAAATATCTAATTATGTTAGTAACAGTGCTTTTAACTTAAATAAAATATAGCCTATGTTAGGTACTCTGTGATAATATAAGCTTTCTTGGGGTGAAAGAATTTTTAAAATCGGTCAAGAAGTTTTGGAGTTAAATCCTTACAAACAAACATACAACCAAAAAATCAAATCTTTCCTCTTTATAATATTAGTATAGAATTATAGTCGATAAATTTTATTTGTTTCAGGCACACCGATTACAAGATGTCTGCCTTCAACGTAGTGTTGGGGTGCGTTATGGCGCTACTAGTCATATTGTTTACGATAAGTTCTATGGCGAGATACTATATAAAGGTAATTAGTTATATATAAGTCAAACTTATTATGGTCACACACATATATCCTCCCGAGGAGTCTCGCTATTGTAGCATCAATCCCCAAACAGGCCAAAAGTTGTGTGATCCACATTTATAGTAGTTTTGAGTCCGAGTGTTCTTTTGTTTCAATATTCCTAAAGAATCTCGCGATACAGGAACAACTCTTATGTTTCCTGCGCTCGATAGTAGGTATTACTCTGTTAAGTATACCGAGGGCAGATACCTACTCAGTAGTAGCACAGAATCTGCATATTTTACGTGAGATTTCAAACATCTGGCGTAATGTGTGTGCGTGGGTATGTTATATGTAAGGTGTAGAGAGAAGTATTTCTTTCTACACCTTACATATAACACACTCATGTATCCCATACAGGTGTGTACCGAAGTACATAATGTATACATTTGTATTAGAGGCAATATGAATGCAGGACTAGTTGAAGCGATTATATCGCCACTCTCTCTGCTGATACGCTTAGCGTAGCGGACTCTCCGTCTGAAATCAAAACTATAGAATGTAGGAACTAATTTGTTTACTTTGTATTCTTAGTGCTTGTTGATTCAATTAATGTTAATTATCGCCGACTTAATGGCTAGAAAAGTAAACAAATTAGTACCTTCATTCTATAATAAGACTACCTATTTATTATTGCGCTGTTGTTTAACATATACAGTATTATACAGTACAATACAACTACACCACAAGATCTATTATACAGTGTGAGTCTTTATAAAGTGCACATATTAAAAAGGGTGAAAATATAAACAATTTTATCGACGGATCTTTTTTTTTTGAAATCTAAAAATTTAAAATTAGAAAAAATAATTTAAATTTAAATTTAAAATTTAATAAGAAAAAAGTAGGGTAAAGGCGACATCTGTTTGATAAATTTTACATTTATTGCAAAAATTGGTAGAAAAGTGGTAAATTTTCTTCAAAAAATCATTAATAACTAATTTATGAGGTTTATTATTTTTTTAATTATGGCTTTATTAGCTCGGCCTATTATTCGAGATTATTATTCATTTTGTTTTGTTTTAATATCACATTTAGTTTAAAAGTAGTAACACTTTGTTTGCATGGGGTACCAAGACGAGAGTAAAAAAAATTAAAAGTCCATAATAAACTTATTTTTTTAAACATTTTTTCCGTCGATAAAATTGTTTATATTTTCACACTTTTTAATATGTGCACTTTATAGAGACTCACACTGTATATGTAAATATTACATTGACTACCAGGTTTTTTATCAAACAATCGTTTGCGCTACATAACCGATGTTATCGTGAGAGATCTATTATAACTTTATTCCTTTAAACCGACTTCAAAAGAAAAACATCAGCACTAAAAAGTGAAAAATAAACTTAATGAAACATTTCATTCAAAGGATAGAAATGTGTAACAATTCTCTTTAACAGATTTCCAATTTTAATGTAGGATTCTAATGGTGAAAGAATTTTCAAAATCGGTTAAGTCGATCCAGAGATTACCCCCTACAACCTCACAAACTCACAAACATACCTAAAAAATACGCATCGAATTGACAACCTCCTCCTTCTTTTCTTAAAGTCGGTTAAAGTGGTTAGTACTTTTAGTTTCTAGCACTCACTCTGTTGTCTCCAGAGAAATCAATTATCGATATCGACAAGTCTCTATACATTATTCTAGAACAAGAAATCACATAACTCCTAACCGTTAAAGAGTTGTACTTTCCTTCATCAGCTCAGCGTCATGAGATGATGACGACCATACGCAAATGTCTCAATAGCTTTAGAAAATATATGAAAATCATTGTTAATACCTATAACATTTAAGGGTTACCCTCGATTTCCCTGGGATTCCATCATCAGACTTGGTGCCAATGAGACCACCCTTGGGATATCTCCTTTCCAACATAAAAAGAATAATCAAAATCGGTTCATAAATGACGAAGTTATCCGCGAACACAGATAAAAAAATTATATATATACGGTCGAATTGAGACACCTCCTCCTTTTTTGAAGTCGGTTAAAAATAGTTTGTCACGGTCCGGTCGCCCGAGTATTAAACAATAGATACTTGCGAATAATTGAGAGTTTAATAGCGATAACTATTGAATAAGCTGGTTGGAATAAATAATGAGCTAGATTATTATCAAAGTCCATATTTTTTTCTTTTCAGTTCACACTATTCATCGTCTTATGTTTAATATTCGCAACTGCGCCAGTGCCTCTTATGTTGCTGAAGCCATTTGACCCAAGAAATGCTTTGTAAGTACTATTTTAATATTTTGTATAACTTTTTTTATTTGCTATTCTATTAGGAACACAAGCATGTGGTCTGTCTGATAGCATACAATTACCGCAAAATATACAGCGATGCCAAGCCTTCAAAAATGGAATCTATTTGCTGCCAATTTATGAAATACATGCCCCTTTCTAAAAATGCAGTAGGTATTTATTGATTTATTTGGACATCAGTAATTGTTACATCGTTTTCTCATAACTAAATAAATAGTGGTTAATTTTTAAGGCGTCGCAACATGCATTATTATGATGTAACATCAGTATAACAACACATAAAAGAAGAAAATGAAAACACTGTTATTACTATTTGAGTGAGAAAATAGAGAAATAACAATAAGTAAAATATCAACTTAAATTATCTTCAAGAGCTCTGGAATCCCTTTTTACCGCAGAAACACAACACAAGGCTGCTTGGTTAGGGTTTCTGCGGAATAGCAGCATCCCCCCCAGGCAGAAGGCTCAAAGTTAAGCAAGAATGTCACTCACTCACTTTTTACTTGTCAGACCACCTGTAACGTGCAGTAAGCAGTACTGTAGTACCTTGCAGGTATTGTAATGTCGTCTGACGAAGTATCATTGGTGTGGTTTATTGTGCACATCACTTGCGATTGTTGGATCGATGCTCGAAATGCATTCGTTACACAAACACATTACAATTGAAGCTGCATTCAACATAATACACATAACACAATCAATGTTCAATCTTGCATAAAATGTAAATACTATAATCGATTTACGTTAGTAATTCAAGTATCGATACTTGATAATAAAAATTCAATGACAACAACTAAGCGACAGTTCTAGGTTTCTAGGATACAAAACAACAAACTTCACAAACATACTCTGTATGTACCGTTACAAATTTATTTCTAGCTTTGGTCTGTAGCCTTAGCTCTAGGTAGTAGGTATATAAAGAACTCCACGGATAGCGTAGTGGTTTAAAAGGCCGCCTCGCCACTGCCGCCGCGCAGTGTTGTGGATTCGATTCGATTCTGGCTATTCTTTATTTTCATTATTTAAATGCTTGTAAAGTTCCCCGTGACCCTAAAATTATGCTGCGGGAGTTATATTTTCAAAAACAAAATATGAAAGACAAGAAAGGTAACAACCAACGGCTTTAAGTAGAAAAATTATCCTTTTTAAACCACAATCAATCTTCAATTGTTTCATACTAAACAGTACTAAACTCGCTTGTTAAATAGAATGGGTTTCTTTTTTGCTTCAAGTTCTTGTTACAATTCAAGTTTGATAGGATGCCAATGACCTTTCTTCACTAGTCCGGAAGTGTATAATAGAACGATTAATGGGTGACACGTTTTTAAGTACTATTAGTTCAATCTGTGTCCTTTAAACCTTTGCCTTATTGTTAGGGTTGCCAGATCGGAGAACCGTATATTAGGAAAATATATCAAAATGTGGTGATTTATTAGAATGGCATATTAAGTATTATGATCACTGTACGTCGTGTTGATGACCTATTTTTGGTTGTTATTTAACTAAGTGCCCAATTACCTAATCAATAATATTTATATTTTTCTCGGATCTCTGAAGATCCTATAAGAAGAATGTAGATGAATATCGATCATCTGGAAACCCTGCTTGTTATGCATCTGACGATATTGCTTCGTAGGTACGACCTACGACATCCTTAAACTGTGAGTGAATAGGTACGTTTTATTGTCATAATATCAGCGCATCAGCTGACGTCATATGATAAATCAGTGAATCACGCATCATTATCATGGCAATGATATCTATACAGTATTGTAACTCGGCCCTGTCCTTGAAATAATTACCTACAACAACGCGGTTCGTAGACACGTAGTAGTTTAATGATTGCAAATATTATATTATATTATAAAAAATGAAATTCGTGGTGAATGAAATAGAAAGTGTTCAATAAAAAGCATGTTGTGTTTTTTGATTTGTATTTTTAATAAAATACATCCTTATAAATTTGAGACTGAAAAATATTTGCGCCTCGACCGAGACGTACGAAAAGCTTTATTGTTAAATTTAATAATATAAAAAATCCGCATTCGGATAAAAAGTTTAATTAAAAATACTTTGTAATGAGTTAGGTATAACTCATTTATTCACTTTAATTCGTATTTTGATCATTACAAAATCTGTAACAGGGTACTTTCACCACGAACGAAATGTACGTGCTAGACTTAGAGAAAGTCTTAGCACTATTAAAATCTAGATAGCTAAAAGTAATTCGTATTTTAAATTGCAGGTTTAATCCACGATTTAAATAATTAAGGCAATTGAATGTTGATAGGGCGTTCAGGGCTCACACGTAGTAGGGTAGGGAGGGGCTGGTTGAGCATACGGGTAAGTTGGGCAATTGAAATATCTCAGAAACTATATATCGCAGCCTATCACTTCAAATTGGGAAAAGATGCCGTTGCCGATAGGGAACTTATTGCGCGACGGCTAATGACGACTTGTCGATCGAGTGAAGTTTATACTTCACTCGATCGACAAGTCGTCATTAAACAAAACGTGCTTATGCACGCTTTGTTTATTTAGCGACCAAAAAGTAAATAATGCTTTCTAAGATATTTTGATAACCCCTACCCCACGCCTTATTACATTAAAATTATTAAATTATTTTTTACTTTTTAGTTTGTTTTTTTAATAAAGCGTGTTTTTAGTTTTTTAAACTATTATTTATTTTTATTATTAAATATTTTTTTCTAAGTTATTGTATTGTCATCGGTCCTCGATAAGTGTGCAAAGTTTCAAATCAATCCGTCGGTTTGAAAGGTGAAAATCACGTTCAGAGATTCCGTTACATAGACACAGATAGATACATACCAAGCTAATAAAAGCGTGTTAAAAATTGTCTTGGGCATATTTCTTCTGAAGGAGTCAAATATTATCCGTTTCCAATCAGGTAAGTAACTTTTATAAATTTAGTATATTTTCGTTATGTATAAAGAATAACTTTACTTTTGTTTCAAATTTTTGGGTTGGGATTAGTTGAGCAATAATTGCTTACTCATTAAAGTAATCAATCAATTACTTTAATGAGTTATTATCATAGGGTTTATAATAAGTAGAAGCGTGTCATAAAAAATAGCCAATGCGGCAGATAGAAGTGTATTATGGCTCAGTGTTTACAGCAGACAGGCAAATAAAATAGGATATTGATTTTATTAGCAGAACGTTAAACAGTAATTAGGGAGCTACTTGACGCCTGTGCTCACCTAATTCAAAACTAGAGTTGAAGTAATCAAACTATTTAATCTAATAAGTATTTCATTAGATTTGTGTCTATTGTAGTTGTGTCAAGATGTTGCGTCACTTTCATTATTTTAACATTGGAACAATGCAGCCTACTTATACGTGACGTGTTAGTGGAATAGGAGACCACGTCCTCTATAGATGTAGGTATGCTAGACCGAACAGGTGCAATCAAATAATTTATTCAAGGCTTTTTTTCGTAAAAGTCTCAGGTAGAATTCATATCATGCCTCATGTAACCGAATGTGGCTTTCGATTCATAATTAACAGTGCCTAGTTAATATTAGGTAGGTAATAGTTGGTAACATACACGATTTAAAAAAATTCGCTTCGATTCTAGTGCACTTTAGTGAATGCATATTACCTCTAGGCTCTATTGTACTTTAGTAGCTGTACTAGAAATCGTAGCGAATTAGGAATACCTACCTACCTATATGTATAGTATAAATAAATAATCATAGCGAATAAGATATACCTATTTTTAACTATAAATTATCAGAGTGATACTAAGGCATCAATTTGTTGTAATAATTATTTGATTAAACCTATTTAAGTATACTTAATAATAATTAATCGAGGCAATGTGTGGCATCGGTTACACTTTCTAAATATTTCGGACAAAGATATTTAGAATGTTAAAGTAAGAGTCTTTTGTGCTTTGTTTGTATGTAGATATATGTAGTAATAGGTTTATCATACGGAAATTATATGACACTAGCTTCCGACCGAGTAATGTGACGAGAATATTAATTGCTTCGAAGTACAGCTGCTTGTGTTGTTACAAATTATTATTTGTTTCTCCGGGTGTTAATACTTATTCGTTAAAATAAATCATAGTTTCATTAATAGTAGAAAAATAGATTAAGTTAAATTAATATTTATGTAATTATAAGTGATCCTTATTGCTATAACTAGCTGCCTACCTATATTAATATACCTATATTATTTTGTTTAATTTATACCTAGTATTAAGAGTTTGTTAACAATAGGTAAGTAAGAAAGACAGAAAAATAATCTTCCTAGAATGTCATGGTCCTCAACGGTCCTCCACCACCTACATAGAGCAGTGTATTAAGATATCATTCGATATTATGTGGCTTGGAAGTGATATATAATAATTATAAATGCTGCTTACAGTTCAATCGGACTTCAGATTCAAATATTGTTTACTGTAAGATATATTCTGAGAACTATGTGATCTGTTTTCTGTAATTGTATTAAGTAAATAAATATAATTACTTTACGTTCCTCCGCAGTGTATTTGACCTTCCATAAAATGCGGTGATCAGGATCCTCACCACCATATATTATCTTAATGTCTAAAGAAGGCAATACACTGTAGCGCCTGGTCTCATTCTTCTCTATTCTAGATAATTCTAATTCTATTCTCAATTCTAGATTCTAGTAAGGCAACCAATATAAACTGCCAGAATATGAGTTCAAATAATTATTATCTACCGTAAAGTATTTTTGTAGGTACTAACATGTATGTATTCTGTGACATGGTCACAGTTTAGGATAATAATATGTTGACCATATTTATGTTTCGTTTAATTTTTATATTCCAGTTTTGGTTATCTCCGATTACAAAGTTCCATAACAATTCATAACATTCCTGTTTCCTTGGTCTGCGAAGGCAAACAACAGGGGCAAGAAGGTATGGGTTTATAGATATAATAAAAATGTGTCGGTCCTACATAAATTAATATATTTGAAATGCACAACTGCAATAGGAACAGTATATTGTATTACGGTTCCGTTTACTGGTGAAAGGTATATAGGTAAATTGCTAGGTAGGTAGGTATTTACAATTTGGTGAAGTATCGAATATCAAACAAACAACACAAGTAAAACATATAAGTTTTCAGTTCTGTTGGTAAAACTAATTTGTTTATAATGAGTTTAAAGCACATAATACATGAAAATAATAATACATGATACTATTCAATAGTTAAGAACAATAGCCTCGTATAACGTACGTATGTAAATAGCGTCCTAATTGTTTATGTAAGCTACTTGCTACAAATATTTTACACATGAGTAAATTCCGTAATCAATTTCTCAATATTATAAATGTGAAAGTTTGTGAGGATGGATGGATGTTTATTACTCTTTCACGCAAAAACTACTGAATCGATTTTGATGAAACTTTACAGTATTATTGTTTATTCATCGGAATAACATATAAGCTACTAAAAATCTATTTTAGCATATATCTACATTAACACAAGCGAAGCCACGGGCAAAATCAAGTGTCTTATAAAATTTGTACCGAACATTGACGTAACATGAAATTTAAACGCATTGTATCTTCGTTGTTATTAGTTTGTTGCAGAAAAGAAATAATACGTATCCAATATTATTTGCTGATCTAAAAGACGGACGAAAAATCTTTTTTAGTCATCATGCCTATTGTAATTGCATGTGCTAGAACAAGACAGCAGTGTAAGGCCCTTGGGGTCGCTAATTTTTTATGCAGACAGTATTCTTGTTGAGACAACTGCATTTAAGGTCTGCCAAGAGTTATTTGTAGGCTCTTAAAACTTATCATCACGTTTGATAGTCTGCATGTATTGTATGGAAACCTCTAGCATAAAATCGCTAAACTAATAAAGGTGTATGGATAAACGTGCCGATGAGTAAAAGTGTTTAGATGTATCAAAATCTATGAATGTAAAAAATATTAAATAAAAATGTTATTTATTTCAAATAAATATTAAAGATAAGGAAGCATTATCCCATCGTAGATCCTCTGGTTAAATGAAGCTTTCTCAGCAAATAATTATTTAAATGTATTCCGATACATGGGTAAAGTCAAGGAGTTCATTGAAATATCTTTGCATTATAATAAGGTCAACGAGACCGAATCTCGGTCATGGCAGCCAATCTTAATGGCGTCGCGTCTGTCCAGCGCTGGAAATATTATAATGGCAAAGTGAGTGCGAAAACACAAGTGCACTCTCTATTGCCTAATTCTCATAATCCGATGGGAATGCGAAGTGACACGGCCGGAGGGAGATCAGGCTTAGAATCAGCGGCTTTACTTTTGCTTACCAAGGTAACCGAAAACATCCTGACCCATGCTGCTTTTAAAAATTGACAAAGAAACCCAGTAACTTTTGGCTGACTGCTTGCTTTTGCCGCTAAATCCGACATGTTGTGCGAAAGATTGAAAAAAACATTTGTCTACCGAATTCGGTAGTAAGTGTGTTTAGTAACTAAATGTAATTTTAGACGCAGGTACGGTTTTTATTACCCCCATGATAAACTATTTGATGGTAAGTTATTAATTTATCGCGTACCGGAACTGATATGCAAATTGTAGTTACGTCCAATTGGTCACTTAAGCTAACAAACAGAGGCGTGGAAAACGATATATCAAGGAGATAAGAGCTCGAGTACTAACTGATCCTTTGTTACTTTCGTAAGTAGATATTGCTATCTGCACCAATATTGAGTATCGCAGCAGGGATATTATTTACATAACAAACAATTATAATTACGTTGGCACAGTAATAAAAGAATTTACCACTGGAGGCCGAAATTCATTTGACCGTTTAACACAAGGCCGAAAAAGCTATTGGTCATTCTTATAGTTAGTCCTATATTATTTAGTTAATCGACTAAACAATTGACCTAAAGAGATTCGAACGAACCATTGATATTTTTACATTTGATAGAGTGAACGTTTGGTCGAAAATGCAAACTTTGCTATCGTTTGTCAAATAGACCCAAGCCCGGAAAACAATGGTTGGATTAAAAATATTGTATAATATTTTGAATATTTTAATAGTACTATTATTATTTACCTATTCACTGTGTAGTCGACCATATATTTGCTTTACCAAGTTTAACAAATATTTCCATCAAAACTAAAATTCAATAAGACTCATTTATTAATTTCTACTAACACTATACAATTGTTAGTATATTAGTTAGTATGTCACTGTGGCGTTTATATGTGAAAAACCACAAAAATAATAAAAAACTAAACTCAACTTGTTACTTGTGTCATTATTAACTTGTCATATCAGAAAAACTGAAAATGTCAAGTAATTTAAATATTGTCGAAAGGGCAGAAATTATTACATTACACAGAGTAGGATACAACATAAGTCAAATTTCTAGAGTTTTGAATATATAACGCTATACTGTACGGTTCTGGATTAATCGAGAAGATGAAGAGAGCAGTCTTCAAAGTCACAGGCGTAGTGGTCGAAGGGAAGAAATGAGACGTGCATTTGAAGAAAATGGTTTTACACCAACATCTCATTTTGCCGAAGAATTCAACGTGACCACTGAGACTGTTAGACGCCATCTGCATAGCATTGGGTTGCACTATAGACGATACGCTAAAAAAGTTCATTTAACTGATGCCCATAAAGCAGCGCTGTTGCGTTTTGCCAGGGATTTTTTAGATTTTAATAGGTCAACCACAATATTTACTGATGAAAAGACATTCAAATCTAATCAGCATGGTCGATCTCTGACGAAATGACAAAAGATACGATGAAAATCATATAGTACCTACCAGACACTGAGTCTGGTAGAATCAGTGCAAACGTTTGGGGCTGGATGTCAGCTTATGGTGTCGGTAAATTATGCGCATTACCTTTAAAAGCAACTGCGCAAAATTATGTTGACACTCTAGAAAACGTCATGTTACCAACTGTTCGCAACGTTTACCCAGAAGATGATATCGCCGAACTTCACTAAACTTCTTACAAAACAGCTGTCGGTTACACACTGCTGCTGTTACTCGCGAGTGGTTCCGTCAACACCAATGTTTTCGACTGATACCATGGTCTTCAAAATCTCCAGACTTAAACCCGATCGAAAATGTTTGAGGACTTATGGTGCAAAATGGACACATCGCAATGTGAGAGCTAAAGAAGCAATTGAGGGTCATTGCAGATTGATTTGGGATGCTATGCGGGGTACAGATATTTGTGAGTGACTTGTGGGATCAATGAGAAGCCGATTGTTGGCAATAAGTAATTGAATCAATTGGCGGAAATACAAGTTACTAATTGACGCATTATTAAACGTGATAACTTTATTATTTATCACATTTAATGTTAATATCTGCTAAGAGGATTTTTAATTTATATATTTTAATTTCATAAATATAGTTTGTTAATAAATAATTGTTATTAAATTCTTATTCATCGTCCTTTTTTTGCAACCACCTATTTATAACTAGCTGTCCTTACTCCGCTTCCATGGATTATAGCGAAGTGTTATATATCCTCGATAAACGGATTATCCGAAAAAGGTAGTAGAGCTTATTAGGTATGAAGCTCCTAGGCAGCTTCACTATTTTCGACATTTTCACCAATTATCCCCATATTTTAATCGTTCTGTTCATTGGTGAAAATCTCATTAAAATCAATTCGTAGTTTTGGAGTTTATCGTGAAAAAAGACAGACAAACAGACGCGATGCAGGACTTTGTTTTATAATATGTAGTGTACCTCTGCGGTATGTGGTAGAATATTATTATTATTATAAACTTGATAAATACACCATCCTAGTCTCCCATTTTCACAAACACCCACTCTTATAAGCCCAAAAGCTCGTCTTGCCTAATGCCGGCGATTCACATTGGCCGTATTGGCTACAAGTTATCGTCTTGGTTCCAACACACCCATGTGTGGATCGGTCTTGGGCTGTCTTGGACAGGTATAGGACATAAACAGAACTTTGCGTCCAATAGCCAATGTCAACCTGCCTTGTGTCGGTTTTTGTACACGTTCAAAGGCGAGGGGAGTGAAGGGGGTAGGCGGGCGCGCAACTTGGTTCCAACGTCGCTTCTCGATCCACACATTGGTTGCATAGTACGCGCTCTGCCGATGTACGTTCAACGCGGATTCCACAAACACCTAGCGGTCAAACGAAAAAGTTTTAGAGTTCTTCTAACTATACCGTATGGAAGAAGCTTTGTGGAATCCGACAAATAAATACCACAAAAATAAAAATATTGTGGCAGACTTCTGGGAAAGAATACGTAGAATGATGTGTATAGACAATCTAAACGTCGCTGTTCTCAAAAAGAAAAAAAGAATCAGTGATGACAAAATACAGTTATTTCAAAACTTGCTCACATGTCCAAATGTCCAATGGTCTAATAATTTCTAATGCTCTTGGCTAGTGTGTTGGCCAAAAGGCATTGCAGGGAATGTGTGGCCGCATACCTTGGTTAATTAATAATAATAATAAGCTATTCAATTTATAGCCAAGCTTGGAGTCAAATCATTTCTAATGTGAAGCGCCGGCTTTATAAAATAAACCATGTAGGTATATAACCTAGAACTGTGAACTACATCGAAGAGCTCACTTTGCCTTTAATGACGTGTATGTCAAATCAATAAGCCAAAAAAAAATTGAACAAAAAGAGGGCACAGGATATATTTCACTTCATTAATGTAAAATAATAATAATATTCTACCACATACACACAACACAATCTAGCCCAAACTAAGCATAGCTTGTACTATGGGTACTAGACAATGGATAAACATACATATTATATACTTTTTTTTGTAAATACATACATATTATACATAGAAACACCCAGACGAAGACAAACATCCACGTTTCATGCACACAAATGTTTGACTTGTGCGGGAATCGAACCCGCGACCTCAGACGTGGCAGTCGGTTACACTAACCACTACGCCATCAAGGCCGACAAATACGCGGATTGAGCATCGACGATCGCACGGATCAAAAGTAACAAATACGTGGCGTATATAGATACGTCACGGTTCCACTATCCTATTCTGCCATCTCACTCTATCCTATTCCTTTCCCTCACTGACCACTCTCCTACATTTCCGCTCTACTCTCTGCCATCCTTCTCTTTTACAACACGTACGGACTTATCCATAGAAAATAAAAAAGTGGCGCATAATAGCAATATGTTGTCCCCTACCGAGCCAAAGAGGTTCCATTTAAAAAATGCAAATTAAAACGTCGTTGACCTAAAATCCTGTGTATGTCATTTTAAATCATAAATAAGTCTAGTCAGATGATTAGTGTAATCATGCTTTTTAAGCTAGAGGTTAACTGCCTTGTATGATTGGAACCTTCAAACGTCAGTGGTCTCCTTGCCATCCTTAACACGCAACATCCATTCGGCCGTTTTGGCGCTTTGAAGGTGAACATTGCACTATATGTGTGTATACTTTGTTGCACAGGATACCTGCGGCGTTCTTGAGGCTCTGTGCTAGAGCACTCGGGCTTCGTTGGAAAGTGCGAGGACTGGAGAATGTGGATGATAGCCGAGGAGCAGTCGTGCTTTTGAATCATCAGAGTGCCCTTGATCTTTATGGTATGTGGCCTTAATTACAGTTACCTATTTTACTATAATTATTGCTAAATATCAGGCTACTCGTGCACCGCATTCTCTATTTTATAGTTGAAAATCTAAATTACCTTGGCGTGCTTACATAGGGTTTATTTGAAGGATTAAATTTTCAATCGATCCCATCATCTATGTTATATTTGTTTATTACTAGATTTTGCCCGCGGCTTTGCTTGCGTTAATCTAGATTTTGTTATTATATTTCTGTCTGTCAGGGAACAGTACTTTTTTCTGGATAAAAGGTACCGTATGTCCATTTCTGTTCCCCTTACATGACATGACGTGTATGCGAAATTTCATGATAATCGGTGGAGTTAAGGCTTGAAAGCGTAACAAATAAACAAACTCACGTTCGCATTTGTAGTATTAGTTAGGGTTACGATTATCACTATTTTATATCATCGGTCTAGCTTAAAGCAGGTTTAATTATAATCTAGTCATATCAAATTACATATATCTACTTACTTCTTTTATCTAAATTGTCATAACCCCTATTTATGTAATATTGTCTAAAAAAATTCGTTACCGTTATGAAATTAATTTAGCTCTTTCTTGTAAAGAGGCTCCTGTGTAGTATACCACCTAGGTTTATATCGAGATCCTGCCAGTGCATAAGGCGGGGTGGTGCCTGCTGGGGTCGCGACGCAATCCGAAAGGAATCACGCGTCCCCGGATTGTAAATGGCAAGAGAAAGAAACATGATTGTGGTTTAAATCAGAAGAAGTCTAAAACACCCCTTTATTCCCAGAGCGAAGCGAATAATTTTATGACCATTAATTAAAAAGGTTTTTGTAGAGATGGTATCTATTTTGACCATAGCATGCTACAATATTTTCAATAATAGTTATGCCAGTTTTATGGTAACTATACAGCAAATATTAGCTTTTGATGTAAAGCCACACACAACGATCATGAATTATGTAAACAACGATTATAACATTCTGTGGCACTGTGGTACTGTGCTGTGTTTACTACAATGTCCTTGATGTTGCCTACATATCTATAGGAGAACGTTAGTGTTATTGTAAACAAACTGTAGATGAAATCGCTTAAATAATATCTTTTTTTTTACGTTGGGAAGGCTTTGACGCATACCTCTCCGCGGGGCGACGAAGAGGTTATGTCGGAGTCACCGGGGAAAAGATACCCCCGTAATACCGACTAAACCTACCACGATATTCCTCGACATAACCATAGACGGCGAGGCCGCGCGAATCGCTTTCACATGCAATCGCGGCCCCGCCGTAGTTCCGGCCCGCAGCACAGTGTGAAACGGCAGGCCACTACACAAAAATACTTTCTCCACCGTCCCCCTGGGGTGGACAAAGACACGACACTGAGGCACACGTGGGAACACGCACGCCGCCTCTCGGACCTGGTGCTGATCGGGTGGCGAGCAGGCCCACACAGCCCACCACCCCAGGTTAAACCTCAGGGTGGCTGGAGGAGGTCATCTCGCGCCCTCCGGCGCCCGGTTCTGCGATTGGGGAAAGGGCTTAAGCGCTTCCTCTCCAGCTCCGCCGCCTCCTTGATGGAAATTACTTCCTCACAGAAGGAGGCGACGGCGTTCCACGACCTCTCACTCCGGACCATAGACTAAATGGCCGGGAGTGAGAGGGCAACCAGTCCGGCTGCCACGATCAACTTACGGCGCTGCGATGCCCAGGCAGGGCAATCCGCCAAAGTGTGCAGCGCCGTATCCACAACAACATCGCGGCAGTCACGGCAGTGATGACATCCGGGCGTCTACTGCCGGCCTATGCGACACAGGAATTGGCCTAAACAACCGTGGTCAGTCATTACCTGTGTCAGCCGAAAGGTGAGGGTGCCATGCCGCCTCTCCAGCACTCCTCAAAAACGGGACGCACAGCCACGATCGTGGCGTGCCCGAAATTAAATAATATCTCATCTAACCATGTTTAAGAGAAAGGAAACGTCAAGTATTCATTTATTTGTATTATTTTGTGTTCTTTGTATTATAACATTTTATTATTAAAGTCTACCTATTAGAAACCATACAACAAATATTATGACACTGAAGAGAGACTCTTTACTTACATAGCTGTTTTCAAATATGTTTTGTATGTACATAAGCATACAAATTAGTGGTGAATCAACATAGATAAACTTTTTGTGGTACGGGTTTGTTTGTGACAATGTAAACACACGTGGACAAAGTAAATTGAATATTAGTTTTTCTTATGTTTTGTATAATCGATAGGTACTTAAGTATAATAACAAAATATTATTTATTTATAATATTTAAAATAACAAAATAAACACGTATACATTTTTTATAAAATTTCATTGTATACCTGTAAAAATTGTTTAAGGACAAGTAATATTATTTTTCATATGTATTTTAAAATTATTAAAACTTAATACATTATACTTTACTATTTGGCGTGTCACGATAACATTACTAAAACGATATTTTCCCTCTAGTCTCATAATGATTGCCCGTTGTAGATAAAAAAGTAAGTACAAATTTCAAGGCTCATTCAGATAATATGTAGGAGTACCTACTTAGCTACTAACTAACTAACTACATAGGCACTGTACACTGGACCGCAAAGAAAAAGGATCGGTTAGAAAATCTTCAATATATTCAAAAGTACCTGACCTAGCTTTACGAAATAATGACTAAATTTAAGAATATTTAATGCTACATAAAATAATATATAAAAAACTAAAAATGTAAAATAATGAATTTAGTACCAAAAAATTCAAATCAATTGTTTCGCGTTTGTTTTAGTTTTGCAATAAAAAGTTATAAATATGGTGTCTCTACCCTTCGATCAAATATACCATTTGATCGATGTCTCTACCTAATACAGCGAGAACTGTTGGTGTGACTCTTTCTACAGTTCCAATCCAGTGATCCAATCTTCGAAGACCAGGAACAGCCGAACAAGGTGCACGACGGCGCGGGAGGATCGCTATATGGTGTCAACAATTTTGAGAAATCGCTTTCTTACGGCTGTTGAAGTAAAGAATAATCATTTACGAGCTGGAGGAAACAATTTGAGTACGGATACAGTAAGGCAGCGTCTGGCTGAAGCAAATTTAAAGCCATTAAGACCTGCATATGGCCCAAAACTAGAAAGACACCACGGAAAGCCAAAGTTGAGTTATGGTAGATAACACGAGAATTGGACTCTGAATGACTGGTCAAGAGTAATGTTTACAGATGAGTCTAGATTCTGTTTATACAAGCAAGACGGGAGGAAAAGAGTACAGAAAACCGGGAGAGCGCTATAACCAAGCCTGTATAGAAGAAAAAGTATCATACGGCGAAGGCTCCGTTCACGTGTGGGCTGGGATTACTTCCGAAAGCCGCACTGAGCTGGTGGTGATAGAAAATGGAACTTTAACTGTAGAAAGATATGTCACTGAAATTCTGAATGACTACGTTGGTACATTTTTAGTGGACATGGGCGAAAATTTTTATTATTACCGCCCGCATGTAGCTCCGATAGTGTTTGCCTATTTTCAAGAAGTCGGTATCACACACATGGAGTGGCCAGCACGCAGCCCCGACCCTATTGAGCATGCATAAGACGAACTGGGACGACGTGTACATCAGCGGAATCCGCCGCCAATCATGCTACGTGAAATGAATGAAGCTCTAATAGAGGAATGGCAGAATATGCCGCAGCATCGCCTCAAAAATCTAGTAGATTGTATGCCAAATCACGTAACAGCATTATTGCGAGCTCGCGGAGGCAACACAAAGAACTAAAATGCGTGAAAACAGCACATCTATAACCAATTTACATTTACGAAAATACCTACTGGAAAACTACGCATTTTTATTTATTTTACATTTATTAAAAATAAAAAGCTTGAATTAATTATTTTTTATTTTCATTTAAGCTCATTAAAATATTCTTTTATTTAGTCTTTATTTCATAAAGCTAGGTCAGCTACTTTTGAAGATGTTGAAGATTTTCTAACTGACCCTTTTTCTTTGCGGTGGTCCAGTGTAATATTACTAGTAGGTACAATTCTTTATCCAGTTTTTCAAATGATTGCAGTTTATTCTCATAATTTATTATTATCTACATTATAGATAGTAGAAATACATATATATCTATTGTCTATTTTTATTCGCCTTGGTTTTATAGAAACTAAATAGGTTTTATTTAACCTTTAGCACGCGCTGTAATTTTTAATTAGTCTTCATCTATACTAATATTATAAAGCTGAAGAGTTTGTTTGTTTGTTTGCTTGAACACGCTAATCTCAGGAACTACTGGTCCGATTTGAAAAATTCTTTCAGTGTTAGATAGCCCATTTATCGAGAAAGGCTATAGGCTATATATCATCACGCTAAGATCAATAGGAGTGGAGCACCAATGAAGAATGTTTCAAAATCGGAGGGTATTTTCCCTTTTGAGAGCTTCCGTTGCGTGCGCTGCGCAAACAGTCAAAGCTTCGCAAAAATCATGTATGAGAGAATTGTTCCCCTTAAAAAGTCCTAAAAAAAGTCCGCGGCAGCATGTCTATCTTTTAAGGTTGGCTCACTATAACCTTTTTTATGCTAACCACATTTGTTCTAAAATAATGCATTATTTGTGAAGGTATTTTTATAAACATGATATTAATCCTTATCCAAATAAATTCGTTATTCATCACAAGTATTTAATTTAAAACAAAATTGCCCTGTACGTCATTCGAGTTCAATGAATATCTTAGGAGATATCACAGTTTTCAAATAACATCGCAGCAAAATAATTACCCATTACAGACATACTTGCAAACGATGTTTCTCCTGGTTTATTCTGCGTGATTTTAAATTAGCACTGTAGGTATATTTATAAAATTTTGTTCAATGGTTCTTATATGTTTCGTGGATTTAACAAAGAAAGTTTCAGCTCTTTTAAAATTGTATTATACTTGCCTACGACCCACTCTCTCTCTTATGTGACGCAGTCGAAGTTGCGCGAGTCAGCTATCTATACTAATATTATAAAGCTGAAGAGTTTGTTTGTTTGTTGGTTTGAACGCGCTAACCTCAGAAACTACCGGTTCGATTTGAAAAATTATTTTAGTGTTGGATAGCCTATTTATCGAGGAAGGCTATAGGCTATATAACATCACGCTACGACTCACGGGGACGGCGCAGTAACGATAAACGCGGGTGAAGCCGCGGGAACATCTAGTAAATATATAAATTGTATTTTAACAGCATTTATTTCCAATTTAACACGACGCGATTATCCTAACTAATATTATAAATGCGAACGCAATTTGTTTGTTAGGTATTAGTGATGCCGAACTATCGATAGTTATTACACTATCGATAGCTGACCTTGAAATTAGGATATCGATAGGACTACTATCGATCCTATCAATATTCCCACTATTGCCGCAGTATCGATAGACTATCAATAGTCTATCGATAGTCTACCTATCGATAGTAGCCTATCGATCGGCATCACTATTAGGTACGCGTTCTCCCCTAAATTACTCGACCGATCGTTTCCGTCAGTGGTACAGAAAAGAGCATAGTGTACCTTTCATTAAAAAAAGCACTGTTCCCAAGCGAGCGGAGATGCGGGCGAAAGCTAGTATAAATAATTTTGTACTTACCTACAGCTGTCCTCACATACACAATCATACTTTTTATTTTGTACGTTGGCTTACTCTTGCGACGAACTTTATTTCGGGTAAATAATTGTTATTCACGCAAATTAGTAAACGTTGCATTAAGAAGTGTAAACAAAATATGTCAATATTGCGTAAAAAGTACATTTTGCATATTATGTAATATGTAGGTACCTACCTATTAACGACTACGTACAGTTATGAGTGCATTGTTTGTTTTATGTGCACGTGATTCACAAATTCTTTGTTTAGCTGTATGGCTTTGTGTTGCGAACTGGCAATGTTTGAATGAAATTTCATAGTAGGTATAGAAATGTGGGTCCACAGCAATTTAAACAATGGTTCTGCAGGCTTCGGTTGTTGATAGGTATATCGAGATGCCGTATTAGGCCTGCTTCCTATATTTCAAAAACGAGTTGTTACCTACAGACAGTAAATTTTTGACACATAATATATGCTATGAAAAATATGTAAAATTTTAACTGTAGGTACCTACGTACCTAAAACGGATTATAGGACAGTTCCTGTAATCCGTTTTAGCTACGTAGTAGCTACGTTCTGCCTTAGCCATTTATAATGGTATGTTGCGCGTACGATACAATGAGAAAACTTGCAATAAGACTAATAGTGTAATTTGATCTATGCAATTAAGTATCACTGACCTGCCTTACAAAAAGAATCTCTTCCTGTTCTCGACTAACTGCATGTTTTAAAATTACGTATAATTAAAAATAATTAGTTTGGAGCTCAGGTTCCTATGTATTACAAAGTTGATTTAAGGGTATCGTTAAAGAGGACATTTTAAATCATGGCCTTACAATTCATCACCTCTATTGTCTTAGAGTTAAACTCTACTAAATCCATTTTAGATTTTTTATTTGTAGGGTACCGTATCAATGTTATCATCGGAACCCTTTTGGTGCGACTTTATCCTTAAATCCATGCATCGGTCTGTCACAGTTGCTTATCTCAGGTACTATTATATAATATATAATATTCTACCACATACACACAACACCATCTAGCCCAAACTAAGCAGAGTTTGTACTATGGGTACTAGACAATGGATAAACATACATATATACTTTATTTTTTGTAAATACATACATATTATACTTAGAAACACCCAGACCAAGACAAACATCCATGTTCATACACACAAATGTTTGACTTGTGCGGGAATCGAACCCGCGACCTCAGGCGTGGCAGTCGGTTACACTGACCACTACGCCGTCAAGAAATTGGAGTAGTTATAAATGATGCCTGCGGCTGCCTGCCCAACATGACTGTCCACAGAAACATAAACAATATTTTAATGTTACAAGTAGTTTACTAGGTCAATTAGGATATCATATGAAAGCGCTTAATTTGCATACAATACCAAATATACAAAACGTATTTTTATTTCTTAGTATGGCTAAAACTCAGCAGTTTAGACTTGTGATAAAATGCCTAAAAAATACCGCCCGTCTATCCAATCTCTTGCAAGCAGAGTTTTTAAAAAAATGCATTTATATCGATTACAATCAAAAATTCAAGTTATGCGGTCGGTATTCAAACCGTTAAAATTTAATAAATTTCTCCAATATACATATTTAATAATTAAGTTAATATACGTTACTGTGCAAAAGGAGTCAACTCAACGAGATTATTTGACCTACGCTTAAGAGTGCATACCTACTCTTTAACTCACTTATCTTAGCCACGTACTCACTGGAACCAGACGTTTGAGGTTGAGCTGTGCCTGGTAGACGACAATAGGTTCGCTCCTGTACTACGTTGGACTTAAAATCATAGCTGATGAAATGTAGCATTTTTACCTCCGGAAATACAGGCGTGAAATTAGGTATCGATGTAACTCAATCCTGTCAAAAATATTAAAACGATGTAAAATTCCATAGTAGACACTTAGACAGCCCTCTTCTTTGGATTTGTTTTCTAAAATAAGGAATCCTCTATGTGTTAGCCTGACTCGCAACTCTTAACTGATTTTTTTGACGTGACAACGTCTAATAAATCGATGAACGCCGGCTGCACGCACGAAAAAGGATGACTCATTGTCCCGTTACGCTCACTGTCCCGTTACGCTCATTGTCCCGTTACGCTCTTTGTAACGTAACGGAAAATAAACTTTGTTATGACGTTGTCACGTTAAACTATCGTCCGTAAACCGACTTTACAGACAACCAATTTTTTACCTGGCGACAGTGGAATCAAGCATCATTTGTAATAGTTTTAACATTAGCCTTTTATCTGACTATTATTATAATGATGCTATTTTCCATGTTTGTGTACGAGTAGTTACTAGTAATTTTATGACAAATGCTGCTACGAGTATCGCAATTTAGATTATTACAATGACGAACTACGACATCATATAGCTATTTGTAAATATTATAATGCTTCCTGTTATTTGTCTAATCCGATATAAATAAAAATTCTGCTGCACAATCTAGGACTACTTAATTACAGTTATTTAAAAACAACATTGTTTAGGTTAATCAGACCTGTGTTTATAAATATTTTTCATATCTGTGTACGTAAGTATAAATATTATGTACATATTATATATTTCCAGTATATATGTCACTAGTTCGTAAACAGTAGATAACAGTATTATATAGGTATGTATTAGTCAAGAAAGGATATTTTTAACATAAATGCTATTATGCATGTACGTGCATAGATTTTTCCCTATAATTATGCCTTACAATCATTTATAATATGCGTAATTATAAGCATTTTTAATCGTTTTAGGTTTCACATACCTAGATGATTGGATTGCAGCCGGCTACCTACTTTTGAGTAATTTGTTTAAAATACTAACTTTGCCCCGATATACCAAATATTATAACAGATATATGCAAAGAACTGTGCCTAAAAATATTAAAATAAAGCGACCTATATGTATGTCTGATTGATATTATTTTATATCACACTTCAGAGTTTAAGAGTTGATATTTATCTTAATAGTTAATAAACAAGAAAGTGCGTCACAGAAACATGTTATATATATGATATTAGTTTAATGTTAAACTATATATTATACATGTATAATAAATAATATACGAGTACTAACTTATGTCTTAGGTACTCACTTACTTTTCGTGTAATATTTTCAATAATATTTGTGATACGTCTGCAGATATTTTATTAAAATAAAATATTATCTTGTGTAAGTTTTCTTTGTCAAGACTTGAAAAATATTGTCAGTATCTTCTTATTAGGCGGGTCGAATGTTTGTTTGGGGCTTTTAAATAATAATTAGTCATTCATAGTATACCAATATGGGCAATATGCCATGTGTGCATTGCAAATTCCGACTGGACAAGCAAATCAAAAGCAGAAGTATTTATAACATCAAACTTCATGCAGACTCATGTCCTTATTTCGACAGTTTTAACTCACGATGCCAATGTAGCAACATAGTTCAAGTTGATCAATTGCGATATCTAGGAGTCATTATAGACAAACACCTCTCATTTAAAATTCACATCACGGGATTAGCCAAGCGCACACGGAAAATTATTTATATAATGAAACTCTTACGTGATTCTGCGCCTAAGGATGTTTGTAAATTAGTTTACGTAGCTCTCTGTCAATCTCTATTAGGATATTGCGTTTTAGTATGGGGTGGATCAGCCCAAAAATTCATGATAGAGCTTGAAAGAGCGCAACGTGCTGTCTTAAAAGTTATGTTAGACAAACCTTTCCGTTTCCCAACTGACATACTATATAAAGAAGCAGCTGTTTTAGGAGTAAAAAAATTCTCAATATCCAAGGTTTTTACAAAAATGTACGTTAAAGCCACGAGTGAAAACAATGTAAGAGAGCAGCAGAACAAACGTAAATTAAAAATTCCTACTATAGCCGTAAACTCCACTTTTGCTCAACGATTACCCTCATTCTTACAAACACATATATTTAACAAAGTAAGTGCATTACTTAACATCCAAAATATCAGTAAAACAGAAATGAATAATAAGGTCAGATGTTGGCTCTTAAAAATATCATATTTTGACGCAGAAAACATTTTAAAAATTGTTAAATAATACAAAAGGACGCAAAATTTAACATTCATACACATACACACACATATACACCCTGACACACACATACTCACACGCAAATATGTACAATACACAATCACACATATGTACTTTTTACTAATTTTTAATTTTTTATACTTTTATTTTATTAAAATTCTATTGTTAGTTAATTATTCACTGGAGCAGCGATAGCTCAGTGGGGAGACCAACAGACTGCAATGCAGAGGGTCTCGGGTTCGAACCCACGTCGTGCACCTCTGACTTTCGGAAGTTATATGACTTTTCGAAATTATGTGCGTATTGATTGACAATTATCGCCTGCTCCGTGCCTCGGAAAGCACGTTAAGCCGTCGGTCCCGGCTGCCATGAACATCTATGGCAGTCGTTATTGGGAGAGTGTCGACACAAAAGATCCCACTGGGTCGAAGTGTCGCCGGTCTGCACTGACTGGCACCCACATAAGATAAGATAAGATAATTATTCACTGGATACTATAAGTTATAAACAACCTGCATAATTTTGTAATGATGCCCAAGACACAGGCTCAGCCTAGTTTGGGACCAACGGAACGTCATGTACTAGTTATGTATATTATGGAAATAAAGAATTATTATTATTATTATTTTAAATCCGTATTTAATTATTAATATTAATTGTTAATACACATGTATAAATCTTTCTTTTATTGAAATTAAATTACTTACTTTATACGAAATTTATCGTGTAGTTTATTTGAAAAACAATAGGCATAATAATTTTGAAACTATTAAACTATTTTTAACTTTATTAATTACCTTTATTTTTGTTATAAGGGAATCATTGTTAAAATATTGTATTTTAATCGTCAATGCGATGAATACATTTGTCGTTAATAAACGTGTTCATTAATCGTTATAAAGTCTCTAGTTTCCTCGAGTGAGAACCGCGAACATATTTTTTTCTTTTAATTTCTTCTAAAACTTCGTTCAACGGCTGAAGGTCAAGGTTTCCTAAACGTTGAACCTGGGACTTTTGCTAGTAGTAGGGCTCGCTGATTTCAGTATGAATGCGCCGGCTCGACCGGGGAAGGACTACCCTCTCACAGAATATCGACGTGAAATAGCAGTATTCCTACTGTTGTGTTTCGTTCGGTGAGTGAGAGTACCGGAGGCTCAATCACCCTCTTTCTCCCTTCCCGCTCCTTCTCCTTCCCACTTCCTTTCCTAAAGGGTCGGCAACGCGTAAGTGATGCCTCTGGTGTTGCATGCGTCCATAGGCTACGGTGACCACTTACCATCAGGTGGGCCGTATGCTTGTTTGCCACTTTAATAGTATAAAAAAAATGAAATTCTGTCAGTGTCCACGTCTCGCCGCAACTTAGGATTGTCAGGTGCAAGTGGCGATGAGTGTACGCTTTATGCCATTCAAAGGTCAAAGGCAAACTTTTTTTCGTTATTTTGTTCGACTAGTATATAAGGTACTTGTGTTTTAAGCAATTCGAGGAACCTGATGAAGAAAGAATAACGAAAAGAAATTCCCTCAATCAGTTTTCTTCACCAGAGCCGGTTTTACTATTACAGTCGCTCTCGGACGAAAATTCTTTTCTCGTTGCCTCTCATAGTTCGTGCCTGCAATTTTTTTTTTTGCTTGTCAAAATGACCGCACTCCACCTGATGGTAAGCAGTCGTGTGGTCTAAGAGCAGTGGCCTCCACACCGCCCTCATAATCATAATCAATGTAAAAGAAAAGCAAAACTTGAATGTTCATTTTAACTTGTAGTGCAGATGATAATGAGACTCCATGGTGAAGAACTTGGGATGCTTTATTTGTTTTTTAATGTCACATATCGTATAATATCGTCGGCCTTGGTGGCGTAGTGGATTAGAGTAACCGACTGCCATGCCTGAGGTCGCGGGTTCGATTCCCGCACAAGTCAAACATTTGTGTGCGTAAACATCGTTGTTTGTCTTGGTCTGGGTGTTTCTATGTATAATATGTATGTATTTACAAAAAAAAAAGTATATATGTATGTTTATCCATTGTCTAGTACCCATAGTAGGTACAAGCTCTGCTTAGTATGGGCTAGATGGTGTTGTGTGTATGTGATAGAATATATTATATTATTATATTATATTATTATTTATATAAAATATCGTTACTAGTATTATATTATCTGTAGTTACTACTGTCCAATGTGATCGTTGTTACATCACTCTCCATACTCGCCATTACTACATTCCATACTTGCCTTTACTATCGTCCATACTTGATCGTTGTTATTTGTTTCAGCATTGGCGGTAATATGGCCGCTTATGTCGCGTTGCACGGTGGTTGCAAAGCGTTCCTTGCAGTACCTCGTGCCTTTCGGCACTGCGACGTGGCTGTGGGGTACAGTATTCATTGATAGAGGCGCCCAGACGGCGCGCGATGCCCTCAACAAACAAGTAGAAGCAATTAAGGAACAAAAGGTCAGTTTAACATATGTATGGTAACGAATTAAACTTTTAAGCAAAGGTCAAGTACTTCAATTATTGATTTTCTTGCAGTTAATCTGGGTAGACGTAATGACTTACACTTATCACAGTGTTTGCCTTGACAATGAATTTTGACGTTATGATGGCGAGATGACCACTTATCCCGCATAGGTGATCACCTCAGCGCTGTCACTACGCCGACTGTTTTGGGCCCCGATTCCCCGATATATTTCTATGGTTGTTGGGTTCCATCCCCATAAGGGATAATTTGTGTGATCTACAAATCATTGTATCTGAGACTGGGTGATTGGGTGTTTTTTGCGTCTGCATTAAAAGTAGGTACGTTGCCTTCTCTTTTTAAGGTGTGCCCCGCTGGGATCATACCTAGTGCAGGAGTTGGCAGACTTAAATATGATTGATAGCAAAAATTTGTTTCGCGATGTCTAAGGCTTTATTTACTTTTATTGCAGGTAGCATCCGATATTATTAATAATACTTTATATTCCCTGTTATTACTACGAAACGCGACGTAATATATCAGCTTTTCATGAATGTATAGGCCATTCCAAACTTAAATAAATTTAATAGACTAACAACGGATAGTCTCATATATTATGTTGTTCTTATAACAAAGGGACTACCATTAAGAATTTTCTCGTGGTAATAAACTCAGCCAGAATAATAAATAATACACCAGCCAGTAAAATAAACTATGTCATTTCGTAATCTCTTCATTGTAATACCATAACCTACGTACCGTACGTAAATAATTATGTGTAGGTAATGTTTAATGGATTTTACGTTATGCAGCTAGATCATTTTCTTTAACAATTTACCTTCCGCAACAGTGTCAAAGTTATTTTATTCTACGCATACGTTTTCCTGCAAATGTGTTATGTTCTACTATAAGTCTTATAATTATTTATATTAGACTTTGTATCCACTTGTGTTATATGGCGTAATTCGTCATACAGAATGATCTAATCGTTAGGAATAATGTGAACTACATCGCTGTCATTTAATACGTTTCGCTTCCCCAGTAGGTGGATATATTATGTCTACGTTATGTTGAATTTGCATAAGTAAATATCCTCACATATTCCGTACCAGATGATGTAATAATGTAGACAGACGATAATGCTGTTCGACACGCCTTGTTCAAAAAGGTTTGTTTGGGTTTCTCAACGCTTAAACTCGATGTACCAATATTAGTTTTACAAAAATTGAGAATCTTTAATCCTTAATTGCTTATTTAGCGGTTGTACACACGGCTACACATCAAGTTAGACACCCTATATACGCATAACTACGCTACATACAAATTAGAGAATTGTTGGAAAGGGACGGTACATAGTGGTGTCGATGTAATAGTAAGGATAGAGCGTGGCGTCCCGTTCAGCGTGAATGTAACAAAAATATAACGCACTCTCTCGCACGATTCGCAGCGTTCAACATCTAATAGTTCAAAGTCCAAACAGTCTAGGTTGATGTGTCGCTGTGTGTACACCTTTGATGTAGGATCATATACAAAAGGCAATATCCACCATAGAAGTCACTGGATAACATAGATTTTCAATCACATTTTAGTTGCAATCGGAGTGGTTTTAAAGATACTGGTAATGTCAAAAATATTTCGGAAATCAATTGAAAATATTGATCTCAGTTTATTTGGATAAATGACATCACTAACATATAATTATTAATAGGTGCCTATGTATTTATTTCATCTCACGCCACTTCTATATTTCAATATGCTTTATGATAATGGAATGTTTGTTCTTCTCTCCTAATTTTGTCGTGGCCGCCGGGGTCCATAACTGTTTCTCTCTACATTTATAAGACCTGTATAATGTATATAATATAATGTACATACATTATTGAGTGCAATAAACGAATTGAATTGAATTATGTGTAGGTAATCGTTATGAATATCATAACCCGTACTTATTTAACTTAAACATATTTAATGTCGATATCGAAATATTTCCTTATTCTCTTCTCTTATTCCATTAAAAATCAGAAACCTTTTTAAGGTTTCCTGCGTAAGTACCTACCTATAACTATATATAGAGTTCTAATAATTCTAATTCAAGATTTAGAATTGTTCGGCAATGACAGTATTTTACAAAATAAATTAAGTACAGTGATATATTACGTTATAGTCTTCGCTTTCTTGAACCCGCGTTAATTATTGTGGTACAGAGTTCATTGTCCGCTCTGACACACTTTATATAAACTTAAAACAATAGAGATGCCTTTATAAAAGAAACTTCGTTAGCATTTTTAGTACCATCGGATAATGGACAATGTTTACGTACTTAGTTATTACGTAGATTACATGGCAACTACGTAAACAAAATGCATTCAAACCGTTAAATATCTACAGTAAACAGCTTTATAATTTAATGTTGTTGTCGTTTCTAGTCTAATAATTCTAGGTTTATAATCTTCATTTTACTACATTGTGTAGGTATTCTATATATTCCGAAAAGGGTAAACTAGGAACAAAAGTTGAACTACTTTCTAATTGCAGTCTCAAAATATCATAATGTATGTTTATTATTCATTATAGCATTTTTATATGTATCGTTACCTATATCTATACTTACAGCTAATGCAGCAAAAAATAAACAATGAATTCAAAAAATCATGAACAACATTTTGTTAGAATATTTGCAAACTTCATATTTTAATGCTTATTATTGATTTTCATAAAATATTTGCGCGTTAAAAATACATTGCGTTTCAATTTGATATCTGCAATTATGTAGAAAGTGTTAGCTACTTCACAAATAACAAGTATGATCAAGGAGTATTTTTAAGCATATTAGCAGAACCGATTCCTGAAGCTGCAAAAATTATAAAAAAGATTATTTTTAACTGATGATTTAAAGAATCATAATATCAAACCTTTATAACTTAATAGAAAAATAGTATATTATTGTAGCATGATGTACTGTTTAGAAAACGCTGGCGCTCACCTATCCTTGATGGACATATTTTATGCCCCTACATAAATAAAGAGAAAAAACAAAAACAAAGCGTAGGCACTTATATATTTAGTGTTGTCAGCACATTCGAATTTAATTCGATTTTGATTGTCTAGGTACCAGAACACCAAAGTGCTCAAGATTACGTATATTTGCTAGTTGATAATATAATTATTTTTAAAAATAAATTGGTGCAAAGAAGTAGTCTTTCCGGAATTCAAAACGTTTTCCTGAAACGTAGCTAACTAAACTAGTTACATAAACTCGAGCCGGATTGTAAACACAATTAATATAGTAGAGCGATACTACACGGTTTAAAGGTGTTTCCTCTTATTAGTAGTTTTTGCCCGCGCCTTTGTTCGCGCTCGGGAACAGTACTTTTTGTCTGGATAACAGGTACGCTATCTCCTTTTCTGTACCCCTGACAACGTATATGCGGAATTTCATGATGATCGGTTGAATAGATAAGGCGTGAAACCGTAACAATCAAACAAACACACACTCGCAATTATAATATTAGTTAGGATTAGTAAACGTTATTCTAACGCCTAGTCTACTGATACAACACGTAGTAAGTACCTATCATATTTTTAGTGCCTTAGGCCGCGTGGATTAGGTAAAATTATTGCGTTATCTACATACGCAGATAACGTTAGTCATTGTGATGATTATTGCGTTTTTTTTTTCACGTTATCGGCTTTAATAGATAGGTATTACATTGACAAATATGTTTACATAGCTTGACATGTTTTTAGCATATGTCATTCATGACGAGTAGGTAATTACAGTGTGCGTCAGTAGTTATTGCTGATTTTAGTTAATTTAATAGCTTCATATAATTAGGCGCTAAGAAGTATGAATACTGCAGGTAATTCAATTTATATAGCACTTCGTCAATGTAGTGTACCTACTACCTATATTCAGAAAATCCTTAATTTCCTGTTCTTACTAAGTTGATTACCTACCTAAAGAAGTTGATGAAGACATGTCATTATATCAAATACTAAGTTTTTTGATATCATAGTTTCATAAAATAATACCTAAGTAGGTATTATTTATTACCAATTACCTTATTATTTTAAATGTTATTACCTATATCGTAAGTACGATATAAGTAATAACATTTAAAATAATAAGGTAACTGGTAGGTATTGTACCGCAAGTGATTATCACTTTTATTTGTTTAGGGTTAGATAGCTGCTTCCCATTTACTCGGTATGTAGGTAGGTAGGTACTATGAAGTTTGATATGTGGCAAAGATTAAGTTTTAATGTACCTATATACCTAGTGTATAGAATTATAGATACAGCGTGTCAGATTAGACAGATTTATAATGTTGCGCTAGATACAGATGGTGTTTCCTAATTTATTGTTCACATGATTATTTTCAATGTTTTGGACATTCTCATGATTAACATGCATGCAATATTTTACTCCTACTTATATTAATTTAGTTATCGCATTAAGTATTAGACTATTTAGCTAGTAATATCTTTCATTTGCATACCTAGATACAAAACAATGGACCATATACTTACATAGATATCATCTTAGACTGCGAATGTTACCGCAGCAGACTGACATGATTGTTTTGGATTGCACTATACTTTAGAAGTGATGCATATATCGTTAAACCTACTAGGTACCTTCAGATTATTTCTATCTTAAGTCTCTAATACGACGTTTTAATAATGGCGTTAGGCACAAAAAAAAATAATTGCCATGATACTGGCATAACAGAGCAAACAGGCGATCGAACATGGGGCGACGGAACCACCGCACAGTACGGTGGTACGGTGTGGCCTTCTCATCACTCTACCGCACCGCACCGCAGACAATATTATCACATATTATTTTCATGCGATCGAACCAGGGTACCGGTATTAATAATAATAATGTTCAGCGCACTGTGCGCCACACTATCGAATATGGTCTACTAGTGGACCGCGTTCCTGGTTTGGCCGCACCACGTCCGATCGTCTCCAGTTGCATTTTTAGATTACGCCATTACGCTGTGCCGCTCGTGTACTTACGAGTTCAACTAAGTGTCATAATAATGAGGTTTAGTCTTTTACGAGTTTTTCAGTAAGTAGTAGGATGAAGTCTGAAACCATGCTTTTTAAATTGCAATAAGCTAGCTTTCTATTGAGTTGATACAAGCAATTGGTTAAATCTTCAATAAAGCGTTTGTACCTACCCACAATGGATATGGCATTGAACTTGCGATCGAGAACTTGTGGATTCGAATCCCATCCATTACTCATGCTCACCCCTAACATATTATGCATAATAGCTGGTCATTTAGAAGACCTAGCTAGTAATCTTTTTAAAAATGTCAAATTACAAGAAACTGTTTTTTTGATAAACGTGACGTTGCTTCAGACAAATAGGTATATTTAAAGAATATGACACATCTATACAAATAAATAAAATTGAAGTGTCTGTTTGTAATGTCAAAATAACAGCTTTTTATCATAATGCATATTATTATGACAGTATATAAGGTACCTATACGAAAACAATTATTTTTAAAATTTTTGTCTGTCTGTCTGTCTTTGTGTCTGTCTGTTTGTTCCGGCTAATCTCCGAAACGGCTGAACCGATTTTGACGGGACTTTCACTGGCAGATAGCTAATGTTATAAGGAGTAACATAGGCTACTTTAGAAAAAAGATAGGGTTCCGCGGAGACAAATACTTTTTAGTTAAAATCTACGCGGACGAAGTCGCAGGTAACAGTTACAGCTAGTAAAAAAATAATATAATGACTTAATTAATGAGTTAATGACCCAAACTTATACCTATGTAGATATAATTATCTACCGAGTTATTTACCGTGTTTAAACTCAATAGGTACAATACGTACATAGAATCAGAAGATTAGCATTTCAGTACCAGGAAAATAAACAGGTAAGTACATCGTTTTATGATTTTTGGCAATTAACAGTTAATGAATAATGGCGGTTGACCTTGATCGTTGAATGGTATGCAAACTTATTTTGTATTCTAAAATCACATACACATGTTAATAGTCATTGTTACTAGCAAATGCATTGTGTGTATGGAATCTGACTGCGCAAAATAGCACCTAAGGTTATGTAACTACACAGGTACGTAATGCCTAACCAGTGTGAATGGATTTATTTTTAATTTAGGAAAATTTGGTGGGAACCTGGGTTCTTGTTGGTATTAAGCATTTTAAACTCGTAATTACCTTGCCAATTGTTATAGTATTAATAGTTGGAGCCAGGTAATTATGTTACACAGTTCCGCGTCCGTCCATCAATAAGTAAGCTAGTAAGCTAATGTGTTTTATTATTTGTCGAAGACGTGCGTCGCGACCAAAATATATTATTGGCACGTTAAAATGCTGAATTATGTCTTTAACTATTATTTACGTCCTATTTTATTATTGTAATTTGTATACCATGGTTATTATAAAAATTAAATCAATAAATAAAATGGGTGACGGTGACGGCTCGAAGTTAGACGAAACCTTGGACGGAATAATTGTTACTTATGCAATATTTTTTTTTTATTTTATTTATTTCGGCATACCAACAACTACTTATACTAATACACTTTTCTTTTACATAATTAAATTACATAATAGTATAGTAGCCTTTTACAGGTAAGCACAGCATGCACAAGTTTCGTAAAGTTAATAAAGCGAAATTTAGAAAATTAATTTAGAAACAATATGTATGTAAATAATTATTCAGGCAATATATAAATAAGAACTATAACATTAATATGCAATCTAATAATATAGGTATTATATAACACTAAATATTAAAAATTATGTTAGTATACAGCAAATTTATAGTTTACATCACACTGATAATATTTTTACGGAATGTGGCAAGCGAGTCTACATGCACGTCTATGACATCAGAGTAGCTATTTAAGGTTCTGCAAAGACGGTATAGCAGAGTTAGCACCAAGTACGGTTCTACGAAGTGGTGGATACAGCGGGGTTATGGGTGCACGCGGATATCTAGCGGGAGCTCGAAATTTAATTTTACTCAAGAGTTCAGGGCAATCGATTTTATTTCGCAATAGCTTAAATATAAATACGGCATCGATTACAATACCGCGCTTCTGTAACGAAGTCATCTTAAAATGCGTGAGGAAACATAATGTCTGTTAGGTGGGCGCACGAGAAAATAATAATTTTTATTGTGGAGCACGTCTTCCCCCCCATGATGGCCTACTCAATTGTTGAACATCTCAACTTGTATATAAGTGAAACCTGCATGCAATTTGCACACATTCGAAAACATGTTTCCAATGGAAGCAACTTGTGAATGTGCAAATGTGACGTCATACTTGCATGCAAGATTTGCCAAATGGAATCGCGCCTTTAACCCATTGGTTACTTCAAACATCGAGTTTCACTAGCGTAGATTCCATCAAGGACGAGATTTCTGGCGTGGATAGGTACTCCTTTGTGTAGATTAATTAAATCTAAATTATACCTTATTAGCTTATTACAGACTGTCGATTAGATTTATTATTCACATGATCTGGCATGTTTAAGGACCTACCTACTACTAGTCAGTAGTGCAATTGCGACTGCATATGTAGGTATGTAACAGACGTCGATTACATAGCGTGCCTCGATATGATAACATTCGCAGTTATGAATGTGTTATGATCGGGTCAGATCTGTAAATAACATTTGCCTACAGACATAGTCATATTGATAGAAGTAAAAACCACAACAAAAGTTACGTAATTTGTCTAGACAGTAGGTATCAGTGGAAAATTTCATACTTACCTCTGTGCGTATTTGATTAAAGAACAATGTCACGCATCATCGCGCCATAATTAAAAATAAACTACACTTCGTTTATTCCCGATCCCGGAGAGCTCATATACCACATATTTACCATTTAAAAAGGCTAAACAAATTCAGTCGGTCTACTTCTATACATTTAAGTAATATCGTTGTTGTACGACATTTTATCCGTTTATGATAATTTTATTTGTTGTGCTATTTTTGTAATGCCAACACTAGCGTCACATGGATGCCCTTGCATGCCAATGTCAAGGTTGCTCGCGATGATATCCACTGCAGCGAGCTGCAGGAAAAGCACATTATATTCAGAATGCTACTTCTACCTATCTAGAATTGAAAATGGGAGGTAGGAATTGTCAGATTATGATAATCTATACTAATATTATAAAGCTGAAGAGTTTGTTTGTTTATTTGCTTGAACGCGGTAATCTCAGGAACTACTGGTCCGATTTGAAAAATTCTTTGAGTGTTAGATAGCCCATTTATCGAGGAAGGCTATAGGCTATATATCATCACGCTAAGATCAATAGGAGCAGTGCACCAATGAAGAATGTTTCAAAATCGGAGGGCTTTTTTTCCTTTTGAGAGCTTCCGCTGCGTGCGCTGCGTAAACAGTTAAAGTTTCGCAAAAATCATGTATCACAGAATTGTTCCCCTTTAAAGGTTCTAAAAAAAAAGTTCGCGACAGCATATGTCTATCTTTTAATGTTGGCTCACTATAACCATTTTTATGCTAACCAAATTTGTTCCAAAATAATGCATTATTTGCGAAGGTATTTTTATAAACATGATATTAATCCTTATCCAAATAAATACGTTATTCATCACAAGTATTTAATTTAAAACAAAATTGCCCTTTACATCATTCGATTTCAATGAATATCTTAGGAGATATCGCAGTTTTAAAATAACATCGCAGCAAAATAATTACCCATTACAGACATAGTACAAACGATGTTTCTCCTGGCTTTTTCTGCGCAATTACTACTGGTTCGATTTGAAAAATTCTTTTAGTGTTGGATAGCCTATTTATCGAGGAAGGCTATAGGCTATATAACATCACGCTACGACCCACGGGGGCGGCGCAGTAACGATAAACGCGGGTGAAACCGCGGGAACATCTAGTAAAAGATACATCGGGTTTGTCTAAAATATCCATTTTTAAGAAGCAAATGTCATGTGTTTGGTTTTGTTGTCAAATAAAACAAAGACTGTACTTACTACACTTGGGCTAGGAAATTGCCATCTTGTATGACCTGATTACCAAATATAACCGGTAGGTAGTTGGTGCTTAAAAATAAAAAAATATATATTCATTCTTATCTTCTCTAATAAGTAGGTACACCGGAAACTATTTATCAGCTAATATAACCTTTAATGACAATTTACCTTCTTAAGCGTAAGGACATGTTGAAATACGATGCTAAACTTAACTAACGCGAACATAAGTAGGTAGGTATTTATCCCGCTTAATAAAATAAGATTACCTATGTACTCGAATAATAATAAATAAGTACTTATCTATGTACGACCTATGTTTACGGAGGCAGGCTAATAACACAGAACAATCTAAAGCTTACCTACTCTTTTTATATTTACAGAGGAAATTGCTGTTATTCCCTGAAGGAACAAGACATTCTGGCGACAGACTTTTGCCGTTCCGTAAAGGTGCGTTCCACGTTGCTATGGACGCTGGAGCACCGATACAACCAGTCGTCGTTTCGAGATACCACTTCCTTGACGTCAAGCGACACAAATTCGGCTCAGGTGCGTAGGGAACTTGCTCCCAATTTTAAAACTGGTTTTACCTGTTGTTGGATGTTTATTGATGCCTATGCGTTTGTAATCCTGTTAAAATTGTGTTATTTGTTTTTGACGTGACAACGTCTAATCAATTGATGAAGGCGGGCTGCACGCACAAAAAAGGATGACTCATTGTCCCGTTACGCTCATTGTAACGTTACGATCGGAGCGAGAGCGCTACACGAGCGAGCGAAAGGCACATTATGACGTTGTCACGTTAAACTATCGTCCGTAAACCAACTTTACAGATAACCAATTTTTTTTATACATAGCTTGGGCTTGATAAAACAAATATTTCAAAAAATAGTCTATACGTTTATTTTATTTATTTTGAATGCCAATGGTATCAGTACAAATGTTATGTAGGTATGATGTAATTATGTTTATGTATTTATAACGAAATGTTTGGCCATTTTATCTACATAACGACCTTGCGTGACTATGCAGAGACGCAGATATTTGTCTACCTATGTTGCTGATAACAAGTGTGTGTCAGTGTTGCACACAAAATCTACTTATCCGACTTATATCGTAGCGTGTACTGATCATATCTTAATTATTTAGTAATTACCTACCTAAAACAGAGTTGACTGAATCACTATGAGGAATAAAAAGGTCATGGTTAAATTACAAACAAGTAATGTACTAATGAAAATGTTTATGCTTCTATAGCTTTGTATAGGTAGATTAAATTATTTCCTATAGCCTAAAATTCAGACTTGTCTTAATTGTACAAGGTTAGGTACGGCAACATAGATTGTTATGCGGACGACAGTACCGTGCATGGGCGATATCGCGGACATTCTTGGGCTAAACGGGCTGACGTTGAGGGGAAAAGGCAGGATCTTGTCGTTGAACTTGACCAGACCTTGGATCGCATCTCTGAATGGGGTGCCAAGAACTTGGTCCAGTTCAACGCCGTAAAGACCCAGGCATGCGCGTTTCCAACAAAAAGTCTCCTTTCCTTCCCCTCCCTTCTCTGAAGAACACTCCACTGGTGACACGTGACAGCTCTCTATCTTAGGGATGGATCTTTGCCGCATCCTTAATCCGAAAACCTACATCGAGAGCGTCATCAAGCAAGCTTCGCGAAAACTCAGAGTTCTAAACAAGATCAGGCGGTTCTTCGCGCCTGGGCAGCTGTGCCTACTGTATAAGGCGCAAGTGCGCCCTTGTGCGGAGTACTGTTCTCATCTTTGGGATGGCTCCGCGCAGTACTTGCTGGACGCTTTGGACAGGTTACAGCGGCGGGCTGTCCGCATCATCGGCGATCCAGAGGTCACGAGATCAGTGGAACTTCTGCAACTCCGTAGGGACATCACCTCTTTGGCATGTTTCTACAGGATATACCACGGGGAGTGCTCTGAAGAGATATTCCACCTTATCCCGCCGTCCGCTTTTCTATTCAGAACAACACGTGCTGGGCTCAGATGCCATCCTTACACGGTAGAGTCGATTAAAGTGCGCATCAACAAGTTTGGGTCCTCATATCTCTGCCGAACGATCAAGGCATGGAATCCTCTGCCAAGGCACGTGTTTCCTTCTTCCTTTAATCCTGGGTCCTTTAAGCGGGGCGTGAAAAAGCACCTTCTTAGGCCGTCAAGGTATCCCTACCTTGACGGCCTAAGAAGGTGCTTTTTCACGCCCCGCTTAACTCCTCAAAGCACCTTAACATCGCCTCAGCTGCTATGAGGATGGTGTGCAGGCCACTGCTCTTAGACCACATGATCGCTTACCATCGGGCGGACTGCGTTCATTCTGACGAGCAAAAAAAAAGTTATTTGGCATGGTTGGAGACCTGACGAAGGGCTCTTGAAAACTCACACTTATAATATTTAATTAGCTTTAGAAATAGTTGAAAATATTTTGCATTTATAATTAATATACCATGACGTCATAGGTACCTACACTACTGTCTACTAACTTTGTACAATTACACAACAAATTCTCGGACTCGACTGCGTCAGAAGGATGACGCTAATGTTATTAGCGTGTAATACATACCTACACTGTAAGTAGGTCATCACTTACTTCATTGGCATTTTCTGTACCCTAGATAGGTTGATGGATTCGATGAAATTAATAGAAATATTGATATATGGCACTTACCCACGATTATTATCGAGCAATATTAGGATGCTGTCATCGGTTCTTGCCGCGGTGCAGTCCTTACGTGTCGTTGTCTTTTATAATGTATAATATGTCTTTACCAATTTTTTACTTTTCAGGCGAATTCATTATATCGATACTGCCAATGATCGAGACGGAGGGTATGTCGAAAGATGACATTGTCTCACTAATAGAGAAGACACACCTCAGCATGCAGGAAGAGTTTACGAAGAACTCGGCGGAGACACTGGAGAGATACAACAAGCGCACTAAAGCCGAGTAGACGAGGTACCTACACACTAGACAATTAGCTTAAGGATAGGATTAGTTTAGGAAAGTTTTACTTAAGTAAATCAATAGTTTCCGTCATCCGGATCAGGTCAGGCCCTAGTCTAGAAATAAATGGTACCATGGGGTACAAATGCATTTTATTTTTGTAGCAGTATGTTCATAATATCAATTTATTTATAAATTCATATCGTCGTGTAAAAAGAGCTGTGATAAATATAACCATATATGTAATAGTTACTAAATTGTAATTCGACAGTTGATGGTGTTGATATTGTTGTTTACTAGGTATATAAATATGTATTGATATAATAAAAGTAATGAAACATATTGGGGTTTTTATTAAAAACTCAATTACCCTGTGATTTCTTTTATTAAAAGATTTCACATACGAAAATATGTAAAAATAAACATTTCATCGCCTTTTTTTTCTACACATTTTGTCACACGAATACATTTTAATTATACTAATAATAGTGTTGAAGATACATCACAATATTAGCACAGATATACTGGTATACAATTAGATACACGGTACAATTACCATAATAGCCTTCACTAATGAGTTTCAAGCTGCATTATGGGCAGGCAACTGAAATTAGGAACAAAATTTTTATCACCAAATAGGGTAACTGTGTTGTAATTATTGGCGATGAGAAATAGTGCTATGGCACCGTAGAAATAAAATATCTCGTTGAAATAAACTTATGTTACAAGTAGATATAGCTGTACCTCCATAGCAGGACACTATAGGCATAATCAATATAGCAGACAAATAGACAAAATATTGTAACATCTGACAATAAGAATGTAGAAGTACCGTTGACATCGTGCGGGGTTTACATCTCCGCATGCACTAATGATTTGAATCTCCTGCAAGAAACGAGTTATCTTTGGGATAATGTAACTGATAATCACTTGCAACATTTTTTATTAATCTCATAAATAATAGCCTAATAAATATATATCGATCTATTACTACCCCATAAGTCGGCATAGACACCATACATTTACAATAATATTACCTACATGTTATAATCCTTTATATTACAAAGGAATAATAATCTTATCTTGTTTGGTAATAGGTAGAAATAGTTCAGAAACGAATATGCATGCACCTGCTGTGTAATAGCACTCATTCAGTATTAACGTCTTATCTACACACACGAAAGGATATGTGATAAAGATACAACATGTGTAATAAATGTTGTAATCAAGTATTTCTAATCTCCAGGGCCCTATTCAATAAAACTTACAATTTACAATTACAGGTGACAGGTGAAAATTCTGTTCAATAAAAAATTCAAGTTACAAATTTGTAATGGTGGAAAATTTACATATTTGTCGAATTGTACTTACAATTTTACATATTTCTGTTTAATAAACATTTTCGTGTGACAGGTGACAATTTACAACATTGTCGGCAAAACTGCTTTATTGAACCATCATTGTATTTACTAGTTTACATATTTGTCATACAGAATTATCATACATTTCTGATAGGTGACCTTACCTTCGGTAAAACTTAATACCTCGGCATAATATCTTATTAATTGTGTAAGTGTTGTTTTGTTTTAGCTGCTTTTTTACCAAAATGGTTCTTACATCAAGTAGTGAGAGTAGTGATAATGATGAAAACGTTTTAATTTTGTTTTACCCCCATTACTGTTTTGTATCATAATTATATGTAGAATTACAATAATATGTAGAAATGTAAAATACCATGACATATTTGTAAATGTTTAGAATTAGTAAGTTTTATTAAACGGAGTTTACAGGCGCGACAATTTACAATTATTTGTCGGTAATTTTATTACATATTTGTAGGTTTTATTGAACAACACATGTACGACAATTTGACAATTAAGTCACTTATTGACAAAATTGTCGGATTGTAAGTTTTATTGAATAGGGCCCAGGTGACCAACATGTTTTTATAATGCTATATTTATCTTATGGCACGTCATTTGATAGAAATTATTGGCCTTTCAAGACTCTGTGCTTGTGCTCTGTTATTCGCAGGAAAAGGCTGATTTGTGCCGATTAAATGTAATTGAATCAAAACAGAGATCTGACAGGTATATTTTGAAATATAGTGTCGCTATTGACATACATAAGTGGACAAAAGACAAAACGTGATCTTATCATAAATTAGACTGTTTAACTAACTTATTTAGACGAGTATGTGGTAATTCATGGTAGAAGTAATTCCATAGGGATACATAAATTCTGTAGATAATTATAGCGCAGATGATTGTGAAGCAATACAATATTGATGGTGTATAATAAAATTCATAATAATTTTGTAAAATTGTAACTAGCAATTTATACCTAATGTTCACTGCCAATGTAAGGAAACTTGTTATGTATAAATATGGTAAGGACATAGGCAGCATAAATAAGAAAACGTGAGGTAACAATTAGTTTATAATAGTTTGTGTAATTAATCATTTGCGATAATCCATACTTATAAATTTTATAATATTAAATATACAACGTATAGATAACATGAAAGCTAAATGAAACGTAATAAAATAGATCAAAGTATATTAAGTGGCAATAAATTATCTAATCCACCATTTATAAATCCCTAAAGGATACCGTCCAATCCTTTTAATCTAACTATCGCTCCACAAAGGAGGCAGGTGACCAATAGTTATTTAGATAACAAATAGTACCGAGTTGTCTTTGTATTAATAAGGAAAAATTGAATACACACTTTGTTAGTTCATTGTACCTAATGTTCCACGTACTTTATCGTAGTCTAGAGTTCGTCGTAGTACGTTTCAAGTACTAGTCACAGTGTCGTAACCGCTGAATTCTGTAATAAATAATTGCTGTCGCGTGGTACAACAATGGTTTCTTTATTATTATTATATTACAGCGGTATCTTATGGTGTCATCATTACTTGTGCGTACCTATTGTGGGGATATTCCGCTATTTTACTCAGTCGCTTGGAATTAATAATGGTTACCTACGTCATAATTTCTATCGTGTCTTCTCATTTTAATAATTTCTCAGTTATTTAATTTAAAACTTGTTTAGAAGTACCTATTTTAGACGATAGGTAACATCATTTTTTATTAAAAACGCAACATATATAGTTGTCAATTACATTGTGATGCACGGTTCCTTCATTTATCTCCATTATTTTAAGCTTTTATCTTGCTTTGTTAGTTCATTATTTTAAGCTTTTATCTTGCTTTGTTAGTTCATAATTTTATTATGTTTGAGCCAATCTGGCAAGTAAGTATATTTGGTGTAGGCTTTTTCCAAATAAGCGACAAATTTGCAGTTTTTGATTCTAGTGAATTATATGGGTTATGGTGAATAAAAATGTTAGTGTTCCCGCAGCTTTGATTATCTCCTCACAGGAAAACTCATCAATTGTTAATAACATAAAGATGGAACTTTGTATAATATTAATTTTAATAGCTCACTGAACATGATCGTCACGAACTATCGACTATACAGTGATATCACCTCATGTGGTAACGATTTGTACATACAATGTGCTAAAACAAACATTATTTTTACAAATTGTAGGTTATTACAGTGTTTTAACCATCTGACACCCAAGCTAAGATTGAACTTGTGTTATGGGTGTCAGGGCCCTCAAAAATTTACTCCTTTATTACAATACGTAAATATATTATGTCGTGTGTGACGTGGTGTTTTACTTTCTAGATACATTTTTAAATAGGAGTAAATAAAGATATCTTACATGCAAGAAAAATATAATAAAAAATAAGAACTAAAAAAGTAAGTATTTGTATAGTGTGTTTTGTGTTACAATATGTGTGTGTGTTTGTGTGTGTGTGTGTGTGTGTTGCGTGTGTGTGTATTGCATGTGTGTGTGTTGTGTGTGTTTGTGTGTGTATATAATAATGTGATGTACCTATAGCTTTAATGTGAATATAATTATTATTTTAGTTACACTCTATTAACTATCTATCCCATGCTTCAAGTATTCTTTCAACCTCTTCATAGCTAAGACCAACGATCCATTTTCTAATTATTGTTTTAAATTCAAATATATTGACTGTGTAGATATTACATTGCCTGTTAACTGCGTTGTATATACGACTGCCAAGAATTCTAAAATTTCGTTCAGCTAATTTTGTTTTATGTTTTTCAATGGAAAACGATAGCATGTTTTAGCATTTCAAAGATGTAAAATAATTTAATTAATAAATTATAGTATAGGGTATTGAAAAACTTATAGCGCGAATTGTTCCTAAAAGAATTGTGTAGAAATAGTTTGTAAGCACTCGTTGAAATATTATATAAAAATTAGCACAAGAAGCTTTTTCAAAAAGTTTATAAAAGTGCGGTTTTTTAATTATTCCTTTCAGTTTAAGCATATCGAGACAATGATAAAAGCATTGTGTCTGGACGCCAGCGTCCGAACGTTCATGAGTAACTAAATAAAGTCAAGATAACCAAGTCTAGCTAGTGCTTTTATCACGGAACCAAAGAAGCACTTATGAACGTCAACGTCTCATAAGTTGTGAGTTTAATAAAATTATCTTTATATTTTTATTAATGCTTAATACACACTTGGACCTAGGGCCGGTGTTACGAGGTAATACTGTGTTCAATTCTATAATTATCATATTTCTGCATGGTTTGATGAAAAAATAAAAGATGGATATTTGACATCACCACGAACGAAGCTTCTGTCAAATTCCAATCTCTAGTAGGGCAGACAATCAATTGACAGTTTATTAATTGTGACTTCGGAGTATTTAAAATTGTGAACGTCGTATATTAGCATAATGAATTTATTGCTTTATTCCCATTCAAGCCTTGTTTATACGGTTATAATTCAGTGCGATTTAGTAGCTGTTTAAATAAACCCGTATTAGCAAGCAGAATTTGAATTCTAAACCAGAAGGTTCTAAGGTAAGGTAGTGACCAACACTCTTACTGTCAGATTTACAATATTTGTCTACTTGTCGGGTATGAGCAAATGATTTTATACAATAACTTTACTGAAACGAAAAATCTAATTAAACTTAATATTAAGTAAAATGTCAGCTTATAATAAAATGATACGACGAAGAAATGCAGTGAATATTACAGACATAGATGCGGGCTATGAACTAGCGACAACTAAACATTACATTTATGAACTACACAGTTGGTGAATACATTTCGAGTTCTCTACGCTGTTTTACATCAAAATATTTCATAATCATAATCATAGACACAGAATGGACTGATCAATAGCCTCATAAAATGTATTACTGTCTAAAAAAAGACAAAACATCTATGAGGCCAGTACCTATTTATTTTAAGTGGATCTATACTAAGTCTTCTTGTCTGTAACGTAGGCCAATCCGACTGGCCCCGCAATAGACTTGTCTTTCTCAAACAGCCAACCATTTTTAGCTAGATAGGGAAATACTCTAGTCTTTTCCATGTCTACGAGTATAATCTAATTACTTTAAACTCTGTGGCAAGATTTTATAATAAACAACATGCGAGACAACAGTTACTATATAAACTTGTATATTAGACTAGTCGACAAGTTCAAAAACATGTTAATTCTTGATAAAGCTCAAAGGAAGTATAGTATCTTTTTGAAAAACTTAATTTTATTTTCCAACGGCAATTTATTCTTTCAAATGTCTGGATGATAGCATAATTTATTCAAATTTTTAAATTAATATTTGTTTCTAAAAATAATTATATTATGTGGTAGGTACACTGTCTTTAGCGGTAGTGCGAACGGCTGGACAGAGCCTTATTTTCGGCATTAAATTAAAATTATAAATAATAGAGATAAAGTTCCGGGAGCCGGAACGTTTCTTATGGCAATTTACTCCTCTTTACGGAACTTTTCAAAATTCCTTACATATTAATAGTTTTTGATGTATTAACAAAAAACGAAATGCTACCTTTTTTCATCTTAATTTGTTAATAACAATTGCAATTTTTTATATGCTAATACATACTTTCGATTCATTTTTCTAGACGTCATTCCGAGTCGAATGACCTATCGTTCATATTTTTAGGAGCTTTATCAAGAATTAACACGTTTTTGAACTTGTTGACTAGCCTATATAATGATTTAAATGTTATTGACAATCTCTTGAACTAAAACTAGACATTTAAAATGAAAAGTGTTCTATTGCAAGATTTGTGATAAAGTCCCAAATTAGGTCATCAGTTTTATACAAAACATGATACTCAGTTGAAATTCGTAGATTTGCTCCTGTATTCAAAGTTGTGCGGTTAGAGATATTTTAGTTTAAAAGATTGCCACAGTATACATCAGAAATGAAATCATTGCAGAACACACAAGTAATAAGCAGCTGTTTGTGCCGATAATAGTGTGGAACATGAAATGTAATTTTACATACATTTAAAGTGTTTAAGTAGCTTTTGCAGATATGGTGTACAGAGTATTTTACTGATAATCAAACTTACCAACCTGACTTCTTTTTTTCTTGACTTTAATTAATAATGTCATTTTTTTTTAACTTTGCACGGTTTTTAATGTCGCTGTATATCGTGATATTATCAAAATATATTTAACAAACTAGTAAAGAACTCCATGCTGAGGCATGGAGCACAAATTACACAGAAATAGATAGCCAGCTCAATGCAACGCGACTAAACGCAACGAACGAAGACGTATAAACGCATAGATACGCGCGTTCAGCAATCTCAGATCTAGTCTTTCGGATATATGTAGCCGCCTGACCCATAAACTGTATGTGTCCGATTTGACGAACATCTGTAAGTGAGTCCGTTTTGCCATTAATGTACCAGTGCGTCCTTTTTGACGTACCTACGTGTGCAAGTGCGTCCGGGTTAGGGCATTTGATGCTTGACATCTGTTTCTATATAATTTGTGCCCGGAGACAGTACTGATTGTCACTTGATAGTAATATCTATACTTCTATACATTACAATGACATAAACGTAATGAAATTTCTAAAATCTAATCTAACTAATAAGTGTAATGAAAACAAATAACACTTCTATCTTAAAATATATACCTAAAATTGCAATATTTTAATATTTCAATTGATTAATTCTATACATAAATATTGAATGTAAAACATGGCATATACAATACTTATTATATAATAACATATTATGACATTATAATATTATTTGTTAAATGGAATAAAAATTGTTTTTATGGAATATACAATGAATATGCGATGGAAATCTTAACTACAATACAGAAAATATTATCGTCTGATAAATTTGACAGTGAATCTCTTTGGTAGGTAAACTGATTAAATGAGAAACTAAATAGATCATGATTGCCACTCACGCGTTTTCTTTGGTGGATATCTTAACATTTTATTATTATGACCAAAACTCATCTCAGCACAACCCTCACTTCCAATTAATGATATCAGTAAAATATGACTTCAAAAAGGTACTAATTTGAAATGCTTCATTTAATAACATTATAAAAATATTATAACGATGAAAAACATTGTCAAATGTCAAGTAGATTTATATAATTTCTAGATCGAGTGAATAATTTTTTATGTACATCGATATTACGAACAAGATTTCAAAGATGTGTACATGATCCATATCATGAAACAAATACTATCTTTACCGTGAAACTAGCCAACTTTGCAAACCAGGATAACATTACCAAAAATCATTTTGTAAACAAATCGGTTAATATGGGAAAAGTTTTAGCTTGATAGCAACATTATCAATTAATAGGAAAATTGGTTATATTTATGGCAACACTGTGCATTGAAATTAAACTACTATATACGGATTTTATAGCGTTGTTTATTTGAAAATCCGTATATAGTAGTTTAATTTCAATGAATAACATTCACGTAAACAGAAGACAACACTGTGCATTTGCATTGGCTACCAAGTTCGTTCAGTTTCCTGTCAGGACAAGTCAAAGAAGGCGCATGTTTTTGCGGGCCAATTTTTTGTGATTGTTTGTGAATTGTACGTCATGGAGAAGGCACAGGTAAGTTATTTTACTGTATGTTATAGATTAACCTTCGTAGCGTATTTTAATTATAGTTGATGCAGTATTCTAAACCATACCAATTCAAAACTATTACGAGGGTAATGTTACCCTGAATTGTTCAGACCTTTGCTGGACAACATTGCCCGTCGTCGAAAAGTACTTAGGGTTGTCACGTTTTGATATTTTAGAAAAGACTAACTTTTGCTCGTGGCTCCGGGGATATCGGTTGTGATTTTACTTTGTTCGGTGTAGGCTAAAAACAATTTTATAAACATTTGCGGACAATTTTTAAATGATTTTACATAGTTACTTATTGTTTTTAAGTTTCCTTCTTGATGTTAAATGTTATTGCTGTTTATAAAACTCAATTTTTGACCTGTTATTTAAATGTTCAGAACATTAAAACGATAGTTTTTGATTAATCTACATTTCGTTTCTAAGCCTACTTTAATTAACTTTGTACGCAGTGTTTGATTTATTTCAAAAGATATACTTATAACACATTATTATGTAAATATAAATAGAACAAAATATACAACAAATAAAATATAATTTTATTCAGAAAGTTGTACTTTTTTTAACTCTCGTGTGGTATAAATAGGTAGGATTAGATACTTCATACAAACCCTATAATTTTTCTATTAAACTTACACTTAAATCTATTGTCGAAACTTGTTTTTTTTATAATAATTAAATTTAAATTATCTTTCAATGAAGACATCAGTTATTACCAGAGATCGGAATAGGTACCTATAATATATATTGGCCTAAAGTTCAAGGAAGTAAGTAACATGTGGATAATACCTCCCTAAAAGGAGATGGACAAAAATTGTATTCCATTTACACGTACTTAGTAAATACACGGTAAAATAGAAATAGAAAAATGAATAATTACGTAGTTTGTAGCCTCTCGGAACTTGTCAGTTTTTATTTCAAAAGAATAAGTAATGCAAGATGAATTCAAAGTAACATTTGTCAACTTCTGCATTAATGAACCACAGACAAACCATAAATACGTTACGAACCATGCATAATATACTTGTAGACATGTGATGTAAACGAAGAATGCTCTTAATAGGAACAATATATTCATACGAAACCGTCTTTACTGATATTTCTTGCATTTAATAAAATATTATGTTGATGCTTAATATATCTTTTTATATAATTTCAAACAAAAAATAAAAAACAAAAAATAATACTTATAACGGAACGCGTTTACTGGTTTGCGTTTGTGTTATAATCTATGTCAAATGTCAATGTAATATCATGCAGTGCAATGATATTACATTGACATTGATTGCACTATTGCAGTGATGCTTCGTTGCGTACCTACCTACTGTGTTTTTGCGAAATTCCTGTTAATTATTAAATTTAAAAAAATATATAAAAGTGATCTGAAAAACATAAGTCGAGACTCGACACGTTTGGCGTTCGAAGTTATCGGCCCGCTCCGAGCTCTTTTAAAGAGCTCGGAGCGGTTTCTTCAACTAAAACTCGTAAAGAGCCTCTTTACGAGTTTTAGTTGAAGAAAAACATTAACTAGTTTTAAATGTACTTTATTAGTATTGTCTCATTTTTGAGACTATTACCCAGTTTAATAAATGGTAATACGATGTAAAAAATCTCTATACAGATGGCCATTACTTTGTTTAAATGCCAAATAATTTTAAAACCATATTACTTTTCATAATATTGCTCAATATTTTAAAGCGCCCTAAGTTTTTTTAGTAGCAAATCTTATTCTGTAGGTACACTTATTGCCATCGATCTGATTAAAGGTAGAGTAAAACTATTTAAGTCTAGTATGTAGTAATGACAAGTTCTTTGAGTTTTTTATTTATTGCAATTTAATGTGCTAATGTTCACGAATATAAAATACCAAAAATCATTGGTGTAAATTAAACTCTATAACTATGCAGACGCCCATACAAAAAATGGCCATGTCCTTTAACAGCTTTAATTCGGAACGTTAAAATCATTCTGAGATTTTATACGAGGGTATTATCTACAATATCCACATGTTACTTACTTTCTCTAAACTTCCTCGAAGTTTAGGCAAATATATTGTATCTGTATTCTGATCCCTGGTACTGAGTACCGTATAATATAATACTTTTAATGATAACTTCTAATATTCTTATATGGTTTATTTCAGAAAAATAAGCATAAATCTTGAATTCGACAAAGAAAGTCAAGACGTCAAATTGGATCTAGAATATATAAAAACTACACTGAAGAAATGTTAAAACTTACATGTGAATCAGTAGAATCAGGCCAAATTTCTTCATGAAATGCTGAATGACAATTTGACAAGACGTACAATAGAAAATAAAATAAAACACAAACATTCTAAGTCAGTTGGGCATCCTACCGCTTTATCAGTTGCAGAAGAGAACCAAATTGTGAGAATATTGCAAGTTTCTAACGATTTTGGCTCCCCGCTTGCTAAAATAGACCTGAAGCTTTTAGATCACGAATACTTAAAAAGATTTATATATTATATTTCTCGAGATTATAAGTTGAAGAATCGGATTCCTGGTGATGCGTGGGTTCAGGGCTTTTTGGTGCGACATTCCGGTGAATTGAGTCTAAGAACCACTCAAAATATTTCAAAGGCTAGAGCAGAAAATGGCCCTGAAGAAATAGCTTAATACTTTGACAATTTAAGCACAACACTAAAAGACATACCAACAGAAAATATAGTCAACTTTGATGAAACTAATCTGTCAAACGATCCACGTTCTTCGAAGTGCATCTTTCAGAGGGGAGTTAATTATCCCGAGAGAATAGCCAATTCCATCAAAGAAAACATATCTCTTATGTTTACAGCCCCAGCAAGCGGTAAATGTCTTCCCTTATATGTTGTTTACAAAGCAACAAATTTGCACTCTGATTGGGCTTGTGGAGGGCCACCAGAAACCAGATATAACTGCACTAAATCAGGGTGGTTTGACAGCGCCATGTTTGAGAATTACTTTGAAACCATAATCCTCCCATTGGCACAAAAATATTCAATAACTAAAGTTGTCATTTGCGACAAATTGTCAAGTCATTTAAGTATTAGAGTCGTAAAGTTATGCCAGCAAAATGACATCAAATTTGTTTTTGTCCCTCCGAGATCAACCCACCTCACCCAGCCGTTAGACGTGGCATTTTTGGGCCACTAAAGAAAGCCTGGCGTAAAATATTGTACAACTATAAGCTCCGTAATCCAAAAAAGCTTTAAACAAAAAACACTCCGAAATTGCTGAATTAATCGAAGCAATTCACATTAGGGAAACCAAGAACATAAAAAGTGGATTTAGAGCAGCAGGAGTATTTCCATTCAATCCGCAAGAAGTTCTGAAGAAAATCCTTGAAATGCAAGAAGAAATAATATCGTATGGAATTGATCTAGCATTGGTAGACTATGTAAAGAAAACCAGAGACCCAAAGCCGATGCTAGTTCAAAGAAATTAAAGAATTAATTACGAGCCAGGCAGATCGGTAACGGTTTCCGATTTTAATATTGCTTTTAATAAAAGTAAAGCAACAAAAAAATCTGGAGTGGCAAAAGAGCAGAAAATTACAAAGGACTCTTTATTTTCGATAAAAAAACTGGCGCTTGTTACTAAAACTGATCTAATTTCAAATAAGCATAACGACGAAGATCAAAAGAGCTATTTGGATTTGCAAGGGTTTTTTGCTATCTCCCAGTATCAAGATGTTTACTCTCCTGAAAGTCTCAGAAAACTTTGCATCACTATAATTAACTCCTGCTTGGGCCAATCATTAAGTAGCAAAAAATTATCCACAATGTTTCCAGATCTTTCACACTTAACCACGTCTTAATAAGAAATGTGCAAAGTAATCCTGTCAAAAAGAAGAAAACTATACTCTCCGATGTCATAATTAAAGCAGGTATATCAAATGTTTGTGTTTTGAAGGAAGCTTCAAATAAAATTGAAAATACGCCGTTTGGTCTAATAGTGATTTGCCAGAATTTCTGCAAGAAGAAAAATAAGCATTTAAAAAAGTAAAGAAAGAAGATTCTAGAAAAGGAAAAAATAATAATAGAAAAGTTAAAGTTACAAATTATTCAAAAGGGAAACATCGGCTTCAGGACGTACTTCGGTGAAAAAAGGCAGAAAATATATAATAGTGAATCTAGCTCGTTATATGCTAATAATGAAGTTTTGACACAGATGATTCAGATTACGCAACTGTGGATGATTATTACATATCTGAATGTTTACGGAAACAAGAAGAAAAAGAGAATTTTAAACCCGTAGATATTTCTTTTGGACTGCATGAAATTTAATATTTCACAGAAAACCAAGAAAACAAGGAAAAAGATGACTGGATTATTGCCCAGTGTGCTACAAAAAGACTTTAAAACATTTTGTAAGTAACGTTTAAGCGATCAATGACAAAATACCTACAGTCAAGTTTGTCCGAAAGGTTAAGGGGTCTAAATGTGAAGAAGGAACTACTTTCACGTACCTTATTAGATAATATTTGCACAATGCAACATTTAAAAGATCTTATTACAATACTACCCAAGCCAAAGATTATCCGACGAGGTCGACTCGTTTTTAAAGTCGATTTCAGTAATTTCAATATTCAATAAATGTCCAGTACATAATTACAAAACTCTACAATATAACTTAAACGAAGTTGACTTTTTTATTATTAATTAATTTAATTGTGTTCTCCAAAGAATTGGACTCTTATAAATAAGAAAAGATATCGTTCCTATCATTGCCAAATATGATTATATTATGTTTCTTTATGTTTAGAATTAGTAATGAACAATTGGCTAGCCTGAAACTTAAGTTATGTGTTATGTAAGGTTCTTTTTTAAGTAAAATTTTTGCGTGAATCCATTAATTTTTTCCCGGATTTAACTATTCTTCTTACGTTCACATATACTCTTTAGTAGATGGATATTTCTTTTTTTTTTTATTTTGCTCGTCAAAATGACCACACTCCACCTGATGGTAAGCAGTCGTGTGGTCTAAGAGCAGTGGCCTCCACATCGCCCCCACAGTAGCCACAAATGTTTTATAGAGCACTTTAGTTCCAGGCTAGCCAATTATGATGTCGAAAACTGAATGATTTATGTTATTATTGCGCGATTGATTCACATTTATCACTAGTGGAGAACCCCAAAACTTTCAATCTCTGATAACTTTAAAAATTTAAATAGCGAGCCAGAAACTCGTTAATTCTGTTACTAGTTTTTCTATAAATCTCTAAATATGGTAAGTGTTAGTGTCTAAATTTTGAAGAACTAGTCCACTACATGGGTGAAATATAGATGATTACAATAATTATTATATGTAATTTAATTTCGTGTTTTCTTCAGTCTGTAGCAGAAGATCAGTTTTTAAATTTTGAATTAGAGAAATTCTTAAGTACAATACAAATATGATTCAGAAAATATATATAATAAACAATTTATAATAATATATAATATCTTAATATTAGCGAGTAGGTATAACCCGACTAATGACCAATCTGATTGACCCTACCTCCTAAAATCAATCAATCTGTAGAGCTATTGCAATATCCTCAGCAGTACTGTTACTTGCATTGATGTTTGTTTCTTAAAACTCTCCACAGCCCACAGGAATATTTATTTACTTACTGGCTTAAGGCTTACAGACTGATTAACCTAAATATCTATTTAAGTCATTATTTAATTTAGCTCTTTGTACGCATTATTTGATCTCAACTAGTATTTCATTTACATTAATACACATAAGAATATTCCTAAACATGTATGATTAAAATTTTATTAATTAAAATAATTGAAGAATTATTAATAATTTACTGTTTTTATTTATTTTTGTTACCTACGATATTGAAGATCATTTTACTAAAATGTGCCAACCCTAGCACTTTTGAAAGGCGAAATGTGGTTTGTATAAAAAAGAGAAAAAGGTCAGGGTAACTTTGCTCAGCCACTTTGGTAGGAAACCTTTCATGGTATCGCTTTAATTTCTTAAGTAAACGCCATCATTGCCAAAATTGTATTGGATTTTATGCCATCTGGTTAGAAGACATATTTGCGTCAAAAATCAACGTGGGTAATTTTGGCTAAAAGTCCGCCAACAAAATGAAACAAATACTAAATGAAATTTTGAAGAATTATAAAATCTGCTACAAAAATACATGCACATAACCTTAGAATTGCAGATGTTAAAAGTAAATACTTTACTACGTCCCCATCGAAAGATCATACAAAAAAAATTATTATTCGAAAAAAGTGGGCAAATTTGGCATGTTTCACAGTACTTTATATGGATCTAAGTATATAATACGATTATTAAGAATAAACATTAACCAATAATAGAGTTACTCGATATAATACACAAAAATACATTGTAATTTGGTAATAAATTTATCTGAATATTTATTACAATGGGTAAAATATGGTCCCATTATAATCTTATCGTGATATCATAAATTAGAAATTAAATGGCACCATTAATTTTGATAAAGATTAATCGTCTAAAGTTAGTCGTTTAATAAAATTATATTCAAACATTAGTCGTCAATACGTGGTTAAAAAACTTTGGTAAATACCAGTCATTTTTCTAAATTTTGCTTATTTAGAACTACAATCTACATATTAAGATGACTGCGCCAAATAAACTGTTTTATTGTTACATTATGAGCACCTGATAAATACTGAATTATGGAAAATTATGTTTAAGTAAATAAAAGGAGATCAACACAAAATTGCTCAGAAATGAATTTTTACTTGAGCAATCACGACCCTTTTCACTACTCTTGCCTCTTTCAATTTAGATAACTGAATTAATTACCTATATTGCAATTATGTACGACTGCGAAAGCATTACATTATCTGTTATAATTGTTATAAATGAGAAATCGAGGATTGTTGTAACAGCCGACGGGCGCTCAAACTTTTATGTTGTGTTTACTTTTTACGAGCAACAACAACAAAGTATAAGAATTGCTAATACAGTAAATTAGCCGTCGCATTTGCTTACATAATGATGTTGTGCAATAAATCGCCGAGGGGGCGTGAAAGTTCCGTATAAAAAGTTTTTTTTGGTAAATACCGTCACGACGCGAAGTGATTACTACGTAAACAGAATTTAGATTGCGCGGTAATGGTGCGTGGTTTGTTATTTATCACAATTGTGGTATATTGTGATGTCATGTGACTGGAATATGCGAAGCACAGCTCCACTTTACTTTAGTTGTTACATGACTAGAGAGTAAATTTAAAATATCATACGATAGAGGAACATTTTCCTTATGAGTAAACAATGTTATAGTGGTGATATTGCACCAGTGCCTTAATAAGAAGTGTTAGAATCAATTGATTTGACTAAATAATACTGGATTGATAAGCTATGAAATAACAGAAAATGAGTGTTTTTTCAAATAAATTTAGCCTAGCGCTTATTTTCAAGGGTTTCTTCCGATATGATCTTCCAGTAGGAATGTGAAATGCTTGTGATAATAGAATGTTATACAACTAACGTGTATAGTTCCACACCAACTGTTACGATATTTAGAGTGTAATAAGTACTGATTGATTAAATTATACATGATTTGTGTAAATCATGTGTTCCTGTTAAACGCAGGATGGCACCTTAAATATTCCTTTAAAATTATATACACTTAGATGAGACCAAACCTGCTTTCGTCTGTCTTATTGCACGAAAATACATTGAATATGTTCCAGATATACAATTTAATCTTTTCTTGTAGTCTCAAATTGTCATAAATTTGCATTTTAATTAACTTTAAATTCAATGAAATTCGGTAATATAAAGTTCGTGCGCTTTAATATTTAGGACGAATTTCAAACAACAAAAAAATTAAAACAATATTTTTAGATTGACGAATACAAACGAATAATAAAAAAATAATCTTTTGTCAGAATGTTGTAAAAAAATACTGTAATGGTAAGAGCTTCAGTCGGAGCATAGATGCGCTAAGTTAGTCAATAGTTAATTAATATTCTACGATGCACTATGATGCAGTAAGTAGCAACAAAGTAGGCTGGACACATGCTCTGAATGCAGAAAATGCAAATAATAAATCATTGTCGCGCCGCGCAGGGCCTCCTCTCACAATCAATCGCGTCTCATGCTTATTAATTAACTTTAACATGTGTCCCAAATATTTTCATTTGATTCATAATGTATCATTAGTCCTTTTAACACACTGTTTGCTACTTCTCAATTTCACTGAAAAGACATAATATTATGGCATAATTAGCTCAATCAAAACTTTTGCAGCTAATAAATAAAAAAAGTATATAACTAATACAAATATTAAAAAAATAATACTTCATATAGCGTTACACAAATAAAATATTACTAATAATTCTGTGCAGTTTAACATTATAACCTACTTATGATTTCATTTGTCTTTAGCTATTTAAATCTATATCATGTGTAAAATGAGAACCTAGAAATTTGTATATTCACTAGACAATTAAGTTATCTGTTAGATTTGAAACACAAAAGCGTGCCTTAAAATTATAGATTAGACAGGTTACAAATTCCTGGAATAAAATCACAGAAATATGTTTCGTGCGATTGGAATGCCCGCTAAATAGTAAAAACATTTCATGAATCAGTATTATTATACTGACTTATGAAGCTTATTTTAAGAGTAAATATTAATTTAATAGCAGGTGGTACCGGTTATGGCGTTATGTGTTCAGTAATCGGTGGCGAGTGGGTAGTTCGGGGGTAGGGCGCTCAGCACCTCTTTGGAGAGTTCTTTATATGCCGCATCCATGGTGTCACGCACTTTGTTTATTAAATCTGGTACGTCGTCCATGGTCAGTCCCACTGTTGGGACAGGCTCCAAGCACTGGATGACAACGTGACCTGTAAAACGATTACATTCAAATAATTAATTTAGCTCCTCAAAGTAATATTTCAATAAGGGTGTATGTTACTCAATTATTGATAAATGTGGACCATAATTTAGTAAAAAATGGTATGGCATTATAAAAATGTAAAAAAATATGTATTCATAGTTAAGTTTATCTCAACCATACAACAGTAAAAAGTATATTACAGAAACAGTACCTATGCAATAGTATTTATTTTTTTAACAAAACCCAAACAAATTACGATGTTCCATCAACCGTCTCGTAGACACATTGATATGAACTATATTTTCTGTACAGTAAATATAATATAGAATTTTTTATCGTATAACTACAATATACTACTAATACTAATATACTTAAGCGTAACATTCGGCGTACTGTCCTGCGTGGTTTCATCTACGTTTATGATTAGGTCTTAGCGTCATGCTATATAGTCTATTCGTTTTGAATTTTCAATTCCGACTGGTAGTTCCAGAGATTAGCTAGCGCGTTGATTCAAAACACCAAACAAACTATACAGCTTCATTATTTTTTAGATGTTCCTGCGGTTTTACCCACGTTTATCGTTACTGCGCCGTCCCCGTGGATCGTAGCGTGATGTTATATAGCCTATAGCCTTTCTCGATAAATAGGCTATCCGACACTAAAAGAATTTTCAAATCGAACCAGTAGTTCCTGGGATTAGCGCGTTCAAACAAACGAACAAACTCTTCAGCTTTATAATATTAGTATAGATTTGATACGATCACAAATTGTATAATGTTAAACTGTTCAACCCTAAAATACCGTTATCGAGGGGTCAGGATAAATATACTATTAATTATCCTGACCCCTCGATAACGGTACTCACGGGTGAGTGCACACTAGTGGCATATATATATTATGCGGGATGTCAAGTCATCTAACATGCGGGCTTGATTTATAGACGGCGCATTCAATCTATACAAATAAATAAAATTTAAGTGTCTGTTTGTAATGTCAAAATAACAGCTTTTTACTAAATGCATATGAAAGTACATAAGGTATTTACAAGAAAAATCTATTTTTGTAAGTTGTTTATTTGTCGATCTGTCTGTATGTTTGTTTCGGCTAATTTCTGAAATGGCTGGATCGATTTTACCGGGACTTTCACTGGCAGATAGCTGATATTATAAGGAGTAACTCAGGTTACTTTTATCCCATTACTGCATGGACTTTTTAATTGTGATGAAAAAAATAAAATCTAAAAAGATCTATGCCAAGTATTTTTGGAAATATTGCCCAAAATCTATAAATGCCAAATATATATGGCATTATATGCAGTTGTGGTATCAAAAAACCATACCGCAATAATAAATATTCTTATGCTGAATAAAAAGGAATGGGATTAAAATAAAGAGAATGCGTATATTATACCTAATATGTTTTATTTGGAATTTGAACCGTTGTATTATAAATGGTAATCGTGCTATCGAGACGAGATAAATTTTGGAAATGTATTGTTCCTTATTCAAGATCAAAAGCAATCATAATTATACCGAAATAGTCTTAGCCAGGAACACAAAAAAAATATCGCAAATAATCGAAGACATCAAAAATCAAAATAAGTTTTGAGATAAACACAGCAAAACAAAAGGAAAATTATTACGGCTCCTTGGCCATGATAATTTTTGGTATAGTGTATTACGAAACATGATATTCCATATAGCACTTTCTTTTTGCTTTTTCCGGCTAGGTGCCTTCTTGACCTTCGATTTCTTCATCTGATTGTGAAATTTCGTCACTATTTTCATCGGTTTCGGACAACTATAACGGATCTTTATTCAGATGCACCGCACGTACCCCATCTTCAGCAGACAGCTTATCTTTATCTTCGCTACCATATGGAATGTCGATTACATGTACATGCGCTTGTTTTCTCCTCGCCATTATTGTACATTAACTGTTAGAAAAAACCAAGCGTAAGAGGCAAGATAGAAGGCAAGTAAACATATTAAATAAACTATTTTTTTATTTTATGTACACTATTGCATACAATCCCAAATATGGCCCGACCACTTTTTTAATCATTCTGCATAGGATGCCATATATAGCATAAAATTTTATAAGCAACTGCATACAATGCCATATCTGGTCACTAACTTTAGCGCCAAAAATATTTCCAATCATTCATGCGAACGTCGTTATTTTATATTCAGTAGCTTCTCAAATGATGACTTTTGTGTGCAAAAATGTTATCCTAGCTATTTATTGAAAAATCTAAGCAAACATTTATTGAAAACAGTTCATACTTACCCGTCGAGAGCCGTTAGGAAACAAACTGACAATATTTCTTTTCACTAGTGCCGGACACGGAATTTTGCTTTGCAAACGTCAAAACATGTTACCGGTTATTAATTCCAATGTTACTAGAGGATAAAAAACCTGCCAAAATTAAATGAGATGGAAAAATCTTTCGATGCCAGATATGGCATGTCATGCGGTAAGGGGATTAGAAAAAAAATAAGGAGTCCGCGGAAAAAAATTAACGCTTATGAAATAGTGAATAATATCCGATTCAAATAGGGAAATGTATATAAAATAATAATAATTTTAACATATATACGTCCTATATAAATCCTGAAGAACGACATTAATTTTAGCATAGGTACGACGGCGGCTGATAAATTCGCGGCCTAGGGCATTTAGCGATGACTCATAATCTCGTCACTGATAACACTAATTGCCTGACTAATTGGTAGTATAAATAATACCCCTTTTTTTATTTGGTTCATTACCACTTCATCCCTGGAACAAGCAACAACACCATGTCAACGAAAACTGAAAATTCTCGCAGTTTTAAACACCGCGCAGTGATTAAATTCCTTGTAAGAAAGGGGAATGCGCCAAAAGAAATTTTTGAAGAAATGTCATCGGTTCTTCAGGATTCTGAGCCTTCATACATGATGGAAAAAAAATGGGCTCGGCTATTTCAACAAAGAAGAGAGAGCTGTTAAGACGATCCCCGCCCGGGTGGCCCAGTGACGGTAGTGACCGAAGAAAATGTTCAAAATGTTGAAAAATTAGTACTGGCCGATCGTAGAATTAAATTGTGGCAGATAGCAGAGGGGCTACAAATTAGTAAAGAACGAATTGGAGAAATTTTGCATGAACATTTGCATATGAAAAAAATTTGTGCGCGTTGGGTACCGCGAATGCTCACACCGCTCGACAAGCAGCGACGGTTGGCAAGTTGTAAAGATTTTTTGGAGTTGTGTCAGACATTTGGATGAAATTTGTAACCGCATAGTGACCGTAGACGAAACCTGGATACGACAGTATGATCCCGAGTCCAAACAAGAATCGATGCAGTGAATAAAAAAGGGGGAAAGGTCGCCTAAGAAGTTTAAGGTGGAAAATTTGGCCTCTAAGATTATGGTAACCATTTTCTGGGATAGCGAAGGAATTTTAATAATGGATAGCACGTGAGGCAGTCGTACAGAAAAGACGCGGCAAGTTCACGCGCGGAGTGCTGTTTCTGCAAGACAACGCGCCCGTTCACACCGCTCGTGTTACGAGAGATGCCTTAAAAACCACGGGGTTCACTGAAATTAACCATCCACCCTACAGTCCGGACTTGGCACCCAGTGACTTTTTCCTTTTTTCAAACTTCAAAAAGGAGTTACGGGTGCGAAGATTTTTGGACGACAATGAGATGAAGGCGGCCATGTAAAACCATTTTCAAGAGAAATCTTCAGAATATTTTTTCAATTGTATAAAGGCATTATATTCACGATGTGAAAAGTGTATTTTCTTGAGGTGGATTATATTGAAAAATAAAAAATATAAAAGTATACTTTTTTTCATTAAGTATTTTAGGCCGCAAACTTTTCAGCCGCCCCTCGTATTTCTATAAGAGGAATACAGAAATATTTGCGAACTGAACAAACACTTTTTAGTTAAAATCCACGCGGACCAAGTCGCGGGTAACAGCTAATATAACATACAATCGGACTTGTGATCGAGACATGAGACGAGAGGGACGACATTTAAAGGCCCTTTTACATGAGGCAAGTTCCTTAAAGTAAGCGATTTCTCGCCAAGTAACATAAATATAGCAATATACTTGATTCAATACACTGCATGGTATCGTGTAAATGAGTCTTTACTTCCCACATAAACCCTCTGCTAAGATAAACGACTAGTAATGCGAAACCCAATCTTATAAAATATAGATCAGATGTTACTACTGTTGAAAGAACAAAAAAAATATCTAAATATTAGCACCCAAAATTCTTACCTTTATTAAAGATATACTTCTTTCTATTAATAAAATAATAGGGCGAGAACACGACGGGTATGATTGGCACTTGGGCAGCCACTGCAATGTTGAACGCGCCTTTCTTGAACGGCAGCAGTTTTGTGAAATCTTTGTTTCTCGTTCCCTCAGGAAACAACCAAATTTTCGTCTATAAATCAAACAAAGTATTATATTACTACCTATTGTAAATTGGGTGAAACACGAATAGAATTCTAAGATACTCGAGCGACGACAGAGGAGTATTGTGTTGCAAATATATATATATGTATTTTGATCTTCGACCCTTTAACCTAGTTTTATTATTACAGTATACTAAAGTCATCTTCCTACAATAACACGATTTGGCAGACTATAAGTTTTTTCATGGAGCGGATGGCGATCTAAGAATTACGTTATTTGAGCATAGTTATTTTTTCATGTCGAATACTTTCATACCGGAACTGAATTTCTTTGACATGGGGTTGCTTTTTAGTCAAAGGGTGATACAGATGATTAAGCTTGTGAGTTACTCGAGTTTTACTCTACTGTTTGAATAACACTGGCGAAAACTACCAGTGAAAATATTAAAAACATGTAAACATTTGAATTGTTCTATAAATAAATATGCTTTATAAATAAAATATGCAAGAACGCTAACTTTATTGAGCACACATTGTCCTAGATTTGGAATGGCATTCGTACAGAATAGTATAATGGGCCGCGTAAGACTCGCTTAAACCAGTCTGTTCTGAATGCTCCAGGTCGTAAAGTTACTTAACTAAAATGTTGAGATCATCAATTGCAATGATTATGGTAATCCAAGCCTTGGATCATTAGTTGCATCAGTCTAATTGCAAAGATCTATTTACATACCTACATCATTTGAAAGTCTTTACTGATGCAGAAATATTGTATTGCAATAAGGAAAATACAATCATGTGGACTTTATTTTCTGCAGAGAATTAAAAACAAAATTGCAAAAAGATGAGTTTCTAATTATATAAGATCAAAGATCCGCTAGATCTACGTCATTAGACCAAAGCTATGTTTTCTACCACAAATGTGTAGCATGTAAGAAAACAACACATGCATACTCATTACTTTAAAAGCTGGCCGTATTTTATTTTTGTTTCGAGAGCATTGATGTATAAAAAAACCTAGATACACAATTCCATACGAATGTAATACTTAAAACTGCCCCTAGTTGCTTATAAGTAGGGCTTGGTATTCGAATATTCGTTTCATTCGAATATTCGCCTGATTTACTATTCGATTTTTTTTAACTCAGGTGTTCGAATATTCCGAATATTTCGAATACCTATTAAAAATAACCAATGCACGTATTCAAACTATTGCGAAGTGAAAGGAGAAATAATTATGAAAACTGACAAATAATTATGCCTGTGCTTCTGTCTGCTGTGATAAGTCATGCGCGTGAGTTTAAAAATTGTTACGATTTAAGTTTTATTTAATAGAGAAGTTGTTAGCGATTTATTACTTATATCTACTGTGAAGAGAAAAAGTGTACCTACCTAGTTGGATTAAATCGTGTAAGTAGTACCAAGTAGCAACGTCATTATTTGGTCTTTTATTTAAAACAGTTGTTTTACAGTTGTAAATGATAATGAGATAAGATTTTTATTTTTTTTATTTTGCTCGTCAAAATGACCACACTCCACCTGATGGTAAGCAGTTGTGTGGTCTAAGAGCAGTGGCCTCCACACCGCCCTCATAGCAGCCGAGGCGATGTTGAGGTCTCTACTTTGACGGCCTGAGAAGGTGCTTTTTCACGCCACGCTTAAAGGACCCAGGATTGTAGGAAGAAGTAAACACGTGCCTTGGCAGAGAATTCCATGCCTTGGTCGTTCGGCAGAGGTATGAGGACCCAAACTTGTTGGTACGCGCTCCAGTCGACTCTACTGTGTAAGGATGGCATCTGAGCCCAGCACGCGTTGTTCTGGATAGGAAAGGGGAGGTCGGGATAAGGTGGAATAACTCTTCAGAGCACTGCCCGTGGTATATTCTGTAGAAACATGCCAATGAGGCAATGTCCCTACGGAGTTGCAGAGGTTCCAGTGAACTCGTGACCTCTGGATCTCCGATGATACGGACAGCCCGCCGCTGTAACCTGTCGAGAACGTCCAGCAAGTACTGCGCGGAGCCATCCCAAAGATGAGAACAGTACTCCACGCAAGGGCGCACTTGTGCCTTGTACAATAGGCACAGCTGCCCAGGCGCGAAGAACCGCCTAACCGTGTTCAGAACTCAGAGTTTTCGCGAAGCTTGCTTAATGACGCTCTCGATGCAGGTTTTTAGATTAAGTGTGCGGCAAAGATCCCTACCTAAGATGGAGAGGCTGTCACGTATCACCAGTAGAGTGTTCTTCAGAGAAGGGAGGAGAAGGTATGGAGACTTCTTTGTTGAGAACGCGCATGCCTGGGTCTTCTTGGCGTTGAACTCGACCATGTTCTTGGCACCCCAGTCATTGATGCGGTCCAAGGTCTGGTTAACTTCAACGACAAGATTCTGCCTTTTCCCCTCAACCTCAGCCTGTTTGTCCCCAGGATGTCTGAGATATCGCCCATGCACGGTACTGTCGTCCGCATAACAATGTATGTTGCCGAGATTCAACATATCTTTGATATGCAGAAGAAAGAGCGTAGGGGATAAGACAGAACCCTGAGGTACACCTGCATTGACCCGCATAAATTTGGAAGCGCGACCGTCGCAAAGGACCCGAATACGACGCTTCTGCAGGAAACTTACAATCCAGGTGCACAGTTGAGGGGGCAAGCCATAGGCCGGAAGCTTGGAAAGAAGAGACCGGTGCCAGACTCTATCGAAAGCTATGTCAAGGCTGATAGCCAAAGACTCGCCGTGCTTTTCGTGCGTGACGAACGCTAGAAGAGCGCCATTTTGTCAACTTTATTTCTCTTGACGATCCCCCCGACTAGTGTGGAGCCGAGAGAGTGTTTTCGTCTTGCATATTAACATGCAATTATCTTCGAACTACACTTAATGATGAAACCTTAGACTGCATATCCTTTCTCAGGTCCCATCACCAAAGAGCACGCCGCGACAGCGGCGGTAAGACCCATCGTGGAGGAGTGGCTGAAGAGGCGTTTTGGTGCCCTCGCCTTCCAGAAGACGCAGGTGCTCTCGGGGCACGGCTGCTTCGGGAAGTATCCATGTCGCATCGGCCGAGAGGAGTCGTCCCGGTGCCATCACTGCGAGGACTGCCCCGAGGACACGGCGCAGCGTACCATTGAAGAGTGCCCAGCCTGGGCTGAAGAGCGTCGTGATCTGCCATGGTAGAGTCTATGGTCACGAGCGAGAGCGCATGGGTAGCCGCCGCCTCCTTCTGCAAGGTAGTAATGTTCGCTAAGGAGGTGGCGGAAAGGGAACAGGAGGCGGAACCACCAAGGACCAGCTTCCCGGCCCGCAGTCGACGCACCGGGCGCCGAAGGGTGCTAAACGATCTCCAGCCCCCATGACCGGTGGCCTGGGGCGACAGACAAGGGCAGTCTGTCGCCAGTGCAGAAGCAGACCCGTGACGGCGACGCGTCGTGCTCCGCGCGCGCCTGTCAATGAATGAGTGTTACAAAAATGCGACGAGGCCGCCACGACCAAGTGGCGGCCCAAATCTGCCGGGGCTGCAGGATGAATGCGCGAGTGATCCCTGCGCCCCGGCCATAGATTGTGAGAAGGAACACCGTGGTAGATTTAGTCGGTATCACCGGGATATCTCTATCTTTTCCCGGGTGAGTCTGACATAACCCCTCCGCCCGCCCTCGCGGAGGGGTATGCGCCAATGCATTCCCTCACGATAAAAACAAAGAAAAAAAGGTGTCCTATTACCAAAGAAATAGTATTATTAAATAATTGTAATATCTGATGTTTGATTAAGATTATTGATTTATTTTTTGTTAAGTATGTATCTACTAATTTCAATAATTGCGTTTTGTTGAAAAATAAAAAAGACTGATTTACGTTTAGAAGAAAAATAAACGCATACTTTTTTAAACTTTTGTTTCATTTAGACATGAAAATCGGATAATTTCTTAAGTATTCGAAATATTCGTAATATTCGAATACTTCGAATAGTAGGTTCGGTATTATTCGAAATATTTGAATAGTAAAAAGGTGCGAATATTCCAAGCCCTACTTATAAGTAGTTATATTAACTATATAAACCTTCATTAATGCAAATTAAGCCTTACCGCCTTAACTTAACGTTGAATATACAAGACTATTTAAAAAAGTAATAAAATTTTACGAGCAGAGATCGCCGACAGAATAAGGAATGGATGGAGTCGAATATTGTTTTTACAAATATAAGTTAGTAATCTGACGTAATTATGTGGAGTTTATAAAATGCATGTGAATGTGTGTTATATACACATATTTACTTTTACCTGTAGGTATTTTGCCAAGGTGAATGAAAAAAATAAAAGTAATGTATTGCCATTATAATTATTATAGATGGCAGTTCTTAAACAGAATATGGTAGAAAATCTTTTATTATTTTACCAGACATAACAGTAGTACTTATTTAACAAAAAAGACAAGTAAAACATTTGTAAAATAGCATGTTTTTAATATATAACAGTAATAGATAATTAATACGCACGTAAATTATATTACGAATATGTTTCATTGCTGTTTATATACTTGGCTGCCCGACTTTGAAATTATACGTGTTTGAACATTACGCGACTGATTGTACTTAAAAAAATTAAAGTAACATAAAACAATAAAATGAGAGAGAAATTAAGATTTCAAACTTGAAAATATACTACATAATAAGGTTTTTAATTTTCTTGAAATAAATTGAGTTTATTGTATAATCTTCTTTTTGACGGATTTAAATTTTTTCGTATCTTTCTTTGTTATATAATGCAATCTTATCTTGATATATTATGTCTCGATAATAGATTTAATAGTATTATTTACATGATTGTTATTTGTTAATATGGCACTTTGAAGAATATAAGCTGACTCCCAAAAATTATGATAAGTGTTGTTGTTGCTGTGCTTGCTTGTGATTGTTGGTGTGCTATGACGGATATCCATTTTGCACATCGTACGGGATCTCGAGGAAAGCTGAAATCCAACATAAGTATGTAGATACATTTTATAAGTACAGGCTGGCCGGTGGCAAAATCAGGAATTAAAAGTTAAATTAGAAAAGAACTTCTAATGATATATGTTTATTTCAAAAACTATTAAAAAGACAAGAGCGGTTTTTTTTGTTTAATTATTTAGTCTAAATGTTGACCTTCACGTCGAACACACTCTTGGAATCTGGTCAACATATTTCGTGCCACTCTCTGGAGAAGTGATGTCGGGATGCCTAACTTCGCGGACGATATTTTCTTTTAGTGCTGAGATGGTCGCTGGGTTTGTTTCATAAACTTTACTTTTGAGATACCTACATAGAAAAAAGTCCATAGGGGTAAGATCCGGCGACCTGGGTGGCCAGAATATGTCACCGAAACGGCTTATCAGTTTGTTAGGGAAAAAATCACGCAGAATCGCCATCGTCTCTCTGGCCGTGTGCGGCGTGGAGCCATCTTGCTGAAACCATGTGTGTGTACTGAAGGAAGGATGTTGTCTCATTATTGGCAGAAAATAATCATTTAGCATGCGCCGATAAGAGACACCATCCACAGAAATTGCTTACCCTCGACGATTTTCAAAAAATATGGTCCAATTATTCCATTGCTTGATAATGCACACCAAACCGTCACTTTGGGACTGTGAAGTGGCTTTTGATGTTTCAAACGGGGGTTCTGTCCTTTAAATGACCAATAACGGCAATGTTTCTTGTTTATGCTTCCATTTAAATGAAAATGGGCTTCATCACTCCAAAAGATAGTGTTTACCGTACGAAATCGCTCCAACATTGTCTCTCAGAAATTTTTATGCAAATTGTAATCATCAGGTTTAAGCGCTTGCACAATTTAAATTTTTAAGGGGTGAAATCTAAGATCCTTCTTCAATGCACAATGGTTTTTGGAAGTCCCAGGGCAGCTGCTCTCTTGCGCACGGACTGACGCGGATTATCGTGCAAACTGGTCGCGACGAGTTCAATATTTTCATTTGTTCTCGATGTCCGGCTGGGCCCCGGCCGTGGGCTGTTTGCTGCTGAACTTGTTGCCCGGAACCTTCGTACCCATGATCGAATCAAATCTTCACTTGGGGCATCACGTAAACGTCGAATATTCTATCGTGAACAAAATCTACGACGAACATTTGCACAAGAATCATTGGCCTTGAAATACACTTCGATTGCGAACGCACGTTGTTCACCCGTCCATTGCGAATTCGTGACTAAATAACCCGCACGAATAACGAAGCTAACGCGGCCCCCTCCCCGCTCCTACACTCAGCGGTTAGGGAGAAACTTTAAATTTAAAACCTATTTCTGCTACCGGACGTGTATGTGAGAGACTCGAACTTCTGGTGGAATGTAATAGTCATGTTCATGACTCTTGGTCCGGTTAACGGTTAACAAAAGTGTAACAGCTATGATTTATTCAATACAAACAGAATATGCGAGAAAATACCAATCCAATCACTTGCATCTCCCTTTAATTATATTTATTATGTATCTTTTGATGGTTATACATATTGCACTGAGTAACAAATTACAATTTAACAATTACGGAATGGAAAGTAATGTATGTCAATTTTCGCCGAAATCTTTTGTTTTAAAAGAAAATGTGGTCACTCTTACTACCTACTATGTGAATCCCTAAAAATATAATTCAGTCATCATTTAGCAAAAAAATTTTTGTCGAAAATTTGTGATTGGGCTCAAAAAAAAAAAGTAACTTTGCAGAGCTCAAAGATACCCTAATTTGTAGATCCCATAAATAACTACGATTAACTTTTATTTCTACGTCGGCAAAATTGGCCCTAGGAAATAAAAAATATAGGTCCATGAATATGTCTTCAAAATGTATGCATAATTATATGAAATAAATCCATATTTTCTCGCATATTCTGTTTGTATTGAATAAATCATAACTGTTATACTTTTGTTAACCGTTAACCGGACCAAGAGTCATGAACATGACTATTACATTCCACCAGAAAGTTTTACAAAGGAAAAGAAGACGTATTGCTTAGTAATAAGGTTGAGTTCAAAAGCATGAAATATGCTCACATTATTCGCTAATAACGTTTAAACATTATATCACATAATTAGATGTATCACATAATAAGGTGAGTCTACCCTACTATGTGAATCCCGAAAAATGTAATTCAGTCATCATTTAGCAAAAAAATTTTTGTCGAAAATTTACTTCCAGTACTTAGGGAATTTGCACAATCTGTGTATAACTACGTATAGTTGCATGTATATATACAACCACACAGATAGTATAAATATAACTATAGATATGTATATGTTACATGTCAGTCGTTTCTGGCAGCTAGAAACTAGATGGCGCTAAGAGAGTTGCCTGTCTATAATAATACCCGTATATTATATTGTAGTCCTTGGGTACTAAATTAAATGAGTACCCAAATGTTCAAGTGGGTGCTCATTTGGTGAGGACGTTTTTTGACGCTGATTGTGTATCTAGGATTCAGAGGATCAATGTTCGAGGCCCTTAGGTTCGGTCTGGCTACTACGATCACTCGTAAAGGATTCACCCAAATATATTATATATAAATATCGTCCTTACTACTATAACGCAGGTTAAGTTAATAAGCCTGCCTTGAATAATCGTGCCTATTATGGAAGAACATCGTAAGCGACAGATATGTAATTTTACAGGAGACGTAAATTAGTGACTATTTTGTTATATGTTATTATAGATCCCCGGTTTTTACATATGTTGCAAAACACGCTAGGTTGTAATGTTATCAATTAAAATGTTGGGAAAACAGTTGAATAACGAGCACTTTGGTCGCTTAAGATAAAAGTGAAGTTCAAGATTTCTTCTCGTTGTTCGAAAATCGTCACATACGATATTATTTTTTTGTATAATTAGTCTACTTATTCATGTTATACTATAGAATTTTGCTTTATGTTTCTCTCATATCGACTGTCATATCAGATCCTCACAATAAAACAAAAATATATGTATAAATCAATTTTAATAACATCCATAATAAATCAATCGTCATCACTTTACTCCGGTAGTAAGTCTCTAGTATTTCTATGATAAGGTAAGGCAAGATACTCCTGTGCATATTGTGCCCTTGTCACACATTTTTTTAACGTCCATGTACTTTGGTTTAGCAATAGGTATTTTTGCCGAGTATGCTGCCGTGGGTGCTTGGAGGTGCAATCGACTTTGTCGAGATCTTATTAAAAAACCCAGATCCACGCATTGAATTTCGGCATCAGCAGAAAAGCCATGATCAAGCCGAATTTTTTTTTGGATCTGCTCTTTGGGAGCAAGCTGTCCTTACTTTGCTAACTGTAATTTTAATCGATTTTGGTAAATAGAGATCTGCAAAATTTTTCAGTCTAAGATGTCAGCATTTTTTAGTATTTAGTTTCATAATTCTTAGGGTTAGTTCTGGCATTTGAAATTAATGTGGACCATTGAGATGGAGCCCAAACTGTCCTTCTTTTTATGAAAGATTCAATAGTGGCATGTACCAAATCTACCAGCATCATTGTATGCCCTGGAACTAAAAAGTTTATAGTTATGTCCTCAATGAACATTGCAACATTACTTATGAAGTACGACAACAATATGTTAGATGTTGGTTTGTCTCGACTCGATTGACAAATTAAAAATTATATAAACCCCGACTCAATTTCAGACATTTTAAATTAATCTCCCCTATAGGGCCTCGATCATCATCTATCTAACACCTACTCATTGAGACCATTCTTATGAGCCCAAACACGCTATATCTGCAGTCAGTTGCTGAAAAGTTGGGTATTCCGCACACTACTACTATATACTACTAGTATCAGCTCAAGGTTGCCATGTTTTGAAAGTACCTAGAAGTAACAGAACGCCAAAATTCAAATCAATCGGGCCTTTGAAAGTTGGTAAGACCTTTTTGTCAAGTAGGAATTTAGCTGATGATCTTCAAGCGCCTGAACTGATCTTCATAAATTAAAGCTAAGATCGATCACATCATTTTTCAAACAAAAAAAACCGCTGCAAAATGGGCCCCTTTCGTTTGGGCGCTACGATGCCACAGACAGTTTGAACAAGTTTAAACTCGAACCGTTTAACGAGTCTGCGTTTAGTTATTTATTACTCAGAAACAACGTTATTATTTACAAATTTTAATTATTCTTATTGTTTAAATATTAATAAAATTTAAAGATTATAACAATTTCATATTGAACATTACTTTATTCAAACAAATAGGCAATCAAACATTCAGGTAAAAGAATTACCTACAAATGAACAATACAATAATTTTATGATAACTAAATGCAACACATGAAACTATTTTTCATTGTAAGTAACAAACGTTAATTACGATAAGTCGGTCACGATAATTCTTAATTATCTTCAATATAAAACTTTTACTTTTGTTGTTTATGATATAATTTATTGCTAGTAATAATTTTGCCATTTATGCAAATATGGTTCTAAGAATTTTTGCATTAAGGTTTAAATTATTTTAGCTGTTGTATACAATAAAAAAGTGAAATACCCACATTTTGTCGCTTACGACGCTCTTCCATAACAGGCTCGATTATGTTATCGTTAGTGCCGATATTTCTAATCGTGTAACTTTTAGCCAAATTTGATCGATTGAGATTTTCATATCATATACAGTGGATTTCATTTATTACGACTTTGGTTGTAGACTTGTAGAGACCATTTGTCTATAACGAGGTTAAATCTAAGTCCCTTGATTTTAAAGCATACTTTAGTACAAAATATATCGCTATAGCGACTTTGGATCTAACGCCGAGTTCGGGTGTAGCGACTGTTTTTAATAAATAATTTGTAACAAATTCTTAGAAATCCCATGCAGATACTGCGATCAGAGTCGGCCGCCAAAGACACAAAGAACTTTCTTATCTTTTGTTTATATCCACATAGATGGTCAGCAAGTGTGGCGACTTTTACTTTTTGTTTATAGATATTAGCTGGGTAGGTAGATAAGCGTGTACGTTTCGGAGTTAATGGCCAAATATCTATAGGAGCTGTACCTGACCTTTATTCTCCATGTACATTAACAAACTATAATGATATTTGTTTGTATTTATGTATTCAACACTATTCCGTCAGAAAATGGCACGTAAAAAGCCTAAATAATTTAATATTATAAAAATACTTTGAAGGTTAGAATCTACAATGAAGTTTTAACAAATAGGTTTCAATAGTTAATTAAGCTTATCAAACAGATTTAACGGTCTTTTTAGATATCTAGTATGTGAATATATATAATTTTAAATGGATTTTATCACAACAAATGCAATAACAACTATAGGCCAAGCACAAAGTAATCGTCAGAAGCGGTAGTTATCAGTCCGTAAAACAAATCCGGGGTTAAAAAACAGACAATCCAAAATCTCATAAAAGAACGTATTATAACCTCACAACAACAAACGCAATGGATCGCAACTGTCAATCGATATCGGGGAGCCATCAGCCAGCGCGTCAATAACAAATCACGTTTCATTATATGCGTATAAGCAAAACGTTGATGCATTTTTTACTTTTGTTAAGTTTTCTATTTTATAAAATCAATAATACAAACAGATTTCGAGTTAATGTGATATTTACTTATTAGGTGAATTATTTTACCGCTACTAAACTATTAAAATCAAAATAATGTTATTTAAGTATAATCAATAAAATAATTTGCATGCCGATTCCAACAAAATGTACAATGATAAAAAAATGCATATCTTTATTTCCTGGCTTTATTATGAGATATTTTTAACTGTTTATAAAACCTTTTTCTTTTCATGTATTATAACATATCTGTACGCGCTCAGGTACAATATGACCGATGTTCTTTATGGTTCAGTTACAAATCGATACATAATATGTCTTTATTTCTTTACCTTTGCCTTTAACGACTTCCGGATATAATGACGAAATTACAGTAGTCCCTTCATCGTCATTATACCCGAAATCCCCTCTATTTGTTTTTCCCAGACGATGGTCTATCGTTATGGTGGGTCCCGATTCCTGGAGATTTGACCCTTTACGCCGTCGTTGCGCGCCGAAATGAGCAACCCAATATATATTGGGCTAGCTAGTTTACATTAGAATTATCTGACTATCGAAAAAATAGCGATGATTAGAATTTTAAAGTACACCGAGATATCATTGATAATTGAAGGTTTGTAATTCCAAAGAGTCTAAATGCCAATTTTATGTTTTAGAGATATAACAAAAAAGGTTGTGAAATAGACAAATTAATGAAATAATTATTTATTTTTACTTAAATCAATTTATTACATATCTTTTAGTTATACAATGTGAAAAAAAAGAAATAGGCAATAAAGAAAGTAATACAACATAAACATTTACTAATTTAGAATGCCTTAAGTGCCTTAGAAAATAATATTGAAAATGGGCTAAGTGCCTTTATAAGAGATATTAAAAAAGTTCTAAGGCTTCGGTTTGATTAATCAAATGTTCGTAAAAAGGTTTATTTTCGGGGGGTATGTGCTGTGTATGTGCTCGTGTGTGCTAACCCTACGACAATGCAGTATAATTATCTTGGGATCAGAGACAGCTCGTAAGCTAATAACTCTGTTAGCAGTGTAGGTAAGATTTTTAGGTGGGAACAAGTATTAAACTTTCAGTTTCCTCGTAGCTAAGGGATTTTAGCCAAAAAGATGTGTTCTTTTTACAAAGGTGTTTGGGTAGTGAATAGATGTGTACTTTTTCATTCACCTTATTATAGAGGAATCTGCCCAGGAATCTAAAAAATCTACCAGAAAAAGCAGTTGACCAATGGCTACCAAGCAATGAGCCAACTTTGTGTTGCAGCCATTTTTTAGGGCGCAGAGGGTCATAAGGGAGAAGGGAATGTTGTCCTAATATAATATTTAGGATAAACAATTGACGCACCGTCAGGTCATGAGATAGTTGCAGATCCTTAGTAGGGTATAGGAAAGGTAAGGAATGGCTAACCTTAAGGACCGCCCTTTGTGCTCTTTCTACCTTTAAGTTTATATTAACCGACTCTATGCAATGCTTAATAAAAGTGTGCAGCTACTTTACTTAGGGGAATCCCCTTGTTATAAACGCATAGCGTTGTCCATCCCTTACGTATTATTGTTTAGGTATGAATTGAAATTACCGACTTTATGAGTTTGGGCGCACTATGCGTCCTCATAGTACCTATTGTTTATGAATACCGGGTGTATTTTAATCACGAATAAGATGCTCCAGGGACTTAAGTGAAATTCACGATATTTGGGCAAATTCTAGATTTCTTGTGTTTAAGTTTTACAAATTTTTAATACGTCACTGAATATTATTTTATAATAATATTCAGTAATGTATTTTAAATAAAGGAAGGCATTTCTTAATACAATACTGTATTGTATTAAGAAATGCCTTACGGCCAGGGGCACAATATATAATGTATTTGTCATAATAGTTTATACGATGTTATCATGAGTACATTTTATCACATTCTACTTAGGTGTATTGAAACTATTTTTAAATTAATAAACAGAGTATGTACCTACAATTTAATAAACAGTAAATTGTAGGTACATACTCTGAAATAATTTCTGAATGCTGTTGAGTGTAAATGCTAATACAGGATCCCAAGGGTTATCCGCACTATTTGTTTAACTTTAACTACACCAACCTTATCTACGCTTATAATTATTATAAGATTATAAGATAACACATTATACATAGTGACTAGATGTTTATCAAGATTTTTAAAACATACTTAAAACATATTTTTAATAGAATATTGATGTTTTTAATGTCAGTCATTTCAATAAGTTTTTGAAGCCCTTCAGACTACAGGATAATATGTTCAGTACCTACGGAAGGTGTAGGTCCCTATATAACAGTAAATTCTAATCTAACTTTCCATTTATCATGGTCACGACACTATTTTACTAAAGGGCATAAATAATATACTCCCCGAAAAAGCAGCATTATACTTAAACGGGCTTATCATTATCCAATTGAGCGTGACTCAGTGTGCTAATTTTGTATAATTTAAATTAGTTCTACAATCTAGTGCGATTGTATAGGCTCAACCATGCTTGCTCATCAATATAATGTGCTAGCTAGCGCACTATATTTTAGAAACCAGATATAACTCTGTTTACACACCGTTTGCGGCGACAGATTTAAATCTGGTCTCTGAATGGCAGATCAACACAAACATTAGTCTGCAGACAGTCAAGCGCAGGTCACTGCTGGGATTTGCTATCACAATAATAATTAATTAGCAATAGGCAGTTAAGTAAGTCATTTGACATGAGTTTGATTTTGTCGTTGTTGATTATCCTTTCGGGAACCGGCCGTTGGCGTTTACTGTTTCATAAATCTACAGATTTAACTTAACCCAGTTTTATGGGACGGTATCTTATCTTATCTTATGTGGGGGCCAGTCAGTGCAGACCGGCGACACTTCGACCCAGTGGGATCTTCTGTGTCGACACTCTCCCAATAACGACTGCCATAGATGTTCATGGCAGCCGGGACCAACGGCTTAACGTGTTTTCCGATGCACGGAGAAGGCGATAATCGTCAATCAATACGCACATCATTTCGAAAAGTTATACAACTTCCGAAAGTCAGAGGTGCGCGACGTGGGTTCGAACCCGAGACCCTCTACATTACAGTCTGTTGGTCTCCCCACTGAGCTATCGCTGCTCTTTATGGGACGGTAAAACTTATAAACAAGTAAGTACATTGAAATGAAAAAAATATTTTGTCATATTTTGTTATTTATTTACGTATGCAACCATTCTGAATTATGGAATACGAGTACTTAGCCTGGCAGAGGATAATTTACGTACTTATCTTATGTTAATTATCTGTCGTGATCATTATATTTTTCACAGACATTAACCTATTAGCAGATATGGTGCCTTTAAAATAAACTAAAAGTTATATACACATTCGATCTTGATCATAATTTTAGCACTATCGGGTAAGCTTTAGGAAAGTGCAATTTCTATGTAATGAGTAACATAGAAATTGTGTTATATTTAGTAAATAAAATGTAGTGTAACAAGTGAGCTCTAATCTCACAGCATTAGTACTGTACTAGACAAGTCTAGTGCTCTACAAATTGGAAAATGTAATGCCAGCTTTAACAACTCACCTTATTCTTAATCATGACTTCTGAAGTGATTTTGAGTTGTTTATATGCATCTTTGGAATTATTTCTGTCAATAAAAACCACTCCTGCCAGATATGCAGCCAAGCCAAATGGCCAAACATAGAATATTTCTTTTCGAGCAATGGCTGCTACTTTATCAGCCACATGCCATATGTTGAACATTCCTGAAATAAAAATGACTTTTATTATATTATTCTTTAAAGAGTTTCATTACACAATTGTAATAGTGGTTGATAATGGTGATAAGTTGATATACATAACTTTTAAAAATAATGTTAGCACTACTTTATTGCATGTAAAGGATTAAGTTTGTGCAAAATATTTGTTTGTTAGTTTTAACTAGTTATATTTGAATCTGTTTGCCAAATTAATAAATATAGTAATAATGATTGGATACATCTTAAAAACAAACAAGATTCATGCCTTTTCATATAGATGAACCATCTATTAACCAATGATATATTATCAGATACTAGAATATTTTGTGAAGCACTTTAAAATGTTGATGATACTGTAAAAATCTATAACTGTTATCAACAATCAACCCAAATCTCTGATAAGATTTTTATCAGAGATTTGGGTGTATTCCCATGGATATAAATGTTCAAAAACACACTCATCTTCCTATCAATGTATTGATCCCATCTTATCTGATACTATATATATACAAAGATGTACCTTACTTTATCTATACAAATATTATAAAGCTGAAGAGTTTGTTTGTTTGAACGCGCTAATCTCAGGAACTACTGGTTCGATTTGAAAGATACTTTTAGTGTTGGATAGCCTATTTATCGAGGAAGGCTATAGGCTATATAACATCACGCTACGACCCACGGGGGCGGCGCAGTAATGATAAACGCGGTTGAAACCGCGGGAACATCTAGTTATACAATAAAATTTAATTATAAATTTCTTAAAATGTAATATATATAAAACCGTTGCGTATATGATTACTGCGCGGCCTCCATGGATCGTAGCGTGATGTTATATAGCCTGTAACCTTCCTCGATAAATAGGCTATCCAACGCTAAAATAATTTTCAATTCGAATCAGTAGTTTCTGAGATTAGCGCATTCAACCAAACAAACACAAACTCTTCAGCTTTATAATATTAGTATACAATATCAATATAATCAATCCTACTTATTAGGTTCTTCAAATGTGAATGCTTTAAAATAGCTAAACATCTGATTTTGCTGGGATACAATTGCCAATTGACCTTATCATGAAACTGAGCTCATATATCATTGAGATATTATACTTCTCATTAGTATAATATCTCATAACATGTGTTTACATTTTGTGCACATATTAAAAATATATTTTAAAGATATTATTATTATGTTACATATAACAAGTACCTAATTAATTATATATACTTGCTAGTTACATTTTATTTTGAAAGGCACCCATCTTCACCGGGTTTTGTGCTTAATTGACCAAACATTTATCAGAGAGCATATTTTTCATTTTTATTAATAGCAAAGTTATACATATACTTATTAGTACTTGTGGCTAGCGTGTTTACCAAGGGAATGTAAAAGGGTAATTTAAAATAAATATTTTTGCTAAGGTGAAGACCTTATCCTAAATCAACTTAATTAACAAAATGCAAACATTCAATTTAAAATATATAAGATCTAGACTTCTACTAAGAGACAAAATTAAATCTTAAAATCATTATTCTTAAGTCAGTGTATCATTATTATAGGAGGAAAAATATCTTTAATTTTATGTTATATGAAAATAAAATGATACCAAAAATAAATAATTAGGTGCATGTTTATTATAAATATAAAAGATTTTTATTATTGAATTAATATAAATAAATTTTTATGACAAATCTTAATTTAACTAATTAAATAATTTATTCTAGCCTATTTATTTATTGTTATTTATTGTGTTTAATTTAGATAATGAAATAATATTCTACACTATTTTTATTATTATTTCTTTTTATTATTGCCATTGGTGGCAGACGAGCAAGTGGCCCACCTGATGGAAAGTGGTAACCACTGCTCATGGACTTCAGCAATGTCAGGACACAGCAAAGCCACTGCCTATCGTGAAAGAAGAGCTCTCTTTAAACCTCGTTTGAAGGAAGACATATCATAGAGCTCGGGAAACACCGAAACAGACAGTTCATTCCAGAGCTTGCACGTACGTGGGAGAAATGATCGCTAAAAGCGTACCGTCTTGCATTTGAACGCTTCCAGGTGATATGGATAAACCCTGCTTCGTTGTCGAGTGGATAGAAAGGGGCCGCTGGTACCAAATCAAACGGTTCTTCAGAGCACTCCCCGTGAAAGAGTCGGTAGAACACGCAGAGAAGCCCAAAGTCTCTCCGTTGCTCCAATGACTCCAATCTATCCGTAAGATTGGGATCATCGACGATTCGAACTGCCTGTCTTTGTAGGGAGTCAAGTGGGTCGAGCTGGTATTTGGGAAAACCTGCCCAGAGATGAGAGCAGTACTCCACGTGCGGGTGGACCTGTGCTTTATAAAGCACAAGACGTTGACCTGGTGTGAAGTACCGCCTCACTCTGTTCAGTACATCCACCTTTTTGCTCGATAATTTAGCTTTATCCTCCAAGTGACTCCCAAACTGGACTTTATTCGAGATTTCCACGCCGAGGATCCCAATACTTTCGGAGATACGGAGAGTAACTCCTTGGAACTGTGGCGCCATGATAAAAGGGTCCTTCTTGGCAGTAAACGCGCACACTTGTCTTCGAGGGGTTGAATTAAACTAAGTTCTATTCACTCCATACGGAGGCCCGACCAAGAGAGTCCTCGACTTCAGACACAAGTTGTGTTCGTTTTTCCTGCATCATGCTCCGAGGGACATTCTGATAGCTGGTATAACGCGCATCACCCGTGCTGTCATACGCATAGCAATGTACATATGTTCTCGATTGACAACATGTCATTGATATGCAGGATGAACAGCATTGTGGAGAGCACCAAGCCTTGACAAAAACACCAGCATTAACGGTTTTGGTTTCGGAGCTGCAGCCATCAATGATGACTGTATTGCTCCGACCATCCAGAAAGCTGGCAATCCATTTGCAGAGTCTCTCGGGGATTCTATAAGATGGTAGCTTCGATACAAGGGCCCTATGCCCTATGACCCTGTCAAATGCCTTAGCGATATTGAGGCTAACAGCCAGAGCCTCTCCCCCTCCCTCCAAAGCCTCTGCCCAACGGTGTGTGAGGTACACTAGAAAATCACTAGCCGAACGACCATGGCGAAAGCCATACTGGCGGTCACTAATCAGCTGATGATCTTCAAGGTACCACATTCACATATTCATTGTAAATTAAAATTTTAATATTTATGTTATGAATTTTATGTGAATATGTAATACATATAATGAAAAGTAAATTAAATGATTAGCTGACCATTTTAATAAAGATTCCTGTTATAGGATAATAATTTAGCATTAATTTGCAAATTAAGGATAATCATATTATTTATATATCTATTAAATTATATAACCTTGGTTTTATTGTTAAATATAGCATTCTATAAAATTTCACTGCAGATATGTGTAAAGAATAATTTTTCAACATTTTAATTTATACATAATTAAAAATCAATTTTTATATCTAAATATTATTTCTTATACATATTAGACAGCTAGATTTTAAGGTGTTGATAAATATAATATATGTGAAAAGAAGAACCTCATTTTGTGTAATTTAATACCTAGAATGTCTATCGATGATTGATGATTTGATACCACAACAGCTCCTCGGTCTTCTGCTAAAACTTTTCCATTTCTTAAGACCCATTTGACTTCTATAACTTTAGTTACATGCTTAACTATTTGTGATCCAAATCTGTAAAATATAAAACATACTTATACATCATAATATTGACAAATATCTATGTATTTATGTAATGAGTCAAACTAAAAGACGTTATAAAATTAAAGAGGAGTAAGGTCAAATCAAGATAATTTCCCAATTATTGTACGTTGAATGAGCGTGGGGTAAACGTGTCCAGCACTCCGGGGCTGCAAGTGAATCACCGGCAGCTGCAATGGTGACATAAGACTACGAATGTAAGACGTACTTTGTTAAGTAGAATATAAATATTGTATACTTACAGAGAGTTCTTAACGTTTTTCGGGTTGAACACAAAAAACGGTAACAATATCACTGCTGTTAGAGAAGTCCAAATATAGAAAAGAAGAAATTTCGATTTAAATTTCACAAAATTTGGTGTTTCCGAAAACAATTGTTTTAAAACGTAGGACACAATGATAATAACCACCATGTAAACGATTTTATCCAACATTTTTAATACAACATGAATAATATCACTAAACAATACAAAAGCTTTTCTAGCTTCTAAAAACAAAAATAAACACAAAACCACAAAAACTGAAAGAAAACGTTTTAGCGCACAACCAATCATGAGAAACGAAACACTGAACGGAATTAAGCGTTCCACTACTACTGTACTCGCTTTGAATACACTTTTAGCATTCAAATTGTTTATGGTATCTTCTGCTAAGCTATGGAAGCTTAATTAAGGTGGGTTTAGACCAAACGAACAAAGAGCTAGAGCTAAAACAAGAGCATTCTTTCTTGATCTTTTAGTGTAAACGAAAGCTCGTTTTCAGCGTTTACACCATAATATCAACGAGCAAGAATGAGAACCAAGAACTAGAATTCATGCAAATAGACGTTTAGATCAGCCGAACGAGTGCTCATTGCTCATAAGTATGTATTCAAATTGCTAAAACACAAGAACACTGAAGAGATCACTCCGGGAAGCGAGCACGTCCAAACACGTAAGAACGCTCTAAGCATAGATTAATATGTATTACGGGTAGCTCTAAGCTACTGTTCGTGCGCTCTAGTCTCTAGTGCCGTTTACATTAAGCGAGTGAGCATTCTTAGAATAGTCCATAGAATCTATGCGAGCTAGATAGTACAACGAAGGAATGTTCTGTCTCTGTTTACACTAATAGAATTTGACGGAGAGAGGATAAAATAAGCATTCGCTCGTCTGAAGTAAATCGGCCTTTAGAAGACGGATTCTACTTCTAACAAAAATAAACCAATTCTACTTCTACAGCTTTCGCACAGGCTTAATAAGAATTTTGAAGCAGAGAAGCTACCTATGTCCTTAAAATTAAAAAGACATGCCAAGGTTTCGTTACGCACCTTCTTAAGTACCGCACTAGTAATCTGGAAACGTGACTTTTAGCCTCAAACACAAACAGCAGACCGAGCTGTTATGTATTTTTAATGAATACATACTTTATCACGAAATAAATGTATAAATACGTAAGAATTTATGCGTCGCAGATTAAATACATGAAAAGTCTATTTGTGGCCAGACAAACGCCTACTCAAATTTTAATAGCATAACTATAGCGTGTTTTTTAAAATATACAGTATGTATACAAAACCCTGTCCGATCCTTTATGGGCTTATTTCTCCCTTGATAAACATGCCAAGAAAAATAACAAAAAAAAAACTACCTATATCCTCATAACACGTCAACATATTATTTTTTAACCCAGTATTGATCAGCAGTTTTACCCTTCAATCTTTGAAAATTCGCGCAGACTGGCAACACTCCACTAAAAGGCGGCTTGTTTGATGTGTTTATACTTTATTTTCTATTAAAAACCGTCGGCTTTATGTCAGGATATGTTCGGCGTCAAAGAGTATATTACGGCGCGGCGTATTCAAAAGCGCAGACACCGCCAAACCACAGTACATAAATATACAGTAACCTATCTTCATACAAACGGTCGGAACTTGAGTCATACCTACGCGCCTCGGTGTCGGCATGCGCTCGGCACGCAATCAGTCGCGAATGCGCCGCAGTGACGAATAGACGGTGTGTTGTTTTTTAAACAGTAACCGCGCGATTTTTTTTACCAAAGATAAGTACAAGTATAGCCTATTTAATATGACAAGTAGAATATATTGTGCTGTTTTTGGTTGCATGAATTCCTCAATAACGCACCCAGAGATAACTTTTTTTAGATTACCTGGAAACTCCGAAAGGTAAGATTATAAAATGATTATACTTACTAGTAGGTAGGTACGTAATTTATAAGACCAATTTGTTATTAAGTCTTAAATCTAACATAAACATGTTTTGTAAAAATTAAATCTACCAATCAAAAAACAACATGCATTTTTATTGAACACTTCCTATTCCATTCACAAAGTATTTTATTTGTTTAAATAAAATAAAAAATATTTACAATCACAAAAATAGATAAAAACTCAAAGTAGGCAGATTTAATTAAAATGCTGTAAGTGGGCAGCCCTATCGCATGTTTACGTACCTCGCGGCTGTAGGCATTTATTTCAAAAATACGGCCGAGTTACAATACTGTTAGATAGTATTACCGTGGCCAAACCCGCCGCCTTATGCACAGACGCACCGCACGAGGGATGTGACTATCGATCAAATAAAAATATCGAAATATGTAGGTAATTTTAAAGATGAAAGTTTTTTTATTTGTAAAATACAAAGAAGACTGTTGCGTACAAAACACAACTTTATGTAATTATGCGTTTTTTTTTTCAGATTTAAAATTAAATAAAAAGAATACATACAGTCTGTACGGTTTCGTACACTTGACAGATGATAATAATAATAATAATAAAACTTTAAAACTGCCACCTAAGACCTACTGCCTGTTACAAAAAGCAGTTATACTCAACACCTGTAGAATAGTAAGGAAATCTCTACAATGTGAATCAGAAAACTCACATCCAGTTACACACACAGCCACACTGTTTACAACTCAATCACAACCTATTGCTGATGTACACTTGGCTTAGGCCCGTGGCATCAGTTCTCTTTCCGGTTAGCCGAGAAAATACAAGAAAATCAAAATAATAATAAAAGTTCATAAGTTATGTAAAAACACTTCACTATACTTTAATTAGTTATAATAAATGTATTACAGTAAAGGGTTTGGCTATGCTTTCACGTTCGCGTGTGTATTTGCACTGATTGATTTTATACTAAAATGTACTTTATTGTGTTAACGTAAACTGACGCCTCGGTTGCGACCGCAGCGTCAGCAATACCGTGCATGTAAAACTGTACATCTTGGCAACCCAAAAAAGATTAAGACAAAAAACAAAGAGAAAGCACAGCCATCACAAAGCAAAAAATATGTAAGTAGATTATATTGGTAAGTAATATCAATCAAAATTGAACGCGATGTTCCTAGTGCCGGTTTGGGAGCTTTGGTGAGAGAGCTCGACTGGAGGTTCCGTGCTTGTAGATTGCGTCGCTACTGCTCCGATGTTGTCCGCGTGGCAATGATCTTGAAGTTCAATATCTTCTTGACGCTGACGTCTTGTCATGTTTTGCGTAAAGTTTGTGAAACAGTGGCGGCGAAGCTTCCTGCCAACTACCACGAGCAAAGCTATAAAAGCTGACGCTAACAAGAGATACCTAATGATGTATTGATGAACATCGTGGCTCGATATTGTGGTATGTTGCGATTCACTCTTTCTCTGGTCTGAGATTTTGTTGTAAATTTTTGCAAGTTGCAAATCTATGTCATTAGATTGTAGGTCATCTGGGGTGTAGCGGTACGTCAAGTTCACGAGGGTGTTTATAGACGTATCAAAAACTGGAACAGAGAGCTCATAGTCCATGTTCATACGGCTGTTGTACTGACGGTGAGCATAAATAGTCAAGTCTTTGGACTGCAACACGCATCCCGGCATTAGTGTTATTATGCTTGATGATGATATGGTATGTGACGTGACGTCATTGTTACAAATTGTTCGCATTGAACACGTATCGCAGCATATGGAGAGCCAGCTGTTCGGCGTATATAACTCTATCCATTCATCTCTGCATGGCGCGACTTCAACGTTACACGGCGCAGTAGTTTGATGCGATAGCAGTTTTGCTTCACACGGCGCATTGTTGCCATACAGATTGTAAGACGGCAAGTTTTTCTCGCAAATAAAGGTGTTTGCTTTTTGCTGCGTACAGTGCTTGAAGTCATCTTCAGACATGGAAATGTATATGTTTTTCTTCAGGGTGATAGCAATGTATTTAGAGGATGTTTGCATGTAAGTCGCTTTCTGATTAGACTTGACTGGTAACGGTATAGTTCGATACAACGTAAAGTCTTCGCTAGTCACGAGCGGAATATGTATTTCAAACAGAAAATAGTTCTCTGTGACACGCGCTTTTACACTTATGAGTTTGTACATATCCTTGATATTTTCTTTGTAGTTTTCCACTGGCAAAGAAACTGATTTGGGAAGACTGCTGGATATTTCGCTCAGTTGTTCTATTAAGTGGAATGGTGTGATTAAATGAACGTCAAAGTGACCTTGGTAAATATTCGTAACAGTATTAAACAGCGTTTCCTGGAACGATCTCAAGCTGTTAATCAATAAATACACTGTTAAGGAGGCAGAATTGATGTAGGTAGAAGCCGAAAGTATTTCCATTGCAGATTCGATTGAGGCCATATTTTGGTTTGTTTGGTTCACGAAACTGTTAATTAGTTGAAACTGACGTTGAATATTGACCTCACTTTTTCTTAAGACTTCATTTTGCAGCTCCACAATAGTTGTTTGGTTTTTTATAAGGTCTAACATGTAATCTTCATTATTTTGGAGAGATTGTATGTCCTGTTGATATTTGTCAGCAAATTGTTGGTCTAATATGCCGAATAAGCTATTTGCCACATAACCAACTCCGTTTATTAAGCCTCGTTTTTTCCTGTTGCTGAGTTGTTTGTGAGGATTTATCAGTATAGAATTATAATGACTCAGTAGTGACATTTCATGGTCAAGTTGTTGCATTGTCGCCATGCAGGTTTGTAACTTTGTTTGGTAGCAAATCTTCTTTATATTGTCAAAATATATTTCAAGACGACGATTTCCATCCCAGTAGTTCGTAAGATTGTAATACATTAGTAATATCCATTCGTCTTGTACAGTTTGTATCTTGCCAATTGTATCATAATAAACAGGCCGCTCATGTTCTAATCTTGTTATTTGAGCACCCTGTGTCTGGCGCCCGGTGACAATATCGCTGTAGGAACCGGACACTAATGTAAACAAAGTCAGTGCGGTGAGAAATAAAGAGTTAAACGATATCTTTGTTTTCTGCCGCTGCTTTTGTTTAACACCTGCTTGTTTGTTGATGTGATGTTCTTCATCTCCTAGTTCGGAATCTACGGGTAGTGGTGCAAGTTTGACTACTGGGCGCTTCACAATACCCGTTTGAGTTTTGATGGTTGTAACGCGAACATAGCCATCTGATCCGGGATGTGTTTCCAACACGCGGCCCAATGCCCACTTTCCGGGGGGTAGGTTGCTCTCCTTCACCAACACGATGTCACCTTTCTTGATATTTTTCGTGGGTCGGTTCCATTTGCTACGAGTTTGCAATGTACTAAGGTACTCACTGGACCAGTTTTTCCAATATTGATGAAACATGTGCTCCATCAGTTGCCATCTGCGTCGTAAATTGATGTTGTTTATGTCGGTGTAGTCTGACATGGGCAAAGATAATAATGGGCTTCCCGTGAGGAAGTGTCCAGGAGTCAGGCAATTGTAAAACTCGTCCGGATCTTCAGTGAGGGGCACAAAGGCCTGGAATTCAAACAAGCCTCTATTTTCGTTAAGAGAGTAGAGAACTCCTCATAAGTTAGTTTCTGCTCTCCCAATACTCTTCTTAGATGGTGTTTCATCGCCTTGACGGCGGCTTCCCATAAACCGCCGGCACTCGGCCAAGCAGGGGCATTAAAGTGCCACTCAACCTTCTTTTTCGCTAACTCATCAAAAAATGTTGGTGTTAAAATTTGTTTGAAATCTTCTTATTCTTGTCGAAGTATTTTAGCTGCGCCGATAAAATTTGTACCGCAATCCGAGTACATATGCTTGGGTACTCCGCGTCTAGCACAAAGTCTTTGAAAAGCCGCTATAAATGTTTCTGTGCTGAGGTCGGATACGAGTTCGATATGGACTGCCTTCGTGGCCATACAAATAAATATCGCTATGTAACCCTTGGAGGTCTTCACGCCTCTTCCCTTGTTATGTTTCACGTCTACGTGTCCAGAGAAATCTACTCCTGTATGGGTGAACGGGCGTGAAGGGGTAATTCGCTGTCGTGGCAAGTCACCCATTAGTTGGTGGGTATTTGTTTTATTAAATCGGTGGCAGCGTACGCATTTCCGAATTAGGGCTTCGACGGCCCTATTGCCACCAACTATCCAGTATTGTTGTCGAATATAGGTTAGAGTTAGTCGAGCTCCTCCGTGCAGCGTATCGATATGAGCTTGTTCGATCAAAAGGGGAGTATATCTGCCCGTATGCGGTACGATGATTGGATTTTTCATACTTGAGGGCAAGATAGAATTTTTCAGACGACCTCCAACACGTATAACTCCTTTGTCATCGATGTAAGGGCTCAGCTTGAAAATCACACTATTTTTCGATACAGTTTTGTTTATCAACAGTTGATTATATTCTGATTCGAACTGTGATCGTTGCACTTGTATGACAACACTTATTTTCGCAGCACCTAGCTCGCTCGTTGTAAGGTGTGCGGTGTTTGATTTCAATTTGTTGCGCGTATTCATAATAAAGCGCTGCATCCATGCAATGACGCGAACAATGCGTTTCAATGAATTGCATTTATTTATTAATATAGTTATGAAGTGTATATTTACTTCGGAGTCATATTTTCTTTTAATATGGTTTATGCATCCATAGTCAGTTTTGTACGAACAAGAAACAATTTCTATGTTTTCTTTTGTGTTCAAAAATTCAGGACCATGCCACCATAAGTTGTAGTTTAGCAGTTTACTTGGCAAAAGACCTCGTGAAGCACAATCTGCTGGATTATGTTCTGATTTCACATAACGCCATTTTTGTGCCGGAATGACGCGTTTAATTTTCATAACTCTATTAGCGACGTATCTCTCCCATCTCGATGAGTCTCCCTGAATCCACGCCAACACTACTTGCGAGTCTGACCATGCTTGTGTTGATACGTTGTATTCACACAAAGCGTTTTGCGTTTTTTCCATCATGTCAGCCAATAGTAGAGCGCCGCATAGTTCGAGTCTGGGCAGAGTTGTTTTTTGTGTTAACGATGCCACCCTAGTTTTAGCGGTAAGTAATGTGACAGTTGATATTCCTTGTTTGTTTACCACTCGGCTATAGATAACACAGGCGTACGCCTTTTCGCTGGCGTCGCAAAAACCGAGCAACTCCACCTGTTGCCTAGTATCACCAATCCATCGGTTTATCGTCATATTTTTAATTACAGGTAATTCATTTTTCAGCTGCAGCCACTCATTTTCTATATCGCTAGGCACCTCGTCGTCCCAGCTGAGTTCGCTTATCCAGAGTTTTTGAAATAGTAGTTTAGCAGTGACCGTTATAGGCGAAAGCCAGCCCAGGGGATCATAGAATTTAGAAATATCAGATAGTAACGCTCTCTTCGTGTGAATCTTAGAATGGTTTATAGGCCAGTTGAAGTGAAATTTATCACTGTTAGGATTCCAGCCCAATCCTAAGGTTTTCGAACATTCCTCAGCCTTGAAATTGAAGGTGCTTTGTGTAGATATTTGATTGTTATTCAAGTTTGCATATAAGGCTGGTCCATTTACGTAAGTTCATGCCACCTCCCCGCATAAGTTTAATGAGAGATTGCTGTAGATTCTGCGCTTCAAGAATAGAATGGGTGTGGCCACTGATGACGTCATCAACATAACATTCAGTTAGAATTATTTTGGCAGCATCTGGGTACTCGTAACCATCATCCATGGCTAATTGTTTCAGTGTTCGCATTGCTAGCCAAGGAGAAGCTTTAGTTCCGTATGTCACAGTGGACAGTTGAAATTCACATAATGGTTCGTCACGAGAGTTGCGCCAGATTATATTTTGAAGATGCTGTTGGTCTTCGCTAATCCATATGCAACGGTACATTTTTTCAATGTCGGCGGTGAAGGCGTATTTATATGTTCGCCACTTCAGGATCAAACTTTGGATGTCTTGCTGTAGATTCGGGCCTTTTTCCATTAGATTGTTTAAGCTGTAACCACTCGAGGTTGTTTGTGAGGCGTTAAATACGACTCTCAATTTCGTAGTTGTAGAATTTTCTCGCAAAACACCGTGGTGAGGTAGGTAACAAGACATATTATTCCCGATGTGATTCGTCGACGCCGACGGTTTCATGTGACCGAGTTCTTGGTATTCAACAATAAATTGTTTGTACATAGTTGCTAAGTTCTGGTTTCTACTCAATCGTTTTTCCAAACTTAAATATTGTGAAATGGCAGTTGATTTTGATTTTCCCAGCTTTTCTTCAAATCCGGGGCATAATGGCATTTTTACGATGTACTTTCCGTCATGCGAGCGTTGTACAGTTTCTTTATAATAATTTTCGCAGTAATCGTCCTTGGGTATGTCCTTAGAGGTGTAAATGTCTTCTGTTTCCCAAAATTTTGTTAGTTCCTCATAGTTGAACAAAGTTATATGGCAAGAAAGAGTTTTCATCTTCCCACACAATATCCACCCGACTTGCGTTTGCTGGGCTACTGGGGAGTGATTACTGCCTTTCAGCACACCGTCCAGGATAATCTCTGAGTATACATCAGCCCCTAATAGAAGATCAATTGAACGAGATATATTGAAATCAGGATCCGCTAGTTTTAAATTCTGTAGATGTGGCCATTCCATTTTCTTGAATGAGATAGTAGGTAATTCATTCGTTAATTTGTTCATAATAAGGGTCTGAATGTTGAAACTGTAATCAGAATTAATAGATTTACAGCTCAGGCTGACTTGACCTTTGCAATCACCAGAAACAGAGCCAATTCCTGTGACACATGCGTTGATTCTTTTACGTGGAAGTCGTAATATTTGGGCCGCATTTTCCGTAATCAAATTGGTTTGCGATCCTTGATCGAGAAGTGCACGCAGTTTGACATACGTGCCATCTACGGCCTTGACCTTCAACTGCACTGTAGTTAGCAAAATTTCCATGTGGCTACTGTACAAATGATTCGATGTTGGTTGATGGGTGGACGACGTAGGGCGCTGCTCAACATAACTTTTTCTGTTCGGTAAGTTTAGGGTTTTCTTGTCCACATGTAATAATGTATGATGTTTCGAATTACATTCCTTACAAGTTTTTGTAGACTTGCATTCGTTGTTGCCGTGGCTATACAAGCAATTTTTGCAGAGCTGCAGTTTCGTTACAGTATTGTTTCGCTTTGTCAAGTTCAAGGAATTTATCGCAACTCATTAAAACGTGATTCCCGTTGCAATGGGGTCATTTTGTATGAACTGCGTAATAGTTGAAAGTTTTGTTGAAGCCAAAGCTAGGTTTTTTCATAAGGGCTTGCTTGTTATTTTTATTACAGGGAGTTTTCTCTGACAAGTTGTAATTTCCTTTCTTAGCAGATTTTAATGTCTCATACGCCATAAATTGATTTTCGAGAAAAGATAGAAAATCTTGCAATTGTTGAACTTCTCTATGGTCTTCAAGTTCCTTCATGTAGTCACTCAATGTTTTCGAGTTCAGTTTGAGTGACATTATGTGTACGATAATCGGATCCTATGATGTTGTGTCAATTCCAATGTTAGAAATGCCATTTAAACATTCTATTCGTCATGCATCCTTTTTACGTTAAATGCGTCGGGCTGTTGGATGACTGGTAAATTCAACATGGTGTTCATAAAAGTAGTAAACTGAAGTCGTCGGTTATCGTAACGCTGTATCAGTATATCCCAACAGGACTGATAATTTTCGGCGCTAATACTCAGATGCTGCACCAATCTCTCAGCTTCACCTCGTAATTTAGTTTTTAAATGTTGCATTTTCTGAGCACTATTGATAGTTGGATTCTTATGAATGGTCTCCAAGAAAAGGTCCTTGAATGAATTCCATTGTTTATAATTGCCCGAAAATTCTGGTATCTCGATTATAGGTGCAGACTTTTGATAGTGGGCAGTTGACCAGATTTTGGAATTGATTTTCTTTTTTATGTTGTCATACTTTTTCTCGACCTCGTCGAACATTTCATAATAGCGTTCATTAGATCCTTTTAATTTAAAATCAATTTCCCAGTGAAGTTTGTCTATGGGATCCCATTTCGTTTTTAGAATAGTTAATGATCCTCCAACTCCCATTTTTCCGTGACAGTCGAGGGTGTAAATTTAGACATAGCACGATGTATAGCTTTGAAATTATTGTATTTTTTCTACAGAGCGATCTAAACAGACTTATACAATGGTGCAATAATAACAAATTATTTTTAAATACTAAAAAATGTTATCATATCAAATTTACTAGAAAAAATAATATAATTAAATCTAAATATGAAATAAATGCAAATTCAGTAAATGAAGTAGACACTATACGTGATCTTGGAGTCGTGTACGATAAAAAATTAACTTTTGTTGTCTCACACATAGATAATATAATAAAAAAGTCATCTAAAATGTTAGGCTACGTAATAAGAAATTGCAAGCATTTTCATCAGTCTAAAACAAAAATTATACTTTATAACAGTTTGGTTAGGAGTATGTTGGAATATTGTAGCGTAGTCTGGCGGCCACATTATGCCGTACATAGTTTGCGCATCGAACGTGCTCAGAAGCGCTTTCTTTGGCACCTCGCGTTTTTCAAGGGAGTGTCAAAGAAAATTCCTTCATACAAAGCTAGATTAGAACACTTTTCCATAAGCTCTCTTGACAAACGAAGACGCCTGAACGATGCTTTATTTGGGAGTAAAATTCTTAAAAACTGTATTCAGTGTCCCGAACTGCTAGCTTTGTACAATATCCGTGCGCCGTCCAGACTCCCACGAACCTCTATCACTCCACTATGTCCTCCGCTTAGGCGAACAGTTCTAGGCACTAATTCACCATATGCCAGACTTTGTAAGGTTATAAATGGCTGCAGCGATCAAATTGACCTACACCATGACTCTGTTGCAAATCAAAAATCTAAGATCCTCAAATGTTTGGCGGATATTTAATATTTTTATCTTTTTATTTTTATCGAATTAGTCGAAATTATTGTCATCATCCTTGTCATAATAATTTAAATTACAACAAGCTGGCTCTATCTTTGTTATTTTTGTATATTTTGTTTTTACCATGCATAGTTTTCTTATTCTTATTCTTGTGTTATATTAGCAACCGTGTTTAGATTATAACTTTATTTTGTTAACATTTAAATAATTCATGTGGTGTTTACCTATAAGTAATTGTTACACAATGTTATTTACTATAAGTTTGTATTAAGTGTAAGTAATTGTGTATACAGTTGTTGGTGAACCAAATAAATAAAAAAATTAAAAAAAATTGCATTCTTGCTTGTTCAGCAAATGTAGTATGCATTCATCATCGTTAGCTGGCTCGTCGACTTCGGTCGAAGTACCAGCAAAGTCGAATTTCACGTTTTGTTTTTTGGTTTCTATGTTTGTTAGTCTATTGACGATGTCCGCTTTAATTGACTCGTACATGTCTTGAGTTTTCTCGTAGACATTGTCCACGAAATAGTTGATGTTTTTGTCTTCTAGTTCCAGCAGTAATTATTCATGCCTGTTGTGAAAATCCTTCCACTGGTTCTCTAGCGTAGACAAACGCTTGTTTAAATAGTCCGCTGTCTTCCTCGATGAAGAATCCTTGCGATAGTTGACACACAAGGTCTTTATCGTATCGAAGCACGCCGACTGAGGTTCTAGTTTATCCATTTCGATGATATTCTGTACCTTGATAGTTGTTGATAGTTTCAAACTTCTGGCACGTAGTTGACGGTGACAAAAAGCTTCAGTTTTATTTTCAAGGCCAAAGCTCGACACTTAGTTGAATTGTTCTTTGTTTCAAAGTTTGAGTTACGTTCTTCGATTTGAAATGGTCGCTGTGAAACTTAGCACGCTTGCGCTCACCACACAGTATGTGCGCCTTCTCAATGCAACCGGGGATTCTCGCTTCTGATAGGCCAGCTGCACCGATTCGCTACTGTATGACAAGACACGAAGGCACTAAAGATCCGGCTCGAAAGACCATAAAATGTACGGTTTCGTACACTTGACAGATGATAGTTAAGAGTGCAGAATAAAAGTTTATAAGTTATGTAAAAACACTTCACTATACTTTAATTAGTTATAATAAATGTATTACAGTAAAGGGTTTGGCTATGCTTTCACGTTCGCGTGTGTATTTGCACTGACTGATTTTATACTAAAATGTACTTTATTGTGTTAACGTAAACTGACGCCTCGGTTGCGACCGCAGCGTCAGCAATACCGTGCATGTAAAACTGTACACAGTCTCACGCCTGTATTCCCGAAAGGATATGTGTATTATTACGCCCACGTTTTATCAACTATGTTTGAACCCCGATAATAGTCGTACGTCCTTACCTACGCCTATGCCTACCTTTTTTATGCCTAAATTAAAAGGTTTGATTTTGGGTTATCATAACTGTATTCTTCATAGGATATCGATATCGTATTTGGTATAATATCATAAAAGTTCTGGTTTGCATGTATATGTAATCTATTTTATCACTGACTAGCCATATTAATCAAAATAACGATTAAAATTATAATCTTTGTTTGCATCCCTAGCTATTATTATTGTTTTTTAGGAATAATACGTGCAAACAATTTTTTACTCAGTCTTGCGCTAAAACCACTTTCGTTCGGACTTCCGCCATTGAGTATTTTCCCTGTTAGATAATATTACGTATTCAAACCCTGAATACTTTAACCTTTAACTGTGGACGCGCGGTCTCACAGACCGCTCGCAGTTTGTAATTTTTGTGTTTACCCCTTTCCCCTTGCTCCCCGCATCTAATACGCTCAGTAGCTTTAGTTTTAGTGGCGAAAGAAAATTTGCGACACAAAAAATGACGTCCATAGTTAAAGGATAACATGTTGATGTGTTTAATTAGGAGCGAGTGTAATTATGCAGCTGCGCGTAGGAAGTACGAGGAACGGTTTTCTGGACCACAAGGTCTAGCAGTCCCGTAGGAACGCGCTTTTCAACGGCTTCATAACCGCGAGTTACCATTGAACTTAATCCATAGCTCTATGTGGTTCCAGCATGATGGCGCGTGCCTCGTTTATTACGTGCAGTGCGTGATTACTTAAATTCCCAGTTCGCTAACAAGAGGATAGGACGTACAGGTCCAATCTCGTGGCCACCGCGATCCCTAGACCTAACACTATTAGACTTATTACTTGTGGGGAAACGTAAAACAAATCGTGTAGGTATGCTAAAATTTGTGACTAGGATGTACTAATGCGAGCTCGGATTGTGACGGCTTTCGAATAAATAAAATCAAATTAAACTGTGTTGCGTAGTGATCGTAGTACCTTAAGAAAAAGGTGCCACATGTGTGTTGTCGTTGGAGGTGGACATGTGGAACACGACCGACGGAGCTTACAACAAGTTGATAATATTATTTACTAAAGGTATGTACTTACATATGATAAACCAAATTAAAATACTCTGTAACGTCTTGAAAACTAATGTACTCATAAACAGAAAGATTTCCGTTATTTTTAAATATCAGCTGATGCGCTGATGCTGATTACTATGCTATAGCACAGTACATAAATATACAGTATTGTAACTCGGCCGTATCTTTGAAATAAATGCCAACAGCCGCGCGGTACGTAAACATGCGATAGGGCTGCCCATCTACAGCATTTTAATTAAATCTGCCTACTTTGAGCTTTTATCTATTTTTGTGATTGTAAATATTTTTTATTTTATTTAAACAAATAAAATACTTTGTGAATGGAATAGGAAGTGTTCAATAAAAATGCATGTTGTTTTTTGATTGGTAGATTTAATTTTAAAAAACATGTTTATGTTAGAGACTTAATAACAAATCGGTCTTATAAAGCGACTGAAAAATATTTGCGCCTCGACTGAGACGTACGGAATGCTTTATTATTATATTTTAAAGTATAAAAAATTTCCAGGTAATATAATAAAGTTATCCATGGGTGTGTTATTGAGGAATTCATGCAACCAAAAACAGCACAATATATTCTACTTGTCATATTAAATAGGCTATACTTGTACTTATTTTTGGTAAAAAAATCGCGCGGTTACTGTTTAAAAAACAACACACCGTCCATTCGTCACTGCGACGCATTCGCGACTGGTTGCGTGCCGAGCGCATGCCGACGCCGAGGCGCGTAGGTATGACTCGAGTTCCGACCGTTTGTATGAAGATAGATTACTGTATATTTATGTACTGTGGCTATAGGGGCGCATGTTAAACGCGGTGAGCGAACTATATCAAAGAATTAGATAAATCTACCTTCTTCGAGCGGTGCCTTTGTAGACAACGTACAGCGCGGCGGCTTTTCTCAAAACAGTCAGCGTGGCGCGCTGTGGCGGCGATGAACCTTTATGACCTTTAGTGATACCTAGATAATTTGATTTATAAATTGTCGGTGTTGCCATATTATTTTAAATAAATTAAAAATACCGGGGTAATTTTTTTGATCAATTTTTATAAAAGGATGACACCTACGTACAAGCTACCTGACATAACAAGCTACTGTATAAATTTATTATACTTCATACGAGGATAAATCTGCATTTGTACATATTGCCTTCGATACCTATTAATAATGCCTCTTTGGGACAGACGTTATCTCATGAGAATAATGCTATCTCAATGGACACAGTACATTAGTTTTGCAAGCATCAGATTAACCCTGTGACATAAACAAAAAAAATAATATTACCAGATGGACCAAAAAGCGCTCAAGCTCCTACGCGGTGTAGGGCAACTTGTGGCGAGCTGAATCTGATTGACATTAGTGGGAACAAAAGTCACATTATGAACTAAGTTTAGTGAGTTAATAGAATTAAGTACTTCAGAGAAAGGGTGAGAGCCTCGGCTCTTGACTTGCCTTTGTTAGCTGGCTGGAGTGAAACTTCAGGAGTATCCGCAGGGTTCTCAACTTTAGCTTGCTATGATGGCCAGACCTGTATGTTCAGGGATGGAAATGTCATCTTGCCAGGTGTCCGCATACGTCAGATCCGTGATGACGAAACCGATGCGACAATGCCCGACACGCGCAGACTCCCGCTGCCTTTAAAGCTAGTGAGTAGGCAAATCTTTTTTTTAATGTCTTCGGTTTCCCATATTAGGAAATATTCTTGCGTCGCGTAGATCTTTACAAACATTCAAAAAACTGAAACACAGAACAATCAGACTCGCGGCAAAAATTTGTGTGAGGCCACATATATCCAGTTGTGGGGATCGGAAACTCGGCGCAGTGGCAATGGCGAAGCGAGCACTTAAGCCACTGTGCCATCCATGCAGTCGGATACATTATACAGGACTATCAAACATCTAACCACATAGCCTATATTTATTAAGTTTCACGCTTAGGAACAGTCCTGCCCCTGCCGCGGTCAGTGCCTCGGTAGGAGACCCATTCTACTATAGTTTAAAACTCTCGGTGGGCCTCTTCACGTTCAGTCCATATCCCCGTGTAAGCCTCCCTAAAGGCCATGCATTTTCGAATCCAAAATGAAAACAGTATTTAGATGAGAACCATAATAATAATTTATAAATTCAGACATAATTAGTAACTGAGATACAAGTGGCTACATTGATCACAGTGATGGGGAGTGAAGCTTACGAGCTAATGATTAATTTGTGTACACCTTACAAACCCGCTAAGAAAACTTATGATGAGTTAGTGGCGTTGATGAAGATTCATTTGAACCCAAAACCGAGTCAGCTGGCAGAGAGGTTTAAATTTCAACAACTTATTCAACATAAGGAAGAATCCGTGGCTATCTATGTAGCCGAGTTAAAAAAGCTCAGTAAAAACTGCGGCTTTCGAAACTTAGCAGAGAACCTCCGGGATCAGTTCATATGCGGCTTATCAAAGGAAGACATTCGTCAGAAATTGTTTATCGAAGATGACAACATATCATTTGACAAAGCCTTTTCTATAGCTATGTCCATGGAAGCGGCAGAAACAAATGCGGCATTGGTAGAAGGTTGTACCAGGGGCTGAAGTGCAGGTGATAGCGTACCAAATGTTGATACTGCAGTGAATTTTATGGGACGGAGTAAAAAAGGCAAGAATAAGACGGACATCACACAAGCGCCGCGTGTTTCAGTCGGCGCGGCGGCGGCAGCGGTAGTGACCCAAGCGGCATAAACGGAGCGAGTAGCGGTAAATACCGGGCGAACACCAGTCGAAGAAGCGCAATGACCACGGGGTACAAAATAAATGTAACGTGTGTGGTGGCACTCACAAAGAACATACGTACAAATTCAAAACGTATGTATGTAGAGTGTGCAACAAGGATGGGCATCTAAAAAGGATGTGTATCAAATTGCGAGAAGCTACATTTTTGCATAATATATATGAAGATAATAGAGGTATAGATAATCAGGACAGCGACAGTGACGAGGTAAAGCATTATAATAATTATTCTTTAACTACAAGAAAACCACAATCACAATTACTTGGACCATTCACTGGCAGTGCTATATCGTGTATTACTTATGATTGTTATAGAAACCTCTTGGTTCATTGTAAATTAAATCATTGTAAATTAAAGCCGAGTGATTTAGAATTACGATACTATACAGGCGAAACAGTGATGCCTGTGGGCAAGTTGAGGTCAAGGTGAAATTTAAAACCATAACAAAAGTGTTACAATTGTATGTGATATAAAATTGGAAAGGCTAATTTATTAGGTAGATGTTGGCTCAAGGAGTTAGGTATAACTATACCAACATGCAATGTAGGTACATAAAATAAATAATTTAAGCAATGATTTTAATGTAAGGGAATTCAGTTCCAGGTACTCTAAAGTTTTCAAAGATGGCTTGGGGCGTTTCACCGGTGGGCAAGTAGGATTTCGCCTACGCTACGGTAGGGAGCACGACCCATATTCTTGCGCGCACGGCAGCTTGCCTATGCGCTGCGGGAGCCGATTGAGCGCGCGCTCGATCAGATGGTGCGAGACGGCATCATCACGCCGCGCGCCGGTCTCCACGTCGGACTGGGCTACACCTATCGTACCGGTAATGAAAAAAGATAGTACCATAAGAGTATAGGCAGATTTTAAGATTACATTGAATAAGTGTTTAGAAGTAGACCACTATCCTTTATCTAAGGTAGAAGACTTACAAAATTACACGGTGGGGATAAAATTATAATTACAACAAATTATAACAAAATTAGATTGATAACAAGCATAGGCACAATTTGAGTTAGATGAATAAAAATAAATACAGTTATAAACACACACAAAGGTTTATTTATGTACAATAGATTAATTTATGGGTTAGCATCTAGCATCGATCAAATTGGTATATTTGATCGAAGGCATCTAGTCCAGGTATTTTTCAACGAAAGTTAGAGCAGCTTTTTGCTGACATGCCACGAGTAGGCATCTTTTTATATGACATTATTATTACGGGAATAGACACGCCTATGCATTTAAATACATTACATGAAGTGTTTGAGCGATTGCGGCAGTAAGGCTTGAGAATTAAGAAAGAAAAATACACGTTTTTCGCGAATACCGTAACATACCTAGGTTTGGTAATTAGTAAGCAAGGTGTAGGTACATACATGCCCAGAAAAAGTAGATGCAATTAAAAAGGCACCTATACGGGCCTATACCTACAAATATTATGGCATTACGTTCGTTTTTAGGGTTGGTAATGTATTATGCCAAATTTGTGCCAAATATAAGTACTATTCTAGAATCTTTATATCTATAGCTTATTAAAAAGGGATGTCAGATATGAACGGATACGAGTAGCAAGATACGGTTACCAGTACATAAAGAAAAACAATTGAAAGAGGAATGTACATATTTAAATTTCATTCAGCATATTTTATTACCAATTACGAGGGAAAACGTAAGAAAAAGAACTGGTAAAGATAACATTTTAATTAAAGTAATAAATTTTATAAAAACAGGATGGCCTAATGGTTGTACGGAGAATGACTTAAAAGCATATTTTGTAAGGCGCAATGAGCTATACCTAGACAGAGGATGGTTAGTCCGGGGATATCGTTTAGTGGTACCGAGCAAGTTAAGGGAACCTGTATTACGAGAATTACATGTAGGTCATTTGGGTACATTGATATATAAAAACTCTAGATACACAATCCCATACAAAACTTACACTTAAAACTGTCCTCAGTTGCTTATAGGTAGTTATATTAACTATATAAAGTTTCATTAATGCAAATTAACCTTATCGCCTTAATTTTAAGTTGAATATACAAGGCTATCTAAAAAAGGTAATAAAATTTTACGAGCAGAGTTCGCAAGGACGAATGGAGTCGAATACTGTTTTTACAAATTCTGTGCAATATTAATTTGTTCTTTCTTTAACACAACTATAATAAAAAAAAAAATGTTAATTAATATTGTGACGTAATTATGTAGAGTTTATAAAATGCATGTGAATGTGTGTTTTAAACACATATTTGTTTTTACTTTTACCTTAATATATAACAGTAATAGATAATTAATACGCACGTAAATTATATTACGAGTATCTTTCATTACTGTTTATATACTTGGCTGCCTGACTTTGAAATTATACATTTTTGAACATTACGCGACTGATTGTACTTACAAATTAAAGTAACATAAAACGATAAAACGAGAGAGAAAATTAAGATTTCAAACTTGAAAAGATACGACATAATAATTTTTTATTTCCTTGAAAGAAATGATTTTATTGTATAATCTTCTTTTTGACGTATTTTAATTTTTTCTTATCTTTCTTTGTTATATTATAATGCAATCTTATCTTGATATATCTCTTGATAATAGATTTAATAGTATTATTTACATTATTGGTATTTGTTAATATGGCACTTTGAAGAATATAAGCTGACTCCCAAAAATTATGATAAGTGTTGTTGTTGCTGTGCTTGCTTGTGATCGTTGCTGTGCTATGACAGATATCCATTTGCACATCGCACGGGATCTCGAGGAAAGCTGAAATCCAACATAAGTATGTAGATACATTTTATAAATATCCCACTATAAGGATACCGTAGAGATCATTTCAAAAAATATTAAGCGAATACTATTATGGTTTGTAATAAAACAAGTCTAGTAATAAATAATATATACAATCGCATTATCATATTAAACCAAATAAAATATATTTATTTTTAAAAAGTAATAGCGTCTCTATTAATATTAGAACAGAGTCAACATATAACCCGGACTAATCAAGTAGAAATACAATAGTATGATAAATGCGTTTAGTAAGTGTTTATTTAAATGAGCCGTGTTATATGGTCGCTCTTTGTTACGAAATAAACAGAAAAAAAATATTTGACGTTGATTCCTTGACGCAATAATCAGTATTATAATATAATTATAATAATAACATTATTACTTACCGAAAATATGAAACACCGTCCTTGTTTAGTGTCCTGGAAGTGTGATTTTAGAAGTTTTAAACGAGCTTTGCGACATGTTTCCTGTCGGAGCGATCGAACGGTACTAAATTAAATGAGCACCCAAATGTTCAAGTGGGTGCTCATTTGGTGAGGACGTTTTTTGACGCTGATTGTGTATCTAGGTTTTTTATACATCAATGTTTGGGTATAATAAAAATGAAAAGTATTGCGCCTAGTATTGTGTGGTGGCCAAGTATCGATCACGATATTGAAACGACTTGTCAAGAGTGTGTCACATGTTGCTTGGAAAGAACGGCACCCCCAAAGGCGCCGCCACAGCCGTGGCCTTGTCACCGAGCCGTGGTCGCGATTACATATAGATTTTTTGGGACCATTGCAAGGTAAAACATTTTTAGTAATCATAGATTCCACAAGTAAATGATTAGAAGTATTTTTAATGCCACGAACCACAGCTAATGCAGTTGTGAAGGTGCTTCGTACTACCTTTGCACGCTTTGGTTTGCCCAAGGAAATAGTCTCGGACAACGGTCCACCATTTTCGAGTAGGGAATGTCAAGAATTTATGAATAACAACGGTATTAAAGTAACCTTTACACCGATATATCACCCTGCTTGTAATGCGGCAGCGGAAAATGCGGTTAAACTTTGTAAAATAGCTATTAAAAAATCAATACGGGACGGGACAGATTTAGATGAAGCATTGCAAACTTATCTAATGATGTATAGAAATGCAGAACACGGTTCTACTGGTGAGTCACCAGCCATGTTATTACAGCGAAGGAAATTAAGAACTAGGTTAAAATTACTAGGCCAGGATAGGCAGGTAGAAGCTAGGATAAACAAGGCTCAACGTAATCAAGTAAGCAATGCAGACGGGATTGATAGGCACTTCCAAGTAGGCGATTCGGTGTAGGCTCGCAATTACGCAGGAGAAAAGTGGTTCGATGGCACTATTACAGAAAGAATTGGCTCTTGTAATTATGTAGTAAATAAGGAAGGTGGTCCCTTCTTGAAAAGACACGCCAATCAAATTAAAAAGAGGAGAAGCAGCATTTTAAGTTCATTTTTAAGTGGGTGTCTAATATTACATCTAATTTCGAATCGTGGTTCCTGTACAAATTGCACTAAAAATATGTACCTATTATAATTCGAGAATAGACTATAATTGTGTACATATATTATTAATTAGTAGACAACGAATAGGGGCAGACGCCCATATTGGCCATTAAAAAAATATTAATGAAATAGGTAGTTAGTTTGAAAACCACGTTACCGATTTTCTTCATACAAAGCGGAAACTTTATAGTTAAGTCATACCACGCATTATAGTATGCGTAGTGAGTGTGATATGGGGTTCACTATGCATACCATATAATTGTTTCTATTATAATTATAAAGTTCTGTACCTGGTAGGTCCCTCGGGCACTTCGATCAATAATTATTGATCGAAGCTCGGGCATTAAATAAATACACGTAGCTCAGTACACAGAAGAGTAGGTATATTCACAAGCACAAGCACAGATATAGTCCGGAAGAAAGATATACAAGAGAAGGAGAAAGTCAGTAGGAGAAAGCGTGAGAACAAGACAGCGATGGAAAAGCACGTAAACAATATAATATAATATTTTGCACTCGTAAGTTCGCGCGGCGCCGGCGGGTCAACGGACGACACGGGTTACACGTCGGATGGTTTGAGGTCGACTGAATGACAAAGCGACAGCGACAGCCGACAGGCGCCCGCGCCGCCGCCGCCGCGCCCAAGTAAGACCGGGTTCCCACTAGGCCGGACCGGCAGATTTACCGGCGCGGCATGGCAAAACTGCCGGAAGTGCTAGTGGCTAAAGAATATAAATGAAGCTGTTCACATTATGCCGGATCCGGCAAAAATACCGAGCTCGGCATTTTAACCGAACGTTTTGTCACTGCGAAGCGCCGGTAGAACACCCGGACCGGAGTAATGTGAACAAGTTTGCGCCGGATCTATGTCCCCTGCTCACGCCGCCCGTGCTCCCCTCGCGGGGCCTCGCGTCATTTCAGTTTTGCATTCTGATAAAGGTAGACGTGAAGCATGGATATAAACGCAGAAACATTAATTACGCTTGTCCAAGAGCGACCTGTTCTGTGGGATAAGACCGAATACGATTATAAAGACAAAAAATTAAAGTTAGCAGCATGGCGTGAAGTATGTTTAATACTGAAACCTAACTTCGATGAACTGGAAGAAAAAGAAAGAAAACAGTATGGTGAGTTTTTTAATGTTTTATTGACAAAAGGTATAACATTAATGAATTATTAAAGTAGAATAAACTGTGTACTTAAATATAGATGCATTCACAAATATTATTTTATAGCTACTGCCTGCCACGGAACGGAACTAATATCCGAAACAAAATAATTAGCAAACGCTGTCCGTATAACGTTGGCATTAGGACCACCTTGACCCAATTCGATTCGAGAGTCTTGTTTCTTGTTCTTGTGTATGTTCTATATTTTGGTAAATTTCAAAATTTATACCGTCTTTTTCTCTAACAAAATTATGTAAGACTGTACAAGCTTTAATCACTTGAATCGCTGTGTCTATGTTCAGATCTATAGCATGATGCAATATTCTCCACTTATTAGCCAGAATACCAAAAGCGCACTCAACATACCTTCTTGCTCGACTTAATCTATAGTTAAAATATTTTTACTAGTATCCAAATGTGTACTTCCATACGGACGTAGGAGATTAGGTGTTAAAGCAAAGCCTTCATCGCCCACTAGTACAAACGGTAATTCCTCGTGCAAGTTTTCATGAAGCGGCCTAGGCTTTGGTAAATTTAAAGTACCATCATTAATCATTTGCCAAAATGTAATAAAAAATAAAACCAGAAAAGGAAAGCCATCATCTGTCTTTTTTCAAAGGTATTTTACCAATCTTGGACACTTTAACTATCGTTACAATTTCAAGCAAGCGTCCTGGCACTGTTACAAAAAATTAAAAGCAGGAATGATGAGAGACCAAATTACGGACATTGGCGTGATACCTCATATATTCAGATGACCGGGCAAGATCAGTATCACTCTGGACACTACACACATAATAGCATAAACCAACAGGCAACACCTACGCAAGACCAACACCACTCTGGATACTCCACGCATATTAATAGTAGCAATCAACAGGCAACAGCATCTATACCATCAACTTCATCTCAGTCACCCGACCCGCTTCCAGCCTCGCCTACAGCGTCTAGTACCTAATCATTCTGTTTATTCTCAAGACTCAGATTATTTCGATTTTAAAGGATTTTAAGTTTCAGTACTAAATAAAATATAATTACTTAAATAACTTAATTGCATTTTTTAATTCATAATCATTAGCAAATATAAATATAAATATTTTTAATTCATAATCACACAAACATATATTCACACTCATCAAACAAATACATACATAGCACGCATTCATACGAGGACTATAGTCTGACTACTCACGTCAAAAATATTATTATACAATTTAGTAAAATATAAGTTCATAAAATAATCTTACCTTAGACGTATGGCCAATCTTTGTGCTGGGCAAATACATTCTCTGAAACTTGTATCTCTTATGTCTATTGAAAGTCATCCCAATAAATCGCCAAAAGAGGATGCTGTCATTCGAAAATAATTGAAGAACTTTGATTGGTCACTTCTCAGGTCACTAATTAATGTTTCAAATGTTCCAAGTGAAAATCTTTGCCGTAAAATAGGATGTACCCAATGTTTTCTTTTTACTCTATTTAGCCTTCTGTTAAGATACCACCATAACACAACAATTTTATCGTTCATTGTGCGCACAGGTCCGAATTCAACTGACAGAAGTACTTGACAGACCGATTTTCTTGTGCGATCCGGTGTAATGTGAACACTATTGTCCGGGAGCCGGTTTCCGGCAAATCTGCCGGTCCGGCGTAGTGGGAACCCGGCCTAACGGGACCGGTTTGTCGAGCGCGGTTCCATTGAACGATATTTGCACAAGTCACAACACACGGCTTCGATGCTGTGCAGTGAAATAACATTATAATGTGTTGATGTACATAGTTTGTAAGTATTGTGTATATAAATGTAAATAGGATAGTGTAAGTATATAAGATTCGGTGATACAATATTCTTTATTGTAATTCCACAATGTTTAACAATGGTATATACCTACTTAATTAAAAATATGTACATTATGGACCCTGTTTGACACACTGTTTGTATTTATATGTTTATGTAATTCCTCTGCGAATTAAATTAGAATTAACTGATAATGTACCATAATTATTACTAATGTATCGATATCAAATAATAAAGAAATGTGAATGTAATGAGATTATGGTTTTAATCATGCACTATTGATAATATAAATAACTTCAATCCGGTCCACAATGGATAATGTCACACGTAATTTCACGTCTTAATTTAGATATAATTTTTATTATACATTTTTAAGAAAACTTTTAGTAGTTTTTTTTTATGGTATAAGGGGCAAGCGGGCAGACGGATCGCCTGATGGTAAGCGATTACCGCCGCCCATGGGCACCCGCAACCCCAAAGGAGATACAAGTGCGTTGCCAGCCCTTTATAAAGGAATGAAAGAGGGAAAGGACAAAGGAAAGGATAGGAAAAGGATCGGGGTAACTGGGCCTCCGGCTCTCTCACTCACCGATACGAAACGCAACAGTACGGGTACCGTTACTTCACGCCGGTATTCTGTGAGAGGGTAGTACATAGTACTACCCCGGTCAATCCGGCCCATTCATGCTGAAACCAGCGAGGAGCGAGCGAGCGAACTACTAAAAAGATGTGTGCGTTACGCCGTTACCGCAGCAAAATGTTGAAAAATTTTGTGCTTTAGAGAGAGTTATTAATTAGTCCATCGTGAAGAGTAATTTGTTCACTAATAGCAAAATTTGTTCAAGTGGTAGTTTTAAAGTTATTCGAGAAAAACACTTTTTTTTTTAAATCGTTTTAGTCCGGATTTAAATGCATGAATAGATAGCTTTTATTGCATATTAAATGTTTGTGAACAGCAAAATTTGTATGTTTTGTGGTTCAGAAGTTATTTAAGATTTTGCTGCGGTAACGTTTTGGGATTGTCCAGATCTCAAAAACGGCTCAACGTAGAAGTTTGAAAAAAATACCAATAATAGACCTTAACTTGTTCAAAATTGTTCAAACATTAGTTTTTGATTTGTTTGATAAACACCAATGTAATAAAATGGTGCCGAAATTCAGAAAGAAACGGATTTGCAAGTAAACCATAACACTTACAATCAAATTAAAAGCTGTATCATGTACCCTTGGTACACTTTTATAACGACAGTAAATTTAGATTACGTAACTCTACGCAATATGAAGATACGTACGATATAATAGAAATTTAATTACATTTTATATGGTCAGATTTAAATGATCGAATACGCAGTTCCCATAAAACAAGGAAACATGGAAAACCTTAAACAAATTAAAATGTTCCATGAATAAACAATCCTGTTAATTTCAGCTTTAAATTACGACTATTATAAAAGTTATATCAACAAAAAGAATGTGTAGCAATTCTTCTATAAGCCGACCAAATTATAAAGGCTACGTAAAAGCGACCCCACCATACATAAGTTTAACCATTTTTAAGGAGCATTATAATATGTTTCTTTTGTTAGTACAGTCGCGAACAAAGAAGTTCTGTGGTTGGTCAGGTTAGTAAAAAATAAATAATGAAATGAGCATAATTAAAAATGTTTAATAAAAATCAGTCTTACACCAATTATGTTAATTACCTTACCTAATTATTTAAATGTTTAGGATAAAATCGCAGAAAAGTTGAGTAATTTTTTAGGGTCCCGACCCGTCCACCCACTGGACTTTACCACTGGTGGGTGGAGGGGTAATTCACGATTACCCCTCCACCCACTATATTAATGTGAACCGAAGTTATCGATTAAGTAAAAAAAATTATAAATACAACAAAATTAATTTGCTTTCATAATAATAAAAATAACCGCTCCGGACCCGTGGTACAACTGCGATGTTCAACTGGTTGTACCACGGGGAAGGTAACTTACCCATGGCTCAACAGCTGTTGTAACATATTTTATTTTTGCTATTAATTATTATGACCCGTAGTACAACGGTGGGATTATGTCCAACTAGTTGTACCACGGGGATAGGTATCTAAAATAAGTTAGAAAAGAAATTGTGTAAAACAAATGAACGTGTCTACAAAACAAATGAACGTCTACAAAACAAATGACTATCAGAAAATGATCAGCTATCGGTAGTGCTTACAAAAAACAGGTGCATGTGATTTTTGACCTTATTGACATTACTCAGAATTTATCATTTTAATAACGTATTAATGTCAGAAAGCAAGAAAATACAAAAAAAATGTCTGTCATGAATCATGAATTGAAAATGTGTTTTTCTCGAATAACTTTAAAACTACCACTTGAACAAATTTTGCTATTAGTGAACAAATTACTCTTCACGATGGACTAATTATTTGCCATACTCTCACCTCCCTAAAGCACAAAATATTTCAACATTTTGCTGCGGTAACGCACACTAAAAATGTTGCTTTGTAGCGTACTTACTGACTCAAGGTCTAAAAACTCTAAAACTAATCTAACGAAATATACTATGAGATTCGGGATCAAAGTTTCGGGTTCTTCGGGAGGGCTGTTAATAGACTGATACTTAGGGATGTAAAATTTCTGCCAGAGTGGTTGACACTAAGTTGGAAGGTGGACGCCTGCATAAGCCGAGACTAATAACGATACCTATGATATTAGAATCCTAACTAATTTATAAATGCAAATGTGAGTTTGTTTGTTTGTTACGCTTTAATTACTCGACAAAGCATTATGAAAGTTCACATACATGTTGTCAGAGGGAGTACCTACAGAAAAGGACATAGGGTACCTTTCATTCAGAAAAATTACTGTTCCCATGAGATAAAAAATTGACATAACCTAACAGAATAACTAACGGAGCCGCGGGCAAAATCTAGTACCTATGTACATAAAAAAAACGCCCGGAACGTTTAGCGACATGTCGCTGACTGTACCTAATTGATACCACGTACTCCGTTCTAGAAAACATTTTTAATTACCTATGTAATGGCTTATTAATTATTTCGCGTCAGTTACTTACGCACAATGGCCCAATTGTGGGGCTAAGTGCGGATAACACACGTCCAACTAACTAACTATGGCTTATTAATTAATATTCTTAAGTTACATACAATCTGTATATTTAACACCTCGGAGAGAGAGATTTATAATTTGTTTATAACGAGCAAAAAATATTTCTTTTTTAATGTGCAGTTAGTTATAAGTATATGAGAAGTTTTGGTATAGTTCGCCAATATTAAATACGTAGGTACTTAAGACTGCACCGAGCGAAATGTGCCAAAACAGGCGGTCACAGTTAAGTTGATAAAATCAACACTTTTTGTTTAATACAAATATAAAATATACATTTACCATAACAATGAATGTGTTTACAATTACTCCGTGTTAAAAACTTTAAATAATTAATATTTTCGCCTGCAAAATTACGCAAATTTGCACGAAAAATGCAAAAATGTAAGCTCGTATTAAGTGATTTTTTAGATTAGGTATAATATAACAGTTGAAATCTATCCTATTTTACAGCTAACGAAATATAAATAGTTATATTACAATTTGTCCGTCCCAAATATTTAAGTTATTGGTTGACAATTTGACAATAAAGATAAATATTTATCAAAAAAGCACTTCAAATCCTCCATACAATTTTACTATGGCGGCCACGCGCCGATTTGAATATCGAGCTTTGTCATTCAGTCCAACCGCGTCTTACGCCACAGAGTACATGTCTTACGCTCGGTGCTGTCTTATGGGGACACCGCGAAAATTACCGCCCGTACTCATTGACACTCAATTTGCCAAAGTACAGTGTTATCTAGCGTGCTTAAACGCGTTTTATTTGTAAATAACATAGATTTAAATTCTGAAAAAAATATATGTTATTTTACAGCATTAGATCTTGATTTGTAGGGCATTCGAAACAGGATTACTGACATTTTATATGATCGAAAAAAATCGTGAAGATAGGTCTGTTTTAACCATTTTTCGTGTTTTATTTGAGTTATATTGGGAATTGAATTTTCAAAAATATACCAAAAGAAAGGTCATGTAAAAACGGTTATTTGTCGGGCATCACAATATGCGTTATATAATATACAAAAATATAATACCGAAAATATGTGATTTCCTACTGCCGCCGCGCTCTCTTTCGCGCCTTGCACTCCCGTGCGGGATGTAATGGGGACAGGACGTATCGCTAGTTTGCAGAGCGCACCGCAGAATTACGAATAATTTTATCGTCAGTTACGAATGTCATCACTTATTGATAAATATATTATATCTAGGTTTAGTTTGTAAATAGGTATTATAAATTTTTAGTAATAAGAGTGTATATAATTAGCATAGTTTTGAAAATATCGTTTTGATTATTGGACGAGATAACGGACTTGATAACAACAGCATAGTTAGGTACCACGTACCAGTGCAAGTCCATTATTGATTTGTAGATGACGAGTGTAGAAATGGGCAATAAAATAAAAGAAAATCAAGGTTGTCATCTTTAGCCTTACGTAGGCTAAACAAATGTAAAAGGTAAGTTGCCTACCTATTATTTGAAAATTACTAAACACTACCTATCATATTTGTATAGGACTTGAATCATTATTTTATAGCATTATTATTATATTAGGTAGGTATACGGGAATAAAAATGTGAGATGTGCCTAAAAGCAATACGAGCGAATTTATAGGTAGGTACCTGCCTACCTAAATAAATACAAATATTATCCGCAGTTATACCTGCGCGTTGTGGTACTTATGTTTACTGCACCACCCTCGTGGGTTGTAATGTTATTTGGTACTAGATGTATAGCCTATAGCCTTCCTCGATAAATGGGCTATCTAACACTGAAATAATTTTTCAAATCGGACCAGTAGTTCCTGAGATTAGCGCGTTCAAGCAAACAAACAAACAAACATACAAACAAACAAACAAACAAACAAACTCTTCAGCTTTATAATATTAGTATAGATATATATCATCACGCTAAGATCAATAGGAGCGGAGCACCAATGAGGATTGTTTCAAAATCGGAGGGTTTTTTCCCTTTTGAAAGCTTCCGCTGCGTGCGCTGCGTAAACAGTTAAAATTTCGCAAAAATCATGTATTATAGAATTGTTTCGCTTTAAAAGTTCTAAAAAAAAGTCCGCGACAGCATATGTTTATCTTTGAAGATTGGCTCACTATAACCTTTTTTATGCTAACCAAATTTGTTCTAAAATAATGCATTATTTGCGAAGGTGTTTTTATAAACATGATATTAATCCTTATCCAAATAAATACGTTATTCATCACAAGTATTTAATTTAAAACAAAATTGCCCTTTACATCATTCGATTTCAATGAATATCTTAGGAGATATCGCAGTTTTAAAATAACATCGTAGCTAACTAATTATAACGAAGTCGCGGGTTAAAGTCAGCGTTAGCCCAAAGTAACTATTCCACGCGGACGAAGTCGCGGACACAAGCTAGTATTCAATAATCCTATTGACTATTACCACACTATTACCAAACATGGAATACGGTTTGATTGTTATATTTACGTAGTTTTCATGGACACTTAATAATATTATTATCGTATTATCTATCACTATCACGCCTATGAAGAATGCACTAGTGTCACAGCTTAGAAATGTTTTACCCAAAACGAGTTTCAGTATCCCTCTACCCAAAAAAGGCATTGCAAAAAAGCAAATTAAGCTATTAACGTAAAAATTACAAGCAGTCAAAGTTCAAAAAAAGTTGGCACGGCCGATAATTGGTGCCACCCTACCTACGTCACCGGCACTCGCGAGTAGCATAGCGCCCGACTCATCGTAATTATGGACGTCGGCGTACGCGCGAACCGGTGAAGCGGGGGGCCCCAAAAGCTTAGAGCACTCGGAAATCCTCGCCTTAAAGAGCGGTCATAAAGTCTAAAATTGCGATGCGCCCGCAATGATCGAAAGCGCTTAGAAATTGTTAAAATCTTAAAATATTATTTAAAAATGATTGGTTTCAGTTATGGAAATAATGAGCTAGCAAATTACTAATATTGATGTTACGAATATATTTGAGTAATTCCTAAGCATAATAATAGTGTAGGTATGTTTCCTTGTAATTTTAAAAATAGTAATTTTTCAGGGGTAGTTTCAAAAATAATTATGATCGAGCCAAAATCACAATATCGTGTTTTTGAGCTAGGAAATTCTAGTTAAAGACATCATTTACCTATATCAAAATTCTAGATTAACTGGTCTTCTCATAGTCCTATACTATTCGATGAAAGTTAGTGCATTTTTTCAGTGTATCCTAAGTATACTATTTAATACAAATGAAAAAAAAACTTAAAGAAAAATTACACTGTGCTAAATATTAGGCAACTAGGTACACTACCCATTTGCCAGATCCCACCTGAGCCATAAAACCGCTCACTACTCGCAATTCTGGGCGTTGCTAACGATAACCTCACTAAAGCCGACGGGATAGGCGACTTGCATATTTTCGGTATTTTGTTCCATGAAACTAGTGAGATTTTCTTTTCTCAGGAATTCCAAGGACATTGTTAGTGGAATTAGTGACATAAATATTTTTTATTATTCTCACTAGATACATCGTAAATGATGTGTATGTCACTATCACTAATAAGCATTATTTTCTCAAATTAAACCTTTTTTAACTGAACCAAATAAAAGCAGAACACCTAAAGCTCACTTTAAAAAAAGTAACGTTATGTATTAATGAGTATTTGGTGGTAGCCCAATGGATAAAGCGTTAGACTTTCATCGAGAGGTCGCCAATTCGAATCCCACCCATTGCATTATCGATGAGAAACTAATCCGAACACAGGCAGTCTGCCTTAGCTGGAGAGTTAACAAGAATATTAGTAATGTTAACCGAAATTGCAAAATTTTAATCACTGTACCTACTAATCCTTATTAAACTTTCGCTTCATCATCGTTTTTAGGGTTCCGTACCCAAAGGGTAAAACGGGACCCTATTACTAAGACTCCTCTGTCCGTCTGTCACCAGGCTGTATCTCATGAACCGTGATAGTTAGACAGTTGAAATTTTCACAGATGATGTCGCTATAACAACAAATAAAAAACAGAATAAAATAAATATTTAAGGGGGCTCCCATACAACAAACGTGATTTTTTGCCGTTTTTATAGATAATGGTACGGAACCCTTCATGCGCGAGTCCGACTCGCACTTGGCCGGTTGTTTACCATATCAATGTATGAATCTAATTGGCTTATTATGCTCTTAATTTATTTTAAATATATATACACCATGGAATCTAATTCATTGTTTTCCCGAAAAGTATGTAAGTACTCAGTCCATGATATAAAAGCTTTCCATTGCAAAAATTCTTCATAAAAAATTTGTTTGCAAATCCGGTCTTTTCATCTAAATCAATATTTCACTGCGCTACGACGCGAGGTGTCTTCGTCTTCGGTCAACGTCTATACCGTTTAGCAAGAAACACTGACCTACTTATTACATAAACGAAAGTTGGGCAAACAAAAGGGATATGGGGAGCGGGGATAGGGGTACGAGCTCCATGCGGGTTGTTGTAAATTCGTCACAAAGTAAATTCGTCACATTTTGAAAAAACCATACATTGAAAGTAAATTCGTCACAGGTACTATCGACTCCAGCGACGGATGACCACTCCTAAGGTTAATATCACATAGCAGGCCAACACTTGGTACCCGTACCCGTGACACGCCCCTTTCTTTGTTTGAGTTTTTTTACACTTTACATTTGTTTACTGATTCTAAGGCGATACAAACTCAACTGGTCAACATGTGCAAGCGATAATTTTTCTGAAATGGTCATCTGTCGCTGGAGCCGATAGTACATGAGGGTTATTGTAAATTCGTCACAAATCCTCATTTTACATCACTTTTGCTTAAAGTAGCGATAGCAAGCAAAGTCATTGATTTTAGCGCTGCATCATCACTCTAATCGGAAAACAATGATTTTTACGTAGTTGTTAGGTTATTATATTCATTTATATAGTTGTAGGCAAGTCAGCAACTTGTGATCTGTGATTTTTTATAGGTGTTATGTTAAATTAAAAAATATATGATTATTACTGTGATTTAATTGGGATTAAATATAATGACCATCAAAAATACTAATTGTACAGCAAAATATGCTTACTAAAATATATCATAACGAGCACCTATACGCCTCAAATCACTGCATTCCGTCTCGGAAGGGTTAGGTTATGTTAGGGTCCTTCTTAAACCCACTCAAAAATAGGAGCCCCACGAAGCGGGGCTGAGTCGACTTAGGCCCTTCGTACACAAGCCTACGCAAATCTTCGATACCCGACGATTTTGGTCTCTAAGCGACTACCGCAATACAAATTCATAGAGATTCGTACACAGGTACAAATGTCGGCGACGCGTGCCTGTGTACGAATCTCTATGAATTTGTATTGCGCTAGTCGCTTAGAGACCAAAATCGTCGAGTATCGAAGATTTGCGTAGGCTTCTGTACGAAGGGCCTTAGTTTGATCTCTTTAAAATATTTTAGTAAGCATATTTTGCTGTGCAAGTAGTATTTTTGGTGGAACAAAGGCAAACAATTGAGGAACAGTTAAATACTACCCGATTTAATTGTCTTTCTATTGTTTATGTTATAATTGTAATGTTGTGAACTGTGATCGTCCACTTGAGAAATGTGATTTTTATATAGATGTAAGGTAAATTATTAAACTTACTGTGATTATGAATAAAATACAACATTTTTATTGTACTAGTTGTTTAATTTTTATTGGACATAAATTAGAGTTGTGACGATATTACACATACTTTATTTCGTGACGAATTTACTTTGTGACGAATTTACAACAACCCCTCCATGCACGGTAATAATATCTATACAGTATTCTATCTTCATACGAACGGTCGGAACTCGTATGCGCTTGGTACGCAACCAGTCGCGAATTTTGTCGGCCTCGATGGCGTAGTAATTAGTGTAACCGTCTGCCACGAGCAGCGATAGCTCAGTGGGGAGACCAACAGACTGCAATGCAGAGGATCTCGGGTTCGAACCCATGTCGCGCACCTATGACTTTCGGAAGTTGTATCACTTTTCGAAATTATGTGCGTATTGATTGACAATTAACGCATGCTCCGTGCCTCGGAGAGCACGTTAAGCCGTTGGTCCCGGCTGCCATGAACATGTATGGCAGTCGTTATTGGGAGAGTGTCGACACAAAAGATCCCACTGGGTCGAAGTGTCGCCGGTCTGCACTGACTGGCCCCCACATAAGATAAGATAAGATAACCGTCTGCCACGCCTGAGGTCGCGGGTTTGATTCCCGTACAACTCAAACATTTGTGTGCATGAACATGGATGTTTGTCTTGTTCTGGGTGTTATTATGTATAATATGTGGTGTATTTCTATGTATAATATGTATGTATTTACAAAAAAAGTATATATGTATGTTTATCCCTTGTCTAGTACCCATAGTACAAGCTCTGCTTAGTTTGGGCAAGATCGTGTTGTATGTATATGGTAGAATATTATAATGCCCCGCAGTGACGAACGGACGGTGTGATTGTTTTGTAAGCAGTAAGCGTGCGATTTGTGAATATTTTATTGAAATAACTAAAAGTACTTACATAATAATTATGTCAAAGTGCAATTATAGAATATATTTTGTAAGTCACAGAACTCATAAGCTAAATTCTACTAATAGGTAGTGTTTTAGTTTAACTGGTAGGATTGCTGTGAGGTATGTACTTACGAACGAAAATAGTTCTATGTCTAAAAAAAGAGGGCGACTGTGTCAGTTTTCTTTCAATGTAGGCAAGATTCCGACCCATGCGCTAGTTCAAAGACTACTATAGTATACTGGCTACGCTAGTTCGCACAGAGTACTTTTTTATATAAGGAAGTTCTAGTTCTAGTTGCAGTAGTTGCTAGTTCGCAAAGAATAAACTAATACATAGGGAAAAGAGAAACTTTTGCTAATAGAACAAGTAGAATGTTACAAAAATAGATCCAAACAAAACAATTTAAATACAATAAGTATAGGGTGCATATCGTATTATAAGAATAAAACAACAACAAATAACATTTTAATATGTTTATGTTTATTAAAATATAACTGTGCAGCGGACTCTAGGTTCACAGTGAAATGCGCAGCGTCTCGGCATTTTTATAGTTGGAAAAACCGCACAAAACTAAACACTAAAAGCGGCACTATCGCACACTGATAACAACAGTTTTCGATAGGAAGATTAATTGACACAAGGTGGAGGAACACAGAGCTCGACTCAACGCACTTACATAAGACCTTCACAGCCGAAAAATATACATTATAGGACGAAAACTACAAACGTGCGCACGGGCAAGATGCAGGCAGGCGCCATATTATGACTGACTTACAAATCCAATGTTTGAATCATCATAGTCTTTAACCGACATATTTACTAATTTGTATTTTATGACACTTTTATGATAAAACAATTAAAATGAGAATAAAATATGATTCTAGATAAATTAAAAATAAAAGTATAGATAGGTAAGAACTGACACTAAATAATAAATTAAAAATTTGTTTAAGCGCCATCTTCTGCGATTGATTTACAGCACAAGTACGGGGTCCAAAATACAGATGTCAGTCCTATCTTTGAATATAGGAAAGATATTGGGCAGTGTCCCCCCCCCTGCTAGCATGGTGTGGTAACTACGAACAAATGTACGGGTACGTTTTTCGACACGCGCACCTCTAGTAGCAGTATCATGAAATAATTGTGTTTAATTGTGTTACTATACAGTGTGACCCGCGTTAAAGTGCAACCCCGAAAATGGGTGAAATTAGATCGAAAACTATCGACGAAAATGGGTCTAAAAAACTTCTAAAAAAAAAACTAATTTTTTTATACGCCACTGAACATTTGTTTCCCGAATTTTGACCTCTATGTACAAATAAATTTATTCCTCCCAAACTAGCTGGCCGATTTTGATGAAATAAACGACAAATCAATGCCAAGTATTTAGCGATGAGAATAAAACAAAAAAAAACAACAAAAAATGGCTTTAAATACTTCATTTTTTTAAATACTTGTGAAAAAAGTCACTATTTTTCACTGTTTTTTTCAATCAACTCAAATTTCTATGAAATAAACCCCTACATCTTGATTTGTTTTATAATTTATTATTATTCTTGACTGTATTAGCTTTCAAAAAAAAAATAATCAAACATTGTATCTCTAAAAATACAGGAGTTACGAATTTTTAAAGTTCACTACTCAGAATGGGCAAATCCAGGTAGAGACCCTTTTTTTATTCCTTTGTTATACCAGTGGTCGGCTGCTATTGTGTTCAATGCTTGGGGAAAAGGGAAGGGGTATTGGTACAGTCCGGCAGTCACCCGCGCTAGTCCGCTCCGATCACATCGCTGCTGCTGTACGTCAGCTGTTGTTCTCGCATTAAAGTTACAGTTTTTCGTTGAGTTTTCGTTATTGACTACTTGTTACGTTTTTGTTATTGACTGTTTGTTACGTTACTCGACTGTTTTCGTGGTTGTGCTGGGTTGAGATGCCGCGATTAAATGCATTCTCCCCGCGAGAAATCGCTGACATCCATTATTATTATGGAATGTATGGTGGACGCACAACAGTCGCTCGATCGGCATACGTAAATGCATTTCCGAACAGACTTGCACCGTCGGCAAGGAACTTCCAGGAAGTTCATCGGAAGCTCTCCGACATCGGACTTGGATTACAACACACAAGACGTTAACAAGAATCCATTGTAATCGACACAGCGATAGAAGAAGCGGTTTTAAGTACCATTTTTGCCACTCCTACTATTAGTACGAGGCGTTTAGCTTTACTCCACGGCATATCATAAGCCTCAGCGTGGAGAATCTTGAAGAAAGAAGGTCTACATCCATATCATTATCAAAGAGTCCACGATTTGCACGGGGATATGGATTTCCAATCAAGGTGCGTTATGTCGATCTGGCTACAACGACAAATTCGTCGCAATCCACAATTTTTAAAAAAGATTTTATGGATGGATGAGTCGAAGTTCACCAGGAATGGCATCACGAACGCTAGGAATTTGCACGAGTGGACACATGATAATCCACATCTGAAGAGGGCCTCGTCATTCCAGGTGCAATTTTCAATAAATGTTTGGGCAGGTCTACTCGACGACATGTTGATAGGACCAGTAATTTTACCAGCGACATTAAATTCGGAACGATTCCTAACTTTATTAAGGGATGAGCTTCCCCGTCTGTTAGAGGATGTGCCGCTGGCATCGAGACAGAGCATGTACTTGCAAATGGACGGCTGCCCTGCTCACTACGGGCGCAATGTCCGTGAATTTTTAAATAATAATTATGCCAATCGCTGGATTGGGCGCGAAGGCCCAGTGGGCTGGCCAGCCCGCTCTCCTGATCTGACGCCGCTCGACTACTTTCTATGGGGCCACATGAAGCAAAAGGTGTACAGTGCACCTGTGAATTCAGAGGCTGAGCTTCATGACCGCATCATGAGGTGCGCTGAAGAATTGAAAAATGAACCGCAACTTATACGGAGGGCCACACAACACATATCATTACGCGTGGCAATGTGTTTGCAACAACGCGGAGCACATTTCGAAAACCTAATACATTATAATCTAAGTCAACAATAATTAATAATAAATCATTGTTTTTGATTAATTTTTGTTTTATTTCAACTGTCAACTAAAACGGAATAAGCTCATTGGAAGCTTATTTCGTTTTGTTATACACCCCAAGCATTAAATACAATAGCAGCTGGCCACCGGTATAACAAAGGAATAAAAAAAGGGTCTCTACCTGGATTTGCCCATTCTGAGTAGTGAACTTTAAAAATTCGTAACTCCTGTATTTTTAGAGATACAATGTTTGATTATTTTTTTTTTGAAAGCTAATACAGTCAAGAATAATAATAAATTATAAAACAAATCAAGATGTAGGGGTTTATTTCATAGAAATTTGAGTTGATTGAAAAAAACAGTGAAAAATAGTGACTTTTTTCACAAGTATTTAAAAAAATGAAGTATTTAAAGCCATTTCTTGTTGTTTTTTTTTGTTTTATTCTCATCGCTAAATACTTGGCATTGATTTGTCGTTTATTTCATCAAAATCGGCCAGCTAGTTTGGGAGGAATAAATTTATTTGTACATAGAGGTCAAAATTCGGGAAACAAATGTTCAGTGGCGTATAAAAAAATTAGTTTTTTTTTTAGAAGTTTTTTAGACCCATTTTCGTCGATAGTTTTCGATCTAATTTCACCCATTTTCGGGGTTGCACTTTAACGCGGGTCACACTGTATAGTTTTCAATAGATGGATATGTTACAAAATTTTGCTGCGGTCGCATCTACTTTAGTGTGGCAAAGTAAAAATCCAGTAGCATATTTTCTTTTAGTCTACAACAACTTAAATCAATGAAGATGATAATTTGTATAAAGAATATCTAAAATCTCAGTAATAATGCCATGTAAAAGTATAATAGAGCTAAACAGGTAATATCAATGCAGATTAAAATATTTAACTGAATAAGATTTAGTAGAAATAGTGAGATCATCTAACAACACTTTGTGTATAATCTATGGATTTTAACAAGAAAATTTTCGATGAATAAGCGTTACAAATTTTGTTAATTTCTTGTTTTCTGTGTTTTTGTGGTTTTTCTACAACCTAGTACAAGTTTGAGTTGAAATTAGTTCCTCCGGCCAGGCATCCAGAGTATCTAAAAACGCTAAAGGCTTATATTTTGTGGTGAATCTGGTCAATTTTGTCACCATGACTCAAAGATCATGTTGTGTACCAGGATGTTTGGTGAAGCTTGGAGACGGTAATTATAATATTATTTTTTGTAATATTATTGAAAATAGTACACAGTCATTTTAGCATAAATTTTAATGAATATACCAGCCATCAACAGCTTACAGTTAAAGCACACAAACAGATAGGTACTTCAGCCAAATTAATACAAATAATTTTTAACAGCTAATGTGGGTATGGTGGTATTCTGTACAATGTACAGTGTACTTTGAAATAGAAGCATATCAAATGATGTAAAATCCTGTATATATTTCATGATGTGTTAACGTTAACTGAGCAATAAAGAGACATTTATCAGTTACTTAGTATATTACCAACACCTGGGCTAATTTATTTAAGATACTAAATGGTCAGTTTAAATTATAAAAAAGATTTTCTGTGGCTTTTTGATATCAGTATTACTAATATCAAAAAGATATTAAAACTATATCTAAGCACAAATTAAAATAAGTTTTCTATACTTTTCAGATGAGGGGAGATGTGGCCTCAAGCATCTTGAGACACAGACTGCTGAAGTACCTGTCGCTGAGTGCCCTTCAACAAGTGCTGTACAAACTGGTGTAAAGATGTAAACCAAGTACTCACTGGTATGACCACTTTTTGGAACTGTGATGAATGCTATTAAAGTCGCAGTGCATAATTTTTTATTTTTATTTTTTATGGATTAGGGGCAAACGAGCAGACGGATCGCCTGATGGTAAGCGATTACCGCCACCCATGGACACCCGCAACACCAGAGGAGTTACAAGTGCGTTGCCGGCCTTTTATAACACAAGAGAAAATAAAAAATATACACATTATATTTGTTTATTTTTTTCATGTTCCTTATCCATATAATCCCATTTTGTAATTTGATTAATATGCTGCCTATATTTGTATGCATACAAATATAGGCAGCATATAAATTACTATAAAATTCTAAAGGAATAATGCAGATGGCTATATATACGTATATACACTTATGTATGTATAGGTATAGGTTGCTTTGTTTGACGTCTTCAGTTTAGTTTATGATAGTGATACTTGGCGGCTGCACTTATGCAGGCCTCGAGCGAGGCTAGAGTTACCCATCTATAACAGGTACCTATACTAATCTATGCCTGCTAGTTCGTCAGTTGGCTTCGTCGTGGTTAGACGTGTGATGCTCCGTTCGATCGCCTTTGCGCGTCGCTTGGTTTTGGCGCGGCTAGACGTATGATGCTCCGTTCGATTCCAGGTTCCTAATAAACTTATGTTGATTGTGCGTGTATACATACGCCACATGGTGTATATTATTAATTACATGTACCTATGCCTATTTATTATTTTAAATCAAAAGTCAATTCATTTTCTATTTTTAATTCACTTACTTTAATAAAAATATTTAAGTTTTGAATAGAACTATTCAAAATAGTAGTTCTGGCTAGTTCCACTAAGGTGTACCATAGAGCTACTGAGTAAAATGGGCACACTTTATCTTATCTTATGTGGTGGCCAGTCAGTGCAGACCGGCGACACTTCGACCCAGTGGGATCTTTTGTGTCGACACTCTGCCCAATAACGACTGCCATAGATGTTCATGGCAGCCGGGACCAATGGCTTAACGTGCTTTCCGAGGCACTGAGCAGGCGATAATTGTCAATCAATACGCACATCATTTCGAAAAGTCAGAGGTGCGCGACGTGGGTTCGAACTCGAGACCTTCTGCATTGCAGTCTGTTGCTCTCCCCACTGAGCTTTCACTGCTCTGGGTACACTAGTTTCGTGGAACAAAATACTGATGGAACTAGTGAGAATTTTACTTTAGTTCCTTTGGTTGCATTATCATATATGGCTTTATTATTGTGATGACCTGAGAAAGAAAACGGTACATGTTATAATACTGTAACCAGGGCTGTATCCATAAATTTAAAGAGGCCCTAATGTAAATATAGGTACAGAATATATTAAGAGAGATACTTATTTTCAAGATCAAGATACTTATTTTCCTTATGCAACCTGTAAGTGACAAGATTCATAGGCCATTATCTATTTTGTCTTTAGGTTAATAATAATTGAGCTTGCTCTCCCTGTAAGAAACTTGCTTACATTGCATAAGTTTGTAATGGGTTAAAAGGTGAACCTAAAAAATGAAGAAAATGAAATTCATAGCAATAATAAGATATTTATTTGCACGTAACACATGGAACAAGTGATAAACATCATAAATAAGTATTAATATATGTGATAAACATCATAAATAAGTCTTATTATAAAATAAGATTTGGTGTATAGAATTTATTACAACATACTCTTATATACATATCTATTATTTAAATCATTCAAATATTTGCAAAGATATTAAAAAATTGTTTGCTTTGTATCACCAAAGAAATTTTAAAACATCAAAACATTTTCTTTTTCATAGCTGTATATCTCTCAGTATATTCATTGTATCCTTCAACTGACACCAACTGCTTTGGTTCAAACAGATTACCATCTAGATTTATAGTATGAATTTTAGAATTACGAAGTAAACTCGGCTTGATTGCATCCAAGCTTAGACAATTCTCTTCTAATCTTAAAATTTTTAATTTTGGTGCCCGATGTAAATCGTCGCTAATCACAGATATTTCATTTTGACTTAGATTTAATTCTGCAACATAAAGCTCAGACATTCCACTAGGTACTTCCGTTATTTTGTTATTAGATATCTCCAACACTTCCAAGTTTTGTAATCCCAGTACCTGTACAGGAAACACTTTTAACCTGTTATGGTTTAAATAAACCTGCTTCAGGTTACTCAACTGACCAAAGGAGTCTGGTAGATATGTTAATAAGTTATTAGATACATTTACTATCTCCATTTTTTTCAGATTACACAGAGAATTTGGTAATGTCTCGATTTTGTTTGTATCCAAGTTAAGCTGCTTTAGTAGCTTAAATTTACAAATATCTTCTGGCAAAAGTGATAGCTTGTTTTTGGAAAGGTCCAAGTTTCTCAATATATCGTATAAATTCAGTGCTTCATCGGGTATTTCCTTTAATTTGTAATCAGATAACTGTAGAACACCTGTTTTAGACGCAGTATCATAATGTTGTTTGAGCCCCGAATTACCCATCACTGTTGACTTACTATATAGCTGGTAAAATACTGTAAAACCTAGTTGAACAATGTAAAACACATAAAACATGAAAGTTATGACTCGATTGAATTTATTTATTAACTTTTTTTGACGTTTTTGGCATTCACTTTCTCCTGTATTTATGACACAAAATTGACAGATCACTAGGAACGAGAAATATATCGATATATAGTAATATGAAGTGAAGAGTGAAGAATACTATTCACATAAAAATAATTATTTATAGAGCACGTCTGCTCTGGATAATAAATATTTTATTAGTTCACAGAAGGCTTTGCAAGAAGTGCAGATAAAAGTAGACGTGCGTTAATGTAGCGGTAGCCATTCAACGGACAGATTTAAAACAGAATTCTGGATCTCATATTAATTAGGAAAATAGCTATGTGCTGTCTGAAATATAAAGTTCCACCTCGTTCAATTATGTTTACAAGTTAATCATCGTGAATTGGACCTAACTTTTGACTTAAACCACTCTGCGAACATTTTAATATAAGTTTAAAACAAGAAGTTAACGTTGTACACACGGCTACACATCAAGTTAGACATCCTACATACGCATTTTAACTACGCTACATACAAAATAGAGAATTGTCGGAAAGGGAATGTGCGTAGTGGTGTCGATGTAATGGTACGGATAGAGCGTAATAAAAATATAACGCACTCTCTCGCACGATTCGCAGCGTTCAACTTCTAATAGAGATGTTATATTAGGGTCAGATTCTGATATTCATATTATTGAATATATTCACTATCTCATATTATAATACCATACCTATTAGTGAGTATTAGTCAAATATTAGGGAATCGATACATTATTCGCTACTCCGAATATTAATTTAATATAGGAGAAAGCTTAAAAGCAGCGCACTCTATTGTTTCTTTTTTTAACTATTTGAATGTATCACTACTTCAACTAATATTGACACATTGAAACAACTCTAGTTAATAGCTTTATGTAATTTATATTATTCTATTACATGCACCATGCATCGACATGCGAACGCAGCGAGTTACAAGTCAAGAGTCACACTAATACCAAATACCGTAAAAATAAAAACCTAATGTTTGATATCCGTATGTATGCTAAATCAAGTTAGATAATATTCGTGAATGCGCATTTCTACCTTGATTGCTTTCTTACTTAATAATCAACCCTTACAGCTTTCATACGAAGCCCAACGTGTTCATCAAATTGTTTGTACAATACACACATATACGTAAACAGTGCGATCATTCCGTTTCGTGTACACAAGCAAGCGACCACCATGCGACCATCGGTGTATCAGAAATTTCAAATTATATAGTCGTCTCGCTCTCTCTCATCTCGTCTCGCCAGCGAATAGTCACCTCATGTGGGCGAGCAAGATAGCCGACAGCACCCACTAGCGAGGCAACTCGTGTCACTATTACCGATAACGCTTTCCTGTTATTTGACTAATACCTGGTAGCCTAAATACGTCAAATTCGTTTATCCTAATATGAATACATGTGGCTTGTATTATAATACCTAGAGATACCTAAGTCCAAACAGTCTAGTTTGATGTGTCGCTGTGTATACCTGAATTTAAATTGTAAGGCAGGGTTTACTGTAGCTAGATGCCCTGAAATACAGAGTAAAACTTCTGATATGTTACTAACTTCTGTATAGAGTAAGAATATATTTAACAATAAAATTTGCCTGTTTATATACACAGATTCAGTCATACAAGAAGTTATATACAAAGGGAGCTAATATTTACAGTCGACAAATCACAGGATATTACAATATTATTATGATGACGTAACGAGCTTGAGCGCGCGCATTCAGCAAACGCGGCTTATGTATAAATAAGTAGCACGGAAATTCGCGTCATTTTCTCACCACCAAAACAGGCCCACGGCCTGGTATGGTTACCTCGAGACCCCGTAGGGGTTTAGGAGAAGAACCACTGATTGCTTCGCGTCATTTGTCGCTCCGCGCCGCAGTGTGCGGACGTGTACAAAATTTTATGTATTGCAGCTACAAAATGAATATGACATATTAAGTCTTATAAGCTAATATACCGCTGACAAAACACGCAAGCTGAATTTCTTAGTATCAAGGTATTTCGGTCATCATAATGAAACATTAACTTTTATCCATGACTTGTCTTAGAATTTGGAAGGAACAAGAGGAAGATAAAGTGGAAGAAAGAAAGGTAAACATTGACCACAACGATAGCATAGTGGTTTCAGTAGTCGCCTCACCAATGCCGTCGATATTGTGGTTTTCATACTATTTCGTAAATTTTTTTGAATGGTCATTTCGAATTCTATGTTTATTTTTCATGATTTTCTTGTACTTAGGCCACTATGTTTTGTCTTAAATTAACAAAAACATCAACCATCATGTAATTATGGCGAATTGGAACAACGAATTCGGGCAGACACTAAGCGATATAACTTTAAATACAAATTGTATAAAAGGTTATTCATATTTATTATGGAAATTATATATATAATTAAATCAACTTTCAAAATATACATTATTTTTAAGCTACATAAATATAATTATCGATACATATCGGTTCATTTACATCCCTATACATACACCAAAGACAATATTTTTTTAATCTATTTACAATGTGCTGAATATAAAATAGTAAAAAATAGATTAGTACTAATAGTATACAGTCACTGAAATTAAACTACTATATACGGATTTTATCGCGTTGTTTATTTGACACTATTACAAAATTTTTTGAAAAACTGTTACACTACTATAATCACTATTAAACTTTACAAATTTTTAAGCTAATTAAATTATTGAAACTATTAAAACTATTTATACTATTACTATACTATTCGAGCGCCAGCCTGCTATACTACTTTATGTGAAGGGTGTCACTGCCAAGATTGGCTACATCTTGAAGTGAGCTTCAATCAATACATACTTCAAGCCGCCAACGAAGATAAGTCAATTTTTACCATCTGTCACGTGCCAACTACCTTTACAAGATGCAGGGGTCTATAAAATAGATTGTGACTGCGGTCTCTCATACATTGGTCAAACCAAGAGAAGTATAGGCACCCGCATAAAAGAACACATAGCTGATGTAAAACACCAACGCTCGTTGAAGTCTGCTGTGTGTGAACATGTGCAACAGGGGACCAACCACTACCTGAGATTTGACAAACCACAGATGCTCGCTAAAGAACACCGATTCCTACCAAGGATGCTTCGCGAGGCTATTGAAATCAAGAAACATCCTAATTTCAATAGAGAAGATGGTTGGAATATACCACCAGCTTGGGATCCAGTAATTCAAATAGTCAAACCCAAGAAGAAGCAAACCACAGCTAGACTTCATGATACTTTGAGCTCATTCTGCGTAAATAGAAACACCCATGATTAAATTATGTTCGGGTACTTTGAAATAACTACACTGGAACATTGAGACAACTACCGTCTTAGTCTCCCCGTGACCATGGCTGCTGAAAAGCAACCGAAACATCGGGGAAAGTGTAAAAATAAATCTAAATAGTATAATAGTATAGTAATAGTATAAATAGTTTTAATAGTTTCAATAATTTAATTAGCTTAAAAATTTGTAAAGTTTAATAGTGATTATAGTAGTGTAATAGTTTTTCAAAAAATTTTGTAATAGTGTCAAATAAACAACGCGATAAAATCCGTATGTAGTAGTTTAATTTCAATGAATAACATTCGCGTAAACAGAAGACAGTATACAGTCTTTAAATTATTAATTTTATTATTGAGATAATAATGTCATCAATCATTGTTTTCCACATCCGTTAACCCAGTTCTTTTCATTTCATATGAGTTAAAATCAAAACTCATACCATATAAAATAAACAAACTTTCTGATAGGATTTTTAAAACTGATCAATATTTTATTAACCTTTCTTGAAAATAACGTAAATTTACAAATTATAGGGATCTCTAAAAATCGCGGAAAACATTTTCATTGAAATAATGTCGCATCAATTGTATAATTATTTATTAAAATAGAGGCATAAAAGTATGGTATAGTAAGCCATGATAAAAAAGCTTTGTATTTTATTATTAATATTATTTATATGAGAAAGTTTTGTGTCATACCTGGGGAAGCAGCTTCTTTATTTGTAAGGAAAAGGTTCTTACAGAAATAACTATTTAATTAAGGCAAAAAACGTAATTTAAGATACTATTTCTATTCTTCTGCATAAAGATTTGACTCTGATATCGCGCACTGCTTAAGGGTAACTAATGGCATAGCAGAATTCCTAGCGACCCTACCCGATTCATAGTTTTGTTTCAAAATATCTTATGAGCGTGCTTTACGCCGTTGACACATAAAATATTTGGAGCAATGACAATGACAATTGCACTGCCCGAAACTCATTGTATTCACCAAAGTATTCACCACCAATGGATATCAGAAACACAAATGACGCAGCTAAAGGCCTGTTTTCACTTTGATTAGTGCGAGTGCAGGTGCTTAGTGATTAGTAGTTATTGCGAGTATTTAGTTGATTAGTGTATGTCCAAAACTATTTAGTTGTTGCGCTTAGTAAAATCACATTTGTTAGTTGGATATCAAACGAAACAAACAACACGCCAAACACTTACTAAACGCTAAACACGTCCAAACGTGTTTAGCTGTAGTCTCGCTGCGAGTGAAGGTGAAGAAGGGGCGCCGGGGACGTGGTTACTCGCAAAAAAATAGAACACGATCCTATCTATCCACTCTACTTCGCTAATCACTAAACACTCGCACTGAGCGATTGCAGTCCAAACGTGTTTAGTACTAATCACTAAACACCTGCACTAATCACTCGCACTAATCACTAATCAAAGTGAAAACAGGCCTTAAGTCACTGCTTACTGTAATAGGGATGCAGGGTTTAAAATACTCACATTTATTTAAATTTTAAACGTCGTAAGAGACTATGCAACGACCTCTCACGACATTTTTGGTTAAAGTAACCAGTTGTTGATGAATATAAGTGAAACTAATTTATTAATTTACGCTTCTATTTAAATATTACTGATCAGTTCGATTATATTTAGCAGTTAAAATATGTACTTATTATTAATTAAAAATTATTCAATGCAAAAATATTGAATACATTCATACACTTGAACACTATGATTTTATTTATGATAGTGACGTGCACAGGGGGATTGAATCGGATTGATATCCAATCCAATAGAAGAAATTCGAAAGGTTATTTTGTTTAATTTATAATGGATATTTATTATGCATTTATTAATAAAAGTGTTTCATTTGAAAAAATGAAAGTGTAGTTATGTAATAAAATTGTTATCTATCAAGTTTAACTATCATTTTTATGATACATTTCGTTACCGCGGGAAAACTGTGAAACGTTTGACTAGTATAATGGCCGCAAAAGCGCCAATGCTTTACGTGTTTGCTCAGATAGTATGAAATTTGTGTCCAAAATATGCTTCTCCAATGCTATTAATAAGATAAAAAAATAGTAATTGAAATGGACATCAACGCTGGTGAGTACCTTATACTTTTTACTTTATTTATAAGCGCAATTTTTGGAAACGCTTCGTTAAATCGTGATGATAGCTTTACCCGGAATACATGGTAACTTTTCTTAGCGTGTGCCTTAATTTACCAGCCTTATTTAGTTTACCTGGACTACTTAATTCCACTAAATTCTGTTACTGGCTCTACTTACGCCGCTATGTGAAAATAAATTGTTTATAATACGTAGGCATGTTCGTCAAGTAATCATCCCGAGTCAAACGATTTATCTAATGAAGGTAACAGAACAAGAAACTCACCTTTCTGTAATGTTTCTAAAATGTCATATTGTATTCCCAAATATTGTCATTTTGTGTGAATCTAACCAGAAATACAAACTAAAGCAAAAAGTTTCAATGTAACCTATTGAAATCTTTGATGCTTATTCTGATTCCATTACACAGCTTCTATACAAGCCTGATTATAAAATAAAGATACTGTTAATTTTATTATGCTTCCACTTTTTGTAGGATCTTTGTTTTGAACATTTTTGTACTTAGTAATAGGGTATAAATAATAAGATATAATTATACATACTTATATGTCATAATACATCTATACATTTAAATAATTTACATTTAAATAATTAATGGTGATAAGAGTTGATAGCTCCTGCTGAATTAAGCTGGTAGTTGTGTTATTATGCCTCTGGACTAACTTTTCCTTGTACAAATATAGGGAAACAAAATAGTGAGAACACCTTACTGCAAATTGACCCAAATAACAAATACCTTGTGTTTATATTATTATCTATGGGACTGGTTTCTAAATAAGACGCAGTGTTTGCTTGCACTTAAAGATTAATTACTTATAATATTTACGCACAAGCAATTATTTGTATAAAATAGGTGTTATATTTATTTATTTATTTTATTAAGTGTGTCCCTATACATTGCTCTAAATAACCATCACTCAATGTTATTTCCATGCTTTTTGTGCTTTGTGCATACATACAATATAATGAATAGGCAACCAACCTTCCAATAAGCTTGTACAATTAAATTGTTTAAGATTTAAACATATACTTTATTTTACATTTTGCCAACTGTTGTCGGAATAAAAATAAACCATGTAAGTATTGTTCTAACTTGATAGTATGTTATATCAACTTGGCAACATAATGTGCAATATTGTTAACTTAGCTTATTATAAGTAATTATTTTGAAATATTCCATTTGACATTGTACCATTATTATCTAGTTTAAAGTGCATGTCCATTGTAGTTTAAAGAAGGCATGTAAATATGAGATTAATCTTTTGGCCAACACCCAGGCCTCGGGATTAGACACAATACATTTTTCATTGTGTCTGGTTAATACAATGCCTTTTTCATTGTGTCTGCATTCTGGCTAATTGATGAGTTAAATATTCATTTATACCTTACATTGGTAGTGAAACTATCTCAAGTCATGAACAAAGAGAGATGAAAAGTAGGCTTCACAGAATGGATTACAAATACAAAAGCTTTTTGTAGTTTCCCTTTTCATTTACTCATAAAACAATGCTTTCATTCTAATATTTAGAATATATATGTTTGTTTTTTAACCAATGGCATGAGCAAATGGTTCACATTAGTGCCTATTTTTGTTATAATTATATCTGCATTGCACAAAATGTACAATCCAAAATAGTTTTAATTTTTGTAATAAAATTGTAATGTTGTATGCATGTGGCACTTCAGAAGTTATGTGACTGCTTACATATCCTATAAACATTTATTTTTTACTATTTGAGTAATGCTTGCCTTTACTAATGTTATGTCTATGGAAATAATTTATGAATTCTTAGCAAAAAGCTGAATCCTCAATCTATTAAAGTTACAATATGCTAACATTGTTATTTTATTTAAAAGAATATTCACATTCATTAAATTAAATTAATTGAAATAGAAACTACAGATTTAGAGTGTGTATGTTTGTAGTTTAGTTAGTTTTAATAATACCTTATAATGCTTTTTTGGATAAAGTCCTTGTTGTCTGAATGCCTTTGTGTGTATGGTTACTAATTACTTTTTACTAAATCTTGACTAATTATTTTTATTTATATTCTTATGTGCCTAAATAAATTGATACTAAACACTGTAAGAGTAGTTTAGTATCAATTTATTTAGGCACATAAGAAAATTACTGTCTTTGACTTACTTTACTGTTTTCTTTTTCAAAGAGGTCTCCACACAGCTGTCTCTAATCGATGCACTCCTGAACGACCTTGACAAAACGATCACACCATGTGCTAGCAAAAAGAATGAGAAAAAAGAAGAAGAAACACAGGATGCCATGCCAGACTCAACGACCAACACGGAGAAAAACAATGGGAATCCATTCCATTGTGGGGATGACGTGCTTGTACCTAACAAAGATGGGCGTTATTATTTAGGTGTGTATTATTTCGAGCTTTATCACCACTCATTACGTTATTTCCTCATTGTAACATGCTAAACTGTAACAAAGTATATTTTGACCACATTATAAATATTGATAAGAAACCTCTTGCTCCAACATATGCGTTTTTTATCGATCGCAATACATTGGCATTATAGTAATATTCCAAATAGAAAGTTCATACAACTTGTTGGTCTCACCAGGAACTATCGTAGAACTAAGCACCAGCAACGACAATGACTCGTGCGAGGTGGGAACGGGTGTGGCGAAGTGTTTGGTCAAGTTTGGCGATGGGACACATGCATGGGCCCCTGTGTCTTCTCTTAAGTTGCTTAGCGCGCCACCGGCCGACGACGGGCGCATCATGTGCGTGGTTTGTAAGCGCAGGGAGGGCCCTGCGTCGAGCCCCGCCACAAACGCCATCATCGCGTGTGACATGTGCGGGAGAGGGTACCATGCTAAGTGCCACTCGCCGCCCGTCGACGCGTGGATTAACGGTACGTATAACATAGCATAACTACAGATTCGTGAAATAGGACAACATTTTTATAGAATTCTTTCCGATTTTATGTCTACCATAATTATTGTGAGAGTGAACGATACTATAACCACCTTACAATGAAACACATTTTACTAACATTTTTCTATGGTACACAATGGCGAATAACAAATATGGATTGGTTCACAAGAACATTGGTAATTTCGACTTGGGTAATGAATACTCCAACAGACTTCCTGGCTCTCTGACAGAATAAGCACTTCAAAGGAATTTCAATACATATAATTAATAAATTAAATATGATAGTAGAAGTACCTACGTAATTTCTGCCTTCTGGACAACCGGCGTTGAGTGTAACCATGTCTATAGATACATTTAATAAAATTGAAACTTGTCGATGTCTATATACGGCAGATATTTAAGACTAATCGATAAAGGGTCTTCTTATAAGAGCTATAGAAGCCAAATTAATTATTTTCAATTGTGTCTGTCAGTATGTTTGACTGCGAATCACGAAAAAACTACTGCACGAAATTAAATGCGGCTTAGGTTTCATTCACATGTACCACAACCACACCACATCGACGCGACAAAAGGTGATCAAGCAGTGGATACGTGTGAAGTGTCGCTGCAGCTTTTTGCAGTTGCGTTGTGGTTCCTACAAAATGTGGATGTGGTTGAGTTGTCGTTAGTAGTTGTGATGTGGTTGCGACGACGCAATGACGCTCACGGGTGCAGACAAACAGTTCGACACCGGTTTTCGTTGAGGAAACACGCCTTGACTGAACAAACTCGTGGAATTCGAAAAAGAAACATTGTTGTTGCTATCCAGTACAATGCAGAATGAATTACGGGGGGAAGGCGCAGGCGTGCGCGCATTGTCAACGCAGCGTTGTGTCTGCGATGTGGTGGGACGCTAGTTCGCGGTGTCGCTGGTGGTTGCGTTGTGGTTGCGATGTGGACCGACCACATCGCAACCACCCACGTGGTCGATAATGACGGCAAAATGTGTTCCGTGTAAATTCTACTATTCATTTTCAATACAAAATTGCGCCCGCCCATGTGGTGTGGTTGTGGTTGTAGCCTGGTTGTGGCACATGTGAAACAAGACTTAGTTGTATTGCTGTAGGTCTAAATTAAAATCTAGTAGATACGTGTTTCATCTTAATGCGCCGCTCAGAAGTTGAGTAGTATGTGTACCTATAGATCAGCTTCTTACATGCAAAGAAAGAAAAATATAGACCTCTGAATTTCACGCGTAAGAATAAGCGAGCAAAAGCTAGTAGGTACTAAATATAGAAATAATATTCTACACGTCATTTTTATGGTATAAATAAACATTCTAAGAACGAGAAAAGATATCTATACATCTATACAAACAAATAAAATTGAAATGTCTGTTTGTAATGTTAAAATAACAGCTTTTTATCTAATGCATATGAAAGTATATAGGGTACCTATACGAAAAAATCTATTTTAAAATTTTTGTCGGTCTGTCTGTTTGTTCCGGCTAAACTCCGAAACGACTGAACCGATATCGACGGGACTTTCACTGGCAGATAGCTGATGTTATGAGGAGTAACTTAGGCTACATTGATTTTAGAAAAAAAAATGGGGTTCCGCGGAGACAAACACTTTTTAGTTAAAATCTACGCGGACGAAGTCGCAGGTAACAGCTAATTTCAAATAAGTCTTCCAAAAACAATTACGATCCCAATATAAATGTTTTCCTTAATCACGGAAGAAAATAAATCGACGCTAATGAGAAACTGGGGAAGTAGCTAAGTGGTAGTCAAGGCGACGCGACGAAGGGATTACGTACGTAATATTGAATCGGAGAGGTATTCACTTATATTTTATATTAAATGAAAGCTATTCTTAGTGTACGGAAATAATAATCTATATATTTGTTTTTATAAATGTTTTACTTTTAGTTACGCTATTTCCTTATAAGTAATACAGGTTTACGATACTGATCGGTTTTGTAGTATGAAAACGGTATGTTCTTTCAAGTACTTACGAAGTAAGGTATTTGTTCTCACAAAACTTGAGTAACTGAGTCATTAACGTGAGGCAAGGGAGAGGGCCAGGTATGCCTCGCCTATACCAGAATTGTCGGGTCCCTACCCAGGATGTTAAGTTACAACTCAAAATTCTAAAAGCAACCTTAGAATCGCATCGTTCTATCGAGCCCGGGACTTCTCTGTAAATTAGCCATATAGATACGCTAATGACCGTTGTCACTTCGAATAAATGCGAAAGTTGCCTGTGTCATTACGGTCTCGAATATACACAAAAGTTAAAGTAAATACAAACATAAAATACACCGTAATATCAAGAATTTATATTATATTCTTGATAATTATTCATTGTTATGACAGCATGTCGCGGTATGTGCAGACTTCTCGCATAGTAACTCTGAAATCCGATATAAATTAAATCGAGATGACTATCTCAATAACGCTGTAAGTAGTGGATGGCTCCAAATACGATCTTATCACTAGCACTGAGTGTTAATCGATCCCTTCATAGTATAAAAATCTATATAACTCGCAGATCAATCATTCGAGTCATAATTCTGTCCGTTAGTCTAAATAATGAGTATACGCGTATGTACTCAATATTTATTTATATTTAACTAGATTTAGGGAACAGCACTTATTTCTGAATGATAGGTACCTACACTATGTTCTTTTCTGCAGCCTTGACAACACGTATGCAAAAATTCATTGTGATCGGTTGAGTAGTTAGGCGTGAAAGCGCAAGAAACAAATAAACATACATCACATTCGCATCCTAACTAAATAAATACGAATGTGAGTTTGTTTGTTATTTTATCCAGAAAAAGTACTGTTACTAGTCTAACTCAACCTAATCTATATCTTGCGCGTGCGTTTTGGTTCTCAAAAATTTCTAGTATTCTACTCATTTTTAATTTGGATATATGAAAATTGTTAAATGTTTGGCATGACAGGTGCATCGTGGCACTGCAAAAGGTGCGTGGACCAAAGGTACAGGGTGGCGGCAGCGGAAAACAGGGCACTGAAGAGATCAGACTTATTTAGATTTAAGGGTGGACAGCAGAGGAGGCAACAACAGGAACTGACCCCGCCTTGCGATGTAGGTTTATACGACGTTCCAAGTCTACGTGGTGTTAGTCAGAGAACGGTCATATTAACGAACTACTCACTAGCAGATATTTAACAGTAGCTAACAAATCTAATTCCCGGTTCTTATATACCTAAACAAATAGTTTTAGTTACGGACAGCAAAATGTTCACGTATTTTTTATACGATATGTGTAAAAAATTGGTAATGTAGGATATTTATTTTATAAATATTATCAATTTACACAACTATTTAAAACTAACGTATGCCTAAAATATTATAAAACAAAAAAGAAAACTGAAAATAAAACTCTTATAGGCGTCATAGAATTCCTCCGCATCAGTTGACTGGTGACAGAAGACGGGCAGCATTGCCAAGTTGAATGGCAATGCTTATTCTTTCCGCGAAATAAAGACCAGCCCTCTAGTCAAAAATTAACTGTCTGTAGGTAAAACGGCTTGTTTCTGAATAAGGGCCTAACAAGGGAGCGACGGTCTAGCAAGTAAAGCTTAATAGTAACTTCGTGTTTTATGGCTCAGGAGCAATGCTCTAGTACCTCATCCAGAGTAAATTACCAGTATCTTACTTTTACATTGCCACCAAATAATGCACAGGTATCACTTTTCTTAAATTAGATCACTAGTTTATAGTTTTAAATCTGACCGTACTCGTCTGCACGAAAATATATATATATATATATAGTACAATAAAATTTATCTTAACTTTTTAATTTACTATACGCTAATGTATATAACATTAATAGATACAAAACCTGGGTATTTTACTAGTGAAATTTTATATAGATGAACAATTATTACAGGTTTTGTATAATAACTGGAAAGTATTTTCAGACGGCTTCGACAACGTCATCGACGGCATCCGATGCTGGTAAAGACCAGGAACATTGCTACTGTGGCGAAAAAAGCGATTGGCTTGCTCAGGTTTGTACTTATTATGTATATTATACACTTTGGCTGTCAACTTCCAACTTTCCTATATATTCATTTGACCTGTAGAATATTCTGCTGTTGTACTAGTTATAAGAATATTTGGGGGTCGTGGGGAAACTGATTACCCATTTAAACTGCATGTCGAGGCGCGGCGATATATTATGATATTGTAAATGCCGTCGATCGGTCGAAATACGCTATCGCCACTGCTATACATCACGCCATTAGGAATACACAATTTAAAAAAAATATTATTTTTTAATGTCCATCATATTGCTTTCACAAATTCACCTACCTCCTTATAAAAGTAGCAGAAACATAATAATTATGATCGAACTCAAAGGTCGTGAATGTTTTAACTTCATACGATGTCCACATAGAATATATTAACATAGTTTATATTTACAGATGTTACTATGCTGTCGATGTGCCCGTTGGTTTCACCAAAGATGTGTATCAAGTTTACAATACCCATTGTATGCTGGAGACAAGTAAGTCTATCATATAAGCAAATCATTGCATGCCTAACAATGTACCACTATTTAACCACTGTATATGCTTTTAGGTTATATATATTTGCTTGTGCTCACTGTAATGGAGGAGTGGAATATCTACGGCGGCTGGAACTATGTTGGTTGGATCTGGCGCATCTCGCACTATATAATCTTACGGCGTACAATGCTCCAAATTATTTCGACCTTGACAATGTCATAATGCCGTATATAATGGATAACTGGCATGCGCTACAATTACCTGAAAAGGTTTGTATAAAAACACGAAACTCAAGATAGCAATAAAAAATAATATCGTGTTTGTATTCCAATTTTGAATTTAACCGTCAGATGTGGCGGACTCCAGTGAACGAACGCCGAGAAAGAATCTTGACTGCTTTAACGTCGTCTCGCAAACGTTTCAAATGTGGCCGTGAGATGAAGAAACGCGCCACTATTTGGGGTCTGCGTTTACGCCGTCCACCGCCGCCGCCGCTGCAACTTTCTGCTTTAGAACAGGTATTGTAATATGTTCCTCGAAAAGATACAGAAAGTGTAGTGTGTAGGTTACAATTGTATTCATATATTGATTTATATTTAGATCAAGAAAGGGGAACCATTGACTGATGAGTTAGTGCGAGAGTACGCACCGCGACTTCGGTTCCTGCCGCGGGCGCCCTCACCAACACCCGCTGTAGATGATAGGTAACATTCTCAACTAACTTGTCTCTATTAAATCTATAATCACATAAGTTACATTCATCATATAAATGTTGTTTCAGTTCGCAACCTTCCAGCAGTAATACCGATAAAAGTTCCTACAAAAGTTTAGTGCACAATCAACGTAATAGTATGATTGTGCCAGTTGACGGTCATTGGTTAAACTTGATGATGGGCAAGCGATTCCACGAAAATCTCAACTCATATTCAGAAAATGATTCAACTAGTTCCTATGAGAAACCTACTGAAGCCGACGAACAACCCTCACCCTCTATTCACACATCTACTTCTAGAAAATCCGATGCCAAAGCTGATAATATAGAAACAATGACAGAACTGAACGTAACGAATACAAATAAAGCGAATTCAGTTAGTGAAAATCCAACAGTGCCATCTCATAATACTTCTTTAGTCCCATGTACTGTAAAATTAGATAAAATATCCAAAGAGAATGTAGTTGATACTGACGTGAGCAAGGGTGACGTGACCAATGTAGACGTTAACACTCACTCGACGCGGATAGCCACGATGAACCTAGAAATATCTAAGTTGTCTACTAAGAACATTATTGAACATTCCAAAATAATGTCCCTGCAGCACATGAGCAGTAGACCTTCCTACACTAGCAGTTTCTATGACATGGAGTCCTCGGGTGACGAAACCTCCGTAAGCAGGGGCACGTTGGACCACATTATACCGCCGCTAAAAGATTTTCAAGGCAAAAATAACCCTTTTTTAATGCAATTTACGTATTCAGGCAAGAGACCTTTTTCGTCTACTGTTTTTAATAAACAGAATGGCAAGCAGAGTCCTTTCCCGTCACGTTTTTCGTTACCTGTAAACTTGAATCCGATAATGGGTCCGCTTATAAGACCTATGAAGAGGAAGCTTAGCGAAAAAGACATAGTCATTGGTCCCAATGGAGAGGTGAAAAGAAGGAAATACAGAAGACCGCGAAAATATCTGCAGTCACAGGTATTAGCTAACCAATTAAATAACCAAATATTAACAACCAATTAGCTGACCCTACTGTAATTAAAGATGTTTTTAAATTGTAGATTATTTGATTGATTAGCTCAATTTCCAAAAATGAATATTTATTAATTGCACAAAATTAAATAGCTCCTGTTATACATATTATATATGTTTACAATGACATAAACGGGATATTATAACCTCAAAACGCTACAAAGAAAAAATAAAATCGTTACGTTGAATTTTATTTAACAGATTGCTATAACATACTATTATTCAAATTCTTCAAGATTTTATATAGAGAATGTTTGGTATAAAAGTAATAAAATATTGTGTTTCTAGCTTAACAAATCATGTCCCCTGCCTGACGAAACTAGCAACAAACCTCAAATCTCAAATGAAAACGGAGAGGTGACTGCACAGAGCGGTGGACATAGCAACGCTAAATTTCATGGTAGAAGACTGAGACAAAGACAAGAGAAAAACTACTACGAAAACGCACGACGGAGTACGAATAACAACTCTGGTAGTAATAACAGCGTGAAGAGTCTACAGCTGAGTCCTCATAAGGTGAACAACACGACGGCTGAGGTGGACGCGGAACAATTGTCTGCTCTGAAATCCAGCGTGCAGTCGTACTTCCGCGCCGGACAAACCTTCCGCGTGCTGGCGCGCCGACTCGCGCCTGGTGCGCAGCCCGCCTACCTCATAGAGTGGGATTCTAACGCCTCCTAATTTATAGGCGTTACATGAATTTATTTAAATAATATCTATACATATTATTAATGTAATAATATATAAGTGCTTGTCTGTAGTCTAGTTGTACAGTAAGATCAAGGAATGTGATATATTATTATTCCAATTGGATTCTGTTGTTTTATTCCAATATAGAACATTCTCGAAAACAGTTGCCAATATTGCTTCATTTTCATGGGAAGGTATGATTACCCATGTAATAAAGTTCGGCGCAGACGGGCCACCGAGCGACGTGAACAAGTGGTCTGGCGTTTCAAGCTAGACGTGGCATTAATAGCTCGCCTTTTTTTGTTGAAATTCTTGACGTATAAGCGCTCAAGTACACGCTACCGCCGCCGCGCCGATACCGCTCCGTCACCGTGTCTCTCAGCTGTGTATACGTTCGCGACCGCACCGCTCCCGCGCCGCCATTCGCCAGTGTTTGATTTGCTCATTCCATTACCGGCCGCCAACGTATGCACTCGTATTAACTTTTTAGTAATCTATCATGGATAAGTTTGATTACGAAACGTTCATAGCTTTAGTTGAGGACAGAGCAGTGTTATGCAATGTATTACTAACAAAACAACGGTCTAGTGGTATATTAAAATCAAACGGCGGGGACGTGGTCGCGACCGTATACACAGCATAGAGGCGCGGTGGCGGCATCGTGTACAGGAGCCGTAAATACGTAATGTCTTTTGTGTTGTCTTAATATATTATGTGCGGCCGTGTAATGACTTCTAGGAGCGTAAGAACGTAATTTTAAGCCTTCAAATAAGTCTTTAAAATTATTATACCTATTTCCTTCTTTTAGCACAAATTCCGCACTGGGAACAATTCTTATATCGCGGGATACAGTACAAAGGTTTAAACGACGGATACAAAGAACATCCAAATTAGGAATAACTATTTGTGGGTCACACAATTTTTGTCCCGTGTGGGATGCGAACCCACAAGTGGCCACAATACAGTAGCTGTGGCTAGGCGACCACTTAAACCATTACACTATCCGACTTGACAAAATGGTGTGCGTTGCCGCAGCAAAATGTTGTACTTTAAGTTGAGAGTATAATAAATAATTAGTTCATCGTGAAATCTGAAACACATAGAGAACAGACGGGGTAAAATGATAGGACACCTAATTCGACATGATAATTTTATCACAAACAATGGAAGGGAAGATAGGGGGAAGACCAATAAGGTACACCGATCAACTGAAAGAAGTTGTGAAAGTTGAAACTTTTAAGGAACTGACAGAAAAAAGTGGCAATTGCTAAAGCGACGAGTGCAAAGCACTTAAGTTTTGGATGGATGGATTATCTGGTACTAAGTACATATATGTAGGTACTTAGCCCTTAATATACCTACAATATATACTTTGCTTAAAGAAGATATACTTAACGTAGCGTGTATGTACTTAGGTAAGTATGTACATTCTAATATTAATCGAATACAATTGTGCGCATGGACTTTGTCAAATGCGTGCGCAGGAGTGATAGGTATCCGCCGAGCGAAGCTGCATAACAAACAAATATTTACATGATTCGACTGTATGAACTTTCAAAAAATGGCCATGCGATTAAGTTGAATGCAGCGCTCGATGCGTGTATCCTAAGCCTTGCCTAGTGATTCTCTATGAGATTGGTTTAATTTGTTTTATCAAATCACAGATAAATTATAAAGCCATATGAAGATATACCTACTTACTTCGAATAATAAAGTAATTGTTTTTATCTCCAAAGCGCGCCACCAAATCACGCTTGACAGGTCGGAGTAATCCACGGGACTGAAGGACGGACACGGGAATCCTCGCATTTACTCCGTGTTTTATTTTTGTAAAACTGCAAACTATTCACATGATATAAATGTAACTTTGAAGTTCATAAGCGTTACTTTGTGACCTACCTTTATAAATAAACGTAGGTATAGACATAGACACAGGCCGTATTTCCTGGCTCAAAATAAAAACTATGTTTTGTATACTTACCTACTGAAATTGATGAATGTTACTAGATTACCTATTTGCATCTAAATCTACGTAGGTAATATTACAAAAGGTAGAATTTATTTGTTTAGTTTGTAATAAAATAATCTAGGTACTAAGTAAAAAAACCAAAACGCTACCGTTACTTTCAGTAACATGAAGAGGTATTTATCTATGTTATTATAACATGCCCGTCAAGCAAATATAAAATAAAATAAAAGCTGTAGGTGTAGCTTGTCATTAATATGATCTTTTGTAATCCGATATTGAAACTTTGCTGCTTTGATCAATTCAAAGCAAAACGTAACTCGTGACATGCTTTAGGTATACATTTGTTTGATTTCGGCAAGGCCGTGGACATAGCTGGTTGGGGTAAGGTGTAAACGGACAACAATTTAGGTCGCCAGCCACCGTCCACCAGCCACAATCAGAGAGCACACACATGGACGGCACCAGCTCTGGGGTAGAGCGAAAGGAGCGGTTACAAAACCTAAAATCAATTTCCTACGTAAATTTGAGAAAATTATTATTTCTTTATCATAAAACTAAACAAAAATTTACGTTTAGTGAAAGCATCGACCTAAGAGCGCGGATAGCCAATCTCGCTCTATCTTGTTCAAGGACTAGGCCGGTGCAGCAAATGAACATCTAAATCATGTTTGAAATATGATACGATATCGCGAGTCCCGACCCGTCCACCCACTGGACTTTACGACTGGTGGGTAAAGGGGTAATTCACGATTACCCCTCCACCTGCTATACTAGTGTGAACCGAAGATATAGATTAATTTAATAATTATATAAATTCAAAAAATAGGTACATATATTTGGTTTAAATTTGCTTCTGTAAAGGAAGATCAAGCTTTGGTATTGAGGTAGGATTTATAAGAGTTTGAATTTATTTGGCATATAATCTCTTTATGAAAAACCACTGTCCAAAGCAAACAAAGATAATTTATCACTTCATTGAGTTCAATGACTTCTAATGTCACACTAATCTATAGTCTACTTCTCTGTCAACGATTAGGCCGGGACTCCACCAAAGCGGAGATGTGTGCTGTGCTAGAAGAGATGTTCTTCAGCTCGGGTGCGAGGCGTTGAATGACATCGCTCACATCTCCGCTTCCATCGCGCCATACAAATATTACACATCTCCGCACAGCAAACTCCACTGAAGCTGAGCGGAGAGGAGATGTGTCAATAACACAATTCTATTGGTTGTTTAAAAAACATCTCTCCGCTCGTCTCGTCTCCGCTTTGGTGGAGTCCCGGCCTTAGCAATTTATAGGTACTAGCGGTCGCCTAGTGCTCGAAATTCGACCAAAGTTTGCCTGTAAGATATTGCTGATATATGTTATTATATATTGATATATGTAACCATAGTTACGCGCTTCGACTGCGTGTGTCAAATGCATGGTTGTGTGCGTGTAGTGTTTTTTCATTAATTTAATGTATTTCTAATGCATATTTTATATAAATATTAGGATTCGCCCCTCCTCCATATAAACTTTAACTGTGCCAAATTTCATACTCCCCTGCGGCCCTGTCCGAGCAATTTTCGTAAAAAGGGGTACAAAGTTTTTGTTTCACGTATTACAGATAGTGCAATCCACAAAGACGCGCCCCACTATTCCTCCTAACCGTTTATAGTATATGTGTGCAACCTTCCCCCAATGTTTGAGTGTTATCGGTTCACACTAATTACCTATGAGTGCACGGGCACACTACAATGAATAGACCAAACATAATCTATGACCAAACAGGAGAGAGCGTCACGGTCATAGGGAAAGATGCTCTACTTCAATTTTATATTTTTTTATTTTTAGGTGTCGATATTTTATGTGATTATTAGTTAATATACAATAATATTACCATTTTTATAAATTATAGACATAAATGAAATACGTGAAAAAGTTTTATTAAACTTTATTAAGAAATCAAAATCGTCAATTACTCGTTTCAGAAATATCTGATTCAGAGTCTGATGTATCACCAACATTTATAATAAAACTGAAATCAAGATCACAGTGTCTCATGTATTCATCTTCTATTTTTCCACGTGTTGGCAAGTATTGAACCAGACATCTTTATTTACTCGATCAAATGCTTCATTTAAAATGGGCGTAATTGAAGTATAATTTTGATTGATATTGCGGCTAGCAACGTCGTTTTTTACAATACCCTAAATGTTTTCGATTGGGTTTAAATCTGGATGATAAGGAGGCAGCCGAAGCACTGTGAATAATGTCCATGTTCTTTCAATAATTCGTCAACTTTGTATTTGCGGAAGTTTTCTTTGTTTTTTAAAATTAGGTCATAAAGTTCAGGTTTTTTGAAGCTTGGTTCGAAATGGATATTTTTTGCATTCGGCCAAGTCTGCATGTCTAATTTGTTGGAGTTGGATGTTGGTATTTTTTCCGAACTAGTGTTGTGATAGGCTGCATTATCCAAGACTACCACGGCATAATTTGGGAGATTTGGTATTAGTTTCTCTTTTAGCCACTTTGAGTAATTTTCTGTGTTCATGTTGTCGTGGTAGTCTCCGGATTTGATCTCTGCTCTGTATGTCAACAACGCATTTGGTACAAAACCCTCTGCACTTCCGCCATGTACTATGATTATGCGCACTCATTTTGTTATATTTTGTTTTATTGCTGTTTTAGAACCTTTTTCGGCCCAAGATTTTTTTTTGCGCGTGGTTGGTATGAATATATGATTCGTCTGTACACCTGCATTACGAAAAGACTTTACCTGTTTTAAATACTTCAATCTTAACATTTGAATATCATGTTTCTCAGTTAGCACCTTCCTGTTATTCTCAGTTCTTCTCCATTTATAACCAAGTTTACGTAACAATGTTCTTATACATCCATCATATTGTATACGGTCTTTCAAAACAATTTTAAGTCGTGATAATGTTGGAAATTGACGATGTTTTATATGATAGTTTTGGATAGTTCTCCGGACTACACCAATATCAAAGTCGTCTAAATTAATTTTTCATGGTCTTACCCTTCTCTTCTTCATAGGTGATGTAAAAATAGAAGCATTTCTGCCTACTAAATTCGTATGCGACGTACTGGCTTCATTTTCAGACTCAATATCCGCTTCCGTAGTCAGCTCTGTTGTACGCTCCGTACTTGGGACTATAGGAACTATCGCATCCGTCTCCATAGTTATATTCGATTCCATAGCAGGTACTGTAGTTTGCTTTATTGTATTAGTATATTCCTTGCTTTGGCGTAGAATTCTAGTCACTGTGCTTTCAGATACTCCAACAGCCTGTGCGGTTCTCCATCGCGCATCAGTGAGTTTTTCTGTGTAATTATTGTTTGCTTCTTTTTTCATAAAATCATAAACTTTTGAAATAATTTCTCTTGCCTAAAATTAAAAAAAAAAAACATTAAATAGTTTTACTTATTTTTAAAGATGAAATAAAGTTTTCTTTTAGTAAAATTTGCTATTTTCAAAATTAAATTACTTTCCTCTGCTTATTGCATGTATTTTAGTAACTACATACTTCTAAACAATGTAAATATCTTTTACATACCTGGCTTTTAAGTACAACACGCTGAGATTATCTCGACATTTAAAAAAAATAATATAAATAAAGTAGAGCAAATATAATAATATAAAGTAGAGCAAATTTCCTGACGAGTCTGGATTTTTGCAACATAGACTGTACTACATGTGCGCATCGAACCGCTGACGGTTCGCGCAAGTGGTCAAAAGGACAGAAAAATAGCTTCAAAATCGTTTCGCCCATGCTATGGAGAGAGCCTAACAACCATGTTGAAGATTGCTACTTTTGTTGTTGTGACATAACTGGATACAATTCTAAAAATAAAAGTGACATAAGCTATCGGGTGAAACTCCCCTCACCCCGCGATCCCCTCAACCAAAAATTGGTGGGGCGCCTCTTCGTGGATTGCACTATCTGTAATAAGTATATAGATTGCGTAGTTTAGAGAGTAATGGAAAATTACGCAGAAATAAAAATTGTGAATCGTAAATACGGCGGGGTCTTATTGTGGAATGGACATCAGTTTTACAAGCACAAAATTTATAAATGTAAATCGTCAATTTGGACTTGTTCCCAAAAACAAAAACTGAAATGTAATGGATCTGTGACAGTTGATGAAGTAAGTACGACTAAATTCTCATCTCGTTTTTATAATACTCATGCCTAACGATTTCTTATTTTGTATTAATTTAAACATGAATATTTGACTAATCAAAAACCACATGTGGGAAATTGTGTTCCCAATGAACCGCAAAATGAAGTAGCATTAGCTATCAAAAATGCAAAAAAGGAAGTAGCCACATCCAGAGGCGTCTCTAGCCCATGTAGCGCCCGTGTGCAATCATTACCCTCTAGTAAGCGCCCTCTAGTAAGCGCGCGATCAAAATGGTATAGGTACAAATGTTAACATTTATATAGACATGTTAACATGGGAACGTGTTTACCAAACACCTTATATTTACAACAGGGATCGGAGATCCGGGTGCAAATGGTACAATTTTGAATGATGTTGGGAAACAATAGGTACACAGGGCCTCGTATCAAGCTACCCACATCTGTCAAATTGCTTAATTCTAATTTCGACCTCATGTCAAACATACAGAGTTCAATATCAATTGGGATACATTTAACAGATTTGGAAAGCTTGATGCTAGGTCAATGTACACGGGTAAAAAGTTTTTTTGGGATGGAAGCGGTGACAAAAATAACAAAACACGATTTTGTGTTTATTTAAAAAAAAAATATTTCAAAAACTAATTATTACAGGACGTACCTAATCAACATAAATATAATTTTATTACAAAAAAGTTACTTTTCGTGCTTTTGTATTAGCAAAATCCTTAATTATGTCACTGACTTCAATTTTGATTTAATGTTCAATACTACGATAAATTTGTTTTACGATAAGATAGTTTTAATTATTTTTAGTTTAGAAAATGATCGCAAACAAATAATTTTAAATATCCAACGGCGTAATGGAATCGTCAATGAACATCGGTAATAATCCGATTTCATTGAAGAGCTCTAACTTCTCCAAATCTGAAGAGCCAGTATGGCACAATTTATTTTTTAAATTAGAATAATGTGCTTTTTTTATCTAAGTCCGAATCCTTCCACTGTTTTAATTTTTGAAGAAATAAAAAATAAAAAATGAATTGTGTATCTAATCACTATCACTCGCTCGCTGTGATGTTATATTCAGACTTAAAATTTCGCTAGCTAGGTAGTTTTTGATGAACTCCGATCCTGGTGAAAGTCGCAATAGTTGTGGCAGCTAATGACAAATCAAATCTTACTTTTTAAATCATTTGAATCAAAAGAAAAGCCTATTTACTTCATATTTACATGTTTACTCAAATATAATACTTAAGCCATTGCGTCAAGGCCTACTTCGCAAAATCACGGTGTAGCGGAGCGGTAGAACTTAAAGTGCGGCACGCGTACGTACACATGCCTTTGAGAAATGCCACCTTCATCCATGCCAATTTGAACTTTATTTTTTATTATCAACAGCCGAATTCGCAATGATTGTCAGCGTGCTTTCAAACGAATCAAAACAGGTGCCGGCACGTGCCTTTGGTAGTGACGCGTCACTCACCTGTTCGTGATCAAAAATAATTGAATAAATTGGCAAGTACGATAGAGGTCTCAGGTTGGATTAAAGGGGTCGTGCAAAATGTCAGTTGAGTTTGTTTGTTACGTATTTCTCGACAACAACACGGTTACGGAGTCGTAAAATGTGTACGGTAAACGCATGTAAAAACTTAGCTGGTAAAACGTGGTGTAATAATAGGTACACTTATACCCAACTCTTCGGGGATATTGCCGTGAGTCTATTTATGTATTATTTTTATTTATTTAATTTAAAGAAAACGTATAATTACATAAAGTTGAGTTTTGCACACAAGAGTCTTTCTTGTATTTTACAAATAAATTATCTTGCATCCTTAAAATTTCTTACTTCGATATTTTTATTTGATCGATAGTTACAAAGAAGCCGTGCAGTCCAACTTCTGCCAGACCTTGCTGCCCCTCTGAGGTATCCGAATGGATCACTGGCTCATCGGCCGCAGGAGAAAGCAGATCTGCTTGCAAATCTCTTTGCGGCCAACTCCCGAATTGATGACTGCGGTTCGCAGCCGCCTAACATTGCCAACTGCGGCTACACCATGCCTGATATATGTATCAGGCAACGAACCGTTCGTGCGATACTGCAGTCACTCGATGTTCGGAAAGCCAGTGGACCTGACGGCATCCCAGCTGTGGTCCTTAAAAAATATGCAGCGGAATTGTCTCCCACGCTTACGCGCCTATACCGGACGTCTTACGCCGCAGGCATTGTGCCTGAGGCTTGGAAGGAGGCGAACGTTCAACCGATTCCCAAAAAGGGGGACCGTTCCGAGCCAAGCAACTATCGTCCCATAGCTATCACCTCGGTGCTCTCCAAGGTGTTCGAGCGGATTATAAACACCCAAATTGTCCGCTACCTGGAGGATCAATCGTTGACCAATGATCGCCAATACGGCTTTCGGGCTAAACGATCAACGGGTGATCTTCTAGCGTTCGTCACGCACCTCTGGGGTGAAGCTATGGACAAGTACGGCGAGTCTTTGGCTATCAGCCTTGACATAGCCAAAGCTTTCGACAGAGTCTGGCACCGGTCTCTTCTTTCCAAGCTTCCGGCCTATGGCTTGCCCCCTCAACTGTGCACCTGGATTGCAAGTTACCTGCCGAAGCGTCGTATTCGGGTCCTTTGCGACGGTCGCGCTTCCAAATTTATGCAGGTCAATGCAGGAGTGCCTCAGGGTTCTGTCTTATCCCCTACGCTCTTTCTTCTGCATATCAATGATATGTTGAATCTCGGCAACATACATTGTTATGCGGACGACAGTACCGTGCATGGGCGATATCTCGGACATCCTGGGGCCAAACAGGCTAAGGTTGAGGGGAAAAGGCAGAATCTTGTCGTTGAACTTGACCAGACCTTGGACCGCATCTATGAATGGGGTGCCAAGAACTCGGTCGAGTTCAACGCCAAGAAGACCCAGGCATGCGCGTTCTCAACAAAAATGTATCCATTCCTTCCCCTCCCTTCTCTGAAGAACACTCCACTGGTGATACGTGACAGTCTCTCCATCTTAGGTATGGATCTTTGCCGCTCCCTTAACCAGAAAACCTATATCGAGAGCGTCATTAAGCAAACTTCGCGAAAACTCGGAGTTCTGAACAGGGCGAGGCGGTTCTTCACGCCTGGGCAACTGTGCCTATTGTATAAGGCACAAGTGCGCCCTTGCGTGGAGTACTGTTCTCATCTTTGGGATGGCTCCGCGCAGTACTTGCTGGACGCTCTCGACCGGTTACAGCGGCGGGCTGTCCGTATCATCGGAGATCCAGAGGTCACGAGTTCACTGGAACCTCTGCAACTCCGTAGGGACATTGCCTCATTGGCATGTTTCTACAGAATATACCACGGGGAGTGCTCTGAAGAGTTATTCCACCTTATCCCGCCCTCCCCTTTCCTATCCAGAACAACGCGTGCTGGGCTCAGATGCCATCCTTACACGGTAGAGTCAATTAGAGCGCGTACCAAAAAGTTTGGGTCCTCATATCTCTGCCGAACGACCAAGGCATGGAATTCTCTGCCAAGGCACGTGTTTCCTTCTTCCTTCAATCCTGGGTTCTTTAAGCGGGGCGTGAAAAAGCATCTTCTCAGGCCGGCAAAGTAGAGACCTCAACATCGCCTCGGCTACTGTGGGGGCGATGTGGAGACCACTGCTCTTAGACCACACGACTGCTTACTATCAGGTGGAGTGTGGTCATTTTGACAAGCAAAATAAAAAAAAAAAAAACAAAAAAAAAAGAACATCCCTAACGCGAACAAGCGCCGATAGCTCAGTAGGGAGACCAACAGACTGCAATGCAGAGGGTCTCGGGTTCGAACCCACGCGCGGCCACGTCGCGTACCTCTGACTTTCGGAAGTTATATGACTTTTCGAAATTATGTGCGTATTGATTAACAATTATCGCCTGCTCCGTGCCTCGGAGACCACGTTAAGACGTCGGTCCCGGCTGCCATGAACATCGATGGCAGTTGTTATTGGGAAGTCAGTGTCCTCTAATATCCTGACACTGTTCTAGCCTTAGGGTATCGTTAGCCTTCGGGTTGCGTAGGTCAGGTGGCAGCCGCTCCGTGTAAAAACTGATATCCAGTCAAATCCGGCTAGACTAGAAAGCCGACCCCAAGTGACTTGGGAATAATAAAGGCTAGGGAGAAGAAGAGTTACATCCCTAACGCGGTGCGATTGTCTAGGTACAAACGCAGCGAGCAATGAGGCGGCTCCTTTGACTGCTAACCTTTGACAGAAAAGCCGACAAATTTTAATTAAAAAATAAATACATCAAAGAAGCCGGCCGCGGTTTAGTGAAGTGTTGCCAGTCTGTGCGAAATGTCAGTAATTTAAGGGTAAAAATTCTTATCAATACTGTACTTAAAAATATTATGTAAGGTCACCCGGGGCGAAAGCAACTAAAAAAAAATTTTTTGTGGCTTTGCCTCCCGCCACCACGTGCTACTTATGTAATAGGGTTATTTAAATTAACGTACTTCATTGTATAGCTTTCGATGAACAGTTTCGACGTAAATTAATATAAAAATAAGCTTTGGTTTTTCATTAATTTGCATTCTTGTTGCATAAGACCAGTAAAAGTTACATTCACCCCACTTTGAGGTAAATGCGACTTTTCGTTATAACCATGTTGTAATCTGTTTCTAAATGTTGAGGTTAAGAGTACATGTAGATGCACACAGAATTATCCGCAAAAGCTATCTATAGTCGCTGGGATAGTGTTCAGTTTCAAGTAAATTTACTTAATTTTTTTTGTGGGGCGAATGCAACTGCCTTCCATACTGACTAGTGTTGGGATGTAATATCTACTACTTATATCGATAAATATTTGTGAAGAAATTTGATCATTAAAAATAATTAATTTAATTTCATTAATAAAATAGAATTACTTTATATTATATTCAGCTAGATTATATAGTAATTTTATTTAATTAATGGAATTTAGGACATAAAAGCAAGAAAAATTTACTTCTTTTGTGAAATGCTTTGACAAATATACGATAAATACGTATTGATGACTAACGGCTGAAATTAATAATCGATCCAATCCAAACTTTCGAGATTTAAAACAAAAATTACTTCCGGATTTGATGTAATTTTTGTTTTAAATCTCGAAAGTTTGGATTGGATCGATTATTAATTACGGCCGTTAATTAAAAACTAATATATAGGATTTAGGCAAAACAAAAACGATTTCTGTCTGTATTTTAAAAGTTTAATTAAATAACACTATAAAAGTAAAAAAAAAACATAGAATAATTCTCAGTCAAAATCAAATTAACTAATATTCCGTATTAATCAATAAAATAACATAAACAAAAACAGTATAAACAGAACTTTGCACCTTGCAAAAAAAAACTTAACATTTTTCCTTATTCACTAATTAATTAATAGTTTACTTTGCATTTACCAATGGTACATAAGTACTTAACGTATTTTCAGTCATTACTCTCAATTACGAGGATATTTTTCTTCGTATAAAAAGGTTGTAAAATAACATTATAAGTAATAAAAGTCTAAACATAACTTTGGTACTTTGCGCAAAATATGACTTTTTTACTTAATCACTATTGACTTAATTAAATACGACTAGTTTGCTTTGCAATTACTAATGGCACATTAATGAAATATTATTTAAATAGTTAAGAATATAAATAAAAGTCTTCATTTCAGTCAAAATAACAGTCTAACAGTGTTGTGATCCTAGACCACCTGGGAATTATTGGTCTGTGGATAAATAATTAACATATAGTATTTCTAATACAAATTATTTCTCAATCACGTTAATGTTTTCCGAAAACTTATAAAGCTCTCCCACGCAATCAGGTTGAGGCAGCACGGTGATAATATCGGTGAAATCAATTATTGACACATCATTTTTAATAAGTTTAAACGTATTTTTTTGTTTATAGGACTTCAAACCTTTCACAACAGCTTTGTCTCCAGTAATATCTTCTATTAAGCAAACATACTTATAAGTTCTCTTTCCCAAAGCAGAGCTGAATTTTGCTAATATAAAGTCACCTTCTTTTGGTACTAATACAAACTCCTGTTTTGAAGTAGATGCTACGCCTTCCAACATATTATAAACCACGCACTGCCTTTCTTCTTGAACATAACTTTCTCTTTTGTTACCTTTATTTCTTTTTTCCGTTCGACATGTTTTTATCTTTCGGTTTTGATTTTTCTTAGTTTCTTGTTTAGATATTTGATAAATATCAATATTTTTATATCTTGGTTCTCGTTTAGGATTTTCAAAAGTTGTTACATTAGGTGAATTGTCTTCAATGTATATAGAATCATTATCTGAGACATTTTCCAGCAAACTTTTGTAAAAAGTTTCGGGGTCTTCGTCCTCTGACGAATTGTTGCTTTGAAACGAACCACTAGTATTACTATCTGATTCATATCTAGTTTTTTTTTTCTTAGTCAACTTCTTTTTTAATTTTCTCTTTTGTCTGGCTTGTTTCTCTTCTGCTTTCACTTGTTTCTCTTCTTGTTCCTTTTCCATTCTATCAATAACTTCCTTATAAGTCAAAATTTCGGCGCCTCTAGTAACACGCTTCTTTTTGGTTTTGGGAGGATTATTGCGACCTATTTTTTGCAATAAAAGTTCCTGAAATGATACGTTCATAACATTTGTTTTAGCTCCATTTTCTAGCTTGCAAAGATCATATGTATCTAAGTTTACCGGCTTTTGTGAGTGTTGTAGGCTTTGGTTAATTTCAATTTTTGTGGTTTCATTATGATTTCCAAAGATAATTGAATGCTCCTTTTTTCCATATGTTTTTAGTTTTTCTTGCGATTCCTTTTTTACTGTTCTATTTTCTTTATTATAACTTGACGCTGCAGGTTTAATTAACACGTTTTCTAGTATTATTATTTTTGAAGATGTATTACCTTTAATACCAGCAGATGTAGCTTTCTGAACTTGTTCAAAGGAATCTTGTTTTTGTGTGGTAGAGACATGTCCTGGTTTCTGTTTTTCGCAGACTCTTGGCGCATTTTTTCCTTGTTTCTTTGTATTTACATATTTTTCTTTTACTGATATGCCTGTTTTGTTTCCGAAAATTTGTTGTTCGAAAATAGTTGATCCTGATATTTCTGCTTGACTTTGGTTTTCTTTATTATTGGCATTTACTGAATCATCGTATTCTGTCACCATTTCTCCTTGTTTTTCTGTTATTTTAACTTCTGTACAGTTCTTGCTAGTCTTCTTAATATTTTCGTGACAATTTCCGGTTATGTTAAAATGTTGAAGGGTCAAACTTAAAAGTGTTGGTACGTTAAAATAAACTTGATTTTTGACAATCTTATGCGTGTAGTCATTTAGATTTTTAGCAAAGGTTTGCAAGATCTTTTCTTCTTCGGACATGGGAAACAAGTTTACATGTTCAACTTCGTTATCCTCAACATTGTGCGTAAGTGCCTGTTCTTTTTCCCATCGAGCTAATGCCAAAGGATCAAATATGTTATGAGATATTGCCTGCCGGCTAAACGGATATATACCAGTTTTTTTAAAGCCATTTTGCAGTATAACTGGATTTAGATTGCTCCATATTTCGGTCAGGATTCTGGCGAATTCACTTTTTGGTAGCTTAGCACCAATATGCAGTCTTTGCCATTTAACAAGAGCCTCGTCCCATCTATCTTTCATTGGTTTCATACCACTGCAATCTAATGGTTGAAGAGTGTCAGATGAGTGTGGTGGTAATTTCAATATGGTAATGTTTTCGGATTGAGCCAACTTAATAACATTTAAGTCCACATGAGTGGAGTGCCCATCATAGATTAATAAAACTGGCCGGTCATTTCCAATTGCTGGCAAAAATACGCTTTTAATGTATTTTTCAAAAATTGATGTTTCCATCCAACCCTTGCGACTGACAGTGTAAGCTGTTTTGACATATGGATCTTTGTAACACCACTCATTCCATAAATGCTTACCCTGGAAAACTATAAGTGGTGGGACTTTATCGCCAACTGCATTTGCAGCCAATAATACAGTTGTATTTTCTCTGCCAGGGGAACTAGTGGTCCTGGTACAACGAAACCCTTTTTGTCCGATGACTCGGGTTTTAGACGGGTCATTGGAAAAACTAGTTTCGTCGAGGTTATATATCCTTTGAGGTTTATCAGTGAGGTTGAGATCTTTCAAAACACTTTCTAATAAATCATAATATTCATAAACTGTAAACGGATTACATGCCCGTTTACGGGCAATTTCTACAGACTGCGGTTTTTTTACCGACAAACCGTTTCTCTTGCGAAAACCACGAAGCCAATCATCACCAGGTATATTTTCTCTGAATGTCGTAACTATACCATTTCTTTTAATGTAATCTGACACTAATGCCTTAACTTCTTTTGACGTCAAAGGAAATCCATTTTTTTCCATTATGTGCAAATATGACGATATTTCTTGCTCATATGATCTCGAAAATACGGTACTTTTGCCAGGATTTGCCTGTTTTTGTCCGCGTGTACCGTATACATGTGATATTATTGTTGAACGAGGAATATTGAAGCGTTCCGCAGCAGCATAACTGTTTAACTGTTTTTCCTTTACTAGTCGTACAGCTTCAAGAAGAGTGGCACTGCAATACGTTTTCTCCTTTTTTCTTTTATAGTTTCTGACCATCTAATAACAAAATTGTAATTTTGTATTAATTCGTACATTTTATTATTTAAGCTATTTATTTAATTTTGTTAAGAGTACGCAGAACCTAAAACACTTCACACTACATACACTAATTGCAGCTAAATGTTTATGCGAATACGTGAAATTCGCTTATCGAAATGTCGACACGGAACGTCACTAGGGATTTGCAGTTTTCATACAAAAAGCATGGGGCGATTGCAACTGCAAAAATAGTTGCAATAACCCACGTGCACAACAAGTTGAGGTTAATGTAACTATATCAATAAAATGTTAATTATAACACCTAGAGTTTTACGAAATATACCAAAAATACTTACGGTTTATCTTGTTTTTAGGATGCACTTTTATTTGTCCTTGCAACGACTCGTAATATTTTTAATGCCATAAAACTCAACACACGACGCGGCAACACGTTGTTCCAAAATGGCGGCTGACAGAAAATGATCTGTCAGTACTATAGTAAGTCAACTAGTGATGCCATCTGTACTTCATTTTAAAAAACTATGATTCCTCTTTACTCCAATAGATAGAGCTATCTACAAAAATCATTAGATTGAGAGAAAATCGAATTAGTTGCTTTAGCCTCATAGTTGCTTTCGCCCCGGGTGACCTTAGGCGTTTTACGATAATATAGATTATTTTTCTTAGCATATTTGTTAAGAGAGAAATAAGCCCTTAATGGATCGGACAGGGTTGTCTATACATCCTTACTAATATTATAAATTCGAAAGTAACTCTGTCTGTCTATCTGTCTGTTACTTTTTCACGGCTAAACCACTCAACCGATTTAGATGAAATTTGGTACAGATATAGTTTAAAACCTGTGGAAGGACATAGGCTACTTTTTATTCATGTAGATTCCTCGCGGGCGGAGCCGCGCGCAAAAGCTAGTACTGAATAATTATCTGTTTTAAGGTTTATTTCATGTTGAAATAAAAATTACTATTGTAAGAGCCGCTCGTGGCACGCCTTGCTTTGCAGTAACTCGAGACATATAAGCAGAGCTCCGGATGCCATACAAAATGTATGCAAACCGGAGCTCTTTTTACGTGGGGTTGAGTTATAACATCCGGCGTCATAACACGGGCGCAGGTTCATTGAAAGTGCCGAGGCCGGCGCGGCGCCCCCTAACCGCTGCGCCCGTGTGCACCGCACACCCTGCACACTCGGTAAAGACGCCTCTGGCCACATCAGACGAACCTGTTACTACAATATAGACAAGGGATTTAATATTTTGAAAAAGATTCCTTCTTTGGACTGCACAAAGCATGCTTTATCAACACATCGCAACAATTATTTTCAAGTTCGTCAAATAGTATATTATTATAAAAAAGCTAACGAAGTTGAAATACCGACTAAATACTAATGCTTCTTGATTGCAGACTATTATGATCCAGACGATGATATTAGGATTTTGATTTTTGGAAAAAAAGCCAACTAATGCAAATTGGAAATATAGAAGAATTTTTTGTTAATGGGACTTTTCAATCATGCCCTATACCATTTTATCAATTGGTGCATATACATGGTGATGTTGGAAGTAGGTACTACCACAGAAGTAAAAGTGATACCATTGTTGTATGCGCTATTACCAAACAAGACCGAGGGCGTGTATAAAACATTATTTGACCTGATAACAGCCACCGTTCCGCAGTTCAAACCAAAAATTGTTCATACCAATTTCGAGTTAGCCATCACGAATTATTATTAAGCATTATTTTCCAGAATTAAAAATATTACGGTGTTTTTATCATTACAACTAAAGTCTTTGGCGAAAATCAAAACAGTTACATTTAAAAAATAAAACTTTCCGCCGATTGGTGAGCTTATGTTGCGCGCTTGCTCTATTGTCACAAAACTTGATAAACGAAGGATGGAAATACATTTATGAAGAATACAAAGACGTACAAAACAATAACGTCAATCGCTTCATTAGACACATATTACAAAAACTTTTATTTAAAAGAAAAATGTATTAAATAGTGGTGCATTTATAATAGAAAACACCGAACTAATAATATTTGTGAGAGCTTTAATGCTAAAATCAATAAAATAATAAACAAAAACTATGTAACTGTTGCAAAACTACTGCTACACTTTTTAGTAAAACCAATACTACGCTAATAAATACAAGAAAATCTTGTTTTAAACTTCGCGATGATTAAATCCTGAATGCGTAAATGCAACTGATTTGTGGATATATAAGCATTGGTCATTTTTTAGAAAAGGTTCGTTAAGTTACAAGCTTCTTAGGGAAAAATAAGTGTTTTTTAGTTCAGTAGTTTTTGCGCTCCCGACCCGTGGTACAACTGTGATGTTCAACTGGTTGTACCACGTGGAAGTTAAGTTACCCATGGTTCAACTGTTGTAACATATTTTTTGCTATTTATGATTATGACCCGTAGTACAACGGTGGAATTATGTCCAATTACACTCGCGTATAACTAAATCGACTCACCTTTACAAAATGCAATAGGAATGATTCCTTTAATGATTTAAAAAAAAATGTATAGAATATCTATATATTTCTTTAAAGCCTATTTTATAGGCTTTTAAATGATACTCTAATTTAAAAACCTACGGCAGAGTTCTCGAGATAATCAGATTTGCACAATGCAAATTAACAATTGACAATGCAAAATAAAATGAATTATTGAAAATAATCATAGCGATAATTAACATAAAATAAAAACGAAATGTTATGAAAAATAAAGACATTTATTTAATCAATATTTAGTGTTTGCCTCCCCTGGCCTTAATAACATCTTGAAGGCGGTTCCTCATTGACCTGATAAGCTTCTTTATCAAGCCTTGGGGGAAAGCTTCCCACTCCTCTTCCAGCGCTGTTTTCAGCTCCGTGATGCTTGCAGGCGCTGGATTTCTGACCGGAACCCTTCGTTTCAGCTCGTCCCATACGTGTTCTATGGGATTGAGACCCGGACTGAGTGGCGGCCAGTCTATGGTCTGAATACCAACTTCTTGCAGGAACTGACAAGTGATTCGTGCTGTATGACACCGGGCATTGTCGTGCATTAGAAGGAAGCCATCTCCTATGAAGCTTTCATACGGGACGACATGATCCAGAAGAATGTCCTCCACATATCTATTCGCAGTCAGACCGCCTCCTCGGCCTCCACCAGGGATGAAAACAAGCTCTGTTTTTCCTTCCAGTTAAATACCGGCCCACATCATACACGAACCACCACCATAGGACACTGTTTCAGCGAAACAGCATTGCGAAAATCGCTCGCCCGGACGCCTGTAGACTCGAGCTCTCATGTCACTGCCATGCAGACATACTCTGCACTCGTCCGTGAACAGAACCGACCGCCATTGCTCAGCGCTCCAATTGATGTGTTCGCGAGCTTGTCGGTGAGCTTTGGTCAATTTAGGATCTCTAGCAGGCCGTTTCAGAGTCAGGTTGGCATCTCTTAGGCGTCTTCTGACCGTCCATTGACTGACAGCTACTCCTCGAACCTCTCTGTCGCTGCTGGACAGCAACACCGTCGTCCCTCTCAGAAGTATGCCGGCGTCGACTGGTATTTGGCCTCCTGGAGTATGAATTGGTCTCTTGGAATCTTCTGTATAACCTGGATACAGCAGATTGGCTCAAGTTTAATCGACGAGCGATTTCTCGCTGGTTTAAACTCTGTTGCAGCAAAAGGACGACTTGAGCGGCTTCTTCTGGTCTTGTATCCATAGTGGTTGTAAATTGGCGATCGTATCTTGCGGAGGTGTGTTCAGGTCAACTGTTGATAAGCCATTAAAGCGACTGATAAGTGTGCATTACTTCCGGAGGTTTATATAAGGGGTTGCAACGCACAACTCATGGCTATCGCAAGGAGTCAATTGTCGGTACTCATGTGTATACCACCATATTTTAAAAATTACTGAATAGATTTAAATGATAAAAGTATTAATTTAAAGCCTATACAATAGACTTTAAAAAAATATATACCTAGGTATTCTATATATATTTTTTAATTCATTAAATAAATCACTCTTATTTCATTTTGTAAAGGTGAGTCGATTTAGTTGCACGCGAGTGTAGTTGGACATAATTCCACCGTTGTACTATGAGTCATAATCATAAATAGCAAAAAAATATGTTACAACAGTTGAACCATGGGTAACTTAACTTCGGGCACGCCACAATCTTGGCGGTAAGACCCGTTTTTGAGGAGTGACTGGAGAGACGGCATGGCGCCCTCACCTTCCGGCTGACACAGGTAATGAGTGGCCACGGTTGCTTTGGCCAGTTCCTGTGTCGCATAGGCCGGCAAGAGACGCCCGGCTGTCACCACTGCGGCGACTGCCGCGACGTTGTTGAGGACTCGGCGCTGCACACTTTGGCGGACTGCCCCGCCTGGGCATCGCAGCGCCGTGAGTTGATCGCGGCAGTCGGTATGGTTGCCCTCTCGCTCCCGGCCGTGGTTCAGTCCATGATCCGGAGTGAAAGATCGTGGAACGCCGTCGCCTCCTTCTGTGAGGAAGTAATTTCCCTCAAGGAGGCGGTGGGCGCAGAACCGGGCGCCGGAGGGCGCGAGATGACCTCCAGCCACCCTGACGTTTGACCTGGGGGTGGCGGGCTTCGTGGGCCTGCCCGCCATCCGCTCAGCACCAGGTCCGAGAGGCGGCGTGTGTTCCCACGCGCGCCTCTGTTTCGTGTCCGTCTCCCCTCTAGAGGGGGACAGTAGGGATTTTAATAGTGTGGTGACCAGAGGGTAGGTCTTATCGTGTAGTGGCCTGCCGTTTCATACGGCGGGCCGAAACCTCGGCGGGGTCGCGACTGCATCTGAAAATAATTCGCGCGGCTCCGCCGATTGCGGTTTTGTCGAGGAACACCGTGGTAGGTATAGTCGGTATTACCGGGAGGTTCATTCTTATCATCATTACCATCTCTTTTACCCCGGTGAGCCCGACATAGCCCCTTCGCCCGCCCCCGCGGAGGGATATGCGTCAATGCATTCCACACGTAAAATGGATACTGTTACTTCCCCGTGGTACAACCAGTTGAACATCGCAGTTGTATCACGAGTCCGGAGCGGTTATTTTTATTAATATTTAAGCAAAATAACATTTTTGAATTAATCGATAACTTTGGTTCATGCCGCGGCCACACACTGGATTCAACTTTGCGTCCAAGCTTGGCTCTAATTTGGAATGGCTAATATTGAATCAAATACTGCACCACACATTGGCTTCAATACCAACTTTGCACCAAACACTGGAAATAGACAAGCGCGGACCTTGTTGTTCAATTGACGCAGAGCGGACTACGGACGATAACTTATTTGCACTAGCGGCTTACCTACGCATATGGTTTAGGTACATATGCTTATTATTAGCATCCTACAAGAAAACAACGAAAATAAAGGCGATGGTGGATGATTAAAATGACCAATGTGTGGCGCGCGCACGACATTCTGTCCAAGATGCCCGCGCGCACTTCCCTTCTATTCCCCTCGCCTTTGAACTTGTTGAAAAAACCGACTCTTTGCGCGTCAGTATTGGACACAGGACGATGATTGGACGCAATGTTCACATTGTGTCAAAGACTGATCCACACATTGAAGTATCGGCCGCAATAAGCACACATAGATACAAATAAAACCAATGTATGGCCACGGCATCATACTAGCATGGTGGGTGGAGGGGTAATCGTGAATTACCCCTCCACCCACCAGTGGTAAAGTCCAGTGGGTGGACGGGTCAGGACTCGATATCGTATATTTTCCACGCAGTGCGAAAAGAATTAATAGGTATGTATGTCAAATCCGTCAAGAATTAAACTTATAAAAAACTTGTAACAGTCAAAGTATTTTTACTTTGCTTATTGCTACAGCAAACAAGGCGCCGAAGTACTTTCCACCCTAGAGCGTCGTAGTGCTAAAGCAGTCCCTGTATACGTACAATAATTACTCTTATTAACATCCTCAATCCTTGGCCGACAATTAATATTATTTGTCTCGGTCTTGGCAGAGACAAACAATCAGGCAGCCGTTAGATCTTACCCTTTTAGAATCCAAGTTTGAAACTCATCTGTAGAATCAAGAATGTAGACCGAAAGCTATTACAAATAAAAAGAGGTCAAAAATAAATTATAAAAGCTGCCAATTATAAAATAAACGCATGTTGTTGACGCCTCTAAGCATTTTCTTTTTTTTATTTTGTTACGCTATGTAGTGTGTTACTTTTGTTTTTTTTAATACGAACCTTTTTTAAATATTATTCTAATCATTTTTAAATTGTACAATAAGTTGACTAATACACATATATTATTATGTTAAATTTAAGGTAAATTTAATCCCAGGGACAAGATAAAATTTAACCTGCAAGATTTGTTTACACAAACTCTATGAGACAGGTGAAAGAAAATAAAAGCTTTTACCAAGAGCACCTATATGTGCTGTGTGATGTTATGATGTATTCTCAGCATACACCGCGCCAAGTAGAGTATTGACAGAAAACAAAATGATGATTACTTCATGTACCAATCATGCTTTATATTTCTGACAACATCGGCAAGCTTTTGAGAATTTGGTTTGCGAGCTAGCAATGAAATGGGGTACAAATACATACCTATCTTTAGTATGTAATTGCTCATTAAAATTTTTTGGTTATCGACGTAACTAGGGAACGCTATTTAGACTGGACTTACCTTCTTAATGATTGTTTCCTAACTAACCTTCCGCCTAGCCATTAATATAGCAATTTACTCAAATCTCCATCTGTTCTATAAATGTAGATAAGTACATAATAGAGAATGTGATTATTTATATTTCCTCTATATGATTAAGTGAACGTAAACGAAAAAATAATTGTTTCAAATAACACCATAACTTTATTAAAGTTCTTAGAGCGTACGAGATACAAAAGAACTGAACTAATATCAATATGTTGATAAAAGGATCTCGTGTCAAAACGAAAAACCAACTCAAGTAAATAATACCGATTGAGAACATTTCTCAATTCAGTTAGATATCTTTGATGAGAACACCAAGAGTGTATTTATTGCCTAAGCCATGAACGTCATGTCGTCATTATCATAAAGTCATAGCCCATTGTCTTGTCAAAATGGCCAAAGCTGTACAAATTGGCGAAATTAAAACATAAATAACAATTTAAACAACACATTACAATATGGAATGTCAATATATTTTACTTCATTATCTACATTTAATTTCGATTTTGAGAGTAAATGGCTGAAATTAAAATGTTGCTTAACAATATACAATGTTTTGTGTAGCATTGTTATTGGTATTATTACTTTATTCCTCATTATTTATGAGTACGCAGAATTGGTTTAAAAAATTACTACATTTTCACTGGAGTTATCTATCTACAAACATAAAAAGACATATTCCAATGTAAAATAAATATATTTCAAATCAAATGTATGACATTTGATCTGTTTCAATGACAGACTGATAAAAAATCTACTAACATTAAGCAATATTTATCGAAAATCGAATACGTAACAGAAATTCCCTTTACTAATAAATATAAACTCACGCCGTCACCCATTGCACGTTGAATTAAAAGCGACATTCTAATATTATGGCATAATACACTTAAAATTATTATTTTCGTCTAATTTCTAAGTGTCAACAATAAATGTTGTTCATGAAACATTCAAATAATACAACGATGCAATGAGAAATGGTGTGAACCTGTGTAACAGATTTCATAGTTCCTTTGATTGTCTATTCACCAAATAACATAAAACATTGATTTTCAAATTTAAATCTACCTTTCTATAGTCATACCTTTCTATAGTCACTATAAAACAATTATGGAAGGAAGGAGACGCCTCTAAAACGAAATATAAATATAGACTTACGAATGTAAAGAGAGTTGTTTACCTTTAAGACCTTAGATACAAACTTATAATACAAGTTAATGTTAATTAAAATGCAACCCTCTAGTAAAGGCCCATAATATGCGACCACGAAATCAATAATGACGTTATAACAGTTTAAGTATACCTATTCACAGCACTTAACCACATGTTAGTCAACTGTTTCACGCACAAGAAGATCACAAACTCACTTCGGTGTCACACTATCACCATAATTATCGATTGCATTGACGTAATATTAATATTTATATACTCATATGTACAATTTATTAAAACGTCCCCCGAGCACGTTACAGCGATTCCTCGAACGCGGCCATCAGGTCACTCTGCATGTTCATGTCTATCTGACCCGCCATCTGAAATAACAATACCAAATAAGTATTATAAAACTTGTAAACCGGTAAATGTGTCATAGCATAATTGAATATGCTAGAGATCCCGTATATTCGCAAAGATTTCGGTTTGTCTGATTAATATGTTACATCGTAGCCGTACGGGCTATTCTTTTGGGTTCACCTATAATCTGTGGCTGGTGCTTCACCCAACCGATCAAACGGTTACTGGCGCAAAATCAAATTGTCACACCAACCCATAGAAATCTGATCTTTCTCTTGAAATGTTGAATACTTATGGTATCTTTGGTTTATAAGATATAACAAATAAGAAACAAAACCTGTATTTTTGCATTTCTTTGGACACTATTGAGTCTTAAAAGTTTAAAATAATTGAACTGTAAAGAAAATGCAATACTATGTTGGTTTTTAAAATCGTCCAATCTTACTCTGTGTCTCTGATGTACCCTATAATAAGTAATTATTATAGGGTACATCAGAGTAAGACTAAGCATATAATAACACCATTGCGGCAGTCGTTATCGTATCATAAAACTACACTACAGTAATGCGAGAGTTAGCTCCACGCATCGGTGTTGCCCTCTGCTGTCTTTAAGGCTTGCATGCCATTACTGGTCACTAATCGCCACACAGAGTAGTCACTGAGGGCCGACCTATTGAGTCTGCAAGTCATAGTTTAGTCTTTAGTCATATTTACGGTTCCGCAGATACCATAACAATTTAAAACGAATGTAGTTATATAATGGGTACTGACGGCCTCGCGTCGGCGTCGCTCCTGCTCGCGCTGGCGCAGGCGCTCGCGCTCGGAGGCGGCGGGCTTGTCGGGCGCGGCGGCGGCGGCCGCGGCCGCGGCGGCGGGCGGGGACGCGCGCGCCACCGGCGACACGCTTGGCGACGCCACCTCCGCACTCTCCACCTTGCTCACCCGTCCCACCGGACCCACCCTGCAAATACAAATATTATAATTGACTAGTTGTTACCTGCTACTACGTACGGATTTTCCACTATACTGGGTGTCCCAGAATATGTGAATCAAATTGTAACGGGAGATTCCTTAGGTAAGGTCCTTTCATATGGGCTAAATTTAAAAAATTATGATCCTAGTGTAAAAATAAAAATAATCAAAGCTTATAAAAAAGTACGACTATTTTCAGATTTTCAACTACAGGTGCTTCGTTTATGGCTACTTTTCATTTTTTTTTACACTATTATTATTTGTGAAGGATTGATTCGTCAAACTACAAACGATATTTTTTTTAAACTGACGTTGTTTTGAAATCGCACCAAAGAAAAACTTAAAGTTTTTGCACCAAAGAAAATCTTGTATGTTTGACCAACAACACAATTACACAACATAATTTTTTTATTTAGCACATATGAAAGGTCCTTACCTAAGGAATCTCTCGTTACAATTTGATTCACATATTCTGGGACATCCTGTATATAGATATTAGGATTACTAATATATTAGGATCACTGCCTCGTTGGTCCGGTGTCGTTAGTTATTCGCCTTTTTTGTTAATTCTCACGAGCAACTGGGAATATTCCAGCCTTCACTCCATGCAGACTAGAATATTCCGGGTTGACGAGAATAGGCGAGCCCAATATTGCATGGGACAAAAAATATAGTAACCCTGGTGTAATGCCATAAGTTTAATCATTTAATAGTATAAAGATTTTAAATACTACAAATTGCGTGGGTTCCCACGCAATTAAAAGTTAAAATATCATAGGGAAGGAGTTTTTTTTATACTGTTATAGGCTTGCGTATGACCGCGATCTCACCTGATCTTAAGTGAAGATGCAGTCGACGATAGAGCACGCTTGCCTAGAAGATACCTATTCACTTGCGACTTGAAGACACCCAGATTGTACTCATAGGGAAAAACACAGACTTAGGTAGCGAATTCCACTTCTTAGCGGTACGCATTATAGAAGTGGAAGCAAAGCGCTTCGTGTGTAAATGTAGTATATCCACCATGTACCTGTGTCGCTGGTCTGATAGTCTGGTCGTCCGATGGTAGAATGGGGAAGGAGGAATCAAATTATGCAGTTCCCCTGCACTCTACGAAATGTATCCGATGGAGAACCGAGAGACTGGCGATCTTACGACGATGCTCCAAGCTTTGGAGTCGTGTGTTGACCAGTTGGTTATCGCCGATAAGTCTCCTGGCCTTCCGCTCAATTGACGCCAAACCCTCCAGCTGATATTTTGCAGAGCCATCCCAGAGGCGAGAACAGTACTGCATGCAGCATCGAACCTGTGCTTGGTACAAATTAAGCAAATGTTCTGGCATGAAATACTGCCTCACCTTACTGTGGATGCCTAGCTTTTTGGCGGCTAGTTGGGCTTTTGCCTCAATATAGAAGCCAAAGTTAAGGGTTGGAGTCAATGACATACCCAGAAGCTCAAGACGATTAGCTATCGGCACGGATACATCTCGGAAAGTTGGAGCCAATTGGAATGGGCTCTGTTTTGCGCAAAACAGACAAATCTGGGTCTTAGAGGCATTGAACTTAACCATGTTGGCATCACCCCAATCGGAGACTGCCTTCAAGGACAAGTTTATACGCTCGATCGTAGCTTCCCTGAGCAACTGTATCAGTGCTCCACTGGCCCTAGCGCTGGAGACATAACTCTCTACAAGCGTGCTGTCATCTGCATACCTAAACGTACCGGGTTTCAGCAGATCATTAATATGCAGCAAAAAGAGAGTTGCAGGGAGGACTGATCCCTGTGGAACCCCGGCATTAATTGCCTTTTGTTTAGACAAGTAGCCATCAATGACTACTCGAATCGAGCGGCTCTTCAGGAAATCTGCTATCCAAATGCAGAGGCCAGTGGGTAGGCCAAAGGACGGAAGCTTGCTGATAAGGCTTATCATGCCAGACCCTGTCGAAGGCCTGTGAGATATCAAGCGAAACAGCCAATGCTTCGCCATGTTTCTCGATGACCTCGCTCCATAAATGCGTTACATACACTAGAAGGTCTCCAGTGGACCGGTTTCGGCGAAACCCGTATTGCCGGTCACTGAGCAGACCATTTGATTCTAGGTATGTCAGGAGTCGGTTGTTTAGTATACGTTCCATACTCTTACAGAGTATGGAGGTAACTGATATGGGTCTGTAGTTCGCAGGGTCGGCTCGACTGCCTTTTTTGGCACGGGCTGCACATTACCAAGCTTCCAAGAGTTCGGCACTTGTCCTATTGGCAGGGAGAGGCGATACAGGCGTGTCAGCACGGGCGCACAGGTCTTCAGTACTATGGCTGGAATACCATCAGGACCGCTGGCCTTGTTCATGTCAAGATTCTGCAGCGTTTTACGGACATTGGTCTGACGTATGCGTATTTCTGACATGAGGGTCTCGCAAGCATGAAGACACGGCGGTGTCACGCTTGCAGTTTCCAGACACGAAGATTCTGTGAAGATAGAGCAGAATAAATTCGCCTTATCCTCAGCAGTATGAGCCAGAGATCCATCAGGTTTCAGCAGTGGTGGCAGTGAGGGGCGGCAGAAATTCGATTTAACTGACTTTGCCAGGGACCAAAACGCTTTACTACCCGCAGGGTAAGAAGCTAGTTTGTTCCCTACACTGCGTATGTGGTCAAATCGAGCTTTCCGTAGAGTTCTCTTGCAGGACTTGGCAGCTTTGTTAAAGGCCTTCTTGTCTGATAAATCCTTAGCCTTACTAATTGGAGCGTTAATCCAAGCAAGGTAAGTTTTGTGCTTCAGCGCTTTAGCGCGTCCACATTCAGCCCCAAACCAGGGTTGAGCCTTGCTTGACGTGTTCAGGTCAGAGAATGGAATAAAATACTCCATTCCCTGACACACATCGGTGATAGCATCGGCGCACGCTGTAGGATCATCCTAAGAGAAACAAGTAGGCTGCCAAGGATAAGATGCAAAAAATAACCGCATCTCATCCCAGTGTGCCGACTTGTATTGCCAGACCCGCCGGGAGCTACTGGAGCCGTGAACGGGCGGGCAGTAGACTGATACAGTTTTCACCAGACAGTGGTCGGAACTACCTAAAGGCGCATTCACCGACACGGAGTAATGGTCTGGGTTAGTTGTCAGCAGGAGGTCCAAGCAGTTGGCCCTTTGACCGTCAACATCTGGAACCCTCGTTGGACCATTTGGGTGAGGTTTAACGCTAAAACGAGCTTGCGCGTTTCTCTCCCAGCATAGTCAGTGCACTAGTACGGGAAAAGTCACTCCTGGTGGTGGACATTGAAATCTCCCAGTAGCACTAGTTGGATAGTCGGATACCTTTGGCGGTAATCGCCGCCTCACTTAAGTACTCTGTGAGCCTGTTTCTCTCCTGATCTCCGCTGTGCGACCTGTAGACACTGGGGTAGAGAATCTTTTATAGTCCTGTGACCACAAGAACCCATAAGACGAAAAAAGTGGGGTCTTCAACGCATCGGCGACGCCGATAGCATATGTCATCACGTACGTACAACGCATACGCCCGCGCGGGACTTAAATTTGTGCTCCAGGGAGAACCCTGGGTATGACATGTACGCAACGTGATGGACTGCGACTGGTCTTTCAGTCTCCAGATGATGGTAGACTGCTACGAGATTGGAGTGCAGACCTTGGATGTTGGTAAGATGCACTTTGTGTGAGGGGGAGTGCAACCGCTGTTTAACGCACCACTTATTCTTTTTTGCCATTATTATATTGGAGGAGTGAATAGGTAAGAGGACGGTAGTGGAATGAGGCCTTCCGCAGCTTTACCTCAGCCATGTGTCATCTTCGCTACAACTTTAGAACATTAGCCCGGAGACTGCTGGGTCAACCGTTTCCCCCCGAGCTTATCCATAGGTCCCTCTCATCCAGTCACCAACCGGCACTATGGCGTAAGGTCGGGATTTTTCGACAGTCGGCTGGGCAGCCTTTCACAAGTGGCTTGCTTATTACTTGGGCCCCCTACTACCTGCGGTCGGCCAAAGCGGTACACCGAGCCACGGCTCCAGCTACCCTCGAGACTAATGTTCCGATGCGGCAAAGACAATCTATGTCAAACTGGTCAGCTGACAGTAGGCAACTATTCTGACCCTTCCTCTCAAATGGCTACACCAGCCTCACGTGTCGGAACACGGCTAGGCCGCTTGGCGCCACGACTTACGCTGATGGGTGGTTACCAGCACCGGCTTCAGCCTACCACCGGCGTTGTCACTTGATTAGCACCACCCAGGGGCCACGTGTAGGGATACGAATGTCGGGGTATTCTCCTACGGACGCGGGTGACTCAGCTCCCAAAAAGTTGATAATTACCTAATTTCTTGATTATATAAAGCGAAAATTTAAATAGACTTCAAATAAACTCGTATCTCAGTAGTGCGCGCGAGTAGGCGCCATGTAAGCTCGTGGTTGATAGGCAATATTACGCGAGCGTGCGTGATCCAAGTCACGCGCCGCACTCGTCTTGTCATAAAAAGTATGAACTATTTATTATCTAGCTAAATCTATATTTAGACTGTAAAGGACAAAGTTTAGTTGTACTTTCAATAGATTTTGATTAAAATTTGCTATATCTATACTCTATTTGGTTAGGTACTTAACTAAAGGTAAACAATCTTGATGTCTTTTATCTAAAAACTCTGTTTAAAAATAAAATGCTGCTAAAGATCAATGTAAATACAACAATAACGATTACTAAATCAACTGAACCGTTAGTTTAAGCTGTAGTTTATTTGTTTAATATGTATGTGTTTGTGTAAAAAGTCACGTCAAGATTGTTTACCTTTAGTTAAGTACCTAACCAAATGGAGCATAGAACAAAGCAATAATTACAATTTGTGTCTGTATGTTTATTCTCTTAACACTTGTCATTGGCTGGACTTGAATAAGACTTATACCAATGTATCGACAGCTAATACACTTACTTAAAATCTGAGGTATGTTTCATCCCAATCGGTCAAGTCGTTTCCTAGATACAGATTGACGCCGTCTATTACCTATATGTAGTCCGAAGCAGAGGTCATGAGCAATTGGTTTTGACAAAATTTTAATAATAAAACCTACCTTCAATGATTTTTCATACATTAATTTTGCTATACTAAACCAAATATACATTTGCAAACTTTACCCCTAATTGCTTGCCATGTAGGCCATTAACTCGGCCTTGAAGTGGCGTTTCTCTACTTCATAGTTATTTAATAGACTTATGGTTAATACACCTTTAACACCTCTTACCTCATCTTTTCCTCTTCAGGATGTCGCCTCTCCGTTTCCTGCCTTTGTCTTTCTCTTTCAGCTTGCTCCTTTTTCCTTAGTTCCTGTTGCTCGATGAGCGCTCTTTGGCGATCGATCTTTTCACGAGCTTGTTTTTTAAACGCCTATAAATAATAAAGTATTTATAGAAATTAGACTATATTCGAGACAAAGTAATATTTATCATAATACAATAAATGTTAGTACTTACTTGGAAGCTATCCATTACTACAGGTTTTTGTTTTATTTGGTTATTGGTGCCCATATTTGGTATACTCTGTGGACTGCCAGCCTGCGCCAACGACGACCACGAGCTAGCATTTTTCAAATTCGGGTCTTGTTTAAGTTTAAAAGCTTGTGCAAAGTTGGAATTCTTAGAGTCTTCCATTTTCTTTTCCATTTCATACTTAGCCCGATCAGACATATTATTCGAAACCATATTTGGAACACCCATAAGATCTTCAATGGGTTTAGGCGTGAGCAACGGTTTTATTTCTTCTTTCTTTATAGCAGGCGTAAGTAAACATGGCGGATTCGACATATTGTGATGAGACTGAGCAATGACGCTGTGCTGTGTCGACGGCAAAGGGTCAAATATGGAGGACACCGGAGCTACCCCAGTCATGCCCGGTATGTTAGGATTGACGTCGGGCCTTAACAACTCGCGCTCGTGCGGCATTTTGTCAACGAATCCATTGTGGGACGGAAGATACATCTCAGTTTTAATATCAGGTACCCGAGCGACGTCTGTCAGTCCTCCCAGCTGAGCCATCAAGTTTTGATGCGCAGTTTCCGCCATCATCTGAGGTTTAGGCAACGAGAACTCATCCTCGAGGCGCATGGACGACTCCGAAACGCCGACGCTAACATCCATCGGTACGTCCGCCTTTAAACTTCGCTCCAGGCTGGCCAGGGACCTCTCTATCGGATCTATGTACTGCGAGTGATCGACTTTGTCGAGACCGTTGCGGGGCTCGGGTTTCATCACCGGCTTCGGCTCCTCCGGGACACGAGCGGCCGGCGCGAGTGATGAGTCGGGCGCGGCGCTGGCGGGGTGCGTCGCGGGCGCAGGCGCGGGGGGCGCGGGCGCGCCCAGCACCTCCTTGTGCTCGGACGGCGGCGCCAGCGGCTCAGGCGGCGCGCTGGCCTTGCTCTCGGCGGGCGCGGGTGTCGGTGCGGCGACGGGCGCGGGCGGCGCCAGGACGGCGGCGGAGGGCGCGGGCGCCGCCGCTGCAGCAGCAGCAGCAGCAGCAGCAGCAGCAGCCGCCGCCGCCGCCGCTGCGGCCATGGGCGCCACGTGCTTCTGCTAGAGTGATAAAATATGGCGAACCTTAACGCACAGAGTTCGACTGTTGCGATATGAATCAATTTGAATAATAGAGGATATTTACCGCTTGCGTTGGATGCTGGTGCTGCTTCTTCGCCTTCTTTTTGGGCGTTCTGCTGGGTCCAGTACCTGCAAGTAGACAAGGATGCACAAATAGACAGTGTGTTCTGTGCACAAGTACCTACTAGTGCCCAAATATATACTTAACTTGACGTACAGCATTGCACTCCTAGTCCCAGACATATCTAAATCTTCGTAGGAAAGAAATGTAACATGAGAGGAGAAGCCATGTGCATATGTATATGCTAATGTTCACTGATACCTCTCTAGTACTTCTTTTTAAACATTTTATTTACTTAAACCGTATAGCTTTCTCTTATAAAAGGAATGCAGTAACTCTTTAGCATTGTATGCCTAATGTTCAGATCTCAGGGCGGCCAAATGAAATTCAATATAAGTTACTTAAAAGATTTACTTAAATTGTTATATATTGAAATATATACAAAGTTTATTTCCACTCACTCTTATATCTATTAATTTTAAGTCATGAGTTGATTAAATCAATCTTACATAAAATTTAACACAGATAGTGTTTCTGTTTACATGTCAACTCTCTACATTAATATTACAACTAAATGTTGCGTTGAGATAACTAATTGCACCAAGTGTACATGCTATTCGCTTAAATAAATGTTACATGGATCTCTCAACAAATTCAGAACCCGTTAGGTTAAAACATCTGTATACAATTTCAACTATCTTTATTTATTTTATAAACTAGCTGCAAAATAAATGGTGTATTGTTATTTATTTAGCAGACTATAACAATGAGATTTATAAGTCCTCTTTACTAACGGGCTTCTGAATAAAACATGTTTACCAAGTCATGACAGATAATCTCCATTATGTTCTGACAATATTACTGTAATGTATACAATCAACTTCTTTGTTCATTCCTTCAGGAAAGAAGGACTCCTACATAAAGTATTATGTTTACTACATACTAACTTATATTACACATCTTTTGAAGCAACCTGCAATTGTACTTGGTAAAAATATATATACTATTTTATTAACGGACTATTGATAAGGTGATCGCATATTATGCAAGATGATTCCGTCACTTTTTTTGGATCGAAATTTAAATCCCTAATTGTTCTAGTTCTGATTCAATTGAGCTACTCAATCTGAATAATATATTCTATATATAGGTACATATGCATAGTGTAAAAACTTTCTAAATAATGTGACAATAAAACATAAATATACAAGTAAAATGGTCAACATTTTAACTATCAAGGCAATCGTAAAATGTGATGTATATACGGCAATATATAATTTATTATCCATAAAAATAGGTTCATCAGGCTTAATTAAAAAATCGAAACATAAGCAATATAATATAACATCGAAATTGAGGCCTTTTGTTGTTCAACCTTTTTAAATGCAGTATTTACGAAACAAGTGTTTTAATTTCGAATTTACAAAAATAAATAGAATACTAACATAGAAAAAGGGTTTTCTAAAAATTTTGGCTTTCTAGAAATATTGGCTTTGTATGCCTGAATGTGAACTATATATGTAAAAAGACATATATGCCTTTATTCTTGATTAGTGAACTATAACTTGAAATAAAAAATAACTAAAATTATATAAGTTAAAACCAATCTTCAAGACTGTGGTTAACACAGGTATTTTTATAAAACATTATATACACAAGTAATAGAAGCAGTACTTTGTTCCAATTTACTAGACATGAATTGTAGGCTCGAGTTTTATACAAAGAAACTTGAAATGACAATGTTCAGCAATAAATCCACAATTGTTTACAAAGCCTATTACAATATTTTGTATTATCTGTTCTATGACCAAAATTTTGTCATCAATATCTATCAGATTACCAAATATGTTGCCCCAAGCATTTACATAATCACTGACTTTCTTAAAGTACATTATGTTTGATACACTAAAACTGGCTCATGTATCTAAAGCAATGCATCCATTGTAAGTACTTCACATTTAGGTATTCATAATACTAGCTACTCTTTTGCCACCAAAACACGCTAAAGAAGGAAATAGTATTATAAGAACCTTGACTTGTTAGGAATTAAAGCCTTCTTTTAATCAAATATACAATACAAAATAATAATTTATATGCCTGATGCAACATTTACTCTGGCAACACACCAATAGATACAAGGGAAAATCCTAATGTCCATGACAAAATCAGTTATGATATAAAAAATAATTCTTTGACACGTATATGTATTATTAACAAAGTATGCAAACAATTTGTGAAGGAAGGAGGCCAGCTTTAGGTATTTTTATTTCAAATATAGACAAATTTAATCACACGTCACATAAAATTTTGAGAGCAAGCATCAAAGTGTATCAAGCATTAAACCAATAAAACATACCTTTTCAGTAAAATAAATTTTTAACTACAACATGTCACAAAAATACATCGTCATTGTAACAAAATGAGAACTGAGACAACGATGGGCTAAGTTTGCTTGCTAAGTTGGTATCCGTCCTTACACAATTGTTTGCATTCTCCCTACGCGCTGTGCTGACTCGCCAGCTGCTCTCGGTGCTCCTCTTCGCTTCGCAACACTGGACGTACCGACACTACTATCTATCCTTGTTCTTATTGTAGCTTCCAAGCCTCAATCATTATTATGTGGGTTTAAATTTCACACTCTAAAGCAATTAGTAACCGTGAGATCTGAACTTTCCAATAAGAATCTATAATAATATTTTGATATTTTAAGGATGCAAATGAAAAAACATCGCATTTGAGGACATGATATAGTTAAAAATATTAATGTGAAAAGGTATTTTCCTATTGGTTTATGAGTGCAAACCAAATTAAATATCTCTTACCGGCACCAATATCATAGTATCAGCGAACACCAAAGCTGGCTTTTCCTCCTCACTAACAACGGTTTTGTGCCTTTACCAACATTTCTTATAATGCGCAGCAGACTATGGACTCGTATTATACATTATTGAATCAAACTTCAGGTGGTATCCCTCTCCAATATCACAGTAATGGAAATAATAATTATTTACCTCATAATGACTTTCACAGTACTCACTCATACTCGCAATACAAACATAAAATACAGTTATGGGGATTTTAAGTATATATTCACTATCTAGTTATAGTTGTATCTAACCCATCCGTGATATTAACATACGCACCTACAATTGATAATCCCCATCAAACGAAACAATTAGCTAACACAATCACACTATGGCGCTAAAGTCTTTCCTTCATGCAAATTGGCTAATTTAAAATAAAAAAAAATATATCATATTCATCATCTTTTAACATTCCTATTTTACCATTCAATGGATGCACGTCACCCTCTCATTTATATATAAAATAAATGAGAAATATAATTGTCCTTATGATAAAAAATACGTTTTAAATTCTCAATAAAAAGTCTTTAATAAATAAATAGTATTTAAAGAGACAATGGACATACAAAATGTCAATCGACGAAACACTAATATAAACACACCTAAATATATTTATCAGTTGATGTTACTTTGCAAATTCCCATGGTCATACTCTTGTCATTCATTCTGTCACTGACATAAATTTCAGACTAGAATTAACTTTAACGGTTAAAATTGCATTTTAATTTTTAAATAAAATGTGTGTTTAACTCGGTCATATTGGTAAAAAATACTGGCAAAGGTAAAAACTTTCAAGTTCCATCTTTGAAATATTTACGAAAAAAAATTGCTAACAACCTATAACTATTTATATATCTCAAGCATTTGAACATATCCATACAAAGTGAAATATCCATCTTAATTTAAATGCAAGTATCATTAAAATCTATTACTAAAACTGTAATTTACATCGTATGGTACAAATGGGGTACCACTCAGTGCTAACTTTGTGTCTGTCTGTGAACGAAATGATAGTATCGATTACGGAAGTCGTCGGCAATGTAATCTAACCTGCTTCACTGTCACTGCTGTCCGAGGAACTGGTGTCGGTGCTCGACGACGAGTTGGACGAGTCGGACGAACTCGACGACGACGACATGCCGCCACCCAGGGCCTCCTTGCAGCCCTCTGTCAACAAACACTATACATTACTACACATTCAACTATGCTTCATTACATTGTAAATGGGATCCCTTTCCATATAATCGGTTGCTACCAACTACGTCAAAGTAGCATGCCTGGTTTTTATTTATGTTTTACGCAATATTAACAAACCAAGTATTTCCAGACGCATTTCATGGGCTAATACTTCTCTCAGACGCTATAATGTGGCCAAAGATAATAATTCGCTGATGCGTAACTACATAAAACATTTATTTATAACTATCTGACCCTGCAAACATTGTTCTGCCATATAAATTATTTCTTAGCGTATGAAATATACTCTACGACCTATACACATACTATACTCTACGACCTATACATATACCTATACCTACCAAATACACATAAAAAATTTCATAAAAATCGGTCGAGCCGTTTCGTAGGAGTGCGACCACAAACATAGTGACACGAGATTTTTATATATACAGACTGTCTCAGAAGTCGAGGCCAAGTCGGAATCAGGTAACAGGCCAAGTTATAATAATATTAATAATATTCTACCACGTACACACAACACCATCTTGCCCAAACTAAGCAGAGCTTGTACTATGGGTACTAGACAATGGATAAACATACTTATATACTTTTTTTTTGTAAATACATACATATTATACATAGAAACACCCAGACCAAGACAAACATCAATGTTCGTGCACACAAATGTTTGACTTGTGCGGGAATCGAACCCGCGACCTCAGGCGTGGCAGTCGGTTACACTAACCACTACGCCATCGAGGCCGACAATAATAGCTATCAGAATAATATAATATAATCTAAGTAACATATATAAAAAATTATAGCCATTTCAAAAACATCAAAAAAATCTACATTCTGTGACGGTCTTTTCACTCCTGTTACTACAGATATTTACTTTTTGAATTATTATTAAATTATAATGCTTCTTTAAGCCCTCGATATTTTTTTCGATTATTTGAGATTACAAAAAATAGTAATTCAAAAAGTAAATATCTGTAGTAACAGGAGTGAAAAGACCGTCACAGGTGTAGATTTTTTGTTTTTTTAATGCCTATAATTATTAAAATATGTAATTTAGATATTTTTTAATTTTTTTGATACCTTTTATAACTTAGCCTATTAACTGATTCCGGCTTGACGTCAACTTCTGGATCACCCTGTATAGATTAGCCGCGTTTACAAAGTCAGAAGCTTACAGTAATAGTAATGATATTATGTTCCTATTGTTATATCCTAAATGTATGCTCCTACCATTATTTGTAACCTTATCACTCCATAGTGATGCCATTAACATGATATGAATGTTAAATACCTCTGCCGAAATCCTTAGAAATAAGCAGATGCCATGTATAATATCTGCTATATATAACATCAACAGTAGCCCAAAATGTTTGAAAATACGTTTTGTATCCAAGTTACTGTTTACTACTTAGTAATTCCATTTAAAATCTCTCAATTAGATCAGATCTTGGCCAAATTAATATATGGGACCACAAAGGAAGTGTTTCAAATAAATTACAAATCAAATCGGTTAATCCGTTGTCGAGATATAATCCATGAATAAGTAAACATACGTAAAAAATACGCGTCCAAGATTAAACCTCTTCTCTTTTTTCAACACTGTAAATTAATCTAATATTGTATTACTGACCTTTTTTCTGTTGTTGCTTTTTATTTGTTCCTAATTGCCCAGATACATCTTGCAGCCTTTTTTCTAATTCTTGTTTCTTTTCTGCTATTTGTTCATCTTTAGATTTGCCAGATACTTTACGATCTGTCAGAAAGGAAAAGACAATCAGTTAGGTTCTTCTTTTAGAAAATGTAACCACGACAATAATTTGGCTTCACCAACATTATTTGCCGATTTGGAATAGGAAAGGAAAATTTATAGGAACAGGTAAATTAGGTAACAAATGTGTACACAATTGTGTTACTCACTAGATTAGAAAAACTACATTGGATATAGTTTAACAATGTGCACTTACGTATTAGCAAGACAAACTGTGGTTAGTGACTCTGCCCATCAAACTTATACTGAGTGTAGCAGAGAGCTGCCTAGATACAACACAATTGTCAAGCAATAGTTGTGTATAGGGTCTATAGGTGCAGGAAGGAAAGATAGGAATAAGGAAATGGTAAATAATGTCAGATCCACTCACAATAGGGCTTACGTGTCTTTTTTCGAAGACATGATGCGACGTAATTTTCTAGTTCCCGAAGTGTAGATGGCTTCAATGTTTCGAAATCTATCTCGATTTCGTCCGGATTTGAATCTCGCAATGAAGGCTCTCTACTTTGTATGATGTGTACTACTTTGCCTAATTTGTCACCTGTTTGGAATAATAATAAATATCTGTTTAGTAAAATGTAATCTTAAAAGTGTAAATGTAAGGAATAACTTTTAATTTATAGTCATATAATGAATTTTTTGCGAAAGACTGCAGGCAGATGCTGCATGCGGCAAGCTGAAGACAGGGCGCTATGGCGCTCTTTGGGGGAGGGCTATGTCCAGCAGTGGACTATTATAGCCTGATGATGATGAATGTATTTTAGCAACAATATTATTATATTAATTTCAATCAATTCTTATTTTAATGTGACTCTTAAATTATATTCTGTAAATCAACATTTTGTGACTAAATGCCAGCTAATAACAGAATCTCTCATCATAATAGTAATAATGTTTATTTTCTCTCCACAATATTAATAATGTTGACAAAAGATACAAAATTCGGACGGATCGCATTGGACTGGACACAATGATATTCTGAATATGGTACACTATACAAATGTATATAAACATATTATTTTAAAGCTATTTGTTTTTATAATAGAAACTAACTTATTATTATATAGTGCACTCATTTAAATTTATATAATTTAGTTGAAAGTATATGTAATAGATAAATATCAGGCATTTCTTTGTATATTAATTTGTGCCAATAAAAGTAAACTCAATTTGAGTTTACTTCATACTTTAATTTATAGGACCCTGAAAGGCATAATATTAATAACAGTTCATAGTTCAGAACTCCCTTCAATAGAGGTACAGTCGACTTTTTCCTTTTTCGTAGAACCCAAATATATTTAGCATGTTGTAATCACATTACTAATAAAACACACAAATTCTTTTAGTGGACATTAGCTATGTGCAATTTCGTTTTAATGTTGACCGTATTTGATTTGATGGTATTGATTAACCATTTGAATCATAATCTAATATTTATAGAATGAAAGATAGCTAATTATTTGGTAGAAATAAGTCGCCATGACCTTGCGTAAGAGTAGTAAAGTTGGTACTGCGTTTCAATATATAGTATAGTAAGTACGAATGCCGGCCACTCCTTTCAGTACCACTCCCATTTGTTTCCTTTCATTTTACCTTTAATTACTTTTCCCAAGGTTCGGTAAAGATCGGCAGACAGGTATTACAAGCGAACATATGCTATTACCGCTAACTATAACGCTCGTTAAGTCATATTTCTTGCAAAAAAAGTTAAAAGATAACAATTGACAGCAGTATGCAATCGATAATTACACATGGTTAATGTCCATAACCTTCGTATCGCCTTTACCTACGAGTTAGACCACTCGGACTATTCAGTTTATATGCGGCGGCTCTACAAGTGTCAGCCAGCAAAAGTAGTGGCGAGATACGTACCGGGCAACTTGTTAATGTCGAGCGATAGCTGGCGCTTCTCGTCGTAGGACATGGGCTTGGCCTGGTCCTCGTCGTCCGAGTCGGGGTGCGGCACCTGGTGCGCAGGCGGCGCGGCGGCGGGCGCGGCGCTCTTCTTCTTGGCGACGGCGGGCGCGCGCGCCTTGCCGCCCGGCGCCGCGCCGCCCGCCGCGCCCGCGCCGCCGCCGCCGCGCTTGCTGCCCGGCTTGCCGCGCGGCCCGCCCACCGCTGCGAAACCGTTGTCTTAGTAAATCAATGTGCCACACACGTTATGTTGTACGAATCCTAATATTGTGTTGAGAAACGATACTTTTTGTAAACGATAGCCGCTTTTAGACATATCAGTCTTAAGAAGGTGCTATTTTCAAGGTATGCAACGCCTTGTTGATCGCATCGAAGCGTTGCCTACCGCGAAAATAGCACCCTCTTTACCTAATTTAAATCGAATAAGTTGTAGTAGTTTGGGCAATATCGTGGCTGTCTCTTCATTCTAGAGTCTCCTCTATTAGTAGTCCTTGCCCTTAGATAAAAGCAATCCATACTTCATGTGCAATCAAACATAATATTTGTATTTTATATAGCTAACGTTACTAAATATTAGATGCTGACGAAAAGCAATGCTTATTGCTGTACATACTGTGAAATGAAATTAATTATTACAATGCACTATATCCCTCAATGTTCAATCATTTTTCTTATTGGAATATGCAAATCCAAAATAGTTGCAGTAACAGTTTCATCACACAGGCCTTATACTTGTTTGCCACTCTGGTGAGATCACCACCAGCAGAAGGTTCACTTTACTTATACTTGTTTGCCACTCTGGTGAGATCACCACCAGCAGAAGGTTCACTTTACAGTTTAAAACCAAAATGATCGCATACCAAGCAATTATAAAAGTGTTTTCTCTTAAAATGACTTAGGTTTTGGATTGATTTCCCTGTCGCTGTTTCTTTAGCCTACAGTATGAAGTTCTTCATGAAGGACATAAATAATAATTAAATATTTAAAATATCAAGTCAGTAACTCGCGAGATCCTGCTAGTTTTGCGACCCGGTAACCGTTTACCATCAAGCTAATTAATGTGTACAAATAAAAACTGAACTTAGTAAAATATAGCCTCTAGCCCTATAACTTTAACTTTGTTTAGAATTAAAGATACAGCATTAGAGAATTAAGAACAAAACAAGTAAAGTAACTTTTTAAGAAGAAATGAATAATAATACTACATTGCTTGGAGTTTGGTACATACCTATATTGTCAGCAATATTGTTCGCCTTCGCCGCGTACGCCGTTGTTGCATTAGCTTTGGGCACGGCATTGTTCGATATTGATTGCTTTTTAGTTTTTTCTTTTATTTTCTTCTTTGCCTTCTTTTTAGTGTTGGATTCCTCTACTAATTTTCTCATTTTTTCTTGTAATGCGAGTAACTCTTTTTCTAAAAGCTTAACCTTATTATTTCGCTCTTCCTCCGAATCATCTGATTCAGATTCTGACTCGGACCCAGACTCTGAACTAGATGCGGAACTGCCCTTATCCATGTGCGGTACTCCCACATGAACAGGTTCATCAGGAATCTTGGCATACCTGTGGCAATATAAATTACGTATGAAATACTTAGTAGTACACTTACATAAAAATGCAAATATTTTAAATTAATTTTGATATCACATTAAGTATTAACACTTCATGAATGTTGTCCAAAGGAAATGTCATTAATTCAATTTTATATGTTGTCTGTGTATATTCCTAAATCGAATTTATTTTTATTATTATTTATCAATAACTAGCTGACCCTAGGGATATGAAATATATTTTACAACCTATTCTCATACCTACCCAATATACATAAAATATTCATAAATGTCGGTAGAGCCTTTTCGGAGGAGTGCCACCACAAACACCGTGGCACAACGATTTTTATATATATACAATATACATAGATAGACAAAACGAGATATTAAGTACCCCTACTAAAATAAATTTAAACAAAAACTACATAATAATAAGTTAAAAACTCTACATAAAATTTAGTTTAAATATGGCTTGTCCAGTGGGATGTTGGTTTTGAAAATTTTTCATATTTTAAATTTTAAGGTTACGCGCTGTTTGCAGCGCGTAACCTTAAAATTTGTTAAGCCTTCACGTATAACAGATTTCCCAATAAACGTTTTATTAGTTTACAGTTTGCTGTACATATTATGTGCACCAATTAAGCATCTACTTTAATTAAATAAAGTTACTAAATTAACTTTAATAGTACCTATATGTTAATCTACAAAACTGCGTTTTATTTTGTTGACTTAAATATTTACCTCATTTCAAAGACGTCTTGTAGTTTTCGAGCCATCGCAACTACATCATGGTCCGGGGGATTATATTTATAGCAATTTGTAAATATTAGACGTACATCGGCAGCGAATTCGGCGGCTGTTTTATATGCTCTATTATCCATCTTTTGCTTTACAGTGCCAAGATCCATAGGTTTTTTAATAATATCAAAATAATCATGCAGTCCAAGTAATTCAGCATCTACAGGTTTATAAAACGGCCACGCATAACCCTGTGGAATTAGATATCATTATAGAAAATATTTCCACAATTAATGTAACTGATAAATTATCAAGAGTAGCTTACCGAATGTTTTTTGGAGAAAAGTTCCTTTAAAATTTCATTACAACTTTTCAGTGCATCAGAGAGTTTCTCTTTACTTTTAGCTAGCTGTGGTGTCATCGCAGAGTGGTGGGCAGCACCCGCTCCACTTGGAGATAACCCACCCATTTTAAAGCTGTCGTCACCTGTCCTCCCCGCCTGTAGTAACAATTTAGATTTGATGACTAGTTAAATATATACAAATAATTTGGACGTAGTATCCATCTATGGGACCTATATTCATTATGCAATTGCCCGCTTACCGTTGACCGCAAGAAAAACATGTATGTAAAGCTTATATTTTCGCTCGAAAGGCCTGACTGCCGGTCAAAGCAAGGTTGCTATTCGCATTGCGGCTTCTAACTACTGAGGTAAATAATTGTATACGTGCGTATATGTAGGTAAACATAAATTACTATACTATAAAAAAACGTATTTTGAAATCCAGAACTGACCACTAATTTGAAATATAAAATGTTTCTCTAAGCATTTAGAGTTTTCCTTATAATTTTTTGAGTGATACTTGGCACGAGCATGAGAAGCTTTGAAATAGTTTGATCTGGTCACAACTCACAATGATTTTTAGGATGTTGCGATTACGGCTGCCCGCATTGCGATTTGCCGCTATTAATATAGCAGATAGTAAACGTCTTTTTGAGAGATTTGAAAAAACAAATACATCAGAAATAGTTAACAGTAAATTTTTCTATACCTTTTTTTGGCGACCGCTTTCTCTTCTAGTGGATATTTTTGCCGGCTTAGGACCGCTTTGTTGATCTATAGTTGGCGTCGTATAACCACCTTCAAAGGAGCTGCCCATAGGTGTAGTAGTATCGGCTTTTCTTTTAACGCCCTTTTTCACCTAAAATATTGGTTTATATTAGAACTAAGGTCCAATATTATTATTAGCGTTATACTCATACGTAGAAAAGGATTAACCTTAGCTGGTTGGGTTTGCGATAGCGTAACTGCCGGAATTGCTGAAACGGGAGGCGCCGCAGGCTGCGTTACGTGAAAGCTAGAAGGTTGCGTTGCGACCTGAAAATAAGAGCTATATTTTAGCACTACAACAACAACTACAACAACAACAACAACAACAAATTAGTCATCATCACTAACATAATAGTGGATTCATATCTCTTCAGATTTAATTGTTATGAGATACATGGCAATATTCACGTCGGCACCATAATTGTGTACGCAAACCGTTCGACGTACCGTTGCATTAATATTAGAAACTACACCACTATTCTATAACTTTATAATCTGTAAATCTTTGAGTCTATATCTTAACCAGCCGTAAGCAAGATGTTCGCCTTGCATATCAATGCAGTGATAAACTGCAAACGACGAAAGTGACACAAAACATTCGGAAAGACAATACTGATAAGCTGTACATGTCAAAAATAAAATTATTTTTGTACATTTCAAATAATGGCATGAGCCAATTTGATGGATGTAAGATTAAGTATAATGCTTGAAGATTCCCACTATTATGGTCAATAATTATGAGAGGAGTATTTATCTCTAGACTAGAACGTCGCGATCGGATTATCTGCCGTGTGCGTTGAGTGCCTGGCTGCCGCGCCGTGGGCAGCACCGCACCCCAAACACAATTTAACAAAAATACCTGTCATATTTATTGACCATATAAAATGTCTGTCGGCTGAAGATAATATATGCTGCAAATTTTGCTGCCGAAATGTACTCAGTTAAAGGTTTTCTTTATAATATTTTCCTAAGTGCATACAAACTTTATTTATTTTCATGTAGTACTATCGTTCAACGGAGCAATTCATTGTTGGCAGACCAGAAGCAAAATCTCAGATGTGTAGCTAATAGATCTAAATGAAATGAAGAGTGTAGTATACTGCCGTCATAAGGAAAAAAGACGTATCTAACATTTATTTTCGAAATTATGTTTCTGACATATTTGAAATAAAAAAGGCGCATCCGCCAGTATATTTATAAAATAAAACTTTTTTGGCAGGTACGTCTTATGATGGTAGTATAGAACTGGAAAGGGGTAGGCTACCTGTTGCGGCAAGCCGGTGTGCGTGGCGGGCGGCGTGACGGAGGGCGTGGTTATGGCGGGCGTGGTGGTGGTGTTGGTGGAGCCCACGAGCGCGGGATGCGGCGGCGGCGGCAGCTTGCCGACGGCGGGGCGCGCGGGAGTCGCGGGGGGCGCCGGCGCCGCGCCGCCCGTGCCCGCGCCGCCGCCCGTCGGGCCGCTCGTGCCGCGCTTCTTCACGCCACCCTTGCTGCCCTTCGATGGCGTCTCGATCTCCTTTTCTTCCTTATCCATCTGTGCTATCTGCGGATAATCCAATTTAACGTTTAAATCACATTTATCCACTTCATGCGGCGATCTATTCAGAACCCCAGAAGAAGTCAGTATTTACGTGAAATGGTCATGTCACATTTTTGGTCGATTATAAATAAAGAGAATACGGTCTTTGGCTACATAGTAATCAACACGTCCTGGAGAACAGCCAGGTTAGGAATATCCTAAAAGAGGAATGCGAAGAATCCAGTTTCCGATTTTACCTTTCCAAACGTTCTATGTATATATTTATAAAATAAATAATGGCTTACCCGATTCAAAAATAGCTTCTCCAAGGTTTGCGCCATAACGACCACATCCTCGCCGGGTTTGTTGTAAACGTAGCAATTGGTGAACATGGTATTGAAATCTTGGATACATTCTTGAGCTGAATAGTAGTAATTGGATTCGAGCCGCTTTTTTATCGTCCCCAAATCCATAGGTTTCTTAATTATTTTATGGTAATCCTAGAAAATAAATAATTATATACTTTAAATAATCATCATTTGTTAGTATCAAATGATAAATTGATAAGGCAAGAATAATAGGTATACATACAGGAAGATTTAATTTTTTAGCATCTACGGGTTGGTGAAAAGGCCAAGCAAACTGATGCTTCCACACCGCTTTCATCACATTCTTCTGTAGAAATTGTAACTGATTCGTCATCCGCCCCTGCCGGCGCGTTGGCTCATCGGGAGGAGCGCCATTGACCGGCTCCGCCGCTGGCTATTAAGTACAAAAAGTCGTGTATATTTAATATTTAGTTATTAACTTAAAGTTACTAAATATCATTGATATATAATTATTATATATTAGCTTTTGCACGCGGCTCCGCCCGCGTGGTACCTACATCAATAAAAAGTAGCCTATGTCCTTCCCCAGGTTTTAAACTACATCTGTGCCAAATTTCATCTAAATCGGTTGAGTGGTTTAGAAGTGAAAAGGTAACAGACAGACAGAATTACTTTCGAATTTATAATATTAGTAAGGATAAACAGAATATTGTTGCTCCCAAATGTAACCACTTGATATGTGGCTACAATTGGTAAACATATCTTTTTCTCACTGTTTGCCATTCCCAACTTGAAACTTGGGTAAAAGATCATCAGTAGGTTTGCAAATGATATTTTCCACTTTTAGTCAACTAATGTTATAATCTGCAAACTTTTATTAGAGCTTACCGTGCTGGTGGTGGCGAGGGGGTCGACTGCCTGCTGCATTGTGCTGGAGTCAGCAATCTACCTGCCAAAGTGACACCACAACTGTAGTAATTTGAAAACAAATGTGACAATAAACAGTACAGCCATCAAAGAACTCTCACCTCAATTGTAACAAGAGGCTCATCCAATTTCTGACTAAGAGGCATCAGCTATATCCTCTTATAACACTAAACCATTCTATCATAATATAAATATGTTGGTGCTTATGCACCTAGAAGCAGGTCATCCCATATAGACAAATAAATATCCTACCTGAAAGAAATATATTGAGTGTTATAAAACTCCCTACTGCATTAAAGATGCATTATCTTACTGAAATAATTAAATATTGCATAATATTTTGGAATTTTGCAACTTACAGATAAATAAATATATTATACCACTTCCACATTTCAAAAATTCATGCTCTTAGAATTCATTAATCAATCTGGCACTCTGGATGATAATGAATAACATGAACAAATACGAGATACCAATATTACCTTGCATCGGATTGCAGGGCAGGTAAATATGAATATTGAAGCACCAAAGGCTGTTATGTACTGCCGAGTCTTCTTAAATCTGAAACAATAACAAATAATCTCATATAAACAAAAGTTAGGAACAGTATAGTGTGCATAGATTATATTTTCAAATAATATTGAGCTAGCTTTTTTACAAATATTCTTATATACTAAGATACCCATTGTCATTTAAAATTAATGGAAATCATTTATTGTCTTTATATTTTTCTATTTATTTTACATATTACAAATCTTTCATTTATTAGAATAAAATCTTGTCCAATAACATGCTGACATATTACTTGTTCATCTATAATGATTTAAAACCTTATATTAATGATGGGCAGTGAATAATAAACGAAAGCCTCTTGAGCAACTGTTTTATATACTGATGATATAAAAGGATATAATTATTTTGTTTGCGAGTGCATGTTCTAGGTAGGTAACTTCTGTAATCCTACCAAAATAATAAAAACTTCTTTTACAAAATTAGAAACAATCTCTGATCAACATAGGTTATGTTTTAGTGATACACTATGTCAGAAATTGCAAGCAGAGTTGTTTTGCCATGTGTGTTGGTACATGCCATGATAATTCCATGACATTCTGGGTATTTTAGATATATAAAAACACATATAATTTAAACTATTATTGTTTTCATGCATAATGGTTTTGTAAGTTGTATTGTACGCTGATTACACATGACCATTTCAATTCAAAGTCAGTTGATTTGACAGACACTATGTATGAATCAGAAAAGAGTTATTTGCTTGTGTTAGAGCATACAAATAATTTCTTGTATTTATAAGCAGTTAATAAACACATACAAAATCTTCAGAATTTATTTCAAATATTACATTCCATGTAATAAAGGGCCTATTGTCATTTACCAGGTACTGTTACAGTTTCCATGCTGCTACTAAAAATATATTGATAGAAATACCCAATAACACTTTGTTTAACCTAGGAATCGAACCTGTGTCTATTGTAAGTGATTATTGGTGGTGCATCCCCAAAGCAGTTCAACTAGTAAAGCCATATTTATATGTAATGACTAATTTGCAATATTGTGCAACAACATGATTAATAGTACCTACTTGGTGTATGTACTGATATTTACCACCTAGAAGGACTCGTTTGCTTATTCATTAAAAATTTGTCTGTGCAATACCTGAATAAAAACATTTTGAAAGCAATAAATTTTTATGTAGGCTATGCACAATGTATTTATTCCAATAAGAAAGATAGCCAGTACCCTTAAAAAGATTTCATTTTTAATTCATTGACAGGACAATTGAGGAAAGTTGCCTGTACATTATCACTGAAATCATAGTGATATACTATGAGAATATATTCTCAATGTTAGTATACATTTTAGCCAGAAATTGTATCCTTGTTTATCACAAACGAAAATGAGATATTGTAAGTATCGTTGAAACCACTTTTGTTACTGCTTACAATAAATAAGATTCCTTAATTTGAGTCTTAAAATTATGTTTAAATAGGTAATTCTGATAATGTTTACCCAGCATATGACTGATAGTGAAAATTTCAAGTTTATGCAGTTTGCCAGATGAAATACATCTGTTTTATGTTATTGTTTATATCCATACTATTGTTGTACTATGTGTAAAAGATTACTTTCATTACTTATAAAGTCAGCATAAACACTAATAAATAAGTTGTAGTGCTAGATGCATGGTTAATTTATTGAATCTGGAACCGGAGTATATGCATGTAATTTAATTTAATACTAACTTTTGTAATGTAATCTTGTTAACCAAAGTTAAACCTTCATCACATTCAGACTCCAACTAACTTAACACTAAAATGCTGATGGTACTGTAATATATTGGTACAAACAGCATGTAACCTACTTTCCAGTGTCAATGTTTGGAACACATGTAGGCTTTGAAAGTACCACCATTATATCATGCTTGGGTATACCTCTGACATGCATTTTGTTTAATTTAATGTATTACAACCACCTTCACGTAAATCAAGCTTTGACAATGATAAACTATGGAGAAATTTAAAACTTACAAAATGAATGAGTCATAAGCAACATACATAGCAGCATGACGCTCAAGAGTGTAAAACTGATCTAGAATGTTCTTTGGGCTCAACTTTGTATTTCAGTGATGTACAGGTATCAGGTACGAAGGTAGAAATATTAATAAAAAAATGACATATTTGGCACGAATATATATTTGAACAAATATAGTTAGGCATCAAAATACGTACAGCTTCTCTTAAAACTATTTCATTTCATACGAATATGAACAGGTATATCATAAACCAAATAGGTATCTACAAAACAATGTTTCTAACACAATCAGTCAAGAGAAATATTATAGTGAGCAGTTGAAGGATTATTTTAGATTAAATATCATCGAAATTATCTCAACGCTAGGTATCTAGAAATGGGAGAAAATTGCCATAAAGAGGCCATGAACAAAAACTCGAATTATTGCTCAATACAAGCAACATGCACACTCTACTTTAACGTATTATGCAGCCCTACGAAAACAGCAACAAAATAGTATGAAAATTACATCAAAATAATACTAGATAAGCTAAAAATTATGAAAAAAGACTTACGAAGAGATATTAACGCCAATATGGCGGATGAACTAAAAATACGATGTTAGAGTAACTTCTTCAAACGCAAAATGTATCGATTTGCTCCAGTCTAATAGTCACTCCACACAAGAAACTAAACCATAATTATTTAATATTTGTATAAATTCATCGTCTTAATTAAACTAAAATCACTGAAATCTATAAACATTAAAGAGTAGCACAACACGACCTCCGAAGACACAACGAACTTCAGACATGGCGGCCAAACAAGATCAAGAATGACGAGCGTCTCTAGGCATAGTTAAATTTTCATATTGCACTGGAAAAGAAAAATCTAAAAAATCAGCATAAGAAAATGTAGTAAACGAGTGTATTTTAATTTCTCATATGAATATTTTTCAGGATTCCATATAAATCATAGGATTGATTACGATAGCGCTGTACTATAAATTCTATGGATTTTGTATAGATGTTCATGGATGTCGCTCATGTATAGAGGAAGGCGAATTAAAAAAAATACTGATTCAATGAATTGCTGTGTTGCAAGTAATAAAATTCTTTAACTTGGCTGTTAAATAGGATCAAAGGTAGACCCAACAAATTGATCAACTCAATAATTCCTTATATTCAAACTATTTAATTTTAAGTAATTTCATTCCGTGACACGCCGTTATTAGAAATGGTTGCTTATGTGATCAGACTTGATCTCAAAGTAAACTATGTTTGAATGCCTAATATATTATGAACTAGCTGAAGCATTAATTTTAAGTCACTATGTAAACTAGTGAATAAAGGATCAGGGATTATTAAAAGTATAAAAAATATAATTAATTTGCAATAATAATATATTTTTATCAATTATCTATGTAAACAGGGAAACTCACTGTTATTTAATAACAAGTAGTACACGTATCAAAAGAGCGATTCTAAGCCCCGGTCTGTACTGTACTGACCATGTTGGATTTATTGATGGGCTACTTAATTTTACTCAATTATCAGCTAGACTTCGATCAAATAAGCGAGTTGGTGCTTTAAATATGCAAATGCATATAATCCGGTCCCTAGTTATAAGACTTATAAGGTTAGGTTACAATGAGACTTGGCGGGATTGGCATATTATAATTACAATATTAGTTAGCAATAGAAAAAATGTGAAATATGTGTATTTATTTAATTTAATAGTCTGTCCACGATTACGTATGTTGATTTTTGGAATCTGGCAATAATTCTGACAATAATAAAATTCCTCCCTCATACTCATATTGCAAACGTTTCGCAACTAAAAGACCTATCGCAGGGGGGGGGGGACACTGCCTAATACCTTTCCTATATCCAAAGATAGGACTGACATCTGTGTTTTTGGCCCCGTACTTGTGGTGTAAATCAATCGCAGAAGATGGCGCTTAAACAAATTTTTAATTTATTATTTAGTGTCAGTTTTTACCTATCTATACTTTTATATTTTTAATTTATCAAGAATCATATTTTATTCTCATTTTAATTGTTTTATCATAAAAATGTCATAAAATACAAATTAGTAAATATGTCGGTTAGAGACTATGATTCAAACATTGGATTTTAAGTCAGTCACAATATGGCGACTGCATCTTGCCCGTGCGCACGTTTGTAGTTTTTCGTCCTATATTGTATACTTTTCGGCGGTGAAGGTTTTATGTAAGTGCGTTGAGTCGAGCTCTGTGTTCCTCCACCTTGTGTCAATTAATCTTCCCATTGAAAACTGTTGTTATCAGTGTGCGATAGTGACGCTTTTAGTGTTTAGTGTTGTGCGGTTTTTCCAACTACAAAAATGCCGAGACGCTGCGCATTTCACTGTGAACCTAGAGTCCGCTGCACAGTTATATTTTAATAAACATAATAAAATGTTATTTGTTGTTGTTTTATTCTTATACAACGATATGCAACCTATACATATTGTATTTAAATTGTTTTGTTTGGATCTATTTTTGTAACATTCTACTTATTCTATTTGCATATTTTTTATGTTACAAAAATACGATTGATACAAAACAATATAAATACAAATTCTGGATTAGTAATACATAATATAAATAGCTATAGGCACAGAATACGGAATAGCTATAGCTATGTATAGAAGGATTAGTTCGGGGCCAAAAGATCAGATGTCGCTGTTTCAAATAGGCTTGGCTGAAATTGACCATAGGAGGGCTCTCTTTTCCCTATGTATTACTTTACTCTTTGACCTATCGTAACAAAACGAAAATTTCCTGGAAATGTCAGTAGCGCCATTTGTTATAACTTTTCTTTTGAATACTTCTCCTACCCTAGGAGTTGTTTCTGTGCCACGTAGGTCTTTACAAACATTCAAACAACGGACACAAAGAACACTCAGTATCGGAACAACCATTTGTGGATCACACAAAGTTTGTCCTGTGTGAGATCCGAACTCACAACACTCGGCGCAATGGCAGTGGCGAGGCGATCACTAACCACTACGCAGTCAAATATTACATAACTACAAGATGAAAATGACATTTTCATTATTCCATTTTATTGTTTTAATTCAATTAGGTAGCAATCAATTTTTAATTATGTCTGGTATTCTAAGACTTAGGAGATTAAAACGTCTTGAACATACGATTTAAAATAACTATATACCGATTACGAAAGTTATTATAAATAAAAACTGATTATACTGAAACCTGTAATTTAATTTGCCAATCCTGGAAAACCAACCTCAAAGACATAAGTTCAAACAGTAAATTACAGTAATTAAATTAGCCTAAATTAATTTAATTGGACACAAGATGACTCGTGTCCACTTAATTATGTTAAGTTTGTAGCCACCAAACATATGCACGTCAGACAACATTTTTTCAACATTGTTTAGGCACCAGATGGTGGATCTTGTACTATCAAGTAATTGTAGACATCTATACTTGAGTAAATTTTAATAGGGATTAAATATAATGACCACCAAAAATATTAATTGCGCAGCAAAGTATGCTTATTAAAATATATCATAACGAGCACCTATACGCCTCAAATCACTGCATTCCGTCTCGGAAGGCTTTGGTTATGTTAGGTTCCTTCTAAAACCCACCCAAAAATAGGAGCCCTGATGATTTATTTAACTAAATGTACCTTATTAAAAGTGGCAAAAATAATAATACATTCCATTATTATTCTTTACTTGTTTAGTTTAAACTCAACCAAGATATGTAGGTCAGTGTAAAACCAAATGGTACCATTATTTTGACACATACGAAAGCCTAGGTTAGGAATTAATATCCTAAAGTCCTTTTTAGACCTTTGTCTTAATAACCAATTAGTAATGACATAATGAATTATGTCTAGGTTTGCCATATATGTCAGGCTGCAAGCATGTAAATATACGGTAATTATAAGAATAGCAACGACACCACAGTAGGTGACACTGTGCTTGGCATTATAATAACGTAAATGAATTAATGTGTTAATTAATGTCTTGCCTTCACTGTTTAACTGGAGTGGAAACCCAAGAGCGCTCTCGGTATGAGTCCTGAGGGCGCTCTTGGCTCCGGCTCAACGCAAGCCAGAGTTGGGACTGGCTTCCATTGATCGGCCTGCCAGAAGGGCCGAGACTAACCAAGGATTATCCTTGAGTGGATCGATGGTACATTCAGGGATAATCGTCGGTGGACAAGATATCATACAAAATACATCAAAGTGTTTAAACACTTTGATGCACTAAATGTCTATAAATTTTGTATGAAAATTGAATGAAGCGTCGTGTCCGCGTCTCGTCCGCGCCCTGTCTTTTCTGTTTGTTTCGTGTCGCGACCCTTCTATACATTTTGTATGAAAATTTATTGAAGGGGCGCCGCGTCTGCGACGCATCTTCGTCTTACGTCTTTTCTGTGTGTCTTGCGCCTTACACTACTACATACTAATTAACTTTACTAATTTATTAATAACATCGGGGAAAGTGTAAATCAAATCAAAATGAAATCAAAATTCTTTATTTGCAAAATACAGGTTAGAGATGATGGTACATAAAGCAAAATAGTCCACTGTATTTTACCGTAACTGGCATGCAAATGTTACACTTAATTATTTAAATTAACAATAAACAATAAACTTAAATATAAATAGTTTTAATAATTTAATTAGCTTAAAAATTACTCTAAAGTATAATAGTAGTAGTGTAACAGTTTCTAAATTATGTAATAAAGTGTCAAATAAACGACGCGATAAAATCCGTATATAGTAGTTTAATTTCAATGAATAAAATTCGCGTTATCAGAAGACAAATATTATGGTATACTACTTTTTTATAATATGACTCAAACTAAATGGCCAAATTATTTTTTTTACTGAGCTAAAGTAGCCCGACTTTATTACATAATTGGTGAACGTAATACAGGTGACCTTGAATCGCTTGAATAGTTTTACACTACGGTTTTACAGGTTTCACCTTGGTTTCACCGTATTCCTTTCACTCAAAATCACTTTGACATTTGACAAATATGACAGCTGACAACTCTTAAAGGACAGACGACAGCGCAGTTCGCTCGCCTTGATTTAAGGGTTTTTGGCGAGCTAGAAGACTAATGAGAAAGAAATGACTTAAAATTATCATATAATATAAACAAAACTACAATAATTTGTTTATCCGATTTGTTTCTAATATAAAACTACTTCCTGTTAAGTGCCACGTTAAAATATTTTACTGAGTAAGTGTCCGTGATAATTATGTAAATTAATGTTACTACTTCGTTGTTGAGAAAACTTACTATATTCATAATTTGTTGATTTTGGTAATCAATATTTGTTCAAGTAAATTAATTGATGTTCTAATATTTGTACCATTACTATATAATTATGTTACATATTTTTTTGTGTAATACGTATATGTAATATGTGTAATACATATACTATACTGCCCAGTATTTATCTTTATTGTGTACTTACCATATTTGTACTTGACATGAAATAAAAATACATGTACATAAGTAGAGATAAGTTTTATTATCTAAGTTCTAAGTTCACAACTGTTAAGTGTGCTCTACTTTTCTTAAATCCTTTCACTTAAAACAGTTTAGACATTCAATGTCTGCTCTCAGTACAGTCTCTATATCTTTAATAGCTGTTATTTAAGGTGTTACGTTAACTACATTTAAAATGATTAATTATTGGCTAAGATATAAAAAAATGGGTAAGCACAGGACTCATATATTTTCTTTTTTATTCATTTAATTTAATATATATTATAATATTGTTTTTCAGTATAACAATATATTTACTTAACAATGTAATTGAGTATGATTCAGTCTGTGATTAAATTACTCGGTGTTTACATGATTTGCTATCATAACAGTGATAGATAATTATATATTGTCAATATATTGTTACAAGTACTACATAGTGTATTGTCTGCATGCCATGTGTGTGTGTATACTATTACAATGACACCTGTACTAGTGTAACTTCATTGATTGTCTATTATATGAATCTCATGTGAAGTGCTTGCATTTGGCCTCAGCAATATACTAAACTGTTGGATAATATTGTTTTTGGACTGTACTGATAACTGTTTTATAAACTCAACACCACTACACTACACATCACTAGCTCACAGTACAAGAGTTTTATAACAATATAACAACTGTTTAAACAATTCATTTGGGTAAGCTATCAAATTCATAATGAGCTGTTCTTAATTTTGTTTAATTTTCCTCAGAAGCAATGGAGGATTCACATCATATGGGTATGGAACATCATGGTCAGGACCAGATGAATATGAACAAAGAAAACTCACACTCTTACCACATCCATACATTTGACAATGTAAGTTCATCTAATTAATTTCCCCTTACAATGTAGCATTATGACATACACTTGGAATGATAATATGTTGGATCCATAAATAACTTTATTAATGGGGTGCTCGTGTGAGTTTATTATTTTTATTAGGGCATGTTATCTGATTATACTGTAGGTTATCCTAATCTTTCTGTTAATATGTAGTAATATATTAATCACTTTTATGTTGCAACTTTAAAATGACATGTAATATGTACAAACTTATAGAATACTAAACTTCAGTCTAAATTCTTGTAGTTAATGTGTTTATAAACTGTAACAAAAAGTGGCAACTTTTTTGAGATAATAAGAAGACTAGTGTCATCGAACTGAGTTCAAGTCAAAGTTTTGTTCTATCTTGCCCATACCAAGTTTTTGTAACTAGTTTATTTTATAGATCTATATCACTTTGAGATCCAATTCCAGTTGTTAACCATGATGTAAATTGCTTAGATATAAGATATTTTGTTACTAAAATTAGACATCCAAATTTAACTTGGTTCCTGGTTTTGAAAACAAACTATAAAATAGGGAACTCACATGACTTTTGTGAAAAGTAATCTCTGTAATCTAAAGTCTATTAATCTTTGTTTGGCACAAAATCATTAAACACTATATATGCTTGTATGCTATAAAATATAAATGTTGCACTAGATATTTAGAAAAATGGTATGTTGTCAAAAATTTAAGTCAAACCGTTAGAAGAATTTTTCAACCACCTTCACTATTTACAGGCTTAAGCCTGTAAATAGTGAAGGTGGTTGAAAAATTCAGTGGACTTGATGTTTATTATATGAATATGTATTGTAAATGACCACATTTTAATGATGGTAAAAGTTGCCACATCTTGTCATGCCACAGATTATTTTATACTTTGAAGAAGTTAACTTACATTATTATGCACTGTTTATTGCTAAATATAATTTCAGTGGTACTTAATTTTATTAATTAAAAATTGACGCTATTTATATCTACACTAGATGTGCCCGCGGTTTCACCCGCGTTTATCGTTACTGCGCCGCCCCCATGGGTTGTAGCGTGATGTTATATAGTCTTCCTCGATAAATAGGCTATCCAACATTAAAATAATTTTTCAATTCGAACCAGTAGTTCCTGAGATTAGCGCGTTCAACCAAACAAACTTTTCAGCTTTATAACCTATACTATTTTTATAAAGCTGAAGAATTTGTTTGTTTGAACGCGCTAATCTCAGGAACTACTTGACTTGACTTGCGAGAATCGAACCCGCGACCTCAGGCGCGATACTACGAACGCGATTCGACTGCGTGTGTCAAATGCATGGTTGTGTGCGTGTAGACTTTTTTCATTAATTTAATGTATTTCTGATGCATATTTTATATATATATTAGGATTCGCCCCTCCTTCTCCGTATAAACTTTAACTGTGCTAAATTTAATACTACTCCGTCCGCACAATTTTCGTAAAAAGGGGTAACTAAGTACAAAGTTTTTACTTCACATATTAATATAATATAGATATGACAATAATAAAATAACTAAACTTCCAGAAGCCCTAAAAGAAGAACCTAGAAATATAACATTTACAAATAAGTTACAATAAATATTCATAAATAAAGGCTATTATAATATAAAAGAATACACTGATGATAATGACTTAAAATAAATAAATACGGAAACTATAATAAAAATATTATTAAACAATAATAATTATTAAATAAAAATAACTAACATGACTACATATTTAAATGCTTAATACAATTATAACATTACAATAAATAACGAATAATTATCTTAACCATATAAACGTGTAGTGGTATTTAATTACTACATTTAAGCTCATACATATTTTTCTAGAATACTATAATACTTATCATACTTATGTAAATATAGACAGCGCTATACCTCAAAATTATCTTTCAATTGAACTGAGGTTTGAAATATGGACAATGCCCATTATCTGGTTCTTTTATAGATCTCACGCAATATTATCTTTATTATTCTGTGACATACTAAATTAATAATACTTAGGTTTTACTATAAACATCTAGGTACCTACAAAAACAACACGATTACTGCAAAACACCCGTTTAATATTTCGGTGTGCAAAATACAATGAGAACCAAAGTTGATTCATGTCCGTGTAATAAAATGTGTCCAATTTTCCTACATCGTATTATATCTATAAAATAAGACATAATAATCTTTCTTTTTTAACAGATGTGATTTAAGATCTAGTTTGACGATAATTGATATTATATTTCCGCCTTTTTCTTTGTAATTGTTAAAGTGGCCATCGAGTGTTACTATATGGATTCCTGCTTTGCTTGAGGCTTATAGTTATAAATCCAAATATTTCCCCAGTTACGATCAGGATCAGAATTTCATACTTGTTCCTATACAAACCCAAAAATTCGCGTAAAAAGTTGAAACTAATGGCCGAGTGCATTCTGGGCAATCTTGCGCCCACCTTATACATATCGATATGATCATGGAGTAGGTATATCCACAATGGTATTAGATACTACTACTACTCAAACCATTCCTGCGGTTGTTTTTCTGTCAACAAATATATTTAGGAACAGGTTTCTGCACTTTTTATCGATGTCTGACGAAGTGGACTCTCTGCCTGAAGGCAGAGATTTAGAATGATTTAAAAGTGGCATTATCGATTGAAATAGACTATACCATTTTAAATAATTTTATCAGTATGTTAAAAATCTCAGTTAACATATAACATTTCGTCTTAAATCATTTGCGTCTTTTTCAGAGTGTGTTAAAGAAATTAAGGAAGACACTGAAGTAACTTTTGCTTATTTTTGACGTATAAAATGTTAATAACTCGATTTGACTCAAACTTTGTATTTATACCTAAGCATATTGATTCTCTCGATAGTCCTAAATAATAGAATATCACCCCATTCTTATAATTCAGTTTTATTTAATTTTCTATTATTTTCAGAATAGTGAAGATTCGCCAGGCATGGCCATCCCAAAATCACTACCACATTCGAACTATCACCACCATCCAGATCATGGTTCAGGCCATACCTTAAGCCATGGTCCAGACCATAGTGGAGGCCACGATATGGCCATGACCGTAAGTAACAATTGCCTTCATTTACATTGCTACACATTCATTCATAACATGCGTGTATTGCTTTGATATGCATAAACTCTATTTGCGTAAACTTTGTATAGAAACACTTGCGTTAGGTACTTATCCATAAAATAACTGATACAAATTATTTTTGCTTTTAGTTTCATGGGGGTTATATGGAAAACATTCTATTCTCTTGGTGGAAAGTTACTGATGTGGGCGAATTTATTGGATCATTCTTTGCAATATTCATAATGGCTTTACTTTACGAAGGGTAAGATTCTTTTTATTTCATTATTATTTTGAATTTTCAATTCACGTACGTTTTCAATGTAGGTACATACGTGAATACGTAAATGGTAAATAACATTTTATACCACATTATTGCATTTATAAAGTGACTAGCTGATACCTAATCGCGGTTGCGAGTGTACTTTATTGAAAGTACCCTATGTCTGTGTTGTTTCCAATCATGATGAAAAAACAAACTAGCTAGGCATGTCAGATAGTCACGCCTCGTCAGTCACGATCTAAACCAAAAATTTAATATAAGTATGATACTTAACTGTTAAATTATGATAATATTATGATGTCACCATAAAGATTATAACTAATTCCGTTGAAGGCTTTTATTATATTGAAAGTAAAGGCAGCTTCGTACATCAGGACATAGCTTAAGTACTAAATCCCACGGCTCATACTAGCATATTTTAGAAGAGATGGCTGTTCGAAGCTGCATTTTACTGTGTCGTCAATCATTAAAGAAAGTGCCACTAAATACCAATGAGGCAAGAGCTGCCATATTTAGATTTCGTTATGTTCTAAAACTAGCTACGAGCCGGCACGATTACGACCTATCCACGAGGACATAATATATATCCTTATGCGCCATGAAGCAAGGTCACGGGATATTGTTAAACGTGCTATATCGCGTGAATGTGAAGTGTATAGAAGAATTATGCAAACAAAATGCCGTGTGTGTTTGCATTGTTTTACGCACCTGTGTGTGCCATACCATTCAGCAAAGTTACATGCACGCTTTTATATGTTCCAAATTCTTAGATTATTTAACAAAACAATTCTGTTTCAGCCTTAAATACTACAGAAAGCATCTTTTGTGGAAAACGTATACTGGGCTCCAATATTGCGCGGTTGCACCAGCAAATAAAGGTGTCGCTAATTTGTGCGCCCCAGATGAACCTCAACCTATACAGTTCAGTATTTTCTTTTTATGCATTCTTATTTTATGACGTAGGGTATCTAGTTTGGGAGTAGGATCTCCATTATTCAACAGGAAGTTTTCGACTATTCTTTCTTAATACTTACTCACATTTACAAATTCTACTTTCACCCCTTTTTCGCTGATAGACTTAATTTAAATCACCGCCTTTAAGTTATTATAAGCGCGTTACATATCAAATTGACTCATAAGCTTGACAACAAATAAATGGACATGAAAGCTAATTAATCATGTAAAAATTATATAAATTATTATCATTTATATATATAACTAGCTTCTGCCCGCGACTTCATCCGCGTGGAATAGTTACTTTGGGCTAACGCTAGCTTTAACTCGCGACTTCGTTTCCGTAGACGGTGAAAATATTTTTAAATAATACGTACGTTAAGGAGCTATTTTAGGTACCTACATCACGCTTTTATCAGTAAGAGTGGAACTTTAAAACGTTAAGTAAAGTAAAAGTACTGGGTCTTATAATCTTATATCATGTAGACTGTAGGTTATCCTCAAAAACTAATGTTATTTTAAAGTAGGTACTTCTGCGTACACTATATTTTTAGTTTTGTTTTCTTCCGGCAGAAGTAGATATTGATTTTCACCAGAACCAGATCTCGATAAAGCAACATAACAAAAACACTCTTGGCGTAAATCTATTTCTACGTGCGTAAATGTTTGCCCCTGGGCCTTATTAATTATTACCGCAAACGATACCTTTACCCCTCATGACTGCCCGGCGGCCTTGCACATCATAAATGCGCGCGCAGTACTTGATCATTATTTTGCTGCGATGTTATTTTAAAACTGCGATATCTCCTAAGATATTCATTGAAATCGAATGATGTAAAGGGCAATTTTGTTTTAAATTAAATACTTGTGATATATAACGTATTTGTTTGGATAATGATTAATATCATATTTTTATATATTATTTGCGAAGGTGTTTATAAACACCTTCGCAAATAATGCATTATTTTAGAACAAATTTGGTTAGCATAAAAAAGGTTATAGTGAGCCAACCTTATAAGATAGACATATGCTGCCGCGGACTTTTTTTAGAACTTTTAAAGAGGACAATTCTGTCATACATGATTTTTGCGAAACTTTAACTGTTTACGCAGCGCACGCAGCGGAAGCTCCCAAAAGGAAACCCTCCGATTTTGAAACATTCTTCATTGGTGCTCCGCTCCTATTGATCTTAGCGTGATGATATACAGCCTATAGCCTTCCTCGATAAATGGGCTATCTAACACTGAAAGAATTTTTCAAATCGGACCAGTAGTTCCTGAGATTAGCGCGTTCAAGAAAACAAACTCTTCAGCTTTATAATATTAGTATAGATATTTCTATCCACATTGCTATTTAATAAGTTGGACTACTTACATTTATCCATCAGGTCGTTGGTCTTGTTTAGGAAAAAGTACTTCTTGAAATATGTTTCGTCTTCTTGAAGAGATAGATAGATACGGTCAAAGACAAAAGTCGAGTAGCATTATAACGTAAGTAATCGCATATAGTTCCGAGCGAATACCTTTGTGTGTGTGATGTTTCAACACAAACAATGAAACATTATTCAATATAAATGATAGTAGGTGAAGTTCGTCATGCGTATGTGTGCAAAGCGAAACAAAAACGAGTTCTTGTATATATATATATAACTATAATTAATACTACTATTCCATATATTTAACAACAGTGTCCGTATTTCAAATTTGTGCTTAAATGTTCCGATAGCAGAGCGGATAACGAGTCTTATCACTTTGAGACTATAGTATATAGTAAGTAGACTCCAGGATTTGAATCACCCTTAGGTGGTTCAAATCCTGGAGTCTACTTTCACTTTTTGTTGTTTTGTATTATTAAAAAGAAACATTATTTTGTCTACTTATTACTCAAATTTAGTGTTTTATTAGGAATATAACTAAAAATTATTATTTATCAAAATTAGTTAAAATTAGTAATTACTAAAATCACGTTATGTTTTTAAAATGAATAAATAAATAATGCAAATTATAATTAAAATAAACAAAATTTATTTAATTTATAACCACATTATTTTACTACTTATAAAAAAACAATGTCAAAATATGATTACCGAAAATGAACTTTAGGTTTAAATAAGTCTCGAATAACAAGACATCGATATTTCAAATATTAGAAAAAACACTCAAAAAGATTATCACTTCTACAGGGGATCGAACCAACAAGCGTAAAATTTTAGAACGCACTATTACCAACGTAGCTATAACATCACTTGCGAGTCTAGTTGAAATTAATAGTCACAATCATAATTAGAACAGGCGATAGAATAAGTGAGGCGGGTTTATGTGTATGTGTGCAATGATTTTATTGAAAAAGGTCGTAAGTACAACTTGTTTTGATCCTATTGCTTTGTAAAATTGCTACTCGACTTTTGCACCTGACCGTACATCTAATTAAAATATCTAAATATTTTATTAAACACATTATTGCGTATTCAGTTGTTGCCAGATCAATAATAATTTAATTATTCTGTTCAACTATGTACGTAACCGGCTATAAGCATTAGGTAATTTTGTTCGAAATCTCTAAAGTAAGTAATTACTAAGTAATATAAATACAGTAGGTGTTACATATTTATTTTTTAGATCAGTACTCGTAGTTTCGTATTTCGTAAACAGCTATAAAGCGATCGGTAAATTTTTAACCTCAATTCCTATCGCAAGAAACGTGTGTTTTTAAGCTTAAGTCCTTAGACATCTCTAATATATGACATTTTAAAGATGTCTACGAAACCACGATAATTTCAGATGTCAATGGTGGATTCTCTGATTAGCGTCAAAATCACGGGATCAATCTCTTAATGTTAAAATTTTATAGATACCTTAAGTTAAAAAATTGGTACGTAGTTCGTTCAAAAGATATAAAACATAAACTTTGGTGCTGCCATTTTGACGTCATAATGGCGCGTGGCGGAACCACACGAAATACCAAGTCGCAGTAGATAGTGACTTATTTAAATGTTTACCACCTATATGCTACCTACTGAAACGCGTATCTATTTGTTATTACATCAGGGGAAATCAGACACGCAGACTTCAACTGCTGGTGCCGCCATTATGACGTTTTTTTGTTTGACGAAAAATGTTGTGCACTAATATATTTTATTTTTTTACATTTGATTTCAATCATTTCATTTCATAAAATTATCGTATCTTCTTGCGTTTTACAGTATGGCTCATCTTGGCACAGCCATAGTGGCTGTGGCATAATGGAAATCTATTTACTTAGTAAATTAGTCGATAATTAGTCGAAGTTGATCGTAAAGCAGTAGAATTGGTCGGTCCGCCGGCGCCGTTTAAAAGATACAATATTTACGTAGTGAATTACTCGATAATTAGTCGAAATTGATTGTAAAGTAGTAGAATTGGTCGGTCCACCGTTTAAAAGATACAAGGGGGTATTGGTGGCTGTGCCAAAGTTCCAGTGTGCACAGATTCGATCCTGCATGGAGTACTGTTCTCACCTATGGGATGGGTCCACAAAATATCAGTTGGAGGCTTTGCCAAACTTCTTGGCAGTATATGATTAGGTATAAATGAGACAAAGTTGTAGTATAGTCTGGTTATAATTATCCAAAGGTGCATCTTATATACTAACGACTACGTGTTGATCCCGGATAGTAGAAACATTTAATAGATATTGAACGTGCGATAAAGATCATAAGATTGCGATGTAGATTGTAGATACAGCACAAAGATATTGTACTGTAACAGTACACCCCCCTTTAAAAAAAAAAAAATATTATTATGGTAATAGTGTTTACAATATAAATTTGACCTAGACCTTACTAGTTATTTGCTGATGTATATAAATAATAATGCTATTGTACGCGGTGGAATTTGATGACGCCTGTTGTGGTGTGATTTGCTGACGTATGTAATTTTGACTTAGCTGTTGCACGAGTGTTTATTATTTTTTTCCGTTAAACTCTTCATTCTTCTGTCCAGTGTTTTCATTATGCCGTAAAGTAGGATCACGCCGATTGTTAAAATAATCTGTCCCATTGCAACATTTCTTGTCCACCGTAAGTCCTCCTGGATCAGGTTACGGAGTTTGTCCGCTTCGTTTTGATTGAGGCAACTGTCCGTATTGTATGTTATCTGGTCCTTAGAACTTTGATTTCCCATTTTAGATGTCTTGTTGTTACGAGTAGTTGTGAATTAATGGTATATGTTAAGATCTATGTTAATATATATACGAATAGCTTGCTTATATCAGCGATTTTTTTATAGACGTACTACTGGCTTTACTTTACGTCCCGATCGTGTAGTGTACGTGTGTGAATGTCTGTAGAAATCCTTTGAATCTGGCACGTAGTTTGATTCGTCATTGATCATGAATGCTGGTTTCAATCTATCAATTGATATCACTGTCTCTTTATCCCTAATTCTAATGCAAAATGTTTTATCTGTTTTACTAATTACTGGGTAGGGTCCTTCATACGGCGGTGTCAGGGCTTTCTTAATTCTATCACACCGAACAAATACGTGTGAGCATTCTTTGAGTTCGGGATGCACAAATATAGCTTGGTTGTGGTTTTTTCTTTTCGGAATTGATGTCATTTGTGTGATGTCCTTTTGAATTTGTTTTACAAACTCTTCGTACATTGATAACTGTGCTGCTGATGACTCAAAAAATCCTCCAGGGAGTCGTATTGGCGTTCCATATGTCATCTCTGCTGAACTATAACCTGTGTCTTCTCGCAAGCTACTCCGCAACCCGAGTAAAACTGTTGGAATTTCTTTTAACCAATTTTCGTTGGATTCTCTTGTCATTAACGCCACCTTTAAAGTTCTATGAAATCTCTCTATCATTCCATTGGATTGCGGATGATAAGGTGTTGTCCTAATTTTATGTATTCCCAAAAATTGTGAGAGTGACTCAAATATTCTTGATTCAAACTGTCGGCCTTGATCCGTAGTAATGCGCAATGGACATCCAAAATGAGTAATCCATCCTTCGAAAAGTGTCTTGGCTACTGTTTCTGCAGTTATATCTTCTACCGGAAATATTTCGGGCCATGACGTACAACGATCTATGATTGTGATTAAATATCTCTTCCCTTGTGAAATCGGAAGTGGTCCGACGATGTCAATATGTAAATGTTCAAAACGTTGCGCTGTCATAAATGTACCAGGAGGTGATATCGTATGTCGTTGTATTTTTGATTTTTGGCAGGCTATACATGATCTACACCAATTATTGATATCTTTGTTCATATACGGCCATAAATACCTTTGGGTTATCATTTTTCTCGTAGTTCTTTTTCCTGGATGGCTCATACCATGAATGGTATCGAAAATTTGTTTGCGAAATTGCTTTGGTAAGTAGGGGCGGCTTTTTCCAGTAGACGTGTCGCAGGTGATGTTTATTGTGGAACCCGGAAGCGTAATGTTTTTGAATTTTAATCTTTTATTGTCACGTAATTTACTTAGTTCATTATCTGTTGATTGACATTTTTCCAATTCAGCGTAATCGATAGGTGATGGCACGTATATTTCCTCTATTCGAGATAAGGCATCGGCGGTAATATTGTCACGTCCGCTTATGTGTTGAATGTTGGTACTGTATTGTGAAATGAAATCTAACTGCCGGACCCGTCGCGGTGTATCGTTTGATGATGGTTTTTGGGAGAATGCGTATGTCAAAGGTCGGTGATCCGTAAATATTGTAAATTCTCTTCCCTCGATTAATCTGTGAAAATGTTTGACGGCCATGTATATTCCTAACAGCTCTCTGTCAAACGTAGAATATTTTTGTTGAGTTTCGCTCAATTTTTGTGAAAAAAAACCTAATGGTTCCCAATTGCGTCCGGATTTTTGTTGTAAAACTCCACCAACGCAAGTAGCACTAGCGTCGGTCATGAGCGCTAGTGATGCGTTGCGGGAAGGATGCGCTGTTAACACTGCATTTTTCATGCTTTCCTTGCATTTTTCGTAAGCTTTGTCTGCTTCCGTTGTCCAAGGAACAGGTGAATTATCGTTCTTTTTTGAACCATGTAGATATTCGTTTAAAATTCTTTGATTTTCCGCTGCGCGTGGAATATTACTTCTGTAGAAATTGACCATGCCCAAAAATCGTCTTAATTCTTGAATTGTTTTCGGTTTGGGAAATTCCATGATTGCTTTGTAATTTTCTTCGGTAGGTTGTATTCCTTGGCTCGTTATATGATAACCTAAGAAATCTATTTCCCTTCTGAGAAATTCGCATTTTTCGAGATTAATGGTTATTCCATTCTCGTGTAAACGTTTGAAAACCGTTTCTAAATGCTGATAATGCAAATCTTCGTTGTCCGATGCGATGAGACAGTCGTCTACAAATATAAATACGAAGTTTAAATCTCTAAATAAGGAATCCATGAATCGTTGAAATGTTTGTGCCGCATTGCGTAATCCGAAAGGCATTCTTAAGTACTCAAAAAGTCCGAAAGGTGTGATGATGGCTGTTTTTTCTATATCTTTAACAGGAATACAGTGGTATGCTTTGCGTATATCTATCTTGCTTAGTATCTTCTTATTTTCTAATATGTATGTAAAGTCAGTTAATCTTGGTAGTGGGTATTTGTCCGGTACTGTCGTGCTATTGAGCATTCGATAGTCTCCGCACGGTCTCCATTCGCCATTTTTCTTTTTTACCATATGTAATGGGCTTGCCCATGGGCTATCTGACGGTCGGCAAATTCCGAGCTCTATCATATTTTGAAATTCCTTTTTGGCTATGTCGTATTTTTCTGGAGGTAATGGTCTTGCCCGAGCTGCGACGGGTGGTCCTGTAGTGATAATGTGGTGTTCAATCTTATGTTTGGGCGCATTGCGTAGAGAGGACTCTTTCGTGATGTCTTCGTATTTGTTTAAAAGTTGCGTAATACGTGAATTCGTTCCCACTGCGATAGTACGAATTGTTTGTTGTGTCGCTTTTTCTGAAGTTACATGCGTTGTCAGCTCTGTAACTTTGTCGATAAGTTTGCGACCTGCTATGTCAACTAATAGTTTATAGTGCTCTAGAAAATCTGCTCCAATTATTGGTTGTGTAACATCGGCGATTATAAAATTCCATTTATAACATCGTTGTAGTCCTAAATTCAAGGTAAGCGTCTTCTCGCCGTAAGTCCTAATTTTAGTCCCATTTGCAGCGTATAGTGTGTATTGTTCATTTTGTAAAATTGAATATCTCTGTTGCTTGCTAATGACTGAAATATTTGCGCCCGTGTCAATCAAAAACTTCATACCACTTTTTCGGTCGGTAATGGTGAGGCGATTGGATGGGTGGATTGCACAGAGTTTCGCCGTTGTCTGTGCTCTTATTCGTTTCCCTGGTTCCGTACGTAAGTCATTGGTTTCCAACCGCATGGTTTAATGCAGTTCCTTGCATATTTTCCGAATCTTTCGTGGTAGTAACAAAATCGATTTGCTCCTCTATAGTTTGTTCTCGGCCTCATAATCGGGAATTGTTGACGTTTCTTGAAATGATTGTGCGTGCTGGGTCGATAGCCATATTGACCTTGCTGAATTGCGTCAATATCTATCTGTAATTTTGCTAGCTGGGCTAAAATGCATGCTGTATTGTTGTCGTTTGAAGTGTCGTTGCTAACAGCTGATATTTCGGTTACTTTTGAATTCATTATTATTTTGTCTGCAATTTGGCTCAGTTTGTCAATTTCCATGTCTTCCGTAACTGCTAGAACCGTAGTAACTGATGTTGGTAAAAGCCTGAACCATAGTAGTTTAATTGTTTCGTCACTGATTTTTCCTCTCCCGAGGACTCGCATTTGACGTAATAACTGCGAAGGTTTTTGTTCACCGAGTTCTGTCTCTGATATTAATTTTTGAAACTGTCGCTGTTCTGTTTCTTCGTAACAATCAATTAAACGTTCCTTGATGTTTTTATATTTATCTGTAGTCGGTGGTGAAGTGATTAGGTCACTAACTTGTAGTATTTCTTCCTTGGATAATTTTGCTATTACTGTACAGTATTTGTATTCGTCTCCTTGCTTCTGTGGTGCTAATATGGCTTCTAGTTGCGTGAACCATAATCTTGGTTGGTCTTTCCAAAATTCCGGAATGCGAGATAAAACCGAGGTGCCAGCAGCTACTTCAAGTGTTCCTTGCTGATTTATGTTCGCCTTGCATGGTGATTGTGCCATGTTTCTTGCTGCGTATTCGTTCGTCGGGGTCACCAATTTGCCAAACTTCTTGGCAGTATATGATTAGGTATAAATGAGACAAAGTTGTAGTATAGTCTGGTTATAATTATCCAAAGGTGCATCTTATATACTAACGACTACGTGTTGATCCCGGATAGTAGAAACATTTAATAGATATTGAACGTGCGATAAAGATCATAAGATTGCGATGTAGATTGTAGATACAGCACAAAGATATTGTACTGTAACAGAGGCTTTGGAGTCAATTGAGCGTAAGGCCAGGAGACTTATCGGCGATGACCAACTGGTCAATACACGACTCCAAAGCTTGGAGCATCGTCGTAAGGTTGCCAGTATTTCGGTTTTCTATCGGATACATTTCGGAGAGTGTGTAGAGGGACTGCATAATTTGATTCTTCCTTTCCCTTTTTACCATCGGACGACCAGAGAAACAGACCAGCAGCACATGTACATGGTGGATATACCACATTTACGCACGAAGCGCTTTACTTCCACTTTTATAATGCGTACCGCAAAGGAGTGGAACTCACTACCTAAGTCTGTGTTTCCCGTTGAGTACAATCTGGGTGTTTTCAAGTTACGAGTGAATATGTATCTTCTAGACGAGCGTGCTCCATCGTGGACTGCATCTTCGCTTAACCTTTTAAGCGCTTAGCTAAATATGTGCCCCTAGCGCCCGGCTACAAATCGATAAAATAATACCTACAATAATTAGGGAGGTGCAGAAATACAGAATTTTAAGTAAATGTTGAAAATCATATCTCAAATTCAAACCATTATTAAATAATGGTTTTAGTTGTACCACGCAGTTAATAGAACTAAAATAAAACACAAGTATCGTACATCTTCTCTGTCGCAGAAATACGACACGGGCGGTAGAGGCACGGACATATGTATCAAATAAATGTGACACAAGCGGTAAAAAGGTTAAGATCAGGTGAGATCGCGGTCACAGGCAAGCATATTACAGTAGGTAGGTATATAAAAAAAAATTGCAGTAGGTACCAGTAACTGAGATCATTACAGTTTAAGGTCAATATTGAAAAGCGCGTTGTTTTTCATTTGCGCTCGACGCCGAATGTTAATTTTGCCTAATATATTGTTACTTTACTTAAAAAAAAAGATCGAACATGCGTTTCAAGTTACACTTTAATTTGGCATTTCTAACTACATTATACCGTGAAAGAGTTCAGTGCAATTATATGCATGACTAAAAGAACATGATACTTATGGTAATGTGTCGGTAAAATTTATGAGAACAACCGTTTGCTTTTTCTTATGGTAATATAATGTATGCAATCGTACCCCAAAACGGATATACTTATTTTAAAGCTTTTAATTATGAACAGTGATAAGATTAATTTGCCCTGTTTCCGGCAGAGATTATAGCTTGCTACAGGTTATATGTATAATATAAATATGTAGAATCCATAAATAATGTCAGCAGTAAATTTTCGAGTAGTACCTATGCCTTTGTTTGGTAACATGTTATCTGCTAAAATCTAACAAATCACAATGTCCCTAATATGAGAGACCGAAACTGCTGGCATGTGAGTGTGTTACATTTCCATCTAAGCTTTAAAGGAAATACAGAATCTTTGTTATGTGGGCTAAATAATATCCTGACAAAATACTAACAATATATTTTTATTTTCAAGGCCCATCCCGCATGTCCTCGAAAGAAATATGTGAGTATTGTATGTAGTACGTAGATTATTGTATCCATTGATGTATATAACCATTGATGTATAGAACCATTGATGTGCATTTGTCTCGGAAAAGGCGTCGTCCGAGTCGCATAAGAGCGTATCCAAAAATTTGTTACGTAACGGCGAAAATATAATCTTATAACCACACGAGCACAATAAGAAATACGAAGAGCTCTATTTGCCTTGCTAGATTTCGTTAATACTCGTTAAAACGAAACCGAAACTGAATTATTTGGTTTCGATGTTTACAAAACTAATGAATTTTCTAAGTACAGTCACTCTCAAAAAGATGTACACGGCAAACAGTTATAATATTAAGATGTGTTTCAAAATATAAAAATTAGTTTGGTTTTCCTGGTCTATTGGTTTTATTGACCGACTCGCCACTGCTAGTGTTGTCAGTTCAATCCCATACCTACAAATACAAATAGTAGTTACGAGGAGCGGTACCTTTTAAGATGAAAATCACATGTTATTGTAAAAAATTAATAAAGTATAGTATATTAATTAGTAGCATGTAGTATTATTTTTAAAATAATGAAATAACATTACATGCTGTAGGTACTTTCGGCAAATTCAATCGTGCTTTTTTGAGAATGACCATTAGTAAACGGTATGAGCAGTGTGGTGAACAAGAAAAATTCCTATTAGTCACACGTCACACTGCACTGTTGTGACCACGGAACCTGTAACAGAATAACTGTGCAAATTAAATTATTTCCTTTTGTTTATACATATATTTTGACCAAACATTGAATTGAGTGTTGGTATTCGCCATATATGTTTATTAAGTAGGTATCATACCTCCGTGTGTATGTATTAAGCTTTTCGAAACGTTATCCTGTAAACCGCCGCTATATCGCTAGTATTCAATTGTATAGTAAATGTTTCCAAATACCTTTCACGTTTTAAGGCACCAAATTAATTAAAACTGCAATAAGTTTTAATTAAACAGTATGAAATAAGGTTAAAACAAAAAACGAAACATGACAGCCAACAGTCAAAACATAGACTTTTTTAACTTATTGGTCTATTATCTCACAGCCAGGAATTTCTATAAGTTGCAAATAAGAAGTCATAATCCTTGTTCGACTATCAATTGGCAATATCATTCAGAGATTAATCTTAAATAAGCATTCATTTCATTCATAATATTAGTAAGTGTACCATATTACAGAAGCGCGGTTATCTGCAACCTCGCATTAGTATAAATATTACAAATATTTATACTATGTATTCGATGTATACTTACATGTTCTGATTCTGCGTCATTCTTACTCTGCTATCGCCTATATAACCTAAGAATCGATACCTAATAAATTTCCTCTAACAGTTTTCTTAGTTTCATTGTAGGTACATTTTTCATGACTGTTTGCTCAGGCATTATCTAAGGCTCTATTCATGTAATTGTTATATACGTCAATGGTTGCACAAGTCTATCTACAGCTAAATCGATGGACTAATTTGTTTGTTGTTTTCAGCCCTACTATGATGAGTACAGCACACGCATGGCAGACTGTTCTACATGGTGTTCAAGTGTTAGTGAGCTATATGCTGATGTTGGTGTTTATGACGTACAACGTGTGGTTGTGTACTGCTGTCGTCCTCGGTTCAGCAACAGGCTACTTCCTCTTCGGATGGCGGGAATCCGTCGTCGTCGACTTCACAGAACATTGTCACTGATACTTGCCTACATATTGTGAACCAGACTAGTATTATTATCATATTTTTATTTTGATTCATGTAATGTTGTTGAGCTCAAAATGTTTTACAAATATGATGGAGTAATTTTATCATGTTATAAGAAGAAAGCCTTGATATAAGTACTTTGGGCAACATTTATACCAGTTACTATATACTTTTTAGGATCATATATCTATACTTAGGTTATTGAATATAAAATGCTTTGGACTTGATTTTTGTTTACTTTTCCATAATTTATAGAGTAAGTATTATTTAAATTGTTACATACATTAATAATTAATGAAATAAATGCACTAATCATAAACGGATAATTTTCATTTGTAATTTTTTTGCGTGCATATGTAATTTGCAACTCACTTTAGGACATGCATTTCTAAAAAAAAATAAGGAATGATAGATTTCACTATTTTTATATTTACATACTTACTCTGTAAATAAAATAGTAAAAGAAAGATAAATGACAATATTATACTGGACTGGCCAAATGTCACACAACGTGGTATGTGAAAAATTACAATCAACCTGGTTATTTTAATATCTTCAAATAAATAGCATGTATTTTTTCGATTTTAACTGTTAGTATTATCTATTGCAAAATACGGAATTATTAATAGACTTGTTTGTTCACATTACGCCATATTATATTTTGTGATAAAAAAAGTGTCACAAACGTGGGTCGGTACGTTTTCGCTTGTATCTTTCGTTCTAGTCGATATTAGTATTGACAACACTGACATTATATAAAAAAACTGTCGGACATTTGCTTTTTCAGCGGCGTGGAAGTAAGAGCGCTCGTGGTATAAGGTAAGATATGTTTTTGTTTACTGCACAGATTTTGTAAAGTATAAGGAGTCAAAAACGTGGATGTCATAATCTGTTGAAAACGATGATTTTCATTTGAATTTCCTATATTTGATAAATAATACGGTGAAATGGTTTTCGGTTGATACCAACCCAATCTTTCGACATTGAGGTTATGTTTAAGCGGCGCGTTCGAAAATTGTCACAATCATGGTTTGGAATTCGAGTCAAACGTATTTATTACCACGTGTGTGAATTTCAAACCACATTTAATGTCTAGGTTACACATTTCGCTGGCTCACTATTACAAGGTAGTATGTTATTTTTTTTAACTGGGGAAATGAGGTTTAAAATATGCATATCAGTAAAAATAACTTTAAAAGTAACTTAGAACTATTTGCGATTTAATATTGTGAGGTGGTAAGTGCTTCCATCTATTACTACATATATTAGTTTAAACAAAAAGGAATGACATATAGAACCATGCAATATTCATAACACATTTTTTCAAAAATGTAACATTGAGCCTTGTAATATTGGACCAGCAATTTGTTGATTATGTTAACTTTTCAGATGGGGCAAAAAAAAAGACAATAACAGATAAGAGTTGCTAAAAGAAAAGCAGAAAGGAAAAGACGAGTTCGTATAAAAGCGGATCCAGATAGATATAGGTACAATACATTTGGTTAAAGAAAAAGAGAGACGTCTAAAAAGAAAAGAAGAAAGGAAGTCGAAGAGCTAGCCAATTTGACACCTAGGGAACGGAGATTTCAACGGAAGGAATGGCGTGAACGAGCTAAAAAAAAGTAGATTAGCGAAAAAAACCGGGATCTTCTACAACGGCTTCGAGAAGACTCTCCTCCATCTAACAGCAACGAGGATAGATTAGATGATTTAAAGTGCAATTAGCGTTGCCTTCTGCGCTAGTTTTTGCTAAACAAGTGATGAGAGTCAAGATGGCGGGTGTACCTTAATGAATCGAGTAATAACATTTACCAAAAAAATGTACCTAAATAGTACTATTGAGTACCTCGGTTAAAAAAAATTGTACCTCCTTTAGAAGGAAACCACAGCTAAATTTAGATACACCCGCCATATTGACATCAATATGGCGGGTGTTCTATAACATTTTATTATTTTATTAGTAATGGTTACATTACTAATGAAACATAATGACACCAAAAAAATGTACCTAAATTGTACTATTTAGTACCTCGGTTAAAAAAAACTGTACCTCCTTTAGAAGGAAACCACAGCTAAATTTAGGTACAGCAGTCGTACTGAAGTCAATATGGCGGGTGTTCTATAGTATTTTATTAGTAATCGTTACATTACTAATAAAATATAATGACACCAAAAAAATGTATCTAAATTGTACTATTTAGAACCTCGGTTAAAAAAACTGTACCTCCTTTAGAAGGAAACCACAGCTAAATTTAGGTACAGCAGCCGTACTGAAGTCAATATGGCGGGTGTTGTATAGTATTTTATTATTTTATTAGTAATTGTTACATTACTAATAAAATATAATGACACCAAAAAAATGTACCTGAATTGTACTATTTAGTACCTCGGTTAAAAAAAAACTGTACCTACCTCCTTTAGAAGGAAATCACAGCTAAATTTAGGTACACCAGCCGTATTGACGTTAATATAGAGGGTGTTCTATAATATTTTATTATTTAACCATTTCTAATAAAATATACCTAATAAGTAACACCAAAAAAAGTACCTCAAGTAAAAAAAATACACACTTGATCAGTTCGTACTGAGAAATAAAACAACCGTGTTTTGTGTCTAAGCAAACACGATAATTATCATGAAATATTGATATAGTTACATATACATCTAAATTTTACGGATATTTTTAATTACGAATTATATGAACACGAATAGAGGCCCCGAGGCGAGACCAACAGACTGCAATGCAGTCTCACATTCGAATGTGCGCGCGGACGCGCACCAATGACTTTTCGAATGTTCAAAATTTATGTGCTAATTTGTTAAATAATGATCGCTTGCTTCCGTGCCTCGGAGAGCACGTTAAGCCGTTGGTCCCGGCTGTCATAAACATCTTTGACAGGCTTTACGGGGAAGTCAGTACCCTCAAATATCCTGACATTAGTCTAATCAACCGAATGACGTTTCACCTTCTGGTCAGTAGCGATAGCCTAGTCGGGAGACCGATAGTAGGTCTCGGCCGGGACCAACGGCTTAACGTGCTCTCCGAGGCACGGAAGCAAGCGATCATTATTTAACAAATTAGCACATAAAGGGATATGTCCATCGGCGGCTCAGCAGTTGACAAGATGTTCATTAATATTAAAATTCTTCTTTGATTTGAATAGGAATTTTGATATCAATGTTGAACTATATGAAGTTCGGAGTAATGAGAATGAATACTAAGAAGTTATATTATTTTCGACAACCGTGCTGCCATTTATAACAAGGGAATATAAGAACAGGGTTGCCACTAAATAATCAAATACTCAATTATTAAATCGATTATGATTTTCAATAAATAGTAATGGATATACTGCCTCCGTGGCGCAGCGGTAATGAATGCGACTGCTGTGCATGAGGTCTCGGGTTCGAATCCCGGGTTGGGCCAACAAAAAGTTATTGTGTTTTTCTGTTAAGAAATCTCAATAGTAACCCGGAGTTAGGAAGTTGGCGGTGTAAGACACCCCCGTGCCTCGGAAAGCACGTAAAGCCGTTGGTCCTGCGCCTGATCTCTCTCCGGTCGTGTCGTATTACCGTCCCATCGTATCATGAGAGTTAGGGAACAGAGTGCGCTTGTGCACTATAATATCTCCTGCGCAGATGGCCAGTCTCCGTTAAGACTGGCCGCGGTGACCGAAATTCGGTCTGGAGGACATTATTATTATTATTATTAATGGATATAATATTATGATCAGGTGTGTTCAAATACTCAAACGATGTTTATAGTATAATAGATATCTATTTATAACAGTGATTTATTATTATTTTTGTCCGTATGTCAGTGTGACTTGTGAGTTACCAAAAATATTTTGTTCGTTAAAATATATCTACATAATCGATTAAACGAGGCTCGCCTCGATATTAAAGGGAGAAAATCTGGCAACATTTTTCGTTTTCCTGTCAATCCTGTCATTACCTACCTACCGACGCTTGCGCCGCTGTATTTGGTGATTTCTTTCTTTGCGATAATAATTTTCTAACGACAAGCCTTACCAATGGACCCCGAACCCACTTCAAATGACGACCCCAGCTTTGTTATGGACTCCGCATCCGCTTTGCATGACGACCCCGGCGGCTCTTTGATCACGGATACCGATTTCGCTTCTCACGACGACTTTGCCAACCGCAACATGGACATAAGTGGAAACCGTAGTACGCCTCAATTCCCCACCTCAGCTATGATGCCCTTATCCTGATTGTTTGTGGAACATATCAGTTGAAATAAGCCCGTTCCTATTATGGTGAACATAATATAAGGTGTAATGTTACCTATTCAATAGAGATAAGCAGAGACAGGGGCAACAACCTACTAGAAGATGCCGAATGCAGATAACGACACATAAGTAAGGGCCAAAATATAATGTCGGCACATTAGCCGTAAGATATATTTGGTTTATGTAATGATAAATAATAAAGGAACAGGACGCAATGTAATAGTAAGCTATTGCTGTAATTGCATTGCTGGCCGGCGGACAGTGGGTTGTTGCTCCCATGTCATGACCATTTTATGATATTTAGGTTGGGCTAGACACCAAAGCAACTATGTGCACCTGCAAAATTTTTGGATCATGTATTCATTGTTTATGACATGGATAGCCATGAGGACAATTAATGTTTTTTACATAAAAATAAAATAACTTAAAATCCCTAACTTTTTTTAAACCTTTGGTATGTCTATTAAATTGGTGCTTTTGTAGACTATGATTTTATATATATTGCAGGAATGTTCACTTTAGGCCGAAGTTTGTATGGAAGGTGGACATAGCCCTTTTGAACATTCGAAAAGTCATTGGTGCGCGCCCAGGATTCGAATGTGAGACTGCATTGCAGTCTGTTGGTCTCGCCTCGGGGCTTCTATTCGTGTTCATATAATTCGTAATTAAAAATATCCGTAAAATATAGATGTATATGTAACTATATCAATATTTCATGATAATTATCGTGTTTGCTTAGACACAAGACACGGACTTTTACTTGAGGTACTTTTTAGGTACATTTTTTTGGTGTTATCAGGTATATTGTATTAGAAATGGTTAAATAATAAAATATTATAGAACACCCGCTATATTGACGTCAATACAGCTGGTGTACCTAAATTAAGCTGTGGTTTTCTTCTAAAGGAGGTACAGTTTTTTTAACCGAGGTACTAAATAGTACAATTTAGGTACATTTTTTTGATGTCATATTTTATTAGTAATGTAACGATTACTAATAAAATAATAAAATACTATAGAACACCCGCCATATTGACTTCAGTACGGCTGCTGTACCTAAATTTAGCTGTGGTTTCCTTCTAAAGGTACAGTTTTTTTTTAACTGAGGTACTATATAGTACAATTTAGGTACATTTTTTTGGTGTCATCATATTTTATTGGTAATGTAACGATTACTAATAAAATAATAAAATACTCTAGAACACCCGCCATATTGACTTCAGTACGGCTGCTGTACCTAAATTTAGCTGTGGTTTCCTTCTAAAGGAGGTACAGTTTTTTTTAACCGAGGTACTAAATAGTACAATTTAGGTAATTTTTTTGGTAAATGTTATTACTCGATTCATTAACGTACACCCGTCATCTTAACTCTCATAACAAGTGCCATTGTCATCTCCATCGTGTAAATCGTCCTCTATTCTAGCCTTTGCTGAACAAGTGCCATTGCTATCTCCGTTACGCGCATCGACCTCTACGCCTAGCTTTTTCTGATCAAGTTCTATCTCCATCGACATCATGTGCAAGTAACTCCAGTATTACTTTAAGCAGACAAATATTTGTTGGTCTAAAAATAGCTAGACAAAATAAAATGGCTAATAATGTTGAAATTAAACCCCTATAAAGGACTAAAAAAAATTAAAAAATACAATCAACACATACTTCAAGCCGCCAACGAAAATAAGTTAATTTTTACCATCCGTCAAGTGCCAACTACCTTTACAAGATGCAGGGGTCTATAAAATAGATTGTGACTGCGGACTTTCATACATTGATCAAACCAAGAGAAGCATAGGCACCCGCATAAAAGAACATATAGCTGATGTAAAACACCAACGCTCGTTATAGTCTGCTGTGTGTGAACATGTGCAACAGGGGACCAACCACTACCTGAGATTTGACAAACCACAGATGCTCGGTAAGAACACCGATTCCTACCAAGGATGCTTCACGAGGCTATTGAAATCAAAAACATCCTAATTTCAATAGAGAAGATGGTTGGAATGTACCACCAGCTTAAGATCTAGTAATTAGAATAGTCAAACCCAAGAAGATGAAAACTACAGCTAGACTTCATGATACTTTGAGCTCATTCTGTGTAAATAGAAACACCCACGATTAAATTATGTTCGGGTACTTTGAAATAACTACACTGGAACATTGAGACAACTACCATCTTAGTCTCCCCGTGACCATGGCTGCTAAAAAGCAACTGAAACGTCGGGGAAAGTTTAAACACAAATATAAATAGTATAGTAATAGTATAAATAGTTTTAATAGTTTCAATAATCTAATTAGCTTAAAAATTAGTAAAGTTTAATAGTAATAGTAGTGTCACAGTTTCTCAATTTTGTAATAAAGTGTCAAATAAATAACGCGATAAAATCCGTATATAGGACTTTAATTTCAATGAATAATATTCGCGTAAACAAGACAATATTAGGCTAATTATGTTATCAATTTATCATAGAAAACAAAAAAATACCATAGAGGCGTTAAAAAAGATGGTATAAATTTTTTTATACACGCGTTATCAAGACTATAAAAACAATGGCCTAGGAAGAATGTCTTTATCACCAAAGCAACTGCGATACAAAAAAGACAAAATCAGCGTTTAGCGTTTCTTGGAACAAGACAATAACAGTAAAATTTGCCCTGGGAAGAAGGACACTATAACAAGAGAAGGGATTAAAAAAAAATATCAATAAGCTGTCACCAGGCGCTAGGCGTCCCGACGCCTAGCGCCTGGCAGATGTGAAACATCGGAATTATTTTGTACAAGTAATATGCATAAAAGAACAGATTACGACAGGAACTAATATGGCGTAATGTAAAAATAAAATATTACGAATTTTTCCAGAAAATTATGATTGTTTAACATTTATTAACCTCCAAGTCTTCTTCGAAGAGGTTAATGAAAACACTTTGTAGGTCTGTGTGTCTGTCGGTTAGTGACAGGCATAGCTCCGGAACCACTGGACCGATTGACTTGTAACTGGGTGTGCAGACACCTTGGGGTCATCCCTCGGTCGAGTTTGAATATGGGCCCTGTGGGTCAAAAGACCCCCGAGATATAGGGTTCACAAGGTCACATGTATTTTAAATGGCTTCATTTATTTGCAGAGTGGTGGTGTGCTGATTCGAGTTGCTTGCTGCTGTTTGCTGTCGAGTTTTGTCTTGTGCTGCGTTTTGCAACACAACATGCCCAACAGTGGGCATCATGCCCAACAATGGACATGATATCCAACTATGGTCATGATGCTCAACAGTGGACATATTGCCCATCAGTGGGCATAATGCTAACAGTTGGTATGACGCCTAACAGTGAGCAAGGTGCCCAAAAGTGGACATGATGCCCAACTGTAGGCATCATGCCCAGCAGTAGGTACGATTGACTTGTAACTTGGTGTGTAGACACCGTGGGGTCATACCTAAGTCGAGTTTGAATATGAGCCCTGTGGGTCAAAAGACCCCCGAGATATAGGGATCACAAGGTCACATGAAGACGAAGAGGTTGAAACCTGGGTTTTTACACCCATCTCGTTTTCGTTAAATACAAAACACACACTACTAAATTTAGACTGTATATACAGCACTTTCATTGGCAAGAAAAGTGGCAAGTGTTGTACCATTTTGAAATCTAGACTAAATGGGCCATCTTTTGAAAACTTGCCAAGTGTGGTACATTATTTTTCCAACATTGAGTGTCAAAGTTAACCGACAATAATTTTGTAAACCATAACTCGTCAAAATTTAATTTATTTTACTTAGTTAACAATGTTTATTACTTTTATTTGTGGTTGCGATTAATAGCACTGTTATTTGAGATTACATTATTAAAAAAATCACTGTAAAATTGTGAAAATTGTGATCGCAGTACTTAAAAATGCGACCAAGGGTGTTAAATGTTCAACTTTTTCAAAAAATGTCTGTTATCGCTTGACTAAGTGACATGGATATTTTACTTATTTTTTTCATAACTGGTATACCTAGACCTCTCGCCCGGTACCAGGTTATCGTTGAGTTTCGGGACATCTCCTGTAGGCCTGTATAGTATCATATACCGTGGCGATGCGTCGCCACGGCATGCGTCGCGCGTCGCCACGCCAGCAATCGGTTTTACGTGTGGCTAATAATATCAAAAACAAAAGCGTTATCTCTGTAGCATTCTTGAAAACCTCTGGAAAAGTATAATCAAGAGAATCATAAGAAGATTAGCTACACATTTACTATATTCTGCCCCGTTTTGGATAGTACCGCCAAAAGTTTCTGAGATAGACACGTGCCTCTTCGTCCTACATGAAAATTTTTATTTAATCTCAGAGATTAAGACAGCTTAACATAATTAAAGAAAAAGGTGACGAAATTATCGAGTCTTTAGTATGCAGCAAATATGTCTTTAAATGTATGATGAAACAACGCAAAACATGTGAGAACAAGTCACAAACATGGATAGCTTGTCACAGATGTGGTTATTTAAATTTTTTAGATGCGTTTTTTCAGGGATATGAATATATTTAAGTTCTAAGACTAGTAGAAGCAGAGACATATTCATAATAATCTACCCAGTAGAACGAAAAAAAAAAGCAGTTCTATTAGTAAATATGTGATTACACTCAAATTGAAATGACCCAAATATACACCCAGATTGATTAGTTAATATATATTAAGTTCACAGATTTCGTAATTTTCTTTTGTTATTGCCAGTAACATAATTATAATGAGATCATCCATGTGTATTTAAGTTCAATGTCTTTCGGCTAAGCCTTAGCACACCGGCAATTATTGGGCGCATCAGGATGTTTGTGCCGGCAATGTTTCTTGAGATTCGAACTGCTGTTACACTTGTAGCTGCAATATACACACTGATATGGCCTCTCAGCTGTATGTGTCCTTTTGTGGACTTTCAGAGAATTCACAAAATTAGATCTAAAGCAACATCTCTCACAAAGGTATGGCTTTTCATTTGTGTGCACTCTCTTGTGTTTTATAAGATTTGAAGACAATTTACAAGAATAGCTGCAATTTGGAAAGTCGCAGACAAATTGTTTATGTTTTGTTAAGTGTTGTTTATGTTCTTTTTTACTTTTACTCCTGGAATAAAATTGAAATATTTACATTATACATTATCAAAACTAAAATCTGAAAAATACAGTGATTACAATATGGATAATAAATATTATATAATGATTTGTTTTTTTTAAATTGGGTCGAAACTTATGTGATATAAAACATAACCAGAAAATTAAGTTATTTACCTATATGCACAAACTGGGCAAATATGTTCTTCATTCTTTTCAACATCCAGTGAATCTCCCAACTGATCATCTAGGCATATAATTTCATCTTTGTCATCATCACTACTGTTTTTTGTCAATTCTTTTTTTGTTTTTGTTTCACTAAACAATTGAGCCATTATGGACTTTGGTTGTGGTCCAAACTGAATCAAATTTCTCATTCTTGGTCTGCCGCTTCTATTAGCATTTTTGTTTTTGGCAGCAGGTGAATTCAATGGTAAACAAACTTGCAAAGAATTCTGCTCATCCATTGTGATTGATAATAATATTAAAGCCTTCAAATTTAATGCCAAATTAACAAAGCGAATTTAAACAGCTTTGTGTCAGGGACTTTACGATTTTACTAAGCACTAAACACGGTATTCACATTCCTCATTTTAATTTATAATACCTATCTGCTAAGTTTATTAGATAGGTATTTGACACAGTAGACGACATAATATAGGCAGAGTTCCGAGTTGACACTGTTGACAGTAATGACAGTATTGCACTACAGATACCGACAGATACATACAAATAAATCATCAAGTAGGTACCTAGTGTAGTACCCATTGTGTTATTCTTATTATAACTAAGGGGACTACGTTATTATTATATTATACTAGCACTAAGGATTGTACTTTGGTTCGTACTCACTAAGGAACCCACAGTTCTGATATCCTTATTTCCTACTCATCTAATATTTGGTACTATTATTTTGAATTGTTTATTATTTTGGGATTTACTTTTTTACATGCATTCAGAACATCACTGTGATAGCAAAGTACCATTAAAATGTAAGCATTTTAATGGCAATCTCTACATTCAATGTGCGAAAATATTGTTTAAGTACATCTACTATATCTACTTCGTTATTAAAATATAAAAGTTGTAAGTAAAGTCCGTCTCACGAAAGAAGTCCCACGGCAATAAATGGACCTAATTATGAGATCAACCATGCTGTCATCGTTTGTCAATTGTCATGTTGAATGTGGCGCCGCGTCTGCGAGACTTCTTTCATGAGACGGACTTTATGTAACGTTTTGGATTATTAGGGGTATACAAACATATAGAACATCCACGTTTACAATGTTTTGGAATAGATGTTGACAAGTTACAGTAAATATTATGTTTCGTCACGATAGATAAAAAAAATGTTATAGCATATTGGAAGTAGACATTTTAATGGAACTCTGATGTGTATTCATCTTATTGAGGGTGACTTTATGTATTACTTTACTCTTTGGGGTGACTGTATCTACGCAGTTAAGCTATGAGATAGGAATAGCAACCTTTTATTAAACAAACTCATTATAAAATCATTCAGTTATTGTTTTCAGACTAAATATTATATTTTATGTTAAAATAATAATGGTATATGCAATATCGTTGCTTGAAGCGATGCCGAAATAAAGACAAATATTAGAGATGGGTCTATACAAAAATAATTTCAAAAATGTATTAAGAAAAACATTTTTTAAACAAAAAGCTATTTGCTGTTTGCTTAGTTTGAATTACCAGTTATAGAATGATTTCATTACTTAGGTATTTTACGCAACTACAAACACTCGGCGCTACCTGCGCCAATGTTAGCGATATTATTGTGGGCCGCTAGTTCATAGATTAGTATACCTAGTCATCCAAGAACAAGACCCACCAGTGTCGGCAGGCGTATCTCGATGAAATGAACGCACAAAAACATAGTGCAAGGGAAGCATTATTAACATAGTTGATAACTTGTATAAATATTAACATCAATTGTATGTATGTATGTTTATATAAGCGTCTATGTCACGCGAAATAAATGGTTTGCATTATAAATTATAACCCGCAAAATATTGCATATTTAAGGCTGGCCACATACATACGTTTTCCATATTCGATTTCCGAATTCGTTTTCCATATTCGGAGCTCCGAATGCATAGAATCAATATAAAATACACTAATTGCCGCACACGTCCGCTTTTTTCCGAACGGAAATGATTCCGTATGTACGTTTCGAATGGAAACCCGTGCGTTCGGAGAAACCATTCGGGAAAAACCTAATGACGCCATGCGGAATGCAACCCTTGCATACATTTTGTTTGTGTCGGCGCACACGTTCGGAAATTCTCATTCGGAACCGAGCCTGCGCCGCGCGCATCGTACGTACGTAAACGATAGTTATAATGTGTGAGGTAGAAACATTAATATTGTCTATTGAAAAATACCCTTGCTTGTGGAATATACATGACAAGGACTACCACAACAGAGATATAAAAGACTAGATGTTCCCGCGGTTTCAGCCGCGTTTATCGTTACTGCGCCGCCCCTTTGGGTCGTAGCGTGATGTTATATAGCCTATAGCCTTCCTTGATAAATAGGCTATCCAACACTAAAATAATTTTTCAATTCGGACCAGTAGTTCCTGCGATTAGCGCGTTCAAACAAACAAACAAACTCTACAGCTTTATTATATTAGTATAGATTTGACCTGGGAGCAGGTATTTAAAGAGGTATAGTTCATACTATTCACATAATTTCGTTTAAATATGTTTGTTATATTTAATGTTGTTTTATTATTGTTGATAACTGTTTAATATCAATCATCTATGCTAATAAATCATCGTCCTCCATCGACGTGCGTTCACTACGCTATCACTATCCGTACTGACACGTGACAGTATACATTCCGAATGAAAAAAACTAACGTGTGCGCTAGTCTCACGGAATTCCGAATCGGGATTGCGTGTTAGGAAATCGAATAAGGAAAACGTACGTGTGCGGCCAGCCTAAGGAGTCAGGTAATTAATGGATAACCTTGAAATGTCTTATAACAGGGTTGCCAATGCCAATGTACGTCATCATCATCATCATCATCATCAGGCTATAATAGTCTACTGCTGGACATAGCCCTCCCCTAAAGAGCGCCATAGCGCCCTGTCTTCAGCTTGCCGCATCCAGCATCTGCCTGCAGTCTTTCGCAGATCGTCATCCCACCTGGTCGGAGGGCGTCCTACACTACGTTTGCCGAGTCGCGGTCTCCACTCAAGAACACGCTTACCCCAGCGGTTGTCTGTTCTTCGCGCGATATGGCCAGCCCACTGCCACTTCAGCTTGCTAATTCTCTGGGCTATGTCGATGACTTTGGTTCTCTGTCGGATGTATTCGTTACGAATCCTATCCTTCAGAGAAACTCCGAGCATAGCTCTCTCCATAGCTCGCTGAGCGACTTTGAACTGGTGGACCAACCCTACCGTGAGTGTCCATGTCTCGGCTCCGTAGGTCATGACGGGTAGCACGCACTGGTTGAAAACTTTCGTTTTCAAGCATTGCGGTATGGATGACGAGAAGACTCGGCGTAGTTTCCCAAACGCTGCCCAGCCCAGCAGGATCCTCCTCCTGGCCTCCCTCTCGAAATTGTTTTTACCTAACTGCAGAATCTGCCCGAGGTAAGTGTATTCGGAAACGATTTTGAGAGGGTGACCATGTTCGACGATCGCATGGTTATGGAGTTAGGAATCATAGGGGGCAAATGCTTGTCAACTTCCTTGAGAAAGAGGGACTGTTCTTAATGAACTCCTTCTTTAAGAAACAGCCTCAAAGGAAGTGGACATGGCAAAGCCCCGACACTGTGACTAAAAATGAGATCGACTTCATCATGACGGATAGCAAGCACATATTCAGAGATGTCTCAGTGATCAACAGGTTCAAAACCGGATCTGATCACCGACTCCTCCGAGGCTCTCTGAATATCAACTTAAAGCTTGAAAGAAACCGCCTGATGAAGTCCACGCTCCGATCTAACCCAATCCAAATCATGGCGGGTACCGAGAAGTTCCAGTAGCTTCTCGGGGATAGATTTGTTGCCTTGGAACCCACTGATAACGCTGATGAGACCCTACACAATCTGGTCGAAACTCTGAGGGAAGAAGGCATCAAATTCTGCAGAACGCAGCGGACTGGCAAGAAATCAAAACTCTCGGCTGAGACTCTCGGGTTGATGACAAAAAGACGGGAAACCACCCAAGCGACTTCGTCTGAGAGGTCAGACCTGAACAAGCAAATTGCGAAGATGGTACGGTGCGACCTTCGGAGTTCCAACACACGCCTCATTGAAGAGGCGATAGAACGAAACCGAGGGTCTAAAGTATTCACTCAGCAGCTTGGCAGGAGCCACCTGACGAAGCTTAAAACGCACGACGGGAGGACCGTATTGTCAAAACCGGAGATCTCCGCCGAGATAGAGGATTTCTATGGCCGATTATACGCTGCACATGCCCCTCATTCCAGACGAGACGACCACGATTCCAGAGCTACCCTGATACGCCACTACACCGACGAACTGCCAGACATCAGTCAAGACGAGATCGTGTTAGCTCTGAGGCAGCTTAAAAATGGAAAAGCCCCCGGTGAGGACGGAGTAACATCAGAGCTTCTAAAAGCTGGAGGAGCCCCTGTTATACAGGAATTACAGTACGTCTTCAACGCCGTCCTTCACTGTGGGAGAACTCCAAAGGCGTGGAGCAGGAGTTTGGTTGTGCTCTTTTTTAAGAAGGGTGACAAAACCCTCCTTAAAAATTATAGACCCATCTCGCTCCTGAGCCATGTCTATAAGCTGTTCTCACGAGTGGTCACGAACCGTCTCGCCAGAAGACTCGACGAGTTTCAGCCGCCGGAACAGGCCGGGTTTCGCGGAGGATATGGCACCATAGACCACATTCACACAGTGAGGCAGATTATACAGAAGTCCGAGGAGTATAATCAGCCCCTGTGTCTGGCCTTTGTGGACTATGAGAAGGCCTTTGACTCTGTTGAAACCTGGGCTGTTCTGGAATCCCTACAGCGATGCCAAGTAGACTATCGTTATATCGAGGTGCTGAGATGTCTGTACGAAGCCGCCACCATGAGTGTCCAAGTATAGGGCCAGCAGTCTAAACCCATCCAATTGCGCAGAGGAGTGAGACAAGGGGATGTTATATCCCCGAAATTGTTCACAAGCGCGTTGGAAGATATGTTTAAAACTCTGGACTGGAAAGGAAAGGGCATTAACATAAACGGCAACTACATCTCACACTTGCGATTCGCAGATGACATAGTCTTAATGGCGGAGTCGCTAGAGGAGCTGAACCGGATGCTGGACGGCCTAGCTGCAGCCTCGCGACGTATCGGTCTTGGCATGAATTTGGATAAAACCAAAGTCATGATCAATGGCCACATTGATCCAGGACCAATGTACGTAATTCCCCAAAAATCTAAATAAAATTCCTCAAATTTGGGGACAAAAATATGCTGATTCCCCACAAATTCCCCTCAATATCATTATAAACAATGAAAAAAGTTTTCACTATTTTTTATTATTATGTTTACGTTTTGTACCGTTACACTTTTCCCATGTTATACATATTTGTTGCAACCATTTTGCTCAAAGGGTTAAACTTGACACTGCCGCCGCCGCCACTTTTTATTCCCGTCTTTTGCTGCCATTAAAGATATTACAGTATCTGTATTTAGCCGATTGCGGATGTCTGTGTTTTAATTTTTAAGCTCCCTAAATTTACGTTCAACCAATGCATTTGAAAATGGCAGCATGAGCAACAAGAACGTCATAATTTTTATGGTTGCGAACATTATTCACCGTTTTTAATATTTACAGTAGCTACTAGGCGCTGCCAAAGTATTAATTTTTATATTTATTACAATTTATAATATGTATTAATAAATACATGAAGATTTCGAAATCCCCGCATTTTCCCTGCATAATGCCCATCCCCAATTAATCCCCAACCAACTTGAGATTCCCCGCAGTTCGGGGAATTCTTACAAATTGGCAACGTTGCTTATAGTAGAACTGATGGCCGTTCAGAAAAAATATGAAATAAATGTATCCTAACTACTACCTGAAATATGGTGATTTTTTTTTAAATTACCATATCATTCTTGTACACTACGACCATAAATAAATGAATTCCATCGGTTTTTTGTTGTTTTATTATTAAACACTAAATATGCTAATAGATAGACAGTTAAAAGTATGACTAGCTATTGCATTTTTTTAAGTTTTTTATATTTTATATATTTATATTTTTTTCTGAACGCCCATCAGTTCTATTAAAAGTCATTTTAAGGTTATAATAATTATTATTCTCCTTTCATTACCTACGTTGACCAATTAGGTTAACTATTGGATAACCAGTTTCTAGGAAAATCCAATTATTACTTCATGCCAATTTGCAAAATGGCTCGGTGCTACAAAATTCTACGATATTGGATTATTTATCGTCCGCAAATATTATATAGTACGATTTATATCAGGTTACGGCCGCTAAACACTAGTTCAGACACGACGGGAATCGCGCGGTTTCAGATCCGTGCGGAAACCGCGTGGATCTTATTTGTATGAGTATTTCGCAATCATTTAGATATAACCACGCGATTATTCAAGCCGTGCGGTTACCGCCACTCAACCGCTAGAAAATAGAATCTGAATCTGTTACTATGGAGTCTTTCCTCAGCGTTCATTTGCGTTGCGGGCACTGCGCGGTTAGCACGTCACAGCAAGTGAGCTCGCTATGGATCGCTTCGACACCGAGTTATTTATTGATGAAGTAGAGAAGACATGCAATATGAGATCTTCAGACCTTGAAATATCTTCCCTGATCAGCCCAATTAGTTCATCAAAAGATTTTATTGACATTCTTAAAATTTTCTATTGAACATTCTTAATTTGAGATATAATGTTACGAACTGACCATGTATTAGACGGTCACTTAATATTGGATGTACCCAATACTGCGTCTGAACACCATCACAATTTTTGCGGTTTCAAACCGCACGATTTGTAAACACGCGGTTCCCACGTGTCTGAACTAGAGCTAAGTGTTGAAAGTTACGACATGCTTTTATATTTTAGTTTGTGGCTAAAATATAAGTGTCTTGTCATTAAATTGGTTAAAACTTGTATTAAAAATCGATACCTGCCTTTATATTTTTCACAACTGTCGGCGTTTTAAATGAATGGAGAATTTCATATAGTCTCAACCGTAGACAGAGGTCTCAACATAATCAACATTGCTTGTCAATGCTTGTCAATGTCAAGTTTTGTCAGATTTGGCATACACAACAATTATTAGGAGGTTGCAGTTTCTTCCAATTTAATTTGATAGGTACGTACTTCGCGAGTGGAGTATTTGAAACATCATGTCGCAGCAAGATATTTCGTGTGGTTTAGAATATATTACTACCTCAGATTTGCAAGAATGTTTAACAGAGGCCTTGCGTTCCAACTATTCATTTATAATATCACCGGTAGTGCACCCACGTTTTCGAAGACCATTTACTTGTGCCGGTAGGGTTGGTGGATTCACAAGGTCGGATATGATATTGTCTCCACAAGATTGGACCAGCCGTATGGTTGGAAAGGTTTCCCCTTACTTAAACCCGGACTGCTCATCACCCGTAGTACGCCAGCGCCATCAAGACTGTTTAAGTGAAGAACTGAGTTATTGTAAAGGTCTTGGTGTGCCTGCTATTATGTTATCAATACATGGCAGGGATAATAACAATTTGGCAAGAATAGTTCAAACACACTATGAAAACAGGTGAGTACTCCTTGTTTTAATATCTGTTAATATGTATATATTTACGTAAAACCATTTAAAATTGATATAATTTATATATAATGTTGTCTTATGTTTCCGCGAATGTTATTCATTGAAATTAAAATACTATACACGGATTTTATCGCGTTTTTTATTTGACACTTTATTACATAATTTAGAAACTACTATTAAACTATACTAATTTTTAAGCTAATTAAATTATTAAAACTATTTATATTTAAGTTTATACTTTGCCCCAACGTTTCGGTTGCTTTACAGCAGCCATGTTCACAGGGAGACTAAGATGGTAGTTGTCTCAATGTTCTGAAGTGTACCTAGTTATTTCAAAGTACCTGAATAAAAGTGTTTTAAAGTAAAATAAACAATGCGACAAAATCCATATAAACTGTTTAATTTCAATCATTTATATAGTTATAGTTACATTTCAAACTAGATTGTTCATTATAGTATGTATTAAAAATTTAACTCTATTTTTAGTCACCATCAAAGTTTGTTATGGGCTAGAGTACCGATGGTGTGTAGTAAAACCATGAAGAGAATTAAAATGTCAAACAAGGAGTCAGAAGATGATGATGAAGAGGCATTTGAAGAGCCCTGGCAGTGGTGGTCAAAATTTCATGAGCGTTTGGAGTGGGACAAAAGAATTGGTGTAGTACTAGAAATTTCTGCTGATTTGCCATCTCAAGAGATAGTTAAAAGATGGCTTGGAGAACCTGTTAAGGCAATTATTGTGCCTACATCCATATTCCACACCAACAAAAAAGGGTAAGACTAAACATTTGGTAATCCTTTCAATATTATTTTTATATATTAGGAGTTTGTTTTCACCAGTTTGCTTGTACCAGGGTATGCCCTAGTATCTGAAAGCAAACTCCTGGGTATCATGAGTATGTCCTGGGTGGATATTGTGTGTATACATAACTATTTTTATTGTGTCTAGATATGGTTATATTGACTTATTAAATTAAGTGTATCTAAATGTGGTGTTTATAGATATCCTGTGCTGTCACGAGCTCATCAACAATTAGTAGTAAGCATGGTAGAACATGAAGCTCAAGTGATTGTTAGTGGTGCAAGGAGGTCAAATGTGGAGTTCTACTTCCAGTATTTGTGTAGGATTTGGAAAAGACGGCCCTATTTTGGGGATGATCCTATGTTGAGCTATGCAAGGGGGTATGAACTTATATTAATTATAATTGTAATCCTAATAGTAATTAGTGAACATATTTCAATAAATTTGTAAATATTATTGAATTTCTAGATGGGAAGATTATCTCCAACATCCATTGCAACCTCTAGCTGACAATTTGGATACACATACTTATAATGTGTTTGAAAAAGATCCTGTTAAATATGACCAGTACCAAAAAGCTATTGCTCAAGCCTTAATAGATTTACAAAAAGAATCATCAGTAACGGTATTTTATAACTAACTTATTCTGAACTTCCTGCAGTTTAACCCAATATTGCTTGTCTAGTCAAAATTATTTTTTAGGAGAAAATTGTTTCTGAAGAGAAAGAGCATGGTCAGGGTGAACAAATGATTATGAAAACTATCACTGTGATGGTGCTAGGTGCTGGCAGAGGACCTCTTGTAAGGGCAACATTTAATGCAGCAGATATAACCAACAGCAAAGTCAAGGTAATTAATTGCTTGTACTAATATCTATTAAGATGCTTTGCATACCAATGTTATGTTTTTTAGGCTTTAAATGCTTAAGTAGGAGTAAATTATTGTAAAAATCATATTAAAAAAGGCAATTAGTTATTGGTAAATTGTTAAGATTTGTAAGATGCCTGACAAAACATAAATATACTGTATAAATATAAACTAAGATCTTCAATTACATTTTTATCATAAACATAGTGTTCCTCAGAGGTTTGTTATATCTCCATTGCTTGCTATGCATAGTGCTACATAGGGAAAATAAGTTAAGCTCAAACAAGGCGTATTTACAGAATTTATGCTGTTATTCTCCTTTGACAAAAACATAATTTTCATGGTCACCACCAGTGGCGGTGGATGCTCATATTTATACCATGAGACAAAGGAGGCAGTTACATTATATATTTTATTGTTCATCTCAACTGTACAGCAGTCCATTATAAACTGAAAAGTAAATTTTCTTCTTCTACAGGTGATTGCAGTTGAAAAGAATCCTTGTGCTGTGGTAGTCTTAGCAGCACAAGTTCGAGAGGTGTGGCGCGATCGAGACGTGGTTGTCATACCCGGTGACATGCGCCAAATCAATCTAACACCTAAAGCTGATATTATCGTATCTGAATTATTAGGTAAGTAGGCCTCGCAACTACGCTGAGTGTTGTGGTTTCTATTACCACACCAGATTAAAAATTGTGTACAATATATTTCGAGTTTGGGTGTTCATTCTGTCCTTTGTTTAAATGTTTGTAAAGGTCCTCGCTAACCATGAATCAACCATAATGCGCGATTTGTCTCTTCGAGATCTTAAACCAGACAACATTTGTAGCTTTTGTTCCGTTAGCTTCCAGTGTCGGCAACTGGCGCCACACTACCTTGTAACTCCAAGTACCATTTTGTATATTGATTTGATATATTTTTCCATAACAATAATGCCGCTAAAATAGCAATAGCATGAGAAGGTCGGCAAACATCTGCATCTTGGCACATTCACGCAATCTTTGTAAAGCACGGGAAACAGACCCATAACAATATTTAAAAGATTTTCACTTCAATGCCCAAGAGAAAAGAAGTTCTTTATGATGTGTTATTATAACATATTATTATTCGTAATTGTTTTAGGTTCATGGGGTGATAATGAGCTTTCGCCTGAGTGTTTGGATGGTGCTGCAGGTCTTCTAAAGCCTGGAGGTATATCTATTCCGTGCGAATACAGATCGTTTGTTGCGCCAATCTCCTCTCCCCGATTATGGGCAGCTGCAAAATCATCATCCTCTACTGCCCCACATAAAAAGGATAGCAATCTGGAAACTTTATGGGTTGTATACATGCAAAATAAACATGACATTGCTGAAACAAAGGTAATCATAATATACAAGCATTTTTTGTTACCCATATCAATCATAAACATAAAGGTACACATTTAAATTATTTTTTTGTCATACAGGTTCTATTCACTTTTGAACATCCAGCTAAAGGTGCAATAGATCATGAAGGCCAAGAACTAACAGATTATAGAGGATTACCAATGACAGATAACAGAAGGCAAGCAACGGTCACATGGAAAGTGGAGAAAGATAGTGTCATGCATGGTTTTGGAGGATATTTTGACTGCTCTTTGTATGGAAAAGAAATTATCAGTATTGTACCCTCTACACACAGTCCAGGCATGATATCATGGTTTCCAGTGTTTATACCTATTAAAGTAATGTTCTTATTTAATCATTTATATTTTATAGTTTGGTGTGTGTTTTTAAAGTAATTTAAACATTTACAATTTCAGACTCCCCTTAGAGTACACAAAGGCGAAACAATTACAGCACGTTTCTGGAGGTGTGTTGACTCACGAAGGGTGTGGTATGAATGGATAGTTGAAGCAGGCAACCGCACAACCAAATTGCACAATGCTAATGGACAAAGTTCAGAAATGTTTTTGTAATTTTTATTGCTATGGATAAGAATAGAATAAGTGTATTGCAATTAAATGGCTAATATCATTATTTACTTTTATTATTAAAACAATTATTTTATAGGTATACAATACTATAATAGGTATACATGTATTTACAATTTCAGGCACACATACAAAGTTATAACTGTCACTAATAAACACTTCATATTAAAATTTTGGTACATTTCTGGTGTTTACAAAACAGTCATCAAATTTTATAAAATATTTTAAGTAACAAGAACAGTTTTCCATATACAGTTTACACAGTTTTCTATATCTACTTTTTACAATTATTGTGCAATCTATAATACATTACCTCGGATTTTGAACAGAAATAAACAAATTTAAATAATATAATGTTAATTGTAGTAATCAACAACAACTAAGACTTATTTTTAACTAATTTCACAATATTTATTTCCTTATGGAAGTCTTCTATATCTTGCTCCCATCGCTTTTCAAAAAAGATGCCTGTAACACATAAAATAATTCAAATCAATATTATACGTGCCTCTATTTTAAAATACAGTACATAGCCAATTACCCTAACAGTGAAGAAAAATAGTGTGATGCTTCATATTTTAATGTTTCAAAGTCTGAAAACTTAGCACTTACGAGTTTAGAAATCTGACATAACCGAGTTTGGAACTTAAAACACTCAGAGGCAAGTTAATAAACAACATTGATATTGTTAAAACATATACCTTGCAGAAATTTTGCAGTGTTTCCCGTTTTTATAGCCCAAGGCAAGTAATACTTCAAATACAACTGTCTGTGTTTTGGCTTCAGCCTAGCTGCACCCCAAATCCCACCGCTTACACACATAGGGAGTGTAGTTTGAATACCTTCCACCCACTTTACAGTTACCTTGAATTAAGAATACAATGTACACATATGTTATACTATATTATTATATATATCTGCAGTGATAAGGACTAGTTACCTCGCCTAGCATGGTAGTTTTCATGTACAAAGTGGCATGCACTAAATCGTGGACTTCTCTGTATCTCTGCATTACATAAGCTAATTCAGGATCATCAATAAATTGAACTGGCAATCGTGAATCAGCTGTAATATTGTTAGCTTTCATAAAATCTACATACACTCGGCCTAATGCATTTTCCGGCATCTGAGCTAACTTATCAAAAGAAACTGTTGTAGAATTAATTCGCGGCTTCTCTTTGAGTATTTCAGCGCCTTCATCTGTTTCAAGCATTTTTTGTTGCATATATTTTAAAGAGTTTTCTCCAGTAACTTCCCCCAAACATGCGATCATGTCACCACGGTGTGGGTTTAGAAGAGATATAGCAGCAGAACCGCAAGATAATAATGTTTTTTGAAAAGTGTTTGTAGGGATAAAGTTTTTCTTCATTTCCTCTATAAAATTACTAGTTCTAGGCGCATATGTACAATATTGCCTGACTATCGTAACAGAACGCATTTTTAACCATATGTTTTTCATTTAGGTATAAAATATTTAACCTATAATATTTATTCACTACTTTGTTGACAAATAGAGTAGTAATTAGCAATAGGTATTGGGTATTCGTCTGTTTTGTCTGTCAATTCCATATTTTCCATTAAGGCGGCTATACACATTGGGCCAGCGTGTTGGGCCAAAATAATGAATTGCATATGTCACTGTTTACACATTGGTGTACCGATCATTCTGCATTGGCTTTTTAATAAAGATGGAGGTAGAATCTCTTGCAGCAGCGGCAATTTGTTTGTACAGTATGTTAAATAATTTTCTTAAAGTGCATCAAAGTAGAGACCCGTTTAACTTAGTAGGTAGGTATATAATGTATACGAATTGCGAAAGCCTAAAAACATTTACGGACTTACATGCTCGGAGCGATATTGCGCGAGCTCGCGTTAGCCATTGCGAGCTTTTAGTGCACAAAGATAAAAAGAATAGAATATTAGGAAAACACTACGGCATAACACTAAATAAATCAAATCAATAATTACACAGGCCTGCAAAATGAAGGTCATAACTTCCTCTCTGGAATTTGATAGCTGATTCTGGAGTATTTTGATGCGCTGATTACGAATATGTACTTAGTTTTTCTCCATCACCTCCTGATTTTTCAAAAAAGCTACAGATAGAAAATTGAGAAAAAAGACAAGTTTTCACTTAAAAAATTATATATTTAAAAAAGTACTTAATTTTTAACTTAAAAAACTATTAACACGTAATAACAACTTATTGCTGGGTTAAAATACACTTAAATTTTATTTGTGGAACCTGGTCCTTTTTTCCTGGAAGCTTCTGTTGTGCGATTTTCGCTTATATTTCCGGTTTGGATCATCACGCTTCAACAACCAACAATAGTCCGCCATCATGCTGACATTCCATCTTCCTTGATACCGGACTTCAAGCTCTTTTAAATCTTGGTGAAATCTTTCACCTTGTTCTTCGCTAACGGCTCCTAGATTTTCTGGGAAGTAATCAATGTGCGAATTCAGAAAATGAAGTTTAACTCTCATATTACAACCCATTACACCAAAATTCGTTATCATTTTGGCTACTATTTCTTTATAGTCCGAGCTTTTATTGTTCCCCAAAAAGTTTTTTACCACTTCCTTAAATGATTTCCACGCTTGTAACTCGACATCATTGAGTTTTTGATCAAATTTTTCCTCCGACATCAATTTTCTTATATCAGGGCCGACAAAAATTCCTTCTTTTAACTTAGCATCTGATAAAGATGGAAAAACTGAATGCAGATATTTGAAACCTTCCCCATCTTTATTTAAAGCCTTCACAAACTGCTTCATTATACCCAATTTGATGTGTAAAGGCGGCAGTAAAACTTTTTCTCTGGGAACCAAACTCTGTTTAAGCACGTTTTTGATTCCTGGGGTTAGTTCAGTTCTTGGAGGCCATTCCTTTTTGGTCCAATGATGTTGTTTATCCCGGCTATCCCATTCGCAAAGAAAGCACGGGTATTTTGTATAACCACCTTGTTGGCCGAGTAGCATGCTTATGATTTTCAAGTCTCCACACACCATCCAGCCGTGATGTTCGTAAGCTATAGTAGCTAAAAGCTTTTCCAAATTTTCATAACATTCCTTTAAATGGACAGAATGTGCAACAGGTAGTGAGGCATATGTATTCCCATTATGTAGAAGGACTGCTTTTAAACTTCTTTTTGAGGAGTCAATAAACAATCTCCACTCCTTAGGATTGTATTCAATGTCGAACATTTTCATCAAGCCAGGAATATCTTTACAGTACACCAAATCATGATCTTCAGCGAAGAATGGAAGGAAATCTTTTTCTCTGTGACGGTACCATGAAAATGAAGTACCAGGTGCAAGCATATTTCTTTCTTTTAATCGTGATCCGAGGAGCTCAGCTGCATCTTTGGGGAGATTCAAATCTCTTGTCAAGTCGTTTAAATCTGACTGTGAAAAGAGCTGACACTCGTTAGAATCTACTTGAAATACAGGATCAGATTGGGATGCATTCTGTTCATTTGTATCATTAGCAGAATCTTCAATTTGTATAGCTGGATACGGGGGCTGCACCATTTCTGAATCTCCGAAAACTGCAGGCGTAACTGATGACACATTTGGATAGCTTATGTCACTTTTATTTTTAGAATTGTATCCAGTTATGTCACAACAACAAAAGTAGCAATCTTCAACATGGTTGTTAGGCTCTCTCCATAGCATGGGCGAAACGATTTTGAAGCTATTTTTCTGTCCTTTTGACCACTTGCGAAGTTCAAGTAAACAAGTCGAACAAACTTTTTGAGGTGTCCAAGTTTTGTCTTGGTTACTTATAGAATGTCCAAAATAACTTTTGTAAATATTTTTCACATAGTCTGTAATGTTGTTTCGTTGTTTTATCACCATGAATTTCCCGCAAATATAACAAAAACAATTCGAAGAGTTTAAACAACTTCGCGACGACATTTTAAAGTTTAGGTTGCAAGATGCGCACTTCGACTGTTAGTTTTCTAATTCAGAGTAGGTACTTATACAAAAAAAACCTTTTGTTTTCTTCATTATACCCTTTTTGAACAACATTAACAACAATTAGGCAATATCACCTAAACATCGTGTATTAATGAGCTCATTACTAAATGAAGCCAAAATGACCCGTTTTCGAAATGGTTAATGCGAATTACTTACACTTATTATGTAGTAATTAACAAATTACTGATTTGCATTCATTTCTATGTCGTCTTAAACTAATTAAATGCAATAAAAATTAAGCTGAAGTAATTAAGTGACGTTTTATAGATTTTAAAATGTATGCGCTCAGACATTTTTAGTTAAAATCTTAAATATTCAATATCAAAGAATCCTGACGTGATAGAATTTTTTTATTATTTTTCTCGTAATCAGCACATTAGAAACTATAGAAAACGTTAATCAGATCTCAGAGAGGAAAACCATTGCAGACCTGTGTTATCTATGTTTTATTTATCTAGCTTAGTAACTTACTTTGTTTTTGTTTTATATTGTATCTATACTAATATTATAAAGCTGAAGAGTTTATTTGTTTGTTAGCTTGAACGCGCTAATCTCAGGAACTACTGGTCCGATTTGAAAAATTCTTTCAGTGTTAGATAACCCATTTATCGAGGAAGAATACGCTAAGATCAATAGGAGCGGAGCACCAATGAAGAATGTTTCAAAATCGGAGATTTTTTTCCTTTTGAAAGCTTCCGCTACGTGCGCTGCGTAAACAGTTAAAGTTTCGCAAAAATCATGTATGACAGAATTGTTCCCCTTTAAAATTTGACAAAAAAAGTCCGCGACAGCATGTCTATCTTTTAAGATTGGCTCACTATAACCTTTTTTATGCTAACCAAATTTGTTCTAAAATAATGCATTATTTGCGAAGGTGTTTTTATAAACATGATATTAATCCTTATCCAAATAAATACGTTATTCATCACAAGTATTTAATTTAAAACGAAATTGCCCTTTACATCGTTCGATTTCAATGAATATCTTAGGAGATATCGCAGATTTAAAATAATATCGCAGCAAAATAATGACCCATTACAGACATACAGACGATGTTTCTCCTGGTTTAGTCTGCGTGATTTTACATTAGCACTGTAGGTATATTTATAAAATTTTGTTCAATGGTTCTTATGTAGTTCGTGGATTTAAAAATGAAAGTTTCAGCTCCTTTAAAATTGTATTATAGGTGCCTACGACCCACTCTCTCTCTTTTATGTGACGCAGAAGAAGTTACGCGGGTCAGTTAGTAATAATATATACTTTGGATTCCATATTATTGTCGGCCTCGATGGCGTAGTGATTAGTATAACCGACTGCCACGCCTGAGGTCGCGGGTTCGATTCCCGCACAAGTCAAACATTTGTGTGCATGAACATGGATGTTTGTCTTGGTCTGGGTGTTTCTATGTTTAATATATATGTATTTACAACAAAAAAATTATATATGTATGTTTATATATTGTCTAGTACCCATAGTACAAGCTCTGCTTAGTTTGGGCTAGATGGTGTTGTGTGTATGTGCTAGAATATTATTATTGGTTCATTTCGATACAATTCTATAAATTGTAAAATCTCATTACTTGTCCACGCCATCGTAACCTGGGAACATAAATTTCACTCACGCGTAACAGTACTGTCTTTACTGACGAATGACAACGAACTGAATAAGACGCCAACGTGTAAACACTGTTTGCGGAGCGCGCCAAGATTCTTTGATATGCGCACGAAAAACCGACAACATTCGGTTGGCGGGTCAATTTAGGCGCCAACTACAAACATACCGCCAAATAGCTCTCTACACGTTGGCCCAACACGCTGGCACACTACCTAGGCCCAATGTGTACAGCCGCCTTTATGGGTGCGTTCCACTTAGCGCTCACGACACTCACCCCAGTCCCCAATATTAATATACTTCTCTATGACAGTCACGCTCACGAGTGACCATGATTTTTTCCGTTCCACTTGCTTCCGTAAACTCAAGTGGAACGGATAATGGAGTGTTTCGAGCGTTTACGTAAATAATACAAATGGCGAATTAGAAAAAAAAATGCGAACCCTTAAAGAGGTTAGGTACAATTTGTAAGTCTGACCAATAAACTCTTATAGTTTATGAATTTATGATAAACTAGATTTATATTAAAAATATATATATTTAATATCCTACTAATATTATAATTGTGAAAGTTTGTGAGGATGGATGGATGTTTGTTACTTTTTCACGCAAAAACTATTGAACGGATTTTGATGAAACTTTACAGTATTATTGTTTACTCATCGAAATAACATATACTTAGGCTACTAAAATCTATTTTAACATAAATCTACATTAGCACGGACGAAGCCGCGGGCAAAATCTAGTATTTCATAATTTTGTGGAGTATTTAATTAATTTACATTTAAATATATTCAAAATGTATTTTACGGCAACAATAGGATATTTGGTAGTGCGTCGCAATAATGCTCCAGAAAGTACTAGTTCATCCAGTTCAGATGAAGAGTAGAATACCATTCTACAAAATCGTGAAAAACTTAAACTTAGACTACGTATTTATGATTTACACAATGTAATTAATCGTTACTCTGATGAAGAATTCAATAAACTGACAACTGAAACACTATAGATTATAAAATTTTAATTTATTTAGGTATTCATCGTTTTATCAAAATCGCATCAAATAAAGTTATATTTTCGTAGTCGCCATCTTAGTTACTTTATATTTTTAAAAATGGCGCTAGTTTTCTCAACTCTCACGACGACCCACCTCTCGCTTTGCGTGAGCGTGAGTCATGACGTCAGTAGTGACGTTTTTGCCGCGACCAAAACGATCGCAGTCGTCATTTGGAAGGGCTAAGCATCTTGGGCGTTGTGAACGCTAAGTGGAACGTACCCAATGTCATTTACAGACATTTCAATGAGTGCTATTTTCTTTCAGTATTGCCAATGTACAATTTAGAATTGCCTGACAACGGAAAATTTTACTTACTAAGAATTTAATAATATACCGTATGATATACTTAAATTTTTACATATTTAAGTATATCATACGGTATATTGTACGATAGCATTCAACAACAGTCTATAGCAAGCGATATCTTTGACCCACGATGAATTTATATAAATAACAAAATCCATTTAAATATGAATCAATGCTCATTTCAATAATTCAGTCCTATTGTCTTAAAGTAAATTGTTAGTATACGCCGCTATTTCTATAACACTATTATTTAAATAAGATGATAAAGGAACGACGGCATTGTAAGAACACCATGGCAACATTTTTATGCTCTGGAGTTCCTCGGCGATGGGCATCATTGAATATTCTACACAAAGACTACTATAGTATACTGGCTAATTCTACATCTGTCTATGGTAAAGCGCACCCCAACTCAAAGAGTAAAGTAATACATAGGGAAAAGAGAGAGCCCTCTTATGGTCAATTTCAGCCAACCCTATTTGAAATAGCGACATCTGGACTTTTGGCCCCGAACTAATCCTTCTATACATAGCTGTAGCTACTCCGTATTCTGTGCCTATAGCTATTTATATTATGTATTGCGTTGCAATTATTGTAATCCAGGATTCGTATTTAAATTGTTTTGTATCAATCGTATTTTTGTAACATAATAAATATGCAAATAAAAATTGGGCGTTATTAAATTAGAACAAGTAGAATGTTACAAAAATATATCCAAACAAAACAGTTTAAATACAATAAGTCTAGGGTGCATATCATAGTATAAGAATAAAACAACAACAAATAACATTTTATTATGTTTATTAAAATATAACTGTGCAGCGAACTCTAGGTTCACAGTGAAATGCGCAGCGTCTCGGCATTTTTGTTGTTAGAAAAACCGCACAACACAACACGAAAAGCGTCTCTATCGCACACTGATAACAACAGTTTTCAATGGGAAGAATAATTGACACAAGGTGGAGGAACACAGGGCTCGATTCAACGCACTTACATAAGACTTTCACAGCCGAAAAATATACAATATAGGATGAAAAACTACAAACGTGCGCACGGGCAAGATGCAGTCGCCATATTGTGACTGAGTTAAATATATAAAAGTATAGATAGGTAAGAACTGAAACTAAATAATAAATTAAAAATTTGTTTAAGCGCCATCTTCTGCGATTAATTTACAACACAAGTACGGGGCCAAAAACACAGATGTCAATCCTATCTTTGGATAAAGGAAAGGTATTGGGCAATGTCTCCCCGCCTGGCCCAACTTCAGATGACCAATCTAGGGTCATAGACTACTTACATAGGTATGTTCAATCATTGAAATGCAATATTGGTCTCCACTAGACTGTCTATCCCGTATAAAATTACATTTTTCTCTAAACCAACGAATATTCTTACATTCATTAACCTTTTTGCCGCTTGTGTCGCATTTATGCGACACATAATTATGTCCGTGCCTCTACCACCCGTCTCGTATTTCTGCGACAGAGAACATGCACGATACTTTTGGTTTATTTTCGTTCTATTAACTGCGTGGTACAACTAAAACCATTATTGAATAATGATTTGAATTTGAGATATGATTTTCAACATACATACGTACAAAATTGTATGTGAATGATTCACTGAGTTGACCTAATTCATGGGTCAAGTCTCTTTTTTTTGCTACAAATAAGTTCACATTATTTCGAAACGTGAAGTTTGAGACGGATCCTCTGCCCCTACTGCATTATTTCATATATAATCATCTATCCTTGTTTACCATGTATCTACAAATATAATTATTAAGATGTAAATTCCAGGAACACAGCTATTGCATTAATAGTACTTATTTGAACTCATATGTTAAGTCTATATCAATCAATGGTAGGAAACTGCCTCCGTGGCGCAGCGGTAGTGAATGCGACTGCTGTGCATGAGGTCTCGGGTACGATTACGAATCCCGGGTCGGGCCAACAAAAAAATATTGGGGTTTCTGTTAAAAAATCTCAATTACAGCCCGGAGTTAGGCAGTTGGCAGTGTTGGACACCCCAGTGCCTCGGAAAGCACATAAAGCCGTTGATCTTGCACCTGATCTCTCTCCGGTCGTGTCGGATTACTATCCCATCGGATCATGGGAGTTAGGGATCAGAGAGTGCACTTGTGTTTGCGCACACGCTTGTGCACTATAATATCTCCTGCGCAGATGGTCAGTCTCCGTTGAGATTGGCCGCCGTGAACGAAATCGGTCTGGAGGACATTATTATTATTATTATTATCAATCAAATAGACATACATGTCTGGCCACTAACTTTAGCGCCTAAAATATTTCCAATCATTCATGCGAACGTCGTTATTTTATACTCACCTAAGCAAAAGTAGCTTGAAAACTGTTCGTACTTACCCGGTCGAGAGCCGTTAGGAAACAAACTGACCAGGGGGGGGACACTGCCCAATACCTTTCCTCTATCCAAAGATAGGACTGATATCTGTGTGTTTGGCCCCGTACTTGTGCTGTAAATCAATCGCAGAAGATGGCGCTTAAACAAATTTTAATTTATTATTTAGTTTCAGTTCTTACCTATCTATACCTATATTTTTTTAATTTATCTAGGATCATATTTTATTCTCATTTTAATTGTTTTATCATAAAAATGTCATAAAATACAAATTAGTAAATATGTCGGTTAAAGACTATGATTCAAACATTAGATTTGTAAGACAGTCACAATATGGCGCCTGCATCTTGTCCGTGCGCACGTTTGTAGTTTTTCGTCCTATATTGTATATTTTTCGGCTGTGAAGGTCTTATGTAAGTGCGTTGAGTCGAGCTCTGTGTTCCTCCACCTTGTGTCAATTAATCTTCCCATCGAAAACTGTTGTTATCAGTGTGCGATAGTGACGCTTTTAGTGTTTAGTGTTGTGCGGTTTTTCCAACTACAAAAATGCCGAGACGCTGCACATTTCACTGTGAACCTAGAGTCCGCTGCACAGTTATATTTTAATAAACATAAACATAATAAAATGTTATTTGTTGTTGTTTTATCCCTAAACTACAATATGTACCCTATACTTATTGTATTTAAATTGTTTTGTTTGGATCTATTTTTGTAACATTCTACTTGTTCTATTTGCAATTTTTATTTGCATATTTTTTATGTTACAAAAAAACGATTGATACAAAACAATTTAAATGCGAATTCTGGATTAGTAATACATAATATAAATAGCTATATGCACAGAATACGGAATAGCTATAGCTATGTATAGAAGATTAGTTCGGGGCCAAAAGTTCAGATGTCGCTGTTTCAAATAGGGTTGGCTGAAATTGACCATAAGAGGGCTCTTTTTTCCCTATTATGTATTACTTTACTCTTTGAAACTGACAATACTTTTTCACTAGTGTTGGACACGGAATTTTGCTCTGCAAACGTCAATACATATTACCGGTTATTAATTCCAGTGTTACTAGAGGATAAAAAACCTGCCAAATTTAAATGAGATGGACAAAACTCTCGATGCCAGATATGGTATGTCATGCGGTAAGGGGTTAAAAATCACTAGTGTAAACTTTACAATGTTTAATTAAATTACGCTTAATTACTTTGGTTTCTTGGTGAATAATGTTTTCTTTTTGTGTAAATTGGCTTCTTCATAAATTTATTATTATTATTATACGCTATTTCCAAGAAATTCAAAGTATATAAGCTTTATTTAGAAGGATGTTGTAAGAATTATAAAAGCGGCTATCCTAATTACTAAACGAATATAATGCCATCTAAAGTAAACGGTACCTACATAATAATTTATAAACTGATTTGGGAGTGGCGTATCTATTCTCAGTATATAGCTCGGACCAATTATCACACAGTGTATATAGCAAAGATATTATAATACAATAATAATAATAATGTTTTTATTTACGAAATAATTATTGTAGTACAGAATGAAAAATTTATATGGTAGGTCTTACAACGATGTTACGTACAATCCTGTGGGTGAAGTTCTGTTACCCTTGATAGGTTAGTTATTAACCTGTAGTAAGGATTAACAGTCCTCTACCCTCCAGTATGTATTAGAATTACAATTACAATTATTCTCTAAAGTATAACCATGTAATTACAATTCAAACTACAATAAATAGTTTAACATTTTAAAATAACTCCATGCAGTGAAAAAGTTAGTGTGTATTAGTGTATAATACAAAGATATTGCTAACCAAACATTTACGAAGTCGATAACAAAATGAGTATTTTGCTATAATTATATCTCAGCGCAAATTAATGCTAATAATACAGTTTGGCTTTCCTTGGTACGGTTTGTTACAAAGGTCAATGCACGCGTACATCGCGATCGTACGTAATGATCAGCACTGGCAACATAACACGGTTCATTTATTTATAGTGGCAACATTGCTTCAGTTTATATAGGGTGTATAGGTAATAGGTTATGTTTACTCGTGTTTGAAAATATTTCTGAAGGTTAATATTTTATTTCATTTATAATTTTATTTAGCTACTATCTGTAAAAGGTAAGATATGTTTTAGTTATTTATGTTATCAGTCACTATAATATATTGCATATATATGCCCACACTTATGTATGGAAGTGAAAGTTGGGTATGTTAAAGGAGCATGAGAGGAGAGCAGAATAAATGCTGTAGAAATGAGAGCGCTGAGAAGCATATCGACACCAGAAATATCAATCAATGTAAGGGATAAAACACGGTTTTTCAGGAGAGCCAAAAAACAATATTTTTTACAAATTCATATGTAACTTTTTGTCGTCTATTCTGATCTAAATGTTGCCTAGGATTTATATTATAAACAAAAGATTTACCTAAACTTACTGGTTTCGAGATTAGCATGTCCCTTACATTAAAAAAACTGCTTATTTGTACTTTACGGAACTGAATTTTTCAATGTAAACTATCCGGTATTAATGTTAGCACCAAGATGAAGAGAAAACTATAGACAAAACTACTGTAAAGGAATTAGCAGCGATGGAACGGGATGAAATGTTATTTATGATATGCTATCTGGCAAAAGTAAAGGGTAATTTTGGACCTTATGTCTATGATGTTTAAGTCTGTGTCTTAGTCATGGTGCCATCAATAAGTGGAAAAAATACTTACACCTATTTGCCCTTTTAATTGCTTATCTATTTCGGTATTTTATAGAAAATGATTAAGTGGCATGTGTTCTAACTGACTAAGGCTGCTAAAATATAGAATAAAGTTAAATACATAAACATTGTCAAAACTTATTTTTATTTCAGACTTCTTGAATCAGTAAACAACTGCAACTTAAGGTTACATTTCAAGATTCTAATAACACCTCCCTTTTCAGTCAGGGGTAAAAAATTAAGTCTTTCAAAGAGATCAAAATAATTAACAGTTATACAAAGTCTGTACCTTGTACTTATGAACTTACTTACTATGTATTAGGTTTAATTGCAGCTTTTGACCATATAACTATAAATCAGTCATAAAATTATATAAAAAATCACAAACTAATCAACAGACTTGTAAAAGTATGAGTTCAGATAGCATGCAAGGTGAATGTGAGTTAGTTACAATAGGAATTAGAATTATATGATGAGCAGCATGGATGAAAGACGAAATTGTAAAAAAAGAGTGATAATAATGAATGACAATGACACTTTAGATCTGGTAAAGAGGGTCAAATGTGTGAGTGCTGACTATGTGAAGGAGAAAAGAGAAAAGGTGGATTGATTTTATGAAACATGAGGAGTAGCGTAGATATTGAAACTGATTATAAAAAAAGATAAAACAATGGCTGAGTGTACAAGAACCATTGTGAAAGAATATGAACAAGAGTTGAAATGACTGTAAGTGGAGATGAATTGAGAAAAAGATGAAGACTGATTGTAGAAAAGATGATGAGTAGAGTAGGAACGAAAGCTGAAGATGAAACGAATGTGGTTGAAGTCATGATGAATCATGAGCCAATTCCTCTTTATCTGTTTCGTTAAGGGTATCTTTGGCTAATAATTTATTTGGTAGATTTAAATATCTTTTTAGGACTATACCATTGTCACACAACTTTTTGAGATTGTTGAATTTTGCAACAGAAATCGGCATCTTTCTTTGTATAGAGGAGACAAATTATCTATTTTCCACCGCTTTATTTCACACCTGGCACTACCCGTTGCATCTTGAACAACATCTTTGTTTTGTATAGTTTTCTTACTTCTTACAGAACTTCTTTTCCTATTCCTTTACCTTTTCCCTTTTCTTCGCACTTACTATTTCATAAGTAGTACTATTCTCTAATCTCAATTTTGCTCAATTTCGTTTTTTTAGAGTGCAAACTCTTATATTTTTAAAGTGTAGGTCTTTATTTTTCAGAGTGGTTTAGGTGAGAGATTATGGAAGTTAATAAAATCTGTATGTTCGTTTTCTAGCTCTTTCCATGAAATTTGGCCATTGAGAAGGTGCCCAAATTATTTTTTTACTTCTCTTTTAATAACAACGTGTATGCTATACATATGACCCGCCAAAGAGGGATTTATTTGTTTCACACCTGGCATTACCCGTTGCATCTTGAACAACATCTTTGTTTTGTATAGTTTTCTTACTTCTTACAGAACTTCTTTTCCTAGTCCTTTACCTTTTCCCTTTTCTTCGCACTTACTATTTCATAAGTAGTACTATTCTCTAACATAGTGTATCTAATCTCAATTTTGCTCAATTTCGTTTTTTTAGAGTGCAAACTCTTATATTTTTAAAGTGTAGGTCTTTATTTTTCAGAGTGGTTTAGGTGAGAGATTATGGAAGTTAATAAAATCTGTATGTTCGTTTTCTAGCTCTTTCCATGAAATTTGGCCATTGAGAAGGTGCCCAAATTATTTTTTACTTCTCTTTTAATAACAACGTGTATGCTATACATATGACCCGCCAAAGAGGGATTTATTTGTATTACGTTTAGATTTTTAGAGTTCTCATAAGAAACTTTTAAACATTGAAATGATGACCTTGTTTTTATTTTGTCCTGTACAATAACAAATTCTTTAAATATTTGTATAAACATGTTGCTATTTCACAACAATAGCCTAGAATTTAATTTAAGTACTTGATTTAAAATGAAGTGTACATTATAAAAATGAAGTAAAGGTAACACAAATAATTTTCTACATTGATATATGTATATAAACCCGTTTAATTTAAGAGGCAATGTTGATTGAGACATGTAAAAGAATTATTACTGTAAGAAATACGTAACTTGCATAGTTTCGTAGTATATTAGTGTAAGGAACAAAGGAGACCGACCACCTTGTATGGGATCCTGCCATGGGCGTGAGCAATTTTATATTGTAATAACTAGCTGTTACCTGCGACTTCGTCCGCGTAGATTTTAACTAAAAAGTGTTTGTCGCCGCGGTACCCAACTATATTTCTCTGCACAAGTTACTTAAATGGCGTAGTTTTTATATTGTAAAGCTAGATAATAGCATGGCTTACTCAAAAACAACATTTAAATATGCGTCGTTAGATTACACGCTGTCACAGAATGCGTAAGAAAAATAAAGATTCACAGCTCCTCCCCCGTAGGTGATAGCGTGATAATATGTAGCCTATATGTTGACCCGACCTGTTAGTAATGTTCATGCAAAATCTGAAGTAAATTCATACAGTACTTTTTGAGTTTAGCCCGGACATACATACAAACAGACAAAAATTCTAAAAACTATATGTTTGGCTTCGATATCGATTGTAGATCACTCCCCAAGTATTCTATTAAAAAAATATTCAATGTACAGTTTTGACTTTTCTACGATTTTATTATATGTATAGACAACAATTTTAATTTTGAGTAGCCTAAACTAAGTAGAAAACATTCTTCTTTGAAGTTTAGTATCAAGTTCGTTAAATAATAAAATAAAACACATTGTTTAAAATAAATATTGTTTTCATGTGTCACCATCACCTTTATAAGTTATTTAAATATTTTCCAAAAACTGGGCTGGGAGAGTGACATTTTCATATCTTGCCCAGCTTAGGTACCATATTACAGACATTATGTGAGCACAGCAACCAACAGTCTTTCGGCCGACTATGCAGTTGCAGTAATACTTATAATATATAAATAAAATAATTCATACTACTGGATGGTAACCAATATTTTTTATATATTAAAACAATACTTTTAATATTTTACTTTGTTTATAAAACGATTGTCCACGTGCAAGCCGAATATGGACGGTCTCCTTTCGCAGATGCTTTGATTGTGTCGTCACGTAAGGGGCATGTTATGAGAATTATACTAACTGCAGTTTAATGTAAGGGACTAAATTATATTTTAGAACTATTTACTTTATTTTTGTTAGACGTTAAAAATATTTAAGTCCGTTAAATCATCTTTTTTTGTCATAAATCTGTTTTCAACAATAGAGAAATTTCAAGTACCTATACCAAACGATAGAGCGCGAAATTCTGAATGCAACAGTATATAATATTGTTACGTGCTAGGTTCGACGGATAAGAATAATAATAATAATAATAATAATGTTTTTATTGTTTCACAGATAATTACAACAAATGAATGTAAACAATATTACCGACTAAAACACGTTTTATTCTAGCACACAATTAAATTTACAACACAACAAACAATATACCTCCTACATTTTTCCACTGTAACTGCTTCAAACTCCGTAGTATTGTCGCTTCCGTTCGCTTTGATGAATACTTGACCGCATACGATTGTAAACTGACTTGGCGGTGCGCGTGCGCTCTATTTATACGTGGTTAAAGCGTTTCCGGAGTTTTCTAGAAACGTCATACCCGGTATGTAAACAGTAGGAATATTCGAGAATGTGCCAGCGTTCTCTCTACTCCTTTCGTACGAAGTTCCGTAAGATGTCAATAGATGGCGCTGTCATAAATTATAAGACGGAACTGCCGAGTCTTCCACACAATGCCGAGAGATGGCACTGGGTGTAACAGTATAACTCATTTTGGCCAAAATGTCCCTTATGTTAATTGATACTTCTAGTATCGATATGTGGTGTGACTCAGGACTCTGAAAGATAGAATAAGAATAGTGTGATTAGAGAGAGATGCGGTATGAAAGTGGATATAGTGACAAGAATAGAAAAAGGTTACATGTTAAGCTGGTTTGGGCTTGCAGAAAGAATGGACGAGGAAAGACTGACTTAGAAAGTTTATAAGGCTAGTGTGAATGGAACAGTCGCAAGAGGAAAACCTAGGCGAACGTTTCTTGATCAGATCGGAGGCGTTCTGGACAAAGGCCCGTTTAAGAGCTCCATGAACTGACGGGCGTGTATGAGGAATGTGATGAAAGTGAATGAAGCCAGAGAAATGTGTCAGGATCGTAGCAAATGGAAATCCGTAGTCTCTGCCTTCCCCTCTGGGAAACAGGCGTGAATCTATATATGTATATCGGGGTTTGTTAATTATAGGAGTATGAATGTAAAGTAAAGCAATATTAAAAATGCGAAAGTAGGTAACTCTGTTATGATCATTGAACTGATTTTGAAAAAATTTGTTATAAAGATAACTAAGACTGTTTGAAGCTATTCATACTGATAGTGTAGATGTGAAAGTATGTGACGAAATTGGGTTTCTTACTCAGTCACGTTTAAATCTTAGACCTGATTTGAATAAAACTTGGCACGCAAGTAGACTATGTGGCAGGATACTTTTACCCCAGTATTTGCTCCCGTGATCCACATTGCGAAGCCGCAGGTAGAAACTAGTATTATATAAAACAAGAGTAAAGTTTCTTTACTAATATTTAAGGGTAATCACTTATTCAATGATTAATTTACTTGTGATTATTAAGTAATCAATTTTATAATTTCAGTTAATACAATGACACAACAGAAGAAAACATTGAAAATAAAAAAAATAAAGGCAGAACTAATCAAAGAATTTACTTTTCTAAAAAATGTGTTCTCGGTCATGGCTTTGCCCCAACAAATGAAAGGTGAGCATATCAGATATATATATATATATGGATATATATAACGGGTGATTTTTTAAGAGGTATAGGATTTGATTTTCAAAAAAAACACAAAAAATTTGAAAAATTTGATGAAATCTTTATTGGAATCGATAGAACGATCAATATAATTTAATGTTTGAAGATGATTTCATGCAAATGCTGGCCGCGGCTCCGGTTTAGATGGCCCATCCGCAAGGCCCAATTTCGGCACACTCTCCAATATATCAGCCGGTATATCACGAATAAATGCTTCAATATTGGCTTCCAGTGCGTCAATCGTTGCTGGTTTATCCCTGTAGACATGAGCCTTAACATGGCCCCACAAGAAATAGTCCAAAGGCGTTAGATCACACGATCTAGGCGGCCAATTGACGGGCCCAAAACGTGAGATAAACTGTTCACCGAAGGCGGCTCTCAATTGGGCCATTGTTTCGCGTGCCGTGTGGCATGTGGCACCGTCTTGTTGAAACCACATGTCAGGCATGTCCAATTCTTCCATTTTGGGCAAAAAAAAATCGCCAATCATCACACGGTAGCGCTCGCCATTCACAGTAACGTTACGGCCATTGTCGTCTTTGAAAAAGTACGGCCCGATGATGCCACCGGCCCATAATCCACACCAAACAGTACATTTTTCGGGATGCAGTGGTAGCTCTTGCAATGCTTCTGGCTGGTCTTCACTCCAGATGCGGCAATTATGCTTATTGACATATCCATTCAACCAGAAATGAGCTTCGTCGCTGAACACAATTTTTCGATAAAAAAGTGGATCTTCCTCCAACTTTGCCAATGCCCATTCACCAAATGTTAGACGTTGTGGGAGGTCGTGTGGCTTCAATTCTTGCACCAGCTGTATCTTGTAAGGTTTTACACCCAAATCCTTTCGCAAAATTTTCCACGTAGTGGAGTAACAGAGGCCCAATTGCTGCGAACGGCGGCGAATCGACATTTCACGGTCATCACTAACACTGGCGGATACAGCCGCAATATTTTCTCCGGTCCTCACTCTACGTATGCGTGTTCGTGGTTTAATGTCCAATAATGTAAACTGGGTTCGAAATTTAGTCACAAGCTTCCGAATAGCTGCCTCAGTAGGCCGACCAAACTGCCCATAAATTGGAAGAAGTGCGCGATGCAATCTCTTAACCGAGCATGCATTTTGATAGTAAAATTCAATAATTTGCAAGCGTTGTTCGTTCGTAAGTCGATTCATGGTTAAATTATAGACCAAACTGAACAAGTTTGACAATGACACAAGACACGATTCACGCGTGATCTGTCAAAAACAGTGTTGCCAAAAAGATACCAGCAAAAAAATCACCCGTTATATATATATATATATACATATATATATATATATATATATATATATATATATATATATATATATATATATATATATATACATATATATATATATATATATATATATATATATATATATATATATATATATATATATATATACATATATATATATATATATATATATACATATACATATACACATATATAACTATTAATTGTAAGAAAGTTGATAAGCAATACATAGTGTCAGTTGCAACGTGCACATAGTGTATTTTAATGTTGTCGAAGTTAGTAAAGCTGTAAAATGAAAGTTTTAAGGGTGAAACTGGGCACTACATCTTATATTGCCATTATAAAATGTCTAATTAAAAGGACATTTTGTGTCAAGCATTACTCAAACACATTGATTTTCCAGGTGACGATGAAGATAATATGGATATAGAAATAGTAAACGAAAATCAAAAAAATAGTGAAGACACAGAAATGCCTAAAAGAGCTCGCAACATAGCTGAACTTGAGGAAAAGTTACAAAAGATTAAATCACAAAATAAGTTCAGTTTTAAGAATAAGTTACAGAAAAAGAGTTTAAGTAGTAAATTGAATAAAAAGATTAAGAAGAAAGAAAGGATTAATAAAACAAAAGTAAAACCAGTGGTAGACAGACCATTTTCAGAGATGTCCAAACCTCAAACAGAAGAAAAGCCAAATGTGAATGTTGCCAAACCAGTGTTCAATAATGATGGGAAGCTTGTGTTTTCCAAGTTTGACTTTGCTAATGTTGGTAAAAAAGGTAAGTGAAATGCAAAACATAAATGGTGAATACCTTCATATAAATCCAGACGCCTGGCTAGTTCTACAACAGTTCATAACTCTACCATTTTAAACAAATCTTAAAAAAATGTCGTAATGCATAGCTTATATAAATTTACTTTCAAATGAAATGTTAGCCATTGGTGATGGGCAATAGTAAGATACTATTGCTACTAAGCATGCCACTAGATAAAATAAAACAGTTCTTAAACATACTAAATCTGTTATTGTTGGGATCTGTTAAATAATTATATTTCAAATATTGTAGAGAGAATAAACAAAGCAGAAAAGGATCCTAAAAAGATATTAGAAAACTTAAAACAACAAGAGGACAAAATTAAACAGCTTGAAGAAAAAGAAGATGGTAAAGCTAAAATAGTAAAGGAAAAGATTGCATGGAAGAATGTACTACAAAAAGCTGAAGGACAAAAAGTTAAAGATGACCCCACACTTTTAAAGAAATCTATTAAGAAAATGGTAAGTTTTACTGCATGTTGTTAAATGTTAATACAATTCCGAGACCTGATTATTATTTTTTATTTTGAATCATCTATAAAAGATAAGTTATATGTACTTTATAAAAAAATTAAAACTTTATTGCTAATATTTTGCATACAAGATCGCCAGCTAAATATAACTTCTTTTTAATTTTTATAGGAGCAAAAGAAGAAGCATAGTAAAAAGCAGTGGGAGACCAGAGTGACGAATGTTGAACAAAAGAAAGAGGACAGGCAAAAGAAACGAAAAGAAAATATTGCCAAGAAGAAGAAAGAAAAGAAGTCTAAAATTGTAAAACAATCAGTTAAAAGAGGACGCGTCGTAATTAGTTAAAATTAGTAAATTTTTGGGAATAAAGTATTTTTATGTACTCGAAAGTTCTTTTTGTTGGTATTGCGTCTTAAATTCAGTATATACCTATTAAGTGAGAAACACATGCCAAGTAGTTATGTTGTTATATTATCTATGACTGCACGGATGGCATAGTGGTGTAAGTGGTCGCGTCGTCACTGGCGCCGCACAGAGTGACATGGGTTCGATTCACACATGTGACGAAATTTTGTGTGATCCATAAATATTTGTTCTGGGTCTGGATGTTCTTTATGTCCGTTGTTTGAATGCTTTTTAAAAGGCCTCGGCGACCTAAGATTTATTCTTAGTGCGTGAGCTGTCTTTTAAAGAATATATATGTAAAGATCTAACTTTGAACCCCTTTTAATTAAAGCCTAGTAATATTTAACATAGTTAATGTTCTCGTAACGCCATTGAGTCTGAGATTAGTGACCTATTAAAGTGTTATGGTGTATACCGCTTCTTTTTTTTAAGCTATAACGGAATAAATAACATGAGGAATATTGTGATAACTGATAATACAGCATTGTCGTATAAAAGACATAATAACATACATACATAGATTCACGCCTGTTTCCCAGAGGGGTAGGCAGAGACAGTACAGCGATTGTAATAATGACGGTACAGAGTCCAACGTGTAAAGCTTCACGAGTTCTTGACTGTACAATAAATAAAACTTATAAATAAGTTATTACAATTATTAGAAAATAGAATAAAAATAATTTGGGAGTTTGAATTTGAATATACAATGTATTTTTTTTTGTAATTACCTACCAGATTTTAATGTTATAGTGGTCGACAAAGATTCTTTTTTTGATTAGGTTAATTAAAACATAATTTTCATAAGTTTAAATACCTAATTTAAGAATTTTAGAATAACTTTTCTGTGCACATTCATCATGGCTAGACCATTGAGGCGAATTTCACTTATAGAGCTTCTTAGCCAGGTTTTTAGTCTCCTGAGGCTGCTAAACGCTCGCTTTACCGTAGGTACCTACATGTGCATGGAAGAGTGATCAAAATTTTTAACGCTTTTTCTGTATCATAACATAGAGCAGAGCGTATTTGAGCGTACGGAATATTAGGAATGGAATTGGTGAATTCTTTCGAGTTTCGACGTAAGGGAATTATCGATCAAGCAAGTCAAGTCAAAGACTTAGGACTTTGGTTGCTTTACATTTGGCAACTTTTTTAGAATCTCTAGGTGGGCTGCCCCTCCTCTCCCCTCTCCTTGGAGACGCCCTTGGCTACCGTGCTAAAACTACACTCAAAACCAACATTTATTTATAATGCGGCTGCCTGCTATAGACAAGCTTCAGCGCGCCTGCCGAACTCCTGAGTTAGATCTTCCGGTTGAGAGATTAATTTATGTCCTTTCTTTTCACTTTTATTCACGATTGAGTCGATATAGACGAGTGTTAGAATCAAATATTTATTGATGAATGGTCGACATCTATGCAATTCGGCAATACTGACCTAACCAAATTGGAATAACTGTCATCTTATACCGGATAGGTTTTGCCGATTAGCATCGCAGCCTCGACATACAAATAATAATAGGTACTTAGTTTGTTTCTCTCTCATATAGCTACAAAATTGCACAAAAGAAAAAAGAAGTCTAGACATGTTTTTGCTACTATGTAAGAGATTAGTAGGTATCTGTACTAGGAGACCTGTATGATATATGTCCAACCTCTCCAGGCACTGGGCTCGTGCAGTACTAGTATGTCAGGTGTCTCGGTGGTATAGGTAAACATATCATATTACAAATGAAGTTGTCTTCGGATAGGCTTTTCTATCAATATACCAATCAGTGTGCTGATCCGAACTAGGGTTGGTTAAATGGTGTATTTTCTTTATGGTTCAAAGTTACATCGGGCCATTGCTCAGTAGAAAGTTAACGTGCTTTTATGTGCGACCCTAAATGTTTGCTGAACAGAAGTTTGATACACACCTACTATTTCATCTTGTCGAGGTTGTATCCCACAGTCGAGACGTCGAATCGTCAAGTTGTCATTGAATTCCGCCTAAACGCTTGAACCAATTTTGATATTATTTATTTTTGTGTGACTGTCGGGTTATGGATTGGAATGATAGGTGACGTTGCGATCGATTAATTCGGGTAGGACAACGCCTGTTGGATCCGCTAGTAAATAATAAAACATTTTAACAGAAAGGAAATGTCATTTATTCGTGATAATTAATTAGTAACGGTACGCTATTTTTTAAACTTGCGTTCGATAACATATTAAGGTCTACGATCGGGTAGGTACACAATAAATAAAAAAGGGCATCGTTTAACAGAGGTAGCATTGTACTCACACAGCTGCTCCCTGACGACATGACCAAACTGTAAAAATCGAATTTGGCTTCATTTTGGATAACACGCGATGGAAGGCTAGTCGGAAAAGAATGCGTTCGTATAGTAATCCACATTACACTGTTTTACAGTCTACTTTACTAATCAAATAGATGAACTATATTCTATGTACCTAACTAAATTCATATGAACACATTTTTTCTTAACCCTAGGTGCATTAAAAGTTACACACCATGCTAAATAACTACAAAGACAAAATATTTAGGTACCTAATGGTATATATTTTCTGTATAATATCAATCCAAACAAATGGTAGAATCAGTCACAAAGTCGGCGGCTTAGATAATACAAAATGAAGTCCTGAAATAGGACTTGCCAATAATTTAGAGTTATCCGTCAAACCAGACGCAACACCAAAGTTACTCTTTATTGTGCACAATAATATTACTTCATGGGTTTGAGAAAATGGAGATGAAAGCCTTTCAAATTGAGTAAAGTGGTACCTCGATTTAAACAATTTTAATCTCCTAAGCGTTTATTCTGGTATATAATCGTAGCAGCTTTGGAGTAAAGGTTAGCCTTATACTAAGCATTGCCTATAATACATACTGGGTGTAAGGGACGGCACGGCGGCGTACCGAAAACTTTAGCAAGACGTCTTTCTATAAGTACTTATCACGACGCAAACTTCAAATAATAAAAAAACGCAAGATTTAAATGTAATGTAGATTAACATTATTACGCGGTACGCAATGGATTGCTACCAATACATCGCACTCGACGAATGAACTCTGCGTTCCGCGCGCATAAACACAGCTAATCTATTTAAATCACGACCATTTAATTACATTGCTGTATTGTAGAAAAATGTAACAGTCAGAAAAATGAAAAATTGCAGAAAAGGAATTGTGATTGTTGAAAAAAATTCCAACGATTTTTAACTCAGAATAATGGTCTGAATCTACTATTTCAGTTTTCGGTACACCGTCCCTTACACCCAGTATATATGACGTGATGGCCGCAGCCATACGAAGCAATGCATAGCATATTACAGCAGGGCCTGTTTGGTTAGTGATGGACTGTTGAGGATTTTTAATACATTGCTTGTTTACCTTGCGCAACTAATCAATTTATATCAATATTTAGTTAATTGCAGGCTTTGGTAATCACATACCTTTAGCTTGACTGAATAGATAATATAGAATTAATTTTATGAATATAACATTTTCCAGCTAGCATTTACATTTGATTTCCCTGTAACTGATGGTAAACAGAAATAAAGCAGATGATATAAAATACTCGAGAATTAATGACAAATATTTTGTTTAGGCATTACAGTTTACAAAGGTGTACTTATACAGGAATTGATTCCCATTATAAAATGTTAGTAACAGTTTAAAAAACCTAGGTACCGAATTCTTCTAAGTATCTCATGCGTAGGCGAGTCTTCGAATAAATTGTACATAATGATAATAGACGGTGTTACAGCTATCATTGTTCCTATTATGAATATTACACAATATTATTGTCATTTTTTGCCGCCCTAACAGTCGAATTCGGTACGCAATGTTAAGTGGACTCTACACTAACTTTTCTTATGAATACTTCATAATAAAATATATTCTTTACATCATTCTTCTTATTGATAAGTAGTCAATAACAAGAGGATTGATCACTTGGTGGCGTTTCGATATTTATTTCGAGTTGTTCTGCTAAAACTCGATGAGAATTTGGTATCCACATCTATAAATGATACATCCTCCATGATTCTTAAGGTTTACAGTTAGTTTAGTGTTCTGTGTGTAATAGTCTCGGTCATTTTACTGAATAACTACAGAACACATTGTCATTATGTATTCCGACTTTCCAACTTTGAAACTGACTATCTATTACGTTTTACAACAGTTACGATGTCTCTACTCGATAAACAAGACGGCTCGGTACACAAATTACACATAAATGTAACAGATGTCTTAAGTATTTTTATAAGTAAACCTAATAAGAATGGAAGTGTGTTTTATATGCGAGTCGTACGGTTTATCGAATGGCGACATAGTGGCTTACGACACAAGACAATGATTAACACATATTGTTATAAACTAAACCAGATTCAACCGAAACGCCTAATAAGGTCACAATTTAAGTAACTACAGTATTATGATTACTTTATAAAACGAATTTGGTATTAAAACCCAATATAAATTTTCGGTGGCTTGTTCCTTGTGGAACTTACATATTAAAATTCTTCAAAATATAAACTACTTAACTATGCCATAAAATTAAAAATAAACTAAGCTATAAGTATTAAAAACATTTGTAAATAGCAACAACTGATTATGAATAAAAAGCCTCCAAATAGAAGTACTCCTTCCACATAACATGAACAAAATAAATAAAATTAGAAATAATAAGATTTAAAAAAATATAAGTATACAAGATAATATTTGTGAGTATAATAACTCCTATTACATAATTAGCATAATAAAGTTTGTTAGCTTTAGATATAGCCTCAAATCTTAGAATTAGGGTGTGTCAAAATATTTAAGAAAATCTTACTCACTTATATATTTTATAAATTGCAGCAATAATTGTTTCAGTGTATAACACTTGAAGAATAAATATGCGTAAGGAGAACACAACAAATATTTCCAATAACCATAACATGCAAGGCTTCGCCAATGGTACATTGCACTTCACCAAGTTTTACTTAAACTACAACTTTAATGTCATGAAACAAATGTCCCACACCTATGCATTTAAAAGTTGTCTTTAGAAAACATTCCAAATACACATTTATATATAATTATGTATATGAAACTACACACATTTATATACTTTGCCTCTGGAGAATAAAGTACATCAGAGCACTGGAAAATATAACATGCTCCTCATACGTCTCCATAGACCATTAACATACAACTTAGGTATGGAATCTATAACTAAAATATTATGTTCTAAAAATTATAAAAATGACATACTCTTATAACTAGAGATTGGATAATTGGATGCATATTTACCAAAAGTTAATTTTCGGCTAACATATTATGATAGTGGCTTCTGAGAATTTTTTATTAAAAATAAATACTGTCAATAAAGCTAGGGAAAAGCAACCATATTGCGTTGTAACAGAGCAAATGTCATTTATATTAAATCAGGTTTTATACTCCAGAAATTTTTCAATAATGAAGCGTTTTCCATAATAGCCAACATATAAACTTGACGTAAATATATTTTCGCCAACTAAATCTCACGGAGTATATACTTTTAAATGTTAATCCCGGAATCGCGAGATATTGTCGATAAAAAAAAAGCACTGTCCATAATAGCCAACACCTGAACTTTAGGTAAATATGCATCTGATTATCCAATCTCTACTTATAACTTTTCCAAAATAGGAAAATAAAAATTGATTTAATGTATGTAATACTGCACATTCACATTTACTCTAAATCAGTCAAAGCATTGTTATAGAAAAGATATCAAACAATAAAAAAATATTTCTGATTAACATACAATAATTGTTGCATGTGTTATCTGGTTCTGTGTCACATGTTCCACTGAACAGTTTCATTTAAATTTAAAATTAAAGGTGGATTTATAACTATTTAAGCATATTCAAATATATTCAAACCTCTATCCTTATATATGAGAACATGTTCAAATGGCTATTTTACTTATTTTAACTGTATTAACCTACTAACTAAAGCCTAAATTTAAATGGTAATAATAAAGCAAGTCGTGAGGCGGGATATTTGCATCAGTCTTGTGAAATTCTCAATTGTGAAAATTATTACTGTCATTTATTTATCTATTTGGTAATCTTGTAAAAAAAGAAACTGTTTAATTTATATGTATTAATTAGTTACTTTGTAAGCCATTGGGCATATTCCATCAGTTCAGTTCTGATTTCAAAGATGAAAGAGTTGCATCGAGCACTCTGCTTGCTGCATATCCAGGTATGTTCAGATAGGCCGGCTTGTCATGTTCACATAACCCTGGCTGAGTGCAGCAGCGACTCATTGAGGGGCCTCCTGGGTTCATTGGGCCACCATGACTGGCACCTGCATCTGATGTAGTGCCTTGACAAATCATTTTATGATTTGTGAACTGTTCCAACGAACGTAATTGTTCCCCACAGTTTTCGCATTTCAATTCTCTAGCATGTACTTTCTTGTGGCTGTTAAGTGATCTTGAATTATCAAAAACTTTAGTGCACATGTCACAGTATTTCAATACTTTCTCACCTGTGCATACTACCTTGTGGTTGTTAAGTCTGTCCAATGACATGTAGCGCTTATTGTTGCACAGATCACATTTAAATTGTTTCTGTGGTACACGTCCTGTGTGAACTTGCATATGCTTGCGTAAATTGCTCTTATCTTTGATGTATTTCGAGCAGACTGTACACTTGTTAACATCTTTTCTTGTATGATTTGCATCTAAGTGTCTTCGTAAATGTGATTTCTTGTGAAATGGCTCCAAACATATTTGACATCTGAATGGTTTTTGTGCTGGATGTACTCCTGTTAAGTGTGTGTTGAACTCTAATATAGTGGGGTAACTCTTCCTACAGTGTGGACAATGAAAGAGTTTACGGCATATTCCTGTACTTGAATCACAAAATGGATCTGAGCAGTCATCACAGAATGAATCTAGCCCTACTGGCGGTGTAACAGTGTCTGTTTGGAAAGGTTCCAAGTCAGTTTGTAAAGGATCTCTGTCTGGAGTGCCAGCACCAGTAGGTTCCTGCTTGACTTTAGTTTGGTCACTGTTCTCTGAATAATCATCCTGTGAAGGCAGATTCCGTGAAGTACTGGCGAGCATCCACCAGGGATTGTAGTGCCATGCTCCTAGTCCTGAGTGTACTGCTTGTTCTTTTATGTCACTAGATTTAGTCTGTGTTTCTGCATTTGAAAATCCAGGAAAACTGGGTAACTCTTGACTCTTGGCTCGCGAAGATTCAAATGCGCTATGTTGGCTCAAAAGATTTTCATAATCACTCGAATCCATCAATTTTCTTTCATTTCGATCTCCTTGATCTCTTTTAGACATTATTTTTTAACAGTTTCTGAAATAGTAAATTCCCTTTAATAAGTTTTGACGGTATATTTTGATTATTGTATATAAACTGCAACATCATGAAACGTAAACAAACAACGCAATTACGCGCCCAAGTAAACACAAGAGCAACTTATTCATAACACAATAACTTTAGCTATCTACACCAAATGTGTTGATAATTATAACTAATTATATTTTATGTTATTAATCCCAAAGTGAACAACAATAACAAAATTCTTCAAGAATAAACAAACAAGTAACACTGCTTGCCTTGTTATTTACAAAAACTAGTTGAAAAAGGTATTTAAATAGAACATAAAGAAATTGAATATAGTAAGCAAGAGAGACAATGAAAAGATGATTTAAATAATGATTGCAATACATACTACAACACTTGACTTTCCATAAAATTCTCAATATTCTCGTAAAACTATTTTACAGATCATCGGCCATTTTGTTTGATTAGTTTCTTTCAACTTTTTATTTATATGCCTTACATTTTGTAACCATGCCTTTTAATCCATTTCCATATTTTAGTGTATGGTTAAAATATTAAATTGACACATTAGGCTGGCCACATACATTCGTTTTCCGTACTCGATTTCTGAATTTGTTTTCCATATTCGGAGCTCCGAATGCATTGAATCAATATAAAATACACTAACTGCCGCACACGTCCGCTTTTTTTCCGAACGGAAAAAATTCCGTTTGTACGTTTCGAATGCAAACCCGTGCGTTCGGAGAAACCATTCGGAAAAAACCTAATGACGTCATGCGGAATGCAGCCCTTGCATACATTTTGTGTCGGCGCACACGTTCGGAAATTCTCATTCGGAACCGCGCCCGCGCCGCGCGCATCGTACGTACGTAAACGATAGTTATAATGTGTGAGGTAGAAACATTAATATTGTCTATTGGAAAATACCCTTGCTTGTGGAATATACATGACAAGGACTACCACAACAGAGATATAAAAGACTAGATGTTCCCGCGGTTTCAGCCGCGTTTATCGTTACTGCGCCGCCCCCTTGGGTCATAGCGTGATGTTATATAGGCTCCCAGGCCAAATCTATACTAATATAATAAAGCTGAAGAGTTTGTTTGTTTGTTTGAACGCGCTAATCTCAGGAACTACTGGTCCGAATTGAAAAATTCTTTTAATGTTGGATAGCCTATTTATCGAGGAAGGCTATAGGCTATATAACATCTCGCTACGACCCATGGGGGCGGCGGCGCAGTAACTATAAACACGGGTGAAACCGCGAGCACATCTAGCGTGCGTTCCACTTAGCGCTCACGACCACGGCTTTTCCCGTTCCACTTGCTTCCGAGCGTTACAATCTCGGGTGATAATTGGTCCGAGGTTACAATTGTAAACTCAAGTGGAACTGGTACGGATAATGGCAGTGTTTCGAGCGTTGACGTAAATAATACAAATGGCGAATTAGAAAAAAAATGCGAATTCTTAAAGAGGTTGTTAGGTTACAATTTGAAAGTCTGACCAATAAACTCTTATAGTTTACGATTAACTGGATTTATATTAAAACAATATGTTTAATATCCTACTAATATTATAAACTGTGAAAGTTTGTGAGGATGGATGGATGTTTGTTACTTTTTCACGCAAAAACTAATGAAAGTATTTTGATAAAACTTTACAGTATTATTGTTTATTCATCGAAATAACAATATCTATATATTGTTATTTCGATGAATAAACAATAATACTGTAAAGTTTTTTTGTAAAATTTAGATTTATTTAATTAATTTACATTTAAATATATTCAAAGTGTATTTTACGGCAACGGTAGGATATTTGGTAGTGCGTCGCAATAATGCTCCAGAAAGTAAATACTAGTTCATCCAGTTCAGATGAAAAGTAGAATACCATTCTACAAAATCGTAAACAAACAAACAAAAACTTAAACTTAGTCCACGTATTTACGATTTACATAATGTAATTAATTGTTACTCTGATGAAGAATTCAAAAGACTGACAACTGAAACACTGTAGATTATAATTTTTTTATTTAATTAAGTATTCATCGTTTCATCAAAATTGCATCAAATAAAGTTATATTTTCGCAGTCGCCATCTTAGTTACTTTATATTTTGAAAAATGGCGCTAATTTTCTCGGGATTGCTTTAGAAACGGGCCGATTTAATTAAGGGTTGAGGGTGTTTGAGGGAGAAGGGGGAGGGAGTGCTGAACCCCCCCAATTCCATTCCATTCCCCCCATCGCGCGCAAATGTCTAGTTCCCGAGAAAAAAAATTTAAAGTTGTTCATACTTAATCTCAAAATTGTGACATTTTATATTCTGTTTTGCATAAAATCTGTTGTTTTGGAAGCAACTTACAACTGGAACGTCTCCGGCGCTCCGGGAAGTGCAACCTCTACGCCATTGCGTAACAAAGCGCAAGCATCTGCACTCGCCTACGCAGCTTCGGCTTGCTGGTCGCCTTCGGTGACCAGTCTCAGCTGCTACGGCTCGTGCGGCGCAGGTATACTAATCTATGGTACGGCGCTTGCGTTTTGTTATAACTGTCGGAGGCTGCTCTCCCTCCGCGCCTCCGGCTTTTTATTACCACTCTAGGGGTAGGGCATAAAGTACTAGGTAGAGTCGGGGTAGGTTAATTCGATATTGTCTAAAATTTTATGACATGGCTGTCATGTATGAGTAATTGATTGAGTGAGTTGCTGATTCTGGCGCGGAAAAAGTTACGTTTCATTTCACGTAAAAATAATATCTCTTACCAAATTTGGTGAAATAAAATGATCATTTGACAATAAATGTTTTGTTACATTTTTAAATAATTAAAAATAGGTTTTTGTATCACATTTTATTAAAGAAAGACGAAACAAATTACGTTGGTGTCATAAAAAAGCCGTTCCATTTCACGTGTTTATAAAAATGCCTAAAAAATAAACTACGCGAGTGCGCGGGTTGGAGATGGTTCCTGGGGTTTGGAAAACCCACCCCCAACATATTTCAACCAGCACCAACCCCCGTTTCGATCGGCCCGTTTCTAAAGCCAACCCGTTTTCTCAACGCTCACGACGACCCACCTCTCGGGATGGGTCGTCGTGAGCTTAGCGTGAGCGTGAGTCATGACGTCATGAGTGAAGTTTTCGCCGCGACCACAACAATCGCAGTCGTCATGTGGAACAGCTAAAGGAGCATCTTGGGCGTTGTGAATGGTAAGTGGAAATGGAACGCACCCCTAGTAATACATATGTCGAAGAGTAGGACGGCAATTCGTTTTTGATATGATGAAGCAACAAAATATAGGCGTGGTATTATACTTCGTACCGTCGTGTCCTACGGATATTAATGATAGGCCAAAACAAGAGAAATAAAACAATAAAGGTTTACTGTGATTATCTCTAATTTGATCCGTAATTCCGTAACGCAGCGAGTTCGTCACACGGAGTGTGTCCGCGCGCTCACGAGTCTTCGGCGCTTATATATGCTTAGGCTTATATAACGTCAACATGACACTGACAGTTATAACTGTCACTTCAACTGACACATTGGCTCTGTGACAACACTGACAACCTCACTCAAGCTTACGCTTGATGTTCCGAAACAAACCAATAGATGGCGCTTTATTCAACTTCAATTACAGAAATAAACGACGCTCCGACACATAAATCGTTATTCTTAGACATTCTCGTTGGCTTCTCTGTTATTCTGATTGGATTGGATTAATAATCAACTGAAGCTTCATGTAATTGAGATTGATCCTTGCCTTCCACAAATCCTTCGATCAATAATAGACTAGATACACAATCCCATACAAAAGTCTTCTTTAAAACTGTCGCCAATTGTGAGTGTAGGTAATTCTAAGAATTCTAGTTGAAATAAATATACAATAATGCAAATTCAACCTTAAATCCAATACTTTAAGTTGCATTCACAAAGCTATGTACAAAAAGCAATTAATTTTACGACCTTTGTACGCTGCTCAAATCACATCAAAACAATTTTAATCTTATACGCATGTTTTAAAGTCTAAATTTCAAAGTGCCGAAAATAGTAATAACAATTTACAATAGTTGGCGCGTTCTCGGAAACGTTGGTCAAACAAACATAATATTTGGTAATTGATTCATATTTACTATTTATTTAGGTTTTTACTCTATGAAAAATACTTAATGATATAAACTTACCGAAAAAAAGCTATTCCTTCCAAAATCTCGGTGTTACGGTGGTTATCTGCACAATTTTTGAACGCACACTGCGGCATTTTGACGTCTTAATGTTGGCTATGATTGGATCATATTAATTTGAAATAAGAGCACAACCGTATTTGTGCTCTTATTGTTCGGCTCGTTTTTGAAGCGCTTACCGGACATTTAGTGTATTATTGATCGAAGCACAAATCTATTGATCTTTTTATTATTAATTTGTACTGTTGTCTGTTTTTTTTAGGGCTGGCAACATGATGTATAGAAATAAATGAGGCAATAGGCATATCAATCTTTCAATTGACAGTAGTTTATTATATATTTTTATTAAATGTATTTCTCATAGATTTAATTTTATGTTACCACAAATGATATAATTTAGCAAATATGTCGTGGTTGGGATCTAAAGTATTAAATGTTTTGTGGAAACCTTCTATAAATATTGTGAGGTTAGGATCTGAAAACTGTTGTTTCTGACATTTCGGAACTACATAACAAGTTACTAATTTTTATATTTGTAGGACGAGGTACCATTCCGAAAAAACACGCCTGGTACGAAGATATGGATATGAAGAAAAGATATGGAATCGTGGTTTACTGCCCAGAACTTTAGGAAAACGTTTGCCCATGCCGGAGTACAGGTAATGAACAAACTTAACACAATAAACTCTGTGACTTGATGATGAACTTGCCTGACACAATCCCTATTTAATTTATCCATTTACATGAATGGATCACAATAACGGTGACATTGTCACATTCCTTGTGACAGCTATTTGTGCAAGTTGATTTGAAATATACTTATTTATATGTTATTATTTATTATCCGTAACTTATAAAAATATACTATTTGTGTGATCTGATATTATACTGACATGTATTTTTAAAAAATTACAATTTGTTTCTTTCAGGCCTGCTAATGCATGGTCTGAGCGTAAAGCCCTTTTTGGCCAGAATGATTACATTGATATTCTTGGGCCTGGAGATTTGCACCCAGTCAAAACTCTTTATACAGTGCCCTCCTGGATTAGGGGTGTGAGTGGCAGTGAATATCATGTGAGTATTACATTTTAGAAACAGTAGTTTACCTGAAGATGAATGGTCGCAGCTGATGAGGTATATAGATATTGAGAATATTGAAGGGGCTGTCCCTTTAGGCATTACTTACTATTACTCTCTCTTATAACCTGTGCTGGAATCTCCATCTTAATGGAAAAACATTGTGTCATGTATACATGATTTGATGATTTGCACTCTTATACTAATTATTATACACAATCTTATTTTTAATCATTCCAATGTAAGGTAGGGGAGGTAATCCCTTGAAGCAGAAAACCTCCCTTTAAAGTGTACTAACTGATCAATTTAAACATTTTCATTGTTTATCACACCAAGCCTTATATTGAAGGTCTCTCTTTGAATCTCATAAAATAACTAGTTTCTGCATAACCTTGTATATGAAATTGTTTTAACAAAATAATAAACTGCAGATGATATTCTAGTGCACAATTGCATGTTCTGTTCCCTAACTCTCATGATCTGATGGAACAGCAAAACAATACAACCAGAGAGAGATCAGGTGCATGACCAATAGCTTGTTGTTCATCCTGAGGCAGGGGATGACACACTCTGTAGTACAGCAGTTGTGATTGTGCAGACACAATCACAACTGCTGTGCTACAGAGTATTAATTATCAGAGATCTCATTCATAGCAGACAGAATGAGGTCTCTGATAAATAATACAGAATTATGGGAAATTTCAGCTGAAACGCATGGTGCCTGGAACTTTGTAAATGTTACTTTTATTGTATTTCTTAATTATATCCATTTTATTTACAGATGCTTCTCAGAAAGAAGAAGATGTGGGCTAAAACTGTATCACCTGTAGTAAGACCAACAAAATGGAAAGAACTGCAAAAGAGACTTTCCTTCCTGTACAGAAAGCTGAATAGGAAAACAAAAACTGGACCTTCTCCAGATTAATTTATTCTTTATCTGTTAGAACTAGTATAATGTTTGTTGTAGAATTATTATCAATAAAGTGTTTTAAAATAATTGCTGTGTTAAATTTAGATTATTTGGCAAGTATTACTTACTATATTGTAACATGCTGGGTTCAAGGGATAAGAATGTAAACAATCTTCTCCCTAGCTTTTATTATTCCCAAGTCACTTGGGGGTCGGCTTTCTAGTCTAACGGGATTTGACTGGATATCAGTTTTTACATGGAGTGGCTGCCACCTGACCTCAGCAACTCGCAGGCTAACGATACCCTAAGGCTAGACCAGTGTCAGGATATTAAAGGGCACTCACTGATTTCCCAATAATGACTGCCATAGATGTTCATGGCAGCCGGGACCGACGGCTTAACGTGCTCTCCGAGGCACGGAGCAGGCGATAAATTGTCAATCAATACGCACATAATTTCGAAAAGTCATATAACTTCCGAAAGTCAGAGGTGCGCGACGTGGGTTCGAACTATATACTCTGTAGTCTGTGGTTCGAACCCGAGACCCTCTGCATTGCAGTCTGTTGGTCTCACCATTGAGCTATCGCTGCTTTTTAATAAAACTTGCTGTGTTAGAATAAAATGTGTTTTAGTTGGTAATGTCTAGTATAGTATTATATTATCTGTGGTAATATAAACAATTTTACCGACTAAAACATATTTTTTTCTAACACACAATTAAACTTAAAACACAACACACACTATACTACACTGTTCGACTATAACTAGCTTTAAACTCTGTAGTATTTTCGCTTTCGTTCGCTCCGATGTATACTTGACCGCTTACGATTGTAAAGTGACTCGGCGAGCGCTGGCCTTGCCCTTTTATACGCGGTTAAAGCGTTTCTGGAGATTTCTAGAAACGCCATACCCGGTACGTAAACAGTACGAAGATTCGAGAATGTGCCAGCGTTCTCTCTACTCTTCGTTTATCGACAAGCTACGTAGTTCCGTAAGACGTCAAAAGATGGCGCTGTAATAAATTATTAGACGGAACTGCCGAGTCTACCCCACAGTGCCGATAGATGGCACTGTCTGTATCAATATTGTTCTTATACGTCCTAAATAAATGGCAATAAGCCATGTCTTGGTGGTGCTACAGCAGAGGTTCACATTAAAATATTGTTGCCAGTCTAATTTGTTTCTGATTAAAAACTGTAAACAGAAAGTTGTAGTCATATTTACGCGTTACATAATATAGTTTCTGTACAAAGGAAAACTGCGAGCATTAAATGTGTATACATTATTTTCACTAAGTTATAGCATTTTCTTTTCATCTACTTTATCAATATTAGCATATTCTAGTCGATAAGTAAACAACATAACAGCAGATTTGGGTGTTCTTGAACCCGAAAACGGATAGTCGCAATTATTTTGATAATAATGTAATGTGTATGTTTCGATGTTTAACACTAAATAATAAAATTTTTGAAATTGTCATAAAATTGATTTTGAGCCGGGGATAATATGGATTATTTATCAGATAATATATATTACGGCCCTAAAGTATGATGACCACACTTTTCACCTTTCACTGTTACACGCTGCATATTACTACACAGTTAAATTTCCTAATAAAATTAAAAAGGGTTACATAAAGAAATTGGTGACATGAGAACATAATTATGAATAAAAACTAACTTAATTACTAAAAATTATATTTAATTATTGCACATTATTTTGATCTAACATAACATGAGGTGTAGATATATATACCAACTTAAAATTAAAACATTTTATGTTCTTATCTACAGATATTGTTTTTGGTATATCGATTTGACTAGACTAGACTGGCTAATGGCCATAATTATGTAGACAATACGTAATTACTTATATCGAAGAGCAACGTAATGGAAAATAAATGATAATAATTTGAGTTCATGAACGAACATTAATTATTCAACTACAACCATTATATACGTTTTAGAAGTGTAGGTATATATTAATAATATGGCGTATATGCCGTTGGTAAAGCCTTGCATACACTTTCGAACATATTTTCAATTTACATCATAATATGCGACGACTGTGTACCTACTGTCTGACTGCTTGCAACGAACACCGAACACTTCAGCAAAAATGTTCGCGGCGATCCAATTTTTATGTTCTCTTTTGACGGATTGATTGTAGAATTTGAACACATTTTCGAATCGAATCGATTGTATGACCAACTTTGTATGTGTATGTACGAAAGTTGAACCAAACATTCATGATCGACGTTCATGTTCGAGTGTCAATGATGATTATTCCACACCGTGAAATGCGGCTTAGCAATCAATATTTATGTAGATTTTTTTTATAACCAATAGCCTTATCTAGCTTTTACATAATAACAGTCAATTTTTCACATAATATCTATATAATTAGCGTACTCTCTGAAAGAAAATTCCGAAATTATACCCCAGTCCTCTTTTATGAGATCAGACGCCTTTTCAGCGATCATGACTACAGCCGCGTGAGTGTGCGCTGCTGGTATTCGAGGAATAATGGACGCATCTGCGATCCGAAGGCCTTGTATGCCATGGATTAGTAGTCTTGGGGAAACTACTCCGGTTGGATCACCAGCTGGAGTCATTTTACATGTGCCCACCTGTAAAAAGCAAAATGTGAACATAAAAAGCCTACACTATAGCTCTTACATAACAACTTCAAGTTTTCTAAGTTCGCAATTAAGTAGTACCTGGCTAGAATGTAAACTCTCCAAAAACGATATATCTACCTATATACCTAACTTAATAATCATTATTTCTTCTTTATTTTGATATACTTAACTGCTTTAGTAGTGCAGCGGTAGAAAATGCGACTTTTCTGCCTAGAAATTCTCAGTGCCAGCACGGTGTCTGAATATCGCTGGCTATTGGGCATTGTTTAGTAAAAGGGACAGTTTATAATAGGTAAGGGCCAATTTCAGAGGTTGGCCATTTACAAAATCTCATAACCCGTTGCTTTGAAAAGCACATAGATATAATCGTGGGTCCCGGTTTATGAACGTCTACGACAGTCGATTCGAATAGTTAGCAGGCACCTTTATATATTCTGATATTTAGAATATCGTTACTCTATTGGGTGATGGTGGTCAGATATTGGTCGTTCCATGTAAAATCGGATAGCAATGCGAGCTCAATACTTGTAGACTAACACCTGTAAACAGCATGAGTATCTACTCAAAACGTATTAGGTATAGGTACATCAATTTTGTTAGCCTGCATGTTTAAGGTTTCACGTAATAGAAAGCGAGCCTATTGCTGTCTATTAGGCAAATTACAAAAGCCCGTGCTGTTAATGAGAATTACGATATAAGAGAAAGGTCAAGGTGACACATTCCAAGGGGTAGTCGTTATAAATATTAATATACATATATCTACTTAATCAAATCTTTAAAATATGGCCAATCTAATTAGGCAAAAATTCAACGTCGTAAACTAATGATTTGTGGATGCAAGATTGTCAATGAGAAAGAAACTAAAGAAAGCTGTAATCCTACCTAGCGACACGATTTGGTAAATATTTGAGCTTGGCAGTGACTAGCGAACATATTGATAAATAATACAGTTATTTTGAACAGTGATGTAGAAATATCGAATTTACTTACTTGGTGATCTAACGTAATAGACGTCTGCATAATAGCACATTCCCAGTATTCATCTGAATCGAACAAGTAGGACTCGCAGCCTGGGAACGGTGTGTTATGCATTTTGGTGTTGTATCGTTGGAACGCTTTAGTACGTATAACTTTTTCCACCTGCAAACATATTTATTTTAACTTTAATAACTTTAAATAGGTTATTCTACGAAAACCTATCACAAGGAATTAACATGCCATGAAGCAGGCAAAACAAATGACTTGAATAAAATAACGGCAATCTTGGAGTGAGTTTACGTACTAATAGATACCTAAACGTGAATATTTGGTTTATATTAGTGCCTGTGAAACAACCTAGTCGAGTGCAGCGGCGGCATCTGCGGTGGCGAACAGATAGGTTATCTAAATTCTCATATTGTGTGCTTTAGTCCTGGATCTAGTATGTAGGTAGTTTAGTGCTAATGCCCTTCAAACTCTAAAGTCGATGATTTCGAAAACTATATAGTACTTTATAGTAGATATCAAATAATTGGATATTGTCGTATTCGAAGAATTTCTACAATACCAATTTATTTTAATAAGAAAGTATAAGTGTTTTTGAGCAGGTACCTACTATTGCAAACTGAACTAGTTTGTGTCTTGTGGTACAAAACTATTACGTGTCCCGATTTTTGTTTGTTCGCGGCGTAGAGTTGTGGATACGCCAGTGCGACAAACAAAACTACAAGTTAGAGTTCTTCTTTCTACACAAATGTAAACAGTTAAGTATTCTTACCATGCGAACACCTTCAATCATAGTCCGCAAATCGTTCAGATCAGCGAAATAGTTCAAATGAATTTTGGGGTGGTCAGCAAAGTGGGGGCTGCGAAGCATTAGCCGACCAACACTATTGGGTCGGATTAACACGGGATTTATAACAAACGTGCGTAGCCTGGCGCTCAGGGGCATCGAGCTGTAAACTTTCCAATACCACTCATCTGTTATTCCTGGAATACGAACATTCATTATTAAGTTATTCATTAAAAGTTTAACTTTTTGTCCGACTTTCGTTTGAGCTTATTTTCCGGCTCACTGGTAGTTGTCAACTTTAATAAACTGCTTAACTTAACTTTAATTGAAACAAACAAAGGATTCTTATTTAGTTATTTTCTAGCAAACATTTTATTATTCACACTCCTTTATGTTTACAGGGTTAGGTAATTAAACAGGTGAATCCTTATTTCAGTAAATTGGCAGTAACTGCCTATCATGTAGGTACCTATATTATGAATAGTCAGGTGGCTGACTGATTTAGATCCTTTAGAATAATTATATATTCTGAAACTAAATCCTATTAAATTACCACTTAGATACTCTAGATATTTTTATTTTTAAACGAATATAGCTAAACCTAGGTTACCTACTTGCCTACCTTATGTTATTCTTGTTTTTTATATAAGAGGCCCCTAGGCCATAACCAGTAGGAAGACAGTTTAAAAACAAGGCTTAGCTTAGTAATTAATTATATTATCCACGTGGATCAACTCCTAACACAAGCGTTTTGCTCTGTTTGTTTTGATCTGTGAATAAAAGTAGCGGCGTGTATCACACTTTTTGTCAAACTAGACTAGATGCCACATTATTAGAAGAGACTCGACTAGAGCAAGGAATCACCGGGTAGGTATAATTTTATTATTCTAGATCCCGTGCTGTTATATTTACTGAGAATTACAGAAAGCTGATTTGGCGAATCTGGCAAACGAATCCGGAACAATCACGATCACTACTTGTGCATAGGATCATGCTTAGGCACTGCATCAGTGACGCAGTCATAACTTAGTAGGTACAATGAAAGCCTAAGTGCAGGAGGACACGATGCGATGCGGCGGCGGCGCGGCGCCGGAGCGGTTTCGCTGCGTCGTCTTAAATAGAAATATCTGTGGCGTGTCACACGATGCGCTGCGGCACCGCACCGGATTTGCAACCGCCGAGACGAGGTGGGGAGGGGTGAATGCGTTGCGACGTCGGCGTCGGAGCGGATTTCGGATTTCGCCGCACCGCTCGTGTGCTTCCGCCCTTAGGCTAGTTTAGGGATGTAAAGAAATCAAAACATGGCGCCCTTTCCTTATTATATTTTAAATTCCTTTTTATTGACAATGGATCCATTCGTTGCAAGGATCCATGCTGCGAAGATTCCGTTCGCAATACTAATTAATAGCTTAGACAACGCTTTCTGACATTCTATACTTAGAAATATATCTCTATATCTACTTACCGAGTAAAGACCTTAAAATACCAAGTGATTCACCAGCCAACGAGCCAGCGCCCATAACAAGCTCAATATCTGGCCTGCTCTTGTCACGGTCCTGAGAGTGTCTTGTGTGGACGAACGCGAGGCCCGTGGCTCCACCAGGAATTGTCAGAGGACCTCGTCCTGACATGTATGCTGCTGCTACCAGCGGTGAAGCTGCAGTCAACTGTACACAACAATATGAATTATATTTTAGAGAATGAAATAACATCTATAAAATCATCTTCAGCTCTGATGCTGGGGCCACACTATCTCGATAACGCGAAGATTTGCGTTGTCGCGACACGTCTGGCCAAAGTTTTCGTCCTATCGCGAATCATCTTCGCGAATACGAATGCCCTTCGCGCCGCTGTCGGTAAATTGCCGCACATCAAAGGGTTTTGTCGCGACAAAGTTCGTGCGGTTGGCTACACATGGCGCGCTTTAGTTGACTGTTTGACTGCTTCCATGTTTCCCACGAAATGAATTATTGCGACGTAGCGGAGTTATTTTTTGATGTGGCCAAGCACTTCGTCATGGAACGAACTCGAAATTATATCGTGATAACGCGAACACGAATCTTCGCCATCAAGTGTGGCCGTAGCATAATGAACACCTATGCTATCGGCAATTTAGTAAATGATGGTAAGGCTGGTTAATATATCGGACTTAGGGCTGATAGGTTGCGGCAGCACACTAAGGATGACAATCCATTTTTTATATAAACAATTAAGTAGTTTCGTGTCATCGCGATTGCAAAAATCTATCTATTAAAGCGGTCTCACTTTACGAATATATCAGTCTGCATACTGGTAGCGAAGATACCTCATTCTGATAATGGGTATAACAGATACAGTATCTTTGCTCTCATATGACCGTCATCCACAATAATGCAAAAGTAGACGTTCACATAGTGCATTCTGTATCATTTCAATATCAGATCGTTCATATCTATCCATCCAATCGATTAAATTGATTGCACTAAAGGTGCAATCAATTTCACACACCAAATAAATTATTGTTTTGTACGGCATATGGTACGTTTGATCACCATAGTGGAATAGCCAAAAACAAACCGTTGATATTTATTACAGATTAGGTATTTTGTGGTTATATGTGTTTATGTTTATAAAGCAATGTTAAATGTCTGTAAAGCCCTACGATACGGGCGTTATTATATAGCTTTTTATGAAATTAAACCGACTTTGGGAACGATTATGACCTCAATAATTATAAATGAAAATGGATCTACGTGTATTGATTACGATATGGTATTAAGAAAGATTTAAAACTTCATGTGCAGGGACCCATCTGAGATTGACCTTTCTTCGATATTTCACGATTTATTTAAATATCCATTAACCCTACTTAATGATCGAATCGATCCTAAACCTTTTTGATTAATTATCATTTTACTGTTCAAAGGTTAGTTTGGACCGGACGGTAGCCCAGCGGTACATAAGTCGGTAAGTGAGAAAAAGATTTTAAACAAATTCCGTTAGGTAAGTACATTCATAAGTTTAGTGTTAAAAAGGGTGCTATAAAGACAAAGCGCGCAATTACAATAATATATATGTCGCGGAATGCCTTTGAAATTAGAAAAGGTTTTATACGTCTTACTGCAAGGCACCCAAACAATAGCAACTACTATATTATTATGCTTTAAAAACGTTTAACTTTCAAACCAGCGATACTCGGGAGTCTCGGGACATGTAAATATCAAGTCATGCATTTACATTAGACCGTCATCGCTTGTTATGTAATTAATTGTTATTCTAAAAATAATTTATACACTGGGCAGTTGTATATCGTACCTAAAATGTATAACTAAATCTTTAAAACTACCTACTACTACTTCCGCACTAGAAACACGTCTTGTGTCGCGAGGGTTTTCATAAACATTCAAACAACTGACGGAAGAACACACAGGAAACGCCGAACAACTCTTTACAATTAACACAAATTGTCCCACGTATGGATCGAATCCATAGCACTCGGCTCAGTGGCAAAGGCTATCACCTAAACCACCACGCCATCTGTGTAATCAAAAAGTAAAAGTTAATCACATGTTTAAAAACAGAATTAATAATAATTCAATCTAAATAAATCTAACTTCAATATGTATCAGAAAAATTTTGTATAAATTTTATTCATTGTATAATTATTTTACTATGCATGAATTGACGTATTATGTCGCCGTCGAACTCACGGTAAAACGCTAACGAATTTGTTTTTACATAAATTTAATTGTAAGTTGTGTTATTTATGTTGTGAATAATAAATAAAAAGAAAAACGATTTTGACGCACCGTATCCAAAACCGACAATGCCCTTAGTTGTAAACACAATTTTATGACATAGGACCAACGGGCAACCAGGTAAATATTGCAATATTTTTGGTCCTTTAAGTATGGAACTCACAGTACTCTGGCAATGGCAAATTGACCACCGAAATAACTGCGCCATTCGTGCAGTATACTTACATCATTCATAGTCATTCCAGTTTGGTTAACGATGAACGCATTCCCAGAAAATGTGACGTGGTCTTGAAGATTGTATCCAACGGGAAGGTTGGCTATAGTAGAGATTCCAAACTCGCTTAAATGATCCTGGGGCCCTACTCCAGACACCATCAGGAGTTGTGCTGATCCAATAGTGCCCGCAGATAATACCACTTCACGCCGAGCCCGGACTCGTATACTGTAAAGATTTGCATATAAGCTAAGTATTTAACAGTCTTAGTTACTTATAAAAATATAGCTAGCTAATACTAAGCTAGCTCTTAACTGAATAGCTCTCAAGATCTTGACTAACAGCCCGCAGCTGCTTTTAAACTATTATTCAACGAAGACATTAAAACATTAAGACATTAAGTAAGGTTTACAAGTGATATTTTTCTAATAAGTCCCATTTTAATACATAGTTACCTATCAAATCGACAATCAGATAGAGAGACTTATAAATATATTTGTAATGCTGTTATAGATTTATCGATAAACCGACACATAGAAAGATGTCAGTGTGTTAAATATATCAGCTGTGCGTGTTCGTGGCAATAAACAGTGTAATTATATTAGAAACGCTGTTTAATCTATTAATGCTATGATCTCACTCTATTAGTTACGTTGCCAAAAGCACTGTTTAAATAAACTTAATTAACCAGTAGATATGTCGGTACATAATTAAAAGGTTTAAAAGTTTTGTTTTAACTTACTAACTTAAAATTATAAACTTCAAATTGAAGCTGAAAACATTTAGGTAAATAACTATAACAAGTTGATGACTTTAATGTGTCTGTATTTTATTATTGTAATTTTGAACATTGACGATAAATTATATTATGGACATGTTTAACCAAGAATATTAAACTCTGCCCAACTTTTGTTTAGACATTATACATATTTTAGTAAGTTCTTACCTTATGTTTCGTTTATGAAATTCTACGCCTGTAGCTATTTTAGTACGCGGGTCTATTAAAACTTTCGAAACAGTAGAAAATTTGGTAACTTTTAAATTCGGTCTGTAACGTATTGGTTCCAAAAACGCCTTTGAAGAACTACACCTTCTGCCTTTTCTCATTGTAGCCTGGGGTTTCGAGAAACCGATTACCTTTTCACCGTTGGGATCTCTCCATTTATATCCTAGCTCTTCACCTGCTTTTTTAAATATACCCTCAAGCGGAGAGTCAAACGGTGAATATTCTACGTCCATATAACCACCAGTGCCGTGGTATGATGAATTTTGCAATTCCCTTATACCAATATTTTCAGATTTTTTGAAATAGGGTAGTATTTCCTCATAGCTCCAGCCCTCATTACCCATTCTAGCCCAGTCATTGTAATCTTCGGGATGTCCTCGTTGATAGATTAAAAAGTTGAGCACACTACTTCCACCAAGAACTCTGCCTCGTGGCAAAAAACAGACTTTGCCTCTTAAATCTCTGCACGCTCTGGGCTCTGGCATTGAACTATAACCCCAGTTCATGGGTGTCGAAGAAAGGAATGGGGCGAATATTGGGATGTCAGAAAAGAAGTTTTCATTACCTCCAGCTTCTATGAGTAATACTTTCCATTGTGGTACTTCAGTTAAACGATTAGCGATAACGCACCCAGCGGAGCCGGCTCCCACAACAATAAAATCGAACTCTTCTTGATCTTTTGGTGTGTAATCGGCGAGGAAGCCTTCCTTCGGATTTCTTGGAAAGGGTCGAAACATATCAGTCCAGTAATCGAGGAATCGTCGGCCATTAAATGTCGTGTTCACGGCTGTGAAACACAGAAAGTAGAAGAACCATCGCATGTTGTTTCCTTGTAATCTTCATTACTGAAACAAAGTAGACATAGGTAGATTATAATTCTTGTAGACATTTCTTTTTAATCGAATATTACAAAGTTTTCATAGCACCCATTGTTGTTGTAATTTCACATAAAGCAGCTGATTCAAATAAATATGCGGCCTAATGTCTAATTTAAGTATTTTCGATATGAGATTAATGGCGCGGCCGCCGGCGGGACATGTGACATTCCATCAGCTACGCGAAGATATTCGAGGTTGATGTTTATCGTGCAGTAGACCTAGTGTTTTTACGAATACAAATCATTCTTGGTGACATCACCTCTCGAATCGCGAATCGTGTGACGTCACCAAAAGCAAATGCACAGAGACTGTTCAGAGTTGGTTTACTACTGCACTAGCTTCTACCCGCCACTTTGCTTGTGAGAAGTGGCATTTGAAGATAACTTATGAGTCTTATGACATAAGAGAGAAAATTTATAAGAATTTTAGAATCAATTCCAAAGATTACTCCCTACATATATTCTAACAAATACCTCTAATAAGCCTTTTATATTTCCCACACGTCACATTCAGGTCATCATCTAAAATATAGTTCCTAAAAAAGGAATAATAACAGTACATTGAAATTAAACTACTATATACGGATTTTATCGCGTTGTTTATTTGACGCTTTATTACAAAATTTTGAAAACTGTTACACTACTATTACTATTAAACTATACTAATTTTTAAGCTTATTAAATTATTGAAACTATTTATACTATTACTATACTATTATACTATATATATTTGTGTTTACACGTTCCCCGACGTTTCGGTTGCTTTTCAGCAGCCATGGTCACGGGGAGACTAAGATGGCAGTTGTCTCAATGTTCCAGTGTAGTTATTTCAAAGTACCCAAACATAATTTAATAATGGGTGTTTCTATTTACGCAGAATGAGCTCAAAGTATCATGAAGTCTAGCTGTGGTTTGCTTCTTCTTGGGTTTGACTATTTGAATTACTGGATCCCAAGCTGGTGGTACATTCCAACCATCTTCTCTATTGAAATTAGGATGTTTTTTATTTCAATAGCCTCGCGAAGCATCCCTGGTAGGAATCGGTGTTTTTTAGCGAGCATCTGTGGTTTGTCAAATCTCAGGTAGTGGTTGGTCCCCTGTTGCACATGTTCACACACAGCAGACTATAACGAGCGTTGGTGTTTTACATCAGCTGTTCAACAGTGTTCTTTTATGCGCCTGCCTATGCTTCTCTTGGTTTGACCAATGTATGAGAGTCCGCAGTCACAATCTATTTTATAGACCCCTGCATCTTGTAAAGGTAGTTGGCACTTGACGGATGGTAAAAACTGACTTATCTTCGTTGGCTGCTTGAAGTATGTGTTGATTGAAGCTCGCTTCAAAATGTAGCCAATCTTGTCAGTGACACCCTTTACATAAGGCAGTATGGCAGGCTGGCGCTCGATTGTGGCTGGCTTTTCTCGGGATCTGTGTCAGCGGCACGGCTGTTGGAGCTTGTCTTGCAGTACTTGCTTGACATGTTGAAGCTCGGCGTCCAGGTGTTTCTTGTCACAGATCCCGTGGGCTCTCTGAAACAAAGACATTCCCACGGTAGCTAACTGTTTAGGATGGTGGTGAGATTCACCGTTTAAGTACCTATTTGTATGGCTCTTTTCCTAGACACAGTGTGGCTCAAAGTATGATCAGGATTCCTGATAACAAACTATGACTAAAGTTTAATAGTAATAGTAGTGTTACAGTTTTCAAAATTTTGTAATAAAGCGTCAAATAAACAATGCGATAAAATCCGTATATAGTAGTTTAATTTCAATGAATAACATTCGCGTAAACAGAAGACAATATTAAATAACAGAACATATTCGATAACAGGTTTTTATAGAAGTTGTTGGATCTCCTTATCGACTGGTCCATATTCTGACCGACCATTTTTATTCGGTGGATGTTTGCCAGTAGTCATTAAGAAGAAATGCTTTACAACTAATGTAAATCCTATAGTAGAAATTCTTACAAAATACTGAAAATGTAGTGCCGTTTCCGTTTCAGAATTAATTGAATTCTACTTGCCCTTGTCAGAACACTCTTCGGAAATCCAATTACTTTTTGCGATCTTACGAATTTACATACGTACTCGTATTATACCATCGAATAATAGTATAACTCGGTGACGAAATTGTATGTGTTTTATCTCATCTCGTCCATATTGTGCTGTCTATATTTTAGCCAAAGTCTCACTGAAAATCAACTGCCAATGCTCTGTTCTCTATCTGGAAGTACTGATGCAATCGGCACAACTGCTGAGTGCTTGTGTCGTTGGCATGAAGCCAATATTCATACAGTTCTTATGTTGTCAAAAGTTGAAAAGCTGCATCAAAGTGTGTTTTATTTCTATATTAGTGTATGTAGTTGATTGCAGTAACGATGAATCCCTGCAACGCTAATCTAAATCATAACAAGCATGTTAATAATTATTGGATCCATTGATTATAAAAATATCAGTTGAGTTTTACACCGCAGTATGTCTATAAATGGTTCTTATTAATAAATTTCAATTTGAATCTAGTCTCGATTTCTTAAATATGTATGAAACTGGAACATCTTACCAGGGCACAAAAAGTCGTTAATCTTGTCGAAGACATTCGAACGACCTGAATAACTTGAATATAAGTCTCATTAATAACTAAGGAAGGCAATGAAATATACTGCAAAACGTACCTCTTTACAATCAAACATCTATCGTCGACGATCTGTAATCCATGCGTAGGTATAAATCAATTGACTGTCACGAATCCTAAATGGCTGGTTATATAGGATTATTAAGTATGCGTTTAGTTCTCTTTCTAATTAAGTAATTACCAGTAATTTTGGATGGTTCAGTGCAGTGCAGTGAATATCTAAATAATTATACATTGTTCTAGTCAGTCAGTGTTTATAATTGTATTCTTTTCTATGTATAGACATCATGCATCATTGACTTTTAATGTTTTTGAATAATTCCTTGGTTGTGTCATGGGTGCCATCTCCGCCTACACATAAGTGTGTCTAGGCGGTGTTCTTCATGTTTAGTTAGGCTTTATTTATCCTAACTTCGGACAAAATGATTATTAATTATTAGCAACCGTTTCAAGTAATTTCAGAAGCATATCTGCGACTGCATAGACAAAAATATGATTCAGTTATCACATGACGGAAACGTACCAGTGTATTATGTTTGTTTAGTCATGATCACTCTGATTCCGCGAACGAGAGCTCGATGGTGACCGATCTTTTTTTAATTTTACGCCAGTATGGAGTAGCTTTGAATATGATCGTGTTCGCTGAGACATCGTAGTGAAAACAGATACATAAATTCGGTTATAATTTCACTTAGTTATAGACTAAATGATAGAACCTGAACCCTAAATAAATTTTAAGCTATAACACTGACAAACGTAATCTTTGCCTGATATAATTTATAGTTCCTATTTATTAATAACAATAAATTTACATAATTGAAATACTAGTTAACTAGGATTACTCAGATCAATTGGCGCGCAGGCGCAGAGAAGGGCGTGGGACGGTCATTGCATTTCATGTTGTTTCGTCGCGGATATTAAATTGAATGTACACACAACATACTGTACGCTTTAATAAATGTTCAATATAGGGCTCAGTTCAGTCAATAACACTTAATTACTGCCCAATTAATTTACTTGACCTAGTACGTTTTAAATATACCTAAAAACACATAATATACTCTCGCTTATATTCAAAGAGTTTACAATGGTAATTACATACACATTTTGCCAGTTATGTTTTAAGGTCCCACGTTATATGAGACGAGTCAAGTGCTGTCTTACTGAGAATTATCTGACGAAATACTCCAATACCATTTGTCCAATCCAGACATCAAACTCGAGAACTTATTCACAGCAGTCACATTCACTACTGCAGTACCACCTAGGCAGTCTATGACGATAAACCAATACGAAATAAAATACATACATAACTAAAATAAAAAGAAAATGTTCTTTAATTAAACTTTGACTTCACTTAACAAATTGGGATAAGTAAACTTAAAGTAGGTACAGTGCCCTCATCCAGCGGTGGAGGAGTGAACTGAGGACCCCCACCGCCGGGGTCGAAATAGTGGAGGCTATCCAGCCTCAACTTGAGGAGTGGCTGAATCGCCGGCACGGAGTGCTGACATTTAGGTTGACGCAGGTGCTTACCGGACATGGCTGCTTCGGTAAGTACCTGCATCAGATCGCCAGGAGGGAGACCTCACCCTCCTGCAAGTCGTGCGGCGCGCCAGTTGACACGGCGCGCCATACAATAGAGAGTTGCGCTGCCTGGCAGACACAACGGAACGACCTAATCGCCGTCATTGGCGGAGACCTGTCGCTGGGTGTGACACTGAGCACCATGTTGGCCAGCGACAGGTGCTGGCAAGCTGTTGCCGAATTCAGTGAGGCAGTAATGCTCCTGAAGGAGGCTGCGGAGCGGGAACGGGAGGCCGACGCCAATGCGGACCCGCTCCGCCGAGCAAGGCCGGGACGGAGGCGACGCCGCTACGCTCATCTCCTCCTCCCGCCTTAGATGGTTATGTCTTAGGTCGTAGCCCTGCCAGGCTAACGTGTGAGCGCCGGAAAGAGTTCGGAACGGAGATCCTCCGGCGCTCCATGATAGACAGGAAGAGCGTCGCAGTTAGGTTTAGTCGATATTCCGTGGCCCACTATTGTAAGGGCCTCGGTGAGTCCGACACTACCCGCTGTTGCCGACGCGGCTTCCCAACCGCGTCGACAGGAGCGGGTGTGCGTAATGCAATCCAATGCGAAAAAAACAAAAAATGGTACCTATATAATAATATCAGCTCTGTATTAAACTGTCGCGCTGCTGGGTACGGACCTCTTCTCAGTGTGAGAAGGGTTAGGCCATAGTCCACCGTGCTGGCCCACTGCGGGTTGGTAAAATATCAATATAAGAAGTCAAGTATAATGCTAATATATATAACAAGGTCAATGGTTTCACTTTCGTTAGTAAAACACAAATAAGTGGATACGCCTTATGATTCAGCATTTAAATGTGCTACGATGTTTATTTAGTAGTCGAGGTCAATACCAAATTGTCTGCACTTTAAGTGCATTGGCACGTTACGTCAAGCCAATGACCTCTGGGTTTTAACATAGATTACATCAGTCTTTGAATGAAATTGTTGAATAATGTCTATAATATTGACGTATAACAGCGGTAACCCGAATTGCAAATGAGTGTTGGGTGACCGTCACCTAATATTCGAAGGATTACGTGTAGTCAGTCACGCTACGTGTAATGAGGGACATCCGAAGTTATGAATTGTTCTCAAATGTGTTGATCAGTATTGTGCATACACAATACTGATCAACACATTTCATTATTCACACGTCATTATATTAATATATTTATTATAGTAAGTCTTTTAACCTTGAATTGAACTGTCATCGACAAGTTCTTTATCATCGTAACTATTGACATTCCATAATATAAAGATCGCATTTGTTGACGCAACGATTTTGAATTTCGATATCGTTTGACGTTCATGTGTGTTACTTTGTGACTTATGTAAATAAACATATTTTGATAATTGATTTGATTTTGAATAATGAAATGCAGTAAAAGCTAGCGACTAATCACGAATCCTTTCAGCCATAATCATTATTCAACTTGTCCGCTGAATAATATTTGAGTAAATGGCAGTGTTAATAAATATAACAGGTCTAGAAGGAGTTCAAGAACGAAAATTAGTCTCGGCTTGTCGTAGATATGTGTTACAACAAAAGGAAATAAGGGCTTTTTTGGAAAGACACCTTTTGTCAGCTATAATTTTTGGGTTACAGTTCCGAACTTCGCGCTGCTATTGTACTTTTTAACAGGAAAACCTAATGATACTTGGATTTGGGAATCGAACTCGACATGTCATGCACAGCAGTCGCATAAACTACAATTCCAGATAATATATATAAATACGAATATAAGTTTGTTTGTTATCTTGAAATTTCGCATAGGTACACGTCGTCAGGGGTACAGAAAAGGGAATAGGGTGCTTTCATCCAGAGCTGTTCCTGAATGACAGAAATTTCTTGGTAAAATCCATTTTATCGCAAGTGAAGCTTCGGCCAAGTCTAGTCTAGTATTATAAAGTAAAATACGGCATCATTATTATGTTATTGCACTATTATGGTGACTCTGTGACCTTATTCAAAATCTGTTAAATGTTTATGCATGAAGGTAGTACAAATAAGCGGCTGCCAGTTTGGCAACAGCAGTTAGAGCGCCAGGCTTTGTTGTCGTAGCCTAATTCCTAGTGAATGCTTTTAAGCCAAAACATTCGTGCAAATTGTTTAACACGCCATTATTTTTAAAGAGGTTTTAAATACCTTTTTAGCTTACGAATGTGATCTGTATTGATGGTTACACATACATAATAAACATGCAAATTACATTATGAAACGACTTACCACGGTTTACTTAAATATTTGCTTTATGCAAAATTCGAACGAAACATTTAGCTGGCATAAATTTGGCAAATGGACCGCTTAATCCGCCGGGCAAGCTCTAATTTAATATTGATGATATTATGACAACGTTTACGTAAACAAGACTATGTAATTCTTTCATATCATGAATATATAATTATCTAACTTAATTGGCTAGATACAGAAGGGTTTATGTCTGAATCGGTAGGTAGGTATGTATAGAAATATTTATAATAATTTAAGTAAGTTTAATGGACAAACGAAGGAAAGACAATAGTTCATAAATACAAGTTACCATATATGATCTTTGTGAACATTGTGACAGATGTTGTGCAAGTACGCGCTTATATTTAAATTGCATAAAATCCTGAAGTAGCAGGCTGACGTGTATTACCTGCTATCACATTTCAGTAACTGATGACTGGATATGGAACTAACTTCTTGCCGCATACCGGGCACAATTTCAAACCCTTCTAGTGAGAATACAATAACACTTTGCTCGAACCGGGAATCGGACCCAAGGCCTCATGCAACGACAGTCGCATACAATACTACTTACTAACAAGTATTAATTAATTTATCAATTCTGATACACATAAATACCTATATATGTATAATCTATACTAATATTGTAAAGCTGAAGAGTTTGTTTGTTTGGATGAACGCGCTAATCTCAGAAACTACTGATTCCAATTGAAAAATTATTTCATTGTTGGATAGTGTATTTATCCACCACTAATGAAGCAGCCAGGGTGAAAAAGGTCCTATCGCAAGATAACAACAGAACCCTAGGCACCATTAGAAAACAAGACGGTACCTACGCGATTTCAGACAATGAAATAAGTCAGGTACTTCTCGAAACACACTTCCCTGGGTGCGAAGTGACGGTAAACCCAAACTGGGAAGACACGCCGTACAATCAACCAACCCAGATTGACTGGACAGTGGCCAAATCCATGGTCACTGCTGACCGAATATCGTGGGCGATAGATAGCTTCCAGCCCTTCAAATCTGCGGGCCTGGACGAGATATTCCCAGCTCTCTTGAAATGGGGACAAGCAACAGTTGTGCCACACCTGCTTAACATATACAGAGCATCGATAGCGCATAACTACATACCTCGCCAGTGGAGAGAAGTCAAAGTAATCTTTCTACCCAAACCGGGTAAGTCAGACTACACACAGGCGAAATCATACAGACCGATCAGCCTAACCTCTTTTCTGCTGAAGACTTTAGAGAGACTAGCTGATCGGTATTTAAGGGAAGTTGCTCTAAGACTCAAGCCACTACACCGCCAGCAACACGCCTATAGGCAAGGCAGATCAACGGAATCAGCGCTACACTCTGTTGTAGGAACAATAGAAACAGCACTATCTGACAAATTAATGACACTAGGGGCTTTCATTGATATAGAAGGAGCTTTTGATAAGACAAAATTCAATAGTATCAGCCAGTCACTCAGCACATTTGGAGTTGATAGAACCACTAGTGGCTGGATCGATCAACTTCTAAAGATGCGGGCCATACAATTCACGGTGAACTCTACCACGAGAGGCATAGTAGCGAAGGGCTGTCCCCAAGGAGGAGTACTCTCGCCGCTGCTATGGAACATCGTGGTAGATGACCTGTTAGAACGCCTTAATAGCAGATGCTACTACACGGTCGGCTATGCGGACGACATAACCATTCTGATCAAAGGCGACTCAGAAAACATAATCTGTAATCGCATGCAATCGGCCCTCAGGATCATGGAACAATGGTGTAAACATCATGAACTGACGGTGAACCCGACTAAGACAGAACTGGTCCTTTTCACACATAAAAGGAAAACTTAGTTAACAAACATGCCAAAATTATTTGGAACGGAACTTACCCTATCGCAAGAAGTCAAGTATCTGGGCGTAGTACTCGACCATAAGCTGAACTGGAGTAAGCACCTTAACACGAAAATAACCAAAGCATGCACAACATTCTGGCAATGCAGAAGATTAATAGGCAGAAAATGGGGCCTCAAACCATCTATAACCATATGGCTCTACACGGCCATAATACGCCCTATGATAACATATGGCGCCATAGTTTGGTGGCCCCGCACTCTTCTAAGCACAGTCATGCACAAACTACAAAGCCTACAACGACTCGCCTGCCTGGCGACGACAGGCTGTATGAGAACAACCCCCACGGCAGCGCTGGAGGCCATACTAAATCTCAGACCCCTACACCTTATCATACAGCAGGAAGCTGTCGCAGCTGCCATACGGCTTGAAAAGGTAGGGCTCTGGAAACGAGACAATAGAATAACTCATGCGCGCCTAAAGGAGTTAGTATACAATGAAATTCCAATGATAGAGGCGACATGTGATATCATCCCAAAAACCTTTGTCTTTGACAAAAAATACCACATCCAACTTCATGAGGAATCTAAAGATAGCTCTGGCATACATGAAGTGAGAATATACACGGATGGATCTAAAACAAAATCAGGAACAGGAGTCGGAGTCTTCTCCCACGACCTAAACATCAATTACTCAACGACCCTGGGAAACCTCAACACTATCTTCCAGGCAGAATGTGTTGGAATCACCCGGGCTGCAACAGCGGTTACATCAAGGGGTATAAGCGATAAGTCAATACGCATTATCTCAGATAGTGCCGCGGTACTACAAGCCCTTAAGAGTAACTGCTTCAACAGTGGACTCATTTTGGAGTGTCACCGTGAGCTGCAAAGTATTGCAACAAAAAATCGGGTAACGTTGCAGTGGATACGCGGCCACAGCAACTCTTCTGGCAATGAGGCTGCAGATCAACTGGCAAAGAGAGGATCGAACACCAAAATGGTAGGACCCGAACCAATTGTCCCGATACCCTTCTGCCAACTCAAAACATGGTTATGCGATAGAACCACGGAACTACACGAAAAACAGTGGATAGAAACAAAGGAATGTAGACAGACGAAGGAAGCCCTTCCATGCTTAGACAGACATTTGTCACGCAAACTGCTACGTTCCACAAGGAAAAACTTACGTCACCTAGTGGGTATAATAACAGGCCACTGCTCACTCAACAGGCACCTATTCAACATCGGCATCACTGACAGTCCCTTATGTAGAGGCTGCATGGAGACCGAGGAGACACCGGCTCACGTGCTTATACATTGTAAAAGCGTGAGCAACCAACGGGCGAAATTCCTAAACAGTCCAGAAACGATGAAGGAGGTACTGCGCAACATCGGTCCCCTATTGTCTTTCTGGATGGAGCTGGGGTGGTATGAGTAGCCGAACGGTATTCCGCGTCGGTTACTTACGCACAATGGCCCAATTGTGGGGCTAAGTGCGGATAACATACGTCCAACTAAACTAAACTAAACTAGTGTATTTATCGAGGAAGGTTATAGGCTATACAACATCACGCTACGACCAATGGGAGCAGCGCAGTAATCATAAACGCGAGTTAAACAGCGGGCACATCTAGTTGGTATTACGAGTATAATATTACATGTTCCTTACGGCGTCAATTGCTCTTTTATAAAGCCCATGTTCTTACTCAGGGTTAAAGTTATATCCATGCCAAAGTACGTATAATTCATATCATTATTCTTTTCGTGTCTGATCTGGTACGTGTTTACAATGCAAATTGTCCGTATATGAGAACGTAGCTTAATTAAAATTCATACATTGATATAGGTAGTATACGCAAAAATAGAGATTATTTCAATGGTAAGTTAATTTAACGGTCAAAGAAAACATCGTAAGGAAACCAGCAGGTCTAAAAGTTCTCCATAATGTTTTCGAAAATATGGTAAGTGTGCCAAACCGCACTGGACCGGTGTGCTGGACTATGGCCTAAGGCTTCGCAAACTGAGGAGAGCTGACTGGGACAGTTTAATACAGAGTTGATATTATTAAGTTTATTTATGATATGATGAACACTCCGTATATGTCAAAAAACAACTTAAATAATGGTCTATGGTAATTTTGATAATTGCTTCAATTATTTCATCTTCAATTGATTTCTATTCAACTTGCTTTGAATCTCTGTAATTGGCATCTGTAAATTAATGTAATTACAACTAGTTTATATCGATTTAATGATTATTATTTATCAACGAAGCAATGTTTTGAACGTAAAAATGCTATTGAGTTTTCTTATAAATATATATATTTAACTATCCGTATCAAGGAAGCAGCATTTACTAGTACCTAGTACCTACACAACACGACTTTGCTATTCTAAGGGCCTGTCCCACCACCTCCAAATAGTATTTATCTATTGATAAAAATCTCAATCTATCTCTCTTCGTCTCGATCCATGCGATTTATCTTTCGGATAACTTTTACTTATTAGTTATGGGACTGGCCATAAGGATTTTATGGTTAAACTTGTGCATAATTAAAACAACAGACAACAATTTATAAACACGTGCGCATGTGTAATAGGAAGTCACGTGGACGCCGCGCGCCGTAATAGGAATCTTGCTGTGATCATAGGTATTCAATGGCCCTATATAACAAGCAATACAAAAGTCTAAAGGTTAACACCAATGACTAAATCGAAATGATTTTCTACAAAGATAACTGCCGTACTTGGAGTAACGTTTGTATCGTGAATGATTTTAAAAAGATTGAAACAATGATGGACTCTATATCATCGAGAGAAATAATAATTATTACTATTGGTCACAGAGTGGTCGAAATACGACTTCAATAATTCATTTGTATATTTTATTAACTGTCTGCTCTCCTTTGTTACATAAACTTTAAGTATACCAAATATCAAAGCCAAATATTATTTTTAATCTGTCTGCTTATAATCGGGGTAGTGCGAGCAAAATATAATTTTTAATTTGTCTGTTTAAAATCGGGGTCTCTCGTTCAAAAACTACTGAACGGTTTATTCATGCGGTTTTCGCCAATAGGCAGAGAGATTTATGAGGAAGGTTTAGATGTTTAATTTGTTAAGGTTTTGTTCTACCTACCCGTGCGCAGCCGGAGCGGGTCGCTAGTATTTTTATATTTCAGTCATTTCAAGTTCGAATTATAGCTAAAATAAATACATAATATATACGATTAACGAAAATTAAAATAATAAACATTTTGAGCATCTCTCAGGTATAGATATTTTATTTCAATATGCCCATTGCCCGTTCACCCTTATAAGAAGTTATCATTCCCTCCTATGAAATTCTTATCTAATAACAAAATATTGACAATATTTTGTTATTAGATATGAATTTCTATCAGAACCGAAATAAGAATATAAATAGGGACATCCCTTTTATGTAAGTAAAAAAAAATGGATGTTTTGGTGATAACGAGATTTCATATCTATCATCTCTCTTGACTCAAGTAAGTGATTTATGGCTGTAAAAAAGCGAGTGACTTTTACATGAATATTATACAGAATTATTCAATATTTTTTGGTATTAGAGTGGAGTGAGAAAAGTATTTTGAGAAAGGCAAATATATCACTTAGAGAATTTATTAATGTTCCATACGCTAAGCTTTATGAAGATTCCAGGTTCGAATCCTGGCAGGGTTGCCATGTAATGTACTAGGTTTTATTTGTATAGCATTTCACAAAGAATGAGGTGTTCAACTCCTAGAGATCCTCCTTGAGATTCAGGTCACTATTGCTATAGGCGTAGCTGTCGTTGTTTGTACCTATATATGATTTTAGCGATTACAAATTGAGCTATATAAACAAAACACAAAAACTTCCTTTAAATATAGCCTGCATTATTTTTCTAAGTTTAATTCAATAATGAGTATTTATTTCGTATTCACGGTAAAAATGTTTCTGTGTCGTCTGTTTCAAAAGTTAATAAATTACCTACCTATAGTTTTCGAACCATCATATAAACAGTCATACTAAAAAATCTATAGGAAAACCAGTAGCTATAAATGGTTAAATAGAATGAGATTAACATATAAAGAGGCTTGTTGTAAAATCGTTCACGTAACGTCTTACACACGAGGCTTAATGATCTTCTGTCCTTGGTAGGTATGATCGGTCGCTGATGAAACTATCTGTAGGCTGGACACGATAGTTTACGTTAAGCCTAGTTCATATTGCGGAATGAGCCACGTGTCTTTACATCCTTGGAGAATAACTACTGATTACACGAACTATTTGGTGTACGAATGTACTGTTTCTGTAATTGCGACCGGTTTCGATGCCGAATAAAGACCAGCTGTTTTATATGACTACAATTTCATGAAATCTAACTGTATGTAGTAGTGATGTGCTTTTTGGGTATATCGCTTTCTTTGTATATTCTTGCAGTTTCGCCTAGATACTTGAATTCAATGGAAACGCATACCAAGATAAAAGTATGATGTGGTAAATCTGGACATAGTCTAAATACTTTTAACCGTTTACACGTGTTAGAGTAACTAATATCTAAATACTTTCATTATATTTCACATTTATTGCTCTTCTCTTCTTCTTTCCAGTGCCGGATTAAGCAAGCGCGGGTCCCGTAGCAAATTCTTTCGGGTAAGACTGCTTGCATACGTCAGACTTTTTGTAGAACTGATTATTGGGCCGATTGAAATTCTACACATTTATATGAGCGACTTTTTGTAGAAATTGTGCGTTTACCGTATGAAATTCGGTATTTTATTTACGCCAAGGAAATAGTCGGTTACCGATTGTCTGACGTGGATTGTCTTAGTAGAAAAAGTTGTAACATTTCACGTTTTTGTGACATCAAGTAAATTCAATATCACATCTTAAGTAATAAGTTTCACTCAAAAAATTACACTCAGGCAGAGATGAGTGGGTTTAAATATGCGGGGCCCCCTTTCGCGCGGGGCCTGTAGCAATTGCTACTCTTGCTACGTGGTTAATCCGGCACTGCTTCTTTCTTGCACTGTTAATCAGACGGGTTACTTGCACGTGTAGCTCGCGTCTCAGTTTCTTACGCTTAAGTGTATCAACACGCACCTGTTATTGCATCGTGAACAAGAGCTCTTGACCTCTCATTTAATTTGCTTTCCACTTTATACAAAGTCAAAGTCAGAAATGATTATCCGTCTACGGTCTAAGTCACTAAGTATAACCTGTGAACGTCGAAGTTTAATAGTTAGTTAAAACGTTATATTTAGGTTAGTTGCTAGGTGCAAAAGGTTGAGCCTATTAGAGAATACCTGTCAAAACTCACAGCCTCTCTTAAAATCTGTACCTATTATTAATACTGTACGTATTTATAATAGGCGTTTGCGTGCTTTTATATAAACGTAGGTACTAGGTGTCCCTCGTAGTTTCACCGTTCACGTTTATGATTACGATTACTATAAACTGTCTCAAAAATTGGGTTTTCTCATTAGAAAGCCCAATTTTATTTTTAGCGAAATTAACTTCGCCTCAATCCTCATCATCCACGAGTTGTGCGAAACGACACTTTTTTTAAATGAATTAATCTTATGGGGTTATTCGCATATCTCGATCTAATTTGTGTGCGAAACGACTTGTCTGAAAAATAACGAGTGCGAATCAACACCTACAAATTTTTTATTTTGAAAAGTGTCGCTTCGCACGATTCTTTCGAAGCGACCACTAAGCCTTAAATTCGACTGGTAAAGAGATTAGCGCATTGAAACAAAAAGCATACTCTTCAGTTTTATTATACTTGTATACATATTAAAGCTTAGCGGTTTTTTACATGTACGAAGTAGCATGCTCTTCGCTGTGTGTTAACCCTATTACATACTTACGTGACGCGATAAGAGTTACGGCAAGTGTTTTTTTTACCGGTACAGTAAGCGGATTGCAGAATATATTTAAGTTTACACTTTCCCCAACATATCGGTTGCTTTACAGCAGCCATTTTTACAAGGAACATGGCTGCTGAAAGCAAGCGTCGGGGAAAGTGTTTAATTTCAATTACTGATGTGAATTTTCACCTGGCACAAGAAGCTTGTTTAATTATTTAGAGACGTAAACAGGGATGCTATTGCTTCCTACTTTGAAAGTAACTGACCCCATATAAAAACCTCCGATATATTTGTTGAGAAAAGAATAGCGGTGCTGGTCGCCGCAATTGTAAGTTTGCAAAAAACAATACCGCTTTTAGTGGCTGAGCTTTCTCCTTATTTTACAGAAATTTGCAATTCAGCGGCTCTAGAGTGATTCGAATACTTTTGTAAGTTATTTATTTGATATCTCCCTCTCTGTGTATCGTTCATTCAAGTAATATACAACTGGTTTAGTAACAGCTTATGCTGTGTGCGCGTAATCTCTGTCTTAATACATAAACATGCGAATTTCACTAGTGTGTTCATTCAATATTTAGAGAAACAATGTGGACAGAAAGTTGTAGTCATTCCAGTGGCCGTAAGTCGCAAATTTCCTTGATTAAGGTTGTATCCTGTATAGGTATAGACAGAGAATCCGAGAATATAGTTTTCACTTGCTATGATCTGCCATACCTTTTCTTTCATTAACCCTTAATTATTTTTTCATGTACGCTCGTTGGATTAACGTATTCTCAGCCTGTGCTTACTCCAAAATCAAATAATGTTTATGTTCTTCGCAATTCCGATTTTCCCTTTCACGTGCTTATAACGCTTACCCATCTTTAAACTCACTTAGTCAATCTTCAAATCCAAACAATCAACTTCTGTATTAATAACCCAATTAAAAAATTCTATAACTAATAGAAAGTTACTTAATCTATGTATAATGTAAGCATAGACTATTACACTACACAACCTATTTTTTAATAAAGATATATCAGTCGAGCGAAACCGCGAACAAAAACTAGTACTTATTGTATAAGGCAAACATGTGAATGTTGTTCATATAACAAACAAAACAAACGAGAGTTAGCTTATTATCTCAGCGAAATTGAAGGATTCAGAAGGATACGGATCGCTACTACAAGATAACAACATAACACTGCAAATGTTGCGATGTAACATGGCTCAATTTATCATTGTTAGCTTTAGACAACAAGCCATGCTGTGTTCTCACTTGCAATGTTACTGAACTACGTATAATGAAGTTCGCAAAAACAAAACACTCTGAAACTTTTTAGCTTAGCATCGCGTGTATATTCCCTACGGTCTAGGCAGAAGTGTATTACAACGAAATTTGGACCCGTGCCAATGTAGACAATATTGAATAGATTCGCCTCAAGTGTGTTGGATAACTTATTGCCTCTATTCATGGTGTGAAATTGGTGCATTATTTATTACCAAATGAACCAATCCGATCGAGCTAAGATACTGAGACCGATTCTAGAGTGATTCTGGATTTTTCTGTCATAAATTACTCAGCATCAACACGGGATATTATGCCCAATATATGGCATTAGACTCGCCTCGTCATACGTGGTACTTTTTTCGCGAATTATATATAGGTGTCATGCCTCTGGCTAACCATTTGGGGCACAACGTGATGCAATTTTTTATATGTTGAAAAAGAAAAGGCCATGGTTTATAACGTCACACATATATAGCTGACACGTGAATGCCGCGAATTCGAAAACCCCTTTTTGTAGTCATCCGATACAATAAAACAGAATAAAAATGTAGGCTATGTTACACACCTACTAACGTAACACATTCCCTTAATCTGCTACCAACATCTCTGAATCATATATTTTGTTCGTTATTTTAAATGTACGGATGAAAAGGCTCGCGATACAAAAACCAATGATATTACAATTAGGTTAAATACATAAAGTACAAGCACGAACGGACTACTTAATAGAAATGAAGCTATTTTTACGGGGTTTGTTGCGGTTCTGCACTTTTATGTTTTGTATTTTTTATAGAATCAAAATGACAAATAAGTATTCTTTGGTAGTAAACGGTTACCGTGGCCTACAAACACACCACTCGTGCGTCACTACACGTTTTAGTTCAAGAGGCAATAGGCAGAGCACTTTCTTACCGATCTTGGAAGGCTGTGACGTTCTATACTTTCCTAGATTGTAAAAAATCTTAGGCTTAAGCGAGGATCACGCTATGCCTTACATCTTCTTTACCTCTAACCATTCTCGGACGTTTTCGATATGACTTACCATTCATGGTTATGGGAAACTCAGGTCTTAACTGTCTGAATGTTTTGCAGAGTAAGTTCATTTACATCGTTTCTTTATTTCTGTACTTTGGAAACTATTCTAAATGTTACGATAAAAGGTTAGAAGAAAAAGCAGCGTTGATTGATTTATGGAATTGTAGCAACGCCCATTATGTTGTTCCATTATTTAAAGCCTACATGTTTATTTTAACCTCGTAGTAACCGAGCTCTACGCGCCTTGCATTTTAAAGATGTCTGTGACTTCTATAAATAAAATAAATCGCTATAGCGATCTGTATTCTCACATAGCATTATGTGTGCGTTGTTTATCGATGAACGGTTACACCGTAATGCAAGGCAGACATTTGTCTATCTTCAGTATCCAATAAGCAAGTCAGAAACCTTGATTGTCTTCTGCTAAACTATAACTGTTTTTTTTTCCAAAGATACTAAAATAAAACTGTTGCTCTAACCTATTCAAGAGTCGAAATAGAAGTTAATAACATAAACACGTTCAAAAGTTAATAAACTTACGCTACTGGACGCTGAAATATATATTTACAAATCTTTATATATGTTAACATTGTGTGTATTCATAACAATAAATTGTTAACAAGACGAATCAAAATAAACAGACACTAGTCGAAGAATAAGAAAAGCTTTATATAAAACTTCCACAAAAAGATTAATTCGGCGTAAGATCCGTAATATGAATACGTGTATAAGAATTGGCAACTGCCCAAAAGCAGCACATAATAAATCTTTATTTAAAAACTTCTCGCCAGTATTGAGTTGCACAAATAACTGCACCATACAGCCAGGTTCAAGTTTTAAAAGTCAAAAGTTGTTTATCTTTTGTAAGGGAGTTTCGAAACAGCTAATTGTAACATTTTATCTTAAATCTTGTGATATATCTGTTGGTGGCAGTCTGTTACAAGGTCAAAAAACCTGCATTGTTTTAAGTAATGACATAGTATGTCTAAATTTGTAATGTAGCTCAACAATATTAAATTCTGCAATACAAAAGTATTCAGTTCATTAACGATATGTAATTACCTACTTCAAAAAAGAAATCAATTATTCGAAAATTGTATGACCTTGCATCCATATATTGATAAATTCGATATAACTTAATTAATTAATCGAATCGTAATTTAATATTTGTAACTTGATATGATGATGACATAATTGAGTCATCATCATCATCATCATTTCAGCCTATTGCAGTCCACTGCTGGACATAAGCCTCCCCCAGGGTGCGCCACAAGGCCCGTTCTCCCGTTTTCGCCATCCAGTCACCTCCAGCCACCTTTTTCAGGTCATCGGTCCATCTGGCCGGGGGGCGTCCAACACTACACTTGCCGAGTCGTGGTCTCCACTCGAGAACCCGTCTGCTCCAACGATCATCGGTTCTGCGACAGATGTGACCAACCCACTGCCACTTCAGCCTGCTACACTAATTGAGTCGCGGTCAATCAATTACAGCGGAATATACATAATGATACATTTTTAGGCCTGCTTCTCTTGTTCCTAATTTCTAAAACCCTACTACTTGCTACGTAAGATGTTGTTCGATGTTCTCATACACATACTGGCGATTATGTATATATAGAAAAGTAACATATAATAACATTATACGTACGTGCGTGTAACTCCCACTCGGCATATCGGATTTATTTCATCAATAGAAGCGCTTTTATTGACTGTTTGCGTTTTGTATTAAAGAAGTGTTTTTTAAGATATGTAAAAGATTTGAATTAGCAGCATAAGTAAGATGGACCTGGAAAAATTACTATAATGTTTCGTGTGAATGTTTGCTATATTTTCATCCGTCACCTTGTAAGTGATCTGTAGAACAGCGTACAATAAGTGTGATGTGAGATGTGAGTCACTTAACTGACAAATAAAGCGCTATTCTTTGTATCAACGATGTAATATTACATAAACACTTTTAAATGAAAGCACCAGTCTGTTTCAGATTGTAATAACCACTCACTTAAACATTTCATATGACACTGCGGTCGCTGTAAATACGAATCAATTTCACGAAGAGGCTCTACAGATTTTAATCCCATGGAGGTTCGTAACAGTCAGCTCAGGAAACTGTCACAGTATATCACGTTGTTTTATATGAAGTAATAACAAGGCGAGAATATGGGCTTTTAGAATTACAACAAGTCGCTTGACCTGGTACGGTGAATGTTTTGCGTAGTATTTTATTGTGGACACTGTTTGAGTATCTTAGCTAGTATACACTGAGGTAAGGCGCATTTTTGTTTTGAAATCTCGTGTTTGCTATTACTTATTATATATGTAAGCGATAGTAGGCTGCAGTAATCACTTACCATCGAGCAGTCCGTACTTGTTTATTATTGTTTAAAGAGTTGTATTATATATGCTACTCATTTTATAATAAAGAAATCTTTTTTGTACTTATCTCTGCAACCATTTTTGTTGCTTTTAGACTTCGAGTGTAGTAATCCCGAGTGACATAGTCTATGTGTTACATAATTATGTATATCACAGCATGTATATTTATTTGCTTTCTTTGTTATTAAAAGACAATTCCCGCTTGAGCAAAATCTTCAGTGTCTTCGGCGAATTTATAAACATTTAAACAACGGACAGAAAGAACATCCAGACTCGAAAGAATTATCGAACCCGCAATACTCGGCGCAGCGTCAGGTGATCGCATAAATGACACTACGCTACTTGTGCAATCAATTCTCGAAGGGTTAGGCATAGGTTTAACACAATCACGTTTAGCTGGCTATGTTTAAAAACCATTGTTTTATTGAAATTAAACTACTATATGCGGATTTTATCGCGTTGTTTATTTGACACTTTATTACAAAAGTTTCGGTTGCTGAAAAGCAACCTAAACGCCGGGGAAAGTGTAAACATAAATATAAATAGTTTATTAGTATAGTAATAGTATAAATAGTTTTAATAATTTAATTAGCTTAAAAATTACTAAAGTTTAATAGTAATAGTAGTGTAACAGTTTTCAAAATTTTGTAATAAAGTGTCAAATAAACAACGCGATAAAATCCGTATGTAGTAGTTTAATTTCAATGAATAAAATTCGCTTAAACAGAAAACAATATTATGTAAACCATTGTTTTACGTGTCCCACGTTTAACGCCTGCTGATCAATTTACCAGACTGAGTCCTTCTACTGAGAATGTCCTTACAGCAAACACCAATAGCATTTGGCTTCACCCGGGATCTCAATGTGATCGAATACACATACCTGTATACTTACCCATATGCCTACCCCTTCAGGTGAAAATCTCCGTGTGTATGACTCTCACTTCATATTACAAAACAAAGTCTCCCGCCGCGTCTGTCTGTCTGTTTGCGATAAACGCAAAAACTACTGAACGGATTTTTATGCGGTTTTCACCGATAGACAGAGTGATCATGAGGAAGATTTAGGTGCATAATTTGTTAACATTTTGTTCTACCCGTGCGAAGTCGGGGCGGGTCGGCAGTCTATAAATAAGTAAGAATGATATGGTTCATTCACGTTCGTTACAAATATTGTTCTATAACTAAAGAAGCCATTAATATTTACAATTTATACTACTTTAAAAGTGCGTTTCAATCTTGGTCTGGCATCATTACCATGACCAAGATTGATATTATGATTTCTGAATAATTTTTCTCCTATACATATCCTATACATACATAGTGTTGATTAATTCTAATATTTTAATCAAATACGCAAGTTATTTGCAATTATGACGTGTGCGTCGAATTACAAAATCACGTGAGTTTATACATACCATATATGTTCGCCAAACGGGTTTACTTGTTGCAAAACTGTGACCGGTAGTATAGAAACTGGCATCCTCATAGAGTTGAGTCAGTTTCGTAAAGGTCTTGCTGAGTTGATATACACAACAAAGCACTCAATAGGACAGTAAGATTTTTCAGTCTAGAGATTGACAGTAAGTATCATACGAAGCGTTTATAAAAGAACTAGATTTTACTTCGCTCGCGTAAATGTTATGTTAAGGTAAACAGAACTATTTTCTGGATGAAACGTGTTATGACGTTTTCTGTACCCCTGACAACGTGTATGAAAAATTTCATGACGGTTGGTCGAGTACTTAAGGCGTGAAAGCGTAATAAACAAACAAACAAATTTACATTCACATTCACATTTTTAATATTAGTTAGGTTGTGACGGTGGCGTGCGATCATAATTCCAATTCAATTCCCGTGTCAGGCAAAGTGCTATTGAGTTTCTCTGTAAGGTAATTATTAGTAGCACAAAGTACAAAAAAACACGCGGTAAAGGGTACAATCTTCGCCCTCTGTTATGTGGGACCACTAGTGCCGACGTCATAGGGCCTGGGGGTGCTCCTTGCTAAGTGTAAATAACTCTATGAACATTGGTAAAAGGACATATTTGTCAATTTATGTTTACTATTTCGTAGAAAATTATAATTACCTATAACTTATGTTTCATAGAAGATTTTGCCTGCGGTTTCGTTCGCGTTAATTAAGATTTAGTTCATAAATTTCTATCCCTCGGGAACAGAACCTTTTTCTGAATGAAAGATACCCTTTGTCCTTTTCCAGATAACGTGTATGCTAAATTTCATGATGTTCCATCGAGTAGTTAAGACGTGAAAGCGTTACAAACAAATAAACAACAAACTCAGATTCGCATCTATAATATTAGTTAGGCAATTAGGATTAAAGCCCTTCCAATATTTTTAAAACAGAGCTGGTAAAATGAGCATGTGATACATCTCTGCCTACTGTTTCGGAGATAAGTCGTGAATGTATGATATGTTATAAACGAGGTCCAAGGAAGACATGTTGCTACATCATTGCACCATGTTTAATATTCATAAGGCAGAATATTTGGTTAATTGTATTCACATTATCTTCATAAATTATGTCAGTTCACGTATTTAACATTGATATCTGATTTCGACAGACATTGTGGCGCATATTACGAGATTCCTATATTGTTTACTAATACGCCTAGCATTTAATGCCCTAAGCATTTAACTTTGAATGGGTTTGACCTTTTAGATTTCACAATAACTGAATAAGTAAGCGATATCGCATCCTGTACCTTGCGCATATACGTAATCAAATAATAGATTTAATTGATATTATTTTTTAATTTATGTGTAGGATTATTATTTATCATGCTGTTTCTGTAACGCAATATCTTGATTAAACATTATTTGTACTAAATATTATGATGTTTGGAAAAAAACATAAGTAACTCGTACTTATTCGGGAATTTCTCGGCAAACCTTTCGGGTACCATCGTTAAAGAGTATTTACAACTTTCGTTGTTACGTAATGTTTACAATAATTCAGAATGAATGTGGTAGACTTTCGTTTAGAATTTCTAGTCAAAAATAAGATCTGCTCAGCGTTTTGAGAATATTTTTAACGTATATTAGTTGATTCAAAACAAATATTTACTTTATAAAACTCTCGATAAGGTTAATGACAGAATAGAAAAAGCAAAAAATATAATCAGTTGTCAAATTCACTGTTATACCTAGATAATACTACCATAGAATAACTTATTATCATAAAATATACGTTACATAATATATTAAGAAGTCGATTTTCTTTTTATAGAGTACTGTTCATTTAGTCATTTAGATTAGAAACAAGTAGCTAGTAAACACACTATTGTAAACATATTCAATGTGTATTTCATTAAAATGTATATACCTATCGTACTAATTACAATTAATTTATATATTCGTACGACTAAAAAGAAGAATGTGATATAATATAGTGAACACTAATTATAGGCAAAATTCTTTTCTATGGCAAGCGTCTCGATCTCTCAACTTGGCATGCAAATTACACAACACATTAGACATTTTCAATACAAATATAGCTATAGTCAGAAGGCTGCTGAGCCGGGAGTTCTTCGATTCTCATTAATAGTACTAAATAATAGTATTAATATGTAATGTGTACTTACTGCCCACATAAGGCACTTAAATAATTTGTATGAAAACATTTAGACGTGAGAACCTGTAATTGGCTTTATGTTACTTATAATGTTTTTTTTGTATAAATAATGTCTAATAGCTGTTGGTTCTCCATAAGAATAAATAAATAAATAATATTGACATCCTTATTATGAACGCGCATGTGAGTTTGTTTGATTGTTACGCTATCACTCCTTATCTACTCGACCGATCATGATACAATTTTGCATACGTGTTGTCAGGGGTGTAGAAAAAGACACAGGTACCTTTCATCTAAAAAAAGAACTGTTTCCCGGAAATAAAAAATTAACATACCCTACATTTATGCGAGAGAAGCCGCGGGATAAATTTAGCAAGTATATAATATCCTTGCAACCACGTTAGTAACGAGTAGGTACATTATTTTTTTTTGGGAAGATGCCAGCAGGAATACTTTTGGCCAATTTGTACTTTGTATCTCTAGTTTTTTGTATCTTTAACTTGACTTAGTAGCATGGTTTAGAAACATATCCTAATTTTAGGATACTGTGTCGTGCCCTTGACCCATGATTCATGACATGACAGTCCAAAAATATGTCTCTTGCGTAAGAGTAAGGTATGACAAGTGCGTCAAAGATGATTGATTGCCTAGATATTACTGTATTAGTGCAATTTATTAACACGTACTTTGTCACTTAGAGAACATCGTTAATGACGTTTGTTCAATAGCCATAAAATAACGTATCAAAGTACAAATCCTGCATTCCTCAGTTCTTGAGTACATATTTGTTGTATTTATTACTAGATTTTACTTGCGGCTTGGCTTTCGTAAATTTATGCTATGTCCATTTACTGTCCCTCGGTAACAATTCTTTTTTTTGGTTGAAAGGTACCCTATGTCCATTATTGTTCCTCTTACAAAGTGTATGTAAAATTTCATGATGACCGGTCGAGTAGTTAAAGTGTGAAAGCGTAACAAACAAATAAATAAATTTGTCGGCCTCGATGGCGTAGTGGTTAGTGTAACCGACTGCCACGCCTGAGGTCGCGGGTTCGATTCCCGCACAAGTCAAACATTTGTGTGCATAAACATGGATGTTTGTCTTGGTCTGGTTGTTTCTATGTATAATATGTATGTATTTACAAAAAAAAAAAGTAGTATATGTATGTTTATCCATTGTCTAGTACCCATAGTACAAGCTCTGCTTAGTTTGGGCTAGATGGTGTTGTGTGAATGTGGTAGAATATTATTATAAACAAACTCTTATTCACATTTATAATATTAGTTAGGATAAAAACATACAATATATTGTGCGTTGGTTGTAACAAATGAAACTCTGTGTTGACCTAGTAAAATATCAATAATATATTATATTTAGTTTTTGTAAATTAGGATGTTGAGGACAATCTGTTTTAAATAATGTATAAGCAAGTGATGGTTACTTTATTCACTCACGTAGGCTTGACGCCGGAGGTTAGTTTAACCGTCAAAATATAATGGCACTTAATTAATTTATGTAGTTTGCATTTATTATTTCAATGGACAAGGTGATTGCGAAATTTGAATCGCTCTTTCGTTACTTTAAGCAATGTTATTTGTCAAGTGGTTGAACATTGTTGTCAACCGGTATCGGAGGTAACTCTAGTTTAAATCGAGTTTTGAAAGGCTTCCGACAGCGAGTAAGCATTTTAATAGAGAGTTAAGCAATTATACCTTTATACTTAAGGTATTAAATGAAAGCTAGTGACGTAGAATTATATATGTATTTAGTAAGGTTATTTAAGTAGTCTTGGTTAATCCTCGTCACATCCGATAGGTGTCGTAAGACTTGGCTACGATAGAAATTCTTGACATGGTACGTACGGTAAACGGTATGGAACTACAGTCATTGACAGGTAAATACGAGGTTGCTTAATATTAGAATTAATTATAATCCCAGTTCAAGTTGAAAGAATATGATGCGTGCTCATTATAAAAACTTGCAATGATTTTAACATCAAATAATACACGACAAATGCCACAACAGAAATAAATAATATGTTGGTACTAGGTAGCCTATTAATATATACATAGTTATATGGATAAAAGTAGATATATTAAACGTAATAAATAACCACGAGTTCAATATTAGACAAAAATTCGCACACATTATTTAAATTTAAAACATAAAGTGTGAAAATCTTACGATTACCGTAATCACTAATCACACAACTTTGTAAAGTTTGTTACAAACACTTGTAAACTTATGGCTCCCAAGGTGCTTGTGTTTCATTGTACGGCAAGTGAATTAAACTTTTAGGTAAGTAGAAGTACCTATGTTAATTAATATAATATGTGTTCCTCGGTACTTAGGCTCATAAATTAATATTACAATCCGCTGATAACTAAGTTGTAAATTAACTTATAACTTCTTGAGCGAACCACAATTTGACGTAAAACTATAAATAGTTTTGTTAACATAAATAACGTCAGAATATTTCAATAATCACTAAAATAAAGCATTTACAATTAAAAGTTCAAGAACTATAAACAAAACTTACCTCATTCAAAAATCCTAAATAAACACTTCATTCAATGAAGCTTGAATGAAAAATAACACAACACTGACACATTAGCAGTTCACATCATCTGTGCTAACGAGCACGTTAGATAATTGTGTTTAATAATATGTTGCATGATCATAGGCTCGCTAAATCGTATCGGATGCACGCAAGTTGCACGCGACTCATACAGACCGAGCTGGGACACAGCAAGTATTGGGCGCGCGCGCACTACACGCACTATAAAGTGCCCGCCCGCCGACCGACCTTGCCACTGGACCAATAAATGTGGTATCTCTTACCACCGACAATTTGCCTAACGTTGCCATTGAACTCCAAGTTCGACTTGCGTCATCTAGAAGAATTTTTCAACGGTTACGCTGTGCTAAATTGTTCTTAATCAGTGCTGACCTTCAAAACAGAAAAAGTTACAATTCAAAAAGTCATTAACAGTCATAATAATTTACGGTATGGTGATGTTTCTGATATGAGGAATTCATAATCAGGTATTGCAAAGTTACTTAATTGTATAAGATATTATCTAAAGTTGATCTGTGAGAGATAAAGACTAAATTGCTTTTTAGATTCGCTTTAATCTTATGTTAATTATGTCTTTTGTTAGTTAATTCATTAAAAAACTGCAAAGTGCAATAAATATTTCCGGAAACTCAGATTAATGTAAGGTAGAATTTCTAGAAAAGTTTTCGAGATAAGAAGATGGTTATCGAATATCTATTTATTATTATGATATGCTTAATAATTATTGCTTCTCGATTTGACTGTCCAATTCATTGTAAGTGGACTCATATAATAACAGGACTAGTCTAAATTTATGTAATTTTATTTTATGAATTAATTTTAGTTACTAAGTATTTATATTTTGTCGTTAGAATATAATGAACTGATTTATGATATTCATGTATGACATGCAAATCCAATTTTTATTTCAATGTTTTATTTCAATATTTTCTTTCTAATTATTTCTTAGTTATCTTGTTGTTAAATGTATTTTGATATAATTATGTATGTGTATGTCATATAATGTTTTTACAATTATGACTCTCTTGACATTACTTATTTATTATGTACATACATACATAGATTCACGCCTGTTTCCCAGAAGGGTAGGCAGAGACTACGGATTTCCATTTGCTACGATCCTGACACACTTCTCTGGCTTCATTCACTTTCATCACATTCCTCATACACGCCCGTCGGTTCAAGGAGCTCTTAACTTGGCCTTTGTCCAGAACGCCTCCGATCTGATCGAGAAACTTCGCCTAGGTTTTCCTCTTGCGACTGTTCCATTCACACTAGCCTTATAAACTTTCTTAGTCAGTCTTTCCTCGTCCATTCTTTCTACATGTCCAAACCAGCTTAACATACCCTTTTCTATTCTTGTAACTATCTCCACTTTCATGCCGCATTTATTATGTATGGATTTAAAATCTGAAATAAACGTTTTATTATTATTATTATTATTAATTTACTATAACATATATTATAAAAAACATTATTCAGTCTAGGATTAGAACTTTGTGATTTAGCAATTTTAAACTTAGTCACTCGCATAGGTGAGTCTCGGTTTATCTTAAGCAAAACTTATATTATGATAATTTTAGCTGATAAGTAATTCCTTTATATCCTGCGCTGGAACCTACTATACAAATTTATGGTAAGTATTTACTATATTATAAAGCTTGGATTCAGAGTTTCATAGTAGGTACCTACATGATTTTTATTTTTGCTCTTCTTCTTGTCCATATATACCTATCTGTGTTTAAACTATGGTTACGCCGCTAGGCACAGCCACCTTCTCAGTGTGAGAAGGGTTAGGCCATAGGCCACCAACCTGGTCCTATGCGGGTTGGCAGACTTCACATATCTTCGAGAAATTTATGAAAATCTTTCAGACATGCAGTTTTCCTCACGGTGTTTTCATTTAAAATTAAAGCAAGCAAGTTAACTAACTAAAACGCACATAACCTGTGTATGCTAGGCTATATGCTCTTAACATATATGAGAATACGTGCAAGTACTCACTCTGTACTAAACTCGTGACATCAGGATGGCTACTTTTAGAGTGATTGTAGTACCTTTTGCTTTTAAACTTTATTTAGTAACGATCATGACAAAAGGCACGATTCTCACTGACTAAAGATAAAGTAAAGTGAAATGACAATAGATTTAATTATCACTTTGCAGTTAAACGTAGTCGTATAAGAAACTTTTGCGTGGAGCGGGCAAAAGTCGGTCAAGTAACTCCGACTGAGTTTGAAGTTCCGAGTCGACCTATCATTGATATCGAACTTCGCTCGCCGTTCCCATAAAATAAATCTTCAACAGAACTTACTAATCGTAGTTTAATAATTTCCAAAGTCGTTAGTTGAAGCTAAGGCCGCAGGTGATAAACAGGCGCCAACGGTATTATCTTTTACTTTAAGTATGAAACCTATCTCTTGTTCTGATTTAAGATTTAAACGAACGCACAACTGTGGTAGTTCAGGGTTTTAGAAGCTCTAAAAGTGTTGTCTTAAATTAATATCTTAAATAAAAATCTTAATAGCAGTATTCTCCTCTCGTTACAATGTTAATTAATTAGTGAGTTTAAATTAATGTTTACTATAAATTCTTAATATGGTTTGTACGAGGAATGATATTAACACATTACTTCAAATTTGAGTATGTACCGACAATTTGTTTCAGCCATTAACGTCAAAATATCAAAACCAAATAAAAAAATGACATGCTTTACCTTTTTGTAAATTATTTTATAAAAATACATACATACATACATAGATTCACGCCTGTTTCCCAGAGGGGTAGGCAGAGACTACGGATTTCCATTTGCTACGATCCTGACACACTTCTCTGACTTCATTCACTTTCATCACATTCCTCATACATGCCCGTCGGTTCAAGGAGCTCTTAACCTGGCCTTTGTCCAGAACGCCTCCGATCTGATCGAGAAACGTTCGCCTAGGTTTTCCTCTTGCGACTGTTCCATTCAAACTAGCCTAATAAACTTTCTTAGTCAGTCTTTCCTCGTCCATTCTTTCTACATGTCCAAACCAGCTTAACATACCCTTTTCTATTCTTGTAACTATATCCACTTTCTTGCCGCATCTCTCTCTAATCACACTATTTCTTATTCTATCTTTCAAAGTCACACCACATATGCTTCTCAACGCTCTCATTTCTACAGCATTTATTCTGCTCTCATGCTTCTTTTGCCATACCCAACTTTCACTTCCATACATAAGTGTGGGCACTAATAGTCCTCTATGAACAGCCAAACGTGCCTTTTCGGATACATTTCGACTGTTCATAAAAGCGCGTAGAGCTCCATTCACTTTGTTGCCAGCAATCGTTCTCCTTTCAATATAATATTATAAAAATAAATATATGTATTTGAGTAATATAATAATTTTGAGGCCAATACTCATCGATCAAATATAACATTGATCGAAGCCAATACTATTACTTACTTTAAGTGCGCTATATAACTTAAATATCTATCACATGCACACTAAAATGACATACCAAAATTGTTACGCATTCTCAGAACCAGAAACCAACACCTGTTTAAGAAGTTTGAGCCAGAATCAGCAAACTAATAAAAACAAATCTAACTATTAAGATGTTGTTAGTATGCAATTTAACCTATTTATTAGGTGCGTTGTTAACGACTTTCGTATTCCTGCTGTTGAACAGTTTCCTCTCTGGGCGAGTTTGTCTCTAGTTACTAATGGCCTTTGAGAATGTTACATGCTATACATGTACATTTACGTACTTACTTATTGCTCATTTGTGCGAGTTCTGTAGTCTGTTGAAGAAATTTTGTTTAAATAAAACAGTTCTCTGTTTAAATAAAACTGTTTAAAATTGCGCCAGTACTGGGTATGTAATATATATATGTGTTGCGGTGGCAAACTTCATACATCTTTGTGAAACTCCCAGACTTATGTTGTTGTTGTTGAGTTAATTACTTTTTAATATGTATTTAGGAAAATTTGATGTTTTAATGAACCTGCGAGCCTAGGACAAGGCAAAATTACTACCATCTTTAAAAATATTGTTATGCCATATGACAAAATCATGCACTCTGTATTGCGCTGTCTTGTTCTCGCACATGAAAAAACAATAATTAAAGAGATATAGCAGGCTTCCGATTTACCAAACGAACATTTCTCACAGCGGTAGTACCGGCAGTTTAATATTGCATTGCTGTAAAACTTGTAAACATTGCATTAAACTTAAACTACTTTTACGCAACCACGGTTATATTACGGCCTTGGACGCCGAATAGTATCCAGAGGGAAGTGTAACGAAAAATGTAAAAGTTGATAAACTCTAACATCTATTTGTTTCTTTATTTTAACATAGGAAGCTTGTATTGGATGATTTAAATCATCCGTAGGTACTTGTTTACGGCAATAATAACTTCCTTAGGAACACTCACAGTCAGATGGCACCAATCAGAACAAGTCTATTCAGAAAGAACAGATTGCGGCAGACCCTGAAGATAAGATTTAAATCAAGCGATTGCAGCAGCAGAGACATTAAGGAAGAATAGGAATATTACGATGTCTATATCAATCATATTGAAGGCAATCCTGAAGTTCAGTAATACTAGAATGGTGAGTTATTTATTTTCCATAGCCAGACGTAGGTCGTTTGTAATTTTACCATATTATGTGGTTCCTTGAACGAAATCCAGATTGGTGGCTTAGCAGGTGGTTAGCGAAGTGGTAACCCAATACAGTAAGTATTGTAATCTAAATAATATACAATATAAAAGTCAGTCATAAAACTATAACGTAGGCTAAGTTATGTCACAAGAACAGTCCAGATTTTGTACTTAACCTTGAGTCTGATTGAGTCGCAGCGGAACACTACCAGATACAATATACAATATGTGTACCAGATACAATATGTTTTCAATCATGTCTGGCATTTCAATTTACGCATATACGTTATAAAAGTTGTAAAACTGAATCTTATACATATATGTATCTATACTGATATTATGAAGCTGAAGAGTTTGTTTGTTTGTTTGAACGTGCTAATCTCAGCAACTACTGGTTCGAACTGAAAAATTATTTTAGTGTTGGGTAGCCCATTTATTGAGGAAGGCTATAGGCTATATAACATCACGCTACGACCAAAAGGAGCGGAGCAGCAATGAAAAATGTTGCGACAACGGGGAAAATTCTCCTATATGAAGCAGACGAAGTTGCGCGGGACAGCTAGCATATCATATTTGGATGAGTATTTAAACCTATTTATAAGCGAACAGTGTTGAGCCCAGAAGCCTATTAATTCCGAGAAAAATCATTATAATATGGAATTGCGAACACGTAAAGTACGTTGTTTATAAACAATTTACACATTACTAAAATCAGCTGTGCTAAAAGAATTAAGGTATCACGGTTTTGGCATCACAGTCATTTATAGAGTATGATCAATTATAGAATGTGTAATTTACCGCAATATTCAAGAACATATAGAATAAGACATGGCGCTTCTATTGATCTTGTGTAACCTTGAATCGATAGGCTCGACAATATCAAAGTACGTCAAACAATCAATCAATAAGCAGTGTTTATAAAGAAACAATACAAGCTCCTGGTATGTCATTATTTGCTATGTTTCCTTAAAATGGTTTTCCATTTTCAAGTGCTTAATTTGCATTTCCGTGGTAATTGACATACAAACAACAACATTCATATTTATGACAACATATTAAATCATGACTGTGTCTTTGAAGAATAAGAAAGAGATGAGAATAAACATTGATAGGCACTTTAGGCCCAGCCTCAGCGTAATTCAAGAAATTGCTACGCTGCCAGTAAGTACCACATACAAGTTTGGTACTAGGTAAGAATCGAACTTACTGTGGCAAGAATTATAAGCTTATCCTTCTGCAATGTTCTGTGTGGATATGTGAAGGTACTTTTCATGAAGTGTTACTCACTTCTCTTAGAAAAACATTGCCTTGTATGAAAATAATTGGATGTTAGTTCTTTAATTAGCAATAATAAAGGAATTAAAGGCGGAATAAAGGAAAACGAGTAGAAAAGGTAGTACGTTACCCTCCGGCACTTATTTATTCACCGGTCGAAATACAGTACTGCCTTTATGCTATTTTCCTTAAAGGCAGCGGTACTTTACCGCGCGATCCGGCTTGTACCTTCACCAAATCATTGGCAATCCAAACAGGGCACATATGCCTACGGTCCAGCTGATGATATTTGATTAGCGTAGACTATAATCGCTTGCATACCCAGGTGTATCACTCGTTACTGAAAGGAATTAAAGATAGAATAAAAGGAAGGCAGTTGAATACCTGACTGCTTGGTAGATTTCTGAAAAGGGCTTAGGTAGTATCAACGAGGAACCACAATAAAATGTACCTATTAATATAACTGTTGTGCTGGAATAACTGTTCAATAAAGTCTCTATCTAACATACTTATATAAAACTATTACCTATGTTTAAAATGGATTCGAATAATCATTTTTTATAACAATCTAAGAACCTTAACACGTCTTATTTGTTTTAAAATTACTGAAGCATTAGTACGTCTACACGCTAGATAAACAAGCGGTTAAGTGTCCTTGTCGTCGTTCTAACATAAGGTGCTAAACAGTATTCTGCTAGCGAACTGCACAGTCATCGTTCAAAGAGTAAAATTATGTCGAATACCGAGATATAAAACACGATGTAGGCAACAGCATTACGCTGAAGTATCTCACGTTAGAATGGCATGGCAAAGACGTAAAGCACCCAGAATTATCTTAATGTGCTTAGTATTTTAAAAGACAGAATCCTTTTTTTAGCTATAATCGTGGAAGACTTTAAAACGATTAATAATGGGATACAAAGAACAACCAAATTCAGAATTAAAATAAGTGATTTTTTTAATGCAAGTATTTAATAATATCAGCCCTGTATTAAATTGTCCCACTGCTGGGCACCTCTTCTCAGTGTGAGAAGGTCTAGGCCATAGTCCACCACGCTGGCCCAGTGCGAGTTAGCAGATTCACATATCTTCGAGAACATTATTGAGAACTCTTAGACATGCAGGTTTCCTCACGATGTTTTTCTTCACCGTAAAAACAAGCGATAACTAACTATTACTAATACGCACATAACTTCGAAAAGTCAGAGATGCGGGCCTTGGGATCGAACTCGAGACCACTGCGTGGCAGTCCAGCAGTTTCTCACCAGGTTATCGCTGCGTTATTTTTAATAATAAAATAGTTTATTACAGTAAAAAGATTTACAAATTTCTCTTAAGCTAGGTACACAAAAATAAAACCATTGAACCAACAGCGTACTTAGTAGTTACGGAAAAGATAGAATAATAATGATAGATGAATGTCATTAGAACAGTCTACTGATCATGTCCTAAACCACTGTGAAACAGAGTGGGACCTTCAAATTGTTTTGAACATCCATGGTAATAGTAACTGAACCGGTAACTTAGTTTAAGTTTGTTGTAAACTAAAACAGAGACTCAAGGCTTTTTAACTGACATCTATTATTTTCGTGTAATTTATGAATAGAGTTCATGGGTGTGAAACGCAATCGTTGTCGTGCCACTGCGTTAACAAGCCTAATTTATGTTAATATCTGTTCTGTCCTCAAGTATTTATAGTTTTTATATATAAAGCCTTCGCTGCATTGCCAGTAGACTATTGCATTAATAAAAACATTCTTAACCACTAACGCACTGCCTGTGCTATCATTGACATTATGATTGAATAAATTAGGATATTGATTCAGAAACCAAATTGATTAATTTCCAAAAAATCCTTATCCTTACTTCCTTACTAATATTATAAATTCGAAAGTAACTCTGTCCGTCTGTGTGTTACCTTTTCACGGCTAAACCACTCAACCGATTTAGATGAAATTTGGTACAGATATAGTAAAACCTGGAGAAGGACATAGGCTACTTTTTATTGATGTAGGTACCACGCGGGCGGAGCCGCGCGCAAAAGCTAGTATATTTATAAAAAAATAACAATTCGTTTTTGACTTTGAAGGTTGTTGCAATAATTTTAGTTCTGACATTAATAGATATATTTTGTCGATTTGAGTTGGATCGTGTGACTAAATGATAAATTATGTCACGTAAAAGTAGAATAGTAGATTCAAGGAATTGTTCGATAAAGTATGATTAGGACATTGAAGAAGTCACAATTCTAACCATCTATAACTAATATTTGGCCGATTTGAAATGAAACATTTGTCGTTATCAGAGCCTTATATATGCGGTTAATTTGGGTTCTTTAAATAAGGTTGAAAGAGAGAATTACTATCCTGCTTAGTAGCAGATAGACAGTGTAAATGCTTCTGCATTGACTGCAATAATCTGCAGTCCATGAGCGGCGCTTACCACTTACCAACATAGCGGTCGCTGTCTCGTCTAGCACTCCAGGCTGCTTATAAAGTCTCTACTTACTTATTAATTATACCCAGTGCGGTAACTGCTGGCTGAACAAGTTATTTGGTCTCTTATTATTTTTATCTTTTACTTGTTGATTTTTCTTTTCTTATTTTTCGAACCTCGGCAGTTGACTGTATTTGGCATGCATGTCAATCAATTAATAATAAGTAATTTACATAATATTTATTTATACTTACGAGAATAGCACCCTAGTTAATGGACAAGCAGGTAGCCTTATCAACATATTATATATAGTAAGTATGTAGTACCCAGTACAATGTACATATGCAGCGTGAGTCCTATTTCCGTACCTTTTTAGAAGAGCTCTTATAACTAACGTAAGTCACCGATGTATAAACTGACGGCTCGCTAGATAATTTAGCCTTCTAAGAATCACAAGTTGTTTATACATCTTCAGTTAAAGTACCCAACGCATTAAAATCACTATTAACACATACACAAAGGTAATCAAAAAGTAAATTTGAATGGCATTTGTCAACTTCAAATATTTATTTGTTAATAATAACATCCTATCAATTAAAAATAGGATTAAATATAATGACCACCAAAAATACTAATTGCACAGCTAATTAATATGCTTACTGAAATATATCATAACGAGCACCTGTACGCCTCAAATCACTGCATTCCGCCTCGGAAGCGTTAGGTTATGTTAGGTTCCTTCTTAAACCCACCCAAAAATAGGAGCCCCGTGAAGCGAGGCTCCGTCGACTTAGTTTGATCTCTAAAATATTTTAGTAAGCATATTTTGGTGTGCAATTAGTATTTTTGGTAGAACAAAGGCAAAAAAGGAACAGTTAAATACTACCCATTAAAAATTAACTGCACGTACAGTACTCAATAGATATCATGTGCGATGGCAAATTAACAAAACGTCGATAGTGGAATTTGAGAGTGGAACAGAATGCCAATTCTCGTAATAAAATATTAATTTACAATATAGAGTTCCGAACTAATATCGGTGGCAATAGTCAAAAATCTATTATTCATTTAGATCAAAAATTTATGAATGTTATAGTTGTCAGAAATATTATCAGATATTAAGAAAAATTACAGAAAATGATTTCAGTTCACATTTCACGTTTCTTAGACTAAAATATACCTATTAGAGACAGAATTATAATTTAGAAATTTCATAACCTCATAAATTTGACGTTTTCTCTTGAATTTGTAACAAAGATATACAAGAAAGTAAACGTGTCCAGAACAGCTTCGAGAAAAGCATCTTATATATTATCCTAACTTAGGATAAAAAGACACTGAAACAACGACACCAACTTGAGTATTACCTCCGAATGGCCAGAAATAACGGTGACCATGCTGTAATTAAGGACAACAAATTATTTATAAATGGCCAAGAACATAACCCTACAAAAATCCGGACGGAAAAAATAACACCAACAAACACAGAACCGGCCATATATACAGGAAACATGACACGAATTAGCAACGAAAGCATAGAGCAGTCAGAAACCGAAACACGCCAAAACCCTCAACAAGATACCATCAAAAAGACATTTCGTTAGCAACCCTACGATTATATTTCAAAACATCCAAAGCATAGGTAATAAGACTGATTTATTAGAACATTTACTATTGGATTATAATACTGATATGTTATTTTTATCTGAACTGTGGAAAAACGAACAGTACTGTCGTTCTATTTTGCCTTCGGGTTATAAAATAGGGTCTATTTTCTGCCGTAAAACCCGTGAAGGTGGAGGAGTATGTATATTTATAAAAGAACAAATAGAATATGTAGAAAGAATAGATATTGTTAATCTGTCTAAAGAATATATTATAGAAATAAGTGCAATCGAGGTTCCTAAACTTAACTGTATATTGATAGGCATTTATAGAGCAGATCGCCATATCGACATTTTTTACGAGCAAATAGAGAAAGTTTTACGAAAGTTAGATATAAAAAATAGTCATAAGTACATAATAATAGGAGGCGATTTTAATGTTAATATAAACCATACAAATAAATATACTCAAAACTTAATCAATTTTATGCAAACACATAACTTAAAACAACTGATCCGCGAGCCTACACGAGTAACTAAAACAACATCTACTTGTATTGACTTACTATTCACGAACTACAAACCCCTCATAAGCGAGTCATCTGTCAAAGATTATGGCCTCTCTGACCATAAAGCTATCACAATTAAACTTAATCTAGACAAAACATTCAGCAAAAACCAATTATATTACATGAAAAAAAGAATATTTACAAAAGAAAAAATACAGTGCTTCAAGAAATCGCTAGGTGAAATAAATTGGGAGGATATTATAAAGGAATACATTAATATTAACACAAATTATAGCAATTTTATAACCATAATAACACAACACTTAAATAAATATATACCTGAACAAAGAATAACAATAAAATCAACGCCGAAGAAAGGTTGGCTTACAACCGGTATAAAAAAATCATGTCAACATAAACGATCCCTTAGAACTATATTAAACGAAACAGACAATAATAATATTGCAAAAACGTACTACAAAAAATATTCAAAAACCTTAAAATCAACAATAAAAACTTCAAAAAAGCTAGAATATTCTAGACTAAAGGAAAATTCCGACAACAAAGTAAAAACAATGTGGAAAATTATCAACACAAAAACTGGTAAAATGACAATGAATAAAAGGGAAAATCTAACATTAAAAATTGATAATACTCTAATTAAATGTCCAACAAAAATATGCAATTTGTTTAATGATTACTTTGCGACTATAGGACAAGACCAAAATAAACCCAACTCCACCAAGCCGACCGGACAGCCAGTTGTAAACCCCCCCTTATGCTCTCTATACTTACGGCCAGTAGATCAAATAGAAATAGTCAAAATAATTCAAATAATTAAAAATAAACATAGCTGCGGAATAGATAGTATCCCACCTATATTATTAAAGCAATGTGCAACTGAGCTATCTATCCCATTAACACTGTTAATCAACCAAAGCTTTTGCGACGGACAATTCCCACATTTACTTAAAATCTCCCTAGTAAAACCTATACACAAAAAAGGGGATGTTTTAACTCCAAATAATTATAGACCCATAGCTTTACTACCGACTTTCGCTAAAGTGTTTGAAAAAGCCATGTGTAACCGCCTGTACACATTTCTAGAGAAGTACAACATACTGGATGATAGCCAGAATGGGTTTAGGAAATCAAAATCAACTACACTAGCAGTATACAAATACGTACAAACGTCACTGCAACATATTAACGACAAAAAACACGTCGTAGGTATTCTATTGGATATGACGAAGGCCTATGACAAAGTTCTTTATGATATACTTTTAACGAAGATCTACGGTTGCGGTATACGTGGAACGGCGTACGAATGGTTTAGATCGTATTTAAATAATAGAACGCAAATAACCCAAATTGAACATTTTGACAGTAATAAAAAAGAAATTAAATCCGTGCGGTCACAAGTGAGACAGCTAACTCATTCCATCCCTCAAGGAAGTGTACTAGGGTGCGTATTGTTTCTAATATATATTAACGACTTGCCAAAAATATTAGACCCAACAATCTCGCTTCCCGTACTATTTGCAGATGACGTCTCTGTTTTAATAAAATGTGACAACATACAAAATTACAATCATCTAATCCAAGAAACACTCTAAACTATTACACAGTGGCTTGCCGATCATAACCTGGAAATAAACTCAAATAAAACAAAACTCATGCAGTTCAGATCACACAAGAAACCTCCCCTCGATATAAACATTATTCATGCAAATACAGTTTTAGAAGAAGTTAATTCGTTTAGATTATTAGGAATAAACATAGACACACATATCAACTGGAAGGCCCACATTGAACAGATAAAATCTAAATTGTCAAGTTTTACATATGCTCTCTTCCAAATCAAACACAGCACTAACTTAGAAACAGCTTTATCCGCGTACTACGCATACGCATACTCATGGTTACGATACGGCATCATGCTGTGGGGCAATAGCGTAAACGTGAAGGAATTATTCATTATTCAAAAGAAATGTATTCGAATTCTTGCAGAAATAGATAATACACAGAGTTGCAAACCATATTTTGTAAAACTAAATATACTAACACTCGCCTCAATATATATACTTGATATTTGTACCTTTGTGTATAAAAACATCCATACCTTCTCTACAAAACATGATGTCCACGATATAAACACTCGCAATAAAGATAGACTACACTTACCACCATCCCGAATAAAGATGTTAAATGCAAGTCCTTACTACATGGCAGTAAAAATATACAATAAGTTGCCTAAAACTATAAAAGATGCCATTACCCTACCTTCATTCAACAAGCAAATCAGAACCTATTTAATGAATGCCTGCTATTATTCAATTACAGAATTCTTAGAAAATAAATAAAAATTAATAAAACACTGAACATAAACGCCTAAATAAATGCGATGACGATCCGCAACCTCGACTAAGACAATAAACATTTAATAAAGAAAAACATAATTGTGATGTTAGAAATTTATTTGATTTGTAAGCGTATGTATGTAATTATATTGTGCAATAATAAAATAACAGACTTGTATAAACTTATAATATTATATGGTTTAGATGTAAGTACTAAGTAATATTAATTATAATTGTTAATAGAAAATAATTTTTAAATATTCGTTTATTATAATAATATTGCAATGCTTGTAAAAGGCACTAAGTTCTAAGCACTATAATTTTACTAAACACCTTATGTATCTACACTTAGTTCGCAATAAACACTTTGACTTTGACTAACTCATATTATAATTGAGAATGTGAGATTGTTTATTTGTTTGCTTATTTGTTACGCTTTCACACCTCAAATACTTAACCGATCACCATGAAATTTCGTATAAATGTTGTCAGGGGAATAGAAAAGGATATAGGGTACCAAACTTTCATCCCGAAAAAGTATTGTTACTAATCTAACCTAACCAAACCTACATTTTTTACGTTAGCGAAGCTGGTCAATGGTGCCAATTCTGTTGTCACAAAATTCTCTAAACTTAACTAAAAATAACTAAAATTTTTTTTAGTCCTGTCACTTTTAGCGATTTCAGAATACGAAATGTCATTTGAGAGGACTAAACTAAATTTTAGTGATTTTTAGTTAAGCTTAGAGAATTTTGTGACAACAGAATTGGCACCAATATCTACTATTTTAAATTGCAGCGATAGCCTAGTGGGAGGTCGTTGGATTACGCAGAGGTATTGGGTTCGATCCCAAGGCACGCACCTCGGACATTTCAAAGTTATGTGTGTATTAGTTAGTTAATTAATCATCGCTTGCTTTAACGGTGAATGAAAACACCTGTAGGTGAGTTCAAAAATTTTTTTTCATTGTCTGGAATTTCTCCACAATGTTCCCAATGATTTATTTATTTATTTATAAAACAAATCACATATTATGTCATTACAGGAAAACCTAATGCGACATAATGGATATTTATATATTATAATAATAACTATAAATTTTGTGACAGATATTGTAATGTCACTCTCTCAAATTCCGTCAACGTACAATAATATATTATATTATGAAGGCTGCCAACCCGCTCTAACGCCTAACGCTTCTCACACTGAGAGGAGAGGCCCGTGACCAGCGGTGGAACAGTTTAATTATAGTTTTAACATTTTTTGCCTGCCTTTAGATGTTTCGTATACTTACTATTTTCCAGTATTCATGTAAGAAGAATAGCGGACGTGATAACTGTCCCTTGCCTCGTCTGATCACGTGTTAATTATAACAAAATAGCCTACAGGCTACAATGATGTGTTATTGACGTCCCCATTCAAAACGAGCTTACAATTTTGGGGAGTTGCTCTGGTTAAATGTGACTAGCCTTGGCTTTAAATAAAATTATAAAAAATTGGTTGGTTACTTTTCAATCATCTGTTTATATTGACACGTATTTTAATTGTTCCTTGAACTAAATTTTCTACGTTAGGCAGTTCAATATTGAGGGCATCGGTTTTCATAGGTGACCGTGTCTGATTTTCGAAGCAGAATTTTGATGGTTTATGTTGGACGAGCTTAAGCATAGCAGACATCATGGAGAGTTGGTGTTTTATGTGAACTAGATTATTATTAAAGCGTGTTCACAATATATTTTATATAAGACTCTAAATTTAGTGGCATTTCTTGTATTTGGGGTTTACACAAAGTTTTTTCCGTGTGTGATTCGAACCAGCAAGGATCGGGTCTTTCGTCGATTCATGGTGCGAAACGACTAATTCAAAATGGGTCCTTCTGCGATTCACACCTTGGTGCGAACAACCCGTGGTGTGAATCGACGAAAGACCCCAAGAATCGACGTAACGGCAGTGGCGAGGGGACCACTTAAACCATTTAGTACACCATCCGTGGAGTCTATGTAGTACTTAACAAATGTCAAGGATCGACCTAAATACGTTGGCGGCTTGTAGTGTTTGTGGAATTAAGCTTGCTTTAATATGTAATGTAGGCAATACTGTAAATATCTGCTTTTACATATGTAATACGATAGGCTGATGCTCGAGTATGGACGGCTCTTGAATTTTAGCGATTGCATTAATTTTTAATAGCTAATATATAAAAATAAATGCGATCATCCAAAATGAATAAACGACTCGTTTACATTGGAACAGTGAGTACTTGATAATAAGTAGTTTCTTGATAATAATCGGCTGCGGTAGTGTTACATAATTTTACGCTGAACTTAACATTGAAAATTGGAATGTCATGAGAAATTCAAATTGCATAGATTTCAATGCACCAGCGATCTATGCGCCGAGTATATTTCAAATGTTCTTCACCTTGGTAATAAATTCACTTTGGTCAAGGCGGGTTCTGCTATAAATAATTTAAAATGTATATAATCAATTTGTTTAGTGCGTGGCTAGTTTGCCTTCATCGATGTATTGCGTGTTCGATCTCCGGTGCGATTAAATGAGATCCAAAAATGGCTGTTGTGTAACGATAATATCAGTGTGCGTGTCACAGATTTTAATGATTTATATATTTATAATATTCTTATAGTTCGCTGCTTCATATTTTTATTAGGCTCATAACGTAGATTTGTTTAGATTTAAAATTTACGATCACTTAGACTTTATCAAGTAAAACTATTTGATAAAGTCTACGTGATCATTTTACGGGGTTCGCACTATACTCTATATCTCGTTTTGGTTCTACTGAAGCGATTTGGATAAAACTTGGCTTAGTATTTAATTTTTTTATAACTGCCTCTGTTTCTAAATACCTTTGTATAATATTAAACTACTTTATAAGAATCTACTTATGTTTTTTTAAATCATTTGGTTTTTAAACCGTTATTAAAATGTAGGTAGGTACAATATTAAAGAATTTATGTACTAGAAAAATATTGTTAAATCATTTTATTATATTATTATTATTTAAATTAATACTCTGTCTAATATTTCGATTCCTTTGAATATTCGCATAAACGTAGGACAAAATTATGTAAATATTATAATTATTTCGGGTTTAAACGCTTATACATAAACAATCTCCAATCCCAATTGTATTTCAAAAATATTTTTAAATATTGATACAGTTTCGTAACAAGTCAAGGCAGAAAGACAAGTTACTGTTTTCGAAACAGTTTCTTTTAATATTCTTGTTTACAAACATAATGTAGATACGTTCACATAATCAAGGCCTAAATTGCGTGTACAAGGGTGCGGTGATAGCATTAAGCCTAGTAGAAATGCATTTCGTTGCTGATTATGGCCTTGGTTCGGAATATAATGAAAGGATGTTTGTTGCCTTACTCACAAAGTATACATAATAATATATGTAGCTTAACTATAGGGATGTACCCCATTATGTAGATCGAACCCTGTACTGCGGAAGCGGGAAAGCCCGGAGCGCTTATAAGTGGGTCAATAAGATAAGTTTTTGTTTGTCATAACACTCATAACTATATTTAATGTTGGTTAGCGTATTTAAGGCTTACATTAAACGAAATTATTACTATAAAAGACAAACTAAGTATGCTTAGATATAAAACACGCACTGGATAATGTCATGTATTTAGCGGTATAGATATAAACATGAAAGTTTTATGACATTGTTCATGAGTCATGACTAGGTACTTGTGCTAGGTGCTTTGAAAGTATTAATTTATTTCTGATCATATTTTCCATTATACTTTTTGTTATTAATATATTTAATCCTTTTTATAACTAATTTGCCTGATAAAACCCTTTGTCTAAACCAAAAATAACTTCGAAAAACCTTGTAACTATACCATAATGCAATCTTTCGTTGATACATTAACGCACGCCTATATTTGTTCATAGGAGATGGCAGAGATGTAGAATACTCACATTTTGTATATTATGCTAGCCAGCTATGTTTCGCTTCCCACTAATATGGTGCAAGCCTTTCGTTTTATACTATGTTCAAGCGTTATTCCATTACTGAGGCTTTCGTAACAGAAGAACACAATTGACTCCGAAATAGGTAGTCAATGAGTAAGTTGTCTTGTAGTATTATGAATAAATTTATATTACATAGTACATACCAAGCAATATTGCATTGTGGTGCCTAAAGACGGCACCTTCAGAAGGAGATTCACTGAAGACTCCAAAATAAATAAGTATGATGTCGGGATATGTCTTAGCATACTTGCAGAGCCGATATCAGAAATGGCGGGAATGCTCATTCAAATTCTTGCCATATAAAGCCATTCTGTCGGAGACTGACATGCCCATGGGAAAGTCTCTAAAAAAAGAAAAGAAATACGGCAGCTTGTGATCATTTCTGATCATTCATTATGATCTCACAAAATCAGAACAAGTTACACTTTACTGATACTTTAGTGAGACTTGAAACGGTGTACAAATATTAAATTTTGAAATCGAAACTCATTGCTATCCAGTGCTCAAATATTTCTGTGACGAAATTTGCTGCGGGTATTCGACTGTAATTATGGAATATTCTGCAATCCGAGTTCGGCTGGTGTTTTTGAAAAATCTAATTTTAATAGGTATCTTAAAATTATACAAAATTTTGTATTGCAAAACACAAACAGATTTTATTTATCTATTTTATATTGTTTTGTACATACATACATAGGGACTATTTTATACATTGGTAGTTTCACGACAACATTGGACGTTAAGTTTGGTGACAGAACATGACAGAAGGACAGAATCATAAATGACATAAGGGATTAAATATAATGATCATCAAAAATACTAATTGGTCAGCAAATATTGCATAGCATAACGAGCATCTATACGCCTCAAATCACTGCATTCCGTCTCGGAAGTGTTAGGTTATGTTAGGTTCCTTTTTTTAAACCCACCCAAAAATAGTCCGTCGACTTAGTTTGATCTCTTTAAAGTTTGCTGGCCATGAGTTGCTGATCAATTAGCTATTTCTGCTCACAGATTATATTTTTCTGCTCACAAAAATACCAATACTATGCTAACCATTTAAATAACACCATTACATAAAATGTAAATTCCTTTTTATAACCCTTTCTTTATGGCGTATTTTGAGAAGCCATTACATACATACGCGACGGTGTGAGCACCGGATATAAACAACAATATTATGTACACTATTATTAATACCTAAAAAAAGGATTATTGCTATTAAAATATACATTAATAAAAGCAATTAAACTAATTAGAATATCATACTCAGTAATTTGTCGTTAAATAAGCGGAAATTAGGTATGCATAGTTTATCTTTTTACAAAAGGTAACTTTAGGATGGTTTTGTATTTTTTGTATTTTAATCAATAGTTTAACCGTATCATAATCGATTGTGAAAACGCGAATGTGAAAGAAAGAGAATTTAATGAGAAAAGAAGATAAAATACGTATAGATAATACCACGCTGCTTGCTTTTACTTTACATTTTGTATTTACATTTGCTAAAAAGCCCAAACTACGGTAAAAGATTCGGTTTTCCTTTAATTTTATTTTACAAAAGTAAATTACCTTATACCCAATTACTGAACAATGGGTTCGTGGATGCTGATTGATACTTACTTATAGTTCAATGGAAACGTTTTTTATCTACCTTTATCAATTTTCAATACTGAATAATGTTAAAATGAAAGCTTTGCTGATGTTTATAAAAAGATACATTGTTTAATTAGTAATTAAAATTTTAATTACGTTGTTATCACGGCGTTGACACCACATGTGTGCTCTAGCCGGTAGAACGGTACGTGATTCGTTGTTATATCCTTTATAATAGAGTATTGTTTACTATCTTATTATAAACATTGGTTTTAATTAATAATAAATAATTAATAATACTTATAATAAGTAAGGTAATACTTATCATGATCAATACTTTCTCTTTACATAGTGTTATATTGCTATCAATGATTAGGTGTATGTCTTAGGTATTACGACAGGAATCATTGCCGTGACATATTTAGGTTTGTCGGCCTGGATGGCGTAGTGGTTGGTGTACCCGACTGCCACGCATGAGGTCGTGGGTTCGATTCCCGCACAAGTCAAACATTTGTGTGCATGAACATGGGTGTTTGTCTTGGTCTGGGTGTTTCTATGTATAATATGTATGTATTTACAAAAAAAAAAAGTATATATGTATGTTTATCCATTGTCTAGTACCCATAGTACAAGCTCTGCTTAGTTTGGGCTAGGTGGTGTTGTGTGTATGTGGTAGAATATATTATTATTATTTTGGTTGGTTTAACTTGTTTTTTCTCGAAATAAAATTCGGTATTTAATGAAAACCACGGGTCTAGGCCAAGTGGGGTTCATTTGGGGCATTATTTATTAAAAGGGGCTCGTCCTGCAAAAACTTACGAACTATACGGCAAGTATTGAGTATAGCGGCCTTCTGCATAGTGATGTAAAGATTGGTGGGTAGCTCTATCTGTCGTAAATAGTGAAGAAGGTGTTTGGGTATGACGCCTGTGCTGGAGAGCACCAGGGGCACAATGTATACTTTGTTCATTTTCCATATTCTACTTATTTCTTCTTTTAATTCTGTATATTTATGTATTTTTTCTGTTATGGTTTTCTGTAAATTGTGTGTATTGGGTACCGCTATGTCTATTAAATATGTATGTTTATTTAATTTATCTATCATAGTTATGTCAGGCCTATTGTTGTGTATAGTTTTATCTGTAAGTATTGCTCTATCAAAGTATATTTTGTGGCTGCTATTCTCCAGCACTGGTTTTGGGGTATATTGGTAGTAGGGAACAGTTTTTGGTATTAGGTTATATTTTACGGCTAGTTTTTGGTGAACGATATTAGCAATTTGGTTGTGTCTGTGGGTGTAATCTGTTTGAGCTAGAGATGAGCAGGCTCCTGTAATATGTTGGATGGTTTCAGATGCGTGATGACACTTTCTACATTTGTCATTTTGTGTATTAGGGTCTTTAATAATAAATTTACTATAATTTTTTGTATTTACAACCTGATCTTGTATTGCTAGCATAAATCCTTCCGTTTCAGGGAAGAGTGAGCCCAATTTTAGCCACTTGTTTGAGCTGTCTGAATCTACATGCGGTTGTTCTAAATCGTGTATATGTCTGCCGTGTAATTCCTTACCTCGCCATCTACATATTTTTTCATGCCTGTGGTCATCTAAACTTTTAAAAATAGTATCTCTGTTGTATAGATTTAAAGGAGTAAAGTTATTATCTATTTCTGTAATTGCTGAGTGAATTTTACTATTTTTGGCTTTATCATAGAAAAAGTCTCTAAGCTTTCGAATCTGTCCTTCCCACAGCATGGTCAAGTCAATCAGTCCTCTACCGCCCTTTTGCCTACTTACTGTAATTCTCTCTATTGCTGCTTTTTGATGTGCGTAGTTGTGTTTAGTTAGTGTGGTTCTAGTCTTAATCTCTAATCTATTTAAGTCAGTGCGTGTCCATTTAATTAATCCAAATGAATACGTTAATATGGGTATGGCAAATGTGTTTATTGCTTTAAATAGATTTTTCGAATGTAACTGTTTTTTACATATTAAGTTTAGTCTCTTAGTATATTCTGATAGAAGCTGTTCCTTGATTTGTGTATGGTTAATGATATTAGACTGGTATATTCCTAAATATTTATATGTATCTGATGGTTGCATTGATTATTATTATTATTATTATTATTATTATTGTGTTATTGAATATTGCCTGTATATTTGTATATAGCTATTGGTAATAAAAAAAATTAAAGATTATCTGAAATAAGTACGCATGTTATTGAAATGCACATAATTGAGTCTAACCAAATATATGTATTACCACAATTCATACAGATTTATTAATTTCACATTATTTCTAAATAATGGAACATTATGGGTATTTGAGGGTAGGTACGTATTACAACACCGAAATTTAAAAGACCGTATTTTAAAATAGCTATGGGAGAAATCACGAAAAATTAAACGCCGAATGATTGTTTGGCCGAAAGTTTTAAATCCCGAAAGTTCATTTGCCCGAAAGGTTAAAATCCCGAAGATCCATATCCCGAAGATTGCGACTCGGAAGTGGTAGGTTGTGTTAGGTTCTCTTTTGTAAACCCACCTTGATATAGGAGCCCCGCGAAGCGGGGCGCCGTCCAAAACTCCCATTAGTTCTACCATAGAACTGAGGAATAAAAATTAGGTATATTTTTGGTAATAACGTGCTACTTTTTTTTCCTAATTATAAACGTATGATTATCATTTCGTCCATTCGGGATTTCGTCCATTCGGGGTTTCATCCTTTCGGGCATTTGAACATCGATATTTTATGTTTCGATATAACGGCTATCGGCATTTAAAACTTTCGGTATTTTGAATTTCGTTGTTTTGGACGTCGGTATTTCAGTCATAGTTATTATGAAATTTCAGTATTGTAATACGTTCCCGTATTTGAACATGTTTCAAAATGAAGCATAACATTTTTAGACTTGTTTTGGACATCAAAGAAATACTTAATTAATAGGCAATTGGCGATGTGGTACGGGCTTCATATAACTAACAAACATATCTCGTACGTTACATCTATTTATATAATATTGGTTTCTTTTACAATTGGTCTCAGTACACCTACTTGCCTACTCTCCCTTCGTAATAATTTTACCCAACTTTGGGGTTACAATTGTCTATGTTGCACACAAGTTTAATGTTTCTGAATTATCGTTCCTGCTATCCATACAAATTTCTGTTAAATTTCTAACGACTAACGTCAATTATCTACCTAAATAGCCCTAAAACTTCTATTTTTAGTTAAATTCGCGCTTTCGCCACTTATGTTTAGATACAATTTTACAATTTACAGTGCAATTGTGCTTGCTGTGCACATATTATAGTGTGTTCAAATCTATCTCTGTGCAAATCAGGTGAGTGCTCTGTATTTACAATTAACAATATATTTACAATATTGTACACGAAATCTCTCTTTTATGAAAATTGTATTCAAACGAGTCGAATAGAATACACTAGAACAATAATTCTGTTGCACAGCACTCATAAATAATCCGACATACATAGTTATTTAGGCCGGATTATTTATGAGTGTTAAAATCGATATGTTGCATTGTTATTAGTTAATAACAATACAACATATAGATTTTAACAGTTTCAAGGAAATAAAACTAATTTGGATTTGTTAATTACAATGTTAAATCATTATAATCTAGAATTAAGCGTTAAAGATACTATACATTAAACATCTATAGCTGCCATATACAAATTGACGACGATAATAATTAAAATCGATGACGTCGCATTCAAAATTTAGGGAGGTAGATGTGTTAGAGCTCGAAAGATAGAGCTTTTTGGGATGAACAATTCAGACTTGGTAATATAAGTTAATGTTTATTTATTGATATAACCTACATAGGCCTTTTTTAGTCTATTACGTTTCGTTCGTAACCTCTTTACTTTAAAAATCGTTTTGTTTGGCCGATCTTCCAGCCGAACGGAGCGCACCGCGCACGCTTCACTGTGCGACCGCTACTGAAACTCGTTCAATGTTCGGTTATTTTCTAGGGCAGATGTGACCGGAACATTGCCACTTTAGCATCCTATATAATATTATTATACAAGTGAATGCACACTTCAAGGTTCGGTAAGGAAAATAAATTGTCGACACATCGATCCGTTTAAATATTCCGCAATATTGTAGCGTGTAATGGAATCCGACGAATTTAATTAATTAAAGTCAGATTTCCGTTTATGAATTAATTTACACATTTTAGAGATCAGATATTTATTAAGGCAATAAGCTGCCTCCTGTGTTGATTTTGGAAGGGAAAATGGACAACGTTGGAAAGGACTATATCACAATTTTAACACGAGGGTAGACGTAACACTGGTTTAGAATCTAAGAGGAATGTCCAGGAATAGTTTCATGCGCTCCCCAATGTCAACGATGGAGCGCTCGTCGAGTTGCTAGCTGTCGTCACCGATGGTGTCTTCCTCATCCGGGTCATCTTCGTCGAGGGGTTGGCTCGTCAGCGCGGCCCAGAGCGGCGAGCGGGCGCCGGGCTGCGCTGAGCCACGTCGCTAGCTGTCCCGGTTGCAGACAGCCGCCGCCGCTGCCGTGCCCATAGCACCGACGGCGCCGAATATTATCGTTCCCACTTCGCGATCAGGCGTTATCTCCACCTTGGAAAATATTACATAACAATAAGATTTAATGTATTCATTTTAATACTCGTTGAATTGTCTACAGCTATATTAGACAAAGTTGGAATGGATTTTAATTAAGTTGTAACATCCCAAGGTTATTACATATTAAGAGAGGCTGGATTGCTAGATTTTGGGTTATGTCTACGGTAAAAGACGTTAAAGTGCGACTTTAAGATTCGAAATGGATTAAGGAGTTACTATTACGAAAATAACGATTCGAACATTACCCAGTGATTTACAGCTAGTCTAATTTTAGTTACAATGTACTCAGATTACATTTATATTTTTAGGATCGAAGCAAGCGAATTACATTCAAAGATTTATATAACGTGAAAATTCAGATAGCGTTTCTGAACTGATGTTTTAAGATACATTTTCTGTCAGAGGATTAATCACTTCAACAAAAACAATACAAAAAATAATAAATATTGTTTAGTATCGTATAAAAGTCACGTTACGTCGTTCTACTTTGATTTCAATGTAAAGGAATAATAAAATATGTTATATTTCTCGGCGCTTAAGTGTTTTCTTTGTTTGTTGGACTCATTATTGTTATTGAAGCATGATATATAAATACTTGAGATAGTGTGGTTTGTTCAGGGTCGGATCGTTCTTCGAGTACGGTGTCAAGTTCGAGTGTGGGCGGCGGGCGCGGCGAGCGCACCAGGCTGACCGCACGAGGCTTCGTCTTTATAGGAGAGAGCTTCACTACCGACAGCTCTCCGCGGTCCAATTCGCAATTGCGCCGCCGCGCACGTTCTCTGAAAATATATTTTATTCTAAAATAAGCTCTCGCAAGCTCTAAAACAAACTTAAATCATATTCCAGAATCCTATTCTAAGTGGTTCTAAAATCTTAGTCTTTAAAGTATTAATTCTTTGCACGCAGAATAATATTATAAAACAGTAAAGTGAGCCAGTTGTATTGGACAAGTTACTTGAGACCGTAGGATGACTAGATTCGCCGGCCCTAAATGGTCGCGAAAAGTAATTTAATTTATCCCAACTCACGGCTATACTGTTTGTACGTACATTTCGGTGTACGATATTAAATAGCTTTCTTTCGTTACGTTCGTGGCTATTAAAATAATACCCTCTTATCCAGTAAACGGTAAAATATTCACTTTATTATTCTGCAGTGCGTAAAATTGCTTCAAATAATGTGTAGGAACATCGGAGCTGAATTTAGCAGCAACCTATACGGTCTCAGTAGAATCAATCATCATTATCACGCACATTACTTGTAACTGCTTTCCATATGGGGCGCTTTTAGGGTATTAGCATTAAGGCCTATTCCAACCTGAGCGGTATTCGCTGCCGCTGTGGGTAGAGGTATATATCGCGCGGGTTTCGCTCAGGTATTTAGTATCAAGTTCCGCGGCTAGAGCGACCTGAGCGGTATTCGCTGCCGCTGTGGGTAGAAGTGCCTGCCGCGCGGGTTTCGCTCAGGTATTTAGTATCAACTCTACCCACAAGGATAGCGAAATCCGCTTTGGTGTGAACAGTAATATTACTGCATACCCACTCGGTTTTCTCTACCGCAGATGGTAGCGAATACCGCTTAGGTTTGAACAGGCCTTTAACCCTCTACCGTGGGGCGACGTCGTTTGCAAAATCACACACGCCGATACATTTCTTGTATGCAAATATATTAGCAACAAATTCGGCACGATCGTATCTTTTACATGATCGACCATTTAGGCGGCGATGTGTTCCATGAAACACAGCAGCCCGTTGGCCAGTTACCAATCGTTTTAGGAAAATCTATACATCCATTGAAATTAAACTACTATATACGGATTTTATCGCGTTTTTTATTTGACAAATAAACAACGCGATAAAATCCGTACATAGTAGTTTAATTTCAATGAATAACATTCGCGTAAACAGAAGACAATATTATCTATACATCCGTTATGATGGAGCAATTGCCTTGTAATTTTGTACATCATTAGCTATATTACTTACCTAGCTAGCTTAGCCCTTCGTCGTAGACAACATATAACGGTGAGCGCTAACAATGGAAATCCGAATATACACGATACAATCGGCACTACAATCGATTCAGGAGTCACTGGAACAATGAGAAAATACGTTTATAGTTTCGGACCCGGAAATAAAAGGCAGTGAATGGCGAAGGGTACCTTCGCGTTTATTTATCAAATAGCGCATAAACCCACCAGCAGCCCTAGTGAGAAATAACAATAAACGAAGTTACTCAATAAAAACAACCCGTTTTGCTATTTGTATTTGTGTTGCATCTACATATTTATGTTCGATTCTCACAGGTGCGTGTAAATATACACTTACTTCCTGCAAGTAAAACTTTTTGTTTAATTAAACATTTACTTAAATGAAATGTGCACGCCATTTTATACGGGTATTAAATATTTTCTGTTTGTTTGCCTGTTGAATATCAATTTATAATATATGCCTTGTGTACATGTATTTTTAGGTTTACATTTAGCCGTGGCTGCGGCCCGCGGCTATAAGTATTTTTCTGCGCGTATATTAGCTGTAACTGAAAAAGTTAATGAATGCGCCAATAGGCAAGGAGTTTTTTTTTATTATGATCATTGAAAGTAGGTTTAACTATTTTTATAATATACTTAGTTTTAATCAGGTTATGTTTAAATATGAGTTGAATTTAATTTCAAATTTAACTTAAAACATAGAATTATGGTTATAATATTCCCAACAGGTTAGGCAGGGGTATACTTACACACCTATGTTTTGTTAGCTAATTAGTTTCAAATTTAATTACCATTGAAACATGTTCAACGTACATTCTATGTACAGAACATAGTTTGAATATTTAAAGCTACGTCTAACTTTAAAGCTGTTAAAGTTATTTCATTATCGCAAAACAGTAATACGAACTATTATATAATAATAACACTAACTTGAACAATTAGAAATGCTGTTAAGTGTAATAGTTAGAATCTGACACGACGAATTAAGCAAGTTTAAATTAAGCTGTCAGATGAACTTGCAGTGTTCAACAGTTCAGTATTAAACTAGCGTAAAACACCTACTTTAAAATCTTCATCTTTTCAATTATAACTTTTAAACTTTCGCGTTGCATGACATATAAATAATATGTAACGGGTATTAACGCGATCACAAGCTGTTGACCACGGCCGGTGTAACCTGGTCGAAACGTCAAGCCTAAAAAAGGTAAACATTATGCATGATCGCGTTAATACGCGTTACATCTATACTAATATTATAAAGCTGAAGAGTTTGTTTGTTTGCTTGAACGCGCTAATCTCAGGAACTACTGGTCCGATTTGAAAAATTCTTTCAGTGTTAGATAGCCTATTTATCGAGGAAGGCTATAGGCTATATATCATCACGCTAAGATCAATAGGAGCGGAGCACCAATGAAGAATGTTTCAAAATCGGAGGTTATTTTTTCCTTTTGAGAGCTTCCGCTGCGTGCGCTGCGTAAACAGTTAAAGTTTCGCAAAAATAATGTATGACAGAATTGTTCCCCTTTAAAAGTTCTAAAAAAAAGTCCGCGACAGCATATGTCTATCTTTTAAGGTTGGCTCACTATAACCATTTTTATGCTAACGAAATTTGTTCTAAAATAATGCATTATTTGCGAAGGTATTTTTATAAACATGATATTAATCCTTATCCAAATAAATACGTTATTCATCACAAGTATTTAATTTAAAACAAAATTGCCCTTTACATAATTCGATTGCAATGAATATCTTAGGAGATATCGCAGTTTTAAAATAACATTGCAGCAAAATAATTACCCATTACAGACATAGTACAAACGATGTTTCTCCTGGTTTGTTCTGCGTGATTACTACTGGTTCGATTTGAAAAATTCTTTTAGTGTTGGATAGCCTATTTATCGAGGAAGGCTATAGGCTATATAACATCACGCTACAACCCACGGGGGCGTCGCAGTAACGATAAACGCGGGTGAAACCGCGGAAACATCTAGTATTATATAATAATATAATATCTTTTCAATTGTCAATGACAGGTACTTAATCATCGGACTTATTAAACGTTTGAAAATAAAAATTATTGGTTTTAATTTAACTTCAAACTATATGATATCTTTTGCATATTCAATTAACGAAATAGGTACATCCATAGTCTCACGCCAATATCCTCGACGGAATAGGCAGAGTTTTAGTACACCCACATTTATTTTAATTTAGATCCCACGTAATAGGAGGTAAATCTATTGCCTTCTAACGGGCACAATTCCAGATTCCATTCTATCCAGAGAATTTCTTCATAGAAAATACCAATAAACCTTTCCTTGACCTAGGTATCGTACCTAACACCTCATGCACAGCAGTTGCTTTCGAGACGATTAAATAAATATACACGGGTATTTGAAATTAGCTGTCGTATGATGTGATACATAAAAAAGTTTAAGTAAGCTTTTTACAATTGATACCTATAGAATATCTAATAATTAGATATTTTCTTATGCCATAAAGCTTTTAGAACTTTGTTTAAAGTTCAGCAACTTATGTCACTGACCTATATCTACTTTATTTATTCAGTTACAGCCAGCATTACATTAATATAACGAAACCTACGTTGATACATGTATCTTATGTCATTGTGTTTCCTCGACCTATTTTAAACATCGCCGCGTTCTAAGACTGATTATTTTAAGTGTAACTCTACAGTAAAGTGCCGGCCTGGTGACACGTAATACAAGTATACTAATACCTATCGCAGGCTCCAGTCTCTCGCTAAGCGTGTTGAAAACTTTGCAGTTACATTTTGTATCTTTGTGAAGAGATACATAAGCAATTAATTATAGCATTATCATGTTACTCTTTTCACGGGTACTTGCAATGTAAGAAAAATAGCCGGTATTTTGCGAGGCTTATACGAGGACATGGGTCCAACGTGGAAACGCCCTCTGAGAATCTAGTGTTAGATAGGACACCTACCGAGACACTAACTGCGACAGGTGTAGCGAGACTATTGCTGTATATTGCTATTATTATTATTATTAAGTCTCATGTTTGTCATGTATGTCAACCTGTGTTAATAAACTTGGATCTGATAGATTCTGTTGAACTTTACAGTGATCTAAAGAATTTCACATCCTAATTGCATCAGCAATACCTTGTGGCTCTCATGTAATCTATAACAAAAGGCTCACCATCCACGACGAGCTTAACAATGTTCATAGGTACAGCGGCTTTTTAGATACCAATAGATACAACCTAACTGTTATTGACAATTGGCTCGAAATTCTATTATTACTTTGCACCCGGGATCAAAACTTGAAACCTACTTGTGAATACAAAACATAAACACAAGCTTACGACATGCGAAAGTCAGAATTAATATGTCATCGCGAACAAATACAGCTTGAACGTTAATAAAATATGTCTGGATTTACGATATTATGTAAGCCGGCGGAGCTGTTTATAACGCGTGTGGCACTTATGACGGCGAAGCTCGAGCATGCAACAAAGTGCGCAACCCCGCTTCTACGATAAATGAGACCAATATTAAACAAGACACCGCCTGTTTATACTACGTGATGTATAAAAGTCAAATGAAAAGCGAAGTTAAGACACATTGCCTTTAAACTGGAAGATGCTGCCAGCATTTCACGTGTGGCCAGTAGCAACCTCTAATACGAAAGATCACGCTTCTAAAAACAAAAAAAATATTTTCTAAGATACAACAATATCGTTTAGCATTAAACCTCAAAGCTATAAGATTTCCTTTCAGTCGATAAATATAATAAATCCGCTCAAATCAGGCTTCAAATCTCGAATTAAATCAACTCGTCGTGATCGAAAGCGGAGAATATTTTTAAAGCGCAACTTACGAGTCCGCCACTCATAATTGCTTTTTCAATTTTTATACTTTCCACGTGAAACGCCCGGTCGGCATAATGACGTTGGCAGCCCTAACTGCCTTCCCAGGTCGCGATAATAATCAGGCAAATTTCAGACTCGCAAAATATCATGTTGCAATAAAATGGTATTGAATATAACGCGGGCTCGACTTATATTGTGAGAAAAATTATAACAGTAATAGAATTTCTTTCTCGAGATGCGATCTTTGAGGTATAATATATGATAATACAATCTAATATAACGTATTTTATGAATTTAATGAGTTTGAGTGAAATGGCACAAGAGAGATCTTATTGGTTAAGGGAAATACTAATATATTCTTGACAGATAGGAAGTTACGTAGATACATGTATCTATAAAACAATAATACAATACCTGAAAGTGCTTCTAAATAATTGGTAAAACGAAACGAACAAATAAGTTTATTTTTATATATATTTTGCCCTATTTGTTAATAGGTCGTCTAAAGGCTGCTCAATTTTCCAACAAACATAGAATGCAACATTTATAAATAATATTATGTATATACTTAATAATGGCTCACATTAATGGCGAAGAAAAACATCGTGAGGTCTAAATTTGCTAACCCGTACTGGGTTAGCAAATTTGGTCTAAGTCTTTTTATATTGAGAAGAAACCAGAGCCCAGCCTTGAGGCAATTTAACTTTTGTATGTGACAAATGAAATTTTTTTTCACTTGACATATCCGTTTACCTAACAATACAAATCTATTATTCCTAAGAGCTAGCCGAGGGTTTATTTATGTATTACAACCACACTTGTGCTCGGTTTCTGAAAAGCTAATCAACGACGTGTCAAAATCAAACTCATGTCAGTCAAGCAATTTGATTTGTTGTTGCTAATTCAGGCACCCAATCACAGCAGTTGATATGCTACTTGACCGTCTGTTTATAAGTCGCGTTAATGTAGGTTTTGACTATAAATTTCTATTCATCGTGAACAGAATATTTTTTTGTACGAAAGGTACCCTATATCCTTTTCTGTATCTATGACGACGTGGATGCAAATTTTCATGATGATCGATCGAGTAGTTGAGGCGTAAAAACGTAACGGACAAACAATCTCATATTCGTATTTGTAACATAAAAGTTAGGATAACGTTGGTTGATTCGAAATCAATAATTGCTTTTGCGATCACTGGAGTAATACAGCAGTCATTACCTGCTCCGGAGTCAGATCCATTAATACCGAAGTTATACGATAAAGCTACTGGCAATTACTTAATCGCCGTAATCACTCTTGTAGTCGGTCCGTAAGTACCAACTTCAATTCAACTAGAGACTCGCTACAGTAACATCTACTTTATATATTATCTACTTACTAATGTAGATAATGACGATTAATCAGTAACTGATCAGTACCAAGGGAGTCAATTAATCCACCAGTTCTTAGCAAGCGTTAGTTAGTGTCGATTTATGTTGATGGTGTTTTAATGACATTATCTTAGTAGGTACCGTCCAATTTGACTACGTTTTATATGCTATATTTCCCTAACTTTCCTAAGAACCTGACTAAGTAAATTTACGCTTCTTGTAGAAAACGTAAATATGTCATTTCCGCTTTGTTAATCTCCTCTTTCGTCACCGACTTTATAGTCAACTTAGAGTATAACGGAAGCCCCTAAGGCATTTTTGGAGAGCAGAAAGGTCGCGAAAATATAACGAGGCAATTCACAAACGGTTCAATCCTTTGCATGAAAATTGGGTTATAACCCGTGAATGTCATGTCTTTTTTGTCAGTTTAAGGCGCGGTATACGACTGAAAAAGTGAAATTATGTCCTGAGACTTAAATATTTTTTAAGCGCCATTTAAATTAATTTATGTGTACAAGACGAAAGTTGTTAGTAAAGTAATGTTCCAAGAAGCCACCTGCGTATGTATGAGATGAAGCAAAACTGTAAAAGAAACAAAGCGGTCTATGCAGAGGCAGTGCAACTAATTTGAATAATGCATTTATGTTGAAATCTTCGTTTTTGTGAGCATCTTCGTGTCATTAGTGGTTATAGCTAAAGATTGTTACGTTATGTCTGTAGTAGTTAAAGGCCTCATTAGGGTTCAATTAAAATGCTAGTATTTTGGGTGATTGTTTTAATAGACTTAGCGTATTACAGACATAATAGCAGCGGTAGTATATTTCGTGTCAGTAATTGGTATTGAGATTTTCTGTCAACGAATTTTCTGCAGCAATGCGTTGTCTGGAGCTGTGCCCGATAGGCAAGAATAGGCTCAGCCCTTATAACGTTTGACTTAGACCTAAAGCTGGCGAAATGTGATTGTTATACACCTGTGCCTACGTGCCACATGCATGACTATGTTTGTATGACATTAAAGTAAAATATTATTTCAAAATTTTAAAGTAATTTTTGACGTAGCTTGCCTATATTTACCTTGACACATCCTAGAGATATATCAAAATATGACTCAGTATATTACTAATTTCGCAAACCATCATCATGAACAAGCGCCTATGTACCTATTCCCATAAGCATGACGTGGAATTTCTATCAAATCTTTGGTGAAGGCACGTTACATTTAATAATATGAGAAGCAATAGAAGTCAATTAAATATGCTTTTGAATGTCTTACCGGTTGGATATATGATAATAGGTGTCGGTCTCTTGTTGTTAGCGCTAGGTTTGTGTACCGGAGCTGCAACGTTTGTGGCCGTGGTTGGATTGCTGGAAGCTGGAGTGCTGTTAGCAAACCGTTCCAGCAGCCGCAATGGCGGCGATGTGGTTCGCGTCATCTTCGACTTTAAATCTGGAACAAGAAATAGCAGATAATGTAAATTCAGATTGCGATGGACATGCAATGATTGTAGTGGATTCGAAGACTCAGTTTTTGACTGGTCCAAAATAACTGCTAGCTAATATGAGAGATATACGGCTTAGCTATTGCATGTAGATGTCTGAATGACCGGCTCACGCTCGTGCCGTGTGATGCTATGTGGCAAGATTATGGCATCGTCACTTTGGACAAGATTTGCGTACAGGGTTTAATTCCTAACATGACCTACATTTGATTAGTGGAATCATAAGCTTGATTTGATAACGCAGCTGTCGTCTCGGTACGATTAATTGATACGAGTAATGCAGTTACACGTTCCACGAAAATGATACTCATCTCTACGTCTGATGAGATTGTAGAGAATATAATATTGGTATAATTGCTACTAATAGTTTATTTTTAATAAACTGTAAATGGTGACATAGCTTTATCATCACTTTAGTACGATATTTATATGATGGAGTCAGCCTATATGTAATGCTTTTAAAATAATACTTCCACAAATACTGTTAGTACTAGTTCCAAACACTTCTTTCTGCTAAATGATCTATTGAGTAGGTACAGATATATTCTAAAGGTCTTTTGTTGATCATTGACGCAAGTGATGAGTGCATTTGCTAAAACACTTTATTCTAGAACTGGAATCCGTACCCTCTAAGAAATTTCCCAAATAATAAAAGAAAAAGTGTAACATGACTGGCTTTAAATAGAAATGATAACAGAGAAAAGGGTAGTACAGATATAGTTCTAAATTCTGTTATTGTGCGGGTAGCATATGTTTTCCTCATCCATACCGTAGTTTGGCAAGTTAACACCATAGGGGTACAAATGCCAGTCACCATTCACGATAATGTTTACGCCCCAAATCCAAGTTTACCTTCGACTTGATGAGCTTCAATCAATTTTATTATAAATTCAAATATTGAATCACAGGCGGCACTTTGATTTCGTTTATTATTGTTGTATTCCGAATACTTGATGAGTCGTTGGGCATAATGTATTTGTGACTGGTAGTCATTTGGGAATTATGACTGACTACTGGGTAAATAACGACGCTATAAATAGCTGATGGCTAATGCTGGAAATGGTTTTCTGGTTCGGAAAGCTTGTTTTACGGACAATATTGATTATAATGCCACGTCGTACCGACTAGAAGGCATGATTTCAATTAATATGATATGTTGGTAGAATTGAATTAACTTTATTTAGAATATACAGTACGTAATTAGTAAGGGTGTGGTTGTAACATACACGACGCAGTTATCACTTGAAATTAGAAAGCTAATGCGATATTAATAGCTTCTTTGGTATGTTGTTTTGTTGATAATTAATATACATAAACCCTGACATTATTATTCTACCTAGGCTAATTTGAATGTCTTAAATCTTAACTATTTTAATTCCATATCAATGTTATGTCCAGCAAAATTGCATTTCAAAATCTTTTGCTCGCTTAATCCATATCAGCTGTTTGTTCTAAAGATATATTCATAGTATCAGCAAAATTAAAGTCTATGCTATTAATCAATTAGAACAGATTTCAATGTGATATATCGTTCTGAATTAACCATATATACGAGCTATACATAATACGCATATAACATTTTGTAGGTCGGTCTAGAATAAAATGTACTTATAGAGTTAAAAATGCCAAACCCAATTCATACAAAACGCTATCTCCGTTATCTTTTTTTAATAACATTCTTTCATCTTGAGTAGGGAAGGGGGAAGGATTAGGGGACTAATATGGCGGATGAAACAAACTGTACGGCATGAATTACAATCGTTTTTATTATGTGTTAAAATATGTTTTATTTTGAGCATAAAACTACACGGAGTCATGCTCATTTGCTATTAAAGAAATTCTAGAGAAATTCCCGGTAGTTTCTTGTAATGTAGTTGTAAATTAGATATTGATGTTCAAACATCAAAATCGAATTTACAACTACAAAATATAATCATGTAATTAGTATCGTAGATCTAATTATATTTTAACTAGCGGTCCATGTTTTTGTTTAACGTTTCGCCTTGTGCCTGTAACCTATTGAGTCGCAGCGGCATACCGGCGGCCAGATACAATAGGCTTTCAATTATGTCTGGCATTCCAGCAACGGACAGGTAAGTAAGTTTGATGTTTCCAATGCGTAGGATGCGCACAATGCATGCTATTGGGTATTCACCTTTAGTTCTCAGCTTAAATTAGCTTGCCTGCAATATCAGAGTAACAAGATCAGTGTGCTTTGATTACAGTATTCAGCTCTAACTGGGTATTGAGAGCTAGCCTGTTTATTGGGAAGGTTTTCACCAACGTCCAAACTGTTAATTCCTTGAAAATTGAAAAATCTAGTTATTGTGATGGGAATAGTAGCTACTAGCTTTTGCCCGTGGCATCGCTCGCGTTAATTTAGAATTTGACAATTAATTCGGGTTGTACTCTGCTTGTAATAACATAATTCAATCAAGATTCGAAAGACACGTGGCGCCATCTATTATCATAAGAACGTTATTGTTGTTTTCCTCGGGAACAGTAATTTTTTTCGGGATGAAAGGTAGCCCATGTCCGTTTCTATACACTTGACAACGTATATGCAAAATTTCAGAATTATCGGTTCAGTGGTTTAGGCGTGAAAAAGTAACAAACAAACAAACAAACTCATTTTCGTTTTTATAATATTCGTTAGGATTAGGATATGTGACACAGGTTATACTATAATCCGTTGTCAGTGCAATTTTTTATGAATATATTAATTGTCAATAGGGTTAGGTACTTAGATTAGGAGAAATTCGAAATACGAGATGTTAAAATTAGTATTCTATAATATACTATATTCAGTAATAATAATAAATATAAATCATCTGCGATATAGAATGATTGCTAAAATATTAATTATATTTGCAATAAAATGATATACATATATAATGTCTTACGTTTACGCGAATGTTATACATTGAAATTAAAACTACTTTATACGGATTTTGTCGCGTTGTTTATTTTAGAACACTTTTATTACATAATTAGGCAATACATACAAATAGGCATCCGCATATAAGAACATATAGCTGATGTTAAACACCAACACTCGTTGAAGTCTGCTGTGTGTGAACACGTGCAACAGGGGACCAACCATTACCTACGATTTGACAAACCACAGGTACTCGCTAAAGAACACCGATTCCTACCAAGGATGCTTCGCGAGGGTATTGAAATCAAAAAACATCCTAATTTCAATAGAGAAGATGGTTGGAATGTACCACCAGCTTGGGATCCAAACCCAAGGAGAAGCAAAACACGGCTAGACTTCATGATACTTTGAGCTCATTCTGCGTAAATAGGAACACGAATGATTAAATTATGTTCGGGTACTTTGAAATAACTATACTTCAGAACATTGAGACATCTACCATCTTAGTCTCCCCGTAATCATGGCTGCTATAAAGCAACCGAAACGTCGGGGAAAAGTATAAACTTAAATATAAATAGTTTTCATTAATTTAAAGAGCTTAAATTGTAGTAGAGTTCAATAATAGTAGTTTTATAGTTCAAAATTATGTATTAAAAGTGTTCTAAAATAAACAACGCGACAAAATCCGTATAAAGTAGGTATATGCATAATCTTATTAATATACAATATCGTTAAAATATTTTCCAGATATTATAAATTCATTGCCTGAACTAGGTTATCCGTATTTTAGGCTGTATCTCTATTTAATAATGTTTGACAGTTTAGTTCTAGTATCAAAGCTACCCTGCGGCTTCATCCGTGACGAATTTAGTTTTGTCATACAAATACCGTTCTATGGAACATGAGTCAGGATAAATTTGTTGCTTTTTAATCTAGCATAAATGTTTGAAACTTGCCAGGTATTTTCATATCTCATTTCAGTTATATTTTTCTAACATAGATGACTGGTGCAAAAAAACAAAGCCCTCTTGGCTTTGTTTTTATCACGTTATTTTACACCGTAAAATGTAAGTATTTATAGTTATTAAATTAAAAATCATTTATTCATTTAGATGACAAAGTAACATCTATGAAGTTCATAATAATTATATAGGTTAGTGGCTTTACTAAGTTACTGAAGCGATATTTAAGATAATTGTCAGTTTCAGTTAAAGGGTTAGCCTATGTGAAGAAACCTGCAAAAAACTTAGGGCCAAATCATACTATGCCCATCTATCTATGCATTTGTTATGTTCTGTTCCGTGTTGACTAAGAAAGTTTACAAGGCTAGTGTGAATGGAACAGTTGCAACTTGAAAACCTAGGCGAACGTTTCTCGATCAGATCGGAGGCGTTCTGGACAAAGGCCAGGTTAAGAGCACCTTGAACCGACGGAGGTGCGTGTATGAGGAATGTGATGAAAGTGAATTAAGCCAGAGAAGTGTGTCAGGATCGTAGCAAATGGAAATCTGTAGTCTCTACCTTCTCCTCTGGGAAACAGGCGTGAATCTATGTATGTATGTATGTTCCGTGTCGAGATCAAACGCTTAACAGCGTGAATAGTAGGCAGTAAGACGAGTACGTATGGTTATATTGGCCATGTTCACAAGCTGATTTGTCACTATGTCAGTTTGTGACTGCGGCCGGTGTAACCTGGTCGAAACGTCAAGCATCAGAAACTTATACAATATGCATGATCGCGTCAATACCCGTTACGAATTAATATATACGATATATGTACATACCTACATATAAATACATACCTATGTAGTAGGACTGTTTACTACGTCTAATATCGTGGATTCTGTATTAACACATTTTTTTATTGTTATTTCATTTTTGGGAATAGACTATATATGTAGTATTAATCTTTTATACATTGTGTATTTAATGTTATATCGCTTAGTGTTTACCCGTATTAAAATACAAGCAAATGTACATTAAAAACAGAATTCGGATCGACCATTCACAAAATATTGATGAAATATAACAACATATGCCTTTTATTGAACTGTCCCACTGCTGGGCATGGGCCTCTTCCCCTTGTAATAAGGTTTAGGCCATGTAGTTGATGAAATGGTTAGTATGAAAACCACAACGTTACCGATTATCTTCATACAAAGCGGCAACTTCATATTTCACCCCTGTCATAATGCAACTCGAGAGTTAAAAGCTATTATTACACAAACCATTTCGACATTAAATCTATTGTCTTTTAAAGTTCATTTTTTACGTAAACCGTATGCCATTTTCTCAATTAATGCTAATAGGCTAGTCAGGTACTGTTCTACGGTTCAGAAGCGAGCGAGCTTTATAGCGGCTGAAATTTCTCTCAAATGAGAACTCTGACAAATGTTACTTGAATATTCCTTTGTGAGGAATTCGTGAAGCCATATATGAGATGCTTAAAGCTTGGGCACCGTTCCCGCTAGACGGCTATTGAGAAAGTTTCAGTTTCATCCCAGATTATTTCATTTCAAAATGTCTGACGCTAAAGTAATTAATTACCACTATTCTATGTCATAACATTCATAACGTAGTAGTAATATTCATAATATACGTAGGTAAGGTTTGCGATTTGTACTTATGTTTACAGGCGATTGTAAGATCTCGGATTCGGTGCCCGGATACAGCAAACTGTTTGATTTTTCTGTCTAAAATTCTCAGCAGAATAGTCTCACAGACACTGGAATTGTGCCAAGTATACAACGATAGGCCCGCCTATAACGTAGATCCTAAAACCATAGCTGGCGAAATGCGGGTATATTACAACTCTGACTACCCATTTCAGAACATAGGCGTGAGACTTTCTATGTAGTAGTAGCAGCTAAATAATAGTTCATTTAACCTGTCAACTGTTGAATGCTATATCATTGAAAACCTGTTGTATATGGTCGCCGGTGTGCCGCTGCTACATAATACGTTAATCACAATTATTTATAACTACAAAATCATAACCAGTTTATTGTCCAGCTAGGTACCTACTTATGTCGCTGACCGTACTGCCATATATAACATATTTACCAATAGAGTTTGCTGGTGCAGAACCTTTGTCTCGGACGCGATCACTAATACCGTTAATGCTTAGCTCCATAAGTAATAGGGTAATATTGAATTCGAACACATAAACTTGCCTCCAATGTTGAGTCTCAGGGAAAACCACGTTCAAATTCGTTCGGAATTCATTCAGATTAGCCTACTTAGTTACTTACCGCTTTTAGTATTATCAAGACAAACCATAAACATATTATGTATATGGGACGTATCGAAATTATAGAAACGAGATCGAACTTGACGGTTTTTAATGACTGTATGGATAGCGCAGCAGGCAATTAGGTTCCGGGCCGCTGTCGCTGCGCTAAGTGTTGTCGGTTCGAATTCCACAGGAGACAATTATTTACAAAAGGATTGAGATATTAAATAATTCAGATGAAACAAATTTCAAAACGAAGCAGTTTAATTTATTAACAATTTAGGCATTTATGTTTATTTTGGCATTAAATACATATTAACATAAATATTTGTAATTCATTCATAGAACTTTTATATATTGCCGCACGTTATTTTAGCGTGTAGACGCGTTAATCGTTATATCGAGAGTCAAACGCCGTCAAAATCGAACACGAATCACTAGTACATATCAGTTTCTGTTTTAAGATTTACTTTATAAAACTTATTGCTTACTGAAAAAATAACGCATGTTACAGCCATATGCGGCTCATTTAACCGAGAGTAAGTAATGATAAACGTAAATCTAATTGGATAGTCTTTGTGTCGACGTAACTACACGCCTTTGCTAAAGTACTCGTAAAAATAAAACGTTTTATATTTTAGTAGAATCTTTATGTAAAAATTACATTATCATGCTTAGATAGAATCTACTTGAATATAATTTCACAGGTAGGCACTTCAACTTGAAAAAGATACACTTATATTTTATTTTATGAATATTTTAATAATGAATCAAGCGAAAGCTGAATAAGAAGTTATAAGATGTAGAGTTTGTATGTATCGTCATTATTATGGCATCATTATCATCATCTCAGCTGAAAGACTTCCACTGCTGGCCCTATGTATGTCGTGGACCTTGGGGGACGCCTATGCCGCTCCCAAGGTTTTCCACACAGCCTAATAAACATATTTAGCAGCGTAACTATAGCTTGTTTTAGCAGTGAACAAAAGTATCGAGAGTAACCTTAATTTTAAGATTTCCATAATGTTTTAAAAAATATGTGTGGTTTTCTATACCGCACTCGATCATCGTCGTGGGTTAGGCGTAACCTTTGTTGTACTGAGCGGCGATCCGTGCGTAGTACTAGGACACACTACATACATTATCTTACGCCTGTTTCCACGAAAGACCCGAGAAGAGGTTTATTACAACCACGTTTCGCCACGTATATTCTGAAGAACCCGTGTAATAGGGAATGAGCATATTGCTATCTACAGGGCAACACAATTTCTTGACAGAAAAATCCAATAACACACACTCTGCTCGAAGCGGGAATTAAACTCGAGACCTCACGCATAGTAATCGCATTACCGCTGCGCTGCTCAGGTAGTCATAATCATTAACATGTAATAAACACGGCTAATATTAGATAAACGTAGCATATTTTAGTGACAATAGATTGTTTGTTATCTCAAATTCCAGACATCGTAAAGATGTCAAACATTGACCTTAGTCAGACCCTTGAGCTTTAAATGTCAATGAGTGTGCATGTTAACGTTTGACGAGACTACGTAACAGTTAGGTACAGATGTGTGAAGGCATTTAATTTTACTAAATTCTAGGTGCCCCCGTGGTATTACCGCTCACGTGGCTCGTAGCGTGATGTTAATTAGCCCATAAAACATATAAGAGTTTAGTCTATGTCTTGTTAGCTAACTTATTGTACTTGTTGTAGCTTTCTAATAGTGAAAGAAATATTTAAAGTCGGTCCAGTAGAATTTGAGTTTATTCATAACAAAAAAATATATAAATCTCTCCTTTTTATAATATGAGTATAGATATAATTTCATCTAGGTGTATTCTGCAGAAGTTTCTTTAATTTTATTGACGCAGACTTTAGATCAAACTGTAATACACATAATTAACTGTATGTAAATGGCGCATTTACATACAGTTATACAGTATTCTCGAGGATCCTCTCACCTGCATATCTAGGCAGAAGTCTATTACATCCAAATTTCGCCAGATATGATAAGCTATGCCTAGTGGGAACTGTTGAAGTCTCGATTTTGATCCCAAGGCACGCATCACTGACTTTTCGAAGTTATGTGCGTATTAAATAGTTCATTACGCTTGCTTTAACGGTGAAGGAAAACATCGTAAGGAACCCTGCATGTCTAAGGATTCCCAATAATGTTCTCAAAGATATGTGAAGTCTGCCAACCCGCACTAGGCCAGCGTGGTGGACTATGGCCTACCCCTTCTTACACTGAGTAGAGGCCCGTGCCCAGCAGTGGGACAGTTTAATACAGAGCTGATATTATTATTATGATATTTTTATATAATCGCGGGTCTATTGTCGTTTATCAGGGACAGTTCCAGACTGCTACTAAGAATATCTTAACATTAACACTTTGCCCGACCCGATAATCGATTCTGAGACCTCATGCACAGCAGTCCCAACAACTGCCGCACCGTGGCAATCTCTCTACACATCAACAGTTACATTTATAGATATTTTATATACTCTCAATCTAATATTCAGCGCCGTGTATGCATCTGTGGTAAATTGAAAATGAGAATAAAAGTGCACGCATCGCAAATAGAGTGCAGCGTCATCGCTTATTTGTTGGACGAGTGGCGAGGCTTTTATAATTTAGCACTCTATATACGAAAGTGGGTATATTCATCATTCCCTCGTAACTACATTCCATATTTTACCAAATGACATGCCATTAACCGTATCTTAATGCTCCGCGTATACGTTACTAAACATCGTATACACTCAGCAGTTATTTGATAATTATTGTTACATTTATTCTATTGTGTCTATAACTTTCTTTTTCTTTCTGAATTTAGTATAACGGTTCTTACATATATCGTTTTGGGGTAATCTTAATCTATTATTTACATAAAACATGAACAATCAAATACATTTTTTATTAGCTCGACGTGTGGACACGGCAGTGATCTAAGCGTACAATTATTTCCACGCCCCGGGTCCGGTTACATTAATGTTTTGTCATACTTAATATTCTTCACTCTGTTTTGTATATCGCGACCCGCCCCGGCTCCGCCGGTAGTACAAGACCTTAACAAGTTATATGCTTACCTTACCTTTCTCATAAATCACTCTGTCTATTAGTGAAAACGGCATGAAAATCCGTTCAGTAGTTTTGAGTTTATTGCGTACAGACCCGGCGGGGTCTTTGATTTATAATATGTAGTGATGATATACTTTTTTTATAAAATCACTAGTTTTCCTCATGAAACATGACTCTCTCTCTCTCTTCTCACCAAAAAGGTGTTATCCCAACTAATATTATAAATGCGAATATGAGTATGTTTGTTACGGCCTTACGCCTTAAATGCTCGACAGACAAAATCTAGTAACCCATAAAACTTTTACCACTCGCACGTCTACGTACTGTATATACGTACCACTGAGTCATTTCTATTTGAGCAATGTGTATTCAATATATTTTTCTATTCGCTTAAGAAACGAAAATAGCTGCAACAATATCGCTTTTTCGTGCTTTCGTCGGATGCCCAGTCAATAAGGCAGTGCCAGTTCAAAAGTTAATTTCGTTTCTTAAACCTATTCAGCTCAAACCTTTATTTGTAGTTTTGATTCAGTTGTGGAACTTTAAGTTTGTAGAAGTTCATTTAAGAAAGACACAATCAACGTAGTTTTAAAATAAGTTGCTTTATCCAGTCTCTGTTAAATCTCAGGAGAATAATCCATTATTGATTTTAGAGTTTTATATTTCTTGGTAGTCATTTAGTTATATATATTCTTGCACCGCATTTGATCGTAAAGATATTGTTTCCACTTACTTTACTCACAAATCTGATTTTGTTTTATATTTTTGTGTTATTGTCGTTAATCTATACTAATATTATAAAGCTGAAGAGTTTGTTTGTTTGTTTGGTTGAACGCGCTAATCGCAGGAACTACTTACTGGTTCGAATTGAAAAATGTTTTAGTGTTGGATAGTCTATTTATCAAGAAAGTCTATAGGGTATATAACATCACGCTACGACCCACGGGGGCGGGGCAGTATCGATAAACGCGGGTGAAACCGCGGGCACATATAGTTTAACTATAAGATATAATTATTTATAAAATTATCAAGTTATTTGACTGATAAAAATGACCAAAAAAATAAATGCAACTTTAAATAGATATATAATTACTAACTTGCAATCATTCACGAAGTACTTAAAAACTCCTAACATCATATTTTGTTCTAGTATCTGCGTTAATTCCACTGAAACGCATATTGGGATAAAATGCGTTAATCCAGGTGATGAACTATCTGTGTACCAAGTTTCAACTAAATCTATATCACGGTTTACGCGTTATTGAGCTTCACAAACAAATTTATAATATTAGTAGGTTTAGTAATTATAATCGATATGAAGTCAAACATTATTTACTCATTTATGTCACAAAGTAACATTTATAAATGTCAGGGCTAGCGAGTTTACTATAGCCTACATTTACTATGGATATGCAATTAGCCTAAAATAAGACCTAAAATGTAACTGGCTGTGTTTTAAATCGCTGTGTGTAAGAGAAAAAATTTCCTTGTCTTGCGGTTGATCATGATTGACAGCCGTTTTTGTTTGTACGCATAGCTCCGTGCAAATATTCCCCTTTTCCTCTCTTTTTCCTGTCTGTCGCTAAACAAATCTGTTTTTTTATGTTCATATGGAATACTTTCTTTCAAATTATATTATTTGTTTACACTTTTGATTACATATGTGCCAAGATAACAAAAATGTCACTCCTGTTTCTTTTTTGTCTTTCGGTGTTAATAGAAAATGTAGGTTGCAACTAGAATTTACCGAAACTGCTTTTGTTAGTACTCATTAATAAGCGCCAATACGCAGATATCGAACAATCACCTTTCAACGCCTTGGAGCTACACTAGAGATTAATTAACCAAGTCAAAATGAATAGGTTGCAATAGGCATATTATTTTGTTGACACGTTGTTTTATTATGTAGCAGTCACGGTATAAATTCGTTTTGGGTCAATTGTGACCGGCGGCCTGAACAATAGTTCAGAGTAATAAATAATAAAATTGCTGTGCCCAATAATGATGAAACAAAACAATGATAATCAAAATTTTCCTTTTGTACTACCATCAAAGCTAACACAACAAATATAGGTATTGAGTATTTTTATAGAATAAGAGTCAAGTAAAATGACATCTAATTGAATTTGTAAGACGCATCAAATTTGCAAAGTTGAAATCGAGTGTTAATTTCACTTAACAATAAATAAATTGAAGTTAGCTAATACTCTGGGAGTACCCATAAGCCAAACGTGGCAACACTGGATAGAGTGTTTTGAATCAGGTAATTAAGGCAATTTGGCTTCATCTAACGTGTATCGCTAATAATATAATTGGTTGTCTGTAACATATTAACTGTGTGTGTTCATGCTCGTATGGTTCATATTTTCGCTGATACAGTTTGCTGTATAACAAAAAATAAGCGCGAGTAGTACGCGCTTGTTTTTTGTGAGCAGAGTGATGCCTGAACTGGCAGCGTTTGTAGTATTCGTAATCTACCAGACTCCATTAGTACATCCATCAAATTATCATTTTAAGATTTTTTTATTGAGCACCAATATTAATACATTAAAATAGTTCTCGACCTTTCATTGCGGGTTTCATTGTCTACAATCAGACTCTTAAAACAAAACATAATAATCAGTAAGCTACTCATTAAAATGTATTTAACATTTTACAATTCCATCATAAGCTCATCAATGCATAAACGATACAAATATGTATATACGACATTAAAAGTGATAAAAATGAACTATTCATTAGCTATTTATTTATATATTCTCAAAAGGGGTTTTATGTATTATACCCTTTTGATAACCGTATAGATAAATAGAAAAAGAGAGAGACAAAAGAGGGAGTGCAAACCGGATGTGTAGAAAACTCAATTTTCATTAGTTATGTCCACGGGAAATGTAATGCGGGGTGAGCCTGTCGCTATCTATTTCGCATAGCTCTCACGTCTAAATTGCTATTAAAAAGTCACAGGCAACGTCGATTACACTTTAACCGATGCTAGATTCGATTATTAAACGTAATTGCAGTTTTATAGCATGTGAACAATAAGATCTTAAGAGGATACATTGAAAAAATGCACTAACTTTCATTGAATATTATAGGACTATGAGAAGACCAGTTAATCTAGAATTTTTATAATATTGTCTTCTGTTTACGCGAATGTTATTCATTGAAATTAAACTACTATATACGGATTTTATCGCGTTGTTTATTTGACATTGTTACAAAATTTTTTGAAAAACTGTTACACTACTATAATCACTATTAAACTTTACAAATTTTTAAGCTAATTAAATTATTGAAACTATTAAAACTATTTATACTATTACTATACTATTATACTATTTAGATTTATTTTTACACTTTCCCCGACGTTTCGGTTGCTTTTCAGCAGCCATGGTCACGGGGAGTAATAGTGATTATAGTAGTGTAACAGTTTTTCAAAAAATTTTGTAACAGTGTCAAATAAACAACGCGATAAAATCCGTATATAGTAGTTTAATTTCTAGAATTTTGATATAGGTAAATTGATGTCTTTAACTAGAATTTCCTAGCTCAAAAACACGATATTGTGATTTTGGCTCGATCATAATTATTTTCGAAAACACCTCTGAAAAATTACTATTTTTGAAATTACAAGGAAGTTACACTATCATTATGCTTAGGAATTACTCACATATATTCGTAACATCAATATTAGTAATTTGCTAGTTCATTATTTCTATAACTAAAACCAATCATTTTTAAATAATATTTTAAGATTTTAACAATTTCTAAGCGCTCTCGATCACTGCGGGCGCATCGCAATTTTTTTGCTCTTTAACTATTGATACACAATGAGTGTCAATGAGTACATACAGTTCTAAACGATAATTTTTGCGGTGTTCACTTCTTATTTTTTTTTTACGTTTGGGAATGCTTTGACGCATACCCCTCCGCGGAGGCGGGCGGAGGGGTTATGTCGGACTCGCCGGGATGACAGAAAGATGTTAAAACGATAAAATGGACCTCCCGGAATACCGACTAAACCTACCACGGTGTTCCTCGACAAACCACTATCGGCGGGGCCGCGCGAATCACTTTCACATGCGGTCGCGACCCCGCCGAGGTTACGGCCCGCCGTATGAAACGGCTGGCCACTACACGAAAAGACCTACCCACTGGTCACCATTACAAAAAACCCTACTGTCCCCCCCTAGAGGGGATACAGACACGACACAGAGGCACGCGTGGGAACACGCACGTCGCCTCTCGGACCTGGTGCTGAACGGATGGCGGGCATGCCCACAAAGCCCGCCACCCCCCGGTCAAACCTCAGGGTGGCTGGAGGTCGTCCCGCGCCCTCCGGTGCCCGGTTCTGCGGTTGGGGAGAGGGTTCAAACGATCCCTCTCCCGCTCCGCCGCCTCCTTGATGGAAATCACTTCCTCACAGAAGGAGGCGACGGCGTTCCACGACCTCTCACTCCGGACCATAGAAGGAACTACAGCCGGGAGTGCGAGGGCAACCAATCCGACTGCCGCGATCAACTCACGGCGCTGCGATGCTCAGGCGGGGCAAACCGCCAAAGTGTGCAGCGTGGTGTCCTCAACAACGTCGCGGGAGTCGCCGCAGTGGTGACAACCGGGCGTCTCTTGCCGGCCTATACGACACAGGAAGCGGCCAAAACAACCATGGCCAGTCAGCCCGAAGGTGAGGGCGCCATGCCACCTCTCCAGCCACTCCTCAAACACGGGACTTACCGCCACGATCGTGGCGTGCCCGGCGGTGTCCCCTTAATACAAGTTATGTTGATAAAAGCGTTCTAATTAACTCAAACCCAATCCGAAACGCTTATGACATAAGCGAGGTGGTTAGTTGTCATAATATTAGCGACTAATAGCCACAGTGTATTCGCATAAATTATGTTAGGATTTAGGAGGTAGGGGACAAAGCGCTATATATGTACATACGTTGTGTAAAGCGCTGTCTCGTTGACACGTATGCAATAATAATAATTAGGTTGAATGGTGATAACTGGTAAGGGTTTGATCGACTGTAGGCCGGATCTAGAGATTGGCGCAGGATTGTGGATAGTGCACAAACAAAGAGAGGACTGACTTTTTCGATATTTCCAGCAGTGCAGAAAAAGTCAGTCAGTGATGCTGATGATCACTACTCAGCGATGCCAATGCTGCCGCTGCACAAAAGTAAATAATTTGCTATGTACTTTGCTTTAAAAATATGTTGTTACAAATACTTTCACTAAAACCTTCTGTCATTATTTACCTTGACAACATGTATCTCTTAATATTTATTTCATTGCCGCATTTCTTATATTGTTCAAGCGAAAAGCTGAAAGTAGTTAGATATGTAATGAATGTAGGTGCTCGCAGACGGATGACTCATTATTATTATAACGATTAAGTGCCGGCGTGATAGATAGACGAGCTTATTGCCACTTATCCGCAGAGCGTAGGACCGTACACTATAAGTGAGACCTTTTTCAACAGACCCAATTATGTTAAGGCCTGAGTCTTGAGACATCGAACGCAGTACTAAGAAAACTAAGACTTATTTACTTGTTACTGTTCGTTAAATAAGTATTGGTTTACAATACATCGTCGTTAAAACAGTTTTGTGCTACTAGACACTTTTTCTGTAATCATGTAGAGTTTGTAGGCAAATTAAATTAAGCTTTCTGAATCTGTAATCTCTTGATTGGTTATGATATGCAATTCTATTAAAAGCAGAGGACCAATAACGTCCTGACAAAGGAAATTATATCAGTCATTCATCCCGATTACCAATAAAGAATATTCCTTTCGGGGTCTTTATATATCAACGATAACAAGTTTATGTAACTCCAGTGTATGACATAGTACGTTTTCCGGCAAGTAGGTGTGGCATAAACAGATTACTAAGATGAAAAGCAACTCAGGTGCGTAATAATCGTCTGGATAAATTGCCACTACGTTCTATTTTTAGTATGAACAATTAGGCATAGATATATGCATGGTAAAATTTTTGCCTTTCAGGTGTGTGTTTACATAATATTATATACCTCGAAGCACGTTATTACAATACGTCTAAAATGTTTATGACATATTTCGTTACAGGATAGGCCCGTGGGAGCGACCCTCATATACCTATGTTTCATATATGACAACCTATGTCATATAAAATATAAAGTAATGTAATGTTTCGATGGATCGAATAAATTAAATATGGACTAGCAACGAAAGATAAGTATTAATGAGCTTAAATAAAATAGTGATACTACAAATTCGTAACAAAGAATTATTTTACTAATTTACAATTAATCAAGGCCAGGATCTAAACAAACATGGGTATGAAGAATGTAGTAGATAGAAGCTGCCTGACCAAATCTGTAACATCTTACAGCATATTAAATACATTTACTACTAGGTTTTGCTCGCGTCTTCGCGCGCGTAATAATAGGTTATGTTAGAGGTACTTTTCAAAAATAAAATATAGCCTATGTTACTCGGTGATAAAACAGCTTTCTAATGGTGAAATATTTTTTTTAATCGATTTATTCTTTTTTGAGTTAAATCGTTTCAAACAAACAAAAGACCAAATCTTTCCTCGTTACAATATTAGTATAGACAATAGCCATAGTAATGAACTAATGAGACATAATAAAATTATTGTTTATTATCGTAGTGTAAGCTTTTCATGTCAAACTTACATGTGTAAGTAAAATATGAAAACTTGTAGAGGAATAGCTCATGCTTATTTAATTTTACTTACCGTATACATAACCCTTTATTTATAGCACAGTTTTAGGAATAATTCTTGTGTCGGATGCATAGACTTAGAACATTTTCGCTTTTTTAAGTCTATGGTCACGAGAGACTTTACAAATATGGAAACATCGGAAGCGAAGAACCATTAAACACAAAAAATACTTGTATTATTTGTTGTATGAATGTTTGTCTCGCGGGTATCGAATCCATGGCGCTTGGCGTACATGTAATGATGAGGCAACCACATAAATTACTACGCTATCCGTGCAGTCAACTCAATTATATTATACACTTACCCAGAGAAAGAGCACAACGAAGACTAAGCAAATATAGGCTATGAACCAAAAACAGAATATACTCGCAGTCCTTTTTTTGTATCTTTTAAACGATAGTCTACAGCTTTGACGTCATGAAAATCTATACCAAAGGGTAAAAATATCACAACTGAAAACTATGATGATCTCATTCGATTTATAACCCGGTTCCATAATTGTATTCCATATTCCATTATGGAACCTGCTTCTGTTTACATAGTTGAAATTGTAAATAATACGTATAATAATTATTATGAACTACTTATATCTCTCATTTTATTAGAGTAATGATAACATCATAGTTTATTTTTAATCCTATCTAGGAGAAAAATATTTAGTTGTGTAAAGGTATGAATGTATGATGATGTTGGTTTTATTTTTAATTTTCTTAGTCATGTTGGATAAAGGTATAAGTTTTTAACCAGTCACGATTCTAAAACGCGTGTTATTTAATTTAATACAGGCTGGGTCTGACATTTATTGGTAGAAATAATTTATTGTAAGCTTTATTATTGTTTGGTAGTACAATTAGTTTGCTTTGAATAATATCAGCTTTAGGGAAAAGACAATTGGTCCATTAACCAACCTATACAATTGTAAATGAAATTTTGTTAATTTCAGGGGAGAGGCAACTCTATTACTGTTGGCCTAGGAGCTTTATTGTGCTACTTTCTTAATATCTATTAATGGACTTTTAAATTACATTACTAAAAGTATTGACATTAAATAATTATATATAATTATTATGTGTCTGTATTTAGCATGCTTTCGCTATTATTACATAGTTTATAATCCAATTACCAATTTAGATTTTGTAATAGAAGAAATTGATTATGTGTCGACGATACTCCAATCAATACATCATCGCCAGATTTAAGTGATTTTCAAAGTTATAGAGGTACACTTAAATTAAATCGATTAAAATTCAAGTCAAACAATTCGTGACATCAAAATAGAGTCAATTGAATACGGGTACGTAATTGAAAGGTGTTCTAGTCCGAACTAAGTAAGCTGTTACACATGTTATTCTGCACTCACCGATGCAGCGCGTTGTTATGCACTCACAGAAGCCATCCTAGTCGCATACATCGGGGACACTTTAAAACTTTACTGAATAAAACTTTCCTAATAGTTTGTTGCTATATTTTCATCATGTCTGTTATTTTGTTACGTGTTGGTAGGTTTTCGCGGAGTGTTTTCGGGAGCGAGCGACAGGCGGGCGTCCGTTAGCTCTCCCGCCGTTGGACTGGAAACCGGAGCTCGTCTGGAACTGTAATATTAGGGAGTCGGTGCATTTCGTCCGACGACCCGGTTCGCGCCACTTCACTAGCGCTGATTTTAGACAATCCCTTTAGAGTCAAACAAAACTTATTCGTCGCGAGAATTAATAAAACCTTTCCGTGAAAGGGTTGGACGTTTACTACGTAACGTGATTGACATAATACTAACTTTAGATGGAATAAAAAAGCCGGTGCTTGAAATGTTGTATGTGTTCTAAGTTTAAATAGTAATTGGCAAATTCTAAGTGCCAGTTATAAAATGAGTGTAATCGGGTGTAATTTATCTTACAACTTTGAAGCAGCAGTCTGTTTAATTGACAAAGTTGCGCATTTAATCATTATTCAGGGTAATAACGGATGATTTCCTATTATAATTTCTTTGGTATTTTATTTCTAACGGGTCATTAAATACCGTTTTTTGTTCCATTGCAATATTAGCCACGAATAACAAACATTACCAGCCTATAAGAGCTGAACATAATGGATTATTACGCCAATTAACTGACTTTGTTTTATTGTTCTCTTCGTTAATGATAGGGTTTTCTTAGCCTTTCTCAATCTCTTTACATCCAGTCTTAAAGTTAATTTACTCTATTGTATAAATTGCTGCGACAATTTTGACGACAAAATTCTATTACCAAATTAATTTAATGTTAGCAATTATAAGTACTTATGAGTTAAGTTATTAACACTATAATTTACCAATGGTTGGTGCCTGGGCCGCTTACACTTAATTTGAAAAATACATTTATTTAAATGTAATTGATTTTTCGAAAAGCCTCGTCTCCGACTACGTATAACTCTCATTAATTTTAATTTCTGCAGCAGCTTAACGTCTCAAATTGAAAAACGTGAGATTACATTAAATATTGTTTTCATTCTCTTTTTAATTTTCTAAAACACAAGTGAATTTACGTAAATAAATATGTTTGAACCATAGATATATAATTCGTGCATTAATGGAGACTAAACTGTATGATTTATTCAACGTTTGTATGAAAAAGCTGTTTATACAAACCTGAACTAAATACATTATATGTTTTTAATTTGCATTTATCTCATGTAAAAATAACTTGTTGTTCAATTCATGTTTCTAGACATACGTTATGAGCAGCAAGACAATAAGCTTAATAATGAACGAGATAAAAGTCTTTTTGCTTAAGTCACACGTACATACATACGTAAGGTTGAACCCAGCACTCTTGAACCCCCCCGAGGGCGGGGGTAAAAGGAGGCCTTTACTCTGTTAGACACGAACGAGCTGTTAAGCATAAGGTTTATGTTATTCAAACATATTACAAATAGAATGCGTTACTCAAGTCCCTACCTTTTTATTCACAAACATTATTTCTCTTTTGTTTTTAAGATTCATGTAGGCACGTACGTCGGCACTTATGCCTATGGCCCTACGTGGAGGTCTGCGAAAGGTCTGTATTTGTATAAGCGTGATTGTGTTTTTCCAGCACTTTGCCTGCTTTATTATGTGAGAATAGATTTGAAATTATGCTAACATTATTCTATGTTCAAATAGAATAAAAGACAGATACTCGCCTCGCCTCTTTATTAAACTAACTGTGAACTAATTGATAGCAACTACTGGGGAGACAGCGAACTTTATATTTTTCTTTTTTATAGTTACGTCCCGTCTATTAGAAGTTTGAACACAGATGTTTATTTAAGGGCTGGCATCCATCAATGCGTGGACTGTGGTATATTTTAAAACAACGAATATCAGTTATAAACTTGGAACAACATCTGCCTTGTATTTTATTGAAATAAGAGGCAAAGGATCTAGAGGGACTATCCCCGTTAAACCTGGTACTTCGCCCAAACCGAATATATTGACTGAATATAGAAGAACTTACTGAAACAACATTGTGATGTGTTGCCGTGGTGACTAGGGTTTTCAGGTTTAGTAAGAAGGCGTTGCTGTGCTGCCAGTGGGCAGCAAGACAAGCTTTTTGAAGTATCGGCAGGATTCTAATGACATGTTGCAAGCGTCCATAAGCAACAGTAATCGTTGGCCATCAAAGAATCATCATGCATGTTTGTCACTTTACTAGTATAAAGAAATTTGATGTGTGATCCTTTCATTTCACCAGTTATATTAACTAATTAATATGAAATAACCTAACATATTTTAATTATTATTGGATCTGTATTTATTTTATAAAAAAATACTTCAAACACTAATTCACGCTCACATTGTTTGCACGACTTTCGCATACATTTCGGCACTTTTATTTACGTGAAATATCTAGGCGAAATCTTTTCTAAAGTTTGTTAGAAATAGAAATAGTACGATGCCCACAGTTGACGAACAGTCATCCATCACTCTGCATATCAAATATGTCCCAGTGGAGTTTGGTTATGTACATTCGGACGTTCGCTTTCAAAGGATACTTAGTTGATACAGGCTACCAACCGAAATGGTTGAGCTAGTGAATTCTGAGGTGAACATTCGGCTGTAATCTTACCTCACATCCATCCAATTATAAAAGTAATCCATGACAGTTATATTCACAATAAAACTGGGTTACGGCAAGAGTATTGTTTGTAGTACAGCTTCGTTGCTTTTTTAGCATATGTTTCAGCTATGCATACGACCGCGTGATCCCATGAATCGTGAGATCCTGAATTTTATTTTGAATCACGATGTTATTGGATTCTAATATTGGACATTCTTAGTAGGCTCGATCTTTGCCATGCTCTGCCTACTGGTAAGTACTGGCCTTTGTTGAGATGTCGAGGGCCAAGGGCCCGGCTGAGCTTAAAGGTACAAATTCTCACAAAGTAGACATTTTGTCTTATTGTCATGTCGAAAACGCGAAAAAAATGCGAATACACAATAATAGATAGTGTTTTTAAATAAATTCCGTTAAAAACAATAAAGTAGTTTATTTTAAAGGATTATACATATCTGAATAAAATGGTGGATTTATTTATGAGTAAACGTTTTTAAAATCATTCTGCATTTATTTCGCCATATTATGTCTATAAAATATAAACGCCTACTTCGAGAAAATTTGATCCTAAACCCATTCATATATATATTTTTTTTTATTGAACTCAAAGAAAATGTGCTACTATTATCCTTTTACATAACTTCGCCAAATTGTGTAACAGTTTGTTGGCGAATACTGCACTCATTTAACAAATTAAAATTATGTATACACACTTTTAAGACACATTAGTTTAGTATTAGGTACAATATAGTTATTGTTAATGAAATTAAAATTTTCAAAAAAAAAAAAATTAAGAAAAAATGAAGAAGAGATATATTTAACAATAGTAAGGCTGTTTAATCTTCAATTTGATCATTAAATATTTGTAACAATGTTTCTTTTATCTTTTTCTTAAATATATTTAAGCTGGAACAATTAAAACCAGCAAGAATCGAAATATCTCGAAATTCCACAATGGTTTGTTAAACTTTAACAAACCTTTGTGGAAACCATTCTATAATGGTTTGTTAAATTTGAACGCCTTATAGAATAGGTATGCGGCACAGTATGGATAAATTAATCTTATTACATTTTGCACACGGTACTCTGAGCATACCTATCCGTTGACGAGTACGTTTTAGGTTAATGTGACGATAATTTTATGACTGAACTAAAATGCAAATGCTATATAAGTGATGTTAGTTGAAGCGCATAGCATTATCTGGGTAGAATAGATTAGATAGATCGAATAGAGTAGTATAAATTAGTCGATCTCTCTAAGAACTGTGCCTTAATATTAATGGATATCAAGCCGAGCAAATGAACCTGGTATTTGACTGCACAGATGGCGTAGTGGTTTAAGTAGTCGTTTCGCCATTGCCACCACGCCAAATGTTGTGGGTTCGAATCCCACACAGGACAATTTGTGTGATTCGCAAATGATTGTTCCGAGTCTGGGTGTTATTAGTGTCCGTTGCTTGAATGTTTGTAAAATCCTCCGCGACACAGGAATTATTCTTAGTGCGATAGTTGTCATTTTAAATAAAAGAAAAATAAAAAGTTGTCCATTGGCTCGGCTTGCTCTCGTTCCACATAGCCATTACAGAAAAGCAAAGAAAGATGGCTGAGATGTAACTCTGCTTAATCAGTATGTGATATGCGTTATGTATTGTTGAACTGTCAGCGACGTAAGTAGTCGAACATTAAAATTTATAACGAAAATATGAATGAAAATTTTAATTCATTTGTTATTATTTTATACGAATTAATTGTGATCAAAATAACCATGCTTTAACTGTTACTGCAGTAATGGATGAGGAGTTACCATCATTTTATATGATAGAGCACTTCAAAATCTTGAGAATTTTGTCGATATGTCGCTGAGTGTATCTGGCGTTATGTAAATCATATTTTTTTTACATTGTTATTAGTCGAGCTCGTTCACCTGATGGTAATCGGTATCTTGATGAATATAGCTGTATTTTATCTCTAAACATTGCAGAAACAGTCCCAAAGGTGTTTTCTTTAAAGTGAACTATATTATTAGTAGAGCTTGCTTAAGCCAAAGGTACGAATGAATCAGTTTGGTCCGGCGAAGTACTCCTTCTTAACGGGAATTAAGCTACTGCCGATCGAAACGGGACAAAAAACATCATTTTGCTCTTAAGTTGAACCGCAAAACGAAACCTTGGGACCAGAAACTAGTGCGCAATTCCAATTACTACAGGACAGATACGAAAAGGCAAGAGAAACCATTACGATTGATGGATTTAGCTGTGGTGCGTCTATAACTCGAGAAGGCAGTTACATCCTTTAGTCATCTATATTCCAGTTAAACAACAACCAAGCTAAAACCAGGTTACAACCAGGTTAACCATTTGACTGTTCCGAATTATGTTTAACCTTTTGTCAGACCTCGTATAAAACGTATTTTGTATTTAATAAATCACATTTTATAAATTTGTATTCATATTGCCGATGGCTAGGTAATTGTATAGAAAAAAAAATCACCCGTATATTTTTGGAGTGCTGTCGCAAAACCAACGAGAGTTATGCGGTTGTAACTCTATCGTTTTTATTCATTTATTTGAGCACGTTTTAAACCTGTCATGTGGAATTAAATTGGATTTTTATATTTGCGATATATCGACACAATGGAATACAAAAATGCAATATATCGTGTGAATGTTTACAAATGGCAGATTGATTACTGTAGAACATTTTCAAATAGTATGAAGATGTGACCTTACCTTTAAATAAACGACGTTAGCAATAAATTAAGCAGGTTTTACTCGTTAATCGTTTCCGCTTGAAGAAGTAGTTGCAAATCTTTGTGCAATGTAATTTATCTTAATACTTACTACAGATAGTAGGTAAGACTTCAAATTTACTAATGTTGCAAATGGGAAATTATTTGTATGTTTTTTCTACATATTAATTACGTATAGTTTGTTTGTGTTAATATCACAATTTAGCTAAAGCTAAAACATACATTTAGGCGGGGAAAGTAACAGCTGATGCTATATCAGCCCGTACCTTCTGTTACCTGTCAACTTTGTTGATTAACAGACTATATCATTTCATTATATTTATTATGTATCTGGGCAGTAGACGCCATAGCACACTTTGGGCCCCCCTCCAATAATTTAAAACAATGCATAGTAATAAATATAAATGAATTATTTTTCTACTTATATAACACGCAGTTTTCGCTGCGATCGACAGCTAGTTAAATAATAAAAAAAAGTTTGCCACTTTTCATGTCAAAGTTGGGTCTAAAGTCGATGTCGTGTGAACCGACCCTTCCGCACCAACAATTCCCAGCCGTGGAACAGCTCCACTAGTCCACGAACTAAATGCAAAGAGTTTTAACTCCAGCGGCGGCGCCGGCGTACCTATTAATGGTAATTTTATGCTAGAAATTCTTTACCAGTTTTTATTATAAAAATTGCGCCTGCCCTGTACTTACTCCAGGCAACCTTTATTTACTATAGTAATTGTATTTACTCCTTTCAGTACACTATTTGCTACAAATAATAAGTAAGTAACAAGCTTCATGTTTCTATGAGCAATTAGGGATTAATATCAATAGGTTTTTACTCGATATAATAACCTTATTATCGTTTATAACAGCATATTGACTCGTTAAATGTGCTTGTATGATATTACTTAAGGCTGTTTTGGCTTAAAGCTTGTAAAAGCGAACTTTTCTCTTTTAAAACTTGTACGATAAGACAGTCGTCCTTATATGAAAAGAAACAAAAAGCATGGGAACTCGAATTCCACTCGTTGTTTCTAAAGTTGTTATATGGGGAACAAGAGTTATAGTTATCGTTGGTAAAACTCTGAGCGAAGAAATGCCCGTGAAAATGTCCCGGGACCGTGTAACGCGT